>OX439007.1:9807478-11254978 GCA_949316495.1 Amphiduros pacificus | reverse complement strand
TGATTGGTGAAACCTCAATGATTCACACTTCTCTACTAGATCTCAATTCTTGTCACATATTCTAGTTTAGCTGTCCTAAATCTGTTTAACACTTAACTACGGCCTAATTCGATGCTTATTTGTTGGTCCCTTGTCACAGAAGTCAACCAGCAGTCTACCCCTTGTCACAGAGGCCAATCAGAAGTTTGTCACAGAAGTCAACCAGCAATGTGTCACTTGTCACAGATGTCAATCAGCAGTCTGGAACTTGTCACGGAAGTTATTCAGCAATCTGTCCCTTGTCACAGATGTCAATCAGCAATCTGTAACTTGTCACGGAAGTTATTCAGCAATCTGTCCCTTGTCACAGATGTCAATCAGCAATCTGTAACTTGTCATGGAAGTTATTCAGCAATCTACCCCTTGTCACAAAGGCCAATCAGAAGTTTGTCACAGAAGTCAACCAGCAATGTGTCCCTTGTCACAGAAGTCAACCAGCAGTCTGTAACTTGTCATGGAAGTTATTCAGCAATCTGTCCCTTGTCACAGATGTCAATCAGCAATCTGTAACTTGTCATGGAAGTTATTCAGCAATCTGTCCCTTGTCACAGATGTCAATCAGCGGTCTGTCCCTTGTCACAGAAGTCATTCAGCAGTTTGTCATTTGTCACAGATGTCAATCAGCAGTCTGTCCCTTGTCACGGAGGTCATCTAGTTGTCTCAAAAGCATCATCATATGATAAACAATATCTCACGGAATCACATGCAGTTATTAAGGAATATGGGGTATGTACAATAATTGGCAAGGGTCAAAGTGATTTTTGGCAATCATTGATTATTACTGCGGTCCAGATTTGTCAAAACCACTTAATGTACAAAATGAGCACCATCATATGTATATAAATACCATTGTCAGACTCAATTGGACCTATTTGTCACACTGATGCACAGATTGCTTTTCAAAAAGTAAGTATCTTAGTCTACCTAAAATAATATTTAAGTTAAAAAACACATTGTTTATTCTTATTCATATCCCACAGGAAGGTGAGATGTGTTACATTCTACCTACCTACGATCGACAATGCACGACGTTGTGATATGAAACCATTTGAACACCTTTATGCTGCCTCGACTAGATTACTTTGTTCACACTAAATCGATCACACCTTTCCATACAAAAACACGCTTATTTCACACCAACCATGTCTTCTTTACAGTCCCCAGATGTGTTTCGCACTATTTTCAATAATGTGTAGTTTGAAACAAAGATATTCAAGGGGAAAATCATGTTAAGACAATGGCTTGAAATTGCTAATCATTCATTCTGACGTTCTCCATTGTGCGCGCCTCGATTGATTATTAACCAATCAGAATTGGAGAAATGTAACAGTTAAGAGTAGACTATATGGACTGCGTCTTTGGCAGCTTTTGAGCCTATAGTTCAACATATTCTTCAGGATGGGACATTTGGCAAACTCTTATTGCCGTTTAATTTATGCCACATACTTAATTGCTCTTCCTATTATAGGTCCTTTGAATTCATCCTGACATCATGGAAGGTGAGTTTTCTTGCACATTGCTTTTTATTTTGTTTGTTTGGGGTTTAACCTCACTTCCAACATTATGTCAGTCATTTCATATCGAGACCTACTTAAAGTTAATATAGTGCTACCTGACTGAATTGTCATGTCACAGGTCTTTGATAACCCACCAATTTACAGATTGACAAGGACAAGAGGTTAACCATTTATGCATGGGCATGTAACATCATCATAGAGGAACTGGTGATTATAAACCTGTGCTCTAAGCAACTGTATGTACCTCGGCCCGTGGCTTCGTTGTGCAATGCATGTAAAGTGTGTTCTTTTTCTCTACTTAGTGATTCCTATTTTGAGTGTCATTTAGATTTGACTCTTTCCTAAATCGAGTTTCATTCAGGATTGACTCAATCCTAAGTTGACTTTCATTTAGATTTGACTCAATCCTATATCGAGTTTCATTTAGATTTATCTCAATCCTGAATTGAGTGCCATTTAGATTTTACTCAATCCTATTTTGAGTGCAATTTAGATCTGACTCAATCATAAGTTAAGTGCCATTTAGATTTGACCCAAACCCATATTGAATGTCATTTAGATTTGACTCAATTAAATGTCATTTAGATCTGACCCAAACCCTTATTGAATGTCATTTAGATTTGACTCAATTAAATGTCATTTAGATTTGACCCAAACCCATATTGAATGTCATTTAGATTTGACTCAGTCCGAAGTTGAGTGCCATTTAGATCTGACTCAATTCCGACTTGAACGTCATTTAGATCTGACTCTTCTGTAGCATGTCACTCATTTCATCTATATTTGTTCCTTTCAGGAGCTGATGCCAAAAGCGCTGCAGATGCAATACTCAAGGAGCTTCAGCGCCTGACCTTGGAGAAGGACTTTGCCGGGATGGCCGAGCTGTACTCGCCAGATGCCGCCATGTACATGGAGGGCAAGGATGAACCCATCATGGGCAAACAAGGTCAGAAGACCGTATCATCACTAAACTACGAGTTAAATGTTATCAATCGCTTTCTTATTTATACCCCAGGGTCAACGGTTTCAAATATCAGAGATATTTAAACATGTGTTAAATGTCTCTGAAAATATCTACCTCTGTCTGTAGTTTCTGGAAATACCAGAGACAGCGACAATGAGGCCTGCATAGAAGCAACGGAACAAGTGTGCGCACTTTTGATTGGTTGAGACATGTGTGATGTCATCAATAGAGATAATTAGATTTATCATTATAAGATTTTGGCAGGAAAGGTGCAAATTCAACAAGAAGTTAAAAAATGGCCAATCTTTACAATATAATAATATATATTATACATGTTCTCTTTAGGTATAATGGAGTCCTTTTCCTTGTATCAGGCTTATGGCGTTGAGTTCTGGAATATTGATGAGGTGGATTTCATTGCTGGGCCAAACAGTGCCACTCAAATAGCTAACTTCATTTGCAAGGACGCAAAAGGGAATGAAGTTATGAGAGGAAAGTCAGTCATATTATTACTAATCATAATCACAATACATCCTGATATGTTTCTGATAAATATGTATAAGCTTACAGCATTCATGAAATCACGCAGGTCACTGGCAATTTTACAGTACATTGCGGTATGCTGTAGTCACGTGACCGCTGTTGTTCTCTGAAAAGCCTGTACCAATGGACAAACACTAATGAACAAACAGGCCTGCACAGTGTTCAATTGTCTTTGGAATTTAGCTGAAGACACATCTACTTTAAAAGACATTTATGTAGGGAAATGTGATACGTAATACCATATAATCATTTGTGATCAGATGTTTCTTAAACATTTATCGGAAAAAGTACTTTAAAATCTGATTTCATGAAAGCTAGGTTTCCCTTTTCGACATGCCAAGTTGATAAATTGGAATGCAGAATATGTTTCTTCAACTCATAAAAGATCTCAAATCATGCCACATATTTTATAAATGAACAGTTATTCAATAAGGCAAGATAAAATAAATGCTATCAATATCTACTCTAAGGTTACCTCCTGCTAACTTCTGATAGTATTCAATCAACTGATCAAGTACACAATTCATCAACTATTTTGGTGTGTGAACAAAACATTTCTCAGCAGATCATAAGTGTTATCATTCATTCCAGATACACAGCAGTCTACAAGAAAATTGGAAACCTTTGGTACATTGCCCAAGACTTTTCAAACTCAGACAAGCATGGTAAATTCATTAGACTGATGTCATTATTAAACTAGTTATAAAACATGATATAGGTTATATAGGTTTTAGGTTATAAAACATTTGTAACGGTGTCGCTGACAGAAGTCATAATTACATTTGCCCAAAATACATTTTCTATGTATGCACTATCTAACTGGTTGTCATTTGTAATTGATTTCGTCTCAAGTCAGATAGTTTGACTGGAGGACAAACACGGCATGAAAACACATAATAAATATACACACGCAAGTAATAACAAATAATTAAATGTAGTAAAAATGGTTTACACTCCTCAAATCTTATTTAAGATATCAAAGGCGAGTTGAGGGAGAGATTTGCAATGTGGAATCATATGTATGCTGCCAAAGATATTGCCGGCCTGGTGAACGCGCTGTACACCGATGACGTCAAAATACTCATTCCCGGATATCCTATGATCCAAGGCAAAACTGGTGAATCATTTATCAAAAATATATTCCATGGTCCAGAGACAAAGTTATGAATAATCTATTAAATATATATATTTAATGGTGAAAAGTCTATCAAATATACACCATGAACCAGGGCAAAATTGATGAATCTTTTATAAAATATTTCCCTGATCCAGGGCAAAATGGGAGAATAATGTCATATTAATTTAATATTCATAATTCATTTATAATATATACCCCATGACCTGGGAATGACTGGTGATTTATCAATCAAATATACCCCATGACTTGGGGGAAACTGGTGAATCATATATCAAACATATCCCAATTTCTTGGGAAAAACTGGTGAGTAATCTATTTAAATATACCCCATGGTCGTGGGTAGAATTGGTGAATACTCTATCAAGTACACCCCACAGTTCAGTTGCATCAGTTGCATCCCTTTACGTATACAACTTAATGGATGCTAGATTTCAATGTTTTGATATCATAATATCTAACTTCACACCTTTGTTGCTGCCCTTAAATTTGTTAATTCAAACACACTAAAGTAACAACGATATCCAAAGAACTCTGATGTGTTTTTTGTGATATTATGTGATGAATTCCATACCTTGCCGGATAGTGCTATGAGCATGCGCCTAAGATCTTGGGTTTTTCTGCTTTTGCAGTTTGGTCACAGCAATCACATATGATTTTCCCGGTAACGCAATATGTGTGAATGTTTTCGCCACTCTTCCCTGTTCCACTGTTTTTAATCCCCCACGCCTGTTCCTTACTCCATTGTTTCACCTCAGATATGATTCACTTATGAAATCACTGTTTTAATATTACACCTATTCTGACAAACTAAAATCTAATGATATATTTTTCAGACCTCCTTAAATTGTTCAAGGAATATCCAACATCCCAGATCCAGAGGACAGACCAGGTGCTGGGTGATATAGAGAAGATCACTGATGACGTAGTGGTAGAGTGCGGGGGGCAATTCACTGCTAGGGATAAAACCGGGGTTCCTGCTGAGAGGGGACGGTAAGGTCACACAAAATAATATGCCGTATTGTAATTTGAATAATAGCACTTTGTCAAAAAAAAAAAACAAAAAAAAAACACAAAAAAACGGCCGATTGCTACCTATTGGTTAACTTTTGTACATGTTTCAGGTACATGGTTGTGTGGAAAAGGGTGAATGGCAAATTCTGTGTTCACAGTGAAATAGTAAATCCCAAGACATCTGATAAGTAATATCAACGAGGAAGACTCACTGGGAGAGTAGATATGGCAGCTCCTTAAGGCTGCTTAAGGCTCCTTAGGGCTGCTTAAGGCTGTTGAAGGCTCCTTAAGGCTGCTTAAGGCTCACGTTCAAATATATATACCATAATCTCTGTATTTCCTTTATATTATCGCATAAGTATGGAGTTATATAAAACAATAACTCTGAAAATCAGATGTCAAAAATATTTGAAACCTAGGAATATAAATATCTTTTTAATCTTGCTTTGAGTCTTTAATGTTTTGTTTTACAGGAATGTTTTACAGGAAAGATATATATATATATATATATATATATATATATATATATATATATATATATATATATATATATATATATATATATATATATATATATATATATATATATATATATATATATATATATATATATATATATATATATATGTGTGTGTGTGTGTGTGTGTGTGTGTGTGTGTGTGTGTGTGTGTGTGTGTGTGATATTCTTTCCCCAAATAAAGGCCCCCAGCCGAAATACCAGGTGCCGTGGTGCAGGTATAACACATTGTCAAGCTAATCGGTACCAGTTCCTCTGTTATGCCCCAAAGGTCGTGGCTTCTCTTCCCAGTCATGCTGAGATTGGATTTATATTTCAATTTCCCATTTAACCTGTTTTCTTTGCGAATTTGTGACTGTGTAGGCCACAGGGAATCTGAAAAGCTAAAAGTTGGCCAAAATTGAGTGGTCAATGCAATGCCATTAATCCCTTCTGTCATATACAACTAAAGTGACGAAAGCTGAAATCACAACTTTGGATGAGAATATTTCCGGTCCATATGTAAAATTATTATTTCATGACCTTGAAGTGTGGATAATTCTGTTCTGTGCAAATCCTCAAATTCAATGCCTTGCATTGATTAATATTTCTGCCATGTGATTCAGTTGAGGGAACAATAGAAATGAAAATTCCCACAGAATATTATTTTAATCCTGAACTCAGTAGGGTGTGGCAATGCCTTGTTGTTCTTGACAAATATTATGAGAGCAATGTAACACTAGGGGGTGCAAAATTTGTAAATTTCCTAGAGAATAATATTATTTACAGGGTGATCCACCACTCAATCACTGTTTGTTATCATTTCTCTTGGAACACAATTTCAACTCCAAGAAATAGATATTTCAAGGAAGCACACGGTATGAGTTACAGTTTCTAAATTGCTTTGGTATCTTAGCATTGTATGGGTTTTCCACTTGTATGGGTTTTCCACTTGCTTTTGGTGCCAGGTTACAACTTTTCACGAATCAAACCAGTTAAGTTATTCATAGTCAACATTATATATTGAGAGTTTACCTTTCAGTACTTCTGGCAACTAAACAAGTAAAATACTTGTTGACTGCTCATATACCTGGGTGTGTCAGTGAGTGGCACCTGTGAAGGTAGATGGGTAACATGATAGTATTTCCGTGGATGCCCATCTGTACGCCAGTTTTGCAACAAAAACAACTTTTCTTTATTGTATTTGTATTAATTAGAATGTGCTGAATGAAATAAGAGATGCACAGGTTCATAAAAAGTTCATTTATTTATCACATGTAAAAACATCTTAATGGGTTAACATTATGGTATCCCTCTACTCCGTTGTCATGGTTACAGCCCTGACTGTAATTAATGATGAATGAATGGTGGCATCAAGGCACATCAACCGCTTAGGTCATTTAATGTTTAATTATTGATGACATATGTACATGATGTCTCCATTGACTACAGCATATCAACACCATAGAAACAAAACCTGACTAAAATTGTCCAACACGTACATTATCTCATACTTCAGGTTAAAACTCTGTAATTAATACTATTGCTGAAAAAAGAAACACAATGCTGCGCTAAAATCAAATTCATGAATTGGATTCCTTTTTTAGTTTCCTTGCCATAAATGTGTCATTACGTGCATTTCTCTGTTTTCCAGTTTCACAATTGTTTGAAAACATTTAACAATATAGATTTAGAACTATATTTGAAATAAATTCAAATATTGCAATCATTATTTTGTTGATTTCCATCCTGTCAGAGACTGATATTTGTATAGAGCTATTCCAGACTACAGACTACAGCCAATGTAGATCCATCAATTTTTGGGTAATATGGTCTCTTTTTTAATTTCCCTACTACCCTGGCTGCAGCATTTTGTAGTTTTTGGAGTTTGGCCAGTTCACATTTAGGTGGTCCAGCCAGTAGTGGATTTCCATAGTCCAGTGTTGAAGTGACAAAAGAATGAGCAAGGGTATTGGCTGTTTTTTTTTATTCTAAACAGCTTTTGACATATGAATGATTATTTACATAGAAAAAGTCATTTTTACACATTTTTTGATTTGTTGCTTCATTGTTAATTCTTGATCTAGGATTACACCTAGATCTTTTACTCTACTGGATCTAGGAATCTTTGATTCTCTAATCATAATTTCGCCTAGTATATGTCCTTTTTTAAAATTCGAATTTTTGCCACAAATAAGCATTTATTATAAATAATGAGTTTTTCCCCTTATTCATTTTCATCTTGTTATATAGTAGAAAGTTCTTTATCTTTTTATAACGTCTTCCATCTCTTTTGTGGATGTTATTGTTTCTACAGCCGATTTTGGATCTACATTTGCATATCATCTACATAAATATGATACCTGAGCCCATATCTGCCAGTGGTTCCATATATGTGGTGAATAGAAGGGGTCAAAGTACAGAGCCTTGTGGAACACCATAATTAATATTCATATTTTCAGATCTTTACCCATCAATGGTAACACATTGCTTTCTATTTGAAAGATATGACCTGAACCATTTAAGTGCCATACCCCTAATGCCACATCTCCTTTCAAGTCTGTTTAATAGTATGTCATGGTCAATGGTGTCAAATGCCGCAGAGAGGTCAAGTAACACCAACATTATAGTTTTGTTATGTGCGGACCTATGTTGTTTGTGTCAAACAACATAAACAATGCCACGCCCCTTTTTAATGACGTCACACCCAATGACGTCATTGCAACATATATTTCACTATGTAATGACGTCATTGAGAGGTGGGCATTGAGATCCTTCCACCAGAACCAACTTGAGAGATCTGCCAGCCTGAACACTGCACTCACATGTTCTTGCCTTAATATCCATTAATATATCATTTTGGACCTTTAATAATGCCATTTCAGTACTATGAAATTCTTTTTATGCTGATTGAGACAGGCTTTGAATGCTATGTCTCACTAACAATGGCTAACAAAATGTTTGGCCACAACCCTCTCAATCAACTTTGAGAGATAGGCTAGATTTGATACTGGTATATGGGCTTCAGCACAAAGTTGCGCACACCTAGGTGAAGACCAGGTGTGAAAATTCAGGCCAATTTTTCATATTCTTTGGCATATATTTCATTTCCTATACTATTTCCTCATATAAATTTGACATTTTTTTGGAATAGTACCTGGCCACATTTTTTTGCAGCAAGGTTTTCACTGGAGTTAGTATGTAAGTAACATAATGTAGGAAACATGTAATAATTACCTGGAATAATGATTGGTTGAAGTTTTATTCTCTTGTTAGAAAGGTTAGCCAGAAAGAATAACTCTCAGCCATGAAAAGTTTGGAAATGTATAATACATGTGTGATGAGGGGTAAATTAATTTTTGTTCAAAGTAATTGGACAAAACAAATAAAATAAAACATATTTTGGTAAGAAATAATCCTTTGGCAAATATCTTCGTAGACAATATTCTTCATTTGTATGGACAGTTTTTCATATTATTATTTGTCATTTCAATCTGAACCCTGGCCATAAACACACGAAAAACCAAAAACAAATAACAAGACTTTGAGCCTTTTTCAATCTAATGGACAATTTTCATTGAAACATAGGAACTTATCTCAGCTCTTGTTCCCAGAAGAAAAATAACTATATTCAGAGAAGAAACATTCTTTGTTGTCACTTTGAATTGCTTATCTTCTGTATTGTAAGCAAAAATGACATAAAACACAATAAGTAACAGGACATCATTAGATGCTTTTTAAGGTTATGCCTCAAATTTCCTAGATCCATATGTTATCTACTATTCACAGGAACTATTTGAGCCTGCTACATGTTCTTATCATAGTGTTTAGATAAGACATAATGCATTTCTAGATATGTGTAAGTAACAAGACAGCTTCAAAACCTATTTCTGGTTACCTATAAGTAACTTTCTATTTCACCACCATATAACACACAGTGGGGATATTGGAGTTCAACATTAATACACTTGTCTTCTTTTTCAAAAATCTAAATTGAGCACTGCAGTATGAGTAACAAGACAATCAGATTGCAGACTACTATAAAATATTTAATTTATGCCATATTTTGCATTATTCTGCCAGATGAAAGATGAAATATAATTCTGTCTCCACATTTGTATTACATGAAGTATTAGTATTGCTTGGTGTGGTATGTACCTATTAGTCATTAGTCATCCTCTGCAGCATGCTTGGGGCTTTATTCTGATATATTTCCATGCAAAATATATTGGAATAATACAACTACATCCTTCTAAATCTTTAATTTTGCACAAAGTAGTTGAGTAACATAGCTGCATGATGATCTGTGGTATTGGCTGTATGTAGTTTGCTTTATGCTTTTTGATTGATATTTTGTTTGGAAATATTTTGCACATAATAATGATATACAAGTGCACTCTTCTTTTCTCTCACACTAAATCTTGAAATATTTCAGATCAATTTCCACTTGCACTACAGCCATAACCCTGTGCACAGAAACAGTTTTGACTATTAACCAGGCTCCCCAAGTGCATTGGGACCTGGGGGTTCCCTAAGTCACTGTACATGATAAATATTTATTTCATAGTGATTATAAAATATATATTGCACTACAATAATGTATCCTGTCTAGAGATGCCATGAAATTTCCAAATTTCTCATCACCAATGTTATCAATAACACAACCAACTATGCAGAAGAGTAAGGGGCTATAACCTTGCACAATGGCCTCCTTGAATTTTAATTATTTATCACTTTTTAGAGATTTTCCGACTAAATAAAAATACAATTCCACTGCAATCTAATTTCACCATGGATCAATTTCCAACCAAAATGTACCAACTATGACAGATCTTTCCTCCTGCTGTTAACCTGCCTGAAAGACTGTCAGTAACTAAAATGAAATTTCCCTGCAATTTAATTTTACCACCTGACTTGTAATGTAAGCATAATTATACTGTATGTGTAGTATTAATATGGTGTGAGTGTTATTTTGTTTAGATTAGTTGCGTGCTTGTTTGTGTTCGGTTGTGGGTTCGAATCCCACCTTGCCTTTTTGGGCATTTCACTCATAGGATGAAAACTGCAACTGTTTGTTATCACCATCATAAGAGACATTTTAAATTTTGGTACAGCACTGTACAGTGTGTCTATATTTTTTCAGGTTAACTTTTATACAAACTATCATGCAAAGATATTACAGATCACCCATTGTATGAAGTGTACAAATGATTGTTATCATTATCATAATATTTTTCAGGCTAACTTTTAAATAAGCTATCATGCCAAGATATTACAAAATTCACCCAGAGTACGAAAAATTCAACTGAATGATATCATTATCATAATAGACATTTTAAATTTCAGTACAGTGTGTCAATATTTTTCAGGCTAACTTTCAAACAAACTATCTTACCAAGATATCACAAGTCACCCATTGGATGAAAAGTTGGTTGATTGTTACCATTATCATAATTTGTGGGAATAGACATTTTAAATTTTGGTACAGTGTGTATATTGTTTAGACTAACTTTTAAAAAGCAAACTGTCATGCCAAGATATTACAAATAAAAGTCACCCATTGGATGATCAGTTCAACTGAATGATATCATTATCAAAATAGACATTTTAAATTTCAGTACAGTGAGTGAATATTTTTCAGGCTAAATTTTAAACAAACTTTAATCATGCCAAGAAATTAAAAGTACCCATTGGATGAAGATTATCATAATAAACATTTAAATTAACAAGACTGTCTTTAATGAAATTGTGATATCCATGATGCCATTTGTTATACAAAAATTCAAATGTCATATCCAGCAGGCTGCATCAGAAATGTGCATATCAATTTTGTTTCTACAAAATGTGCATAGAGCTCTATCATTTTTTCTACAAACAGAAAAAAACATACAGGCACTTTCTTTGCTATTTTCTGATCCATTTTGATTAGGCTAACATTGAAAACTTCAATGTTCTACTCAAACAGGAATGTGCAATGCTTCAGTGAAGAATCAACAATTCATATGTAACAGGACATGTCCTGATCTTATTTCCAAATAAAAAAATTGAATGATGAGACACAATTTCATTATTTGCCAATAAAAGTCCATTTCCTGATTTTTCTTTCAAATACTCAGACAACACTCTGTTTAATTTCTCTAGTATACATAATTCATATTGACATGACTTCTTTTCTGTGTGAATGCATTAAACAAGTAACAGGAAATGTCTTGTTCTTAATACTAAATGGTCTTATGATATAACAAAACATGATTTCATTATCTTCTAATGATTGTTCCAATTTTTCTCTGTGTATCCACACCATACATTGTTTTACTACATTAAGACATTATATTCTTGACAACATGTTATCTGGTCAATAAAATTTATAAGTAACAGGACATGTCTGGTTCTTTTTGCTGAATGGCATTCCTTGTAACTAGACATGTCTGGATATGTTCATATTGTATTTACAATTTTCATGAAAATTTACCATTCTTCAATTTTATATACTCCATTTCAATCAGTCTAAAATTGAAATTATTAGTCTCATTGTATTTCCATGAAGATATGTTATCCTTCAGCCAAAACTTGAATCACAAGTAACTGGACATGTCCCATTCTTATGCAAAATGGGTAACAAGAAATGATTGCATTATTTGTCAATAAATATCCCATTCCTGATATTTTTAAAAGGAATCAGGCCAAACTTTAATCCATTTAGTTAGTACACACCATTGTATCAACATATCTGTCTTCTATATGTGTCTCTTACAAAAGTAACAGGAAATGTCTAATTCTTATTGTTTGATGGTGACTTAAGGTCTATAATCCACAATCAGTTTGAAGCATTTGGAGAGAACTTCGTGTGGTCTCGTATATTTACGTAACTGCCTTCGGCTCCTACAGCACACATGGCGGACAAACTCTTTTAGTGATAATTCATATTTTATGCCATGATTATATCTAAAATATCCCCCAAAAGATTGATTATTCTTTGGATGACATTAAATAAAGAAAATATAAAGACTTGATAAAGGTTGCCAGCTGCAAAAACTGAGTTGAACCCGTTTTAACTACCGTTATAACGGGTTCAATTTAAATAATAAAAATTTAAGACTAGCTGGTTAAGTTTACTTTTTCTGTGCTAAATTAACAAATAACATTACTTTGAACACATTTAAGCCAAAAAAACATAAGTCTGTCCCAGTTTTTTCATTGTGGATTATAGACCTTAAGTAACAAGACATGTCCAGTTATGTTTTCATTGAACTCAAATTTTGTCATGAAAATTTAAATTTGGTTTAGATTGTTTGTATTCCAGTGAGAAGAAATATAGACATGATAATATATTGGCTAAAAAAAACTTTTTTGCTGCTATGTTTTGAGGGGGGGGGGCAAAAAGGAATCACATAAGTAATGGGACATGTCCTGTGTCTATAATTAAATGGCAAATCAAGATGACAAGACAGTTCCATTCTTTTACATCTTGTTTTGTATCATATTGGCTCCAGGGACTCTCCCATTGATAGTTTTATTATGCTCTATGAAGTTTGCACACATGTGGCAAAATAAGTTACAAGACTTGTCCTGATACTCATAGTTCCAATGTAACTGGACACTTATTTTGGTCCTGTTACTTGTGGCAAAAAAGACAAGTACTTTCACAGAACTGCATATTTAAACTATTGTACAAGTGAATATACATTCATCATAAAGCGAGGGAAATGGTCATGACATGTTTCCTTATAAACAGACTGTTGTTGTTTATTTATTAATGTCTTTGTGGAAAAAAACGTGTCTTGTTACTTGTGTCATTCTAATGGATGGGTGAATATCACACAAGAAGGTGTGCTCATTTGACCCTGTTTGACTCCAAACCAATTTAAGGTGTTTTTGGGGGAATGCAAATTACATATTTTCCTTGGATATTGATCTCAGGGCATTCTTGCATGGGGATAGTTAACATTGCATTAGGTAATGAAAGTCATACTTGGACATTTTGGACAATACTCACTGTTTTCTTTTTCAAATTCCAAAAGTGATGCTCCATGTTCCATGAAATCTTCAAAA
The DNA here is from genome assembly GCA_949316495.1 of Amphiduros pacificus. Taxonomy (NCBI): domain Eukaryota; kingdom Metazoa; phylum Annelida; class Polychaeta; order Phyllodocida; family Hesionidae; genus Amphiduros; species Amphiduros pacificus. The sequence goes on along the minus strand of OX439007.1, from coordinate 11,241,218 downwards.
CTGACCATGTGATCTCAGAGGAGATGCACTTGAGATATAATCATCCCTCAAAAACAGAAATAAATTAGAAAAGACATGGGGTTGCATTTGCCTCTAAGTAACATGAAAAAAACGGGACATTTTTTCAGGGTAAGCAAATATTCATTTGTCAATGATTTATACATTTGACAATTGTTTTCCTGTCATATCTAGGTATGAAAAAGAAAAAGAAAAAAAATTGGGGGGGGGGGGGGCAATATTCCTCGCCCAAATGTAAACAACATTTGTTCTAAGCAACCTAAGTAACAGAATAAGTTACCTAGACCAGTTGCCCAAAAAAGTTTATCCCAGGAGATAACCCTGTCCATTAGTGTCATGTCGGAGATGGATATGTTCTTCATTGTTTGGGTAAGTTTGTTATCTCTAACTTGTGGCTAGATATTTTATTTTTGTTTTTTTATGAGATACCCCTTTTTCATGGACGCCTGAGAGTGTAAAATTTTGCCGACTTTGCAACATTTGCAACATTTGCACTCATAAAAAACCATCAAGAAATGGTCCCGGTTTGCTAAATTAACATTTAAAGTCAAGAAATGACATGAATTTGTGAATATCAGGTGAAATTTTTATGAAATTCAACATATTTATGTGCTATTTTGAGCCGACTAGCAGAAAAGACAGGTCGCGATCGCCATGGTCGCAACTTTGTGCTGAAGCCCATATAATAAGTAGCTCTAATCCTAGATTTTTGATTAATGGCCTGATAATTGCCATCTTTAAATCATCTGGCATATTACCCAGCGTGATAGATTTATTAATGATCGCTGTTATTAAAGGCAATAGATGTTCAATGCATTCAGTAAGAAGCCAAGTGGGAATAGGATCCAATTCACACAACTTCTTTGCTGCTTCTTTTAGAAACTTTCTGACATCAGATTTGTCCAGTGGGGTAAGTTTAACTAGGGGTGTGTTGGATTTAGTCTCCTCTTCTTTGAACTCATTGTTCATGTTCATCTCATCCATTTCTTTTCTGAAATTTGAAATTTTATCTGAGAAAAATGATTAAATTCTGTTGCCAATTCATTAGTATTCTTGTGCTTTGGAAAGTATTCTTGTGCTTTCCAATCTGAATGAATGTATTTAAGAATGAGCATTATTTTCTGGTATGTTTTAAGGGTTGATGAATTGTTAAAACACCTTGGATTTCCATGGGAAAAGGTCAAAGCATATCACCAGATCTGTGAGACACATGCTGGTGCTTAAATATTTGGAACTATTGCATTGCACTGTATTTTTTTGTCTGAACTAAAATAAATATTGGAATATGAAAATTTCAAATTTGTTTTCTGCATAAAATTACTATTTTCTATGTTGTCCAAAACACATATTCAATTCTGTATGTTCTGACATGCATATTGCTCAAATATTACCCCAATATGAAGATTTTATATTTGTTTACTGTATTAAGTTATTATTATTCATATTGTCTTTGTTTGCAAACATAAAATAGTAATAATTTTATTCTTCTGATATGCAAATTGGTCAATAAGAACTGCAATATAAAGATTTCATATATTTGGTATCAAGTCATTTCTTTTATTTTATATTCTTCTGCATTTGCAATAGACAAATCAATTTATGTTATCCAAAGTACATATCACTCAAACAGATCCCTAATATGAAGATTTCTGTATATTCCGATGTGCATGTTGCTAAAATAAAACTTCAAAATGAAGATTCCAGTTTCAGCATGGAAATAAAAAAAAACAATACTTGTTCCCAATGGTAGTTGGATATTGAGTAATTTCACACAACATTTAAATTTATAGACTAAAATCTTTCAAAAATATGTTTGTCTAAGATGATATCAATAGTAATGCAAATAGATAAAAAACAAACAGAAATCTGTGACTCATTTTTTCATTTAAATCTAGCCATTTTCTAGTTGATTCTCCGTAGGTAGGTATATAAGGTTAGCATGTAGTTATTCATATTGAATATGAGGTGGGTCATATAATGTCCAGACACATTTTATATATTTAACTTGAACTCATAAAACATAAAATTGTAATAAGCAAAAGAAAGTCAGTTACTGGAGTGGTGCATATTTTTCTGGAGAAATCATATGGAAAGTAGTCTGCTAGGATGTTAGTTTCATAAGGAGTTAATGTGTTGATATATACTCAATGTGTTCATTCATAATAAAAATCAAGATGGCCGAATGCTGGTTGAGAATGTTCTTGGTTTCGCTTATGGGAAGTACACGTCATGCTTTAACATTTTTGAGTTTTATATTTGTACCAACTTTAATAAACCTGATCATCTACTTTGACAATAATTTCCATAGCAATCTGACATTGTAGTTTTTTTCAATGAGACTGGATAACTAGTGTTTTTTGCAATGACCATGCCTTGCACAAGTAGAGATATCTTTCCTATCTATTCTTGGCAACATTCCTAAATCATCTAAAAGTTGAAATAATCAAAAGAACTTGTGCTCATTTTCAAACATAAACAATTTTTAATCAAACAAAACAATTTTAATGAATCAAAAGAAGGAGAAAATTGAATTGAGTTCAATTGAGTTTGCATACCTTATTCATACCTTATGCATAACTTATTCATGGTTTATTTAATATTCGATTATCTTTTGTGGCTGATAAATATGTGCTCTGAATCGTCATTGCATAGTTATATTTGGGTTCTGATGCATTTTTAAATCTGCAAAAGCACTCTTTCAGTGATAGATGACTTTTACAACATGAATAAATAGATAATAATATTTCTTTCGTGCTGACACCATACATTGTAAATTCATAGCGCTTTGTTTTGGAAATTACTCCTAAAGAGGTATGTCCTCAGTTTAGTCCTGAAAACATTGGCTGTAGTACTATTCTAATATCATTGGCCAAATTTCAATACAGATGTTATGATTGTATCTTAGTCATGTAGCACCTAGAACATGTACTGATTATGACTATTAATGTACTTTTTTTCATATATTTGATTATGAATAAATAAATACTAAATTGACAAATGGTACTTTAAGACTGATGCTGCACATAATATTGATATTCTGGTCCAGTTTCCAAAGTCTTATCGTGTAAATAGAATTCAAGAGGTTGACTAAAATATATGACAAAAAACGGCGAAAACTGGCAATTTTCAGTATTTTGAGCCATTTTTCAGGGTCAATTCCAAGAAGGAAGCCATCCATGTAGAGAGTTGTAATTTTCAGAACTTTATTTTGTAGTCAATAGGAATGGGAATCCAAATGTGCTTAGCTCTATGACGAAAAAGTGATATTTTGGAACACCCTACAATTGTAATTTAGCCAAATGGGGTTCAAACCCTGGACCTTTAGTATTGACAAAAGAGACCTTAACCACTGAGCCACATATCACCCCATGGCAGCGATGTAGAAACTTTGGGGTCACAACATTGTGTAAAAATTGAAATTGGCTCTATGTTACAGTTTGTTTGCTAATATGTCATAGCTCAAAATAAACCCAAATATATTGATTCCATCTTGTTTTCTGTATAGATTCATGTTATTTTATTTATTATATTTTGTATTTTCTCCATTTGCAAAAATATATATATAATATATAATTTTATATGTTCTGACTTTTATATTACTCAAATAAGATCCCATCATGAAGATTTCATCTTTTTTGTATAAGGTCATTATATTTAATATTTTCTACCATTATAAAAATGTTTCAATTCTATATGTTGTTATTTGCATATATATAGCTAAAATAAAATTTCAAAATGAAGATTTCATCTTCAGCAAGAAAAAAACGACACGGGAATTGAACCCCATGTTGCAAAGTATGATTTGATCTTTTCACTGGTGTATCACACAAGTCTTCATCACTACATCAATTTATTTTATAAAGTAAGATATTCAGTAAATTCGCCTAGAAGCCTGTTAGATCTATAGAATGAAACCTTGTGAAAATATGGATCAAAGGGAATCTGAAAAGCTAAGATGGTGTCGAAATTGTGTGATCGATACAATGTCAATTCTCCCTTTACTCATATTCAAATATAGGAATGACAGCTTAAATCACAACCTTGGATCATTTTTATTCCATGTATGAGGTTATCATTTTTACTTTTATGAAATTGAGGTGTGAATATTTCTGATCTGTGCCATCCAATCTTTAAATTCAGTGTTTCAAAACTTAACCTCTCCTTACCTTAATTAATATTTCTGCCCAAATCTGAGATCACTTGCACAAAAATAAAAAAAAACTTGTGATCCAATAGAGGGAATGATGGAAATCAATAGTCTCCCATAGAATAATATAAACCTGTGCTCATTGGGGTGCAACAATGCTTTGCAGTTCTTTGCAAATATTATGAGCAATTAAACAACAGGGGGTGCTTCATGGGGAATTATATAATCTACAGGGTGTTCCACCACTGAATCACCTGTTTTTTTTACTTATTTCTCTTGAAACACAATTTCAACTCCACCAAAGCAATATTTCTAAAAGGCATAAGGTAAAATTTTCACTTTTTAAAAATGCTTTGCTATCTTATCATTGAATGGATCATATCTGTTAAATTGTCCATAAGTATTTTCAATCTGCTTTACATAAATGTGGTGCAAGAGCTTCCATGCCCTTAGCATATACTAAGGGCATATATATATATATATATATATATATATATATATATATATATATATATATATATATATATATATATATATATATATATATATATATAAATGACTGAAATAATGTCAATTTAAAGATATCTTTAAAAACCACAATGACTCCACCACATACAGGTAGCAATACCACGAGAGGAGTGTCGCCGGTGAAGAACATGTGGTAAAAATAATGTATTCAATATTTAGGATGACATCATCATTCCCACATTGCTTTATATAAGAAGTTCGATACTGAGACAATATGTTTATGTCGGCCAATCAAAGTGCACCTCACATATTGAATTTGGTTATTTTGTTATCTCAATTCTTATTGCCTGATGCTGATGTGTGTTTGTGTTGGGGCCTCCACATCGCATTATGGAATATGTATATATTGTGAATAGACCTAATCTGATATCAGCTCTGAACTATCATCTTTATTACTATTATCATATTATGGTGTATTCAAATATAGAAAAACAAATTCATTCTGGAAACCATTCTTGACAATACATATAATTTTGATCAAGAGGACAGTTATTATAATTGTATTTATAACAATTCAGTAAACCCACAATGACTCCATCACATGCAGGCATTAATAACACCAGGGGGAGTGTCACTGATGACTTGAGCTCTTACCGAGATACAACTGAGGCCACAACACATGACGTGGAGGCTACCTTGTGGATGCTTATAAGTCCGGTAATATTATATATAATAGTCCTATTAGGAATATTTGGTAATGCTTTTGTTATACTTCTTATAATAAGCAGCAAAAGGATGAGATCTTCCATTACCAACATTCTGATAATCAACCAAGCACTGATAGATTTTATGACCTGTTTATTTCTTGCTGTCAATCAACCTCCCACAGATTTCTCTGTGGGGTCTAGAACAGGGTTGCTGGCTGATGTTTTCTGTAAAATTTGGCTTGCAAATTTGTTGTGGTGGGCGCCAAGTGTTTCTTCAACATTTGGCCTCATGGCCATCACATTTGAGAGGTATGTAGCCGTGGTGCATCCTGTATGGCATAAAATAAAATTGACAATGAGTTCCGCCATTGCCATGTCTGTAGCTTCTTGGGTCGTGCCTTTCGTCATCATCGGGGCCTTGACAATGAGCACATCCAGAGTTCTGGATGGGTTCTGTTGGGTTGTCAGTGTCTGGCCCAGCTTACTTGTACAAAGGATTGTCAACATCATCTGCGTTAGTATCGCATTCTTTGTCCCTTTGGTTATAATGGTATATTGCTACACAAATATGATAATGGCTCTCAGGCAAAGAATCTCACCAAAGACAACAAGTAGAACGAGAATCTCACCAAAGACAACAGGTAGAGCGAGAATCTCACCAGAGACAACAGACAGAGCGAGAATCTCACCAGAGACAACAGGTAGAGCGAGAATCTCACCAGAGGCAACAGACAGAGCGAGAATCTCACCAGAGACAACAGGTAGAGCGAGAATCTCGCCAAAGACAACAGGCAGAGCGAGAATCTCACCAGAGACAACAGGCAGAGCGAGAATCTCGCCAGAGACACAGAGAAGAACACCAGCGGAAGTCAGGCGTGCTGCCAACATGCAAAGACTCACCAACAATCTCACCAAAACATTCCTCACTGTTTTTCTGGCTTTCGTATTTTGCTGCTCATGGGTAAACATATATTACTTGTTGTTCCATCTGGGTGTAGTCACTGATTTCACGTCACTGATTTATCATATTGGCATATACCTTTCCTTTTCAAATCAGTGCATTAACCCTTTTATTTATGGCTTTCACTATGAACACTTTAGGCAGGTAATCCGAGAGAAGTTTTTCAAGAAGTGATGAGACTAATTAAGACGGTATTCACCAAATACAAAGTGATAATTGAATGGACAGAATTGAAACCAAACCTATTTTGAAGAAGATGAAAAGATAATCCAAAAATTCCACCATTCGCCATAGAGGTTTAATTAAGAGAGTTATTAATTGCTAAAAAGCATTTAATATAAAAAAGGAGGTGTATGTGTTACAATAACAAAGGCGAAGGGTGAATTGTTTCTCACAGACAAAGACACAAGGAACGTTCAGAGTCAAATTCTATAAGTCCAGATATGGCCTCAATTTAAGAAGAGCAATATGGAACACTTAGGCCTCTGGCCTATAGCTTGAGTGTGTATTGAGGGTTCATTGGGTGTGTATCAAATGCGCATTGAGTGATTCTGTGTGTATTGTGTGTGTATCTTGTGTGTATTGTGTGTGTATCGCGTGTGTATCGCGTGTGTATCGTGTGTGTATCTTGTGTGTATCGACGTGTGTATCGAGTGTGTATCACGTTTCTACTCTATCTATTATCTGGTTTGTCATATTGTAAAATATAAATATATCTTGGCCAATCTGTTTCTTGATTCAAATTAGGAGTAATAACAACAATATAATTATCTATATGTTTTTATCTTGTTTGGTTCATATTATGAATGCAGTATATGTAGTTTGTTCTTTTCTCTGGAAATATATTTTAAAATGACCACCTCTGAGAGTCTTAGAGGGTGTAGTGAGTTTAAACTATTGTACTCTGACCTGCTTTTGCTGGGATATATTTAATAGAAACTGAAAAGATGAAAAATGTTGTGGGGGATCAATAGCAATCATATATGCCTACCGATCATGAAATTAATGTATGTTATATCTGTCATAATGACCTCTTTTGATTTGAAACATTAACCTTACATTTTGATATTAAATTGAGCATTTATCATTTTGTCCAATATATTGTCAAAGAAAATATGTCGGCACTCTGAAGTATTGGCTTTCAAAAAGGCATTTAAAAATCTCAAAATAAGCAAACTATCTTTACAGCCTTAGCCTGGGCACTGTCGGCCACTATTTTGTGGTGATATAAATATATAACAGAGCCTTATCTTCTACTGAAAATAACCCAAGGAACATTTTTCTTTTTCCGTCACATAGTCAATTATCTGTAATGTCAAGGTAGATCTTAGCCATGCCATTCACAGATGTTAGAATAGAGTTTCCTCAATATCTGACATATTTATGTGTGTGAATCTGAATCTAAATATTGTCATGTTTTATACATTTATTACAATAACTGTAATATTGGCTTGATGGTCCCCAAAACAGGTATTGTTCAGTTATGACTTATCCAATGATTGGGTCATTTCAAGTTCATTATGTTCCCCTGTGGGTGCGGGGATGAAAGAATAGCCCCACTGCCCCCCAGCATGTCGTAAAAGGTGACTAAAGGGGCATCCTGTTTGCCATGGGATGCGACCTGTGTCGGGGAGGATATGGAATCCTGACGGGCTGAGCACTGGGCTGGTTTGGCAGTAATACCGGTCCAGTTGCAACACGCCTGTCTTGGATCCAAATGTTCACCAGACAGGCAGATCAGATTAGGCCTGGGTCTGATTTAACTGGCTTGTGGTATATTTCCTTTAATGTATTCTGGCTATTTTATTTTTATTAGTGAAATTTTCAATGTTTAAAATTTGGGAATAATTGATAAATTTTTGGTTGATATTTGCTTAAAGTGGAGATTACTGCTGATTGGGTCAATCGAGGGATATAAATAAGATCCGAAAGGATGGAGTTTTTATTCTAAGAGTATGTCATGTCGGGTATCCTCATGGCATCAGGGCTTGGAGTTACCGGCCCAGAAAGGCGTCCCCTTGTTGGGCTCCGTGGTGGGTAGGGGACCTAACTGATGAAATATAAAATAACACACATGGCGCAAAACAAACAAAAACGACCTAGGAATGACATAGACAGTGATGACGATTCAAATAAAACAGAAAAATGGCCTAGATTTTTAATTGCGGAAAGTTCCGATGCTGAACATACCCTGGCAAAAATGTCCCCCTTTGCAATTGCAAAGGGGATTCAAGGCATTGCCGGGGTGCCGAAAACAGTTAAAAAAATGGGAACTGGTTTATTAATTGAAGTTGAGCGGAAAAGCCATGCGGACAATCTTTGAAGATGCCGAATGTTGGCCACAGTTCCAGGTGTGATAACGGCTCATAAGACCCTCAATAATAAAAAAGGAGTGATAAGATGCCCAGATCTGGCGGGAGTTTCTGAAGAGGAAATAGTGGATGAACTAAAAGAACAAAATGTGGTCCAATGCAAGCAAATTTTTATTAAAAAGGATGGAAACAAAGTTCCAATCAATACATTTACTCTGACATTTGAAGCAGGGCAGCTTCCAACATCTATTAAAGTTGGCTATTTAAATGTCCGAGTTGATGTTTTTATTCCAAACCCTCTGCGCTGCTTCAAGTGTCAGAGGTATGGATATGGATCTGATCGATGTAAAGGTAATGTAACATGTCCAAAATGTACAGCCCAGCATAGTGGAGAAGAGTGTTCTTCAGAAACCATGAAATGTGTGAATTACCAAGGCAATCACGCATCGTATTCGCGGAATTGTCATTCCTTTTTGAAAGAAAAGGAAATTCAGCGAATACGTCACACTGAAAACATTTCTTTTCCTGAGGCACGTAAACATGTAGAAAGTTTTAACAATTCCAAAACATCCTATGCTACCACCTTAAAAACCAAAGAGACAAAAACAATAGCAATACAGACAGAAATAACCTGGCCAATAAATGAAAAGAATTATTCCTATTTTTCAAATACCTCCAAATCTTCAGGAACATCCACTCAAACCCAAACACCCACTACCCCAGTAATAAATGTACCAACAGTTCAATCCACTAAAACCTCTTCACAAACTCCCTCCACATCACCCAGTAATAAAAATGTAAATAGCAATAGACCAGTTAAGAAATCAGACAAAAAAGAATTCAAAGATCAAAGCAAAACTAAAATAAATAGAACTAAATCCTTAGAAAGGATGGACACAGGTGATCCTTCCGATATACATTTTACACCTGTCCACTTAAAACATAATCATAAACCTAAATGATCATGTTAAATCCTTTATTAATACTCATTATTTTTAATATGGCTATCAGCAGTATCATACAATGGAACTGTAGAGGATTGAGGCAAACAGGCCAGAACTGGAGTTATTAGCCCAAAAATATAATGCATCGGTAATTTGTTTACAAGAAACTAAATTCAAAGATAATTCCACAACTTTTAAGGGATATGTACTGTATAATAAAGTTGGTTCAATTGACATTATGGACCGAGCACATGGCGGAGTTTCTATTTTTGTTAAATCCTGTATACCCCAAAGTAAAGTAACATTAAATACTAATTTACAAGCTTCTGCTGTTAGGGTTACCTTGCACAATACATTGACAATATGTTCAGTATATTTACCACCAAGTGAACCAATTAATATTACAGATTTAAATAACCTAATAACTCAGAAATAATACTGATGCCAAAGGACGTATAATAGAAGATTTCTTAAATAATAATATTATAGTTTGTGCCTTTGGAATAACGATTCTCCAACATATTTACATCCTGCTACAGGCTCTTTAACATCAATAGATCTCTCCATGTGCACTCCAAATTTATTTTTAGACTATTCCTGGGAAGTAGAGGAAGATCAATGGGGTAGTGATCATTACCCCATTATTTTAAATAACCATTTTCCTCCACCAGACGAGGGCCACGGGCCGTGGCGCAGTTGGTTAGAGCGCCAGCTTATTAGCACCAGTTCCTCTGTGGTGATCCAAAGGTCGTGGGTTCGAACCCCGGCCGTGCCGGGATTGAATTCATGATACAATTTCCTACATGAGCTGAGGACCGTGCCTAAAGGGTTAACCCGTTGTCCTTGTAAATCTGTGACCGGGTGAGTTGTCATGTCAAGGACCTGCGACATGACAATTCAGTGAGGCAGCACTATATCTGCTACAAGTAGGTCTCATCACGAAATGACTGAAATACTGTTGAAAGTGATGTAAAACCCCAAACAAACAAACAAATCCACCAGACGAACGAATCCCTAAGTGGAAATTTCATCAAGCCGATTGGGCAAAATTTCAGACATCTTGTTTTAATAAAATAACTCCAGAAATTTTTAACAACGTTGATGATCCTCTTCAAGTTTTTACGGATAAATTGTATGATATTGCTGATGGGTGTATTTCCAAATCAAAGCCAAATTCTAAAATTAAAGATAAACCCTGGTTTAATGATGAGTGCAAAAAAGCTGTCAAGGAGCGAAAAAAAGCTTTAAAAATATTTAATCGACAGCCAACTCAATATAATTTGCACAAATTTCGTAAAAAAAGAGCTAAAGCCCGTTATATTATTAAAATAAGCAAAAGAAAAAGTTGGAAAGATTACGTTTCTAAATTGAATACACGTTCACCAATTAAAAAATGCTGGGATATGGTGCGTAAAATTACTGGGAAGGGAAGTGGAGCAAGGATCAAACATCTAAATCATAATGGCCATTTAATCAAAAATCCCACCGAAATAGGTAACACAATAGGTCAAACTATTTCCAAGAATTCCTCATCTGATAATTATTCTACAAAATTCCAACAAATAAAAAATAGAAAAGAAAGAAACCAACTAAATTTCATATCTAATAACTTGGCAAAGACTCATCAGATTCAAATAATTATTGTCCCATTGCGTTAACAAGTTGTATTTGTAAATCAATGGAACGAATGATTAACAAGCGTTTAGTTTGGTTTTTAGAAACTGCGGCTTATATTTCTGTTGTACAGAGTGGCTTTAGAAAAACGCGAAGTACTGTTGACCATCTGGTACGTTTAGAAACGTTTATACGAGAGGGTTTTATAAAAGGAGAACATGTGGTTAGTATATTTTTTGATTTAGAGAAAGCATACGACACCACATGGAAATATGGAATAATGAGTGATTTATATGATATGGGATTAAGGGGTCTTTTACCCCTTTTTATTCAATTTTTTTTGTCAAATAGACAATTCAGGGTCCGAGTTGGTTCATCACTTTCTGATGCTTTTGATCAGGAAATGGGTGTTCCACAGGGAAGTATATTATCAGTCACCCTTTTTATTATTAAAATTAACATCATTGTTGATTGTATGAGGCCTGGAGCAGATTGCTCACTTTTTGTTGATGATTTCAACTTAAGCTACAGGTCAGCAAGCATGCATACAATAGAACGACAGCTCCAACAACACCTTAATAGATTACAAGAATGGGCTGATAACAATGGATTTAAGTTTTCTTTGAAAAAGACTGTATGTATGCACTTTTGTTAAAAGTGGAAGGCTCACCCAGATCCTGATCTACACCTTGGCCAAACTCGAATCCCTGTTGTCGAAGAAACCAAGTTTCTTGGACTTTGATAGAAAACTATCTTTTATCCCTCATACTAAATATGTAAAAAAGAAATGCCAGAAAGATTTATTACGGGTTCTTGCCCATACCGATTAGGTAGGGGACCGTAATGTTTTATTATATAGAGCGCTGGTACGTTCCAAACTTGATTATGGGTGTATGGTATATGGATCAGCACGTCCATCGTATATTAAAGTGCTTGATCCTGTACAGAATCAAGGGTTAAGACTATGCCTTGGTGCATTTCGTACCTCGCCTGCAGATAGCTTGGCAGTAGAGGCAGATGAACTGCCTCTTGATTTAAGAAGAGAAAAGCTTACCCTTCAGTCTGCTGCAAAAATTGCAGCTTGTCCAGACAATCCTGTACATGACGCTATATTCAATCCAAATTATTTTGATCTTTTTGAAAATAAACCAGATACAATACCGACTTTTGGCATTCTCATTAAAGAATCTTTACAATCTTTAAATTTAAATCTGAATCATGTAGCTAAATTTCCATATCCAGAAACACCTCCATGGACCTATGCAACTTTAAATATTAATCTAGCCATGTCAGAATTAAAGAAATGCTCAACAGATCCATCCCTTTATATAAATAGATATAAAGAAATTAAATCTATTTTCACTGGATATCAGTGTTTATACACTGATGGATCATTTGACGATGAGAAGGCTGCTGCAGCTGCTGTTAAGGGCAATCATACGTCTGCCAAATAAATCATCGATATTTTTTCTGCAGAACTACATGCTTTGTACCTTGCTTTGGATCATGTGGAGACTTCTCCACATCAAACATTTTTAATTTTTTCTGATTCTTTGTCTTGTTTACAAGCATTGAAAGCAAAGGATTGGAAAAATCCCTTTATTTACAAAATTCTCGAACAATATCATAGACTTTGTACAGATGAAAATAAAGAAATTCGTTTTTATTGGATCCCCAGTCATATTGGAATCCATGGAAATGAGGCTGCTGACCAAGCTGCCAAAGCAGCATTGGACAAACGCCCAATAGATTTACTTATTCCATATACAGAGTTTAAGAAATATATTACTGTTTTTTTACGTTCTAAATGGCAGTTGCGCTGGAACGAAGATATTTTTAATAAATGACATGAAATTAAGCCCGTTCTATGCAAAACTAAAGGTGCTATTAGAATTAACCGCAGGGAAGAGTCAGTTTTAACCCGTATAAGAATAGGACATAGTCATTTGACGCACTGTTATCTGCTTAAAGGTGAAGATCAACCTGAATGTATTGGTTGTCAAAGGGCTTTGACTATTAAACATATTTTAATGTACAAGGTTTACATACGTTATTTGATACTGTAGATACTTCTGTGATAGTATCGTTTTTAACTCATATAGGACTTTATAATCAGTTTTAAGGGCAGAGCTTTTGTTTATTTATGTCATTGACTTATTTATCAAGAACTGCAAAACAAACTGAAAAAGTCTTTTTGACAAATTATACATATTTATTATATTTGATTGATGTTATATAAATGCTGTTGTTAAATTCTTGTGTTATCTACATATTGTATTAATATTTACATTTTGTTTCCAGTCAATATTACGTTTCTGTTTTTACTATTTTGGCACTGAATGACCTCATTGTGTCGATGTGCCGTAAAGAAACCATTCATTCATTCAATCATTCAAGTTCATTATGGGACATACAGGTGAAATGTGACTTGTTGATTTCCAAAATGGCTGACATGGTCAGATATGGACAACACCACATCTTGAAAATCTTAAATCTTGAAAATATTATGGTTTTGGAATAATAAGTTGCATATCTATACCAGGATGAGTGTAGGATTTATATATTGTCATGACATCTGGGTTAAGCACAGTCCTTGTTTGTATGGAAATGAGGATCCAGGCAAACTGTTTGGCAAACAAACTTGCAATGAGCAAATGATATGCAATTAATCAGACCACCGAGACACAAGTTCATGATAAAACATTTGGCACTGTTACAATGCACTAGACATATTCATAACTTATCTCAGATCATTTTGGTCTCAGACACTGGAAAACTCACATTTTATCAATTGCAAAATCTACAAAATTGAATTTGGTTCTTAATGGTTTACTTTTTGTTTACCTTTGTGTAGGCTACATCTATCTGCTTTAATATGGCATGCATTTGTACTTGACCAGCTGTGATGGATGACTGTATAGGGTCAATCTAAAATCCTTTTCTGGTATATGTTTCACAATATTTTGTAAAATGAAAGATTCTATGGACTAGAAACCTCTTTTGTGGGGCATAATATGGCTTGAAATCAACAGTGTTTTGCCATTAACAACCTTTCCAAACACATATTCCTACATTAAAGTGTATAATTACATTACAGGGTCAATTAATTAATAACAATTGTCAATGAGCTTTAATTATTGGCTAACATGTGATTTTTAAATCATCAAATGTGTATATAATGAGGGTAAACATGAATTGTTCATCCAAGAATATATCAACTTTATAAGTCAGAAAATATCATCTTGATAAGTCAGATCATAAACTTAATATAGGAATATCCCTGACAGGGACCACAATAACTTTCCCCTGTGTGCCATTGCTGAAAAATCTATCCTATACCTAATTCTCTCACTATTAAATGTCTTTGTGTCAATGTGCTATGAAGCAAACATTCATTCACTATCATTCTTAATGAATTGCTGTGTACATTTTTTCCTTTATACTAAAAATGGTTTCAGTTTAAATATTTCTTGGCTTTGAACAAAACAATTCAACTTTAAAAGTCGTTTGTCTATTTGTCATGTAATACACTACATTATGAGCTTGTGATATAGGTGATATCAAGCTGATGAATGGAAATAGCAGGATGCAGTTCTGCATGTGATTGATCTATGTCCTAATGCTCTGACCTATGGTTAAACACAGCTATCATATTTACTTACCAAGTAATAGGAATACATTAATCCCACTTTAATAGTTCATTTGACAAACTAACATTGTCCTTTTTTAGGATATCACACAAAATAACTAACAATAAAAACATTTTTTTCTTGCGGAATGTATAAAAAAAAAATCTTGTGACAAGTTTAAGGTATGATAATCAAAGAATTCATATTTATGGTGGCATTGGATATTTAGAACATAAAATGTCCATTACATACATATTTGAATACAAGGAAAAATAAGATGCTATTTAGATATAAATCATAAATTATAAAGCAAAATAAAACAGTTCATATCACTTTTTGCTGCAATAATAGCCTTGAAATTCATTCTAAACCACATAATATATCTAATATATCATAAAATCATCTCGGACCAAATGGTGTAAAAAAAAAGTGATTGATGGACATTGGGTTGAGTTCTTGTTCCGTCCTCCAATCACATAGTTTTCCCAGTATGTAATCAGCATATCATTTACGATAATGATGCCTATATGTAGGCTTGATCGCATTGACAAGGTCCCCATTCCTTTGACTGCCAGAGCCTTCCCATTGCCTTGACTACAGTAGGTATAGCAAATCATATCATTCGTATTTGCACAATTTAATTTTGTATTATCATTGATCATGTTTTTATCTTAATATTTCAGGTCTATTCAATCCAACCTCATACAATGGAAGGTAAATCTACTAATGTCACCTTATAATCAAAGTATGGTAATGCTGTCTTATTTTACCACTGCATATAAGGTTGTAGGAACAAGGTTTATTTGATAATTCCAATGGACAAAGTTAATGAATGTTAATGAATCATTTGATCAATCAGAATATAAACTATTCCATCTTTGACTTTTAAAATTTAATTTGCAGTTATTCACAATAAGATAAGTTATATTTTTGCAAACTCATCTCTATGAATTGGAAAAGCCTTATAGCATACATTTCAATATCATGTAAGTCAGTTACCAAATATAATCATAGATCATTAATCTTGTTCAATTTTGAAGTATACAAGTTGCCAAAATACATTGTATACAAGAAAGGAATGTTCACAGAAAATGCACATAATCATCTTTTCATGACAGGAGCTGATGCCAAGAGTGCAGTTGATGCACTGTTCAAGGAGTTCAAGCGTCTGGCATTGGAGAAGGACTTTGCAGGAATGGCAGACCTGTATGCTCCTGGTGCTAAGATGTACATGGAGGGCAAAGATGAACCTGTAGTTGGCAGACAGGGTGAGAATCACGTCATCATGCAGTTCAAGTGATCAAGCAACAATTCATGATTTTACCTGGATAAACAGCGCACAAACTGAAAAAAGTCAATCAATTGAAAACATTATCACTGAGAATAGCAAATTAAAACTAGCATATGGGGTATTCTATCAGGTAATATTTTCAATGTCTAAGATACTATCCATTTGATATACATTCAGGTATAATGGAAGCAGCGGCAGCCTTTGAGGTATTTGGTGTTCAGGACTGGGATATCAAAGTGGAGGAGTTCATTGGTGGAGAGGACAGTGCCACTTCAATAGGCCACTTTGTTGGTGTTGACAAAAAAGGCGAAGAACGCATGAGAGGAAAGTAAGTCTATGAACTACTTATCAAATACATTGAATAAGGTCGCTGTGATAAATAGGTAGAAATCATATATTGTATGCAGATATGTGTAAATATTTTTCAAGATTGGTAATATTTTTGAACGTGAATTAGATCAGATTACCATGTGAAATACAAGATGAGATAACAAAAACTGAACATAGTAAATATTACTCTGACAACACAGCAAATAGTGTTTTCATGAACATGCATCTAATTGAAAGGAAAACATTTAAAAGAAAAAGATAAATCCCCCCCAAAAAAAACAACAAAAAAAACAAAAAAGATAAACCAAAAACCAAAAACAAAACAAAAACAAAACAAAATATTTTGACAGGGCTGTGGTAGCCTATGAGTACTCTTCATTGCTGATGAACTGTTATTACTTTATAGTTATCTCCTGTAGGAGTACACAAATTATATTGATATTGTCAACAATGCCTTTCTATTTGACCTAATGGCATTACTCTCCTATCTATAATTACATCAAGATTATGGCTTGTTAGACAGGGATGTCTATTTAAATTTTCCAGGTACATCTCTGTTTTCAAGAAAATTGGAAATCTTTGGTTTGTCACTCACGACTTCTCCAACACTGACAAGAAATATGGTAATGTTCGGACATTAATATCCTAACATTCACGTTGTAACTTTTCAAACATACCACTTGAATGATATGATCTTTTAACTGCAAAAGTCTTGTTCATCATTTCAGATGTCAAAACAGAGTTGAGGGAGAGATTTGCAAGGTTTAACATGTTGTATTCTGCCAAAGATTATGAAGGGCTGGTGAAAGAAATGTACACTGACGATGTCAAAATTCTAATTCCTGGATACCCCATGGTCAAAGGCAAAACTGGTGAGTTAAAATGTATCATAAATCAATTGCTGCAAGTCCGCATCTTGCATTAAATTTCCTAAAATATGGTATTATCAAAACTTATGATAATTTGAGTTGCATGAGTTAAATAGGTAAATTCAATCTATAAATCATAGATTTATTGCGGGCTGGAAGACAAGCACCACGTCCAGTACTGGGCATTGATCATACTCACATGTTGCTAGTCTCATCGACATATATTTTATATTCATTCTCGCTGTTTCCAGTTCACTCTGAGTTCACTCTAAAGTTCACTCTAAACTAGGTGAATTGATCTGGTATACCTTATTTGGTATGATATACATTATTAATGAAGATTGCTTAAGATACATCTTATGATATATCCACTTCTTATATAAAATACCAATATGTGAATGTGACTGCTTTCTTTCAAGACCTCCTGACACTCTTTAAGGAATATCCTGTACCTCAGGCCCAGAGAGCAGACCAGGTGGTGGGTGATATTGTGAAGATTTCTGACGATGTAGTTGTAGAGTGTGGAGGAGAATTCATTGCCCGGGATAATACTGGAGTGCCAAGTGATACAGGATTGTAAGTATCTTTCATGATTAACTGAGCTTGGAAAATCCATCTCTTACATAAACCTAGGTCATTTTTTACATTAGCTAATTATCGTTTACATTTAGCTAATAATCAATATTATTTGATGCTTTTATCCAGATACACAGTAGTTTGGAAAAGGGTGAATGGCAAGCTCTGTATTCACGGTGACATAATGAACCCAAAAACCGCAAACAAGTAATATTATAATCCATGAAACCATGAAGAGCAGTGTATTGTATAACCTAATATGCATGTGTATTTGGGGCATGTATATTAAATGACTTTGGATCAATAACATATAGAGAATTTGATGTAGCATATCTTACTAGAAACCTTTGTCAGATATGTCAACATAGATATAAATAGATTGAAAAATAAAAACATTTGTAATTCGTAATCTTATATTTGTTTTTTATCATTTCATTACATTGGTAAACCCTTAACAGATTTGAAAGCATGCTTCAAGAAACCTTCGGCCATCTTTGAAACTCAATTCTTTTCAAAATTGTATTTCCATTTTTAGGAAATATCTATCCAGGGTTTAGAATTGTTTTGTTTAATCAACACATCTTTAGCCCAGACAAAAGACAAATGTATTAGAAGATCTTTGATGCTAAAGAACAGATCACACACATTAAAATACTACAAATTAAAATAAAAACATTTGATAATTTCAAAATAAGTAAACAATCTGCTCAACCTAAGCCTGGGCATTGTAATTTTGTCTTGATGTAAATCTATAATAGAACCCTATCATCTTAGAACCCTAGATCTTTAAAATGCCATTCACAAATCTTAAATTGAATTTCTTAAAGTTTTTATCTGGCATATCTATGTGTGTGAATCTAAATCCCAATTTAGTCACGCTTTATACATGTTTACATTAACTGTAACACTAGTTTGATGGTTTCGCAAGATAAATC
This sequence comes from Amphiduros pacificus, assembly GCA_949316495.1. NCBI lineage: Eukaryota > Metazoa > Annelida > Polychaeta > Phyllodocida > Hesionidae > Amphiduros > Amphiduros pacificus. The sequence continues at coordinate 11,222,417 of OX439007.1, read as the reverse complement.
TGGTTTAGTTATGAGGTATCCAAGACTTGGAAAGCAGTCTACACTGACCCGGTCTCATAATGTGTCACCTGGAGGATAATATGCTCTCACAGTAACTTCGATTTAAAGTGCCATTCAGAGGGGTATAGGTTAGTTTGGGCAAACATCTGGTCTGACCAAGCTGCATTACTGCCTATTCATCGATTCGGTCATTTTCAAGTTCTTTTTTTGGTCAACATTTGTTTTTCATTATTACATGATGAAATGCACATGGATAAAAAGTAAACCCGGACCTGCTCATCCCATCCATATCAAACATTTCTAAACCATCTTTGACATTAACAAATCATTCATCATTCTCAATTGACCAAAGTAAACATCCTCTTAAGGAGAACAGGAACTGTTATACCATTCCCTAGTGTGCCATTGCTCGTGCTGAAAAATCTATCCCAGATTAAGTTTTCTCACTATTAAATTTCATTGTCTCAATATGTCGTAAAGCAAACATTCATACATTCCCCCTATTAATAAATTGCTGAGTAAGTTTCTTAATACTCTTTAAATTCATCTGGAGGAAAAAATGGCTTCAGTTGAAATATTTTAAGATTTGGACAAAACAATGGCCTGTTGACAGTCAATTGTCTATTTGTCATGTGATACACACCATAATGAGCTTGTAATTAAGACAATGGAAATGACAAGAAGCAGCTCCACACAAAAAGGATCTAAGTTGTGATGTCCAGACCTACGGTAAACACTGCATTCATATTTACTTACCAAGTAAGGATAATCCATACTTTAGGGGCCGTCCATTGAGTTGAGTGTGGGATGAAAAAGGAAATCAGTTGCAAAGGGGGGAGGGGGGGTCCAGAGTGCTGTTCATACTTTTTTGTATGCTTATCCCACATATTTGACTTTTCAGGAAGTCAAATGTAATCAGTTCAAATAGGTGTCGGGTAAAGTGTAAACATTGTATACAGTATCATGTCTCTGTCAGACTCTGTTTACACAGCAATAAATGATCTTCAAATACATGGTCACCCAGAGTGCAATTAACAAGTTGACTACATCAGACCTGTTCTCTCTCACGCGCTTTGATATTGAACACAGCAGTTTTGATAGCAGTATGAATAGACACATATCTAGACAGATTTTGTTATTCATCAAAGAAGTGCACCAGACAATTAGACCAGAATGCTGGAAAGGTACACAATCATGTTCACAGGCCTCAAGCACTGTTATCTTCATTCTGGCCAGATCATTCAGCCTGCAACCATGGCTAAAATGATGGTTCAGTCTAAGTTATTTTTTTCTCAAAAAGAATCAACAATCAAAGTGGATCCTATTGTGAAAAATCCAGTGTCAGATTTTGACAGAGTGACAAACAAGCTATGGGAAAAGAATGTAATGTGTGGGATGACATCTTGGAAAGTTGCATACCAGGGGGGAGGGGGGGGGGTCTAACAGAAAAGGAAGTGAATTTCCTTTTTCATCCCACACTCAATTCAATGGACGGCCCCTTAATAGTTCATTTTGATAGACTAACATTGCCCTTATCAAGGATATCACAAAATATAATTAACTGGAGAAAAACAAATTTTCATTTGAGATGGATTTTTCCCAATATTTTAATAAGTTCAAGGTGGGATAATCAGAAAATTCCATTACATACATATTTAGATACAGGGAATATTGCATAATATGTTCATACAGATGGTCCTACATAGAGTAAAAACTAAGATGCTATTTAGATATAGAATATAATTAAAAAAAAAAACTAGTTCATATTACATATTGCCTCCAACAACAGCTTTGAAATTCATTCTAAACCACAAATCGTCTGGGACCAAATGGTGTAAAAAAAGTGATGGATGGACATTGGTCGGAGTTCTCGTCTGTCCTCCAATCACATATTCTCTGTAGTATGCCATCAGCATATCATGTATGATAATGGCGCCTATATGCCAGCTCCATCTTACTGGCCCCAGTTGCCTTTGTCTGGTAGGTGTAGCAGATCAAATGATTCAAAATTCCAAAACAATCACTTTTATATAATCATTGATCATGCCTTTATTTGAATATTTCAAGTCTCCTCAATCCAACCTCATACAATGGAGGGTTTGTCTATTAATATCATTTTATAATCAAAATAGTTTCTTCAGAAATAAATATGGTGTTTAATTTTGTGTTGGAGAAACAAGGTATATTTGAAACATAGACTATAATTATTATCACTGAACTTATCTACTTTGTTAAAGTTGATAAGGTGGAAAAATCTGTTTCAAAATACTTTTTATACAAGAATAGAATGTTCAAAACAAAGTAAAACAAAAAATAAATGTAAAGAACCTAATTAAAAAATATAAATGAATTGAATATTCAGTGCATTTCAAGACTGGATCATTTCCAATGTTTCATAATCATTATGACAACTGCTCTGTGAACTTTTTGAATACTTTGAATACTTTTTTACATTTTGTCTACTTTTCCCATGCATCTTCTTCAATATCCTTTTCCTTATTGGCCTTTCACAAGATTCAAATTAATGATTATGTTCTTAATATTACCAGTAACAAATGTTATTCTTATCGAAAATCTATGTTTGGTTTGTTCGAAAACTTATGTTTGACATAATTATCTTTTGACAAGAGCTGATGCCCAGAGTGCAGTTGATGCACTGTTCAAGGAGTTCAAGCGTCTGTCAATGGAGAAGGACTTTGCAGGAATGGCAGACATGTATGCTCCCAGTGCCAAGGTATACATGGAGGGCAAAGATGAATTGTAAATTATTCAAGTCAAATTTCTTGTAAATCTGTGACCGGATGGGTTGTCATGTCAAGGACCTACGACATGACAATTCAGTGAGGCAGCACTATATCTGCTAAAAGTAGGTCTCATCACGAAATGACCGAAATAATGTTGAAAGTGATGTAAAACCCCAAACAAACAAACGACCTTCATAGGAGACATGTGTCGTAGCACAAGTCATAGATAACCTTTATTCATTTTATAATCACTTTTTAAAAGGAAAGATTCCAAACCTGAGGACTCTGATATGTAAAGATTAAGACTGGGGTTTTCCATAGCAATGATACCAGAAAATATCTGTTTAGAACTGAGTCTTGAATCCTTTTGTCCCATACTGAACACAACAGATTGTGCTATTTTGGTCAGATAAATGGCATGCAACTCGATCACTGAAGATTCACACCCTCAGGTTGATACATAGCGATGACCATAAGCCAGGTATGATGTTAGAATTAACAGTTGCTTCGAATGCCATATTATTTTTTTAAAGAAAAAAACTTAATTCAAAATATTATAAACAGCAATCATTTCCAAGATTAGTACACTGATATCATTATTTTACAGAGAGGGATACATTTATTGATAATCCTACCGCCTGAAGAAACCCAGACACAGTTTTTGGCTACAATTTATGCCTGGAGGTTGATCTGTTACCATTAGCATAGTTTCGGTCGTGGCCCACCAAACCAAGCAGACACAATACTCCTATTAACATAGTTATGAACCCTAGTGACCCAGAAACTGTGACCTCCCGAAACCCAGCAACTGATAAATGACATGACAGTGTGTACAATTGCCATAACAAATATTAACATAGGATAAATGCAGTTTGTAGCTGTTTATTACAAAGCGTCAAGTGATATCTGTAATATCAAGTTTTTATATGGAAGAGACTTTTATTAGAAATCTGACTGTGGTAAATATCATACATTCCTTCTCAGGACCTATCTTTACCATGAAAAAAGCACTTGTCCCAACCGGAAATTGGACCCCAGCCCTTTTGCACTTTACCCATTGTAAATCACAGAAATGGTCAAGATCTTCATCACTTTACCAAGTTATTTTTTAAGGGAGCTTTTCATAAATTTCAGAGAGCAGTTAGAATTATGGACCAAAATTTTCTTATATTCTCCAATATTTTAAAAATGTGTGTCAAAGATTATATCAAACTTAATTCAAATAGATCAAATGAAGAAGTAGATATATTCAATTCATGCCTCATTTAGAATTAAGACATCAGTTTCCAGTTGATTCTCTGTAGGTAGGTTGGTATATAAAGCATGCATCCAAATGCTAAGCGAAGTGTGTCCAGAAACATTTTATATATTTAACTTGAATTCGAAAAATAGAATATAAGTTTCCTTGGGAGCTACCATATTGATATTTACTCAGTGGGTTCACTCATAATAGAAATCAATATAGCCATATAGAGTTTGAAAGTGTGCCTGATTTCTCTAAATGGAAAGTACACGTCATATATATTCCACAATATCAACCCTGTTAATGCATCTTTGACATTACACTATTTTCCTTTTAATCACCTATTATATGTGATTAAATGCTGGATATTACTGGATTTCGTTTCCAGTAAAGCATCTCTCAAGTCAGGTACTTTGTTCTGCCACCTTTGAACTTGATATTGTGATATAAGTGGTTGATAAAAAAGAAATGATGAATTTCTAATCCCTTACTGGTACTCGTTTTAGTAAGTAAAACAATACGATATTGTATCGCGTTCTCTCAAAATGAATCTGGGTAATTCGTCTTGACAATTGACTAATTTACAGTATCATTTTAAACACAGGTTTCTTGAACTAAAATTTGTTTTGTATCATTTTAAACAATGAAGACTCCTATCAAATGTAACTTTCAGAAATAATTTTGGCATTATTGTATATCCATAGAAAATTGTATTAATTTGGTACAATGATATGTCCTTGTTATGTTAAGCTTTTAATAAAATAAATGTCATACATTGACACACTATGTCTAATATTTTCTTGGAATCAAATAAGCCATAAATAGATATTTTGACATATTTTACGTTAAAAAATAGAACCGTTGGAATTTGTTTTTAGTCATGTTTCTCCTTGCTATATGATAAACTACATTTAATCCTCTGTGGTTTATCATGCAGACTCCATGTGCAGACAGTATTAAGCTGATACATGCAAATGGCCGGACATAGTTCCAAATGTGATTGATCTTTGTCCTGACCCATCATGAAACATCAATGTTCATATTTACTTTCTAAATGATGGGGACATTTTGGACCCCACCCCGATTGTTCATTTGCCAAGCCCTGCACTTAAGAGTAATAGGCGCATCATTGTGATATCATTATTACACAGACACCGACGGGAGATAAACCTTTCTCAGGGGACGTATCATATATAAGCTTCATATATTTATATATATATATATATATATATATATATATATATATATATATATATATATATATATATATATATATATATATATATATATATATATATATTCCATTACCACCATATATTTCCATTACCACCATACTTACACTGTGTCCTTCCCCATTTAACTTATTCTGGCTCCATACCAAAGCCTTTACTTTCAAATAGTTTGTTTTCCTCATGAGGGAATGATACGTCAACCAAGAAAGAAATATACTAATAACTTATGACATAAACTAATGACATAAACTAATGACATAAACTAATGACATAAACTAATGACATAAACTAATGACATAAACTAATGACATAAACTAATGACATAAACTAATGACATAAACTAATGACATAAACTAATGACATAAACTAATGACATAAACTGATGACATAAACTGATGACATAAACTGATGACATAAACTAATGACATAAACTGATGACATAAAAGATTCATTGGTAATGAGCCGAGATTGTTTATACAATTACAGCCCGTGTCTTAGCATCCTTATACCCACATTTACCCTAGGTCGTATTACACCAGTCATTTGTACATAGTATGTCAATGGGGTAAACGTGATAAAAAAATCAATCACTCACAGGAGCATGGTTATTAGACATTTATCACATTGTATATAGCACACTTAACAGCTCATAACAATTGTTTGTCTAATGATAGATTTGAAAGTCATTCTGAACCAAACATTATTTCCATGATATATTGTGAAATTGCCTGGGACAATATGGTACATAATAGCGTGATGAATGGAGAGCTTGTTTTGTTCTACCATTACATATGTTTCCAAGCATGCCATCAGTATATCATTTCTGTTAATACATTATAATATTTGCAATACTGTGCCACTTTCACAGGATTCATTGATCTTTCCCAGGGCTCACAGAAGCTTTGTACTCATTTATCTGACTACAAAAAGGTATTTTAGATCATATTTTTGATTAATTTATTTTACACAAGCAAGTTGCATTTTTCTTTTCAATATTAGTTTGCATATTTGTATATTTCAGGTCGTTTGAATCCAACCTCACACAATGGAGGGTAAGTCCAATACATTTTGTTTTCACCTTATGGCAAGTAACTGAGATATGAATGAGATCAGGATAGAATCAAGTATTTCATGAATAGAATAAATATGGCTCACAGATGACCTCCTCAGACATATGTACTGTAGGTTTAAAAAAGAGACATCACAATATATGATAATTCTGTATAGATTTGCTGTATGTCATCTTTCTTGCTTCACTAAAAACCTGGAAAGCAAATCTGTCACCTTCACATTTATTATATAAATAATGATCTGTTCAATCTTAATCTAATCTGCTCTCCCAATTAAATACGCTCTATCGTTGTAACATATTACCAATTCAAATCTGAACTCAACTTTTAACTTTAGAAATTAATGTATTGACCTCACAATTGTGTATAATAAATACCAGTTTTTGCGTCACTTAATCTACTGTGTTTTATTTAGAGAATCACTGGGTATATTTATGAAAGTTATTGTTGGCGAGCTTATCAAACAATTCATTGTTTGTATTCATGCAATTGATCTTAAGGAAGTCTAAATTTTAAAATTTTAATTGTACAGGCACGTTTGCCTTCGATAATATTTACCCTAAATGTTATGAACAAATGCATTTTACCCCTTCATAAATGTCTACCATTAGAATGTAGATGAGTCTTCAAATTCATCTATTGAACACTTTGTCAACAAACCTTTCACAGCTGACCTGTGATCTGGTGCATACACCTGCTTGGTAAACAATGGGGCATCTTCAAAGTGGGGCAGAGGCCTGCATGATTGTCCATCGGAGATTGCGTTGTTGATCTTCCCTTTAGCTGTGTGGCGGCTGTAGCCATACTGTGTAGGCTCTGAGTGCCAACGAGACAAAAGTGGAGCGGCCAACATATTAACTAAAATCAAATCAAAGCTATTTGTCTTATGCAGGTCTTACAAATCACAACAGTAGTCTCATAAGCACAGCACTTACTTGGCACTTAGCTTGTTTGTATTACGGTTTCCTGACCACAAAACATACCACAAAACATACCCCAAATCTTTGTAAAGTTACATTATCCATAACGAGAATCCCCTTGTGTAAAGACCGCAAATATCGGAGTATTCAAAGGATAACAAGCTATCACTGCGAGACTATTCTCAGAATAAACCAGCTCTGTCTCCATTTTGGAATTTTCTTCAGTTTAAAAAACCCAGATATTTGATAATGAGTTGGATTTGCACAATTTCCCCAATTTATCAAACCTTTGAGGCATTATACTTCTGATCATGATCTTTGACCGATCCGATCTTAAAAGAATATCATGTACTCAGTATACATATTTCCGGTGACAGATTGTTATGTTTTGGTTATCCCAAATAAAATTCTGAACTTTGAGTTAGTATTATTCCTTGACAGGAGCTGATGCCCGGAGTGCAGTTGATGCATTGTTGAAAGAGTACAAACGTCTGGCAGATGAAAAGGACTTTGCTGGGTTGGCAAATTTGTATTCCCCTGATGCTAAGATTTACATGGAAGGCAAGGATGAGCCTGTAATGGGAAGACAAGGTAAATATATCAGCGACTAAACCAAACAATTATAGGGATAAACATATCAAAAATTTAGTTAATTAATTAGTTAATTAATATTAAAAATATTCCATTAGCCTTAGTGGAAAATTTTATTAACTTGTTCAATAAATCAATAAAGAAATAAAGAAACAAAGAAATAAATGAAATAAAAAACCAAAATCTATTGACATATGATTCTAGGCATAATGGAGGCCGCAGCATTGTTTGAAGTATTTGGTGTCAAGGACTGGGAAATGAACATAGAAGATTTTATTGGTGGAGCTGACAGCTGCACGGCCATTGGTCATTTTATAGCAAGGAACAAAAATGGGGACGAATGTTTCAAAGGAAAGTAAGTTTACTAAACTCATACTTAATATACTACATATAATTAACGAGAGGAAGGAAAGTCTCCTAACCTCACAGCAAGTAGAATGAATGAAAAAAGCCTCAATGATTATGATCAATATGAAATGCAATTAGGGGACATCAATGAAAATCTTTGGTTTGAGACCGGCGTAACTGTTGCATGGTCACAATTGCATTCACACGTATTGTGTTTAATTGTGATACAGGTAGTAAAGCTGTAAAAGCAATGAGAGTGCATAATGAGATTGCACATTCATCAATGTTAAAAACCTCATTAAATTCATGAAACAAGGATAAATGATAACAGTTTTTTGGATGTTACCTGTTCTATAACATATCTAAATCAAGTTGATTCAATTCTGACACAATCAGAATCCAAACATTTACCATCGAACCACATAGGTCAAAATTGACGTTGTCTGTGCCAGGAGAACATGTTAATCAGAACCAATTAAATCTCCCATTAGGATCTCACTCAATCGAATATCATGCCATGCAGGGCTTACAAAAAATTTATGTAGACTCCCAGAGTACAATAAATGATCCCAGATGAGATTCTGTATCTTCCTGTCCTATGACTGTAGAAGTTTAATAAATTCTGTGAAATAACAATTCTGGGCAATATCTTCTCGTTAATGGATGTCTATTTCAACTTTCAGGACCATCTCTGTGTTCAAGAAAATCGGAAATCATTGGTTTATCACTCATGACTTCTCCAACACTGACAAGAAATATGGTAGTGTTACATAACTTACTTTATGTTTGGCAATTCTTCTGGTGAATACATAATAAAAATGATGAATTATATAGTATTCATTCAAATAGAGGTCTGTGCAATTGAATGATAAATAAACCCAATTTTAAATGTACATATGATCAGATACTTTATCAATGGAGTTAAATAGCTTCATGTTCATTAAGACGTGACTCGGATTCTGTATAAATGTCTAATAATATGCTTATAAAATATAAAACTAGTCCATTGAAATAACAATCGACTGTTAACCATTCTGGTCTTTATTTTAGACATCAATCGACTGTTAACCATTCTGGTCTTTATTTCAGACATCAATCGACTGTTGACCATTCTGGTCTTTATTTTAGACATCAATCGACTGTTAACCATTCTGGTCTTTATTTCAGACATCAATCGACTGTTGACCATTCTGGTCTTTATTTTAGACATCAATCGACTGTTGACCATTCTGGTCTTTTTTCAAGACATCAATCGACTGTTGACCATTCTGGTCTTTTTTCAAGACATCAATCGACTGTTGACCATTCTGGTCTTTATATCAGACATCAATCGACTGTTGACCATTCTGGTCTTTATTTCAGACATCAGAGCAGAGTTGAGGGAAAGATTTGCAAAACTTAACCAGCTAATTTCTGCCAAAAACTTTCCTGAACTTGTCAATGAAATGTACACGGATGATGTTAGAATACTGATTCCTGGATACCCTATGGTGAAAGGCAAAGCTGGTGAGTAAAAATCATTACATACTTTAAAATGCAAAGGACTCAAACAATAAAACAATAAGGGAAGATTGGGATAAGATGACTCACATGAGATAATGAAACTTTGAGAACATGTTCAACTCTGTGGGGATGTTTATCTTGCTCTAGTTTGAGATATTACAAAAGATATCTGTAAATATATTCTGTATCTGTAAATATGTGCCATTTGTAAGACAGGGGATTGATTACTTAGAAATGTTTATACTTCATTAACAGATATTTTTCTTTTATTTCCAATGATTATATCTTATGGGACAACAATATGTAAAAGTCTAATGTTGCCTTCCTTTCTTTCAAGATGTCATAACACTATTTAAGGAATATCCCATGCCCCAGATCTTCAGGACAGATCAGGTGATGGGCGATGTTGTGAAGATTTCCGATGATGTAGTCGTAGATAGTGGAGGACAATATACCTCTCTGGACAACACAGGAGTACCTGTTGACAGGGGACTGTAAGTTCATCATAAAATACACAAATCTTATTTGTCTGAATTGTGTTTTTTATTTGGCAATGATATATATTATTTGATAAACTGTACAATATTTTACATTTTCAGGTATACACTCGTTTGGAAAAGGGTGAATGGCAAATTATGCATTCACAGTGACATTATCAACCCAATAACCTCAAACAAGTAATGGGATAGGCCACAAAACAAACAGCAACAAGGGCAGTACCTCTCTTCTACCATACAAACATGCAAATAGGCTTATTGTATGCGACTCAAAGGACTCAAATGTGAACACGCCTTGTCATGTAGTTTATACTAGAACTCTGTCAAAGATCAAAATAGATAGATCACTTTTAATAAAATACTTTATGGTGTCATTTTGTGTTTGTCTTTTAACAATTCCTTATTATTTAGCTATTTGTTTAAATGGAGGATGTGTATCAAGTTACCATATTTTCCAGCATGAATCATGTTTTCTAAATGGGGCCTTTTTCTTACTTTGGCCATCTAACATTTCCTGAGGCAGTCCAAAGAAATGACTGATGGAAAGTCAAAAATCACTTCAGGTACAGCTGAAATTTTAACCATTTAAAGTCCAAGATGATGAGTACCCTTCACTTCACATAATGAGTAATGACATTATCTATTGTTGCATTATTACAATACTTAATGCAATATAACACAGCATGTCTTTCAGCTGTGTGCCTCTGTTCTGGTTCAATTCCGTTACCCATATAGGCCCCTTTCACAAAACCTATAGGGGCCTCAACCAAGGCCTGACCAATCACAAAATAGGTCAAAAGGTCAATCCTGTGTCATCAAACTTTTGATGCAGAAATGTAAGCAAACAATTTGTAACTTTTCATATCTAAACTAATTCTTACCAAAAAATTGAAAAAAACAGATTCATGAAATGATTGAAATTACGCTGTTCATATAAACAAAGGCATTACTTCTAACAAGTGAGGTTACCTTTCCAGGCCTTTATCCTCACATCTCGCAGCCTCATATCCGAACCAAAATGTCAAACAGGCCATGTTTTAAGCAACATTACGTTTTAAGGCAGCTATTTGGGACTGGTATGTGTTCAACCAAACAAGAAATGCTGTGGATTATAATAATTTATTCTGCTTTGTAAAGGAAGTATTTGTTGATATTGTACAGAACACTCACGTTATATAGAACCCCACCAAACTATTAAAAACCAATTATAAATTCATTTAAATATACATTTAAATGCAAGATCTTATAGCTAATAATTATATGAACATTCTTAATAATAATATGGAGTGAGCTAGTGACATGTGTAAGAGTAATTAGTCACATACCATCAGCATCCATAACCCTGAGCTTGGCACACTTCCCTCATCACCGCTGATAATCATTAACTTTCTGGTGAAAATAAATGTCAACTTATGCCACAGTAAAGCTATGAGGTGTCTTACTTAATGCGGACGTGTGTGTGTTGATAAACGTTGATGCCCTAAATGACATACTTCATGTATTGTCTAACACATTTAATCTAAGCTTAACCTACTAACTTCAAAGGTCTACAACCATGCAAAAATATATGTATGTTCCTTTTACTTGTGAATTTAATGAGGGATTTAATTGTATTTTGACTTCACAAATGGCTGTAAGTATAAAGATGACAGAGGCATAGCAGACCTGTCTTCATAGTTAGTTTTAAATTTTGAAAGGGTTAAACCCGCTGTCAAGTATTATGTGGGATATTCATATAAATACCAGTAAATATGATTAACGATGTATGCGCGATTTATCGCAATAAAGTATCATATGGAATAATGATGTGCTCACTTCAGATCCCACTGAATATGCCTGGAATTTTACACAATAGAACGATGATAATTTTAGACCTGATCAAATGGACCTGAAATCGGGTTTATAGACCAGGAACCGCTTTAAGGACATGAAAGTCCAAAAACTGTATACATGGATTTAAAATGTTTTTACCCAAGGTTCTGATTTCAGCTTTCATCCTTTAAATTGTTTATATGACTCAAGGGGGCTTTCATCCTTTAAGTTGTTTATATGATACAAGGGGGCATTTGCATTTCATTAATTAAAAAAAAAAAATAAAAATTAATGAGAAAATAAAACACTATCTTAGCTTTTCAGATTCCCTCTATGTTTTGCAAATGCAATAAAAGTCAACATGAATAGACAATAAACCAAAACCAAAATATGAAGTGAGGTTGACCACTAAAAATTGTCGCCATTGGCTGCAAAAGCGCTGTCTATCTTGAAAACAAGGAATATAACAGAAATGCAATGGTGCGCCTCTTGTAGCAAAGACAAAAAATAGGCCTTTCAACTTTTCAACTATTCTAAACTTTCGTATGCCCTGGTCCCACATATCAAATAGTAGACTCATGCCTCAGGTCTGTTTCACATTCCCTGACACAAACTCTATTTAACTAAGAAATTAACCTATAGAAAGTGGTGTGTTTAAACAAGATGTTCCCACACTGACTTGTTTGTCTAGATACAAGTGTTGTATGTTTAACCTCACTTCGACCCTTCAACCCAGTTTTCTTAACTCTATAAAAGGGCGATAGTAGAGGAAGGATTAGCTGAAGAGGCTGAAGGTTGTGCCGAGCCAAGTACAAACCCAAAATTGTCTCCAAACGCTTTTATATTAACAATTTTTAAATAGGTCGTTTAACTTTACATATTTGGAAATATAAATTGCATTTGAAGGGAAAATATTAATCCAGATTTCAACAGGTAATGAATCTTCCTCGCATTTATTATGATAATAATTAATGTATTTTGTTTTCAAAGTGATGATAGTAGCTTTAGTATTGACTCATTAAGTGGAAATATCAGCGATGTGTTATACCCCAGGTAACATATTATAAGGAATGCCATTTGAAATTTCAACTGTCTATAATTCATCTTAGTCTCATTTTGTAAACATTATAAGTAATAATCTAAGAATATCAATCCTTTTTACTGTATTGTTTGACATTATCCTACTGATGAAACAAATTCTCCAATGTCGTAAATTAGCTGTTATCCATTTTAATATTGAAAGTCAAGCTGTATATGTATTTAACAATTCTGACAACTTGGAACATGTCAAAGCAAGAATGAAATCATGATGTGTTATTCCTTCAAGAGAAAATATTTAACCTTGAAAGCAAAGTTACAATACCTTAGCCACACAATCGCTGAAAGCGGTCAAACCGGAAGAGAAACATTTTTTTTCACAATTTATCTGAATATTTATTATGATATGTCATTCAATTGAAATGAGGAAAAATAGGCAAACCAGGTTCAGGTTGTTGCAATTGGCCTTATTGTGAAATGATTGTTAATTGCAAGGTCACATACGGCCCAATGTTGGTCAATTATGTGTTATTATCCCAACCTATTAGCATATCTGACACACTATATATGCCCTTTTCTGCCCCTATGTGGCCCCTAACATCCTGGACTAACTCCGACAATAACACCGACGACACAACCTGTAAGCATCTATATTGTGGTTCAATTACATCAAAGTGTTTGATTTTTTTTTACAACAGATGAATTAATGCCATAAATTTACACTTTCCTAAAATATCTAAAATACTATGTTATTATTATTCAACATTCATTTATTTCTTTTCAGTTTTAGTCATCTTCAAAACTTAAAATGGAGGGTAAGTCGTTTTCAGTTTTTAAATAAGGATTTTAATATCACAAGAAATAACTATACAGACATAGATATTTCAGGCGTTTTTTACCTGCAGTTGATGTCATCAGAAGTAAATAAATCACATTCAATCAACATGTACGATTATATGGCAGTATCACTGTTTTCTCTTTTAATACAAAAACAAAACACAGTGTTAATATTTCTCTTCATTGCATGTATTTTGTCCATGTATGTAATACTAGCAGATGTGTTGCTTAAGATGTCATGATTTGCTCTCACAAAGAAGGACACAACTTTGTGAAACATTTTATCAGATGATGTTCATATTTGACAGGAGCTAATGCCAGGGCCGGGGTTGACGCCATAGCTGCAGAGTTCAGCAGACTTGTTAAGCTCAAGGATTATGCTGGAATAGTAAACATGTATGCCCCGGGAGCTAAAGTCTACATGGAGGAGAAGGAGGAAGTCATTTCCGGTCGCCAAGGTCAGCACCGAGAAAAACCAAGATTTGCATTTGATTAAATCAGTGATACATAAACAGAAATTGGAAAGAGTAGGTTTGCCATTAGGTGTCAGCACAGCGCACCATCCAACTCTCACATGGTCTCGCGCAATCGTTTTTGCACAAATTACAAAACAGTTATCCATCTAAATGCTGTAAAACAGTACCTTTATAATCTATTGCATCCACTTAATGTCAACATGAGTATCTAAAGACGATAACATGGTCCATTTGTACAGAAAAAACAGTGAAAATTCCATTGTCAAACTTGCCAAATGGCCACATGTGGGAAACAGGAAGTGACGACAATGGCGCCGCCACGAGATCGGTTCATCTGAGTGATATTGCAGAATGTCAGCTTGTTTCCAATTTCTGTTTTAAATGTCTCTGATTAAATGTGAGATTCGAAGATTACACCGTATGGATTATACAAATGTTGTGTGCAATACGTTTACTTAGTTAACAAAGATCTCATATAAATTGGGCACTGGATTATTCCACAAATCTACAATCAAACCTCATGCCAAAGACACCAGCCTGACACATCGATTCATATTTATTTTCGTAATATTTGTCATTACCTTCTTACTGGACACAGTTCTTGAGTTATATGCCAGTTCTCTGTGGAAAACAAGCCGATTTCAAATCTACATGTGTTGCATTTCAGGGTCCATCCCCAAATTTTGTAAACACCGATTTTGATGTTAACCTTGTATATACACTACATTTGGGTCCATTTCGAGATTCAACCCCGATTTGGACGCCCTATTTGGACCCGGACCCTGTTGATACAACCCAGCCCTGGAGGCTGACCATATTCATACTTAACACTAACATTTCATCACATACATAAATCAAATCACACTACCTCTGCACTACCAGCTAACAAGTCGAGCTAAAACAAGGTGATCATGATATACATAGCTATCAGCCTTTAGGACCTACTCATCAGCAACATTTGGGTGAGATGGTGGGTGAACCAATGTCCTTGCCGTCTGTGACACAAAGCAAGAATAACTGTTTTCCCACCACCATACCTGAACCCCCACCCCATCTCTGAGATATGCTGGTTCACTCAGCTCACCACACTGAGCGGCATTTAACATCAATTATTGCGTCTCTTTATCTCATACCTATTATCCAAGATAATATTACCTTAAGACAATGCGTGGAATGTATATTGAACATAATGTTTTCAAATGTTTATGGAGTTTACTGAATAGTATGTGTGCAATATGAATACTGAATAGAATGTGTGCAATAACTTTACTGAATAGTACGTGTGCAATATGAATACTGAATAGAATGTGTGCAATATGAATACTGAATAGAATGTGTGCAATAACTTTACTGAATATAATGTGTTCAATAACTTTACTGAATAGTATGTGTGCAATATGTTTATTATAGACATAATGATGCTTTTCGTGGGAATATTCGAGGGCTTTGGTGTAACTGATTATGTCATTGACGAAGTTGAATTCCATGGAGGAGAGGAGAATGCTGTTCAGACTGGTAACCTGTCGTGCAAAACCAAAGATGGGGTTATGGTCTATGCTGGGAAGTAAGAATATCACTTTGATTTTTCTCATTAATATGATTCTCTGAACAAATTAAAGCATCTTCAGCTAAAATTAGTTTAATTCATATGATTAAAATACTATACACTGAGATTATTTCTAAAAAAAACATGCTTGTTTTAAAGAAAGGTGTGTACTGTACTTAGTAAAATATTATTAATTCACATTTCAGATACATCACAATGTTTAAAAAGATTGGAAACAAATGGTTTGTCACTCATGATTTTTCCAACTCTGACAGGCATGGTAAGGTTCTACTGAATACTCTGGTATATATGACAAAGCAATGTATGTTTATGTATGTTTGTATGTTTATATAACATATACCTAACATATTCTCTGTCACCTTATCGATATCAGGTTCACCATCAACTGAACTATAAAATATTTAAAATCATCTTAGACAAACTAATACTCTTGTCCGTGTTAAGCAGACATTTGACCAATTTGACATATATCAGTAATTATTGATAAATAATTCACCACCAGGGGATTTATTGCAGATATCAGAGGAGAGCTGAGATCCAGATATGCTAAATGGAACCAGATGTTTCTGGCTGGAGATTATGATGCCCTGGTTAATGAGATGTATACAGACAATGCCAAGGCCCTCCTTCCTGGTTGCCCTATGGTAACTGGTAAAGCTAGTAAGTATATAAGATTAAGGTCCTACCACTGGTTACCAGATTATCAGGAAAATATGTCAAAGCATGATATTTAGTAAGATCTCGACTCTTAAATGCCATATTGAACACTAGATCATAATTTAGAATAATAATCAATAGCATGCTTCATCAGCATAAAAAACTTTGATATTTTATAGGTATGGTCAAGCTATTCAAGGAGTACCCGCATGCAGAGATCATCCGGACTGACCAGGTTCAGGGGGATATAGAGCAGATTTCTGCTGATGTTGTCGTCGACTGTGGAGGGACTTTCACTGTCAGAGACCGGACCGGGGTCCCAGCTGAAAAGGGCCAGTAAGTCTCAATCTATCCATACTAACTTGCTCATTTGCATACGTTAACAATGATACATCATATACTGTTAATAAAGGCTGACATTTCTTTTCATTCAAATTAAACGGAAAACATATTATTATTATTTGCCTATTTAAATATCTTATTATCATATAAGCTTATATTCATTAATCAAGGATGTATATTTCTGAACTCATATTGTATTTTATAATCCTAGGTATATGGTGGTTTGGAAGAGAGTGAATGGAAAACTTCTCATAGATTCTGACATTATGAGGCCCTTGACCAATTAATACCAATGACAGATTGAGAAGACTGGCTGATGGGCGGGAGGTGGAGGCTCTTGATACACTCAGGGTCCTCTAAGGGAACTCTAGGCTCTAGCTACATTCAGGGTCCTCTGAGGGGACTCTAGGCTCTAGATACACTCAGGGTCCTCTGAGTGAAATCTAGGCTCCAGAAACACTCAGGGTCCTCCAAGGGGACTCTAGGCTCTAGCTACACCCAGGGTCCTCTAAGGGGACTCTTGGCTCTAGCTACACTCAGGGTCCTCTAAGGGGACTCTAGGCTCTAGATACACTGAGGGTCCTCTGAGGTAACTCTAGGCTCTATTTAAGGGGACTCCAGGCTCTAGCTACACTCAGTGTCCTCTCCTGACCTGGTCTTACGCCATACTATAATGTATCTACCAATATACTGGGTCACGATTTATGCATGTCAATGGCCACTTATCTATCATCGCACAGCATAATTATTATGTTTACCAATTTAATAAGCATGTCAAAGAATACTAGACAAGCATTATATATAAGTGAGTTAAAATGTATATATTATAAAAAATATTCAATTTGATGATATGATGAAATTATAAAATAAATCACTTGAAAATCTTCATGGATATTTGTGATTAGTAGGCGATAGAACAAGAACAATACATCATTTGTCATGTAAAATGAAAATCAATGTAAAATTTTTGAGGGGTTATTGAACAAATTAATGATTTATATATTGTTTAATACAACCCACAGGGGACCTTCCCACAACCTACCTGGGGCCTTTATACTACCAACAGGGGACCTTCCCACAACCTACCGTGGACCTTTATACTACCCACAGGGGACCTTGTCACAACCTACCTGGGACCTTTATATTACCCACAGGGGACCTTGTCACAACCTACCGTGGACCTTTATATTACCCACAGGGGACCTTCCCACAACCAACCATGGACCTTTATACTACCCACAGGGGACCTTGTCACAACCTACCTGGGACCTTTATATTACCCACAGGGGACCTTCCCACAACCTACCTGGGGCCTTTATACTACCCACAGGGGGACCTTCCCACAACCTACCTGGGGCCTTTATACTACCCACAGGGGACCTTCCCACAACCTACCTGGGGCCTTTATACTACCCACAGTGGACTTTCCCACAACCTACCGTGGACCTTTATACAACCCACAGGGGACCTTGTCACAACCTACCTGGGACCTTTATATTACCCACAGGGGACCTTCCCACAACCTACCTGGGACCTTTATACTACCCACAGTGGACTTTCCCACAACCTACCTGGGACCTTTATATTACCCACAGGGGACCTTCCCACAACCTACTTGGGACCTTTATACAACCCACAGGGGACCTGCCCACAACCTACCGTGGACCTTTATACAACCCACAGGGGACCTGCCCACAACCTCCATGGGACCTTTATACTACCCACAGGGGACCTTCTCACAACCAACCTGGGACCTTTATACTACCCACAGTGGACTTTCCCACAACCTACCGTGGACCTTTATACAACCCACAGGGGACCTGCCCACAACCTCCATGGGACCTTTATACTACCCACAGGGGACCTTCTCACAACCTACCTGGGACCTTTATATTACCCACAGGGGACCTTCCCACAACCAACCATGGACCTTTATATTACCCACAGGGGACCTTCCCACAACCAACCATGGACCTTTATACTACCCACAGGGGACCTTCCCACAACCTACCTGGGACCTTTATACTACCCACAGGGGACCTTCCCACAACCAACCATGGACCTTTATATTACCCACAGGGGACCTTCCCACAACCAACCATGGACCTTTATACTACCCACAGGGGACCTTCCCACAACCTACCTGGGACCTTTATATTACCCACAGGGGACCTTCCCACAACCAACCATGGACCTTTATACTACCCACAGGGGACCTTCTCACAACCTACCTGGGACCTTTATATTACCCACAGGGGACCTTCCCACAACCAACCATGGACCTTTATATTACCCACAGGGGACCTTCCCACAACCAACCATGGACCTTTATACTACCCACAGGGGACCTTCCCACAACCAACCATGGACCTTTATACTACCCACAGGGGACCTTCCCACAACCTACCTGGGACCTTTATATTACCCACAGGGGACCTTCCCACAACCAACCATGGACCTTTATACTACCCACAGGGGACCTTCCCACAACCTACCTGGGACCTTTATATTACCCACAGGGGACCTTCCCACAACCTACCTGGGACCTTTATACTACCCACAGGGGACCTTCCCACAACCAACCATGGACCTTTATACTACCCACAGGGGACCTTCCCACAACCTACCTGGGACCTTTATATTACCCACAGTGGACTTTCCCACAACCTACCTGGGGCCTTTATACTACCCACAGTGGACTTTCCCACAACCTACCTGGGACCTTTATACTACCCACAGGGGACCTTCCCACAACCTACCTGGGACCTTTATATTACCCACAGGGGACCTTCCCACAACCAACCATGGACCTTTATACTACCCACAGGGGACCTTCCCACAACCTACCTGGGACCTTTATATTACCCACAGGGGACCTGCCCACAACCTCCATGGGACCTTTATACTACCCACAGGGGACCTTCTCACAACCTACCTGGGACCTTTATATTACCCACAGGGGACCTTCCCACAACCAACCATGGACCTTTATATTACCCACAGGGGACCTTCCCACAACCAACCATGGACCTTTATACTACCCACAGGGGACCTTCCCACAACCTACCTGGGACCTTTATATTACCCACAGGGGACCTTCCCACAACCAACCATGGACCTTTATATTACCCACAGGGGACCTTCCCACAACCAACCATGGACCTTTATACTACCCACAGGGGACCTTCCCACAACCTACCTGGGACCTTTATATTACCCACAGGGGACCTTCCCACAACCAACCATGGACCTTTATACTACCCACAGGGGACCTTCCCACAACCTACCTGGGACCTTTATATTACCCACAGGGGACCTTCCCACAACCAACCATGGACCTTTATATTACCCACAGGGGACCTTGTCACAACCTACCTGGGACCTTTATACTACCCACAGGGGACCTTCTCACAACCTACCTGGGACCTTTATACTACCCATAGTGGACTTTCCCACAACCTACCTGGGACCTTTATATTACCCACAGGGGACCTTCCCACAACCAACCATGGACCTTTATACTACCCACAGGGGACTTTCCCACAACCTACCTGGGACCTTTATATTACCCACAGGGGACCTTCCCACAACCAACCATGGACCTTTATACTACCCACAGGGGACTTTCCCACAACCTACCTGGGACCTTTATATTACCCACAGGGGACCTTCCCACAACCTACCTGGGGCCTTTATACTACCCACAGTGGACTTTCCCACAACCTACCGTGGACCTTTATACAACCCACAGGGGACCTTGTCACAACCTACCTGGGGCCTTTATACTACCCACAGGGGACCTTCCCACAACCTACCTGGGGCCTTTATACTACCCACAGTGGACTTTCCCACAACCTACCGTGGACTTTTATACAACCCACAGGGGACCTGCCCACAACCTCCATGGGACCTTTATACTACCCACAGGGGACCTTGTCACAACCTACCGTGGACCTTTATATTACCCACAGGGGACCTTCTCACAACCTACCTGGGACCTTTATATAACCCACAGGGGACCTTTCCACAACCTACCTGGGACCTTTATACTACCCACAGGGGACCTTGTCATAACCTATCCAGATTGTTTTCACCTCCCACGAGGTGCTTTTCCATCCTACCTTTTCACATGTATTTAATCAGTTAAAACCAATATAATAAATGATAAATAAATGATATTATCTTAAAATGGTTTATTTAGTACTTTACAAATAGAAAATCACAGCCAAGTCACTTTTCATAATCCGAATCAGCAAGGGGTTTGTCCATTTCTAAGCTGTTGATATTGAATCCCAAGTTTTCTTATGTTTTTTATGGGGATTTTTCAATATTTTTAGGATTTATTGACCATTATTTTGGTTGGGTAATTGGCCATTTCTTAACCATTTTTATGGGTGTATGTGTGTATTTAGCCTATGGGTCACTACCGAGTTTGGTAGACAAGAAGATAGTTTTTAGATTAATTTTAAGAAAAGACATGTATTTTCTTGTTGTTTTCAAGGTGTACTGGTTGTTGTAAAATCTGTACCACCTGTGTGTCAACGATACCACCTGTATGGTAACAGTACCACCTGTATGTTAGCAGTACCCCCTATATATCAGCAGTACCATATGTATGTCAGCAGTACCACCTGTATGTTAGCAGTACCATATGTATGTCAGTAGTACAACCTGTATGTCAGCAGTACCCCCTATATATCAGCAGTACCATATGTATGTCAGTAGTACCACCTATATATTAGCAGTGCAATATGTATGTCAGTAGTACCACCTGTATGTCAGCAGTACCATCTGTATGTCAGCAGTACCACTTAATTATCAGCAGTACCACCTGTATTTTAGCAGTACCACCTGTATTTCAGCAGTACCCCCTATATATCAGCAGTACCACCTGTATGTTAGTAGTACCACCTATATACCTATATATTAGCAGTACCATCTGTATGTCAGCAGTACCACCTATATATTAGCAGTACCATCTGTATGTCAGCAGTACCACCTGTATATCAGCAGTACCATCTGTATGTCAGCAGTACCACTTATGTATCAGCAGTACCACTTATGTATCAGCAGTACCACCTGTATATCAGCAGTATCACCTATATATTAGCAGTACCATCTGTATGTCAGCAGTACCCCTGTATGTAAGCAGTACCACATGTATGTCAGCAGTACCACCTGTATGTCAGCAGTACCACCTGATCTGCTATAGTGTGGTGTGAAGTGCTGTGTAATCTGGTGAGTCCAATGTGTACCCTGTGGGATGCCACATATTTATACTTTCTTACTGATCTCCCTACCCACAAAAGAACAAGGTGAAGGTCGGGACATTTGAGACAATACTATTTAACTACATTCGCATATGTGATCATTTTACCCTGAGGGGGATCCATCCTACTTTAGGTCAAGTTCTCCGCTCATCCTACCTGAACCTGGTCACATAGTCCCCAATCTGAAATCTTCCCACTGTTCCATTGTTTCGTCACCTCATTTCTCTCCCTGACACATTGTATACCCAGTTGCTAAACACACAATCCTACCCTATCTGCAGATTCTCGTGGATCTCACCTGTTTTTGTATACAGGGTTTAAGACCAACAATGAAGTCTATGTTGTAAGAAAGGCTCTGTTCTGAGAGACCTATTATACTATAAGCGAACGGAGACAACCAGAGCCAATCCACACATCACCGAGGGGGGATACTCTCATAATTTTAACCCATGGAGGCTGGGATGGAATTGAAAAACCCAGAACCTGATTTGTGACTGACTTAAATTGATATCCTGATTTAGGGATGATACAAAGTTAAAAAATGATACCCTGAGTTTGGGGTGGTGCAATAAGAAAATGATACACTGTTTTTTTTTTTAGTTCTATGATATCGGTCAGCCAGTCCAGCCGATGTACAAATGTAAGAAATTTATAGCAGTGTTGAATTTCAACACTGTAGGGTGTAGATCCAGGGTTCAGGTCACAGGTGTCTCGACCTCCACCACAGGCAGCCAGAGCAATATCACTACTTTTATATATAACGGTAGGTTAATACTTTGTAAAAAATAAACATTTTGAAAGACAGTGGGATTACAAGATAGCATGTGAGACACAACATTCAGCTCAATTCTACTTCCATCAATACTTTTATATAGGCTAGTAGTTAATATATAAGACTGAGACAGAGAGGGGCTGGGGACTTTCACTCTCTGGCAACCTGTGATATTAACTACCTTAGTCATCATGGCTTCCGACACATCACTTGTGCCGTGAAAACAAATAAACACTTTTAACATTTTGAAAGACAGTGGAATTACAAGATAACATGTGAGACACAACATTCAGCTCAATTGCGACTAGTGATGGGTATTATAACACAGGCCATGGGCCGTGGCTCAGTTGGCTAGAGTGCCAGCTTATTAGCACCAGTTCCTCTGTGGTGATCTGAAGGTCGTGGGTTCGAGCCCCGGCCGTGCCGAGATTGAACTCATGATTCAATTTCCTATATGAGCTGAGGCCCGTGCTTAAAGTGTAAACCTGTTGTCCTTGTAAATCTGTGACTGGGTGGGTTGTAATGTCAAGGACCTGCGACATAACAATTCAGTGAGGCAGCACTATATCTGCTACAAGTCGGTCTCATCACGAAATGACTGAAATAATGTTGAAAGTGATGTAAAACCCCAAACAAACAAACAAACAAATTATAACACAGAATTTTGGAGCGATATGTACTTCTGAGGGGCCTGCAGATCACAAACCTACCTGTCAGTGTCACAGACTGGCGGACACCTTAATTGCATAAATAAGCATAGAATTTGAATATTTTTTTTTGCAAATGTAGAATATATGAAAATTAATAAGTTAAACTTTATGCACAAAAGAAAGGTATGCTATATGTTTGACTATGTTAAAAATGTCTGAGTTTCAACTGCCAGTTTCAGAGAGTTGCCAGTCACTGCACTCTACATTTACGGCAACTTCAAAATGATGAGAAAATATAAATATCATTTTCAAAAAGGAAACTGTATACAAATTCTTTTTTTTTAAAAAGACTTTCTTGTTAGATTTCACCATGACTGACTGGACTCTCACAAATCTTATAATAATACAATAGACGTTTAAAGTTATGGAGAATAATCTTATTATTAATACTTAATTAAAATTATTTTAATTAGATGTAATATGGTGGACTTTTACAATATGATGATATTTTATTTGGACAAATACGGTATTAAAATATTAATGATACATTGATCGATTGCTTATTTACTCAAAGGGATCATGAAATATTTTGGCAATGACATGTAATTACTCTGTTGCATTTATCCGTTGTTTGACGATCATTGCCCTTTTGCCCTGAATACGAGACCTACAACCCATATAAAAACCCAACCGCTCAAGGTATTTCATCCTTTCTAATATTATCATCAAATACTCTCATCATTTTGTGTTTCGTAGATGCCTTTTTAATTTTAGGAAAAAATATATATATTTTTAGTTTAAACACAACACGCAACACAATGGAAGGTAAGACATTTGAATATCTACATCTACTTTTGGTGCAGTAAGGATCTTGAGGATAGGTCTCTGTGAATCATTCAGAGTATATATAATATATATGATTCACAATGACCCGACCTCCAGCTTTATATATATATATTTTTCGTAGTAATGTTATCCACTATATGTAGGGTGTAATGTTATCCACTATATGTAATGTTATATGTAGGGTGAGCATTATCCAAATACTGCACAACCAGCGTACCTTATGAGCTTTTATCATGACTTGTTTCAAAATTTCAAAATCTCAATAGAAATGATCTCAATATAAATATAAATAAATACATTTATATATATATATATAGCAGATATAGTGCTGCCTCACTGAATTGTCATGTCGCAGGTCCTTGACATTACAACCCACCCAGTCATTCAGAGTATATATAATATATATGATTCACAATGACCCGACCTCCAGCTTTATATATATATATATATATATATATATATATATATATATATATATATATATATATATATATATATATATATATATATATATATATATATATATATATATATATATATATATATATATATATATATATATATATATATATATATATATATATATATATATATATATATATATACATATATATATATATAAAGCTCGAGTAAAATAATTTTGGCAAAGCTCATTATATCTGAAATTGGGAAGTGAGTTTTGGAAACACAGCTTTATTAAAATCGTAGGATTTTTTAACTTATTGACATGTATTGTAAATATATGCATAAAACAGGAAAGGATTGTCGGTCAGCCATCAATGCATTAGGAGCGGAGTTCAGCCGTCTTGCACTGCTCAAGGACTTTTCCGGGATTGCCAATCTGTACGCTCCCAATGCCAAGCTCTACACAACCGAGCAAGACGAGCCTCTCACCGGAAGACAAGGTCAGCTCACTCTGTGACCTTAATTTGATTTGATGTGTTATGTTGACCGCTCCACTTGCATCTCGTGGGCACTCAGAGCCTTTGCAGAATTAGTAACACTCGAGATGAGAACCTCTACGCACCATCCCCAATAAGTGTGTAGCGGTACGTCGTACTTCACCCCCGGTGCAGGTCCCTACTGTAGATGCTCTACTGGCTTAAATTGTGATCTTATTTAGTTCCTGATAACAAACCAATTGGTCTTGGAATAAATGATGTATTTGATAAATGTTTTCCAGAAATAACGCAGCTGTTGAGTGCCCTATGTGGGGGGTACGGGGTACACAGCTATGACCTGAAAGAAGTGGAATTCTTTGGAGGAGAAGAAAATGCTGTACAAACTGGCACCTTCACATGTCAAAACGAAGATGGAGTTGTGGTGTTTGGAGGAAAGTATGCACAGTTCTTACTTCATAATTAAAGAATGAATGGATATATGGCTGAATTGCAAAGGATGAATGAATAGATGGTTGAATAACAAAGGATAAATGAATAGAGGGGTGAATAACAAAGGGTGAATGATTAGATGGGTGAATAACAAAGGAATGCGTGGAAAGAGGGGTGAATAACAAAGAGGAATGAAAGAAAAATACCATGTTAAAGATTTGGATCCTTTTCTAATGAAAACAAATCCTTTTGATCATGATATATTCTTAAAATGACATACCAATTTGATTGTTATTATTTTAATGAATATCTTTGAAACATGAAATATTTTATTTTCAGGCCATTGCCCTACTAATTACTCATTCTGCCGCCCCTGTCAATACAAAGCATATTTCTCATGAATTCCTCATTTTCAGATACGTAACTGTGTTTAAGAAGATTGGAAACGGTTGGTTTATCACACATGATTTCTCCAACTCTGACAAGCATGGTAAGCCTCCTTCTCACCCAGTTAGCCTTCTCTCCCAGTAAGCCTTCTCTCCCAGCAAGCCTTCTCACCCAGTAAGCCTTCTCGCCCAGTAAGACTTCTCATCCAGTAAGCCTTCTCACCCAGTAAGCCTTCTCTCCCAGTAAGACTTCTCTCCCAGTAAGCCTTCTCACCCAGTAAGCCTTCTCATCCAGTAAGCCTTCTCACCCAGTAAGCCTTCTCTCCCAGTAAGCCTTCTCACCCAGTAACCCTTCTCTCCTAGTAAGCCTTCTCACCCAGTAAGCCTTCTCGCCCAGTAAGACTTCTCACCCAGTAAGCCTTCTCTCCCAGTAAGCCTTCTCACCCAGTAAGCCTTCTCTCCCAGTAAGCCTTCTCACCCAGTAAGCCTTCTCTCCGAGTAAGCCTTCTCACCCAGTAAGCCTTCTCACCCAGTAAGCCTTCTCACCCAGTAAGCATGAAGCCTTCTCTCCGAGTAAGCCTTCTCACCCAGTAAGCCTTCTCACCCAGTAAGCCTTCTCGCCCAGTAAGACTTCTCACCCAGTAAGCCTTCTCTCCCAGTAAGCATTCTCACCCAGTAAGCCTTTTCTCCCAGTAAGCCTTCTCACCCAGTAAGCCTTCTCTCCCAGTAAGCCTTCTTACCCGGTAAGCCTTCTCTCCGAGTAAGCCTTCTCTCCCAGTAAGCCTTCTCTCTCAGTAAGCCTTCTCTCCCAGTAACCTTCTCCCCAAATAGCCTTCTCTCCCAGTAAGCCTTCTCTCCCAGTAAGCCTTCTCTCCCAGTAAGCCTTCTCTCCCAGTAAGCCTTCTCACCCAGTAAGCCTTCTCCCAGTAAGCCTTCTCTCCCAGTAAGCCTTCTCTCCCAGTAAGCCTTCTCTCTCAGTAAGCCTTCTCTCCCAGTAAGCCTTCTCTCTCAGTAAGCCTTCTCACCCAGTAAGCCTTCTCACCCAGTAAGCCTTCTCTCCGAGTAAGCCTTCTCACCCAGTAAGACTTCTCTCCCAGTAAGCCTTCTCACCAAGTAAGCCTTCTCATCCAGTAAGCCTTCTCACCCAGTAAGCCTTCTCTCCCAGTAAGCCTTCTCACCCAGTAACCCTTCTCTCCCAGTAAGCCTTCTCACCCAGTAAGCCTTCTCGCCCAGTAAGACTTCTCACCCAGTAAGCCTTCTCTCCCAGTAAGCCTTCTCACCCAGTAAGCCTTCTCTCCCAGTAAGCCTTCTCACCCAGTAAGCCTTCTCTCCCAGTAAGCCTTCTCACCCAGTAAGCCTTCTCACCCAGTAAGCCTTCTCTCCCAGTAAGCATGAAGCCTTCTCTCCGAGTAAGCCTTCTCACCCAGTAAGCCTTCTCACCCAGTAAGCCTTCTCGCCCAGTAAGACTTCTCAGCCAGTAAGCCTTCTCTCCCAGTAAGCCTTCTCACCCAGTAAGCCTTCTCTCCCAGTAAGCCTTCTCACCCAGTAAGCCTTCTCTCCCAGTAAGCCTTCTCACCCAGTAAGCCTTCTCTCCGAGTAAGCCTTCTCTCCCAGTAAGCCTTCTCTCTCAGTAAGCCTTCTCTCCCAGTAACCTTCTCCCCAAGTAAGCCTTCTCTCCCAGTAAGCCTTCTCTCCCAGTAAGCCTTCTCTCCCAGTAAGCCTTCTCTCCCAGTAAGCCTTCTCACCCAGTAAGCCTTCTCTCCGAGTAAGCCTTCTCTCCCAGTAACCTTCTCCCCAAGTAAGCCTTCTCTCCCAGTAAGCCTTCTCTCCCAGTAAGCCTTCTCTCCCAGTAAGCCTTCTCTCCCAGTAAGCCTTCTCACCCAGTAAGCCTTCTCCCAGTAAGCCTTCTCTCCCAGTAAGCCTTCTCTCCCAGTAAGCCTTCTCTCTCAGTAAGCCTTCTCTCCCAGTAAGCCTTCTCTCTCAGTAAGCCTTCTCACCCAGTAAGCCTTCTCACCCAGTAAGCCTTCTCTCCGAGTAAGCCTTCTCACCCAGTAAGACTTCTCTCCCAGTAAGCCTTCTCACCCAGTAAGCCTTCTCACCCAGTAAGCCTTCTCTCCCAGTAAGCCTTCTCACCCAGTAAGCCTTCTCTCCCAGTAAGCCTTCTCTCTCAGTAAGCCTTCTCACCCAGTAAGCCTTCTCACCCAGTAAGCCTTCTCACCCAGTAAGCCTTCTCACCCAGTAAGCCTTCTCACCCAGTAAGCCTTCTCTCCCAGTAAGCCTTCTCACCCAGTAAGCCTTTTCACCCAGTAAGCCTTATCACTTACCATGGTAAGTGTTTCCTATATACAAATTGCCTGTAAGTTTCTTGTTTGTCTTAAAGGATATGTAATGTTGCCGTGACATCTACATCTCACACATCTTATCAACTTAATGCGGGACAAACACGCTGCTTGATTAATCTAAATCATTCTGATGAAGCCATTCCTGTTCGGAACAATACATAAACTTAATACATATAACTATAAAAAAAACTGAAATCAGGGAGCATTACTTTTTAAAGCCTCAGTGATTAGGCCATTATTTTAAAGCACCGATTATTTCTGCATAGCGATTTCTCCCTGTCAAATATGAATACATCATCTATTTGCAGAATATATTTTTAGAATATGTTACCAGTATATAGAAATGTGACATAAATTGAATTTATATGATGTGTGTTGCAGATGTGAAAGGAGAACTGAGAGAGAGATTTGCAAAATGGAATCAGCTGTTCCATGCTGGAGATATATCGGCCCTGGTGGAGGAAATGTACACTAATGATGCTAAGATCCTCTTACCTGGCTACCCCATGGTTCAAGGCAAAGCTGGTGAGTAAACTGCAATGAAAGCTGTATCACGTGATAATCTAAGCTCTCCTGCCTGGCTACCCCATGGTTCAGGGCAAAGCTGGTGAGTAAACTGCAATGAAAGCTGTGTCACGTGATAATCTTAGCTCTCCTGCCTGGCTACCCCATGGTTCAGGGCAAAGCTGGTGAGTGAACGGCAATACAAACTGTATCACGTGATAATCTAAGCTCTCCTGCCTGGCTACCCCATGGTTCAAGGCAAAGCTGGTGAGTAAACTGCAATACAAACTGTATCACGTGATAATCTAAGCTCTCCTGCCTGGCTACCCCATGGTACAGGGCAAAGCTGGTGAGTAAACTGCAATGAAAGCTGTATCACGTGATAATCTAAGCTCTCCTGCCTGGCTACCCCATGGGTCAGGGCAAAGCTGGTGAGTAAACTGCAATGAAAGCTGTATCACGTGATAATCTAAGCTCTCCTGCCTGGCTACCCCATGGGTCAGGGCAAAGCTGGTGAGTAAACTGCAATGAAAGCTGTATCAAGTGATAATCTAAGCTCTCCTGCCTGGCTACCCCATGGTTCAAGGCAAAGCTGGTGAGTAAACTGCAATGAAAGCTGTATCACGTGATAATCTATGCTCTCCTGCCTGGCTACCCCATGGTTCAAGGCAAAGCTGGTGAGTAAACCGCAGTGAAAGCTGTACCACGTGATAATCTATGCTCTCCTGCCTGGCTACCCCATGGTTCAAGGCAAAGCTGGTGAGTAAACTGCAATGAAAGCTGTATCACGTGATAATCTATGCTCTCCTGCCTGGCTACCCCATGGTTCAAGGCAAAGCTGGTGAGTAAACCGCAGTGAAAGCTGTACCACGTGATAATCTATGCTCTCCTGCCTGGCTACCCCATGGTTCAAGGCAAAGCTGGTGAGTAAACCGCAGTGAAAGCTATATCACGTGATAATCTAAGCTCTCCTGCCTGGCTACCCCATGGTTCAGGGCAAAGCTGGTGAGTAAACGGCAATGAAAGCTGTATCACGTGATAATCTAAGCACTACTGCCTGGCTACCCCATGGTTCAGGGCAAAGCTGGTGAGTGAACTGCAATGAAAGCTGTATCACGTGATAATCTTAGCTCTCCTGCCTGGCTACCCCATGGTTCAGGGCAAAGCTGGTGAGTAAACTGCAATGAAAGCTGTATCACGTGATAATCTAAGCTCTCCTGCCTGGATATAACATGGTTCAGGGCAAAGATCGTGAGTAAACTGCAATGAAAGCTGTATCAAGCTCTCATACCTGACTACCCCGCTTTCCTGGTCAAAGCCATATAATTGTACATAATAAGGTATGATAGGTTTATTTTATCTCTTTGTTATTGAATGCTTCCAGATGTTATCAAGTTGTTAAAGGAGTACCCGCACGCAGAGATCATCCGGACTGACCAGGTCCAGGGGGAGATCGAGCAGGTTTCTGCTGATGTTGTCGTAGAGTGTGGAGGGACTTTCACTGTCAGAGACCGGACCGGGGTCCCAGCTGACAAGGGCCAGTAAGTTTGTAACATCACAGGTGTTTTCAATTTTACATCTTTTTGCATTCAAATTTGTTTATGAGACCGCCAGTTAGCATTGTCTTTTATTTTATTTACTCAGATATATAGTAGTTTGGAAGCGTGTGAATGGTAAATTCTGCATCGATTCGGATATCATGAGGCCTTTGACTCATTAAGGCAGCTGGACATAAGAGGGCACCACATGACACCAAGCCAAAAGTATCATAATATGTATAGAGGATAGAGGGCACCACATGGCACCACACCAAAAGAACCATAATCTGTACAGACGATAGAGGGCACCACATGACACCAAGACGATCAGGATCTGAATAAGCAAACAGAAACGGTCAGAAACTGAATAAGCTAAACGATGAAACGAACAGAATCAAAATCTGTATAAATGATAGAGGGCACCACACAACACCACAGGATACGAGACTTTATATGGTATACTGTTCTTGTAAAGCGATGGATCGATGTATTATTATCCACCATGCCTAAGGGTGGCCTCATGGGCGATTAAAATTCTCGATGTGTAAATGAAGAGTAAAACCTTTTTAAAATCCTGGCCAATTCTTGTATATTTTCGGTCTACTTAATTTATTTTTCCATGTGATGGTACGTTCATTTGTTCCTGTAACATTGGATAATGCTGCCCTCTGTAAACAATACATTAATACAAATTTCGTTGACCAAATAGACACTAATAACATGTCCATATGTTTGGACAGTACACCACCTCGCAGGTGCCCGTAATGCCTTGTCCGGAACTCCGGTCACACGTCACTGGAACTTGGTTGTTTTTTAGGGTTTCCCTGTTCTATATTTATGTCAATCAATCAGAGCAATCCCCTCCATAATAGTGACATTATTCGCCCGCTGCACAAACCCATTGCAACGAGATGTCCTTGATAGTCCTAAGATAGATTTGGACTGCATAGTCTATTGACCAAAGTTATTTTCCTTTCCCTGTCACAAGAATACAGTAAAAAAATAAATAAACAAGTAAACAACCAATTTGGATCCCCAGATATCTTAATGGTTATGCTGAATACTTCAGTGCTCAATTCAAGCCCTCAAAGTCATTTTTCATCAAGACCAGCAGTAGGATACAATCCCACCCTCTCATACAGAGAGACATAAATACTTAATCCACGATGAGTGATAACTAAGAGCAAAGGTAAAACATAAAAAAGTACATGTATACAACAAAAGGTACATACACACCAATCCACACTAAATTGACCCTAATCGGTTGATGGTGCCACCCTCAGTATCACAATCAACTCCCCCAATCAACAACAGTATGTGTGAGGTCATATCTACTAAATGACATGTCATATATCCTTAAATCCGTGGCACTAAATGATGAAATTAAAAGAAGAAATCTCCAACCTATTGCCATCGGTAACGGGTCCCTAACACTTGAAGATGTGTTTTCATATATGTCAATATTCATCTTCCAAAAGTATAATTATTTCTGATCATGAATGACAAAAACACAACAATATCTAAGTGTTAAGGACACTGCTAAGATACAGTAGGTAGGTATTGATTGCATTGAATATTGGAAGGATCATTTTTATGCTTCAATAACAAGTAATATCTGTTGGCTTTTCATACCTATCATAGAAAACCTTACAGTTGAAAATTGAATTTAATATGATAATTAACAAGAACATATGAAGATGGAATGTTAAATCATTATCATTTTCAGTTTTGCTAAATGATATTTGCTAGACTTTTATTTTTTTTTGTCTCACCTAATGACAATGTTTGTTCAATCTGGAGAGCACCCCAGAATGTCAGTTTAATTCAATATGATATCTAGCATGAATAAATTAATATCATGTGAATGATGTTATATCATGATCATTCATGTGATATTAATATCTTTTAAAAGTAGCTTTTTTATGCTGAAGACGAAATCTTTATATTGGGGTTTTATTGAAAAAATAATTGTCCCAACGGAATTCGAATCCCGGAGCTTTTAATAGTAGATAGACGTTTAACTCGCTGACCCCGCGCTGGCAGCACGGTATAAACGTACATAAACAGGAACATCCTGCTAGAGAATATGTGTGTTTTGTCTGTTTTATTCAAGACTGACCCGAAGTAAACTTATTATTCTAATCAGAGATATTTAAACTGTGTTTGTTTAGATATCTCTGCTCTAATACGTATTATTCGAATGAGTATCATTCTTATAAGTAGGATTCTAATAGGTATTATTGGATAAGATATCGTTCTAATTAATGTCTATTATTCTAGCAATTGCCTGACCAAAATACAGTATTCCAAAACAATGAATTCTCATGACCTTGGGTTCATCTATTCGATAAATATTATCATCATCATATCCAGCCCAGACACAGATATGTCCTTCATGTTGATTGCACGAGATGAATGTAAAAATCCAACATATGGCTATTAATACAGATGTGTTTTGCAGCATGACATCCTCCCCATATTTTATACTTGTCTTCCATTATTATCTGCATAAAGATAGGATCTTTAAAAACACCAAGAACGTCTGAGTTGGGGCCAGGAAATCAATATTTCTACATTCTACTTGCCCTATTTTTACCTTCACCGAGAAATACGTTGGCACCCAGAGAAGATGCAAGGATGGAGGACGTGGGCCTGCTGATGTGTTTATTCTTACTTCAAAGTCATTTTCTGTTCTGACCTATCAACAAATTAGAATAATATTTAATGTTTCATTGTCACTGATGGCTTAAAAACGTTCCACACACGCACAGCTCTTCATACATTTGGTTATTGAACTCTTCGGTATTGGAGATTGATTGATCAAGGGAATTGTTTAAGTACGTGTCCAATCAACATGTTTGATACAGCTATTGAACGATTAAGAGATTTCAATTCTGAAATCTCTTACAGAAATATGAATTTATCATGGGGAAGAGCATGAAATTCAAGCTGAATTTCATAATATTGATAAATTGATAAATCATTTATTGCCTAATTGGTAGCCTTTAAGAAACATCAAACGTGAACAGAGGGTAGTTAACGATGGCTTTCCCTGTACATGTGAAATCAGGAGTGCCACAGGGAAGAGTACTGGGGCCAATACTTTTTCTACTTCATGTGAATGACATCAGAGAGAAACTAAATCACTCAAACATAAGGTGATTTGCAGATGACAGCCTCCTATATAGAATAGTTGAAAGTAATGGTGATGGACTAAAACTGCAAGAGGACCTTAATACACTGGAGGAATGGTCAAATGAGTGGCAAATGGACTTCATTGCTACAAGGTGCTACACACTGAGTGGCCAAAATAAGACGCCAAGCTCTTGATACAAGAAAATATACATGAAATGGTCACATGATGAACATCATCCCTATCTAGGAGTTGAACTTCAAATGGATATGAAATGGATCATCATATTAACAACATTGTATACACAGTAAATCAAGTACTGGTATTTTGTAAGAAGGAATTTCAACATGTGTCCAGGCAATATACAAGTGGTTGCTAAAAATATCGTCATGTGCCCTCACCAAGAATATTCATCAAGTGTTTGGGACCCTTACCTTAAGAGAGATATTGACCGAATAGAATCAGTGCAAAGACGAGCTGCTAGATTTGTGTCTGGCGATTGGAAGAGAGAAACAGGCACTGTAACAAAAATTCGGAAGATCTAAAATGGGATTCCCTAGCATGGAGAAGGAGGACTCAGAGGCTGGTTTTATTGTACAAGGCTATAAATGGTGAAATAACTTGGAAACTATCTGCACATGTCAAAATGAAATCAGTACCTACAAGGAAAAGCCATGGAAATGGCCATAGAGAAATGGCAACCAGCTGTGACCCTTATAAATACAGCTACTTCCCCAGTGCTCTCACTGACTGGAAAAACCTTCAGCATTTTCCAAGAACCAATTCAGCATTTTCCAAGAACCCCCAGGCCAGAGTGTAAAGGCTTGTGTCAAGCAGCTTCTATTGATCAGAAATGTATTCACTATGTAAAATTAGGCCATATGATAAAATTATTAAAAGGCTTCATCAATGTATTGCACACGTTGATAAGTCAATTATTTGATAGATTATGAGGTATTTAGAATCAGTGAGTAGGTCCTGAACGTTGACAATTCCGGGTCGAAGTATAAACGGTCATTTGTGCATATGAGTTTGGAAGACAGGAAAAAGTCACCTTGGGTCAACCATCATGTTGAGCAAAAGCTTTTATTAAGCTTGCAATTTACCCAATCAATATAAAGCCATCCATGCAGCTCAGTCAAACGGAATGTTCGCCATCTGTTCATATTCTGCACCCCTGTGAAGAAGTCCTGTGGTAACAAATACTGTCCTGGAAACAATTTGAATTTATACATTTTAATCAGTGAAAAACATACATTCCCGTTGTGCCGGGGATGTATTTACCGGAATTGAGAAGAAATAGTAAAATGGTGTTTGTCGTTTGTCTTATCAAATAGATCAATTTAAAAAAACTTAGATGGAATGACAGTTTGACAAGTGACCACTATTCCCTAATTGTGGACCAAATCAAATGATATTTATATTTATTGATCTAACCATGTGTCATCCACATTTTAGACATGTTAATATATTTGTTAAAATTACCAAAAAGGCAATCTGCCTTACGTATAAAATATTCATTAGTGCAAAAAATTGAGTAGGGCATAGCTATGAATGCATTCACATATATTGCTGTTCATGTCAAAAGCATTTTTGATAGCTGCAGCCAAGTTGGGAAAGCAGTAAAACATAGTGGCTGTAAGTTGGTCGAAGATTGCCTCAAATATCCCTAAGGTTTAGAACGCAATAAAATTCAAGAAAAAGTAGGTAAATCTATTCCCCTTGTCCCAGTTGCTGCAGCTAGGTGTAGTATTTTGTGGTTATCATACCAGTTTAAGGTTACGACCTGTGATCAGTTGGTTGACCTAGGCACTAACCAATAAAGATCGGTAAGGAAAGTCATTTATTCTTTTACTAATCACTTCCCAGCCAAATATTTATGAAAGTCGGGACTTGGGGCTGATCACGTGTGCATCTTTTTATCAATGGCGATTTTGAAGGATTTAATTCGTGTGCAACTTAAGCTCCAATAAAATGAGCCATAACTTTGATAATACTCGTCCGATTGACATGCTTTTTATACCAAAATATCACATACGACCGAAACTCGTAAAATAGTTTTTATTTTCGGCTGCATTCCACTTTGTTTATTAAATAGATATGTAAGTAGGTAATTGCCCCCACGATGACATCATTGTTGTTATCCACCACGCGCATTTGAAAGAGCTACTTTTGTCCCAAAACATGTTTCCCTTGTGCACTCATACTAACAGAGCCCACAGATCAATCTGCGTTACAATTCTCCTTCATACTACGAAAGTATAAAGTTCCCCTTTAAATGTGTTGCTTGACTGTGGTTGAGACTTGCAGATCTGAGTTCTCCCTTTATATGCTCCCATGATGCTATACAGCCAAGTTCTCCACTTCTTCACGTTATAATTCTCCCAGCTCAAGCGAATAGAACTATAAATATAATAAATCATTAGCCCGTACAGATCATAATTGCACCCAGGAAAGATCAACTATAGTGTATTCATTACATATTCATTCATGTCGAGGTACAATCACGTCACAGTTTACCTCTGTCAGGTAGCATTGTTCTTTGCATCTGGTTATTCTGAACAAGAGCATGTAATTACCATTCACAGCTCTGCAATTAGTTGGCTCTTGTACATCCTAAAGCACAATGACATAGCCTTATATGTGGAAGAAAAATAATCAGGGTGTTTCTTTTCCTCACCCATTGAAGATTAATTGTCCATCCCCTAAGTATTTTTGCCTGACTATTCTGATATACATGTCACTGAAGTCTTGACTTATTTGTTGTTATACTCATTTTCTAATCATAAAAATAACACCAATTGGCCATGTTACAACATGTGTAAATATCTGACTCAGTGCCTATAGGCTGTTAAAAGGAAGCTTGTATTGGGTGTGTTCTCCCAGTTCTGTTTAAAAAGACACACCTGACATTTACTTGCAGAGCTCGGTATAAACCAGGGATCTGCTATGGAGAGTACAGCATTACAAAATATTACAAATTCATCAGTTTGAAAATAACAGCAAATTTTTGGTTTGTTTGAATATCAGCATCCCAGATAGTAGTCTGGAACCATTTTGTAAGTAACCAACAACGAGGGTGGTTGATTTGTTTGAGGCAGACATTATAAACCATATGATGAAGTTACATCACCTTGTAGAGCAGCCGGAATCTGGGGGAGGTCCTCCATCACCGTGTAGAGCAGTCAGAATCTGGGGGAGGTCCTCCATCACCATGTAGAGCAGTCAGAATCTGGGGGAGGTCCTCCATCACTATGTAGAGCAGTCAGAATCTGGGGAAAGTCCTCTATCACCATGTAGAGCAGTCAGAATCTGGGGGAGGTCCTCCATCACTATGTAGAACAGTCAGAATCTGGGGAAAGTCCTCTATCACCGTGTAGAGCAGTCTGAATCTGGGGGAGGTCCTCCATCACCGTGTAGAGCAGTCTGAATCTGGGGGAGGTCCTCCATCACCGTGTAGAGCAGTCAGAATCTGGGGGAGGTCCTCCATCACCATGTAGAGCAGTCAGAATCTGGGGGAGGTCCTCCATCACCGTGTAGAGCAGTCAGAATCTGAGGGAGGTCCTCCATCACCATGTAGAGCAGTCGGAATCTGGGGGAGGTCCTCCATCACCATGTAGAGCAGCCGGAATCTGGGGGAGGTCCTCCATCACTTAGAGCAGTCAGAATCTGGGGGAGGTCCTCCATCACTATGTAGAGCAGGCAGAATCTGGGGGTGGTCCTCCATCACCATGTAGAGCAGTCGGAATCTGGGGGAGGTCCTCCATCACCATGTAGAGCAGCCGGAATCTGGGGGAGGTCCTCCATCACTTAGAGCAGCCGGAATCTGGGGGAGGTCCTCCATCACCATGTAGAGTAGGCAGAATCTGGGGGAGGTCCTCCATCACCATGTAGAGCAGTCAGAATCTGGTGGAGGTCCTCCATCGCCATGTAGAGCAGTCAGAATCTGGTGGAGGTCCTCCATCACCATGTAGAGCAGTCAGAATCTGGGGGAGGTCCTCCATCACCATGTAGAGCAGTCAGAATCTGGGGGAGGTCCTCCATCACTATGTAGAGTAGTCAGAATCTGGGGGAGGTCCTCCATCACTATGTAGAACAGTCAGAATCTGGGGGAGGTCCTCCATCACCATGTAGAGCAGTCTGAATCTGGGGGAGGTCCTCCATCACCGTGTAGAGCAGTCAGAATCTGGGGGAGGTCCTCCATCACCATGTAGAGCAGTCAGAATCTGGGGGAGGTCCTCCATCACTATGTAGAGTAGTCAGAATCTGGGGGAGGTCCTCCATCACTATGTAGAACAGTCAGAATCTGGGGGAGGTCCTCCATCACCATGTAGAGCAGTCTGAATCTGGGGGAGGTCCTCCATCACCGTGTAGAGCAGTCAGAATCTGGGGGAGGTCCTCCATCACCATGTAGAGCAGTCAGAATCTGGGGGAGGTCCTCCATCACCGTGTAGAGCAGTCAGAATCTGAGGGAGGTCCTCCATCACCATGTAGAGCAGTCAGAATCTGGGGGAGGTCCTCCATCACCATGTAGAGCAGCCGGAATCTGGGGGAGGTCCTCCATCACTATGTAGAGCAGTCAGAATCTGGGGGAGGTCCTCCATCACCATGTAGAGCAGTCAGAATCTGGGGGAGGTCCTCCATCACCATGTAGAGCAGTCAGAATCTGGTGGAGGTCCTCCATCGCCATGTAGAGCAGTCAGAATCTGGTGGAGGTCCTCTATCACCATGTAGAGCAGTCAGAATCTGGGGGAGGTCCTCCATCACCATGTAGAGCAGTCAGAATCTGGGGGAGGTCCTCCATCACTATGTAGAGTAGTCAGAATCTGGGGGAGGTCCTCCATCACCATGTAGAGCAGTCAGAATCTGGTGGAGGTCCTCCATCACCGTGTAGAGCAGTCAGAATCTGAGGGAGGTCCTCCATCACCGTGTAGAGCAGTCAGAATCTGGTGGAGGTCCTCCATCACCATGTAGAGCAGTCAGAATCTGGGGGAGGTCCTCCATCACTATGTAGAACAGTCAGAATCTGGGGGAGGTCCTCCATCACTTAGAGCAGTCAGAATCTGGGGGAGGTCCTCCAACACCGTGTAGAGCAGTCAGAATCTGGGGGAAGTTCACCGTCACTATGTAGAGTAGTCAGAATCTGGGGGAGGTCCTCCACCACCATGTAGAGCAGTCAGAATCTGGGGGAGGTCCTCCATCACCGTGTAGAGCAGTCAGAATCTGGGGGAGGTCCTCAATCACCTTGTAGAGCAGTCAGAATCTGGGGGAGGTCCTCCATCACCGTGTAGAGCAGTCAGAATCTGGGGGAGGTCCTCCAACACCGTGTAGAGCAGTCAGAATCTGGGAAAAGTTCACCGTCACTATGTAGAGTAGAATCTTGCTTCCTCATTCTGTGTGTTGGAAGTTCATGACATTATTTTCCTTTAGGTAAATCAGCCATGATTACGTTCATGACATTATTTTCCTCTAGGTAAATCGGCCATAGCGATATTCATTGTGATAGTGAGAATATGGTTGAAAATGTCCCCACCATAACTGATTTCAACCAATCCGTTGAGATATCATATCTAAAACAAACCGTCATGTTATTCAAATGTGAAATCGGGAAAAAACACATATAAATAGTTTTTTCATCTGTTTTCATAAAGGAAAAATGAGACCATGCAAAATTTCAGAAAAGTTGCAAATGAGGTAAATGTGACAGTTCATAAAATCATAACCAAAAATGGAGTGCATCATTGAACAAATTGAATTTACAAGTGTCTCAAGTGAATTCATTTCCATCATAATTATACATAAACAAAAGTTGGTTTGGAAACGTTTATAAAACCTGATGTATGATATATAACGTAGAAATCTGCCCAAGTCTATAACGACGAGTTCCCGACATGCACCATTCAACGTTAATGAAATGCATTACATCTGCATATGCAACAAGTGGAGAGCGATATTAAGGGGATTGAGAGATATACGCCTGGTGCTATCCCCTGGCGGGAGGATCGATACTCACTGAGAGTTACTGCAGCCACCAATCCCTTCAGCATCGACCCAAAGAGGGCCATCCAATTTGACAATCTTGTTTCATTCAAGGGGGCAAAGTTTAGGGTGCAAAACTCGACATAAATGGCCACAACGACAGATGCAGTTTTGATGCACCAACTCTGTAATTGTGAACACCCAGACTCATTAGTGAAACTGTCTCGTGTTGTTTTGCGATGCTATCTGCTGTCCAACTTTGTGAATTAGAGGATTCTCAGGGTGGGGACCTCGGGATTATCTGGAACCTGTCACCAGGTACAGACAACCACACTAGAGTCAGTCCTAACTCAGATGATGGGCGCCTGGAAAAGACAGACAAAAAGCATCATCAGTCATCAGTCATTACCCACTCCACAACTTCCTTAACGGAAAGTCCATCCAGGGCAAGGCTTAAAACTTTGATTTCATAATCAAAAGCAAATGAACTTGTAAAAGTAATAAAACGTCCCCACCGAAAGTTATCAGCTGCTGAGGCGAGGAGTTTTGAATTAGAATTGGTTTGCCCGGAGCACAGATCGGTCCGGGAATCCCACCGATTTGGACCCGTTGTCAATATGTGCATACCAATGCAAAGCGACTAGCTGGCTTGTCACAGCAAATGGGACGATGATTGCCACACTGATTCCAATGCCATATGGCAGGATTTATTTACCAATTAGATATGTATCGAACATTTAAACATGAGAGACGGCCTCTCGGATTGCTTGTTCAGTTCAATAACCGGTGTGTGACAGGCAACGGTGAAAACCCCACCCCACTCCTGATCAACTGAAAAAAACACAATATTCGCTTAGTTTTAAAACAGATTTAATAAGTAGTCCTATCTGGAGAATGCACACAGTATGTTTATATAAAATTATTGAACACTTCCATTGTATTTCTGAACCTTATACTGTCAAGGTTAATGTGTGTCATATGTAACACAATAATTGCTTTGAGAGGTAAACGATATTTTGCAAAAATAAATTTGTGGAAAAACATTCTGTAGTCACTAAAATGTGTTTTGTAATGAAACAAAATATCTTGTTTAGTACTCTGTCCCAAAAAATAATCAAAATAATTTGTTTAACTATAATATTGTGGTTTTTGAAAACATTTTATGAACAAAATATTTTGATGAAAAAGTGAAAAAAGAA
This sequence comes from Amphiduros pacificus, assembly GCA_949316495.1. Lineage (NCBI taxonomy): Eukaryota > Metazoa > Annelida > Polychaeta > Phyllodocida > Hesionidae > Amphiduros > Amphiduros pacificus. Next base: position 11,181,590 of record OX439007.1, on the reverse strand, counting down.
TTGAACACTATATACATAATAAATTCTCCTGTTTTTACTTATTGAATGCATCACTTTCACAAAATTCTAATTAAAAAAGTACTGATTATAATTGCAATGAGCAGACCTGTGAGTAGTATGATATGACGCCATATCAATGGCTTTTTTAAAAATGGTAGTTAAATAAATGCTCTAAAGCCTAGTTTTGGATTGGCCAAGATAAATGGAGAAACGTGCTGGCAATGAGTGTCCCATCCCAGGTCACGTGACCCACCACAGGTCACGTGGTCCATCCCAGATTACGTGGCCCTTCCCGGTTCCGGTCCGGACAGTACTGTGAGCGGCACTTTGGGACAGCGAGGACCTCCGCCTCAGATCACTTCTACTCCGCTCCTCTCGTGAGAAGAACCACAGAGACACCGCCATGGCAGCCTGCTCAGGAACAGGTACATCACTCAGTTAACGTCTGCCTTACTTCAATATTTTACTTATTTATCTATTTCATATATGATATTAGTGATAAGAGTAAAATAAATACGTGATGTGTATCAGTTTTTAATTCATCACATTTTTAGCAAATGACAGATTTGCAACATGCTGATAGACATTCATTTATTTATTCTTCTTATAGACAAATCACGTCAGTATATATTTAAAGAAAAAATAACTGATGTATAATTGATGTATGGTAATAAGTTCTTATTGAAGTTGAAATGGCAAGATGGTTGTTGCAGATGTCCAGTCCGTGAAGAAGGCGATCCACCAGTTGCAGCAGGATTTTGAGCGATTGTACAGAGAGAACCGGGTGTCAGACGCCGCCAATCTCTACACCAAGGATGCTGTCATGGACATGTTTGATAGGAAGGAATCCCTCAAAGGGCGCGCAGGTCAGTCAAATATAACGCAATAGGTCCTATGCGGGATAGGTTGGAAAGAGGAATCCCTCAAAGGGCGCGCAGGTCAGTCAAATATGATACAATGTTGGATAAAGTGGATCCCTCAAAGGGCGCCCAGGTCAGTCAAATATAACACAATAGGTCCTATGCGGGATAGGGTGGAAAGTAGGAATCCCTAAAAGGGCAGGCAGGTCAGTCAAATATAACATAATGTTGGATAAGGTGGAAAGAGGGAATCCCTCAAAGGGTGGGCAGGCCAGTCAAATATAACATAATGTTGGATGAGGTGGAAAGAGGGAATCCCTCAAAGGGTGGGCAGGTCAGTCAAAGATAAAGACAAAGATAAAAGACAAAGATAATACAACAAATGTAAAATGTAACATGAAAATAAGTGATTACAGAATCCCTTAAATGTCTTATCAATAAGATTCCGGACGTTCAGAGCCAATCAAAATCCAGGTCGTGATTTGAAGGAGACGGCCAAGAGTTAAACTGAGTAGATAATGAAAGCTACAAAGAAATGGCTATTTTTAGTGGTTGACATTGAATCGTATAAAAAATGTATATTACCGAAGACACATTTCCGTGGTTAATTTGTTTTTGTTACCGATCTTTTCAACTTTATGAGTCTATATAGCGTTAGCTCAAAACCTGCCACCGGGACAAATGCCCTACACTTTTCGGATGATTACTTTAGATCTTATCTATTTGCATTTTGACATAAACGCGCATCATACACGATGACCGAACCGACCAACGGCACTTAAAATAAAATGAAACTTATCAATACCGTTCTTAGTCGATCATGTAGGACAGCCCAAGATTCACAACTAATCTGGAATCGAAGCTAGCTGTCAAAGTGATGAGGGATATCAATTTTCAGCTCAGTCTCATTTTTTGTTCTAAGTGTCACTGAATATCAGGGTGTTTGCCTTTTTTCAATAATCGTTTGTGATACAGAGAAATGGTCTACGCTTTTTATTGTCATCTGCAGAGAGGTCATCCTAAGATGTCATGAATACAAATATATTCATGTACCAATATTCCTCACGATAATGTAAGCGTAAGCATAAGTCAGAGCATAGTTAGAACATAGACGAAGATCCTAAGAGCTGTGCTGACCATTGCTTTTTTTGTAAGAATGCACAGTTATGTTCACATTATGGTATGCGGACCTCGTCACCTCGCTACATTGTCTCAAACTAAGGCTATATTTAGATTAACAGAATGAGGCACTGGATGTTCGAGGACTTCGTGTATTTGAAAAACAGATCTAGAAAATTAAAAATATCTGAGCCTCATCAAAAATAGATAGGTTTTGTCAGCTCCAACTTCGAGTTTGATGGCCATACAGAATGACAGAAGATGTCCCTCTCTTACACACAACATAGAAACAACGTTGTTAGCATGTAGAAATAAGGTTTAGTTGTCTTTCTACATTTTTCAACGTGGTGAGCATGTAGAAGGATAACGTTGTGGTCTGAACTAATGACAACGTGCTTACAATGTGGTGAGCACATAGAAGAAAACTGGTGGTGATTAAGTTGACCAATAAGTGGCTGCAGTACTATGGAAAATGGCGACCTGTAACAGCTTAGTTGTTAGGTAATTCAAATTTACAGTAAATATAATGGATAAGAGGTAATTTTTTGAATGACTACAGTATGGTAAAAAAAATTTGTTGTGATAGAAGTTTATTGCTATTAATTACTGCAATATATATCCATATCATTTGAGGCAATGTAAACAAATCAGCATAGCATGCCAGTTGATATGCTCGAAGAGGTTGCTAATGGGATAATCTCAACTGAGTAAAGAGATTTGGCCAAAGATAGTCGAATTTGTTCACAGCTGGGTGTATATGTGTCATGTGCTTGCAACATGCTGAGCATTTGCTTTTTATCACATGTTCAAAACATAATGTCAGTTTACAACGTCCTCACAACGTGCTGAGCACGTGCTCACAATGTTCTAAGCACATGCTGAGCACTTTTCACAACGTAGAAAAAATGTGCTGAGCACGTGCTCACAACGTAGAAGAAACGTGCTGAGCACATGCTCACAAAGTTGTACAACAACGTGTCCCCACCGTTATCTGGTGTTCACAGATCTACGTCCATACAACGTCATGTTACAATGTGCTCAGCACCAAAACACAAAGTGCTCACAACGTAGAAAAAACTTAAAATTGTTAGCTGGGATGAGCTATGCTGACAAATTCAGCATATTAAACCAGGCAGAAATTGTAAGTCCTCTACCCCTGTGTTATAACCAGAGCGATGCTTGTGGTATTGCCAATGTTCCCAATATGAGGATGTAACTGTTTGCCATTATGGGTGTCTGGCCAAGTAAGAAGTTAAAACAGTATAAGTTATATTTGATTAATTATAGGCACCGTGGGGATCAAGGAGTACAAGGCTTGTGGTATTGCCAAAGTTGCTCTGGAAGGGATCAAGGAGTACAATGCTTGTGGTATTGCCATGGTTACCAGTAAGGAGTTTATATGTTTTTACAGGTGCTCTAGAAGGGATCAAGGAGTACAAGGCTTGTGGCATTACCATGGTTACCAGTAAGGAGTTTATATGTTTTTACAGGTGCTCTAGAAGGGATCAAGGAGTACAAGGCTTGTGGTATTGCCAAGGTTACCAGTAAGGAAGTGGACTTCCTGTACGGGGGCGGAGACTATGTCACCCAAGTGGCCACATTTTCCTGCCTGGACAACCATGACCGCCCCCTAGGAGACGGCAAGTCAGTACTCTTTATTCTCATGTTTCACTTGTACCTACCATTCTATGTCTATAAGATTAGTCTAATATTTTATTCTCACATGGCATTGCAGAGCAGATATACACTTACATTACATTTTTTACACGATACAAATCAAACTTTAAATGAATAACATCACTGTACAGAGGATTGGTTTTACATTATTGTACGTGCTGCCCTCTGTTGGTGGTTTTAGGGATATGGTGGTGTACAAGAAGGTGGACGGCAAGTGGTACTTCCACTACGATATCTCCAACCTGGACCAGCCAAGTAAATACTTGATAACATTTCTATCCTGTAATGATTTCAATTTCAAATAAAATATAAGCATTATAATGATAAATATCACATTGAAAGCGACACGTAAATAATGTGTCTAAATATTGTCTCATTTATGTGGATAAACTATACACACATTATATCTGAGAGCAATTATTGCTCTAAGATTATATAAATGTAACTGCTGGTGAAAACATGGTAGTGTTTGTGCATATTCATGATGTTAGTTCGTGCATATTCATGATGTTAGTTCGTGCATAATCATGATGTTAGTTCGTGCATATTCATGATGTTAGTTCGTGCATATTCATGATATTAGTACCATGCCATGGTTAATATGTAACTTACTCATCTGGGCTATGTGCCATCATTCCAATGGCTTTTTTGGGTGACCTACTGGAGGTAAGGGTCGTTGATCATATTTGGGGAATACCAGGACATAAAACCCTAACAAAATGACCTATATGAAGTATATCTATGAAGTGAGTTTTGTTCTTCTCACATGAATCATACCTATTAATGAACATGAGCAGGTGTTCGAGGTCAGATCCGGTCACGCATGCGCCGCTGGGTGGAAATGTATGAAGTAGGCGACATTACGCCCCTGGTGGAGGAAATGTACACTGATGATTGCAAGTTCTGTATACAAGGCAAACCTATGGTTGTGGGACAAGACGGTGGGTATATACAAATCATATTTTAGAGTTTGTGTTAATGATCACTTGACCGCATTGAGGAAATAATAACATACTGTCGTACTACATTATAAAAGTCCAGAAACCTTGTGTGTTTTATTTCAAGAGTAAATTAAACATAAGTGCCCCTTTGGATTTCTAGTTGAATTTCTTCTCATTGTGCAGATGTGTCGTTGATTTGTTCATTAAGCTTTCATTAAAATAATGAATGATTGTACATTTGTAACTATGATGATATTTAATGTTATACATTTAATTGGATTGAAATATGAACAAAATTGATGGAAGTATTGTACAGTATGTCAATGTATTGCATTCTTGCATTACATACTCAGTGCATTAAGCAACCAATCCTGGGTGTGTGTATTGTGCCGTATTTGCGGTGTTTTCAGCGTTGAAGGCGGCGTTCTGTGACATTCTCTTCCACCCCGAGGCTCGCGTGGAGCTGAAGCTGGGAGACGTGGTAGAGGTCGCTCCGGACGTCGTCGTGGAAACCAACTCTTCCTTCCTGACCTTCGACAAGAACAATGGCCGTCAATGGGACCTGGCCAGGTGGGTTACCACGATCAAACATTTAAAAGACATAGCGCACTGAATCTACTAGGCAAATTGTATAACATACATGATTTACCTTCTAAGAAAATTCAACCAAGCAAATATTTTTTATGTCATATAAAGAAATGTTGTGCTCTAAATGAGCTCCAATTAAGTTTTTCCATATCTTCATTTGAAGCAATTATAACCTCCATTCATTCTAGGATATACGATAATTTATTATATTCCTGTACTTATATAAGATGGCACTCCTTTATTACCCTCCATTCATCCACAGATATATGATAATATATTATATTCCTGACTTATATAAGATGGCACTCCTTTATTACACTCCATTCATCCACAGATATACTATAATATATTATATTCCTGTACTTATATAAGATGGCACTCCTTTATTACACTCCATTCATCCTCAGATATATGATAATATATTACATTCCTGTACTTATATAAGATGGCATTCCTTTATTACACTCCATTCATCCACAGATATACTATAATATATTACATTCCTGTACTTATATAAGATGGCATTCCTTTGTTACCCTCCATTCATCCTCAGATATATGATAATATATTATATTCCTGTACTTATATAAGATGGCACTCCTTTATTACACTCCATTCATCCACAGATATACTATAATATATTACATTCCTGTACTTATATAAGATGGCATTCCTTTATTACCCTCCATTTATCCACAGATATACAATAATATATTACATTCCTGTACTTATATAAGATGGCATTCCTTTGTTACCCTCCATTCATCCTCAGATATATGATAATATATTACATTCCTGTACTTATATAAGATGGCACTCCTTTATTACCCTCCATTCATCCTCAGATATATGATAATATATTACATTCCTGTACTTATATAAGATGGCACTCCTTTATTACCCTCCATTCATCCTCAGATATATGATAATATATTACATTCCTGTACTTATATAAGATGGCATTCCTTTGTTACCCTCCATTCATCCTCAGATATATGATAATATATTACATTCCTGTACTTATATAAGATGGCACTCCTTTATTACCCTCCATTCATCCTCAGATATACAATAATATATTACATTCCTGTACTTATATAAGATGGCACTCCTTTATTACCCTCCATTCATCCTCAGATATATGATAATATATTACATTCCTGTACTTATAAGATGGCATTCCTTTGTTACCCTCCATTCATCCTCAGATATATGATAATATATTACAATCCTGTACTTATATAAGATGGCATCCCTTTATTACCCTCCATTCATCCTCAGATATACGATAATATATTATATTCCTGTACTTATATAAGATGGCATTCCTTTATTACCCTCCATTTATCCACAGATATACAATAATATATTACATTCCTGTACTTATATAAGATGGCATTCCTTTGTTACCCTCCATTCATCCTCAGATATATGATAATATATTATATTCCTGTACTTATATAAGATGGCACTCCTTTATTACACTCCATTCATCCACAGATATACTATAATATATTACATTCCTGTACTTATATAAGATGGCATTCCTTTATTACCCTCCATTTATCCACAGATATACAATAATATATTACATTCCTGTACTTATATAAGATGGCATTCCTTTGTTACCCTCCATTCATCCTCAGATATATGATAATATATTACATTCCTGTACTTATATAAGATGGCACTCCTTTATTACACTCCATTCATCCTCAGATATATGATAATATATTACATTCCTGTACTTATATAAGATGGCACTCCTTTATTACCCTCCATTCATCCTCAGATATATGATAATATATTACATTCCTGTACTTATATAAGATGGCATTCCTTTGTTACCCTCCATTCATCCTCAGATATATGATAATATATTACATTCCTGTACTTATATAAGATGGCACTCCTTTATTACCCTCCATTCATCCTCAGATATACAATAATATATTACATTCCTGTACTTATATAAGATGGCACTCCTTTATTACCCTCCATTCATCCTCAGATATATGATAATATATTACATTCCTGTACTTATAAGATGGCATTCCTTTGTTACCCTCCATTCATCCTCAGATATATGATAATATATTACATTCCTGTACTTATATAAGATGGCATCCCTTTATTACCCTCCATTCATCCTCAGATATACGATAATATATTATATTCCTGTACTTATATAAGATGGCATTCCTTTATTACCCTCCATTTATCCACAGATATACAATAATATATTACATTCCTGTACTTATATAAGATGGCATTCCTTTGTTACCCTCCATTCATCCTCAGATATATGATAATATATTACATTCCTGTACTTATATAAGATGGCACTCCTTTATAACCCTCCATTCATCCTCAGATATATGATAATATATTACATTCCTGTACTTATATAAGATGGCATTCCTTTATTACCCTCCATTCATCCTCAGATATATGATAATATATATTACATTCCTGTACTTATATAAGATGGCACTCCTTTATTACCCTCCATTCATCCTCAGATATACGATAATATATTATATTCCTGTACTTATAAGATGGCATTCCTTTATTACCCTCCATTCATCCACAGATATATGATAATCTGGAAGAAGGTCGATGGCAAGTGGAAGATTCATGCCGATATGTCCAATCCTGTCCACGACTTCTAGACCTATGTGGCGCCCCCTGTCCACGACTTCTAGACCTCCGTGGCGCCCCCTGTCCACGACTTCTAGATCTCCCGCCAGGATGCTCGCTCCAGAGATGACAGAATAATAATGTTTGATTTAATCTAAACGCTAGTGTTATAATCATATATATAATGGAAGATTGAAAACGTAAAGCTAGAAATAGATACCAATATATACATTGTATATATATATTTCACAAACTTGACTTTGAGGCTAGCACTAAAAGTGCTTTCAAATGAGTATACCATACTTCTACTCAACACTGTAAAAAGATATAAAATATTGACTTTCAGTGGAGGCACGATCGTTGTAATGTGGATAAAAATGTCGACATTACAATTATTTTGTCTTGTTTTTAACGAGATCTTATAACATTTTATTATATGATAATATGTTAAGCAACTCATAGGAAAAGCAAATTTATTGGAAAAAGTCTTAGTAACTTAGTGTTTAGGGAAAGACAATGGATCTGGTCCGGGGCTATACATTAATTATGATGTCTGATTAATAGGATTCAAGTTATCATGAACTCTGCAAGTAACAACAAAAACATATGTTCTAGTTCCAAGTCTGTTTGTCTTTATATCAAGAAAGATTACTTGTGCTCTCAGCATTTTCGTATTAGTGGTCAAATTCTAAATATACAACTGATTTCGACTCATTTCTCAAAAAGCGTTTGTATTTTTGAGTTGTATTTCTGTTAAAAGAGTAAAAAATAAATAACATTATGAGTTTGTATATCTGAGTTTAATCTATTTTAAACAGAAAAAAACAACAGTAAGCATTTGTCATTTCAGTGTAGATCTATGTTAATCAATTAAAAAAAACAGAGTTTAATATCTAATTATTTGAAATTAAGGTTATTGTTAAAGATTGAAAATTGTTGAAACTGTTATTGTTGTTATTTGAAATAAAGCAATTTGCCAGGCATTCAGTTATCTCTATTTATTAATAATGACTAATGTGACATTTTTTTATGCCATTATATGGTTCATGCAGTTTCGTTGATGGCTCACGTACCAGCCATCATCAGAATACACTGTATATATGCTGTAGTGTGGACTAGTCCCATCAGCCAAACAGTTTTGGGGTAACTGTGATAATAATTAAAGCATTCATGAAATCACAGAGGTCACAGGCAATTTCACGGAGATTTTAAGTATGTTTTAGTGATATGGGCCACGAAACTGTGACACAAACATGTTATTTCATTGAAATCAACCAAAATACATCTAAAATGGTTATTGTGTTTTGCTGAAAATGCCAAATACTGGCTGCACCCACTTGGCCAATATGTGGTAACATGTATACAATCATGTGACCTCTGTTGTGGTCTGAAAGCATGGTAAGGGTGTGAGCCCGAGGCCTGTAGCAGCAGACAAACAGCAATGGACAAACAGGCCTCATTTAGGCAAATCACTCCAGTGCCCCAAAATCCAGGATCTTTATTGTTAGCAAAACATTGCTAAGCAGGGGTTTGCACTAAATCACTGTCAGCTGAATCAAGTTGGGTGAAAGAAGACTCATCAGCTGTCAAATGGCACAACCATATGTGTAGGGGAAATATGATGGGTATTAACATTTGGTCGCAAAGTTTAGAGTATAAACACTTATATTATACAAGGACAAAGAGCTTAAAATCTCATTTCATGAGTGTTTTAACTTAATATTTGACAATTCATGTAGCCAAACCTTGTCCAAATATATTAGGACAATCAAGGACCTCTCGTTGCATTGGGCGAATAATGTCACTAATTATTGAAGGATTGCTCAGGTTGGTTAACATAAATATAGAACAGGGAAATCCCAAACAACGACCACATATATTTCCAGTGATGTAGGACCGGAATTCAAAGCATATGGGCACCTGCGAGGTGGTTTACTGTCCCAATTTGGGACGGTTATTAGTGTCTACAATCCATGTCTGGTGTACCAGGTGGAATACTGTAATCTAGCCTCAAAGGTATCAGTGTCTGGATTACATTCTACAGCTAGACAAAGACATTTAAAATAGAGATTGGAAACAAGGTGAAGTTCTGCATTGTTGCTCAGGTGAACTGATCTCGTGGCGGCGCCACCATCGCCACTTCCTGTTTCCCACATGTGGCCATTTTTGTACAAATGGACCATGTTATCATCTTTGGATCATCACGTTGACGTTAAGTAAATGCAGTAGATTATAATGGTACGGTTTTATAGCATTTAGATGGAGAACTGTATTGTAATTTGTGCAAAAACGATTGCATGCGCATGAGACCATGAGAGAGTTGGATGGTGCACCACACTGACACCTAGTGGCAGACCTGCTCTTTCCAATCTCTGTTTACAGCACACTAGGCTTACTTATATTATCGCCCACCATTAGTTCCGCTGATGGCCACCAGGTGTCATAATGATCAGACATGGCTGCCATGGTGAAACCTTGGAGGTGAAACCAATCTCTGTACAAAAGATTTATATTTTATGGCATATCTTTACCAAAAATGCATCTTTTTGCACACTTTTTTCCCCCAATAATATCTATAATATCTATAGATATGGCTGCCATGGTGAAACCTTGGAGGTGAAACCAATCTCTGTACAAAAGATTTATATTTTATGGCATATCTTCACCAAAAATGCATCTTTTTGCACACTTTATTTCCCAATAATATCTATATTTTAAAATACATACAATGCCCTTATCAGTTTTTTAATTTCTACCACAAAAAATATAAATCAAGAGTTAAACATGAATATCCAATAGAAAAAGACTTGCTCATCTGGTATCCAATAGAAAAAAATTTGCTATGGGAACAAGTATTGCTCATATTTTTGTTATAAATTCCTTGTAATCTTGTTACTTTGTATTATTATCTATTCTGCAAGCAACAAGCAATGTCAAGTAAAAGTTACAAAAGTGGTGGAAAGAACTGTGTGGCATTTGGATGTGGGAACTACTACATTAAAACTAAAGGTTTTGGTTTTTCTTACCGCAGCTTCCCAGTCAACACAGCTCAACATGTACATGCTATTTTATGTAATATGAGTCCAAGTATTGTAACAACTAATTACTGTAATTATGATCAGTGATGTATACTTAATACTTAGTTTTCTAATTTGCTGGTACATTTAGTTTTTTTTTTATACTTGACATGTGTTTTGTATATTTGTTACATGTGTTTTGTATATTTGTTACATGTGTTTTGTATATTTTGTATATGCGTGTGAAAGCATTTCTCTCAAAGGGGAAGACATGACTCAAAGCTATGGAAACAATGAGGGAATGCTCTTTGATCACAGGTTTAACCTTACATCACAAGGATTCTGGAGAGCAATACTGTGAATGCTGATAATTGGCATTTTGGCGTTTTTCACACCAATGTCAAAATACCCTTTGATCAGTCATGGAATCCACTCCCTAAATAACAAGCCCTTTCCAAGGATTTTTTTTCAAACATAGAAATTTTATGACTTTATACAGAAAACATAGATGAAATCTTCATATTGGGCTTCTATTTCAGCAATATGCACATAAATAAGTTAAAATCTGGTTGTAAATCACGCATATATCAATCACATTCTTCATATTGGTCTTCTATTTGAGCGATATGCACATCAGAACATGTAGAATTGAGTTGATTTTTGCAAACATAGAAAATATAAAGAACAATGACTTTATACAGAAAACATAGGTGAAATCTTCATATTGGGTTTCTATTTGAGCGATATGCACATCAGAACATGTAGAATTGAGTTGATTTTTGCAAACATAGAAAATATAAAGAACAATGACTTTATACAGAAAACATAGGTGAAATCTTCATATTGGGCTTCTATTTCAGCAATATGCACATAAATAAGTTAAAATCTGGTTGTAAATCACGCATATATCAATCACATTCAAATTTGTAGTTTTCACCATGTGCGATGTGACTTCAATATGGCGGGAGTGAAGGCTGGGCATGCGCAGTACACATGTGACGTAAGTAGTGTTCTCCAATCACCCATCGGCAAAGCCCAGATAGGTGATCTGGAGAGGTCTGAGATTTTTGCTTTTTGGTCATAATCTCGTTCAGATGTGATTTTTTAAATACCCAACTGTTTAAGCGATAATTCCTATTTTATGCCATAATTATATCTAAAATGTCCCAAAAAGCTTGATTATTCTTTGGATGACATTAAATAAAGAAAATATAAATACTTGATATAAGTCGCCAGCTGCAAAAACTGAATCAAACCCGTTTTAACGGTAGTTAAAACGGGTTCAATTTGGATGTTTAAACGGGTTTACCTCAGTTTTTACAGCTGGCGATTTTTTACTTCACTAGAGCTCTAACAACTCCACCAAACTTTTCTTAAGTTGAAATTGGTAAAGACCTTGGACGTTCGACAAACCCCTCCAGAACACCTATCTGGGCTTTGCCGATGGGTGATTGGAGAACACTATGACGTAAGAGTTTCAAGCTGTTATCTCTGAACTAGACCATCATAGCAGGTTGACAAATGTTATTCAAATATCAGATGTCCTTGTTTTGTGATGAGCTTAAATGAGGTTTTCATGTGATGAGTTCAATAAGCTAGGTTTGTTAATTGTTAGCATAACCTTCTTGATTTCTATTTCTCCAACACCACTTGGAAGTTTTAACTACAAAGAATAGCGTTATTCACATAGTCAATTTTGTAATATTACGGTGTTTAGACTGACCGAATACAGGGACTCGTGGAACTCAAACACACGTTTGCGCCATAATAAAACACACAGATGCACTGACAAAAAAAATCATTAAAAAAAAGGAATACCGATATCGGAATACCGATAAAGCCAATATGGACCAACTTTCCTTTTAAACATTTTGTAGATTTTACAATCAATAAGTGATATTTCCTGATATCTGCAGTACCAATGTGACTGTCACAGTTATATGATCAGAAATAATTTCTTAATATGCCCATTGGTCAAGTTTCATATCCTAAGATATCAAGCAGTTTCGCCATACTTACTGTCAGTTTGCTCTTGTCATTCCGTTCATCCATTGCTTTCATTATTATCACCAAAACTTTGAATTTTACTTTTTACCCTCAATTTAGGAATTTTCTTTCGTGCTTAATATTTAAAAAAAGTAAAATCTTGGTGGTGGATTTTAAAAATGCGTTGTAATGCACTTCATTTTCACCTTTGAATATGGTGATGATCCCAGCTCTTCTTAGTCTGACTATGAACACAGACAGGGCCCATTCGTTTTACACAGCCTCTGTTGATCAAATATCGGAGTTAGAACCAATGGAGCGCCACCTGGTTTGGATCTGACGCATCAACTCGATCTAGCTTGGTTCCGAGACCGTAGTGCCATCTGGTTTGGATCTGACGCATCAACTCGAATTAGCTTGGTTCCAGACCCTGGCTCCAGACAATTCTTGTCTTTTCCCAAAGGCAGGACAAACAAGGCCTCTCGTTTAAACTGGTTCGATTTGGTCATTGAAACTGGTTTGGTTAGAACACATGAGCGGCACCTGGTGGTCAAGGTCATATATATAATAATCAGTTAGAGGTTTCCACATATTAGGCCTGTTTATTTTGCTTCTTTTAGTCTCTTTTTGTTTCTATAAATAGCCTTGTGAATTCGAGTCAATGTCGAGTCAATGTCATCAATGTAGAAAATGAGTTTAAGGTCTCCAATCAATGGCCCTGACAAATTATGAATTAGCTTTATGACACACTTGTGTTGCTGTTGAAGGGTACATTCAAACATACACACACATGGAGACCAAATCCACATGTTATTTGCCCTTCAGCCTGTGGAAAAATTGAAATTGAAATTAGTATTTCTTTGTTTGGGATCTTTACTTCCTTTAATGGTATTTATAAGACTTGTCAATGTGTTCACAGAAATTGACCAAAATACTGTACCGGATTGAGAAGTGGTACATACATTCCCTATCTACAAGTATATATACATTCCCTATCTACAAGTATATTTCTTTCAAAATAGCATTATTGTCCTCATCTTCCTAGTAACCGTTTTAGTGAGAAACGAAGAAGACAAGCAAATTAGTTCTGCAGATAACACAACAGGAAAAGCTTTGTTTTTTAAGCTGTGTTGATGTCATTTTAGTGTGAAGAAAAATCCCCATGATCCAAGTGAAGCTGATTTTCTAATTTTCATTTATAACATAGGAATCAGAGATGCATCAACCCTGGTTACTTACTGTATTACATTCACTCTGCACAATATTTGTGAACAAATCGTCACTGCACCAAGGCAAAAATTGATGCAGGGGTAAACAAAAAAATAAAACCATAATGGTGCACATTTACTTCATTTGATAGCTTATGTGTTTCAAGTGTCATGAAACTGTTATCATTTACTCTAGATGCTTATGTGTGTCAATTTGCATGAAGCTGCCATCATTCGTTCTGGAGTTATTGCAATGATGGGGATTTCACATATTTGTCCCTGTGACCTTGAAAAGTAGGTGAAGGTCATGTTCCATAAAAAAAATCTGAGGTATTAACCAGATGCCTATGTGCGTCAAATCTCATAAAACTGCCATCAATTGTTTTCGAGTTAAAGGGTGTTCAGGGATTTTATATAATTGTCTGTGACCTTGAAAAGTAGGTGAAGTTCATGCTCCATCATAAAGAAGTCTGAGGTCTTCACTACATGCTTATCTGTCAAGTCTCATAAGGCTGCCATCATATTTTCTCGAGTTATCACAATGATGGGGATTTCACATAATTATCCCTGTGACTTTGAAAGGTAGATTAAGGTCATGTTCCATATAAAAGTCTGAGGTTTTTATCAGATGCTTATGTGTGTCAAATCTCATAAACCTGTAAATAAAAAGAAAGTTTGGCAGACATTTGAAAAAAAATTGAAAAGATTTGTATTTTTCAAATGTTCAAGTGTGCACTTGATCTCTATTTTTCTGAATGTTTTTGAAAAATAGAAAATCTGTTAATCTGGGATCACAGTAAATATATTTTAAGATATGTTCCAACAATCTACAGAACTTTGGCATGATAAAAGAAATTTGTATTTTGAAGCCTGTGACCCTGATAAACTGGTCAAGGTCATATTTGAGATCATCCTATTTAAGGCCTTCATGAAATGCATATATAGTGAGACTTTAGAACTTTTTGTCCTTGTAAATCAGTGACTGGGTAGGTTATCATGTCCGGACCTGCTATATGATAATTCAGTGAGGCAGCAATAAATCTGCTTCAAAAAGTCTTGTCATAATGCGACTGAAATAAAGTTGAAAGAGACATAAACCTACCAAAACAAATAACAAAACAAAAACACAGTTGCAAAAGACACATTCACACTATTGACGATGATATGCAACAATCAAACAAACTCTAACAAGTGAACTGTTCAACAAGACATTTATTGTGTTCTCTCAAACAAATTATCAATAAAATTTATGTAGTTCTATGTTGACTTCTCCAGTGGACATTTCTATAATAGTACAATCTTCATCAATATGTCAATACCCTACTAATTAATCAAATGTGACAAGACATAAAGCAAATATCATTACATAGGCACTATTCTGATTGGTTTAACTGTATTTGCCTCTTATTATAAACCAAATACAAAGATTCATATGGGTTACTATGGAAACATAACTATTAGCATTCTCTGCTTTTGCTTTTAATGATATCGAAGCACAACTGAGAAAGTTAACCAATTACATTGTTGAACTATCTACAATTATTGTTTTGTGCCTATAATGAAGTAGAAATACATATAATCTTACTTCTTGGAAAGATTTAGTCCATTTTCCAAGACCACTGGAGTAAGGGACTTGTACGTAGATCCAATGATACCAATAGATTTGCTGGTTCTAAAGATGTAGCATTTTTCAAATTGAAAGCTTAAAGCGACATAAATGTTAAACTTAAAAAAAAAAAGATACTTCTCAATGACCAATTTCTTGGAATCCTGAATATCACTTCAATATGTGAATATTTGGTTCTACAGTGATAAGTTTTAGAGGTATAAGTTGAAAATGCATAATATCTTTGAACTGCGGTGATAGGCCCAGATACTGCAAATTCTAAACTATTCAAATTTATTCTGTATTTCATTATTAACAAATATTTTGTTTCATCTGCTGCAGATTGGACCTGGCTGGCAAACAGAAAACTGGACAATATTTTTCCTGGCCTATTCTATGGCAGTATGAAATAAATCTGTACCCATCCACTAATATCTGAATGATATTACAATTATAATATAATAAACTTGGTCACTGGTTCCACTGTGATCAGTGTACATAATGTATATCCTCAACTTTCCCATTTGATCCAATATTGAACTTTTTGAAATTTTCCCATTCATTTAAGATGAAGTGATTCAAGTATTATATGTAAAATTTCAATATCCTTTAATGTTTTCAATATCCTTTAATGCTTTTTTAATTAAAGTATGATCATAGAATCAAATTAAAACTTTGATTTCACTTTTTGTAAGTGCAATGCAAAATGGCAAGAATACTGCTGAAAAAAAAATAATACATAAAAAATTATGAAAAAAGTAAATACTGAGAGTCCTTGATAAGGTTTACAGGCAACTTGACATCTCATTCATAAATACAAACTTTCTGTTATTAAGAACATATTCAAATAACATGACATTCTACAATCCAGTGCATGCAACAATTGCATATCTGTCTCCATACATCAACATTTAGCAACATCGGAAAGGTCATTTCAAAGCAACATCTGTGATGGTCAATTCTTAGCAACATCTGGAAGGTCAATTCTCAGCAACATCTGAGAGGGTCAATTCTTAGCAACATCTGGAAGGTCAATTCTTAGCAACATCTGTGATGGTCAATTCTTAGCAACATCTGGAAGGTCAATTCTCAGCAACATCTGAGAGGGTCAATTCTTAGCAACATCTGGAAGGTCATTTCTGAGCAAGATCTAGAAGGTCAATTCTTAGCAACATCTGGAAGGTCAATTCTCAGCAACATCTGAGAGGGTCAACTCTATGAAAATATGGGAAGATTTCTGAGCAACATATGGCAGGTCAATTCTGAGCAACATATGGAGGGTTCATTCTTATTAACATCTGCATATAAACGGTGGGACTTTTTTTTAACAATCTAAGTAAAATGCTAAATTCCAACTTTGTGAATAAATCTCAACAGTTTAGATCTTTTTGTCAAATTTGAAACAGCTGTTATCAAATGAAATTATAAAGAAATGCTTTGTTGCCTTTCAAATGCATTATATTAAAAGTAGTACCATCACATCTCATGTTTCAAGTACTTGTTTAGATTTCTTTCAAAATCTACAAGTTGCATTGGTTGCTGTGGGTTGACCGTCCAGACCCTATCGAATCCTCCTCCACTTTACATAGGGTCACTGTTTACTGAAACTGTAAATAAATCACAGTGATATTTATTTTCTATTTACAGAAATTAATAGCGTCCAATTGGAATGATTCTAGAAGGACTTGGAGGAGCTGAAGATGATCACATGACCATGTTTTTGTTTACAAGCTCTTATCAGTCTACAAAATATGCTTTATGAGTTGACATGCCTTTATCGCAGATAATTGATGAACAGTGCACAGATCTTAGGATTTCTGAGAGTATGAACAACATTTATGGATCGGTAAATATCATTTCTGTATGGCAGAACAATGTTATTTTTCAATGTCCCAAGTATAACATATGTGTACATTTAAATGGTAAGATTGCAAACACTGCTTTGGTATGAATGGCTCAGAGTCATGTAGAAAACAAGCACTTCTTCTCCAATGATATCCACAGTTAATTATAAGTTGATTGCCATGTTTGTGATTAAATATGGAGGTTGAGAAATATCACATTAAATTGGACATCAGACGGTTATATGTTTGTATGGGATACATATTATGGTGCCCATAGGTCCGTATATTGCTTTTAAACATCACCACGTTCCATCATTACAAATTTGTGCTTCATTTCTCTAATGCATTAAATGAAAAGCTATGTTCCCTCATGTATAACAGCTGTTGCCTGCAGCCTCTCTAACAGCTGTTATTTGAAACCTCTAAAACAGCGGTGTTGCCTGCAACATCTGACCAACAGTCTTTGTTTGAAAGACTGAGCTAAATCATATTTTGATTATTATAAACTGAAAATCTGCAAATATATGTTATCCTGAAATAACCTGACATTCCTTAACGAATGCAGTGCTTCCTTGCTCCACTTGTTACACAGCGGAGTCTTAAACTCCTACTTGACTTTAACTGTAGTTGATAATCCATAAATGTCTCGATATAATACCCCGAGGTCTCCCTCATGACGCCCTCTGCTGGCGGCCTCAATGGTACAGACGTGACAGAGCAATTAGTTCATAAATGAGCACCAACATTCACCCGACATATATCCATAAATGCCAAAGCTGATGAAACTTAAAACAATCAGCAATTCAACGACTCAAAATAAATATTTTTTAATGGCCAGGTAATAATAACAATAATAATAATAATAATAATAATAATAACAAAATCTCTGGTGCATTATGGGAGGCTTCAGTCAATGATCATTCTGCGTTTTCCGTAGGACATTCCAGCTTGGTTGGCCCCCTTGTTTGTGCCCATTTGTAGACCTATCACAGCCGATCCTGCCCTTAGCTGCTCCTCTGAGAACTGGCGCAGATTCAGGTCAGCCTCCTTGGGACCAAACCCTTTCATTCCCTTTGCTTTGGCCTGGATCAAACAGAAATCATAAATATCATTTTTTAATACAAATATGACGGCACAGCAAAGCTCCACTCTGCATCAGCCATAGCTCATTAAGTACCGTATTACCATTGGCTGAGATTTTTCAGACGATTTATATGGATATAAGTTCAAAGGTTAAATTTACATGACATTCCTCACCTCAAAGCAATCCTATTGAACACAAATATTAATTACCTCTGAGTCATCTTCACTGTTTCTGAGAAATATCCCAGAGTCTTTTTTCAGGGTCAAGACCATTCCAAAACATAGGCATCAGAGATGCATCAACCCTCAGCCCTGGTAACTCATTGCACAACATTCGCTCCACACAATATTTGTGAACAAAACATCACTGCACCAAGGCAAATTGATGCAGGGGTAAAAAATACCCATAACATCTACTTCCTTTGATAGCTTAGGTGTGTCAAGTATCATGAAACTGTCATCATTTACTCTAGAATTATTGATATGGGCCGGTGACCTTGAAAAGCAGGTTAAGGTCACCGTCCATCAAACTCATCTGGAGTCATCCCAGATGCTTATGTGTGTCAATTTTCATGAAGCTGCCATTATTTGTTCTTGAGTTATCACGATGACAAGGATGATTTCACATAATTGTCCCTGTGACCTTGAAAAGTAGGTGAAGGTCATGTTTCATAGAAAAAATTCTGAGGTCTTCACCAGATGCTTGTGTGTGTCAAATCTCATAAAGCTGCCATCATTCGTTCTTGAGTTATTGCGATTCTTGGGATTTCACATAATTGTCCGTGACCTTGAAAAATAGGTCAAGGTCGCCGTCCATTGAACTCGTCCGAGGTTTTCACCAGATGCTTTTGTGTGTCAAGTTTCATGAAGCTGCCATCATTAGTTCTCGTGTTATCGCGATGACAAGGATGATTTCACATAATTGTCCCTGTGACCTTGAAAAGTAGGTGAAGGTCATGTTTCATAGAAACAATTCTGAGGTCTTCACCAGATGCTTATGGGTGTCAAATCTCATTAAGCTGCCATCATTTGTTCTTGAGTTTTTCTTGGGATTTCACATAATTGTCCCTGTGACCTTGAAAAGTAGGTGAAGGTCATGTTTTATAGAAAAAATTCTGAGGTCTTCACCAGATGCTTATGGGTGTCAAATCTCATTAAGCTGCCATCATTTGTTCTTGAGTTTTTCTTGGGATTTCACATAATTGTCCCTGTGACCTTGAAAAATAGGTCAAGGTCACCGTCCATCAAACTCGTCCGAGGTTTTCACCAGATGCTTATGTGTGTGAAGTTTCATGAAGCTGCCATCATTTGTTCTCGAGTTATCGCGATGACAAGATGATTTCACATAATTGTCCCTGTGACCTTGAAAAGTAGGTGAAGGTCATGTTTCATAGAAAAAATTCTGAGGTCTTTACCAGATACTTATGTGTGTCAAATCTCATAAAGCTACCATCATTCGTTCTTGAGTAATTGTGATTCTTGGGATTTCACATAATTGTCCCTGTGACCTTGAAAAATAGGTCAAGGTCGCCGTCCATCGAACTCGTCCGAGGTTTTCACCAGATACATATGTGTGTCAAGTTTCATGAAGCTGCCATCATTTGTTCTTGAGTTATCGCGATGACAAGGATGTTCGCTACAGACATACATACATACATACATACAGACATACATACATACATACATACATACCCACGCCAGGAGTACTGCAATACCCTCAGCCTGATTACATCAGGGGCTGAGGGTAAAAAGGAGTGATTGGGAAGGGAACATGCAATGGTCTATGAGACAATATCTCCATGCGTCAAGAAGTAATGGGACAATTTATCTCACAATGGGACATTATAGGACATTTTGATACCTTTTTAGTAAATATCTGTTTGATAATTATGATAAGCTTTGGGCCAACCTAACAATATATTAACTCTGCCAAACGCGATTTTCCTTCTTTTTCTGAGAAATAGCCCAGACAAACTACATGTATGCAACTGCCAAAGCCAACAACAATACCCATCCAGACTAAGGGCTGAGGGGTAAAATATTCAATATCAACTTTGAATTTATTGATTCATGAAAAAAAAATGGCCAAACACGAAACTCTGAAAGTCAGTGCCCCCTGGTGGCTGTTTTCTGATGAAAAAGAATCAAGATGATGCCCTCATTTCATTAAATTTTTAAACCGGCTACAAATTATCCATCTTTTTTTGGCCTTTTGGTATAATAACATCTGAACATATACATGAGTATCTTGAGTGGATTAATTCACTTACTTTTCTGCCGAGTGACTGGAGACATACAACAACTTGGTGTAAATTCTGTCGCTCATATAGATCCACAGTTTGGAACATTTCATGGTCAGGAACACCAAAGTCTCGTACTTTGATTATAAACAATTCTATGAGCTCCATCTGTTTGAAAGCCTTTGTGGGACGGGATTTTAATTTACTAGGTGGTACAGAACCTGGCATGAGAGCATTCGTTAACCTGTGAAAAAAAAGAACAAAATAATTATGTAGGTGTGGCTCTGCATTTGCTCTGTCAACAATCATAAAAATATTAGAATTTAACTAAATGTAAATACTGATTTATAAATTATGGGTTTAGTGTGGGATCTTATTAAATTTTGCTGTTATTTAAAAAAATGGATGTAGCATGGAAAGTTTACGTAGATTCTGTTATTTTAATAATGTATCATCCAACGATTATATATAAATTATATACTGTTATTTCAAGAATGGTTGTAGCATTGACTAATTATGTAGAAGCCTGGAATGGATGCTGATATAGGTATTTATAAACAACTGGCCTAGCATGGTTTGATAATATGATTATGACCCTGGAATTGTATACTAGATGCTGATATGTAAGTGATGGTAGTGGCATAGCCCTATTATATGGACCAGCAATATAAGAAAGGCTGTCAAAAGCATTCACTGTTTTTTGTTCACAGATTCTTTTGAACTATATTTTCATACTTTTTCATTGCGTATTATTTTTTAAGAATTGCATTATTTCACAAATTTTAACATTTTTCAAAGTAAAATATTTTAAATGAGTGTGACAAACATTTTATTCAGGTCTTGAGATACGCGGTGGCCCGGGGCCACAAGATCCTTTGTTTGGGCCAGTGAATGGTCTGTCATAGAAACTTCTGGCCACCACTTCTCATGCTCTGGTGGCCCAACTGGACAACCAACATTTTTTCTTCATGTCAAGTCCTGTTATTTAAAAAAGTTCTAACACTCAAGACTGTATGGCTGTGATTTAAATTGTTTGGAGGTGAAACAATATGTAGGTCAGGGAGGATAGAGGGCCCGTTTCCTGTGGAGGTCATTTGTAAGAGGTCAAAGAGGATCAAGAGTCCATTTCCTGACTGTGAAGGTCAGTTTTATGAGGTGAGGGAGGATAGAGGGCCTGTTTCCTGACTGTGAAGGTCAGTTTTATGAGGTCAGGGAGGATCGAGGGCCCGTTTCCTGACTGTGGAGGTCAGTTGTAGGAGGTCAGGGAGGATAGAGGGCCCGAGCCTGTGTGATTACGAGAAGCCAGCACATAAAAGCAGTGTTGGACCTTGATAATTGCCATTCCTACTCACTTTGCCAGTATGAATCCATCCTGCAGCACTTTGGCGAAGGCGAAGGCTTCCCCGCTGGTAGAGAAGTCCACGGGGTCAGCATCACTAGGCAAGCTGCTGTTTATAGAGTCCTTGGTCCACTCCAAACACTGGTGGGCCAACTCCGGGTCATACTTTGCATTGATCTGAAAATATCATAAAAGCATGCGTGTACATAATCGTTCCATTATAAACATCTTGGGGGTCATCATTTCATGATTCATATTGAAATGTTGATCAGTTATTATTTAGCTTTTTTGCTCACGTTTGTTTTGACTTTAGGGCTGAATGTTTGAGGTTTTGACATGATTAAGCTATAGATGACATGATTAAGTCTATAGATCATACTCCGATTATCGGTCCATGACGGCCATGTTTTTGGCACGTTTTTTCTGCTTACACCGTCAGATAGCACTTTTGTTTCAGGAGTGATTTGTGAATACGTAGTAGAGTAAGAAATTTTTTCAGATTTTGCATTCGGATTTTGCAAACTTATGCAAGATTGATTTTTTAAAAATTAACACTCGTTAACAATTCAAAGAGAATTGTTTGTTCTTCAGACCACCAGGTGGCAGACCCAGCATATATCACCTTGTATCATATTGACAATATTAATCTCCCAGTATCTTCATTCTATGCACTTGGTATGGGAAGAGAATGTTGCTAGACAGAATGAGACCTATAAATTACTGTGACAATGAGAGGTGAGGGACACCAAAGTGAGGGACATCCAAGTGAGGGACACCCAAGTGAGGGACATTCAAGTGAAGGACACCCAAGTGAGGGACACTCATTTCACATTTCTTTGTTAGCATTGAGAATTCATTCTTTATCATAACTTGGCAATTTGCTCACGAGTCAGTTCCGTGAAGCGGTATCATGAAGTAAACATACAGCCACATTCCATTCACAGAATATGATACTCTTGTGCAAAGAATAAAATTATTTCAGCATTTTGTGTATCTTGCATTCATAGCCTATAGAGGTGAGAGGTGATGGTTGTTCTGCTTTGCCTGGGCTGACTACACACAGACTGAGGCATCATTGCATGTCAGAGCCTCGTACCAGATTGCCCCCTCCATGCATCCACACAACATCAACAGCCACAAAAAACAGCCAAGCAATTGACATTATTGTGACAGGTATTCGTCAAGTCTTAACTCAGTGAGCATTTGGCAGATGCCAATAGCCGAAGGCCAAATTAAAAAAGAAGTGTTCTGATAAGGCAAAGATCTCCTACAAATTTAATATAAGATATACATGTATATATATTAGATATACATATATATTCAATGCATATTTGATTCCTTTATTCATTCAAAAAGTATCTGTTTTCACCAAATATTTTAATTAATTATCTTTGCATCTTATGTCAAATATTCTGATTATTTAATAACCAACAAATGTAAGACACAAAATAAATGTCTGGATACAATGGGGCAAGACAAAGTGTGTTGCTGATTAAATACAATGAGGCAGCACAAAGTAGGTTGCTGATTAAATACAATGAGGCAACACAAAGTAGGTTGCTGATTAGATACAATGAGGCAACACAAAGTAGGTTGCTGATTAGATACAATAAGGCAACACAATGTAGGTTGCTGATTAGATACAATAAGGCAACACAATGTAGGTTGCTGATTAGATACAATAAGGCAACACAATGTAGGTTTCTGATTAGATGCAATAAGGCAACACAACATAGGTTGCTGATTAGATACAATAAGGCAACACAACGTAGGTTGCTGATTAGATACAATGAGGCAACACAACGTGGGTTACTGATTAGATACAATGTGGCAACACAGTAGGTTGCTGATTAGATATAATAAGGCCGGGAAACAAAGTAGATTACTGATTAGGTACAATGTGGCAACACAGTTGGTTGCTGATTAAATACAATATGTAGGTAAATAATAATAGGAATGAAACTCATTTGGCTCAGGTAATAATAGACACTGTCCATTCAAAGCTGATCAGATTTAATAGGTTCCTGATTAGGCTAGGTATGGGCAATTATACAAGAACATGAAATTATTCAGAATATGAAATACAGTTTTTTTTCTACCAGTGTTTCAATGAGGTTTGTGAATGGAGCAAGACAGTGTGGATGGTCACAGTCACACCTGAATGAGTTCAACATGAATATATTCACAGGTACAAATACAGACTCCGGATCTGATCTGAACACCTGAGAGTCATATGACAGTAATCATTTATGCCTTCTCTGGCCTCAGTGGTGGATTGCTTTCACCTCCGCAATGGTTCATGGAGAGTCACAGTGGCCTGTTGTGAATATTACTGGGGTCAAGGGTCAGGACTCCCTGTTAAACCTCACAACTAAATAGATTGTATGTGTACAGAAGAGTATAAACTGGCAAAAATACACAATTTAAAGTTGCAAAAAATCCTGAATGTCTGAATTCAATGAAAAGATAAACATAAAGGACTCTATACATGCACAGAATAGATTTTGTATTAACTGTGTAATGGATTACAGCTCTGACACTGTGACTTGAATGATCACGCAGCAACTGAAGCAAAATGTCAGAGATTTTTGGACCAAAAGTGAAATATATCAAAGACATGTAGCCTCTGCAACAGGATCACCAAGGGGAGATCCTCTTTTGTCAGATTGCGACCTGCGTGAGTTGATATTTTGACAGCCTGTACATGGTGACATATGTTGACGCACTTGTGCCATACACCTCCAGCTGTCTCTCTGACATAGCATCCAATATAATGGCTCCCCAACCACAGAATACATCATACCTGCCTCCCATACCACACAATACAACATACCTACATACCTGCCTCCCATACCACACAATACAACATACCTGTCTCCCATAACATCCAATATATCATATCTATATACCCGACTCTCATACCATCCCATTACATAATACCTGCCTCCCATACCACACAATACAACATACCTGCCCCCATACCACACAATACAACATACCTGCCCCCATACCACACAATACAACATACCTGCCCCCATACCACACAATACAACATACCTGCCTCCCATACCACACAATACAACATACCTGCCTCCCATACCATCCCATTACATCATACATGTCTCCCATACCACCCAATACAACATACCTGCCCCCATACCACACAATACATCATACATGTCTCCCATACCACCCAATACAACATACCTGCCCCCATACCACACAATACATCATACATGTCTCCCATACCACCCAATACAACATACCTGCCTCCCATACCACCCATTAAAACATACATGATTCCCAAATTAAAATATTAGCCAAATTTTATCAGAGATGAACCTTGATAAAGTGATTTTTATGGTTAATATTGGATACTAGGTTTGTAATTTAAATTTCCAAGACAATATTCATTTTCACAACTTGAATGAACAAGACTTTCATCTTTTTTGAATAATGACTGAACTCTTTTTGATTCACTTTTTCAGGTACTCTGACATACAGTTAAGGTCAAAACTTTCTTGAATCAGAAAGATCCAGTAGATCTTAGATTACACAAATACAGAATTTGCTTAGTTTGTCTGAACAATAAATCATGTTATCTTAAATGCACATCTACCCCGACATTATCAATCGTTGACCCATAATTTGGATTCACTTGAAATACTCTTTTTTCCTTTTGCTCTCTCTGTGACAAGGGACTGATCCTATACCAGTATGCCATGCTTGACACACTTTCCATGACCCTCAAATCACTTCCTGCCAATCCCAAAATGCCATGCTTGACACACTTTCCATGACCCTCAAACCACTTCCTGCCAATCCCAAAATGCCATGCTTGACACACTTTCCATGACCCTCAAACCACTTCCTGCCAATCTCAAAATGGCATGCTTGACACACTTTCCATGACCCTCAAACCACTTCCTGCCAATCTCAAAATGGCATGCTTGACACACTTTCCATGACCCTCAAATCACTTCCTGCCCATCCAAAAATGGCATGCTTGACACACTTTCCATGACCCTCAAACCACTTCCTGCCAATCCCAAAATGCCATGCTTGACACACTTTCCATGACCCTCAAATCACTTCCTGCCAATCCAAAAATGGCATGTTTGACACACTTTCCATGACCCTCATACCACTTCCTGCCAATCCAAAAATGGCATGCTTGACACACTTTCCATGACCCTTAAACCACTTCCTGCCAATCTCAAAATGGCATGCTTGACACACTTTCCATGAACCTCAAATCACTTCCTGCCAATCCCAAAATGGCATGCTTGACACACTTTCCATGACCCTCAAACCACTTCCTGCCAATCCAAAAATGGCATGCTTGACACACTTTCCATGACCCTCAAACCACTTCCTGCCAATCCCAAAATGGCATGCTTGACACACTTTCCATGACCCTCAAACCACTTCCTGCCAATCCCAAAATGGCATGCTTGACACACTTTCCATGACCCTCAAACCACTTCCTGCCAATCCAAAAATGGCATGCTTGACACACTTTCCATGACCCTCAAACCACTTCCTGCCAATCCCAAAATGGCATGCTTGACACACTTTCCATGACCCTCAAACCACTTCCTGCCAATCCCAAAATGGCATGCTTGACACACTTTCCATGACCCTCAAACCACTTCCTGCCAATCCAAAAATGGCATGCTTGACACACTTTCCATGACCCTCAAACCACTTCCTGCCAATCCCAAAATGGCATGCTTGACACACTTTCCATGACCCTCATAACCACTTCCTGCCAATCCAAAAATGGCATGCTTGACACACTTTCCATGGCCCTCAAACCACTTCCTGCCAATCCAAAAATGGTATGCTTGACACACTTTCCATGGCCCTCATACCACTTCCTGCCAATCTCAAAATGGCATGCTTGACACACTTTCCATGGCCCTCATACCACTTCCTGCCAATCCCAAAATGGCATGCTTGACACACTTTCCATGACCCTCAAACCACTTCCTGCCAATCCCAAAATGGCATGCTTGACACACTTTCCATGACCCTCAAACCACTTCCTGCAAATCCCAAAATGCCATGCTTGACACACTTTCCATGAACCTCAAACCACTTCCTGCCAATCCCAAAATGGCATGCTTGACACACTTTCCATGAACCTCAAACCACTTCCTGCCAATCCCAAAATGGCATGCTTGACACACTTTCCATGACCCTCAAACCACTTCCTGCCAATCCAAAAATGGCATGCTTGACACACTTTCCATGACCCTCAAACCACTTCCTGCCAATCCCAAAATGGCATGCTTGACACACTTTCCATGACCCTCAAACCACTTCCTGCCAATCCCAAAATGGCATGTTTGACACACTTTCCATGACCCTCAAACCACTTCCTGCCAATCCCAAAATGGCATGCTTGACACACTTTCCATGACCCTCAAACCACTTCCTGCCAATCCCAAAATGGCATGTTTGACACACTTTCCATGACCCTCAAACCACTTCCTGCCAATCCCAAAATGGCATGCTTGACACACTTTCCATGACCCTCAAACCACTTCCTGCCAATCCCAAAATGGCATGTTTGACACACTTTCAATGACCCTCATACCACTTCATATCATTTTAAGTGTAAAAGATAATGGTACTTGGTTTTATTTACTGGCAAACAGTGTTATAAGATAGAAGTCAAGAGAGTGAATTTTTTTTTAATTTACATAAAAAAATCCCAAAAACGTATTGACTTATCTATCTTAGATACTGATTGACACAAATGCAACTTTTAAAAATGATAGACCCGAATGTGGTATTTAAAAATGATAGAAAGTCTCATGCAGTACCTTTTTTCTTCACTGTTAAGGTGATCACGTCAAGTAGAAGCCTGTCACCACAACTCAATGCCCTACTCTTTCTATAGTGACCGGAGACCTTTCTTTTGCTTTCAAATATAGACATTAGAACACAAACACATAGCCCTTATTACCCAGTCATGGGTAACTGGCCAGAATGAGAAACTACTTAGGAGCAGATACTCAGATACTCTAAGAATCAAACCTGAGACCTTTATAAAGGTATAAATGTCTTACTAACTTTGTCATACCGTGCCCCTGACACAATCAGGGTTGAGGTCAAAATATATATGGATATGATCCAGGCTTGTAAATTTAAATCTATAGGTGAGGGGTATATGCCCCATCCCTAAGTTTCATTAATTATTATCTTGATACTCATTGCCTGTTAATTGTCATGTCATTCAAAATGGCTGCCTCCTTGACAATTCAGTGATTGCCATTTGATTCTAAAGTTATAAAAATCACAGAAATGGAAATGATTCTAAGCCTAATGGAAAACTGATAGAGCTGGTCACTACTGGTTTCAGAGAAGATCAAAGTTGACGGACAAGCAGAATGACAGAAAGTTTTTCCCCCTCACTGCAGAAACTATACTGACTTTGTCTGTGGAATCTATACACTCCCTTAGTCAGCATAGGTAAAATTCATATAATCATTGAAAAAATAATGCTTGGCACTTACTATGACATGGTATTTAATGTCTAAATGATACTATTTGAACTGTTTTTAATGCAGTGTGTAAAAAACTTCACACAGCGCTGAACACTTCAGCAACTTTCTTTTCTTGATATAATAATGTTAGTTTATCCTGGTGACTTGTGACACGAGAGTGTCATCTTGTCACATTCAGGCAGAGCTGAATTCCTCTCTGGAGCCTGACAGTCTACTCTAATAGAGAAAAAAACCACCAGGAATGTACACTCTATGATATGTATATGGATAAATATATATTTATAGATATGCTGTGGTTTTCATAGTGACACCAAGGACCTTTCTTACACTTTGATAGGTGACACTTTCCTCAAGGTCACACAACTGACCTTTGTACTTAGACCATGCAACCCATAACCATCAGCACATGCTGCAATATATATTCTGTTTGTCAGCATGTTTGTCAGCATGTTTGTCAGCATGATTGTCAGCATGTTTGAATACTGATTTATTATGATATAATTGTGCTTGTCACCATTATGACCACAGATGAGCAAGCTTACGGTCACAAAGGTCCTCTGGCCTTGACATTCATGAATTAATATCTCCATCACTAGAACGTATACACAAAATATATTTTGCATCCCGAATCCCAGTGGTATGCCCAAATTGTTTGTGAATATGTGTATAAGCAGTGGTCATAATTTGATATATTCCAACAATTCCTTGTTAGAGAGATCAGGATATGTATAACAAAGTGTTATGTTTCAATTCCATTTCTGACACAATGTGATAAGCATTAGAGCTGTAATGGATAGCTGCGCCACCTGGTTGTGTTAAGTACTATATATGGTTTTAGAAGGTCAAAGTGGGCATCAGACATTTCTATATAATGCATATATTTGCTCTATTATATGTCAGCAGAGATCCACTTGGTATGTCAGCATACAAATTCATGTCAGTAAATTGATTCAACTGGTATGCTGGTATGTAGATCCACCTGGTATGTTAGCTTATAAATTTCCTCTGTCAACATGTGGGTCCACCCTGTATGTTAGTATATACAGTGCCCCCTTCAGGATGTTGATCAACCCTGTATTATGTCAGCATTTAAATTCCTCTGTCAGCATGTTGATCAATCCTGTATTTTGTCAGCATATAAATTATCACGTTAGCATGTTGATCAACCCTGTATTATGTCAGCATATACATTGTCAGATCAGCATGTTGATCAACCCTGTATTATGTCAGCATATACATTGTCAAATCAGCATGTTGATCAACCCTGTATTATGTCAGCATATACATTGTCACATCAGCATGTTGATCAACCCTGTATTATGTCAGCATATAAATTGTCACATCAGCATGTTGATCAACCCAACATTATGTCGGCATTTAAATTTCCGGTTGAACAAGTAGACCCACTCTGTATGTGAGCATGTTCAGTCCCCTCATTTTATGATATGTCAGACTTTCTACATGAAATCTAATTTTTTGTGGTTATGCAAATCTATCTGCTGCCATTTACTGTTGGAACAACACCACTTTCAGAATATAATGCAATCATGTCAATAAAATTAAAAATCTCCTTATCATTTTAATGTAGGTGTCAACTTCACAATATTTTTTTTCAGTTTTCACTGTGCAAATGCTATATGTGCCATTTCAGTGGCAGACCTGTGGCTTGATCACAAGGTAAACTATGTCGGTCCAATATCATGAATACCTGTGGCTGGATACCTAGAGCTATATTCTATTTGACCAAATTGATCACAACATTGAGATCAAACAGATGATCACATTCAACACACTAATTGATTGATGTGGTTGGAGATTTTGGGTCCGCTGCCAGCTGATAGCCACTGTGCGTTCATACTTGTGGTTCACACTTGTGATTCACACTTGTGCGTTCATACTTGTGGTTCACACTTGTGATTCACACCCGCAAGTATCAATCACACATAACATCAGATTTAACATTGATGATGACATTATCACATCTGGGAGTGAAGTAACATTTAAAGCATTCATTTATAAATGAATCTTAAATCAATGTAGAATATAAAATTCTGGTGTGATCAATATTGACCCAGTTGCATGTATAATGAGGCAGCCTGCAGTGGCTGTGATTTTTGTCTCCCAGGATAATTAGGCCGGTCAGCAGACCATGTATTGAGAACATGCTTGCCCAGTGAACCCAGCAAACCCTTCCCCCATCTCGTATATTACAACATTATGGGGGGAGGTGGGGGTGAACTATATTGTACATGCTGTGGGGGGTCACCACAGACCTGACCTGGCTAGTCCAGAAACGCTCAGCTCGGCCACCACCTGCACTCATAGACATAACTGTTTCATATCTTCAAAATTCTCAATATAACACAAGACTGGATGTTTAATAACTGTGTCAGGCAAGTGCCATCTGGCCACGATTGACTTTCTGACACATTTCGCCTTTCTCCAGTGCTCCAGCGTTGAGTATCAGAATTTGACGTATTTCTCTAGTTGTGGAACCCCGACTTGCGCGAGCAGAGCTCTGGAGGCTACGTCGGGTTGTGAGGTGTCCCCTATCTCTCGTGAAGAGACAGGTCGCGACACAGTGTCGCGACCTCAGTGTGAACAGCAAGTACAACCTACACTAATTATCAAAACAGTGTAAAGGGCTTACACATCTAATCTTGCTTTCTGGCAAGTTTCATGTCTGAATAAAATTATTTGAAGAAGTTATTTGGGGTCGCACTTCAGAGGCAGTGAATACCTCCCACTGATGAGCCATCGTAGGTGTTTGGAGTGTGTGTCCTAACACCTACCGATTGGCTGTATCGTAAGTAGGTCAAGGAAAGGCCCCAAGTTGGTTGCACATGTGAAACAGTATTCTGTAAGAAATTTAGTTGTATCGAGGTCCCACAATCGTAAACAAAGATACAAATATACCAGGTGATGAGTTTTAAGTACCAGAAAATCAACTTTTTCTTTTGTTAAGTTATATATATTATGATAATATCACACTGGATGGGTGGTTTGGAATCTCTTCATGCGTGAATGGGATGACACTGAAACGGTCATATTGCTCCGACCAGCCCAGCCAGAAGAGAACAAGGAGGACCAAATGCCGTTTCTCTTAAACTAGTATTTCTCTCTGGTTCAGTCCATGGCTGTGCGCATGGCTCGTCGCTTACCTTGGCCTGGGTTTCTCGGCCTAGTCCGGCCTTGGCAGCCCGCCCTGTCGTTTCCATACGTATCAAAATTTGGAAGAGGAGCCAACAATTTGATATCACCCAGTATCTCCAAATGAAAAAAATGTGTATAACATTAAAGTCTGTTCCACTCTGCTGATTCCCTCACTGGGTAGTCTCAGCTTGGCTGCAGCTTGAATGACAGAAGTCACGTGACCCGAGCACTGGTGCTCATTGGCGGAGGCGCGGTCACTTTCTGCTCTCACTGACTTGCACCGGGTGTCAAACAAAAAGCTCTCTACCACGCTGCCAATGCTCGTACGTGGAAACCGAGGGACCTCCAGATATTTAAAATGTTCAAGAAAGAAGTCTACAAACTGTATCCCAGCTGATGTTTATGGGATATCAATTAAAAAAACAACAACTTTTTTTTCAGGTGGAGAAATACCCCAAGAAAAATAAATAGGGACGTACCTAAGTTTATGTTGCTACCCAAAAGCTTGCTAAGTACTGTATAATTTGAGCACTTGTCAAATTGAGAATCGCTTTGCGTTCGTTTATAGAAAATATATTTATCAATTTTTCCAGTAATGTTTCATTGACGTTTAAATGATATTTTAGGTCCCATGCAAAAATAGTCATTCACAAAATTTTGATCACAAGCTTGAAATAATATGATTTGTGTATTTACATGTATATGTCTTTGTCTTATTAGCGGTTTGGTATCCATAATATTAAAAGGTGGGGTCAAATAACACTTTAGATTGGTTCACATGATAGCTTTTTTTTACAAATTGATCAAAAGACTAATTAAGACTTTAAAACGAGCTTTTTAAAGAAATTGACAATTGGAGCCAGCGTGAAATCACAGAGGCCACAAACAATTTTACAGAGATTTGTGGTTTGTTTAAATGATATATGGTGATAAAACAATGATGCAAGTCTGAATATCTCCCTGAAATCAGCCAATGTACGCCTGCTTGGAATACTGTGCTTTTCTGTAAGTTCAAATACGGAAAGACAAAATCGCTCCAATGTCCCAATCTCAGGGTGCCCAATTTATATATATTATATATATATATATCCCTAAAGGTTGTTTTTATTTACTGGAATTTACTTTTCTTTTCTCGTGATCTGGTCATATTTTTATGGGTGGAAGATTGATAACATTTTGTAGCATATTGAGTTATTCAACAAATTTGAATAAATTTTGCAAACATATGATAAACTGAAAGATGTTTTCTCAATAACGAACTATTAGATAATAACAATACACCCAAATACTGTAAAATGGATCCGGACATAGCCCAATGTTTCCACCTCATGTGAAACAATCTATTCTGGAACCTATTATCGTGAATGAGTTATGATTAGAATGATGACAGGCAAGGTCTTACTTACCCTGAGGTAGGTGTCCCAGCCCAGCCCAGCTTTAATAGCTCTGCCTCCTCGGCTGGTGATGTACTCAAGTCCGTCCATTACTTTTCTGTCTACAACTTCTACCTGAGGACGCAAACTGATATGAATCATATATAATGCAATTTATTTGTTTGGTTTATAGAGACACTGGAGATATGCGGTATATTCTTGTCATAGTGAGTGATTCTGAGGTCAGAGGGGCCTGACCTATGTCAGTCTTGCACGCAAACAAATAGTCTTACACACTAATAATTGTCCTAAATTGGTACAGTAAACCACCTCGCAGGTGCCCGTATGCTTTGGCCGGGATTCCGGTCGTACGTCACTGGAAATATGTGGTCATTGCTTGGGGTTTCCCTGTTCTATATTTATGTGAGCCAATCATTTGTGACATTATTTGCCCACCACACAAACCCATTCCAAAGAGAGGACCTTGATTGTCCCAATATATTTGGACAAGGCTTGTCTAAAATAGTCTTCAAATCTGAGCACCACCTGGTGCCCACTTGATGAATCCACCACCTGGTGTGTTTATTCGGCATTCTTTATCATTAGTGTTTATCCTTATTAGTCTCTGAGACAATCTCTGCTGACAGGGATTCAACACTAACAAAACCTGTTTGAAGGAACGTTTATTTGAAATCTACCCTAATATATAAATGCTGTGACGACAGTTCAAATGATCCAATTCTGAGCTTCGGGAAATATTCTATCATTATTGGTACCCTGATTTAGGACTAGCTGAATTTTTATACCCTCATTTAGGGATGATGCAGAAGGAGGAGATTTGGAAAAGGGGATTTGTTTTAGGGAGAAATTTGAAAAACAGTACCCTGTTTTAGGGAAAATGATAAAATATCTTAACCCGTCTGAGGGACAATATCAGCAAAAAGGACCCTATTTAGCCCAGCTTCCCCGGTAACGCTGACTATGAGAGTACCCCCCCCCCCCCCGGTGATGGTCATTCATTTGTATCCCTTTGAACATTACAAGAATTTGCCTGGACCATGACAAGAGGAATTTGAAGCTTTAACACATTTCAATGCACACATAATGTGTGAATTAGGTGGGTTTGCTCTGTTAGGACGACATCACTTTAATGTTTGCAAAGAGAATATGATAAATTGAACAACAGCTTTTCCTTTTGGATCGCATTTGGCCTGCTTGTTACTGTTGAATTGTAGCAATAATTATCTATGTTGTCTATCACTTGACTAATGATATAACGTACATTGCATATGTTTTATCCTTTTAATTTGTATAATAATATATATCTCCCAACATGCACATAACTGGTGATATTTAACAGTTTGATTAATAAAGTTGGATATCTTATTTTTAGCGAAGAAAAATAATACTATTGATTATTGTGATAAATCTACACAATATGACACTTGTTTGATTTTAGATTTTGGGTCACTTTTTACATACCTAAGTCTGCATACACGAGATCTGCGCAGTGACCCAATGAGACTGCACACAGGAAATATGGCCAGTGTCCCCTTGAGGCTGCACAGGAGATCTGATCAGTGTCCCAATGAGACTGCACACAGGAAATATGGCCAGTGTCCCCATGAGACTGCACACAGGAGATCTGGTCAGTGTCCCCTTGAGGCTGCACAGGAGATCTGATCAGTGTTCCAATGAGACTGCACACAGGAGATCTGGCCGATGGCCCAAGGAGACTGTACACTGGCCAGTGTCCCATGATATTGCAAACAGGATATGTGATCAGTGTCCCCAAAAAATCCTGGCCCTCAGCTCATATAAGAAGCTGAAACATGAATTAAATGCCGGAATATCCAGGAATCGAATCCATGACCTTTGGATCATCACAGGGAAAGTGGTCCCATGCTAATAATTTCAATATGCAATCATTTACAGTTTTTGAAAACGAGCTCATAGAGTCTTTATTCATCAAAATCCGTTCAAACTTAATAATAATAGAGCAATTTTTAATTTTGGACCAATCTGCCATGGAAATTCGAGGAAATGTTGATATGCTGAGCTATTTTGATACAATGTCCATAATAAAAACTTATAAGTGGTCAATGTATGAAAATACTTATTATACCCACAGAAAATTTAATGCTGAAACTAAAATGAAAATAAAATCTGTCAATTTTGAGATTTATTAACAAGCTAAATTTGGTCAGAAATAGCTTGAATGTGGTAGGTGTACAAAAAATGGACTTTAAATTGATCCATGCAATCATTTAAAGTTTCCTACATATAAAAGTGTAATTTCAGAAAATAACCCCAATCCAATAAGTTGCTCTAATCATAATGGTATATGAAAGAATGATAATAAACTCTCAAAGTATGTGTTTGTTTGGGTTTTTTTTACATCACTCTGAACCAATCTCGTATAAGTATAATAGCTCAGGCCATTTATAGTATTGTACATGTTGATTATGGCACCTAGGGCCCTGTTTGATACTCCATTTATATACAGTATCTAACATTATTTGCAAATGTTCTGGTGAGTCAGCAATCAAAATAATATAATCTGCAAATAACAATATGCTCAGATTTGTATCACCAATTGATACACCAAGATTTAGATTTAGACATCAGTGACTAAATCATTAATGAAAATATTAAACAGGGTGGGTGATAACATAAAAAACAAAGCAAATATTTCATAAAAAAGTGATTTATTTCAGAACTGTACATACAAAATACTGATCATTGGCCAAATAACACTTCTATGAAATAAACGTGATATTTCCGTCATGTCAAGAATCTCGTCAAATATTTTTCGTTCGGTTTTCTTCTTCGTGACACCTCCACATGTTATCGCTCAGCATTCTCCTCGCTGGACATCAGGACGCTCATCCCTATCAGACCTGTCAAAATATTTCAAAAAAGGAAACACTTTAAAAAAAGCTCATAAAAGTGCCCAGTTGTTTATTGTGAGTTTTATGATGGTACATATAGACAATGGACCACCTTATTATACAATGGTCTCTGGACTAGGCATATGTTAACGTTCACAGCATTCATGTACATGTACAGGTCATTCTATTAATTCTTAGGTCATTCTATTAATTTTTATGACCTTCACCAGTTTAAGCTGGAGGCATGGTGGGGTATGGATAGAACATGTACCATGTATACTGATGACCAAAAGGACTTGAGTGAGATAATGTCCCAGTGTTATATGTCTATTTACTGTTAGGTTTGATTTTAACTGACACTGGTTCTGGCCCAGCATATTTCCTATGGCGGTTGATTCTGACCAAGGAGTAAATATGAATACTCCAAGCTTTGACCAATAAGATGCTTCAGGCGTGTACGCCATAATGGATAATTCTGACCAATGAGGTGACTCAAGGCTTTCATTCTAACCAATGAGGTGACTCAAGGCTTTCATTCTGACCAATGAGGTGACTCAATGCTTTCATTCTGACCAATGAGGTGACTCAAGGCTTTCATTCTGACCAATGAGGTGACTCAAGACTTTCATTCTGACCAATGGGGTACTTCAAGATGTGCACGTCATAATGGTCACTTCTTTCCAATGACATACTTCCATGTGGGGGTGCCATAATGGTTCCATTAACACGTATCTTTAGAAGTTGAATCTGTGAGCTACCAAGCTATGTATATACAAGTGACACGGTGCAGATCATTGTACTCTGGAATGAGTTTTGAGTTTTATGCAAATCTTCCTAGCTATCTCAGATGAAGCCAGCAGAATGACCTGGGAATATATCAGCAACAATGCAACTTTTTCAACTTGATTAAACAATTGAAAACTGAGCTGAAGTGAAAATTTGATGATGGGTTGTGAATAAAATACTAGTCATTAATACCATAATCTAACTGCGGGATGTAAAATATAGACCGGAAAAAGGAAAAAGACAATTTTGTTTTTATATTCCAATACACTAGTGTATAAAGTAATAATGCTATCTGTAAAATATACCATAAATATTCGGGAAGGTATGTCCCATGCACCACACCTTTATGGCTCATTTTACAAACTTCATGGGAAATAAAACAGGAATGCATGGTCACAGCAATAAAAGCTAACTCAATTTTAGCACTATGTGGTATCAGGTATATTTATGTTGCTTAGAGATGAGGGAAACTTACTCTCCACAAAAGGCATTGCGAAGCTCACAGCGGTTAGCATAGGTTACGCCATCGACACACACTGGACGGTACATTCTCGGACAAGGGCTTGGGCATGGGCGCTCGCCGCGAGGTCTGTCCCGTCCCTCATCTCGGCGACCGTCACCGCGAGGTCGGTCACGTCCGTGACCCCGGCGACCGTCACCGCGAGGATTGTCACGTCCGTAACCCCGGCGACCTTCACCATCTATGCTGTCTCCAGAATCTGCGACTGGGCATCTGCCTTCATGGGCCAGGGTGATTTCACTGTTTCTGTAATTTAAACAAATACCAAAAAATTGAAATATTTGATTCACATATATACAGTACCGATTGAGACATTGATGAGAGAATTGAAATTGAGTTTTGTGTGTTTTATACTAACCTGCACTGAGCTATTTCCAATGCACAAGCGTTGGGGTACGTCCTACCATTGGATCCACATACAGGGTTATAATCCATTTGACATATCTTCGCACATTCCTTTCCCAAGGCCACTGCAACGATATAAAATACAATATAATAGAGGTCACTAATCTATGTCATTTCCTAATGTATCACCTGTCCCTTATATATCCCCTAATAATATAAGATATAAGATTATATTTGTCAGATTTCAAGCATTACATTTTGTTGCTAATGTCTCTCTTCTCACCCAATTTTGAAACCCCTTTAAAGTGAAATAAACATATATATATATATATATATATATATATATATATATATATATATATATATATATATATATATATATATATATATATATATATATATATATATATATAGATATATATATATATATATTTTCCGTTACATAAGCCCGAATTAACCCTCTCACCCCTACATGATGTGTGATGCCTACCCTACCACTGTGATAATACAAATGACTTTACCTGCCAAGAAGGTGAGGAGGACCGCTGCACCAAGCCACTGCTTCATCGTTGATCTCTGGATGACGATGTCAACACTGACATCCCTACTTGCACCTCAGCATTATATAGCTCTAATCAATCCGGGTCAGTAAGTGGTCATAGTAATGCTGGTGGTCAGAAGCAGGAACCTGTCACTCAAATAGTGACACATTATTCTTGTACAAGGACACAATTACATTTCAATTATATAATCACAACACCCGGTGTAACGTGTCAAGATTTACAGAGTATCAATCTATGAAACATAACTGGTATAATATTTTCCATTTATTGTGATCTAATTATAAGAAATAGAATAGTGTGAAATATAACAATTATTTTACAATGCAAATTTGCCCAATAAACCTACGTAATCTCCACTTATGTTTGCTTCATTTTGCGCCTCTTCTTTGAAATAAATGTTTGATATCTGGATCAAAATTCATCATTTTATTTAATTTATTTTGCATATTCCTGCATTTGCAGTTTATTCTAAAAGAGATATAACATTTTTTTGGAAAATCACGTGAAAATAAATAAGACAATCTGATAAATAAAGAGATGGACATATACATATATGGCATATTTATTGTCAGGAGAATTACCATTTCTGTTGGTAGAGAAAGGTAGGGCCATGTTTAATGACAAATGAATGACCATATTTATTGACAGGAGAACTGCCATGTCTATTGGTAGAGGAATGTAGGGCTGTGTTTGATGGATGAATGACTATATTTATTGACAGGAGAATTACTGTCTATTGGTAGAGAAAGGTAGGGCCATGTTCAATGACAGATAAATGATCATATTTATTGAAAGGAGAATTACCATGTCTATTGGTAGAGGAAGGTAGGACTGTGTTTATTGACAGATAAATGATCATATTTATTGAAAGGAGAATTACCATGTCTATTGGTAGATGACGGTAGGACCATGTTCAATGACAGATAAATGATCATATTTATTGAAAGGAGAATTACCATGTCTATTGGTAGAGGAAGGTAGGACTGTGTTTATTGACAGATAAATTACCATATTTACTGACAGGAGAATTATCATGTCTATTGGTAGAGGAAGGTAGGACTGTGTTTATTGACAGATAAATGATCATATTTATTGACAGGAGAATTACCATGTCTATTGGTAGATGACGGTAGGGCCATGTTCAATGACAGATAAATGATCATATTTATTGAAAGGAGAATTACCATGTCTATTGGTAGATGACGGTAGGACCATGTTTATTGACAGATAAATGATCATATTTATTGACAGGAGAATTACCATGTCTATTGGTAGATGACGGTAGGGCCATGTTTATTGACAGATAAATGATCATATTTATTGACAGGAGAATTACCATGTCTATTGGTAGATGACGGTAGGGCCATGTTTATTGACAGATAAATGATCATATTTATTGACAGGAGAATTACCATGTCTATTGGTAGATGACGGTAGGACCATGTTCAATGACAGATAAATGATCATATTTATTGAAAGGAGAATTACCATGTCTATTGGTAGAGGAAGGTAGGACTGTGTTTATTGACAGATAATTACCATATTTACTGACAGGAGAATTATCATGTTTATTGGTAGAGGAAGGTAGGACTGTGTTTATTGACAGATAAATGATCATATTTATTGACAGGAGAATTACCATGTCTATTGGTAGATGACGGTAGGGCCATGTTCAATGACAGATAAATGATCATATTTATTGACAGGAGAATTACCATGTCTATTGTTAGATGACGGTAGGACCATGTTTATTGACAGATAAGTGACCATATTTAATGTTAGGAGAATTACCATGTCTATTGGTAGATGACGGTAGGACTGTGTTTATTGACGGATGAATGACTATATTTATTGACAGATAAAGTTTCATAATTATTGACTGATGAACGTTTATTGTATATTGTAAATGGGAACCTTTTCAGCCAAATCTCATCTATCGATCTCATACGGCCAGTGTGGAAGTAATCCTGACCTTAAGGTACTGTACCTGACAGGGGGATTCGAACCCACCAACTCCCGTCCTCGATATATATAACCAGCTCAGGCAAGGATCCATTGCTATCCTAACTGTGGGACTGGCCGATGGTATTAATTTACAATATTTCACAAATAATCTGCTTATCGTGACACTGACCTTTCGATAAGCGGCTGACTTTGTCATTAATAATCGAATATTGGTGTCCTTCATATTAATTGAAATACAACAGAGTGATAAACATAATCATTATTTGACAATTTGTTTATCATCATTGGAC
The DNA here is from genome assembly GCA_949316495.1 of Amphiduros pacificus. Classification (NCBI taxonomy): domain Eukaryota; kingdom Metazoa; phylum Annelida; class Polychaeta; order Phyllodocida; family Hesionidae; genus Amphiduros; species Amphiduros pacificus. The sequence goes on along the minus strand of OX439007.1, from coordinate 11,141,041 downwards.
AGTGAGTTTATAATAAATTGTTGATTGTATAACTGCGCCCTGTGGTGTCAATAAACACCAAATTAGATTAATACAAATAAGAGTAATACAGACAATAAGCTCCAGAAATATTACACAATATAAAGAGGATATATGAAGAATGAACTGAAATCCCAAATAGATCTGTCAATCATTCGCCATGTATATGTAATTTGCACAACAGGAAATCTCACTGACAGATTACACATTTCACTTAACTAACTAGACAATTACTTTAACCGGTCCATGATTATCTGGTGATTATAATAGGGTATCACGTTTGACATTATTTCAATTACTACATATGTAAATGTTTATATTTCATACTAATATTTCCTCCTAGCTCATACTGGACAACTGTAAAATCATGATTATCTAAACTTTGTTCCACCTTACCCAACAAATTGTATTGAAATATATTTGTAACACAGCATGAGAATGAATACAAGGCAGACCACGACATGGTATAATATGACATGTCGGAGTATAAATAATAGAGTAATACGAGGCGGAGTATGATATAGCAGAGTATGACATAGCAGAGTATGGCATAACAGAGTATGATACAGCAGAGTATGGCATAGAAGAGTTTGACATAGCAGAGTATGGTATAACAGAGTGTGACATAGCAGAGTATGACATAGCAGAGTATGGCATAGCAGAGTATGACATAGCAGAGTATGACATAGCAGAGCATGACATATCAGAGTATGACATAGCAGAGTATGGCATAGAAGAGTATGTCATAGCGGAGTATGACACAGCAGAGTATGGCATAGCAGAATATGTCATAGCAGAGTATGACACAGCAGAGTATGACATAGCAGAGTATGACATATCAGAGTATGGCTTAACAGAGTATGATATGGGAGAGTATGACATAGCAAAGTATGATATAACAGAGTGTGACATAGCAGAGTATGACATATCAGAGTATGACATATCAGAGTATGACCTAACAGAGTATGATATAGGAGAGTATGACATAGAAGAGTATGCCTTAGCAGAGTATGTCTTAGCAGAGTATGACATAGCAGAGTATGACATAGCAGAGTATGGCATAGAAGAGAATGTCATAGCAGAGTATGACATAGCAGAGTATGGCATAGCAGAGTATGGCATAGCAGAGTATGGCATAGCAGAGGCTTGCATAGAAGAGTATGTCATAGCAGAGTATGACAGCAGAAATGGCATAGCAGAGTATGGCATAGCAGAGTATGATATAACAGAGTGTGACATAGCAGAGTATGACATATCATAATATGACATAGCAGAGTATGACATAGCAGAGTATGGCATAGAAGAGAATGTCATAGCAGAGAAGAGACATAGCAGAGTATGGCATAGCAGAGTATGGCATAGCAGAGTATGGCATAGCAGAGTATGACATAGCAGAGTATGGCATAGCAGAGTATGGCATAGCAGAGTATGACATAGCAGAGTATGGCATAGCAGAGTATGGCATAGCAGAGTATGACATAGCAGAGTATGGCATAGCAGAGTATGGCATAGCAGAGTATGGCATAGCAGAGTATGACATAGCAGAGTATGGCATAGCAGAGTATGGCATAGCAGAGTATGACATAGCAGAGTATGGCATAGCAGAGTATGGCATAGCAGAGTATGGCATAGCAGATTATGACATAGCAGAGTATGGCATAGCAGAGTATGGCATAGCAGAGTATGGCATAGCAGAGTATGGCATAGCAGAGGCTTGCATAGAAGAGTATGTCATAGCAGAGTATGGCATAGCAGAGTATGACATATCATAATATGACATAGCAGAGTATGGTATAACAGAGTGTGACATATCAGAGTATGACATATCAGAAGACGTATCCATCCTCCTGTGAAGTATTATATGTTTTCCAGGGCCCGATTTTTCCATCATACTTCAAATCTTAAATCTGAGCATGTACTCAGATTTGAAGCCATACTTACCGAAGTTTGCTTCCAAAAGTGAAGTATTTTGGATTTTTTCATCATGCTCACAATTTCAATTGTGCTTACTTCACGAAGTATTTGCTCAGACTTGAAGTACGTACTTGAGCCATATGACGTCATATTTCCATTGTTTAATTGAGTAAATGCTCCCATGACGTCATATTCAAATGAAAAAATACAGAGGCTCAAAATAGGGGATAATAGGGGCTCGGAATGGGGGATCACTATGGGGGATCACTATGGGGGATCACTATGTAACGTAACAACTTTTCCATTGACTGGGAATGCATCTGCATGTGATTCTATTCAATTAAACCATATCTAATCCTTTAATTTAACATAAATTGCTCAATATTTCGTAAAAATTCATACTTTGGAGCATTGACTTCAGCTTGAAGCCAGCCTCTGAGCTGTCTCAGAATCTGAGCATGAAAACTCAGAATCTGAGCATGAAAAATGTCTGAGCACATTGAAAAAATCCAAAAATCTTGGATCTGAGTAAATACTCAGAATGTGAGCAGGAACTTCAAATCTGAGCAAAAACTTCAAGTCTGTGTTTTCCAAGCATGATGGAAAAATCGGATTTGTGTATATACTCAGAATCTGAGCAAAACTTAAAATCTGAGCATGAAATTAGGATCTGAGCATGTACTTCAAATTGAAGTACGATGGAAAAATCGGGCCCAGATATATTACGATTACTGATTGAAGAATTTCACAGATACTCCACTGTTATAATTGTTGCTGTTAAACATGAAATAGAAGTCATGGAAATACCAAAAGTACACAGTTTATCATTCATTGCATGATATCATATATATAATCATCACAATTATGACTAAAGTCCAATATCAGGTCCCTTTACTACTTTTTGTTTAAATATATTTATTGATCTCCGAAGTTTCATCCCCTTTTTCCTACAGGTTCTTACACAGAGAATGTATGCAGCATTCAGTCACACAGATTGTAGCAGAATACAATCTGCTGCTGAGCATTTATCATGAATCAAATTACCATATTCAGTAATCTGCAGGATAAAACTCTCAGAGCAAATCTCCAAAAATGCCCTGGACCAATTTAAGTCTTAAAATTGCCATTTTTTTCATTGCCTTTTGAAACCAGTGATGTTACACGAGAATTCCAGGAAGGTATTTTGCGATAATAATAGCCAAAATGTTTATGCATCAACCTGGAATAATGTAAAATATCAGCATTGAAGATAATGTAACCTGGGATAATGTAACCTGGGATAATGTAACCTGGGATAATGTAACCTGAGATAATGTAACCTTGGGTAATGTAACCTTGGGTAATGTAACTTGGGATAATGTAACCTGGGATAATGTAACCTGGGATGATGTAAAATATCAGCATTGAAGATTTGGTTTTCCTTGGAATCAGCATAATGATATAACTAACTACTGCTTACCCTCATTGGATCTTTCCTCAGTAAAATGTGTAATTTTCATATTAGGCCATGGGAAATTTCATTTATGTTAATTTAGCAAAAGTAATGATACCAGAACCTTACCAGAACTTTACCAGACCCTTACTAGGCCCTTACCAGGCCTTTATACTTCAGCCTAAATTGACAGGGGATGATATTGTAAAATTTAATTTGATTCTAGAAGATCAAGACATTGCCATATATTTCAATTATATCTAATTCTCACTGCTTGAGTTACAGCATTTTTGAACCACCAGGCGTCTCTTGTGTTAAGTACAATGCATGCTGGGATAGGAGTTTCGACCAGCCAGCTGATATGATAATTACCATTTTGTATGTTGTTAAAGGAATGCATTGATATTTCTCAACAAATGCACGTACAGAAAAGAATAGAAAGACAGTCATTGGTGAAAAAACTAATTGAAAGAAAATAAAATATCTGTCAGCACTTGTTACTATAATGAGCCAAGCATTTCAGAAATATTCACCAACACATTACAGATCTTAACATACCTAGTGGCAGCAGGGCCCACTCGAACAGTGAGAATTTACAGATAAGACCATTATGCTGCAGCAACCATTTCATGTCTATTGCCAAAACCATTATTACAGATAACTAGGATTTCTGGTGTTGCCGCCTGGTGTAAACCCTGAGAAGAATTATCCTCATGTTGCTCTATTTTAGTCAGGATACTCGGGCTGAGTGATTAATTGCTTGACGGGATAATGACTTGTATCTGGTCCAGAAGCGGGCTCTGCCATCTAGTCGTCAGACCAGTCTGCATGACAAAAAAAAACTCTTGTTTTGTTATATCAAATAATATTTAGCTTTTTGTAAAATGAAAACTTAAGAGCTATGAGTCCAAGAGCGTTAGATTTATGGCCATCAATATTTATATGTGGGTTCAGAATCACACGATTTTGTTTCCTTTATTTCATTCTCTTATTCATCAGTCTGCATTCTGAAACAAGATTGTGGTGTTTTACCTCAGACTAACTTTTACATCTTGTGTTTCATTCGATATTTCTTAGGTCTGTCTCAGGGTCTCATAGGCCATTCCAAGTTTGGATTCATTAATGACGGAGGAATGCATGTCCATGACAGTTATGACAATTCCTGAGTAATCTAAAGCATTTGTTGCATTATGCAGACAAACCAAGGTGAATAATTACCTTAATCTATAAAATCACCAATTCTGAGCAAAACATAATGCATAATATAAATGTTTATACCCTAAACTTTGCGATCAAAAGTTATTACCCATCATATTTCCCCTACCTATACTTCTTTGCCATTTGAAAGGGACTGAGTCTTCTGCTAAAATCTAAATCATCCATTGGACACTCTTTGTTTAGCTGACCAGTGATTTAGTGCAAACACCTGCTTAGTAAAGTCTTTCTAACAGTGGGGCACCCTAAATTGGGACAATGGAGTGATTTGGCATACACAGCCCTGTTTGTGCATTAATGTTTGTCCAATGGTACAGGCCTAACACCCTGACAGACCATAATAGAGGTCACATGATTGTATACATGTGGTCACCTGGTTGTCAAAAGAGTACTGGCAGTACTTGGCACTTTCATCAAAACACAATAACCATGGCCAGTAGTTTGGTTGATTTTAGTGATATAGCTTGCTTGTATTACAGTTTCATGGCCACATATCATTTAAGCATACCCCAGACCTCTGTAAAATTGCCTGTGACCTCTGTGGTTTCATGAATGCTTTAAAGCATTGTTGTTTTTTATATTTATGCCAGTGGATAAGCAATGGTAGCAAAGGTCTATCTGGGGCTTTAAACCATTAATACTAAAAAGGCATTCTCTGGTTTGCATTATTTATATAATACAATGCCCCCAATCCTCATAAATGTCAAACTCATTAAGGGAAAGGCAGGGGTTTAATTGGTTGACCTTCAAAAGTTTTGTTGCCATATACAGATTAAAGCTGAGATGAACTATTAAAGATTACCCTGTGAATAATATATAGTATTTTGTATATGTGTGTATAGTTATATAATCCAATAAAACTGGAAAAAGAAAGCAATATATATATATATATATATATATATAGGCAATCACCAACTATAGCTTTCATAGTAACACTTTTGCAGGATAATCTTTGACAGTATCGCATTTCCTATTATAGCTTTACACTTATCAACATTGCAATACATTCTCAATTTACTCTCATATGGTATTGCAATCAGTAATATGCATGTTCTTAACTTTTTCCACAAGAATGGTACAACTGCATGATCAACTATTCTCACGAGATGACTATTATACTCTGAGCGGTAAATTCCATTTTGTTTCTTTGGTATTTTACATCAATTTCAACATTAACCCGGGCAAGTCCAACTTCTGCAGCTGAAAATATTTGGACATATTTGTATGTGAGTTTCCCTCTCTCAGCGTTCACCTTCTTCTGCCTGTCACGTGGTCTAATAGATTTCTAAAAGGCAAAGATGTTCATTTCATTTTGGAATTTTCTTCCAGGCCACGGACCCCCAAGAAAGTTGTCACAATCCATACTCAGGTCTGTAACGATTTTATGTTGCCTCTTCAAACCAGTTATGTACACATTGATCTTGACTTGAGGATATCTTGCAGTGCATGATGCTAAGGCAAGAACATGTGAGTGCAGTGTTCAGGGAGACAGATCTCTCAAGTTGGTTCTGGTGGAAGGATCTCAAGAGTCCAAAGGACGAATGAGATCCTTCCACCAGAACCAACGAGAGAGATCTGTCTCCCTGAACACTGCACGAACTCATGTTCTTGCCTTTATCTCATACTTATCCACTGCAGATAGATGGGGTTTGCAATCAACTTTATCCTCAAAGCAAAGCAGTGAAAACATGGTAATAAGTACAGAACTATGTTGTGTGTGGCTCATTTAAGTTCTCAGCTCATTTACATAATGTAATCAATTTTATATTACTACATGCAGTGAACTAGGCCACCTATAAAGCACTATCTGAAATGGGTGTAATTCTGTTTCAACTGCATGAACAGTCATCAGTTTCGAGATTCCCACTAAAGGTTGCAGTCTCTGTCAACAGGGGTCTCACCTGTCTGTGTTTCAAGGTCCCCATGACCCAAATCTGAAATGTCGTCTGCTCCAGGTCAAAACAAACTTGGACAGTCATCATGTTCATTTCAGAGAAATCAACACATGATTTGTTGAAGAACTGGCCTAAGACATGATTACATTTATTTTATAATTGACAAATATTATGACATTTGTGCACAAACATATTTAATTAAGCATTTTATTCATTTCAAAAGTATGTAAATATGAAAAGAATTTTTAAAAAAGACAAAAGGAAAGTAGTTCGGCAGAGGGGTGATCTGTGAAAGTAGTTCGGCAGAGGGGTGATCTGCAAAAAAATATCTCATAGGTGCATAACACTCTCTTGAGGCACCAAGTATGAGATAAAAGTCAAAGACATTTTCTATTATGCGAAATAAAAAACAACAAAGAGTCACGGTGGAGTTGGAATATTAACTTGAGACACATTTTGGTACTCTGCATGACCAAGTAGAGCCACATACTACCTCTGACACAATTGACATGAAATATGTCCTCCCATTAGCATACAGCTCTGCAATTGTGTTGGCTTTTCAACATGGCCATGCATAACAGAATTGCACATGCGTATATGTTCATTTCCAATGTTCAAAAGCAATTTAGAATTGATCATTCATATTTTTATTTTAATTATTATTTTTTTTATGGTGGGGGGGGGGGGTAGTGGAAATATCTGGTTGGAAACGTATATCATTGATATATCTTTTCCTTTTCTTTTTTACATCACTTTCAAAATTATTTCAGTCACTAACAATACAAATCTCCTTAAACTGTCAATCCTCGTCTACTCATGGAGATCTAGTTCTCAGTCTGCGAAGGAGTGTAACATTCTGTGTGATCTTCACAAATCTTACATGTATGTTATTGATTAGTGCATTGATGGTTTGATGTAAATATAATTAATATTTCAAAGAAATATTTATATCTATTTTTCTAAGATTTTTCCATCATTCATTCAAACTCTCTTTGCAGTGGCCATAATTGAAATATTTATATCTATTTTTCTAATATTTTTCCATCATTCATTCAAACTCTCTTTGCAGTGGCCATAATTGAAATATTTATATCTATTTTTCTAATATTTTTCCATCATTCATTAAAACTCTCTTTGCAGTGGCCATAATTGTTTAATTCGATCAGTAGTCATCTATGGAGCAAGTTTTGTTTGGGATCTACTGGTTATATTGCTGGTGCCCTGTCAGAGAGATCAACCAGGTCAGAAAGACTTAAAAAATCAGCACAGTTGGCGAGATATGGAAATTCAGATACAGAAAGAAAAATCACATCCTAGGGCTTCTTTGGCCCAGCTTATTGAAATCTCTATATCATTCTGATTTCTCAACGTCAATCTTGCTAATTGTTTGATATTATTTATATATCATACTCATGATAAATGTGCAGATGTATATCAAATAGCAAATCTTTCACTTCACAAACCTGGCATTAGTTTAATCCGGCTAAAGTACACCATTTCACCACGATACGCATGTCAGGGAAAGGTGTACTTTCATGTTGTGATGTAAAGTTTTTAAACTCAAAATATTTCAGTAAAGTGAAAAGTTATTTATATGCTTTGCATTTATATAAAGCGTGATTGCCACCATTAACACAAAAAATTTTAATGGAAATATGTTCAAAAATATTATATTTACCAATTTGAAAGCAAACAATATTTAGGTTTGTGCTATCTAGTTGCCTTTTCGATTTTTTTATGTGGAAAACGTACAACTGATTCTATCAAACCTATTTATGTTATTGTATTTTTTTCAAATGACTGTATTAGATTGGGGCCTTTGCAGAAATTGATTACGCTTAAAAAGCGTGGTTTATGAACATTTAGCGAATTCAATATTTGGTTTTGTATTGTGAGCTCTTTGAACATGAACAAATATAATTGTCATGAAGATATTTCTTTTAACAAAGATATGCCGACCAAAAGGCCAATGAAAGTAAAGGAAATTCAACCTTTTCAACCAATATTAGCATTTCATTTCTTTGAAGTATTTCAATAGTATTGTAAGTCATATTCACAAATGAATTTTCTTTCAACATTTTCCCTTCCTTCCCAGACTCCATCGCTTCTTTTAATCGTTACTATCTTTATACCTGTGCCACTTCCACACAGTTTAGTCGCAGGATGTGGGATGTCCTTAGTGAAGGTTGGTTCATCCTCGGTATTCCCCCAGGTGTAGGAGGGATGATCACTTAGGCAATCTACCGATATTCCCGTGGTAAACCTCCCTGCTGTTAAACAAATAAAAGAACAGATTTTTTAATTGTATTATTTCACACAATTCAAATGTGCATTTTGACAAGGTTTGTTAGATGTCTGGTTATCATAATTTTGACTGACTCAGACACGTTTGCAAATAAACTATAACATAGAGGCTACAAAGCTGACAATTCAAAGATTTGATAATGGTTTTTAAACTGCTTCCTAATCATACTTATATTCCAAGAGACTGATACCAACTATCTGAGAGTCCTCAGGTTATTGTACATGTACAAAATGCCATCAGTCTGATGTACAGACCGCCCAGCCTGAGTGCAAGAATACTGTTGGACTAAAAGTGTGTTTTGATCTGTTGAAACAGATGAATTCTGTCATGAGGGGTAAAAATCCCACATAATACAGGGGGAGATGTGGGGGATGGGTGTGACAATAAAACATAAATAATAATAAAACAGTTATATAGCGCTATAACAGATTAGATTTGCTCATAGCACTTTTGGGAGTGGTTTTTTAAACAAATGTATTTTGAAGCTATATCCAGTTTTTAATATGAAGGGCAAGGACATTCCATGTTTTTGGAGCAAAAATTTCGAAAACACAATTGCGGAGCCAGAGGAATTCTTTTAGTTTGTGATATAATCATGCTCTCTATTTTTAGAATTTAGCAATTTTGGTTATTTTTTAATTTCACATTTCGGAATTCCTGCTCGTAGTGAGTATCCAAAGACAAATGTTTAGTTGATAAATAGATACCATAGCCATCTCTTGTGCTTGATTCTGCATTGCTCAAGAGATGTACACACTTTCCATTCAGAACCTTATGTTTACGATGACATTTCCTCATCAAAGTATACAATCTATATCTATGAAATTACAATCTATGCAAAGTGTTTTATTAAATATTGCCACAAATAATTGTTATATTGACGGTTGTCTTTCTGAAGTTGAGTTATCAAGCTTTGAATTTGTCAGTGCAGAGATTGCAGGGTTTGTTTAGACCCCCATTTTTATTTACCCAGGATCCCCATTTTACCCAGGATCCCCATTTTGTGCATGCCCAGTCAAAAGTAAATAACCTCATTGTGATGTCATAACACTAATTCTGAGTATGCCCAGTAGAGGCTAAAAAGCATATGGTTCCTGTTCAAAAAGGAAACAAGCCTCATTATGTCATTGAGATTCAGCCATATTGGAAAATGGGGTCAACATTGTCATGGAGCTTTTCATCCCAGAATGTCACACCCATCACATCACCTTAAGTCAGTCCTCTATTATTTATTAAAGAGCATATTATCACAAACTACTCCAATTGGGCAAATTATTGTACTCATAAATTATGATGAAGATGGGCTGAAAGGAACATTTCCCTTTTCCTCAGTTTAGGAATTGGCAAAAAGGGTGTCCCTTGGGTGATCCACAATCCTGGAGCGAAAGGGTAAAGCAGTGGTGTCTAGATGATATACTCATGGACTAGGGTGTTTGCCGTTTTTTCTTCTGAGCAATTTCTATGTGTGTGAACTTTGTTACTTATTCACTATTCACAGTTCATTATTCAAATTTTTTCCTAAATTTGTAAGCTATGTCAACATGTCAGATTTCCAAAATTATCTTCCAAATATGACCGAGCTGAATTTTGTGCCATATTATGTGAAAGGAAATTATAATAATAATAAAAACCAAAATATAATTTAAACAAGGGGTAAAAAAACAAGTGCAGGTCGATTCAATGTTCACCAAATTTTGCATACAGGTCAAGGAGGGTCCCATAATGTTATTTATGAAGCATTTCCCCGGTGCTATTTACGGTGACAAGATGGCGCCACTCACATCTTTAAGATTTCAATCATTTAATAAAATGAATCCTGATATTCCAAGTGAAAAAGACATGGCGCAGGTCGATTCAATGTTCCCCAAATTTGGTATACGGTCAAGGAGGGTCCCATAATGTTATTTATGAAGCGTTTCCCCGGCGCCATTTACGGTGACAAGATGGCGCCACTCAAAACTTTAAGATTTCTATAATTAATTGAAATTATTCCTAATATTCCTAGTGAAAAAGACATGGCGCAGGTCAATTCAATGTTCCCCAAATTTGGTATACGGGTCAAGGAGGGTCCAATAATGTTATTTATGAAGCATTTCCCCGGTGTTATTTACGGTGACAAGATGGCGCCACTCACAACTTTTAAGATTTCAATAATTAAATAAAATGAATCCTGATATTCCAAGTGAAAAAGACATGGTGCAGGTCGATTCAATGTTCCCAAATTTGGGATACGTGTCAAGGAGGGTCCCATAATGTTATTTATGAAGCGTTTCCCCCGCGCTATTTCCGGTGACAAGATGGTGCCACTCACAACTTTAAGATTTCTATAATTAACTGAAATTAATCCTGATATTCCAAGTGAAAAAGACATGGCGCAGGTCGATTCAAAGTTTCCCAAATTTGGCATACGGGTCAAGGAGGGACCCATAATGTTATTTATGAAGCGTTTCCCCGGCGCTATTTACGGTGACAAGATGGCGCCACTCACATCTTTAAGATTTCAATCATTTAATAAAATGAATCCTGATATTCCAAGTGAAAAAGACATGGCGCAGGTCGATTCAATGTTCCCCAAATTTTGCATACGGGCCAAGGAGGGTCCCATAATGTTATTTATGAAGCGTTTCCCCGGCGCCATTTACGGTGACAAGATGGCGCCACTCAAAACTTTAAGATTTCTATAATTAAATAAAATGAATCCTGATATTCCAAGTGAAAAAGACATGGTGCAGGTCGATTCAATGTTTCCTAAATTTTGTATACGGGTCAAGGAGGGTCCCATAATGTTATTTATGAAGTGTTTCCCCGGCGCTATTTACGGTGACAAGATGGCGCCACTCAAAACTTTAAGATTTCTATAATTAATTGAAATTAATCCTAATATTCCAAGTGAAAAAGACATGGCACAGGTCGATTCAATGTTCTCCAAATTTTGCATACGGGCCAAGGAGGGACCCATAATGTTATTTATGAAGCGTTTCCCCGACGCTAATTACGGTGAAAAGATGGCGCCACTCACAACTTTAAGATTTAAATAATTAAATAAAATGAATCCTGATATTCCAAGTGAAAAAGACATATACAAAATTTGGTGAACATTGAATCGACCTGCACTTGTTTTTTTATCCTTTGTCTTAATTATATTTTGGTTTTTATTATTATTATAATTTCCTTTCACATAATATGGCACAAAATTCAGCTCGGTCATATTTGGAACATAATTTTGGAAATCTGACATGTTGACATAGTTTATTACAAATTTAGAAAAAAATTTGAATAATGAACTGTGAATAGTGAATAAGTAACAAAGTTCACACACATGCAATTTCTTCGAAATATTTACTCATCTTCTTTACTGTCCTTTCAGGGTATGTTCCTTATCTATAGTTCCTTCCTATAGTTTCTTCTAGATATTTGATCTCATTGGATCTAGGGATATCAATGTCTCCTTCCATGATTGAGGGTAGGAAAAAATATTAGGCGGAGTACAGATCCCTGAGGGATACCATATATTGTGCACCGAATTTTACATCAATTATCACAGATTGTTTTCTGTGATTAATGTCACCCCACCTCCGTTTTTAATCTACTTAATTGTATTCTATGTCTTTAACTTGTACCCTATAATTTCGTAGTAAGGCTGTTTCTGTACCACATAACTTCCTGTACACAGACTAATGCTTCAGTCATACTTCTAATGTAATTTGCTTTTATATAGCTTATGAACTGGTAAGCAACCGCTCTCTCTATTAACTTAGTAATCATAATCTCATTTATTTGACCACATCTCACAAAACAAAACAAGTAAATAAAAGAAAATAATTAACAAACAAAAAAAGAAATGGTAGGTCAGGAAGACAGCCATTAAGCCATGATAGATGGCGATGTCATTGTAGGTAGTCAGTACCCAGGATAGGATTTAGTTCATGTGCCTTTTTTGCTGCCTTTTTAATTAGTCTTGCCAGTTAAAATAGTCCGGGATGTGTTCATTTTCCGTTCTTCTATTATATGCAACTAAATTATTGGTTAAAGCTATCACCTTACTTAAGTTATCGTTTCATTCATTCATTCATTCATTCATTCATTCATTCATTCATTCATTCATTCATTCATTCATTCATTCATTCATTCATTCATTCATTCATTCATTCATTCATTCATTCATTCATTCATTCATTCATTCATTCATTCGTTCATTCATTCATTCATTCTTTCATTCATTCTTTCATTCATTTATTCATTCATTCATTCATTCATTTATTTATTGTTTATCTATTTATTTGAAACCGTGTTCCTTCTTAGTTTTTTGATCAAGTTATCATACACACGTAATGTTTCGTCAACCTAATCACATTGGGGTTATTTGGTTTATTCACGTGCCAATTATAGCCACCAATAGAAATAACTTCACACTATAAAATATTATGGTGTGCTTCCATATCAGAAAATTTCTCCTGAGATCTGTGCATGTATTTGGGTTTCCATGTGTTTCATAGTTGTAAATCTGCAAGGTTGGTCTCCCAATAGAGTGAATGGGAAATGAGGTATCACCTAGATTAAACACCTAAATAATAATAGTCGATTGATCACATATTATCCCACAGAAATAGCTAATAGAATATGCCAAACCATATCTAGAAATTCATTCTGTATTTCACTTGTAGATATTAGAACTATTCCGCCACCTGGGTATATGCCCTATGATTGTTCTTTTCTAATCATGATTTAATAATATCACCACCAATTCTTTTCAGCCATGTCTTAGAAATGAGTAATATGTCTGCATTGTGTTCCATCAGCTATTCATTTCAAAGTTTTCAGATTAGTTTTATTTTTAATATTTGTTTTTTGTGTGTACAACTTGGAAATTCTTTCCTGTTAATTTTGAATTGTGTCACATTAAGGTTCCTAAAATGTGGTACATCAAAGAGTATATGGGAGAAGTGACCAGTTTTGTCAGCTTGTAAACCAAGCTTAGAGCCTAGCATAAGTCACTTGGCTGGGAAGGTGTCAAAATTGTCAGACTGCATAGTTAAATCATGGACTGTACATGAATTGTAAGTCTATTGAGTACAACTTAAGTGAAAAATAATTGGTTACAATAAATTATTGGACGGCCTGTGAAATGAGTATTGAATTGTATTGAGAAGGACGTCTAAAATATTAAAAAAACACTGTGCGCACTCTCATTAATGGCATACTCATTAAGGGGGAAGTAGGAAGGCAGACATTAATAAATAAAGTTTCGATTCATGGGTTATAACTAATATAAAATAAATATGGATTAACCAATAATTGTGTGGGAAAGCAAAACTAAATATATTTTTTTTCTATATAGGAATAGGATGCATACTACAACTTAAAGCATTCATGAAACCTGACTTTCAGACACATTTTCTTTACATAACATGAATGTTTATACCCTAAACAGTGCTTTTATGTAGTATTACACAAAATATTCCCTGTTAACAACTTTCTGTGGCATTTGAAAGTTGATCAGTTGTCTGCTGAAACGTACACCAGCAATTGAACACTTTGTCAACAAGCTTTGTTTAGCTGGTCTGTGATCTCATGTAAACACCTAATGAGTTACTAGTTGGGCACCTGTCCAGCTTGGGAAACAGAGTGGAGATATTTTGTACAATTTATCAATTTATTGCCAGGAGTATACTTCAGAACAACATAAGATTATTTTAATATTATTTGAAATAACTCATGGTTGTGACAAATATCTTATGGTTGTGACAAATATCTTATGGTTGTGACAAATATCTTATGGTTGTGAAAGATATATTATTTATGGAAAAAGTATACTATTTATTTGAAAAGTATCTTATGCATGTGAAAACCTTTCTGTCAAAAAGGGAAGACATGACTCAAAGGCTGCATGGAATCCCCCTTAACTTAAAGGCCGTGATATTGAAAAAGTGACATTAAACCCTTTGATCACTGGTTTGGCCTTAAATTGCAAAACTGTGAATGCTGATAATTGGTATCAGTAAAATTTATGATTTGACCCTCTTTGATCAAATTTGGGGTTTTTCACACCACTGAATGGGAAGACATCAAAGGCTGCATGGAGTCCACCTTAAAAGCTGGGCTGTATAGAATTTTTTAAAACTTTTTTTTGCAAACATATGATACAAAAAATAATGATTTTTCTTCATTTATAACTTCATAAATATTCATCCGTTTTTAATAATTTTACCACCAAAAGAAAGACAAGAAAAGGCACTTTCATTGTGATAAGTGTTATCTTCCAATTCATTCTCTAAATAGTGAAAAAAAATTGCCAAAAATGTGTTGCTCCAATTTTGACAATTGGTAAACAACACCTCATGTGATGTACGGAGCCCCCTGACAGTTCAAAGGTCATGGTCACACAACACACTTCCTGTTTAGTACTTGCAGTACTTGGTGGCCACAAAAAAAATCATAATTCTCAGGGCAGATGTTCTTTTGTGGATTTCAGACAGATAGCCTGTATGTATGTCAATTTTAAGATCATATATTGTTTTCAGATACCTTAAACCATTGTAAAATCGCCTGGTTTAAGTGAAAAATAATTTGTCAAAAATAAATTATTGGACGGCCTGTGAAATGAGTATTGAATTGTATTGAGGAGGACGTCTAAAATATTAAAAAAACACTGTGCGCACTCTCATTAATGGCATACTCATTAAGGGGGAAGTAGGAAGGCAGACATTAATAAAGAAAGTTTCGATTCATGGGTTATAACTGATATAAAATAAATATGGATTAACCAATAATTGTGTGGGAAAGCAAAACTAAATATAGTTTTTTTTTCTATATAGGAATAGGATGCATACTACAACTTAAGTGAAAAATAATTGGTTACAATAAATTATTTGACAGCCTGTGAAAAGAGTATTGAATTGTATTGAGAAGGACGTCTAAAATATTAAAAAAACACTATTAGGAAAATCTAGAACATTTCTGTCATAGCTTTATGTTTTCTCTTATCAAGATGGTAATATAAATTCATCCCCTGATGATACTGAATTGAGTTACATACCTGTTTTTAAATTCTGTAAAAATGATACCACAGCCTGTTGTTCTGCATCATCTGCTATTCTCAGGAGATGACTATCATTTGTTGAGCACAGGTCCTCAGCAGTAGAATACAACACACTGTCTTTAGAAAGATAGTAACAATAGGTAGACCCAACTGAGGTGAAATCTGATGGACAGCCTGTAGATCAGAACATATGTATATTTCAGTAAAACATCATCAATTTTCAACACATTGTTCTTGCATCTAATTTCATTATGCCTGAAAATGTAAATATTACTTACAATGATATTTCATTCTTTCTCTTTATTTGTAACAAAAATGTAATAATTTAATATATGGTTATGATATAAAGTGTTGACTTGCACTAGTAATGTGACTTGTCTTTCAGTTGCACATTTTGATTCAGAAGTGGTACAAGATGGTTTGCCAGTTGTTATGGCTGAATAGTTCAAATTAGTCATTGTATAAGGTGGCTAAATCAAAATACATTGTGGTTTGCTATGAAACATAGTTCATTTTGATATATGTGTAATTAATTCAGTTTACAGTTAGTTTACACAATATTTAATAAGTTGAACACAGAGGTCATTAGTTGTATATTGCGTCCTTATAAAGATACGGTGTGTTAAATATGGGAACCGTTAGAGGTCGCTGTAATAATCCACCCAGCAGGATATTGTTGCTCTCTAGCTCTGGCGACAATAGTGTTAAGAGCGCCATTCAGCTCCAGTGTTTTGCAGATTTATTTAACAAAGGTTCATGTATGTCATATTATCAAGAGGAGTTCAGGCCAAAAGGGAACACTCACATTCACAGTTTGCAGACTGTGTGTGCTCCCCAGTGCAGGTCTTCCCACTCTTCCCACTAGGAGCTGGGTTGTCACATGCCCGGGTTCTGACCTGCGTCCATGCTCCAGGACACTGGCAGAGACCCCACTCTGACCAAATCCCCCACCCACCATGAACTGCCAACAAACATTGCCATCAATAAAGGTAAATCATGCCAGCCTTTGATAATTTCACATTAATTAGTTTTCTATTGAAACATTTTTATGGAAAAAACTATAATAAACTTTAATAAGCTAGATGTGTATTCTGATTGTCTAAAGCATCATTAAGTATATGTATTCTCTTAGGCAAAAGTTAAATACATCACATCTAGATATGATAATTAAGATAATCAAATTTCAATAATATTGAGGTAAAATAAGTAGAATATCAACAAAAGGCAGTTTAAGGTGGAAATTAGTTCAACAGGGATAAAATTGAATCCATGAATGAATGGCACAATAACACAATTAGGTCATCCAATGTCTAATAAAGTTTGATAAGGGATTACATAAAATCAATACTTTAAGTAAAAAAAATAACAGCACAGAATTTCAACAAATTAATTACAATACATGTCACATATATAATTGATATGTACAACTTTATTTTGAGTCATATATATATAACATTTGTTTAAGTCTTTTATAGGTGAAGATCATTTTAACTCATTTGAAATTGACAAAAAAAATGTTTATCTCAACTTTATGAAAGACTATTTTTTATGAATTATTAAGTTAAACACTCAAATGGATGTTTCTGCCAAAGGCAAAGTGGAGAAGATGTGAAACGAGAGAAAACTTTCTTATCAAAGATGGTCATTGGTCTATAGATTAGATTATTCAAATATATATTTTGAGTTAAAATGTATAAAATTGATTCAATAGGAAGCAATATTACAAAAAATAATAACCTTTTGCACTGTAAATGATGGTAAATTTATGGGATGATTGACGTTCACACACTCAAATCGTTGTATATACATAAAAAAAATTTAATTTCATTACAAAATAGGATATCTATATGGTTATTGATTCTATAGTCACCTGTTTTGCTGTACACATGGTGCGACTCCTCATCTTGTAGCCTGTATGGGTATTTTGTGTCATAGAACAGACACTCTGCCATTCTCCCATCAACAACTTGAATATCTATCACCATGCAATCACTTTTTCCGATGCAGTGCATTGCACAGTCTAGTTCACTCTTTGGTAAAATAAATTTCCCAACTAGTTCCCCTTGTGCTACCATTATTTCTGGATGATTGTCAAAGACAGTTGAACGTATGCCTCCTTAAATTATATTTCATATCAAAGTGGGGAATTGTGCATTTAAACAATAAATACAATATACAGTTCAATAGAGTTTGATTAGATATTTAATTTGCAGTGAATACAGATGGTTAAATTTTAGTCTGATAACTATACATTTTACAAAATAGGCATTTGTATATGATGCTATTTAGATTTGTTCATTATGAATTTTCCTTCAATCATTAACAGTCTCATTTAGTTTCAGCTTTTTAGAGTATTGCTAAATGCTTGTTTAGTTAAAACAAGTGAAAAAAGAGTCTTTGCCTATCAATATAATTAAAAGAGACAGTCAATTAACTGTACATAAAAGGTTTTACCTTGACACATTACCCATGGTCTGTCCCAAGTTATCATTATCAGATGGAAACAGTAATACCACATAGTTACAGATAGATGCCAAAATGATGTTTATATATATATATATATATGTATTGATTTTCAAAATTAAATAATTAATTATATCTTGATGTCCATCTGTAAAGGTAATTAACTTGTTTATATATATATATATATATATATATATATATATATATATATATATATATATATATATATATATATATATATATATATATATATATATATATATATATATATATATATATATTTCATACTTGAATGATTTACAACATATGGCATATTTCATATTATAATTATTATTGCATCACAAATGACCTCACAGTAAAAGAGAACTTGATTCGAAAATAAAGTTCTCATAAAATCGTCTTTGCATAGACTATTGATACTATAATAAAAAAAAGTTTTATTCATGTTTGTACATGTTTGTAAAGTATAATTGCAAACACCTTTTCTTTGCGATCATATTTCATGTCTTTTTGCCTGATGTCTGTTCTATTTATCATACAATAGTGTTCCGTGCAACTGCTTTTAACACACCTACATGTGTGCTCTGTGCATCCATACCACCAGATCCTAGGCATATGATTTGGAGACAGGCCATAGCCCTGATATAATGTGTATTTCAACGACATCTCCATACCGATATATCTGAGATGAATAGGATATCCAAACAAAGGCATTGAAAGATAAATCTGGATAAAGGGGTTTACAGGCATATATCTCTTATTAAATGTTTAATCTGGTCCTGGCTGCTGCATTGGACGTTACGTTTCCTGGGTGTCTCACAAAGTTTAAACAGAATCCCAAACACAGAGATTTTCTCTTATCAACAGGTGATACCATCTTTGTTGAGGCAAATGTGCATGACAAATTATGGTCTGTTGGTCTCAAACTTTAGAATGATAAGTTATTCCACCCTCCAGCATGGAAAGGAAAAAAATATACGTGGAAAAACTCTAAACACACTAAATAGTAAGTGAAGAACTATTGTTTTAACAGAACTCTATTTTAACAGAATTTGACTGCCGACATTATTTGACTCTAACCTACTATTGTCTGAGACTGGAATGGACCACCCTTCTTCTGGTTTTCGTTGATTGCTGGACTGTTTACATTACTGCTCACCATTATGCCTATCTTTTAATGTTACCTATACCTTGTTTGTTTGTTTGGGGTTTTACATCACTTTCAACATTATTTCAGTCATTTCGTGATGAGACCTACTTGTAGCATATATAGTACTGCCGCACTGCATTGTCTTGTCGCAGTTCCTTGACATGACAACCCACCCGGTCACAGATTTACAAGGACAACAGGTTAACCCTTTAGGCACGGACCTCAGCTCATGTGGGAAATTGTATCAAGGATCTGAGAGAAGATTAGATGCAATGAAAAACATTTTATTGTATAACTGTGATTTTGTTGCTATCACAGAATTGAGACACTTTTGATGATACCAAGCTTGATTTTAAATACTATCATCCAGCAAACAATTTCCACAGAGACTGTACATCTGACATTGGGGGAGGCATTTTAGTATTAATCTCTGAGGCTCTAGATGCCACCAGATGCCTGGGCCTAGAACACCCTGATTTAGAGGCTATGTTTATGGAGATCAGATCTTGGA
This sequence comes from Amphiduros pacificus, assembly GCA_949316495.1. Lineage (NCBI taxonomy): Eukaryota > Metazoa > Annelida > Polychaeta > Phyllodocida > Hesionidae > Amphiduros > Amphiduros pacificus. Next base: position 11,121,099 of record OX439007.1, on the reverse strand, counting down.
ACAACAACTTTATTCTATGTGTCTGTTACAGACAACCTTGATAGTACAGCCCAATTTTGGGAGGACTGACAAACACAGATTGATCTTTCTAAACAAGGTAGAATTTCCAACTATTGATAACTGATGTTATAAATGCTGACCCAAATGCTGCTCTTGGTCCTCATTTAAGTTTATTTGCAATCCAAAATCACTTGTCTCTTCATATAGATGAACCAACAAGGACAACCGCCACATCAACGACTCATTTAGATCAGCAAGACTGTATAATATCAGAGGAAGTACTGTCACCAGTCTCTCCATCACAATCTGCTAGCTAGATCATTTACCTTCATATTTGGACTATAAACATGCCAATTTTGATAATTTCAGAAGAGTCTTGAACAATCATGACTAGAACCAATGTTTTGATTCTGATAATGTTGATGAAGCTGTCACTTTGTGGACCAATGATTATTTAGATAGAGCTAAACAGTGTGTACCAAATAGAACAGTTACCATTAGACCAAATGATAAACCTTACTATAATAGAAAACAAGATAGACTGCACTTTAAATAAAAAAAACTAATAATGCTGAGCAGACTTTTAAACATGCTCCAAATGTATACAATCATGAGTTGGAATATGCGGAGAAGAAATATAACGGAGATTTTTTGTTTCAAAACTAATTCTACTCTCCTTAGCAGATCCTGGATTTATACCAGGCTCTGCAAGTAAATAAAGTTGAACAGCAGTTTTAGGAGACGACTCCCAATATAAGCTTTATTTCATAAGCCAATAAGCACAGACTCAAATATTTTGTCACATATAATAACATCGGCAATTTGTGTCAATGTTATGACAAGAGAGTGAGCACAACAACGAAAGCGTGAGATCGGAGAGACATGTATACAAATATAGGCAAGATAATAATAGTTTAGGGATGGACCATTACTCTTCAAGGGGAATAAAAAGAAAAATCCATTTTTTTTTTTGGGGGGGGGGGGGGGCAAGACTGTTATATCACGTGCGGGAAAATATTTCACAGTTCACAGTTCACAGTTCATTTTTCAAATTTTTTTCAGAAAATATGACTTTGCGTTACATTTTAATTAAAAAACATATGACGCAATGCTTCAATTCTTTTCAAATTTTCAGGGATTACTACCAGGGGATATATATATATATAAAATCCCAATGCAAAAAAAATAATTTAAAGGTGCAAAAACAAATGTTGAAATTGGACTTTGAAAAAAAAACCAATATTATATATTCTACAGTTAAAAATAATTATGAGAGCTGTTTCAATGGTGTTGTCCTTTATAGGGATTCATCTATAGGGTCCCTAGTATCTTCCAGAATTTTTCACTAATTGAGCAATTTTTTTAAGGGGTTGAATTAGGAGGTCAAACATTACAAAAAGTGAAAAAAATCAGTTTTTTTACACAACGATTTTTTTATATGAGGGTCATTTCAATGTTTTTTTTCTTTTTAGGGAACCATCTATAGGGTAGCAAGTACCTCCCTGAATTTTTCACTAATTGAGCAATTTTTTTAAGGGGTTGAATTAAGAGGTCAAACTTGGAAAAAAATGAAAAACTCTCATAATTTTAATGGTTTTTTGCACAACGATTTTTTTATATGAGGGTCATTTCAATTTGGTTTTCCTTTTCAGGGAACCATCTATAGGTACCAAGTACCTCCCTGAATTTTTCACTAATTGAGCAATTTTTTTAAGGGGTTGAATTAGGAGGTCAAACTTGGAAAAAAATGAAAAACTCTCATAATTTTAGTGTTTTTTTTGCACAACGATTTTTTTATACGAGGGTCATTTCAATGTTGTTTTCCTTTTCAGGGAACCATGTTTAGGGTACCAAGTACCTCTCTGAATTTTTCACTAATTGAGCAATTTTTTTAAGGGGTTGAATTAGGAGGTCAAACCTGGAAAAAAATGAAAAAATCTGTTTTGGGAGAATACTATTTTATCTGATATTCAACTCCTAGAGAAAGAAATATCACCAGAGGATGTTATAAATGTATTGGACTTTTTTTAGCTCATTAAGCGATGTAAATTTGTTATTATAGATTTTATTTATAGACCTCTCAAATTACTAAACCTGAAAGTAATCAGAAAAAGGTCAACTTGCAAATATGGATTGATTTTGCTTTACTATTTTAATGAAATGGCAGTAGAAATCTAATTATCTCAGCAATAGAATCTGAAACAAATTTGTAGAACATGTAAAATCAATTACAAAACTGATAAATAACATAGTAAATGTTTGTGCAATATTGCAGTGCAGTAACTGTTAACCAGACCCTGGAGGTTCAGCACATATATTTTTAAACATACTTGATGACCTTGAGAAACACTCTATTTTGTTTTTATGATCAGGTTTAATATTTCTTCATTTTTTAAATTTTACCCCTTCAGCCTGGATGAATTCAACCAAATACTCCTCCAATTGTCCCAGAAGTATTGCACGATCCAAATGTTTCAAGGTCAATATCGCTTTAACTATGACAATCAAAAGCTCATTAAATTGTTATTGTCCCAATCAATAATTAACAACAATTATTAAACCTTGGAAGCTGAGACTAAAGTCATGATACAATTTCACGCATGAGCTGAGGCATGAGCTGAGGCCCGTGCCAAAGTGTTCACCCGTTGTCCTTGTAAATCTGTGACCGGGTGGTTTGTCATGTCAAGGATTTGCGACATGACAATTCAGTGAGGCAGCACTATATCTGCTACAAGTAGGTTTCATCACGAAATGACTGAAATAATGTTGAAAGTGATATAAAACCCAAACAAAACAAACAAATCAACCATGGAAGGAAGGTTTTTACATATCTGCATCCACACAGTAACAGTACATTGTGTTTAAAATGAAGATCAATTTGACTTCTGGACTTGACAGAAAGTAGATAGGTTAAAATGGAATCAGACCTCATAGTATAATGTGGATCTGTCCATTTCCAAAACGGGTAGGTAAGTTTATATAGAATTTGACTAATATTATGACCTGGATCTGTCCATTTCTCAATGGGTGTGAATAGTATTACAACTACATTGAGTAGGTCTCAATGGGTGTGAATATTATTAATCTCTCTGTTTCCCTAGAAAGGCAGGAATACAATCATACTTATATTTCAACATGGATTTGTTCAGTTTCTCCAGCGAGGCAGGTAAGTATGAACAAAATCAGACCTGATTCTACAACACAAATCTGTCTGTTTCTGCAACAAGGCAGGTAAGTATGAACAAAATCAGACCTGATTCTACAACACAAATCTGTCTGTTTCTGCAACAAGGCAGGTAAGTATGAACAAAATCAGACCTGATTCTACAACACAAATCTATCTGTTTCTGCAACAAGGCTGGTAAGTATGAACAAAATCAGACCTCATTCTACAACATGGATCTGTCTGTTTCTCCAGTAAGGTATGTATGTTTGGATAAAGCTGTCCCTGAATGCTGGCATAGAAGCCCAGTAAATGCAAGGGTTTGCCACGCTGTTGAGAACAGTGAGGAACACACCGATTCTCTGCATGGGAGACTGGTAGGCATATTCAATGCTAGGAGCTATCATTCCCAGTAAGAAGTACCAAGAGTCAAAGCTCAGAGACACAATAAAGAACACTGTCACAACAATAGCTGTTTTTGTGAATTGAGCATTTGCTTTGTCAATGACATTAGAGAACCTGAGATTGTCATCTGTTTTTCTATTTTTAAGACTATGAAGTACTTTGCCATATAAGACAAGAAAAAGTGTGACAGGAACAGCATAACAACCAGAAAACCAATAAAATCCATAAAATGAAATTAATTTTGAAAAACCTTTCCCTTGAAAATAGTTGGCAGCAAAGCATACACCATCTTCAATTCTGGTTTGGAAAAATACCAAGAGAATTGAGATGAAATTAGTGAGGTAAAGAAGGACAATAACTGGAGCAATACTTCGCTTGGTCCAGCTCTGGTGCAGGAATGGGTAACATACTGAGGTAAACCTCTCCACTGCTATGAGAACAAGATTCCATACAGAGGCCAGAAGTGAGCCCCAGTAGAGTGCCTGGCTGTGCCAGAACTGACAGACAAAATTGTCAAAAGCCAAATTTCCAGTGGTCCAGTATTCTGGTTGGAGTAATTGGGGGAGGCCTATGCCACATACAGCCGCGTCCAGAAATGCCTGATGGATTAATAGCTTTCTACTGATAGCAGAAAACCTGTGGCCACGCTTCACAAAGGCTCCCAAAGTGAGTAGATTAGCAATGATCCCTAAACAAGTCCCTAGTATTTCGAGGATGTTCATTGCTATCTCCCATTGTGGAGTCTCTTCCGTATTCACCACTATACCTTCAAAAGTTGATGCTGAAAATGACACATTTTCTGTGGATGCCTGATGGAAATGTGCCATGATCTATGTGGGTTGATGTTGAGCTGAGACAAGAATGATGAGTTTTATATCGGACACATAATATATAAGTGTATGTGTTTGTGTGGGGGTGTCTGTGGGTATGTGTGTGTATATATGTGTGTGTGTGTTGTGCTTTGTGGGTTGGTGTTGTGCTCAGGAAGAGTACATAAATCTTAACAGATAAATCTTCATTAAAAACCTGGCCCTCTGCTTGCACTGAAAACTGACCATTTATAATCCAATTAATAATATATTCAAACGATAAGGAATGCATGCCTTATCTACATTTTAACACATTATTATACTCAAATCCAAATCAGAACAGAATGGGTGCACATCCATTTGAAAACCATATATAAATATGGAGTGAGTGTAATTACATTACTTGGTAAAGTTTTTCTATTCTACATGCGATTAAACTACAGGAAGAGAATAACACAAATAGTTAATCCTGTTGGTAAATATTAATCATAGGATAGTATTAGTTCAGCTTAAAATGATGCAAATAATGAAATGCTTTAAAACCACCATTATTATTAAATCTATTTGTGTGAAGGAAATTGTTTTAATAATATTATCTATATTCCTCTGAACCCTCTACAACCAGCCTCACAGATCCATCCCTTACATCATTGTTGGGATGAACATTCATTTTACCAATGCAAGCTGTAAGCCTATTGATTAAAGGTTATAACACAGCATTATTTGTGTTTAAGATAATTTAATCTACAATCTATGTACTCTTTTATAATCTATAACCTAAGTATTCTCTCATCACAAAATGACTAAAATAATGTTGAAAGTAATGTTAAACACCAAACACCAAACACCAAACCACCAAAGTATTCTTGTGTGCATCTTGGTGGGCAACTCAAACACTCAAACAAAATCTGTCCCCATATTGCTATATAGGACTTCCTGTGATCAACATATTGCCAATAGAGACCTTATTGTCGCCATATCACAATTAAGGGGACCTCCTATTGTCCCCATATTGCCGTTAGGACCTCCTATTGTCCCCATATTGCCGTTAGGACCTCCTATTGTCCCCATATTGCCGTTTTGACCTCCTATTGTCCCCATATTGCCGTTCTGACCTATTGTCCCTATATTGCCGTTAGGACCTCCTATTGTTCCCATATTGCCGTTTTGACCTCCTATTGTCCCTTTATTGCCGTTAGTGACCTTCAGATGTCCACATATTACTTCTCCTATAATTTCTATCTTGCTCCATAGGAGTTCTTTTATCGCCACATTGCACACAGGTTAATCATACGTTACCGCCAGTACCTGCTTCTATCTGTGACCCCAAGCACCATATCACACATCATCCAGCCCTTGTCATATGCAGTGTGAGTGCACTGGCACTGAGCTAATTCATAGGCGTGTTTTTATATAATTAATAACAACGATCCAACAATTCGAGGTATTGTTAGGATAATTATCTGGCAAAACACTTCAAGGAGGATCGCTCAAAGTTTCTGTACTGATTCGACATATAGAATTTGGGAAAAAAACTAGGTCAAACTTTTATCCTTACAAAGACAACAAGAATAAGCATACAGATTTAATTAATAGATCCTGATCCTGATTTTAACAAGTCACTCCAGTCAGATGTAATGTTATTTCCTATCGAAATAGAAAGGCACCTGCAAAAATCAGAGATCTTTTAGACTTTGAATGTGGAAACACTTGTTCTGAGAAAGTATAATAATTGTTGTATTTAAGACTTCTCTGCTTTCTTGCCAACATGACCTTCAATCCTTTTAACTGACGTACAGTCGTCAGTGAGGTCATACGTCATACATCTCATTTTCCTGATAGAAGTGATTTGACATACATTTTTTGTTGCAGGGAAATATTCCAAAAAATTAGTTGTGTATATCCCGGAGTAGGCCTATCTGTATTTTAGCTTGCAGCATCAATTACATTTATCCATGCAGATCTATAACAAATAAGTGTACATTGCCAACTTAGGAATAGGAACTACTATTTTGGCCAACCCTACATTCTCCTCCTGGTGACATGCAAATAAATTATAATGACATAGTCATGTGATAATCATGTAATAATATGAGATGTTCATTGCTTTGAAATTAACTTGGTGTGTTCCTATTGAAGGTCAACACACAAACACAGCACAGCTCAATGTGAGTTGGGAAAAACAAAATCGTAATTGCAACATTTTTTCAGACAGAACCCAAATTTAGTCGATGGCCCTTCAAGAATTCCAAGATGTTTTAGCCCAAAGTGGTAAAGTCAGTCAGCGCCGAGGGATAGAATCACATAGGTATTATGACAATTAGTCCAGGGGTGCATATACTCTAGGAGAAAAAAATGAGAAAAATATTTGGTGGAGATCTGTATGATTCGAACTCTGAAGTCTCTTAAGTGAATTCAGTAATCATCATCAAAGCTACCCTCCCTAACACTACTTCTCTCTCATATTAGTCCCTGCCCCCAAAGGTATAAAGCTGCGCACAGGATTGGTCGCAAGTCATCAGTATTCATAAAAATCTGTCTACTGATTGGTGAATGAATATATATATATATATATATATATATATATATATATATATATATATATATATATATATATATATATATATATATATATATATATATATATATATATATATATATATATATATATATATATATATATATATATATATATATATATATATAGATTTGTATATAGATTTGTATATAGATTTGTTTTGTACTGGCACTTGTACTGATTGGTCAGTGTATGTATCAGAGACTTGATTACACTTTATGACCTGATGTTGGCCAATTCAGATTTGATAATATTTTTGTGAACAAGGCAAATATTTATAACTTGGGGAGTTCCAAATTTAGAATGGTATTAAATATAGGGCAATGATTGCAGTGGTAGTAATTGAATACCACCTGTGTAATGTAGAGCATATCAAAGCATAACAATGGAAACTTAAGAATTAAATATGCTTGTATAATGATGGATTTGTTTGCTCTGGAACATCTATAGCTAGATAAAAAAATGCTGCAAAATAACTTAAAAAAATAACTTATAAGATGTTATGAAGGGCGGGGCTTTATGTGCTCTGCCCTAAATTCTCAGGGTATTCCAACATGCTATGATATGCTTTTCAGTGGCTTATCCAGGAGAGAGTGACCTTCTTAGTCAACTGGTCCTGTAAAATAAAAAATCAGTCTTTTCTAAAAAAAACGTCAAAAACTGGCATTCTGCTGGGCCTTTCTAGGAACATAATTTAACATATTACCTTGTTGGAAAAACATGCTATCAAACAAAGAACAGGAAAGGGTCATATGTAAAGAGAATCAAATAAAAAAACATGTTCTTGAAAACAAAACCCTGGATATTTCTTATCCTTGTTGGTTTTTATCAACTATCTTTTGTGATAACTGTAATACATATAATTTACTTTTTTATTTGCTTCCCACCAGATTATCGAATTCCGAGCTGGTTGATGAATTTTGTCCTCTCCTCCGATAGGATATAACATCAGACATTGGTCCCAACAAGGTTATCATCGGGACCACATCAGCATCATGGAAACACCTCATATACTTAGAAGTAATACTTGCTGAAGATGAGGAATCGATACAATAGATCATGATATTTTCTCAATTGACTCCATATGAATTAGATTAGATTATTGACAAAAAACCTAAAACGGTCAGTAGTAATTGATAATGAAGTCAGTCTAGCGTGCCTCAATTATCTGTTTTTCTGCCTCTACCATACATCAGTTACCAACTCATTATGGTGGATTTGTTTCAGATCTATTAACGACCTTTTCAGCACTGTCTAAACTATATCAGATCATATAGAAAGCTGTCACAATGCCCTACTCTTCTCAAAGAGTGACTGGGGATCTTTATTTTGCATTGTTAAATAGGCATGATGACAAATATCACAGCCTTTAATAGCAAGTCATGAAGCACTAGTTAGAGCGAAAACAATTCAAAAACAATTAAAAAACAATTCATTAGTAGATATCCACTTTGCGACCATGTAGCATGACTGAAGTACTTGCTTCAACCTGGATTCGAACCCTGGATGACTTATATTGCTTAATCTTGTGACATCCAAATTTAAGACCTGATATGAAAGATATGAATGATAAGGAACTCACATTCGCTTAGCAAGCACAATGTCTGAATCAGGTAAGCCAAATATTTTGATGCTCACTGATAATGATAGCATAGAAATTACTGTTAGATTTACTGGTAAGAAAGAATATACTTGAATTCTGGCTGGAGAGAAATCTGTATTTTATCTTGAAGATAACATTACTGTGATGTTTGTTCTACTACATCTTTCTCCTGCATTTGATACTGTTGACCTTGAATGTATTTAGAGGCTAAAACAACATATGTGTCATTGAAAATGTGTAAAATAGGGAGCAATGTGTGACAATAAATAAAACAATTTCAAAAATAGAGAAATTCCACGTGTTTGCCCAGTTTTGTTTTTAATATATACGTGACCTCTTGCAGATAGCAAGATTTTGGTCTGAAGTATCATGTGCATTCTGATTGTACAGCTACACATGTCTTTGATTCAAAGGAGGAAACTGATGTTATTTTTAATATAAAATAATTAAGGTAATAAGAAGGTTCTTATGTGATAGTAAGATAAAACATCATGGTTGAAAGACTGAATTAATTAGTTCTAAATCCATTGAAAATAAAAATAATTTGATTTATTGCCCCAACAATTGGTAACATATTTTAAGTTCGACAAGGTTGGAGTAATAACCTCCACGTAATTTATTACTCAAGTGTGAACATGAAATATCAGATTTTCTTTACATTCATATTTTCTTTTTACCAAATTGTAAGCATTTTGCCTGATGTATGAACTATTGTGCGGTATAAATGCTCTGAACCACACTTGAATGTTTCGTGCCATATCAAAGGATTCCTCAGGTCATTTCATATTGATACCCGAAGAGAGTGATCTGCATATAAGTTGTTGGCACAGGTCCTGAAAATATCTGCTTTATTGTTGGATTTCTATGATCTGACTAAAGATATACTTTTACATTATTGTGCCCACTTCACCACGCATACACTGCCATCATCTGGATAATTTTTAATATTCTTCGGATTATTATTGACCCTCTAACGGCTGTTTATCAGCGCTTACGAGGATCGGAATATATTGGTGCGACTTTTGAAAGGCGTGGTGCTCGTGATTCAGCTGATAGCACGCTGGGTCGAATCTTGTAAACATTGCATGTTTATTGACTGATCAGACTTATCTCTGATCTACTTTACAAATCAGACTTTTTCTCCGATATTCTCCCTGATAATCAGACTTTTTCTCCGATAACAATCTGACTAAATACTGTTGTATCTTCAGGATAATCCACAATTAAAGTATGACAAAAAAACAACGTCTGCTTCAACATGTGCCTATATTTTCAGAGTGTACAAAGTACCAGGATGAGGGATCCTTCCTTGTTACTCTCATTGTAGGGATCCATCATTATACATCATTTCCCCCCTTTTAAGACAACTTTATATTATTACAGTTCTCTCATATTATTTAACTTATGGTAAAAATCATAGTAAAAATCAATTACGTTCTTAAATTGCGACATTTACTATGAAAACAAATATTACTTCACAATTTACGGTGAACATGTTGAAATAAAAATATGGTTTTAACTTTAAATTGTCTATTATCCTTGGAAAATAATCTTATTACTGTCTTATTTCACATGACATAATGCACATTTATAAAACTCTATAATACCAAACTTGCATTTGAATGATTATCATTTACAAATTTAAAATAATACTGATTCATTTACATTCACACCATGTCATGACTCTTTCCCGGGCCTATAATACTATCAATCAATATTAATGTAAACTCAAGTGGTTTTAAATCAACTTGCAAGTAATTACTGATTTGACTGTCACTGAACATGCTTTGTCTCTGATATTTGAGTGACTCTAATTACATAATGCTTTGATTTTAACTTTAGCTAATAATTACATATCAATAATAATTACTTTGTTGCATAATCACTCAAATAAGTAGGTGCTTTTCTCTCTCTCGTAGGGTATCTGCGCACACTATTCTGAACAGAATCCATTTGTACAGGTATATTGGAAGTACTAGAAACACTAGAGACCTCAGGCTCAGGGTTTCTCTCCTGTGCATTAACCTCAGGGTTTCTCTCCTGTGCATTAACCTCTGGTAACCTCTCATCAACATGCTGATCGGTAATAACCACATCAGGATTCCTCATCTGTATATTGCTCTCAGGCAATCTATCTTTAGCAAGCTGGTCAGAAATGAACAGTTCTGAGTTACTGTCATGATGATTCCTTGATACAGATCTACTGATGATCTGGTCCACATGTTTTCTCATCTCCCTATCATCATCTGTGATAACTTTGTAGGAGACTGGCCCTGTAACTTGTGATATGGTTCGAGGTATCCATTTTGGACCATATGGTCCATAGTTTCTGACTGATACTAGATCACCACGCTTGAATTCTCCTTCTTTGCTGATTTTATCATGATCACTCTTCATCTTGGCTTGTTTCTGTGCCATTTTACCTGCCCAGTTTGGATGTAGCAGATCCAATCTTTCTCTTCATGTCTATTGAGTAATTTAGCTGGGGATTGACCTGTACCATATTGTGGTGTTTCTCGGTAGCTAAACAGAAATTTGGCTCGTCTCTGTTTCAGTGTACCTTGTTTAGTGCCTTTCTTTAAACCCATTTTCACTGTCTTCACTGCATTCTCTGCTAAACCATTTGATGATGGGTGGTATGGTGCTGACGTAACATGAACAATTTCATTTTGCTGCAGGAATTGTTCCATCTCACCACTGGTAAGATCAGCATAATCTGTCACTAATAGCTCTGGAAGACCATGCATTGCAAATATTTCACACATCTTGTCTTCTGTTGCAATTGAAGTAGTAGAACTCATCACATGACCTTCAATCCACTTTGAATAAGCATCCTTCATCACACATTTTGTCCTTCCACCTCACCATAATATGCATGTAACCTTCTCCGTGGTTCACTAGGCATTTCCCATGGGTGTAATGGTGCTCGGGTGGGTGACTATTGATTTTCTTGACATGACTGACAAGAATTAACTTTTTTCTCTATTTCTGTCTCCATGCCTGGCCACCAAACATAACTTCTAGCCAAGCCTTTTGTTTTGGTTATTCCTGGATGAATAGCATGAAGTTCATTCATCACTCTATCCCTTCATTGTGGTGGTACCACAAATCTATCACCCCACATCACACAACCATCACTCACACAATCATCACTCACACTAAGACCATTTTTCTTCTGATAATATGGTTGTAACATGGGATTCTGGAGACTGTGTATGGACAGTATGAACCATCCCTTCCACACATGACCTCTGACCTAGGCCAAAATAGGATCTCTTGTAGTCCATTTCTTGATTTTTTCTGCTGTGATGGGAGCTGTATCTAATGTATCCATCAGATATACAACTTCTTCAGAATTTTCACCAGCATTGGGCCTAACTGGCATGGGAAGACGACTCAACCCATCTACATTCTGATTCAACTTTCCTCTTCTATATTCTATGGTATACTCCATCGCACCCAGAAGCAACATCCAGCACTACATTCTTGATGATACTACTTGTGATACTAATTTCTCTGGATTGAATATACTTACAAGAGGCTGGTGATCAGTTTGTATTTTAAACTTCATTCCATACAGATACTTGTAGAATTTGGTTACACCAAATATCACTGCCGCTGCCTCTCTATCAAGAGTAGAGTAATATTTCTCTGCTGGGGTAAGAGTTCTAGAAGCAAAACTGATTGGTATATCACTGCCACCAGGCATGATGTGTGAGATCACTGCTCCCAAACCATATGAACTAGCATCTGTGCATAATTCAATTGGTAACTCAGGATCAAAGTGCACTAACACACTTTTTGACTGCAATAAGGCCTTTGACTTTTCAGACGCTCTCTGTTGACTCCATCCCCAATGCCAAACAACATTTTTGCACAACAACAAATATAGTGGTGCTATCTAGTGGGACAACTTTGGTAGAAACCTGTGGTAGTAGTTGAGAAGCCCTAAATAAGCTTGAAGCTCTTGTACACAAGTTGGACTTGGTGCATCTTGTATGTCTTTAATTTAGTTTAGTTTATTTGGGGTTTTACAGAGGGTGAATACCATCAGCTTTGACCTTGTGACCCAAAAATGTCACCTCGGACTTCATAAATTTAGTTTTACTCCATTTGGCTTTCACACCTGCCTTCAATAAGACACACAGCTCTAAGATTTTCCAGGTGATCCTGGTCATCATTTCCACTCACCAGAACATCATCTATTGGTATTACACACCCAGGTAAATCCTGTAGCAAAGTTTTTATTGCCCTCTGAAAAATGGCTGGTCCTGATGAAATCCCAAATGGTAAACTTTTGTACCTATACAACCCCTTTTGAGTGTTGATAGTGAGTAGCTGTCTGGCCTCATTATCTAACTCCATCTGGTTGTATGTATGAATCAAGTCTATCTTTGAATATTTCTTCTCCTTGAAGCCTTTGCCTAGCTTCACAAGCAAATCCTCCATCTTCTGTAGTGGATATTGTTCTAACTTTGACACTTGGCACCCTTTATCTAAAGCTATCTCGATTTTATCTCATGCATATGGTACTGAAGCTGGTTTGAAGAACTTGGGTTTTGCCTGTTTATCATAATAAACTTTAACCTTCACTCCTTGAAGTAAACTCATACCTTCACTCCATAAATTGTGAGTTTCCTTGACAATTTTCTCCACTGTCAATTCGCCAACATCTTCAAACTCATCTGTATTTATCATATTCACACAAGGCTGCAGTTCCTGTAACAGAGCTGGTAACTCCCTCAACCAATCTCTGCCAAGCAAACATGGAGCATCTTCCTCCTTAACCACCACTAGGGAAAGCTGTTTTCAAAGTGGTAGAACATTTCTCCAGTTCTAACCCTTTCAGTTTCACAAATGATGCACTTTTGATAAGAGTTTTGGGACACCCTGTATCAATCTCAAAGTCTATTTTTTGACCATTCACATCCAGTGTTACCTTATATGGTGGCACCCTTTCTGTTGATTTCAGATTAAACATACTGTACATGGATGGTGAATCCTCTTCTTCATCCTCTTCTAAATGATGGGCTTTGCTGGTGCCTGGCCTAAATCCAGATTTACACTTCTTCTTGATGTGACCTTTCTTCTTACACTTAAAACATATTTCATTCTTGAACTTCCAAAAGTCTGAATTGTGAAATGAACCACACTTGTAACATGGCTGGCTAGGTCTGTGTGACTGCTGCTGAGACAGAGTACTGATCGTTTGTGGAGCAGCCTTTGTTCCATTCTGAGATTGTGGGGAATATTTACTCTTCTTTTTCTGATATGACAGTTGATGTACACCTGCAAAAGTACTTGATGCACTTGCACTGACATTGCTAGCTGCAGTAGCCCCGACTGTTTGTAAATCTTTCATATTTGAGTCTGTGGTTTGAATAGCTACAGCCAACTTCACTGCTTTTGTCAAAGTTAGGTCTGTTTCCATCAACAGTTTTTTCAACATCAAATTGTTTATTCCAACCACAAATCTGTCTCTCAACATTTCATCAAGTTTGGCACCAAAATTACAAAATTCTGAGAGTTTTCACAAAGCAGCAAGGTAGTCTTGCACTGACTCACCCTTTGCACTTGGTCTGGTATAAAATTTGTACCTCAACAACCTCACTTTCACAAGGAGTGTTCTATCAGTTTCAAACTTGAATACATACTGTTGAATACACATCCAGAATAATATTATTATTTTTTACAGCATGGCTGAGGAGGAACCCAATCGCACTGCCTCGGGTCCCTCGCTCCGTAGCGAGGATGGCACAAAGATCCAGACCAAGGCCGATGCCCTCTCCTAACTCCAAGCCAACTAGGACTGCCTGGAGGTCATGCTCAATGTGGCCAATGCCACAAATACCACAACGAGCAGGTATTATCCCTGACCAGGGACTTTGATGCCTTGGACGTTATGAAGCGATCCCTAGCCAAGGAACTTGCTGACACCCAACAGGAACTAAGTGAGAAAGTAGGGGTCCTCAACAACTTGCTTCCAAAGGCGACCAGTTCTTCGGCATCGAACAGACAGTCAGCTGTGTCCGTGGCAGTACTGAAGACTGTAATGATTGTTTCTTTAACCAAGTCAGCTGATAGCAAGGACATAGCGGCCAGCATTTCACATACTGCTGCACAATCACACCATCCACAGAGGACATTTATTATCTCTCCAAGAATTCTCCAAAAAATTCCAAGACTGATCATCTCTACATAGTCCCAGATCTTTCTGACATCGCCAGGGGCAAAAAGGGCCCAGAAGTCTATGACAGATTCAAGAAGGCCTTGGATCATTTCAGATCGAAGGGCCCCACTATTGATTTGCTGACACTACCATCTTTCTCTGACTTAATACTTCAGATGGAGTGGTGTGTGTGCGAAAGCATGCTTTCGACATACAGCATACCTGGATATTCCTACCTGGACATCAAGTCTTTTCATGGGCTACCTAATAAAGGCCTCAAACTGGATGGAAACCTACTTGCTTCCTCCATCGAGTTCATCTTTGAGAAAATTAACTCCTCACCTATTCCTATTAGTGTGCTTCCAACCACAAAGCCAGCAGAGGGAGCTCCCTGGATGGGATGATGATCGCTCCTCTTCAGTTTCCTCTTTTCCTACCCCGAAGAGGAAAAGGCTCATCAATGACATAGTTCACGTCATCAGTGGTGACCAGGCTGGAATGATTATTGGAAAGGACTGGCTCACCATCCGTAACATCCATACTACCTCAAGAGCCCGGATTACTGTGAAGGATGAACAGATAGGAGGTAAAACCCTTAAAATTATTTCTGGCTCACCTGACTCGGTTCGCAAGGCCGATGAGGATATTTCAAAAATTATCAAAGAATGATATATTTGGCCAGAGCCATCTAGTGTTTGATCGAGGCTATGCCCTCGGATTTTTCTTGTACGGACATTTTAAATACCACGGACATTTTAAACACCATGTACTCACATACCAATGTAACTGAAGATGAAAATGTTGTTCATATAAATAAACAATATTCACTCATATTACCTGATCTGATTATATGTATGTGTGTCATGATGTTGATAATAGGTGGCGCCCTGCATGGCGAGGTAAAACAAATAAATATTCTGCAAATTATTTGAATTGTGTTCTCACTTGCACATGTTGTCTCACTTCTAAGCATAATCTCAATAAAAATAATAAATACCAACCTAAATTGAATGCACACCATCAACAACTTTTCTTTCAAAGCAAACACTTTTCTACTATGTAAAAATCATATGTACTCTGCCAATTTGCCAATTTTGTTAGCTCACTTATAAATATTAAATACGCCATTCTTTTGCTATATAATCACTCCGCCCTGAAACCAAACACAGATATATTCATTGTAAAAACAAATATTGAACAGAAATGAACTAGCCTTAAAAATTTTGTTGCATATGATCCCTTCTGTCTACACGTAGTATTTTTGCCAGAAGGCTCTGGTGGGTTTTACTCACAACGAAGCTCTTTAAAGTCCATGCAATCAATTTTCAAAAATATTTGTTTTGTCACAAATTGTGTAATCCATTTATGAATATTAATAATCCTGTGGCTGTAGATAATCCTGTTAGCAATTATAATCCAGTATTGAGCATTTATGAACGTAGAAATGACAATAATATGAACATGCGCTCCGCCAGACATCATGGCTGGCCTCTCACTGTTAGCACTAATAAAAGCATACGGGAATGTGCACACCACGCTCCAGCAGAGGCGACCAACTTCACTCACCACAACTACTATGATCCACTGTCAGATCAGCACACATTCCACCTTCCAGTTTTACTAAATAGCGATTCTCAGCTACGCACCATTATAGTGGCGCCACTAACAATAGGAACATAGCAACCAAAAGATCATATAATAAAATCTAATAATTGGTTTGTGTAATGTCCAGAGAATATCTGGAAAAATTCTTGATGTGAAAAACTATTTCTCTGATAACTGCCTTGATGCTTTATTCATAACTGAGACATGGCTGCAGGAATCAGATGAGAACAGGATCATGAATGAATTGGAGGAGGGTGCCCAAAAATTTCACTCCTTCCCCCGGAAAGGATGCAGGGGGGGGAGGGATTGGTCTTCTACTACAGCAAGGAACTACTCTTTTGAAACTAATAGGTTTAATCAGACAGCGGTTAATACCATGGAACTTATGGAGGCTTCCCCCCTGACCAGGGGGATAAAACTAACAGTTGTGTGTATCTATAGGCCAGAGCCCTCTGGTGGAAATAGATACACACACTCTGATTTTTACTCTGAACTCACAAATATTGGCCCATTATGGTACTTTTAAACATAATCATTTTCCTAGGTGACTACATTTTCCACGCAAATGAGCCAAAAAAGCCTGAGGTCATTACATTTAATGACATACTCTCTACTTTTGACATGACACAGTGGGTTGATGAATCTTCCCACAGACTAGGAAACACACTGGATCTTATTATTACCTTTAAATGAAAAAGCACCTGGTGGATGAATATATATCTGACCATAAGATGATTAGACTATACCTAAACATGATCCCCCAAAAAAATCCTAAAAAAACCAATTACTTATAGGAATTATAAAACTATAAACCTAGACTTACTCAAATCTAACCTTGAATCCTTGACTTGGTGGATTACTATGATAACAAACTCACAGCCCTCATGGATATACATGCTCCTTTAAAACATGCGCACGTATCCCTTAGGAAGTCCGTACCTTGGATTCAGAATGATATTTTGCACAAAATTGATCAAAGACAATCAGTCATCCTGCTCTTACTTGACCTCTCTGCTGCCTTTGACACTATTGACCATCAATTATTATATGACAGATTAGAATCAAGATGCAATGTGAGGGGTCATGCATTGGCCTGGATCAGGTCATACCTTACTAACAGAAAGCAATGTGTTAAAGTAGGCAACCACAGGTCCTCACTTAAATCAATCAGATATGGGGTCCCACAAGGATTGGTCCAAGGACCAATTCTCTTTACCATTTATATGTCTTCCTTGACTGACATCTTGGCAAAATATGGCTTAGACTATCACATATATGTGGATGACACGCAAATATACATCCCAATAGACCATACCTCAGGTCAACAAACTGCCATTAGCGTTAATAAACTAGAAGATTGCATAAATGAAGTCAGAGCATTTCTCATCTCAAACAAGATGAAACTATATGATAGTAAGACTGAGATGCTTGTCTTTTCTGACAGATCTGCCTCCTTGTCTGACAGCATCTCACATCTAACTGTCAGAGTTGATGAAGAGGTCATTGAAGAAAAAGGCAAGGATCCTAAGAGTGATCTTGACAATGATCACAGTCCCTACCAATACCAACAATTGGTTTTGATCTCTGTAATCTCTTCAGTTGGATGGGGACTGACTGCGTTATCCTGCGTTTTGTTTATATAGGAGACTAGAGGAGGTGCTGGCACCTCTGGAGGTGCTGCACCTCTTCTCCTAGCGCCTCCAGAGCAGAGGTGTTTGTGGGTTATGATTGCCTCATTGTGGAGGTGCTCTGGGGGAACCCCCTATGATGGAGCTGCATCAGAAGGGCTATTATCATATCAGGAACCTGGCAGCCATTAGGCAGCCATTAGACATTGTCTAGACGAGAAGACTGCTGTAACACTTACCCATGCTTTTGTTACATCTACTCTGGATTATGGTAATGGCCTGTGGCTGGTCTTCCAAAAACTGACATTAGGAAACTGCAATACCTCCAAAACTCCGCAGCTCGTGTTGTAGGAAAAATTAGGAAATTCGATCACATTTCAGGAAAACTACAGGAATTGCATTGGCTCCCTGTACATGCGAGAATAGATTTTAAAATCCTTCTCCTAACCTGGAAGGCCCTAAACGGTAAGGCTCCGCCTTACTTGCGTGATCTACTCCAAATCAAAGACGGGGAACGCTGTCTAAGATCCAACGATGGCACCCATCTACAAGTACCCAAGACCAGGCTAAGGACAGTTGGTGACAGAGCCTTTTCATCTGCCGGCCCTAGACTCTGGAATTCCTTGCCTACTGGAATTAGGACAAGTACTTCGGTCTCCTCATTTAAGAATAGACTGAAAACTCATCTCTTCAGGACACATGTCTTGAACACAGCGCTATGAACAGACCTTGTCTGGTATCAGCGCTATACAAATTTTATTATTATTATTATTATTATCATTACCGTGTAAAATGAGTGGTATAATCATTTGAAAACCGCGTTTTGTTTAATTACGCCAGCATTTTGTGGGTTTATATTGACTTTTTCAGCCAATATGAATCTGTTTGATTTGTTGATTAATTATTTTTAAATTTAAGGACCCTCTCCCATGAAGGTGCCGGACTATTTCACTTTTTTTGCGCTTCATACAGCCCCGGCGCGGGGTTAGAATGTCCATTTTTTTAACGAATTTCTTTTCCTGTTTCTTTCTTTTGTGAGCGGCGGAATTCTTTTTAGTGATATAAACAAAGGATACATACCTTAATTTTTGTTGGGTTCTCAGCCGGTTTTCTGGCCATTTCTTATTTACGTATTTGTATTGTACCTTTGTTGTATATATATGAATACTTTCCCGTCGGTTTGGTGGGATGGAGCGAGAAGAAGAAACTTTTTTGATAAAAAAACATTTAATTCTGTTTTCATTGGTTTTGGTTTCTCTGTTCGTTTTTTACATATTTAGCACAGTTTGTCTTGATGAGATAGTTTTGGTGTTGTCGCCAGTCAGTCGATTGGTTCTACGACTGGGATCTGGAGTAGTTCTTCCAGAATTTCTGTGTATGCTGTGGGTAGGTTTTGGTGAAGAGGTCATCTCGCCTGTTGACAAGGTCACTGACCTTGGTATCACATTTGATTGTAACATGAACATGAAGCAACAGATAAGGAATATGTGCAAGGGCTACTATCATATCAGGAATTTGGCAGCTGTCAGACAATGTCTTGATGAGAAAACTGCTGTGACACTTACCCATGCTTTTGTCACATCAACCATGGACTATGGAAACGGACTCTTGGCTGGCCTTCCAAAATCTAAGATCAGGAAGCTCCTGGAGTGGAGTCCTGGAGTGAAGTCCTCTTGACATTGCAAGCAAGGTAAACAAAGGTGCGTGAGGCTACGAGATGCACATTTCTTTCCACTGAATATCGTATATACAAATGACCTCAGTTTCGTCAATAATTCATCATGATAATTGGAGGAGAAAGATGATTTAACCTGGAGTGAAGTCTTCTTGACATTGCAAGTAAGATAAACATGATGACGTCATACAGAAATGTTTCATCATAGTGACGTCAGACAGGCAAATGTTGTCATAGTGACATCAAACAAGTGTCAACATAGTGACGTCATGGTAACATCATAAATTATGTTGATGTGATCATGTAAAATACTGCTGTTACCTTTATGTAAGTTCCTCCCTCTGTACTGCTTGAAATACCAGTTTTTGGCTATTTTGACTAATAATAAAAGTAATGTATGCTATGTCCCTTCCGCCTTTCTTAATTTCTCAACTTTTTCTTTCAAATGAGCCCAAGATCAAGCTGATTGGTGTAGCGGATGCTGCGTATGAGTTAATTAATGACTCTATCATTCCTATTCATATTATTATTATTATTATTTTTATTATTATCAATTTTCATTATTATTATCTATTCTCATCATTTGCAATAAGGAAAGCCCTGATATACCTGATGCATTTTCAAGTTCAGTTTTAGTTGTGTCTACTTAACGTCTACTTAACGTCTACTTACGTCATCAGCATATATATGATCAGTTCATACTTCGCCTAAAGGTGCAGTCTCGCTGTAGTGAACTGACTTGGAAGAGGAGTTGCGCAGTGGAAAATGGCCAAAGTTTTGCATGTCTGCTTTTGTATGTTTTTATGAACATTGAGGGAACTAATGAGATACACACAAGTTGAAAAAATCAAGTGGACAAGATCAAGTGGACAAGGCAAATGAACACTGATACAGAACGAAAGTATTCAGGAGGAAACACGCACAGAAATACAAATACGGATATACATGGATAAGACAGATATATTGCAGACAGAATATGAATGAGAAGCTGACCAATGTGGACGTTCATCTTCTGTTTGCATCTTATACTGACCAATTCTGTTCCTTGTTCATGAATTATCCATACCTTTTTCGCATAAATACAGTACTCAGCGAAAACAGTACTCAGTGTGAACTGGTCATCCGCATCTCCTCCACACAAAAATTTCAACATGTTGAAAATATTCTGTGGACCCAAATTGAAGGAGAAATGAATAAGGCGTCTGAGTTGATTTCGAGTTGCTTAGATTTCTGAACTCATTCTAAATGCCCAGATTTTCCCATCCGCTTTCATCCACTTTCCCAGTCTGCTACAGTGAGACCACTTAAGGTTTATTTGTTTGTTTGTTTGTTTGGGGTTTTACATCACTTTCAACATTATTTCAGTCATTTCGTAATGAGACCTACTTGTAGCAGATATAGTGCTGCCTCACTGAATTGTGATGTCACAGGTCCTTGACATGACAACCCACCCGGTCACAGATTTACAAGGACAACGGGTTAACCCTTTAGGCACGGGCCTCAGCTCATGTGTGAAATTGAATCATGAATTCAATCTCTGCATGGCCGGGGATCGAACCCACGACCTTTGGATCACCACAGAGGAACTGGCACTAATAAGATGCTTGAAGTTTATCAAGGCAAGACAGTTAAACAAGGTCAAGATAAATTCAAGTGTATTTCAATGTTTATGGGCTTGTCTTTGGATCCATTAGGACATTTCAGAATTTGATACAATACTAAACAGATATTTGATATCAAACCTCAAGAAATTCAGTCATTTCGTGATGAGACCTACTTGTAGCAGATATAGTGCTGCCTCACTGAATTGCCATGTTGCAGGTCCTTGACATGACAACCCACCTGATTACAGATTTACAAAGACAATGGCTTAACCCCTTTAGGCACGGCCTTAGCTCATATGTGAAATTGTATCATTGTGCTAGAATATCATATTGTGCTAGAATATCATATTTAATCATTTGATGTTAAACAATATTCAGAGTTCTTTATTAGATTTGTTATGTGCAGATTTACACATGATTGTATCAAACTAATTATGAATAATTGCATTGGTGCAAACGATTGTATATGTGTTGGGCTTTTGCAAGAATTCAATTAATCCACAGACTACCAAAATATCATGAAATATTCAGTAAATGCATTTTACAAAGAGGTTCATAATTGCTGGTACGATACCCAATATATTAAAACGTGAGATATCAATAAAGAATACATTCAACAACAAATTATATGGAACAACAAACACATTACTCTTTACAGGAACCCATCCTTTTTTTGTGGGCGATCCTGCTTGTCTTGTGATAAATTATGAAGATATGGACGAAATAACAACAATAATAACCTTTAAATAGCCTTGGTAACAGACAATGTAAGTTCAAAGTACTTTAAAGCATGCCAAGATCTCTCAACATTATTAATTGATTATACCTTTCCAGGACTTCATTTGCCCTGAAACGTTGTTATTGTGAATATTTAATATAATTCGTGTTATGATAAACTTGAAGATGAAAATAAAATCATGTTGGTCCCTATTTACGAATTAAGAAAAAGTAGTTGATCATATGTTGTATTTTTGATTAATGAGAAATGTTGATTAAACCATAAGCTAAACATTTGAAGTCTTGGGTAGTCAACACTTATTTGAAAACTATCTGTGTTTGTATCTGAATAGCATTTTATTTTTCTGTAGTATTTCAGTAGTATCATAAGTCATATTCACAAATAAATCTTCTTTTTGACCTGTTCTGTATTCTCCAAATTCCATCAGTTGTCATAGTGACTGTTTTCAAACTGCTACCACAGAAATCAGATGCAGACTTTGGGACGTCCTTCACGAAAGTTGCTTTCCCACCGCCACTCCAGTTATAGGAGGGTTTGGTTTTCCAGCACTGTACGGATATTCCAATGTAAAATATATCAGCTGTTTAAGAAAGAATAGAAAGAAACGATTTTGTATTGTATTATTTCAGAAATTTTAGAACTACATTTTAGCATCAATTATTGCATATCTACTTTCATAATATTGACCAATATAGGGGCTAGTATCACTTCCTTTACTAGTCTACAATGCCTTGATAATTTTGTTCATATTTCAGTGCAAGTTAAGATCACTATGAAAATACTCTCTTCCTTTATTCCTATTATCTACATACGATGCTTATCACGCATCTTATCAATAACTTCAATCTGTAATTTACATGTGTATTGCAAGACTATTCTGAGTCAAATGTGCTCTAAAGCAATCAAACTGAATAATTTTTCAAATAATATTTTCCGCAATTTCTATTTTAAACGTAAACTCCCATTGCCACTCCTTGCTTAAACCTTTTTCTGATATAATCTTGCAATTTTCACTTTTTATTTGTCTACTAATCGTGTTCAAAGATTGAATTCTTCATTTTGACATACAATTATCATAAAAAATATTATGAAAAACTGTCTTGCCTGTCTTGCCTTGAATAATAATAATAGTGCCTGTGGCTTTCGTTTGGCTTTTCATTTTTTTTCAGCTAGAAATGATTCAGTAATTGGAGCTTAACACTGCACATCTGATGAACCTCTGTGTCGAGAATTAGGATGGAATGCATCACTTAGATGCCATATTCATTAACTCAGTATCATACTAATATCAAATCATCTTTAAATACTACTTCATGATCTGATGCTGAATCATAGTTATATGTCAATAGACCAATACCAATTATCTTAAAGATATCTGATTATGGTATATGAATAAAATGCCGTTGATAAAATGTCCCAATCCTCATTAACACATCAGGGGGGAAATTAGGGGAGTATTAAGGTGGCAGATATTAATGAATAAAGTTCTGATATCTGGATTACAACTAATATATATAAAAAATATAGATTAACCTATAAATGGTTAAAATGGAAAAACCAAATTATATAATTTTATTTCCTGTATGGACTAATGCAGGAAATTGCCGATGTGGATGGATAAAAAGTGTAAAAACATAAAACAAAATAATAAACAATAACATGATAAGTAAGAGTCCAACTAAGAGTCCAACTACATAAATCACATGTTAACAGATGGAATTGAAATCAGTAACATACATGTGTTTAAATTCTTTAAAAATGATACCACAGCCTCATTTTCTCCATGACCTGCTATTCTCACATGATGACTCTTATATATTGAGCAATGGTTTCCGGCATCACCAATAGACATTTTGCCTGGAGGAGAATAGTAACAGTAAGTCGATCCAACTAAGGTGAAATGTAATGGACAGCCTGTCAATTAGAAATGTACGTGTATATTTCAGTAATGTATCAATAATACAGTATTCTCACATCTTATATGATTATAGGTCTGAAAATGGAGGTACTATAGTTATAAAGAAATTTAATACTTTCTCTTTTATTCGTTAGCATATGGAGTTGAAAAAAAAATGTTTAGTTTCTTATGAGGTGGGACTCTGCATTGGAAATGTAGTGTGTCACTCAGTTTATATTTCAGCTTATACTTGGTAAAAGATAGTGTTATGGCTAATCAGTTCCAGCTAGTCATTGTACAGTGTGGCGAGATATTCTGCAGAACATGCTTTGTTGTTGAGCATAGTGGATTACTTGTTGAAATATCAAAAAACATCACACCTAAGTATGATAAGTGTTATACAATTAGATTTGAACAATTTGGAATTAGAATAAGTAGATTAGTAGTATTACTAGGAAAAGCGTAAGGATCCTCAAGGACTTTAAGGACGACCAATACCAACACTGGTATCCATCACTTTAGTTGGTTGGAGACTGAGGGTTTTGCTTCTATTGAGTTTTGCTTCTATTGGGTTTCGCTTAAATTGGTTTTTGTTTATATTGGGTTTTGTTTATATTGGGTTTTGTTTATATTGGGTTTTGCTTCTATTGGGTTTTGCTTATATTGGGTTTAGCTTCTATCTGGTTTTGCTTCTATTGGGTTTTCCTTATATTAGGTTTTGCTTCTATTGAGTTTTGCTTCTAACAGGTTTTGCTACTATTGGGTATTGCCTCTCTTGGGTTCTACTTATATTGGGTTCTACTTATATTGGGTTCTGATTATAATGGGTTTACTTGTATTGTATTTTACTTCAGAATCTATATAATTGTGTTTTGTTTCTATTGGGTTTTGCCTCTCTTGGGTTCTACTTATATTGGTTTCTGATTATAATGGGTTTTGCTTGTATTGTGTTTTACTTCTATTGTGTTTTACTTCTATTGTGTTTTACTTCTATTGTGTTTTACTTCTATTGTGTTTTACTTCTATTGTGTTTTGCTTCTGTGGGCGTCATACCTTCAAAAAAAGTGCAATTGGGTGGAGTTTTTATTCTAGTAATATATCATGTCAGATATCCTCATGGCTTCAACAGATTTAGCAGGACTTTGGAAGAGGTAATAGTGGATGAATTAAAAGTTCAGAATGTTGTCTAATGCAAAAGTATCAATAATTACATTTATCTTAACAATATGTGATGCAGTGCTGCTTCAAACATCAATTTCAAAAGGTTCAACATAGGTTGGATTAAATATGGTAATATGTGCTGGATTGTCCTGCTTTGCAGCAATCTTTGCAGCATGTCAATGGGCAAGCATTTATCTTAAATGAAGAGTCAGCTCATCTGCCTCAACTGCCAGGCTACCTAGCCTTGAACCTTGGTTTTGTATTGGATTAAGCACTTTAATACAAGATGGAAGTGCTGATCCATATATCATTCATCCATAATCAGGTTTGGAATGAGCAAGAACTCTGCATAACTGTTAGTAATAAAACAGTTCTGTCATTTACAAGATCCGTCAATGGCATTATAGAGTTAGGAAAATAAATAAATTCAATGTCATTGAATCATATTTGATGTATTTGAAGATATTGATGTTTTGAAAATATTGTTAAATATTGTTAAAGATGTAGGAATATAATATAAATCGAACAGTGTTATGATTGTATATTGTCTAAGATTGTTTAAGATTGATGCGTGGAAATGAGTCTTGAGAAGTGGGCAGCTAAACCGGTCATAAGGAATAATACACTTTGCATTATTTCTCTTTTTTTTTCAATTTTCTCGAAGATCATGTGAATGAGGTAGGATAACCAGTGCAAGTATATTTGAGTCACCAAACAATTTTCGCTCTGTTGATCTATAATGAAAATCCAGGTTTTCGTTATTAATTAATTTAATTAATTCAGAGACACGAGACATCTCATTTGTGCTTACTTTTTCAGTTATGCAATGTTATATCTAGATTGGAAACAAAGACACTGACTGTGTCATATATATTTCTTTCTCACCAATTAAAGGTGAAAATAATTCAGGCATTTTGTATCAATATATTTTTCATCGAAATATGTTTGCTGTTGTTGGATCTACGACAAAACTGTTTATTTCAACATTAGGGATGACTTCCATGATGACTTCCATCATAAGTTGTTTGCAAATTCAATTTGATGTTTCTGGCAAAAGTGAATAGATAATAGTAAATTGGGAAAAAGTGGCAGTTGATGGAAAATGTTCATTAGTCTATGGATTAGAATATATCTAAATATTTATTTTGACTTTTTTCATATTTATAGAATTAGCTAAATGACAAGCAATAATTCTTCAGCAAATGAAGAAAAGATAATAAGTAATAACAAATCGTTTTTATCGGAAATGAAGGGAAAGGGATGGGATGATACAACTGGCCTTCACACACTCAATCTATTGTTCATAGTTTATTTTGTTTTTTAATGTCTTGATATTTCACAAGAAAATTAAATATATATTTGGTTATTCAATCAATATTAACCTGGTTGCCAGTACACACGGTGGAAATCATCATTTCGTACCACGTATGGGTATGCTGTGTCATAGAACAGACATTCTGCCATTCTTCCATCAACAACTCTCATGTCTATAAGCATGCAATCACTCTTTCTCTTGCAATGCATTGCACAGTCTATTTCATTATTTGGTGAAATAATTTTCCCAACTTGCTTTCCATGTTCGATCATCTTTTTTGGATGCAAGTCAAAAGTGGTGGAACACATGCCTCCTATAATTATATCTGATTATTAATGGAAAAACATGCAGGTATCAATTAATTCAATATACATTAGAACAGCGATTGGTCAAATTTGCATTTAGATTATTTACAATGTATACAGAAGGTTGCAGTTTGTGAATACTTAAAAAATTTGATGTTTTGTTAAATGTTCATCTGATAACTATGCGTCTTTTACATTTAGTATTTGTCAGTGGCAATACCAGTGCATTGTCCCATCATCATACGAGGCCCATATTGACGTAGGTGGCATGAGGCTTATCATCCCTAACTTTCTTATGGAGGATAGGCATATTATGATATATATCAGAACAACATTAGAAAAATCTGAAGAGAATATATTTCTTGCAATGAGCAAGGTTTTGGTCTGTTAGATCATAAAGGTTTAGTTCATGGATTAAGCATATTCTTAGGCTCTTTATACAATCATATAATTGTTGGTTTTGCCAGCAGATCTGTGTGATGTGTGATAAAAGTAATGTAGAAATTTCACACCATTTTTGTGAGGTCATCAGGATGTGGTGCCCTCTATATTATCAAAATAATGATCATTCCACTGCATACATGTTAATAGCCCATTTAGACAATTGCATTCCTTCATTTTAAGCAATATAAGCCAGAACAGCCAACATCTATATAGGCCATATGTGACTTGGATATATGTTGGCAATACATAAGGCTGTGTAGTTCATTGTTATTATTTTGTAGATTAGAATTTAAACATAAACTGTGAAATTTAGGTTAAAACTGAAAATGAAAATAGATGTTTGATTATAAATTTGTGTCATTTGTTTACACCCCCATTATCCTTCATCATTTAATGGTATTGCTCAATCGCTTGTCAATTCAATATAATAAAAGAGAACGTAATTTGATAATTGCATCTAAAATGTTTACCTTGAAAAACTATCCATGGTATTCTCAAAATAACCGCTAACAAATGGAAACAACTGCACCGCATTGTTACAAATAGGTGGAAAATAGGTGGAAAACAATATATATATATAACAGCAGATATAATTATATATTGATTATCGAAATTAGATAATTGTGTATACTGACAAAATGTCTATAACTGTTCCTGTAAAGGTTATGCATTTTATGAATATTATATATTTGAACACTTTATGACACAGGCATAAAAATTTATGTAAATATAAATAATAATAGATCTTGTTATGAATTTTAAGGTCACATAATTAGATTTTCAATAATGTAAAAGGTAATAAAACATCAACTTGTTCACAGTTGTTTTTGTTTTGCCTTATGCCTGTATATTTAAGTTGTGTATATTTAATTTTGTGTAATACTGCAATCATTTTGCCTGATATTTTTTTTATTAATCACACCAGAGGCCTCCATTCAAAGACTGTTACCTCCATTTATTTTGTCTGAATCAGGTTAGTCAAATATTTTGATGCTCACTGATAACGATAACATAGAAATTACTGTTTGATTTGCTGGTAAGAAAGAATATACTTGGATTCTGGCTGGAGAGAAATCTGTATTTTATCTTGAAGACAACATTACTGTGATGTTCTACTACTACTTTGTTCTACTACATCTTTCTCCTGCATTTGATACTATATACCGTGAATGTCTTTAGAGGCTAAAACAACATATGTGTCATTGAAAATGTGTAAAATAGGGAGCAGTGTGTGACAATAAATAAAACAATTTCAAAAATAGAGAAATTCCACATGTTTGCCCAGTTTTGCTTTTAATATATACATGACCTCTTGCAGATAGCAAGATTTTGGTCTGAAATATTATGTGCATTCTGATTATACAGCTACACATGTCTTTGATTCAAAGGAGGAAACTGATGTTAATTCTAATATAAAATAATTAAGGTAGTAAGAAGGTTCTTATGTGATAATAAGATAAAACATCATGATTGTAAGACTGAATTAATTATTTCTAAACCCATTGTAAATAAAAATAATCTGATTAATTGCCCCAAAAGTTGATGAAATATTTCAAGTTTGATAAGGTTAGAGATTTCCACGTAATTTAGTACTCAAGCATGAACTACAGGCAGTGGCGTAGTAAGAGCGCCTGCTTACTAGCACTGATTCCTCTGTGGTGATCCAAAGGTCATGGGTTCGATCCCCGGCCATGCCGAGATTGAACTCTAGATTCAATTTCCAATATGAGCTGAGGGCCGTGCCAAAAAGGGTTAACCTGTTGTCCTTGTAAATCTCTGACCGGATGGGTTGTCATGTCAAGGAATGTGAATTGTCATGTTGCAGGTCCTTGACAACCCAGCCAGTCACAGAATTACAAGGACAACGGGTTAAACCTTCTTGCACAGGCCTCAGCTCATATGTAAAATTGTATGATGAATTCAATCTCAGCATGGCTGGGGATCGAACCCACAACCTTTGGAGTGTTGTGTATTTTTTTGGAGGAGTCCTTTGGAAAGTAGTCCAGTAGAATGTAATTTTCATAGGCAACCAATGCTTTGTTATATACTCGATGACTTTATTCATATCAGAAATCAAGATGATAGAATGCTTGTTGAAAATGGGCTTAATTTCTCTTAAGGGAATTACACATCATGAGAATGCCACGCCTATTTTCAGCATTAACACAGAAGACTGGATTTCATTGTGCTAGAAAATCATATTTAATCATTTGATGGTAATCAATATTTAGAATTATAGTATCTGAGTTCTTTATTTGATTTGTTATGTGCAGATTTACACATGATTGTATCAAACTAATTACAAATAATTGCATTGGTGCAAACGATTGTATTTGTGTGGGGCTTTTGCAAGAATTCACTTCATCCACAGATTATCAAAATATCATGAATTTTTTAGTGTGAGCATTTTACAAACAGGTTCATAATTGCTGGTATGATACCCAATCTATTAAAACGTGAGCTATTAATACAGAATACATTCAACAACAAATTATATGGAACAACAAACACATTTAATTCACTCTTTACAGGAAAGCCATCAGTTTTTTTGGCCGATCTTGCTTTGTCTTGTGATAAATTATGAAAGTATGGAAGAAAGAACAACAATAATAAATATTTAAATAGCCTGGGAAACAATGTAAGTTCAAAGTGCTTGAAAGCATGCCAAAATCTCTCAATGTTGATTAAACCATGAGCTAAACATTTGATGTCTTAGGTAGTCAACCCTTATTTGAAAACTATCTGTGTTTGTATCTGAATAGCATTTTATATTTCTGTAGTATTTCAGTACTATCAAAGGTCATATTCACAAATAATTCTTCTTTTTACATTGTCTTTTTATTCCCAAATTCCACCAGATTCCATAGTGACTGTCTTCAAACCTTGACTACAAAAATTGGACGCATCATTTTGGATGTCCTTCAAGAAAGTTGCTATTCCACCGCTATTCCCCCAGTTATAGGAGGGTTTGGTTTTCCAGCACTGTACAAATATTCCAATGTAAACTATATCAGCTGTTTAAGAAAGATTTTGTATTGTATTATTTCAAAAATTTTAGAACTACATTTTAGCATCAATTATTGCATATCTACTGTCATAAAATTGACCAATATAGGGGCTACACTTCCTTTACTTTTCTGTAATGCCTTGATAAGTTTGTTCATATTTCAGTGCAAGTTAAGATCAGTATAAAAATACTTTACTCCTTTAATGTACGTTTTTTTATTTTTGCACAAGAGAACTTGTATAATTCCATGTTAAGCATATTATATCACTTGCAGATCTTATCAAAATATATGTATTATTATTATCTACATACGATGTTTATCATGCATCTAATCAATAACTTCAATCTGTAACTTACATGTACTGCAAGAGTCAAATGTGCTCTAAAGCAATCAAACTGAATCCTTTTTCAAATAATATTTTCCGCAATTTCTTTCTTAAATGTAAACTCACGTTACCAGAAAATCCTTGCTTAAACCTTTTGCTGAATCAGATATAATCTTGCAATTTTCACTTTTTATTTGTCTACTAATCTTGTTCAAGGATTGAACTCTTCATTTTGACATACAATTATCATAAAAAATATTGAGAAAAATATTTTGCCATTTGTAAATGTGAAGCCTTTGAAGAACGGAAAATATATTTTTTCCATTTGAGGTCCCACATGACTGTCTTTCTCTGAATAATAGTGCCTGTGGCTTTCGTTTTGCTTTTTTGGATATTCAATATTTTTGGCTTTTTTGGATATTCAACATTTTTCAGCTAGAAATGCTTCAGTAATTGGAGCTTAACATCTGATGAACCTCTGTGTAGAGAATTAGGATGGAATGCATCACTTAGATGCCATATTCATTAACTCAGTATCATACTTAAAATATAAAATCATCTTTTTATACTACTTCATGATCTGCTGATACTGAATCATAGTTATATGTCAATAGACCAATACCAAGTTAAAGATATCTGATTATGGCATATGAATAAAATGTCACTGATAAAATGTCCCAATCCTCATTTATGCCAAACACATCACGGGGGAAATTAGGGGAGTATTAAGGTGGCAGATATTTGTGAATAAAGTTCTGATATCTGAATTATAACTAATATATATATAAATATAGATTAAGCTATAAATGGTTGGAAAAAACAAATTATATAATTATATTTCCTGTATGGACTAATACAGGAAATTGCAGATGTGGATGGACAAAAAGTGTGAAAACATTAAAAAAAATAATAAACAATAACATTGCATTAATAAGCAAGAGTCCAACTGCATAAATTACATGTTAACAGAGGGAATTGAAACCAGTAACATACATGTTTGTAAGTTCTTTAAAAATGATACCACAGCCCAATGTTCTTCATAACCTGCTATTCTTATGGGATGACTCTTAAAGATTGAGCAATGGTCATCAGTATCATTATAATACTTTTTGCCCAGAGGAGAATAGTAACAGTAAGTCGATCCAACTAAGGTGAAACGTAATGGACAGCCTGTCATTTAGAAATGTACAACATAATTCAGTGATGTATCAATAATGCATTATTCTCACATCTTATATGATTATAGGTATGAAAATTGAGGTACTATAATCATAAAGAAATTTAATTCTTTCTCTTTTATTTGTACGCATATAGGGTTTTTAAAAAATGTTTAGTTTCTTACAAGGTGGGACTCTGCATTGGAAATGTAATGTGTCACTCAGTTTATATTTCAGCTCATACACTTGGTAAAAGATAGTGTTATGGCTAATTAGTTACAGCTAGTCATTGTACAGTGTGGCTAGATTAGTTGCAGATGTTTTATTGTTGAGCATAGTGGATTATGGAATGTACATGATTCAACACTCAATATGTTTTAAAAAGGTTTTAGTTTGCATAATGTAAAATCAATTGAACGTAATGGTTATTAGTTGAATATGATTGGAGATTATCTAAATATGTTGTATGTTATATTGTAGGATATAGATTACACACCCAGAGACTCTTGAAAACATATAGACATTCATAGACAATCAAGAACGCTATTGATGGTTGATGCGTCACCATAACCACCACACTGAGAGATCACGTGCAGGCAGACGAGCCCATGTCAGATACGCAGGCAAGACGAGTCCATTCGGTGTCGCGTAAGGGAGCCACGTAGGCAAACTCCACACATGACGCGGGGTGATCCCTCAAAGAGGCCTGCAACCGTTGGATCCTCGGAGATAGAGATAGGAGAGCAGAACCTGGAGACCGGAGAAACAGAGATCCAGCGACCACTTGCCACAGAAGATCCACGACTCTCAGTATCGTGACTGCATAGACGTGGGTGTTTTGTGTATAGATAGGATCTCATAAGTATCATGCATTTGGGTAGTTCACATGCCTTGCTCATTGCCATGCCGGCCTAGCCAGACAAGGAAGACTCACAGCACCGAATAAAGGTTACTATTATGTCGTGTATATCCTGTGTCTGCAGTCCTTATTACCTGCCACTTTCACCTGGGTATATAGGGTAGCTAGGATCCGTGCCCCGACTCACAGCCAGCGAGTTAGCGAGCTATGCTTATTGTACAGTACAGTATGGTAGAGTAGAGTATCTATCTATGGTAGAGTATTGACTCCCCGTCCACGTCCCCCAACGACGGGTACTCTCCATTAGTGGGTAACAATATAATGAAGAGAAATTTAAGAAAAAAGGAACACTCACACTTGGTTTTCAAACTGTTAATCTGATATATATTTATGGACAAAAATCTTTAAGCCAGACATATTTTTTTGTTGTCTAGATTTTCAATAAATATAGACTTCTTTGTTGAAGTATCAAAATATATCACACTTGATAAGTGTTATACAATTAGATTTGAACAATTTGGAAGTAGATTCGTAGTATTACTGCGAAAAGGACGAGGATCATCAAGGATTTTAAGGATGACAATCACAGAGATATTTAAAATCTTACTTCTATTGGTTTTTGCTTCTATTGGTTTTTGCTTCTATTGGGTTTTGTTTCTATTGGGTTTTGCTTCTATTGGGTTTTGCGTCTATTGGGTTTTGCTTCTATTGGGTTTTGCTTCTATTGGGTTTTGCTTCTATTGGGTTTTGCTTATATTGGGGTTTTGCTTATATTGGGTTTTGGTGAAATTGAGTTTTGCTTATATTGGGTTTTGCTTATATTGGGTTTTGGTTAAATTGGGTTTTGGTTGAATTGGGTTTTGCTTATATTGGATTTTGCTTATGTTGGGTTTTGCTTATTTTAGGTTTTACTTATATTGGGTTTAACTTATATTGGGTTTTGCTTTTATTGGATTTTACTTATATTGGGTTTAACTTATATTGGGTTTTGCTTTTATTGGATTTTACTTGTATTGGGTTTTGCTTATGTTGGGTTTTGCTTATGTTGGGTTTTGCCTCTATTGGGTTTGCTTTTTTTGGGTTTTGCTTATTTTGGGTGGTGGTGCTATAATTATTGTGAAGCACTGTGTTGTTATGCATATTCTGTGTTATTGCGGCAAATCATTTTGAGAAGAATTATTATTCTATTTTTGTTTTTCCTTAAGTTATTAAAAATTATTAAGATTTTACATTTACAATGTCTAACACATTGAAATGCTTCATAGGTTTTATGGTTTGTTTGGGTTTTTACATCACTTCCAACATTATTTTTTGTCATTTCATGATGAGACCTATTTGAATTGACCTATTTGAAATGTCATGTCACAGGTCCTTGACAACTAACCCAATCAGAGATTTACAAGGACAACCTTATAGGCCCGGGCCTCAGCTCATATGTGAAATTGTATCATGAATTCAGTCCCGGCATGGCCGAGGATCGAACCTACGACCTTTGGATCACTATCGAAGAACTAGTGCTAATCTCTTTGCGCTCTAACCAACTGTGCCACTGAAATGCGGCCCCTTTTGACCTCTGTGGTCAGTGGGGCTGATGAACATTAACAAAAAACACATGGCACAACCACATATGAGCAAGAAATGGGATTTGCAGTGATGACAATTCTAACAGAACAGGAAAATGGCCTTTATTTTTGATTGCAGAAAACCCAGATACAGATCATATCCAGAAAAATGTCCTCCTTTGTAAATACACAGGGGATTCAAGGCATTGGTGTTGTCCAAAAAACAGTTAAGATGATATATTGATTTAGGCTAGGTAGTAATGATTGATACTTTTAATGAACACTGTCTCACACAAGTAAACCCGCACCCAGCCAGGGGAGACAATATGTTAGATCTGGTTGGTAAAACAAACCCTAGCCTAGTAAATAAAGTATCTGTCCATCCAGGCATGAGTGATCATGATGTGGTGATAACAGAAATCAATTGCTGTGCAAAAAAGGAGACATGAATACAATAAAACAAGACATGCATGTCTTTTTTGAAGATGAAGTTAAGGATTCAAGTCTCCCAGTTGAAACTCTGAAAAATAAGACAGTATACAGATAAGCTTGTGGAGTCCATCAATAAACACAGTCCTATATATAATTAAGAAAATAACTGGTAGATGGGATGTGACAAAGGAAATTAAGAGACAAATAAGAAGAAAACAAAGACTACACAACAAGGCTGAAAAAACTAAAAAGGATTCTGACCGTAGAAAATTCAGAAACCTCAGGCACCACATAAATCATAAGTTGAGAGAATCCCACAATGAATATGTCCTTGGGCTACTCGATTTACCTGACATTGAATTCAGTAGACCATCAATGGGAAAAAGGTTCTGGAATTAGATCTAGGTGCAAAGATACTGTCGGTATACCAACACTAACAGAAAATGGCATTGAAGTGAAAGACAGTAAATGCAAGGCAGAAGTTCTCTCACGTCAGTTTAAATCTACCAATTACCATCACAGTTGCTGGTGTGGAAAACTTGCTCTCTTACCTAAATTGCAGAAAAGCCAATGGCCCAGATCAAATACCCACAAGAGTTTTGAAAGAATGTGCACATGAAATAGCTCCAATCCTTCAAAGAATATTCCAAGACTCACCCGACAAAGGAGAAGTCCCAAAAGCATGATGCACAGCGAATATAGTTGCAGTCTTTAAAAAAGGAGATAAAAGTTGTGCCGCAAACTACAGGCCAGTTTCTTTGATGAATAACTGCGAACTTTACAATATCCTGGTAAATTTTCAGCATGTATTCAGGACAGGTCACTCATGTGAAACTCAGTTAATCACAACCATACAGGATATACTCAAGGCTAGAAATGATGGGCAAAATGTTGACATGCTCATTCTCGACTTTAGTAAAGCATTTGACACAGTCTGCCACGAACGGCTGAATCACAAGCTCGAGCATTACGGAATCTTAGGGCAGTTTGGTTCATGGATAAAAAAACTGGCTTACAAACCGTGAACAGAGGGTAGTTATTGACGGTGATGAATCTGAACCTGTCCATGTTAAATCTGGAGTGCCTCAGGGTACAGTACTTGGACCAATACTATTTCTACTCTATTTTAATGACATTGGAGAGAAGCTAAAATATTCAAACATAAGGCTCTTTGCTGATGACAGCCTCCTATATAGAATAGTTGAAGATGACGAAGATGCAGTAAAACTGCAAGAAGACCTAAGTATGCTGGAGGAATGGTCAGTTGAGTGGCAAATGGACTTCAATGCTCAGAAATGCTACACCCTGAGCAGCATGAAAAAAGCCAAGCTCTTGATACAAGAAAATATACATTAAATGGTCACATCTTGCAAAACATGTTGAACATCATCCCTACCTGGGATTTGAGCTCCAAACAAATATGAAATGGGATGAACATATCAACAAAATCGTCTGCAAAGCAAATCAAGGACTGCCTACAGTACATGTGTGCACCCTCACTTAGAATATGCAGCAAGTGTGTGGGACCCTTATCTCAAAAAAGATATAGATTGCAAAGAATCAGTTCAAAGACGATCTGCTAGATTTGTGTCTGGCAACTGGAAGAGAGGAACAGGCACGGGAAGACCTAAAATGGGATTCACTAGCAGGAAGAAGGACACAGAGGCCGGTTTTATTGTACAAGGCTATACATGGTGAAATAGCTTTGAATCTTTTTGAAACATTTCAAAATGAAATCAGATCCTACATGGAAAAACCATGGAAATCGCTATATCGAAATGGCAACAAGCTGTGACCCTTATAAATACAGCTATTTTCCAAGGACAGTGACCGACTGGAATAATCCTCCCCCTCAATTATCTACATTGGAACCAGGTAGCTTGGCATCCTTCAGGAACTCCCTTGCCAGAGAATAAAGGTTAATGCCACCTTGCACTCTCGGCGGGATGCTAATTGGTTTTG
Source organism: Amphiduros pacificus (assembly GCA_949316495.1). Taxonomy (NCBI): domain Eukaryota; kingdom Metazoa; phylum Annelida; class Polychaeta; order Phyllodocida; family Hesionidae; genus Amphiduros; species Amphiduros pacificus. Next base: position 11,084,694 of record OX439007.1, on the reverse strand, counting down.
CTGAGTAAATTATAAACTTATAGATGTACAGATGTAAGCAGAAAAGCTGTGCAGACAATCTTTTAAAAATGCCGAATGTTGGCCACAGTTAAAGATTACGCTCACTAAACCTTCAACAAAAAAGGAATAATAAGATGCCAAGATTTAGCAGGACTTTCGGAAGAGGGAATAGTGGATGAATTAAAAGTTCAGAATGTTGTCTAAATGCAAAAGTATCAATAAGTACATTTATCTGAACAATATTTGAGGCAGTGCTGATCCATATATCATGCATCCATAATCACAAGTTTGGAATGAGCAAGAACTCTGCATAACTGTTAGTAATAAAAAAGTACAGTCACCTCCAAAAGCAAATGATGGAAAAATTCTGTCATTTATAAAATCCGTCAATGGAATTATACAGTCAGGAAAATAAATTAATTCATTTTTATTGGATCCCCAGTTATATTGGTATCCAGGGAAATGATTTTGCTGACCAAGCTACCAAATCATCATCATTGGATAAACATCCCATTAATATGGTTATTCCTTCTACATGGTTTATGAAATAACAACTTTTGTTCAATGACATACTAAATGGCAATTATGCTGGGGCGAAATTATTTTTAATAGATTTCATGGAATAAAGCCAGGTCAAGTTGAGACTAAACCATTTGAATTGTGAATTGTGGACAGGAAGTTTGAAGTAGATTTAAAATAGGTCACTGCCAATTGATTCACAGCTAAGCTATCTCCTTGAAGTGGAAGAACAGCATTAGTGTATTAAGTGTATTGAATTTCATATTATAATAACTCAATTATATAATGTGCAAGATTTACATTCATTATTTGATACTGTAGATACATCACATCTGTGATAGTATTGTATCAAACCACACAGAGTTCATTATCAGTGTTAAGAGCTGAGCTCTTGTTGAAATAAGTCATTGACTGTGAAATATTATGCCATATAAAAAACTTAATAATATAAACAAATATTATATAGTTATCTTATTTGATTGAGGTATTATGATATTGTTAAATAATTGTGTTTACATTTTATACCAATTTAACATATTGTTAAAGATGTAGGTATATAATATTCTGATAAATCGAAGAGTGTTATGACTGTGTACTGTCTATGATTGTTTTAAGATTGATGCGTGGTAAGATGAGTCTTGAGAAGTGGGCAGCTAAACCGGACATAAGGAATAATACACTTTGCATTATTTCTCTTTTTTTTTCAAATTACTTGAAAATCATGTGAAACGAGGTAGGAAAACCAGTGCAAGTATATTTGATCTATAATGAAAATCAAGGTTTTGGTTATTAATTAATTTAATTAATTTAGAGACACGAGACATCTCATTTGTGTTTACTTTTTCAGTTACACAATGTTATATCCAGATTGGAAACAGATACACTGACTGTGTCATATACATTTCTTTCTCACCAATTAAAGGTGAAAATAATTCAGACATTTTATATCAAAATATCTTTCATCGAAATAAGTTTGCTGTGGTTGGATCTGGCACAAAACTGTTTATTTCAACACTAGGGATGACTTCCATGATGACTTCCATCATAAGTTGTTTACAAACTCAAATTGACTAAACTGACTAAAGTGAATAGATAATAGTAAATTGGGAAAAAGTGAAGATGAAGGAAAATGTTCATTAGTGTATGGATTAGAATGTATCTAAATATTTATTGTGACTTTTTTAATACTTATAGAATTTGCTAAATGACAAAAAACGTAAAAATAGATGCCCTATATATGCTGACTGTGATCTTGTGACAAATTATTTGGATTTTACGTAAGAAAGACATTACACTCTATCTTCAAAACGGATGTGGATATTTGTGAATAATCATGGAGTTTGGTAGATAAGTCAAACTAGAGATCACTTCTGTGAATTTTGTAAATTTTTGAAGTGACTTTGTGTGACAGAGTGGTAGACTGTTTGTTCCACTTGAGCGACCGGCCACTGGCCAGTAGTGGATCAATAATCTGGTGGTGTAGTGGACTGGGGCTTGTCAGGTGTGCCTATTCCTGAACCCAAACATACAAAATGGTAGCCAGCTGTGTGGTGTGTGGAGAGCAGAAGGATGATGCCCTGCCAAGGATGGATAATCAAATTCGCTGTGATGAATGTGAATCCAAGCAGACCACTGCAAAATCTGTAGATGGGACTAATGGTCACAAGGCAAGTGATGCAATAGTGATAAATGAATTGCTGTGCTTTGTGCAATGCCATCTAAGCAGAACAACAAAGGAAAATATTGTCCAGTGTGTTGGGAGATTCTATTCTCTTGATGCTGTGACTGAGGCAAAATATGTGATTAGTGGGATGTATGATGATATCCTTACCACTAAGATGAAAAACAGGAGAAATACTTCAGCCAAGATGAAGCTGGATATGATGATTGATGATATTGTCTCAGCAATGGTTGAATTAGATCAGAAAAGTGTGAAAACGAATTATGTTGCAAAGGATATATTAAAACTTCCTAAATGTGATCCAAAGGATGTAGATCCGTATACTACCTTGCAACGGCTCCTGATGCTGGAGACGAGGATGAGTGCTCTGGAGACTGATGTGGGAGAAAATAAGGCAGGGATGATTATTCAGAATGATATGGTGAAGAAGCTTAAGGAGTCAGTGGATACGCATGAGACACTGATCAGTGGCAACATTCCTGATGAGCCTACTTTTGCGGCAATTGTTGCTTCGGATCAGAGATCTACTATATCAAGTGATGTTGCGGAACCTGCTTCGGGTGGCATGGTGCCGCCCCCAGCAGGTGATGGGCTAAATGTGCCCCCCAGCGGTTATCAGCAGGGGTCTGCTGGTGGTAGAGTGGCGCCACCTACAGGCCCGGGTCAACCTAGACCCAAGCCACCAAACCCACGCCAGGGTCGTCAGTCTGTATCCACAAAAGGTCAGAGAGGGATGCAGGCTGCTGGTGTGACACAGGATGATGGTGCCTTCATTGTTGTAGGGAGGAATGGTAAACCCCTGTCTCGACAGAAGCCTCAGGCCTCCAGACAGAGAGTTCATGGATGTGCTGCAAATGGTGACATTCGTGGAGCCCCGCCCCCAAAGCGAGACTTTTTTGTTTCTCGTGTGCACAGAGACACTGATGATGAGCATTTCAAGCACTATTTCACCAGAAAAGGAGTGAACGATGTGGAACTGACTTTGATGTCAAATGTGAATGCTGCTTTCAAATCATACAAACGATCTGTGCCTGTTAGTGAAAGACCAAAAGTACTGGCGGCTGAACTGTGGCCATGTGGCATTTGTGTGCAGAAGTGGAGAGATAGAACCGGTGGTAGGAATGTAGCAGCCAACCCACAAAGCTAAACTATGGATACCAAGGAATCTCAAGGCTGCAAACTAACTTTTATATCTTATAATTGTGAGCATGCTGATGACAGTAGACTGCCTTTTATTAAAGAACTTTTTGACTCATGTGACTTTTTACTATTACAAGAGCATGGTTTATACAAGACACAGTTTCACTGGTGGGATAAACTGTGTTCTACTGGGGTAGGAAAACATGGAGTTAGTGGTATGAATGAAGATGTGCTACTCTCTGGTAGACCACATGGTGGCTCTGCTATAATCTGGAACCTGAATATTAAAGCAAAGGTAGAACCTGTTATGTACAAGTTTGATAGGCTATGTGCTGTCACTGTTGATATGGATGGTGGTCAGAAGTTTTTAGTGATATGTGTATATATGCCATGTGATGACAGGCGTATGAATGGTAATTTAAATGAGTACATCAGAGTGCTAAATGATATTGATACATTGTGTCACAGTGTAGATGTTGATTTTGTGTGTGTGGGTGGTGATTTAAACACTGCCTTGTGTAGAGACAGTCACCAAACTAAACGACTGATTGATTTTACCAGTGACCAAATGTTTGATTTGTGTGTAAATGATCCATGCAGTTCTGTTGAATTCACCTATTGTCACAAAGGAACTGGAATCAGATCATTGATTGATCATTTTATGTTAAGTGAAAATGTAATAGATTTGCTTTTATCTTATGATACTGTAGATGGGGCTAAGAATTTCTCTGATCATTGTGCTGTAAAATGTGTCATAGATGTTGATATGCACTATAATGTGACTATTCAACCAAATAGAGTACATAATAGTAAGCCAAGCTGGCATAAGGCAACAGACATAGACATTGCTTGTTATCAGGAAAAACTGTCTGTGCTATTAAATGAAATTGACATTCCACAGAATGCATTGTTGTGCCAAGATAAGCATTGTAAGTGGCATTATGAGAATATAGAGACATTCCACAATGATATAATTGATGCAATGATTACTGCTGCTGATGATGCCATACCTAAGACTAAATCAACCTGTAGTAAGGTGATTCCTGGGTGGAATGAATATGTAGAACAGTTTCTTAAATCATCACTTTTTTGGCATAATATATGGGTTGATATTGGGCGTCCAGCAACTGGTGCAATTGCTGATATCAGAAGACATTCTAGAGCAAAATATCACAAAGTATGTAAGATGGTTATTAGATATGAATCTGAAATGAGAAGTGATAAGATGGCAGAGGCACTCTCAGAAATGAAACAGAGACCGAGGTGTTTTTGGAGAGAGGTTAAAAGAAATCGACCTCGAAAAAGTGTTTTGCCTTGTCGTGTTGATGGTTTGCAAGGAGAAGATAATATTGCTGGTATATTTGTTGATAAGTTTAAGACATTGTATAACAGTGTGCCATATGACAATGATGAGATGAGTGAGTTAGTGAATGAGATAAATGTAAATATGAATGAAAGGTGTCTGTGTGATAAATGTATTCATGGAACCCACTGTATTGATGTAAATGATGTACATGGTGCTATTAGTAAGCTGCGGCATTCGAAAAGTGATGGTGTTACGGATGTTATGTCAGATCATATAATTAATGCTTGTAAAAAGTTATCTATATATCTGTCCTTATTATTTACATGTATGCTACGGCATGGTATGTCTCCTGATGACATGTTAAAAGGGACCATGGTGCCTATACCAAAAGGAAGATGGGCAAACATGGCGGTATCAGATAATTTTAGAGCAATTACACTGAGTAGTATTTTTAGCAAAATGGTGGACTCAATTATTTTAGTGAAAGAAAATGAAAACCTGTGCACAAGTGGTCTACAGTTTAGCTTTAAATCTGAGTCTTCACCTAGATTATGTTCAGCCATGGTGCAGGAAACAGTGTCTTACTTTGTTCATGGTGGTAGCAATGTGTATGGCCTCCTGTTAGACGCAAGTAAGTCTTTTGACAGGGTTAATTATTGCAAATTATTTCAAATACTTATAAAACGAGGTGTATGCCCTATGTACTGTAGGTTGTTATTAAATATGTATCTACAACAAAAACTAAGAGTTAAATGGAATAATACATACTCTGATTATTTTAATATTTGTAATGGGGTGAAACAGGGTGGAGTTATTTCGCCTGTTCTGTTTTGTGTGTATATTGATGGTTTACTGCTAGAATTGGAGAACAGTGGTGTTGGTTGTTATATGGGAAGTGTTTTTGCCGGTGGCTTTGGGTTTGCAGATGATCTCAAATTATTAACACCCACTGTCACGGCTCTAGTCCAAATGGTTAAAATTTGTGAGGATTACGCTGACAGATATGATGTATTGTTCAATGGCAAGAAGAGTATGTTAATCATATACTGTTGTAGTGGTAGAAAACCACCTGATCCCATGATTTATGTAAATGGTATGAAAGTAGATATAGTTGAGAAAGTTGTTCATCTTGGGCATCTTATGTCTGAGAATTTTTATGATTTTAACTTATCAAAATGTATTGGTGATTTTAACCGTCAATGTAACATGTTTCTAGCTGATTTTAAGTATACTAGTTCTCATATTAGAAATGTATTGTTTCACAAATATTGTACAAGTTTTTATAGCACACAGATCGTGCCACTATTTGATGAATGTATAAATGATCTATACAAAGCTTGGAGAATAGCTGTCAGGCGAGTGTGGCGCATTCCATGGCAAACGCATTGTAATTTATTGCCATACATTGCTGGTGTTATGGATCCTAAATATTGGTTTGCCAAAAGATGTATTAATTTTATCAATATGGCTATGCAATCTTCTAGTCAAAATGTAAAAGTGATAAGTAATATGGGCAGATTTGGTATGTATTCTATAATGGGTGGAAATTTCCGAATGCTAAATGATCTATATGGTATGGATGTGACAAATGTGAATGATAGATGGAAAAGAGAGATGGCCCAAAATGATGAAGTGTTAAGATTATCAGAACAGATAAAGGAGGTGGTGCGAATGAGAGACACATGCTTGGAAGGAATTCTAACTAGGAGTGAATGTGATGATATAATTACATATTTGTGTACAGAGTAGGTGGAGTTTTTCTTTTTTACTATTGTATATATGAATGTATTTATTTTTTAAATGTGCAATTATTTTTGCGAATAAAGAATGTCAAACAAACAAACAAGCAATAATTCTGCAGCAAATGAAAAAAAGATGTTAGTAATAACAAATCCTTTTTATCAGAAATGAAGGGAAGTGGATGGGATGATACAACTGGCCTTCACACACTCAATCTATTGTTCATAGTTTGTTTTGTTTTTTAAAGTTTTTATATTTCACAAAAAAAATGAAATATATATTTGGTTATTGAATCAATATTAACCTCGTTGCCGGTACACACGGTGGTAATTGCCATTTTGCACCACGTATGGGTATGTTGTGTCATAGAACAGACACTCTGCCATTCTGCCATTCTTCCATCAACATCTGTCACGCATTGCACAGTATATTTCATTATTTGGTGAAATAATTTTCCCAACTTGCTTTCCATGTTTGATCATCTTTTTTGGATGCAAGTCAAAAGTGGTAGAACACATACCTCCTATAATTATATCTGATTATTAATGGAAAAACATGCAGGTATCAATTAATCATATATACATTAGAACAGCAATTGGTCAAATTTGCATTTAGATTATTTACAATGTATACAGAAGGTTGCAGATTGTGAATACTTCAAAGCTATGCACACAATGCAGATGATAAAAAATTTGATGTTTTGTTAAATGTTAAATGCTCATCTGATAACTATGTGTCTTTTATATTTAGTATTTGTCAGCGGCAATACAAGTGCATTCTCCCATCATCAAACTTGGCCTATATTGACTTTGGTGACATGAGGCTTATTATCCCTACCTTTCTTATGGAGGGTAGGCGTATTATGACATATATCAGAACAACATTAGCAAATTTGTGAGAGAATATATTTCTTGCAATGAGCAAGGTTTTGGTCTGTTAGATCATTAAGGTTTGTTTAATCATGGATTAAAGCTCTTTATACAATCATATAATTTTTGCTTTTGCCAGCGATGTGTGATAAAAAGTAATGTAGAAATGTAGAAATTTCACACCATATTTTGTCATCAGGATGTGGTTCCCTCTATATTATTCAAATAATGATCATTCCTCTGCACACATGTAAATAGCCCATTAAAACAATTACATTCCTCCATTTTAAGCAATATAAGCCAGAACAGGAATACATGATGCTGTGCACTTCAATGTTATTATTTTGTAGATTAGAATTTAGACATAAACTGTAAAATTTAGGTTAAAACTGGAAATGAAAATAGATGTCTGATTATAAATTTGTGTCATTTGTTTACACCCCCATTATCTTTCATCAATCAATGGAATTGCTAAATTGCTTGTCAATTCAATATAATAAAAGAGAACGTAATATATTTATATATATATATATATATATATATATTGATTATTGAAATTAGATAATTGTGTATAATGACAACATGTCTATAATTATTCCAGGACCTGTAAAGGTTATGCAATTTATGAATACTATATATTTGAACACTTTATGACACAGGCATAATAATTTTACACTATTATCGTTTGGTATTATTAAACCAAAAATTACCTTCCAGTAATATAGATCTTGTTACGAATTTTAAAGTCACATGATTAGATTTCAATAATGTAAATGGTAATGAAACAGAAACTAGTTCACAGTTGTTTTCGTTTTGCCTTATACCTGTATATTTATGTTGTATATATTGATTGCGTGTGATACTACATAAAAATATAATTTAATGAGTGATTTACATAAAATATGATTAGGAGGTTGTTTAGCCATTATTATTATTATTATTTTTGTGTCAGGCTGACCATGAAATGAGTGTTCATCAGGGTTGTATACTATCTAACCCCATTTTATTTTATAAAAATCAACAACATTATCGATTGTGTGATACCTCATTATCTGCTAGCATGCATTTGTAGATACTTCTGTAATAATACCATTTAATACTTTATAGGACTTTATAATCAGTTTTAAGGACATGTACAGCGCTCTTGTTCATTTAAGTCTTTTGATTATACATCAAGAGCTGTGAAACAAACTGCTTAAGGTATTTCTATTCTCTTTCCAGTACGTATCTTATTAAATATTGTTTGAAAAACATCATACTTAAGGATATGTTGAAGAAATGGCCATGGTCGCTAAATATCTAACTGGTATTACGGAATTGCAATGCATTCTTTTTGGGAGAAAATGTAATCAAGAATATCCTACAAAATTGTCAACATTAATGGATAATCTCCGGAATTTAATTTAGAATATCTCACAACTTCCACCATTATATTTGTGTCAACAGTTCTCACGACCCTGCCTTAGTTTTGATAATATTAAGATTAATTTTGATTAGTTTTTAGTCAATGTTTAGGAATAGATTAATTAATGATAGATATATGCTTTGGAATTCCTATGTAGCCAGAATATTCTCACAATGCAGTGTGATATTTAAACACGGTCATCAAACACATCATTATTTTGAAGGAGACATTTTTATAATGCAATCTCCCATCATAAACAATCAACCCTGATCAAGATAACCGATCAGAGTACACAATCTATCTTTTATGTACCCAATAAACAATACATAGATCATGAGAAATTTAAGTATAAGACTTTGAGAGGGTTGGGATTCGTATCAACTGGATTAATCAGGATCAAACTTGAAAATGATTTTTCAACATCTTATCGCAGGAACTTTCTAACTGATGGGTACAAAATATATTACTGCTGGACTGCAATAAAATCAGTATGCATACAGTTATAGTTCTAAGCTGACAATTCTGCCAGAATTGATGCAGTACTCCTGATACTGTAACAGTGCTCTTGTATATTGCCACTCCACAGCTTTGATGACCCAACCAACTTCAAGTATCTCATCTAGAAGGGGTGAAACTTATGCATTATAAAAGGTATTTGATTTTACTCTGATATCCATGTTCTGATCTACAAGCAATACTCTATGTTGTAAATTCCCTGGGGTTCTCTACGTAATTCTATCATATCTTCCGAATAGCAATATACGTGTCCCAGAGATATCTTGCTTCATTGCTTCATTTTATTTTGCAATGAAGCATATATATAAATATATATATATATATATATATATATATATATATATATATATATATAGAAAGAGATTGTATCAGATATGGGGTTTTTACCAATCTCAGACCTGTCTTGTAGGGCATTGACGTACTGTGAGGCATATAAAATACCCCACTCTTCATAGTGCAGCTGCTTAGTCACAGTTACATAAGTAACCTGTACAAGGCCTTTTTGAACAAACATGTCTGAGAAGCATATTTATACAACCAGACCATAACTATATAAATCACTGCCATCTAGTGTCACAGTTAGTAATAAGTGCCCTGGTGGTGGATAATGACATTAGCGCCATTGATATGAACGTTAGATTTGTGGGGTATGTAAAATAAATTCATTATTAACACCAGATGGCACTCTCCTGTTACACACATTAAGGTATGAGATGGTATCCCATAATGAGGTCTGACAAAAGATACTTCCAGTACCTCATATCTGTACCAGCTTCTAAATATATATATATATATATATATATATATATATATATATATATATATATATTACAATTCATCATTCAATTTAGAAAATAAAATGAAGCTATTAGAATGTGTGTTATATTTAAAGGATACAATATATATTTATATATATATATATATATATATAAATATATATTGTATCCTTTAAATATAACACACATTCTAATAGTGGCTCTTTAGGTATCACTTTGTACTGGAAAATAGTTACGGGGCCTCATCAGATCAGAGGAAGGTCCCCAGGAGTACATGTGTGCAATATCTATGGTAAATGCCAAACCGTTGTGGCTGTATCGTGCACACAAGTAATTTACCATGAAAGCATGCACGGACGCAACTTAATTTAATGTCCCCCGCTTTTTGCGTCGCGAAGAATGCGGGGACAAAGAAACTTTCTACCTGAATTCTTGTATATTTTTCCCCTTTAAATCTGTTTTTTTTTTGCATTTACCAGATTTCCAGAAAATAGATGGAATTGGATATCATTTAAAACTGCACATGGTATATGCGCCTTTCGTCAAGGCCAGGGCATAAAAAATGCTATCCAGTACATATTGTTTTCACTATTTAAGCCTTTGCTTCTTTTAAATTGTGACAAAAACATTTGCGATATCATCAACCATGATATCGAATTATATGCTGCAAATGTTTATAGGTCACAAAAGCTATATTAAACATTTTCAAACCTTATTTAACATCAAATTGGCTAAACATTCCAACAATTATACTTTCCTGATTGACAGGAATCAATTCCAAAGGCCTTTTATTTAATTTTCGTATCATACTACTTGACTCACTTGCATAAATGAACTGTGTCAGCCCACAGACCTCAGACCAAAATTTGTCATCAGGGATATAATCAGTAAATATGTCAATAATCAGAAAATAAAAGATTACTTATGATAATATTCTTTGATTTCTTGGAACAAAATGCAATATCTAACATTTGACCAAACCTACTGGATATACATCACAATCTTAGCCATGTTCATAATATATGCAAAACCATACACAATTATCAAAACAATATGTATTTTTATATTATGCCAGTATGCAGAAAGAAAATATTTGTTATGATATTTTTGACTAACTGGAAACAACATATCTTTTGTACCTCAATATAAAACAACCAAGTTCAAGTGAGAAAATTGCTGCATGGACCACCAAATGAGCTTCAAATATCTTCATTCGCATTTGCCCCAAACCAAGATCACCTTGAAGTGGAAGTCAGACACGGAATCCTATAAGCTACCATAATTAATCTTTTTTTATTAATCTTAATTTTAATAAAAAAATTGGAAAATTAATTACAATTCGATTAATTATGGTAACATATTTTGTTTCAAGCCTCTATTCATTTCAGTCATTTTTATCCATATATACTGTGAGTAAGCCGTATGCATATAGAGATTTAATAGTCTTCCATTTAAGACTTATTTACCGGCCTATGCCTGCATATCATACCAGGTCAATTGGTCATAATTAACTTGCACAAGGGCAAAGTGGGGCTGTGGATGCACACCCCATGTTGATAATACAAGATACCACATATAAGCTAATGTTAACTTTCCTCATAAATTCTTACGTATGTCTAATAATTTGAACAACAACTCATTCTTTGAAGTAGAAAATGCAAGGATCGCAAGAAAGAGCTGGACGTCGATCACAGTCCCGACCAATACCAACAGTGGTTTCAATCTGTTCGATCTCTTCAGTTGGATTGGGACTGACTGTGTTATCCTAATTCTTGTTTATATTGGATCTGGTGGAGGTGGCCGATTTTAAAGTGTTTGATCTCTAATCTCTAATTCTTTTGAAATTTAAGGACCCTCTCCCTTGTGGCCTCCAGACTATTTCATTTATTTTACGCTTCATAACGTCCCGGCGCGGGGTTGGAATGTCCATTTTTTAAACAAATTTCTTGATCTTGTTTCTTTCTTTTGTTATGTATACGAGAATATTTCAATAATCTTATAGGATAAGATACCTTATTTTTGTTGGGTTCTCGGCCAGGTTTTGAGCCGGTTTTTTGGGCGTTTGTATACCAATGTCAATTAGAAACCTGGTTTGGTTTCAACTCGGACAAGAAACTTTTTTGTGTAAAAATAGGTTTTATTTTTGTCTTTGGTTTTTTGGTTTTTTGTTGTTTTTAGAATATGGATGACTATGCGTCTTCCAGGATCTCCTGGAGTGATTCCAGGATCTCTTCCAGTTCCTTGGGGTTTTTTTTTATTTCCCATTCGAAGCTATCCCAGAAATCGTCATTGTTTGGCGACTCTGAGGTGCAGTTTGGAACTTGATCTGGGGTGGTTATGCCAAAAGAGAGAGCTGCGGTATTTGCGGCTCCCTCCAGGAACTCCCCTTCTCCACATGGTTCAAAGTTAGCTAAAAAGAGTAGAATAAGTACCTGGTGATGAATTTTTTTGAAAAAATCTTTTCTCAAGTTGGAGTTTCCAAGAAGCCCCAAATTGGGTAAAGATGTAATAGGCGATAATGTGTGATTTTTTGCCATGATTGTTGGTACACGAGGGTGGTTATCTTAATTGCTTGTGTTGTGTCCGATCTGTCATCCTCCTTGAGGTTGTCTGTCGGATTAGTCTGGGTGAGGTCCCGGATTTGGACCTCAGCCTCCATGCGCAATTGAATGCTGCACTGGTGTAGAATGGAACAGAATGAATCCCGTTTCCAGTGTCTCCTCAGATTATCTTGTTTGGTGTATTTCACCATACAGAAGTCACACGTGTGCCCACTGTGTGTGGGCGTGCTGGGCGTGGCGTCTCATGGCCCGTAGTGTGGTGTATGTTTTGCCACATTGAGCGCATAGAGTATGTGCTTCTTTTGTCGCCATATTTTTGTTTGTTATGACTTCAGACTCCTGTGTTCATCTCGGGCAACGAAAAATCAAGTGGTGCCGGCATCTTAAAAGGGTTGATCACTTGATCAATGTTAAAGCCTATCTATTTTTCAATAGTGTGTCTGCGTAGGGTAAGAAACTAATCTTGTTATGAGGTAGACTAAATTTCAGGTTTATTACAGGTGTATGTTTATGGAGCTTTGTACTCTCGTCCAGTTGCTGAGCTTTTCACAGTTTTGTGAGTTCTCCAGGAGAGGCAGAATTGGCATCTCCAAGGTCTACTGTATGATGATGCAGTAGGTTACACATGGTTCCGGCGGGTTGGTTGTTGCATGCAGCTCTGACTAATTTGTCTGATATGTTTTTTGCGCGTCTGAATGCTACCAGGGGTTTCTCTGGGAAGGCATCCTTTTGGGTGGACAGTTGGAGTAATGGCCAATATTTTCCTAGGATTCTCTGGAAATTTGGATTGGCCTCATTATAGGTGGTGACAAGTGGTATCTTCGGTTGCTCGCTTTTTGGAGTTTTCTGTTTGAGCAATTCTTCCCTGTTTTTGTTTCTCGCTTTGGTTCGAGAAACTTCAAGGATGTCGGATGGGTATCCTCTTTGTTGATAGTCTAACATTCTTAGTTCTGAATGTTTGTCATAGTCTTCAATATTCGTACAATTCCTTCTTATTCTCATGAATTCTCCATAAGGACCACCTGTTTTGCAGTGTTTAGGGTGGGAGGAATTATAGTGTAGATAATTGTGGGTGTGTGTATTTTTCGTGTAGAGATCTGTGTAGATAGAGCCATTTTTTCTATCTACCTTTACTAAAGTGTCCAAAAACTCTACCTCCTCTTTCGAGTGTTTTGAAGTGAACTTTATTTTGGGGTGGTATGAGTTGGTATATTCAATTAAGTCAAGGAGTTTCATCAATATATCTCAGATAGAGAGATGGTGTCGATGGGACATTCTTTAGGAGGTTTTCCTCTAGGTGTGCCATAAAGAGGTTGGCATATGATGGGGCTACCCTGGTTCCCATGGCTGTTCCTCCGACTTGTAGGAAATTCTCACCATTGAAGGAGAAGTTGTTGATTTTTAGTACTGCCTCGAGAAGGTTCATCAAGCTTTTGATGCTCCTTTTGCCTTTGTATGTTTTAACCAGACATCTGTATACTGCATTGAGGCCCTCGTTATGGGGGATGTTTGTATACAGGCTAGTCACGTCCATTGTGGCTACAATGATTTCATTATTACTCCTAATGGAAGAGATTTTCCTAATGAAATCTGTGGTGTCCCTTACATATGAGGGTGTTTCCTTGACAAAGGGTTTGATGTGTTTGTCTACAAATGCAGAGATTTGTTCTGTGGGAGACCCATTTCCACTGATAATAGGTCTCCCTACAACCGTTTTCTTGTGTATTTTGGGTAGGAAGTAGAATTTGGCTGTCTCAGCCTCATGCAGACACAATGTCATGTACACATCATTGTCTATTTCGTCCTTGTCATACATTTGATTCAGTATGTTCCTTACACTGGTTTTATGTTGTTCTGTGAGGTCAGTTGGGGTTTTGACATAAAAGGTGATGTCATTCAGTTGTCTCACTGCTTCTTTAGTATAATTGTAGGATATAGATTACCTACCTATAGACTCTCAGGAACATATAAAGACAATCATGGACAATCACGATCTCTGGCAGAATATCATGCATAGTTATTGTGTGCCACGTGAAGTCAACAAGTGCAGGCTGACGCATTGCCTCACTCACGGGACATAGAGATGACTCACCGGACATAGAGATGACGTGATTCCCCCACGCGACGCAGGCAAGACGTGCACAACCCGTGCGCAACCCCCTAGCAGGAGAAGATGCCACGCAGGCAGACCCCACACACATGATGCTCAACGATCCTTTAAAAGGCCCCGCAACTGTTAGACGCGGAGGAGAAGCAGAGTTCTAGCGTCCACTTGCCTAGAAGATCCACGACACTCAGCATCGTGACCACATAGACTTGGGTGTTTTAAGTATTCTCAGGACTCTATTAGTATCATGCATTTGGGTATTTCATATGCCTCGCTCATTGCCATGCCGGCCTAGCCAGACAAGGATTTACAGCACCAAATAAAGGTAGATATTGTGCAGTGTATATTCTGTGTCTGCAGTCCTTATTACCTCACACCTCATGATCATATAGGTAGATAGGGTTGCTAGGTTCCCTGCCCCGCCTCACAGTAGCCAGCGAGTAGAGTAGAGTATCAATCCCCCGTCCACGTCCCCCAACGACAGATACTCACAAACCATGGGTAACATAATCTTCTGTGTCCATAATTACTATAGCAGAGCCTTTGTCTGCCTTTTTTATAGTTATGGAATTGTACCTGCTTAGGGTTTCTAAGGCTGAGTTTTCCTCTCTGTTGAGGTTTTGGGTGCGGGGGGGGCCTAGGGATAAATTAGTTGATGTCCCTTTGGACCCATTTGAAGAAAGTTTCTAACACTGGGTCTCGGGAGGTGGATATTGGTTCCCATGTGCTTTTGGGTATGAATTTGGTTTGGGGATCCGAGATTGGATGGGCAGTTGTTGATGTTGATGGGATGGTGGTAGGAGCAAAATAGGTGGTTGTGCTCAGTTGAGTTTGGTTGGGGCTGTCAGGTTGACTTAGTGGTTGTGGGTCTGGGTCGTGCCAAATGGATTTTAGTCTCATTCTTCTGAAAAAGGATCTCAAGTCTGATTGTATTTCATGTATTTTAGGTTCACCTGGGCATACTTTCATTGAAGTCATCTACTGTCAGGACCGTCTTTGGTTCCGTATTTGTTTCATTGTTTTCCTTGTTACTATTGTTAATGTTTTTGGATAGACTAATGTCTTGCTTTGAGAGCACTGTCCATGAGTTTTCTGTAGGCGTTCTCTTTGGTGTGCTCACTTGACCCTTTTTAACTGAATAGATTAATGAAGTCACCGATTGTGGGCTTTTTATGTGGAGTTTTTCTTGTTGGTGGATCCCT
The DNA here is from genome assembly GCA_949316495.1 of Amphiduros pacificus. Taxonomy (NCBI): domain Eukaryota; kingdom Metazoa; phylum Annelida; class Polychaeta; order Phyllodocida; family Hesionidae; genus Amphiduros; species Amphiduros pacificus. The sequence goes on along the minus strand of OX439007.1, from coordinate 11,068,872 downwards.
TGGTATTGGGGATCCTTCTTTTTGCTTCCTTTGTCATGCGTCGATACTTTTCTTGTTGCTTGGTCGGTATCGTTTTGCTCTTCCTGTTTCTTGGAATGCCGAACGTTTCTTCCTCGGTCTTCTTCAAGTCATATGAAAATCTTTTGCGTTGTCGGCTGCTTTCTTCAATGCGGACCCGATTGGCGACAGCGTTTGCCGCTGCTTGGGCCTCGGTATAGCAGTTGTTGTCGACTTTTGAGCGTAACTCTGACCATGTTGCATCTGCGGTGTGCTGATTCATTCTTTGAAATTTAAGATTCGGAAACTGACTAGGAGTAATACAAATAATTGTTATTGATTTAACCACTGCAGCTCTCAGCAATGAAGCCAATATGGAATACACTGGCCGCTTCACCGGCTGCAGTAACCATGGTAACTACATAATTGCACTGTGGGCACTGAACCGCTTCGTTAGCTGCAGCAAATACATGATCGCAGCTGGGCGCTGAACCGTGGCAACTTGCCCAACACCACTAAAGGCACAATAAAACAGATAATTAAAGAGACATAATACATACCAATTTCTAACGGTAACCTAAACACATAAACACCACCAATAACTACACTGATCATTGTGATAGATGTGAGTGGACAACATTTGACCACCAAACAAGGTTTACACATAAAAATCTGGATCTGAAATATAAAGCATTTCAATATATTTTGGTCCAATTGGTTTCCTCTTTATATATAAAGTCATTTTCTTTTTCCTTTTGATATTTAGTCCAATTAGTTATATATATATATAGTGTCTCATAATGTCAGAACGTAGAATTTCACTCTCATCAGGAGGTTCACAGGGCGGAACAGAAGTTAGTAGATTTCCCTGTCTTTGTTGCTTTCTGTCACATTGTCCACGGGGTCTCACACATTGTCCATAGGGTCGCCTGCTGTAATGGCCTTTGTTATATCTCTCAGTGTTCTCTACCTATAGACTCTCAGGAGCATATAAAGACAATCATGGACAATCACGATCTCTGGCAGAATATCATGCATAGTTATTGTGTGCCACGTGAAGTCAACAAGTGCAGGCTGACGCATTGCCTCACTCACGGGACATAGAGATGACTCACCGGACATAGAGATGACGTGATTCCCCCACGCGACGCAGGCAAGACGTGCACAACCCGTGCGCAACCCCCTAGCAGGAGAAGATGCCACGCAGGCAGACCCCACACACATGATGCTCAACGATCCTTTAAAAGGCCCCGCAACTGTTAGACGCGGAGGAGAAGCAGAGTTCTAGCGTCCACTTGCCTAGAAGATCCACGACACTCAGCATCGTGACCACATAGACTTGGGTGTTTTAAGTATTCTCAGGACTCTATTAGTATCATGCATTTGGGTATTTCATATGCCTCGCTCATTGCCATGCCGGCCTAGCCAGACAAGGATTTACAGCACCAAATAAAGGTAGATATTGTGCAGTGTATATTCTGTGTCTGCAGTCCTTATTACCTCACACCTCATATAGGTAGATAGGGTTGCTAGGTTCCCTGCCCCGCCTCACAGTAGCCAGCGAGTAGAGTAGAGTATCAATCCCCCGTCCACGTCCCCCAACGACGGATACTCACAAACCATGGGTAACATAATCTTCTGTGTCCATAATTACTATAGCAGAGCCTTTGTCTGCCTTTTTTATAGTTCTGGAATTGTACCTGCTTAGGGTTTCTAAGGCTGAGTTTTCCTCTCTGTTGAGGTTTTGGGTGCGGGGGGGGCCTAGGGATAAATTAGTTGATGTCCCTTTGGACCCATTTGAAGAAAGTTTCTAACACTGGGTCTCGGGAGGTGGATATTGGTTCCCATGTGCTTTTGGGTATGAATTTGGTTTGGGGATCCGAGATTGGATGGGCAGTTGTTGATGTTGATGGGATGGTGGTAGGAGCAAAATAGGTGGTTGTGCTCAGTTGAGTTTGGTTGGGGCTGTCAGGTTGACTTAGTGGTTGTGGGTCTGGGTCGTGCCAAATGGATTTTAGTCTCATTCTTCTGAAAAAGGATCTCAAGTCTGATTGTATTTCATGTATTTTAGGTTCACCTGGGCATACTTTCATTGAAGTCATCTACTGTCAGGACCGTCTTTGGTTCCGTATTTGTTTCATTGTTTTCATTGTTACTATTGTTAATGTTTTTGGATAGACCAATGTCTTGCTTTGAGAGCACTGTCCATGAGTTTTCTGTAGGCGTTCTCTTTGGTGTGCTCCCTTGACCCTTTTTAACTGAATAGATTAATGAAGTCACCGATTGTGGGCTTTTTATGTGGAGTTTTTCTTGTTGGTGGATCCCTTGGTATTGGGGATCCTTCTTTTTGCTTACTTTGTCATGCGTCGATACTTTTCTTGTTGCTTGGTCGTTATCGTTTTGCTCTTCCTGTTTCTTGGAATGCCGAACGTTTCTTCCTCGGTCTTCTTCAAGTCATATGAAAATCTTTTGCGTTGTCGGCTGCTTTCTTCAATGCGGACCCGATTGGCGACAGCGTTTGCCGCTGCTTGGGCCTCAGTATAGCAGTTGTTGTCGACTTTTGAGCGTAACTCTGACCATGTTGCATCTGCGGTGTGCTGATTCAATCTTTGAAATTAAGGATTCGGAAACTGACTAGGAGTAATACAAATAATTGTTATTGATTTAACCACTGCAGCTCTCAGCAATGAAGCCAATATGGAATACACTGGCCGCTTCACCGGCTGCAGTAACCATGGTAACTACATAATTGCACTGTGGGCACTGAACCGCTTCGTTAGCTGCAGCAAATACATGATCGTAGCTGGCGCTGAACCGTGGCAACTTGCCCAACACCACTAAAGGCACAATAAAACAGATAATTAAAGAGACATAATACATACCAATTTCTAACGGTAACCTAAACACATAAACACCACCAATAACTACACCGATCATTGTGATAGATGTGAGTGGACAACATTTGACCACCAAACAAGGTTTACACATAAAAATCTGGATCTGAAATATAAAGCATTTCAATATATTTTGGTCCAATTGGTTTCCTCTTTATATATAAAGTCATTTTTTTTTTCCTTTTGATATTTAGTCCAATTAGTTATATATATATATAGTGTCTCATAATGTCAGAACGTAGAATTTCACTCTCATCAGGAGGTTCACAGGGCGGAACAGAAGTTAGTAGATTTCCCTGTCTTTGTTGCTTTCTGTCACATTGTCCACGGGGTCTCACACATTGTCCATAGGGTTGCCTGCTGTAATGGCCTTTGTTATATCTCTCAGTGTTATATTGTCACAGTCTTTGTAGCAGCCAATAGGACCGTCAGCCTGCACTTCAGATAGGATCAATGCTGTTCTCACTCACACCATGGACCGTTTGGACTCTCCACCACTTTGTTACCTAGTGAGGGAAGCCTCACAAGATATGGGGAAACTCGCTGCCTAACTACTATCTCAGGTGATCGAGGAGAACTGCAGAGACGGTAGATACAATAGTCATCCTTTATTCAGGGTATATAATAGTATACATATACATCGAATACATACATCGAATACATACATCGAATATATACATATATATATATATATATATATATATGTATATATATATATGTATATATATATATAAAACCCCAAGTTAGCGTACAGCATGGCATGAGTGGTCATCCATGTAGATCCTGTTTAGGATTTTAGGATTTTAGCAGTCTTGAGTGCATCCATATTTCCTCTCTCTAACAGAGACCTGGCAGTGTTGAGTCTGGTTTTAATGTTCCCCTTTTTAAATTCAATGTATATTTTTGCTAATCTTGGAGCATCATTTCTCATGAATTCATACTGCCCACCTTTGGAGGTGCTTTAGGTTTGGTCTTAAAATAAGCCACGGGCCGTGGCGCAGTTGGTTAGAGCGCCAGCTTATTAGCACCAGTTCCTCTGTGGTGATCCAAAGGTCGTGGGTTCGAACCCCGGCCGTGCCGGGATTGAACTCGTGATACAATTTCCCACATGAGCTGAGGCCCGTGCCTAAAGGGTTAACCCGTTGTCCTTGTAAATCTGTGACCGGGTGGGTTGTCATGTCAAGGACCTACGACATGACAATTCAGTGAGGCAGCACTATATCTGCTACAAGTAGGTCTCATCACGAAATGACTGAAATAATGTTGAAAGTGATGTAAAACCCCAAACAAACAAACAAACAAAATGGTCTTAAAATACCTTCTGGTTGCAGAATACATTTATCCTTCTTTAATCATTTGCCCTATTTCATCAAGCGGGAGGGCCAAGGGCCGTGGCACAGTTGGTTAGAGCGCCAGCTAATTAGCACCAGTTCTTCTGTGGTGATCCAAAGGTCGTTGGTTCGATCCCCGGCCTTGCCGAGATTGAATTTATGACACAATTTCACACATGAACTGAGGCCTGTGCCTAAAGAATTAACCCGTTGTCCTTGTAAATCTGTGACCGGGAGGGTGGTCATGTCAAGGACCTGCGACATGACAATTTAGTGAGGCAGCACTAAATCTGCTACAAGTAGGTCTCATCCCAAAATGACTGAAATAATGTTGAAAGTGATGTAAAACCCCAAACAAAACAAACAAAAACATCAAGCTGGAGTCGAAACGAAAGATGGCTTTTACAAATGCAGTAATTGGCTTGGTTCAAATGTTCTTTCTGAGAGAAATGCTGAAAAAAACTTTTCTAGGAGGTATTTACACTTTACTCTATGCATTCACAACTGTACAGATTTGTAGAAATGCATTACTACGATGACCCTCTAATTTTGAACATGGTCATGGAACCATTTTCCTCACTATACTGACCTTATTTTAATGAATTATAGCAATTAAAAAACATATGCAAATTGCCTAAAGTGCTATGCTGTTCATCGCTCTTTATGTTGAAGAAATTGCTTTATGAATGATAATTTAAATCCTTTCCCAAAGCAGGCTTGAGCAAATAATTTTGACTAATCAAAAAGCATATTACAAATTTAGTTTGGCCCAAATGTGATATTTCAATTCTTATTGGCTAATTTTGCAATGTTATTTAAAATGGCAGCCTGCTTGACAATACAATGATAGCTATTAGATTGTTGAAAAAAATCATAACAAAATCAGAAAAAAAGCATACCCCACTGGAAAATAGAATTGGCCCCCATGAAAATACAAATTCTTTCCTACTAAATGATAAGAACTCACCCCCAATAGGTTCAGAGATCCACTTATAGTTACGGAGCCACTTCGATGGCTCCGTAACTATCAGTTTTCTAATATGAGATGGGTCCGTAACTATCAATTATAACTACTGAAAGTGTTAACTTATGTATCATTACAAGAGTAAACAAGCTAGTACAGGTTAGTACAAGCTACTAAACAAGCAGATAAACAAGCAGATTAATAAGCAGATTGACAAGCAGATTGACAAGCAGATTGACAAGCAGATTGACAAGCAGATTGACAAGCAGATTAATAAGCTGATAAAAAAGCAGAGACACAAAGTTAATTGCACTTGTCTGCTTGCTGTGTGGGGGTGTCAAAAAGCTGTTAACAGCTCTGTCATATGGGGCATTGTTATAATCATATCTTAACATACATTAAAGAGATTAAACTAGGCAATGCTTAATTAAATTGAGTAAAAAATATAAAATGGAAATCCTTTAAATATATCATGAAATAAAGTAAAATATAAGAAATGATAATAAGAGGACAATGTACAGGTTTAAAAAAAATTGGCAGAAATTAACATATGGGTAATCCCATTGCTATCAAGTTTGAAGTACTGTTTTATAAAACTGATATATAATTGTCAATTAGAGAATGTTCTATTCTGAGTAGTACATGGGGATCCTCCTTTTGTATTTTTAAAAAGGGAAATATTTTAAACTTCCCCTTGCCACATATTCGCAAATGTCCTGATAACGGGCAATTTTGATAAGATGGATTTGACATCTGAGATTTGTGAACGGAGACCATTTGTCTTTGGTGTTTGGTTGAACGTATTAATCATGTTGGCATCCAGGACATCTTATTGCATAGATTGTATATGTGGCTCTGCAGTCAAGATTAGTTTTGAACTGTAGGGAGTCAGAAGATCTAAGCTTCCAACTAGGTGTGAGGGAATGAGATAGGTAAACATGATGAATGATTCAAATAAGTATTATAAACTAATAATATGAACAAGTGGCAGCTTCTTACAGGCGTAAGAATTAAGACAACTAATGTTAAATATTTAAATATTGTGAACAACATGTGGAAAAGATAGTCCCATACCCTTATAACAACGATGAAATGTTTTTTTTTATTCACAAGATCTCTGTCATTCCTCTGCTTTAGCCTGGAAATTCATGCCATGTAAGATAATCCTGAGTGATAATCCGATACGAAACAGTGACAGTTTAGAACAGTTTACAAATGTTCCCGTGTACGACTCTTTTTTGAGCCAGTGACGATAGAGAACGAGTAGTGGTCCTGAGAAGAATTCTCATATTTATCAATAACAGTTCAGAGTGAGAAATGAACCTAAACTGATCCCGGATGCAAATCTACCTGAGAGGACCATTTCGGAAGGGGAGATAGATGATCGAAGGAAGGACTCTGATATTTAACAATGGCAATTCAGAGCTGGAAATGAGCCCAAACTGAAATATGCTTGAATACGGCTGGTTTGCTAATGAGAAACATTACTGGATGCAAAACTGATACCTGATACTTTGGAAATCTTTAAAATATCCCATTTGGTATCCAGTTGCAATGAGTCTGAATTTAACTTAAAATAGGAAACAGATCTAAGGATCAAAATGGATAATACTAAGGTTACCGACTAAATAACTTTAAAAAGTTGTGAAATTTATCTGTAATAATAGCCATCAAACAAGGCCTCTATGGCTATACACACATTGGGTATAAAATAGACCGAGACCCAAGTTGAGTTTTTGAGGGATCAACTTGATCACCTTGCTTTGACTCCAGAAAACTATGCCAGACAGAGGGATGTGTGACAGATTGATGTGTGGGTCCAATACTTTAAACAACACTTAAAATTCAACAACAAACATATAATACGACTCACCATACAATAAACATGTCTAAAATGCTATTCATCTTCTTAACACTTTTAATTTACCTGTGGACTATTTCTAGCCCAATCTCTCATTCAGATCCAATACGGCTGCCAAGAGCAGTAAACTAAGTTTCTTTGTTACAGTAAAAGAACAATATCTGAGAAATTTGGAAATCTTAAGTTTGTAACAGGACTGATCTCAATCATTCAAAACGCAATTATTCACTCAGCCATTACATTGTGACACAAACATCTTGTCTCAATGCCCCAAAAGCATTCCATGGGAAAATATAAACAACAGACCCAGTTGAAATATACCATATTGGGCCATATACACAGATCCATGGATGTCACAGAACCATCTCCACCAGTTCCTCTGAGGTGATCCAAAGGTCGTGGGTTCGATCCTGGGCCATGTGGAAATTGAATTCATGATATAATTTCACACATGAGCTTAGGCTCGTGACTAAAGGGTTCATTGTCTTTGTAAATTCGTAACCGGATCAACTTATTATAAATCCCTTATTATAAATTTAGCGAACCATCCTTATACAATATTTGTATGTGGTAAACATTTACTTCAAATTGCATATGAATAAGTCAGGAAATCTAATTCGGTTAAGTTCGTGTGCAACATTCACTGGTCACTGAATAAGTATAATGTTAATTCTGAATATCTATAGATCTATATATATGTATCCCAATTTCTTTCAGTTAAGTGCTTGTTTGAGCTAGTAAAGTTGAGGGTAGCAATGAATACAACTAGTAACAGCTCACCCAGTGTGTATGCACCGTATCTACCGGACGGAACCCAATACTATGCAGACAATGCTGATACCAATAACATAGTGCCTCAACAAATCTCACCGCTGGTCATGAAAGCATTGGGTAACCACAATTTCCTTTTTATAACATAACTCATTTTCACGATTTTTACTTTTCTCATCATTGTGAGATGTCTATACTAATGGAATAAAACACATACAAAATATATTTTTAGGACTAATTATTCATTTAAAGGTTTAGTATTAGACCTTGTCCTGTGGCTTTTCCTCTAAATACAAATATATGACTGCAAGGAGTCTAATGTGTAAAGATGAGGACACTGATGGAGCTAAATACCTATGAAAGGCTAAGAAATGCCGGCCACCAAATACAAAACACTTTAATTTGTAAAAATGATTGTTGTAAATTATATATTTTATTTTTTAACAGATATGGTATCCAATAAAAAAAGACCCATATTTAGGATTTGTGATTATGGAACGTCAGATGGTAGTGTTTCATTGCCTCTGATGAGCAATATCATAGGTGAGACATTTTATTCTGTCACATACAAATGTGATTTCACAGTTAAAATGCATTATCAGTGAATTCTATATAGAACACTGTCATAGGAAACATTCAATGTGTGACAGTGTGGATTGACTTGAAATAGAACAATGCCAGAGAAACCATTGTAAGTGAGCTCCATGTGCAACAATGTCATGGGAAACATTATGAGTGAATTATAATATTACTGTAATAACAATAATAATAATTATCAAAGTTATGAATAGTAATGATAACTTCAATAATTAATTCATGCACAGCATCCACTGTACCAATTAGCTTGATCTTGGTCTCATTGGAAAAAAGTGAAATATTAAAAAAGGTGGAAGGGAGTAGCATACATTCCTATTTCCAATGGTCAAAATAGCCAAAAACTGGTAATTCAAATAGAGTAGAGGGAGTAGTTTTAACAAAGGTAATAGCCATATTCCATATATGATCAAACAATCACATTTACATAATTTATGACGTTACAGTGAAATCACTTTCCTACATGACATTTGTGATACTTGGCGTCACCATGCTTGTCTCCATTAAGAGATTTCTAGTGCAGGTTTAATTATCTTTCTACTCCAATTGATGAAACTATGGTCTTTTTTATATGAAATATTCAGATTTTTCCATAATCCATACATTGTTAGTATAAGACGATTTGATAAATTTGATAAAAGTGTGCACCCCGGAGCCTCACACGCCTGTGTTTACCTTGCTCACAATGTCAGGAGGTCTCCAGAGCAAGTTGAACTATCTTTGTACTCCAATTATTGATGAAACAATGGTCTTTTGTGTATGTAGTATTCATGTTTTTTTCAATACACCAAGCATTGTCAGTATACAATGAATTGAAAGAATTGTGCATCTCGAAACCTCATTAAACTGTGTTGACTGTCGCAACATCAAGAGACCACCAGTGCAAGTTGAATTATCTGTTTATTCCTACCAAGTATTTGAGAAATTATCGTCTTATCAAAAAGAGGCGACGGGCAATGACATGGTGAGAGCGCCAGCTTATTAGCACAAGTTCCTCTGTGGTTATCCAAAGGTTGTGGGGTCAATCTTTCTTCCATGACTCTTTGCTCTTTTGTCAATGAAATATTCAGATTTTTTTAACATTCCATATATACGGTCACTATTTCATAGTGATATTTTATTTTATAATATAGAAAATAATATACTCATTTTTAGAATTTATCAAGAAGAAATGGGGTGTGGAAACACAGATTCAAATAGTCTATGAAGATCAACCAATGAACAATTTTAAGTCTCTTCTTCTGAGAGTTCATGGTGAGTATATGAGAGACATTTTTCTTGATACAGCAAATAACAATATAATGCTCAGAGGCATGGCTGAGTTGGCATTTGTTATAACTAGGTTAGGCAGACAGTTTAAGCTTTTAATCCTAAGTTATTTTGTTTTATAGTAAATGTTATATGTTTCCATTACAGTCATTAGGCCTGTTTGCTATTTATGACCATTTTAAATCTATATATGCTTTTTATTAAATATGTTGGATATTTATATCATTAATGTAAAATGACTTTCACTAGGTCTGGTCCCAGGATCATCAACCTACCTAACACATTCTACGGGAGTGTATGTTGCAGTAGTAGGTATTGGATATTATGACCAGTGTGTCCCTGACAATTCAATTCACCTCGGAATATCCACTAGTTCAATGCATTGGATGAGCAAGTGGTCAGTGGTTAAACCAATTTAATTTTTCAAGCAGGGTTCCAATGGTAAAATATAAAGTAATTTCTGGAAGACAAATATTCAAGCTCATTACAATTGTATTATCAGTTAAGTGAACATCTAGGTTTAAAATCAGCTTTTTCATTTAAAACCAGTAAAACAAAATCAAATTACAATGCATATATTTTTAATTTTCGTTTTAATTTCCCTTCTCAATTAAATGATAATAAATAAACAATATATGAAACAAATCACAAAATAAATTATTTTTGAATATATATATAATAGAAATGAAACTCCTCAATTATAAACATACGAAAAGATAAAAAGACACTGAAAGGTCAATTGATATGTGAAGTGTTTACGTGGGGAACTATATCTGTATATTAATTTCTTTGTGTCCAATACTTGCAATCCATATTTCCTCACTAAACTACAAATCATAAAACCTGGTTGAAGCATTTATTATAGAATATTTTTTGTGGACCTTTCTGAACTTGTGTAAAACCAGTTTTAATTGCTGCTGATTGTCACTTATTAATGCAGCTAAGCCTGAATGAATGGATAATAACTTTTGTCATTTACAATACATCAATTAAATATGATTTATATGGATAATGTTTTTAAAATAATCCATATATAAGCCATGGACCTCAATAAACAAGAGCTGCAGCTAAGTTTGAGAGGCTTCTAATATCTACTTGTAGTCTTTGTTTACTTCATTTATCACTTATCCAAGAAAACATATCGCTAGAACAATATGAAATAAGACATCCCACATTAATCAGGAGAAGATGTTCAGAATTTTAAATCTTTTGCAGTCCCTGTAACCTTACTGGTACTATGAATCATAAATTGGCCACTGTCAAGGAGGAACAAAGAATATGGAGAGAACAAGGAGCTAAAGATTGGGAAACTATCCTCCTAAAGCGTGCCAAGGAACTTGAACCAGGTCAAATAAATTTTAAAAAGTAATGTCTTACAGGATTGTATTGTGTATAAAGTGAATTCCTTGATGCAGAAGTTGATATTTGCCAATGGTGGATGGCTTTGCACATTAATGTTCAAGTTAGGAATGAATGTACAAATAAGAGCTATTCCTGAGCAGTTAACTGTCCTGACAGAATAATTGTTTGTGTTATTCCTAACCATTTAACACACACAATTTTTAAAAGGATGGTCCATATTAAGATTATTAGGTTCATAACTTTCTATTTTTTTGTTTGTATTAACCAGCTTTACAACAGTTTAGGCTTTATGAGTATAAGTTCAAAAAGCTTGATTTAATGCCCTACCCTTTTTTAAGAATGACTAGGGATCAGTATCTTCCATTATCACATAGACAAAAAACACAAACTACAGCTTTGGATAACCAGTCCTGGAGCACTGGTTTGGTTTCAACTCAGGAGCAGATATCCGCCTTTTCCGCATACAGCATAACCGTAGTACTGGGATTTGTACCCCTGACCTTTAGCATGGCATATAGAGCCGCCATGTCACAAGTTCATAGATACCTGTATTGAAATTATCCATATAAGTTAGTTAAAAATACACTCTTGGAGTGGTTCCCCACATACATGCCCTATCCCAGAAAGAATCAAACTTGAATGCCCACAAACCCCAGCCCTGTGCCGAACTGTTAGCCAGGACTGAGTTTGCACATGTAACTCCCAACCTGGCATTTCAGCCTTCATCACGCACCACTAGAGACAAGCAGCCACTATATCAAGACGTAATTAATTTTCATTGCATGCCATTTTTTCTCCATGTAGGATGAATAATATGGCTTCATTGAGGTGGAGGTCTATTTGCAAACAATGTGATTCATTGGCAAACAATAAATGCAAACCCAAGCTTTTTATGTATGAACTTTCTCCTCTTAAAATATCTTTGGATCATAGCAAAGTGTTATGAGGTATACTTAATTTCAAAATTCCAAAAAATATTTTGCATTTCTCAGATTCTTTCACACCATTAAAAAGAATGAACTTTACAATCCAAATTAAGTTTCAAACCCAAAACCTTTCAGGGGCTATATCATATGAGAACAGTTTTTCAACGATCAACTTTCTCAGCAGAAATTTGGGAAATTAGATTACAAAATCGATATTGTACTGCTAACCATTGCATTCAATATATGCATTGCATAAATATAGGTATTGTCACTTTTTAAACAGGAGGTCAAATGGTAATTTGCTGTGATTGTGTCATTGATGAGTGGCCAAATCGAAATGAATCTACTATCTATCAGAATTTAGACAATATCCTTCAAAGTCTTGTTGAGGATGGTCATGTAACAACAGTAAGTAAATATCTAAACATGTCATGCTATCTAAAAATAATAATTATACATTTATTACTATTTAAAGCCATAATTATAGGTTTACATATCATATTGTTATCATTGTGTATTTTTTCTATATGTAAAGATGTACATAAAAAAGAATTACTATTGTTGGGTTGTCATTTTTCAAAAGCTTTGATGTAAAGATTGTGTAATGTTGGGGTTCTGCGCATGCGTTGAGAGTGGAATGGCGGCTTTCATTTGAGCTCCGATAAAATCGTCCTTCTTGGTCGATTTTCTGGAGTCTATTGCTAGTCTAGCGCCTCACTTTCTCGCAGAGAACCCGGTCTATACAAAGGTCTATCTGATATCGGACTTATTGCAAGCTCTGACGGCAGTTTTGATTGGAAATCCGCTCGCGAGGGCGGGATCATACTGTGTTGTCTTTGCGAGGCACCGCGCTCACGAGTATCCACTCAATAGCACTACTTGTCTGGATAGGTTCACACCCCTAACCATTGATGACGTCCGGAAATTGGTCAAAAGGTCAGCAAAGAAGTCATGTGACCTGGATCCAATTCCAACCTGGCTCCTACTTGACCTCTTAGACGACCTCCTACCAATAATTACTTCCATCATAAATATATCACTGATGGAATCAGCAGTATCGGAAAATATGAAAATAGCCATCATAACACCCCTACTGAAGAAACTAGGTCTGGAACTGGTTGAAAAAAACTATAGGCCTGTTTCCAACCTAACATTTGTCTCCAAACTAACCGAGAGGGCAGTTGCAGACCAACTAGTCCCCCATCTTGTAAGGAATGGTCTTACTGACAAGTTTCAATCAGCCTACAAGGAATATCACAGCACTGAAACTGCTTTGCTCAAAGTGCAAAATGATATCTTAGGCTGCCTTGACAATAGAAAGGCAGTTATCTTATTGTTGCTTGACCTTTCCGCTGCTTTTGACACCATTGACCATAAAATCCTTTTGGACAGGCTGAGGGATAGATGCAACGTCACAGGTCATGCACTCTCCTGGATTCGGTCATACCTAATGGACAGAAAGCAATGTGTGAAGGTGGGGATTCATAGATCCTGTCTCAAATCCCTAAAATATGGGGTACCCCAGGGCTCAGTCCTGGGTCCTATACTGTTCACCATTTACATGACACCCCTATCTGATATACTTGCAAAATATGGTCTAAGCTATCATATTTATGCAGATGATACTCAGATCTACATCCCTATGGACCACGCCTCTCCCCATCATGTGGATATGAGCAGACACAAATTGGAGGAGTGTGTCAGGGAAGTCAGAACTTTCCTAATATCAAACAAGATGAAGATAAATGATGGAAAAACAGAGATGCTCATATGTACTGACAGATACAGTACTACCACCCATAGCAGTATCCCATCCACAATCAGAGTGGGTGACTCTGATATTGCTCCTAGTCAGTCAGTTGTTGACCTTGGTATCACATTTGACTCCAACATGGACATGAAGGCCCAGATCAGGAAAATGTGTCAGAAGGGCTATTATCACATCAGGAACCTGGCGGCCATCAGACATTGTCTAGACGAGAAGACCGCGGTAACACTTACCCATGCTTTTGTTACATCCACCCTTGACTATGGTAATGGTCTTCTGGCAGGTCTTCCTAACACTGACATTAGGAAACTGCAATACCTCCAAAACTCTGCAGCAAGGGTAGTTGGAAAAATCAGGAAATTTGATCACATTTCAGGAAAATTAAGGGAACTGCATTGGCTTCCAGTTCATGCGAGAATTGATTTTAAAATCCTCCTATTAACCTGGAAAGCCCTTAACGGTAAGACTCCGCCTTACTTACGGGATCTACTCCTGATTAAAGAAGGTGAACGCTGTCTAAGATCCAATGATGGCACCCACCTACAGGTACCTAAAACCAGGCTAAGGACAATAGGTGACAGGGCCTTCTCATCCATAGGCCCACGACTATGGAATTCCTTGCCTACTGATATTAGGACAAGCACGTCAGTCTCCTCGTTTAAGAGTAGGCTGAAAACTCATCTCTTCAGGATGCATGTCCTGAACTCAGCGCTATGAACAGACTTGTCTGGTATCAGCGCTATACAAATTTTATTATTATTATTATTATTATTATTATTAATGCTGTAAATGATCTTAATGCCCATCCTTAAAAATACAATCAAAACAATGTCTGCTTGGATACTGAACTTATTATTTATTATTATTTCAGGTTTAAAGGGAACAAGTCATAGTAGTTTAACTTTTAATTAAAGCATCCGTTATTTGTTAGGTCCTTTTCAACACACTTTCTGTCATTATGCTTTCAATGCATTTACAGCTTGGCTATCACAATAGCAAAAAACCTGTAAATGCACTCCCGACTCAACACCATTCATTTTTTAAATCTCTGTTCACAATGTTCTTTTACTAAGGTAATGTCCATGTCCTTTACGGGAAAGATTATTTCCACACATGAAGTCCAAAATGTGGTGTTCAAATGTAATATTATTTAATTAATATTTGTCTGATTTAGGAAGAGTCCCTCAATACCAATATATGCATTTATGAGCGAACAAAAGAAGAATTTGAAGCACCCTGGAATGATCCGGATTCACCTGTGCCAAAATCTGGATTGACCTTGATTAGTATTGACTTTGAAGTTAGTACTTGTCAAAACCAACAACAATGGCTCAAAAGAAAAAATGAGATAGGTACAGTGAGAATTTTTTTTCATGCAATTACTGAATGACATACTGTAAAATAATGCACAATTTGAAATAATTATATATGCATGTGAATGTATATATGCCCCATCTTTCCTTTAATATATAAGAGGTAAATATCTAAATATTATAAATTATGTTTTTCAAAGGTTCTGAAAATTCAGCAAAGTTGCATGCAGTTCAGTTCACAGCCTCTACTAGGAAATGGCTGAACTCTTCAATTTTTGATGGCTTATCTAAGACCAGATCTATTGAGGAAAGAAATCATATTGTGGAGGAATTCTTCAGACGTCTACAAGATGGCGCTGAGAAGGCACCTGATGATTATTTCATGCATTATCATTATGCAAAGGTCCACATATCAAAAAACAATGACTCATTTCAATGAAAAAAGGCATTTTTATATGTGCCATAATATGTATGAGTTTGTCATTCACTGGCAGGTAATCTCTGTACAAACACAATCCATTTATTATGAAATAGAAAAAGAATTCTCAGACAATTGATTTGAGAGAACATCATATATGTTTAACAATCTCAATTTGATATTGAAATTATTCAGAGCCAATGATGTAAAAGTGTTAAATGGTATGTTGCTTGGATGTTTCGTTTCTCTTGACAACATTCTGGACATTGGGACTTTTTTGTATCTGAAAAAGGCTTTGGCATATATGGCAATTTTCATTCAAATCAATATCTTTGTATTAGCGATCCTTTCAGCACATTTTATACCATACTAATGTGAATATAAGTCTGAAACTTATCACAGATATCACAGAGACATGAACCAAACAAAGCTCACTGAGAGATAACTTAGTACCAGAGTTGTAATACCAAATCTTCAGTATTGGTTTGCTGAGTTTCCAGAGGACTCTTCACATCAGAACATTAGAAGCAACATCATAAAATTTAGATTGCAACACTGCAAACGAGTTCTAAATCTGAAACAAATGTAGAGATTGTATATTCCAAACGTCAACATGTGTGCTTGTTAACAAATAAAAATAAGGTAAAATTTCTTATCTGAAGCATTTGAAGTGTTTGATAGTCCCAAATGACTTGATTATCAATAATTTGCCAATGTTTTTGTCTTTGCCCAGGACAAGTCTAATGATGTTGTGATCTGACAAATATTCATCTACTCTATTAGCCACTGTGGATATATATAATCAAGGGCCACATTTTTGTTGATCTGGTTCATTCACAAATTAAGACATATATAAAGCTGATAGAGTATTCTGTAACCATTTGATATCAAACTTGTCATGTTATTTTATTTGAGATTCAGCCAGATTATTCTTTCAGGGTTAAAGTGAAATATAATACAAAATCATCGTTGATAGAAGACCTTTAGAATCTGTCATTGTCGGTTATCATTTATGACAATACACCATTTATCAAAAAGGAAACTCTAGTAATTACTTGTGATGGTTATTTTTTTGTTAATTTGTATTTAGTATTTACAGTACAGAAAATGATTAACCATTTTCTCTGTTGCTTAATCAAAAAATATTCAAAAATGGTTATGATCAGATGTTAGTCCAATAATTGATTTCAGTCCACCTTTAACTAATTCATTTTTTGTTATCTAACGCTTTATTTTTGCTTAAAGATTGACAATTATGAAATTTTAATGTACATTCATTATGATAAATATGTGATTGTGCGTGTAAAACATACATATTGTGTACATATCTATACCCGTGTCAAACCTAAAATACAACAATTGAGAAAGAAGCATTAAATATTTGTGTACTGATAGGTGGAGTTGCTTTGTCAATTCAGCTTTTTTCAATTCAGATTATTTCCATATGAAATGTAATTCTGACAATTATGAACAAAGTTATGACACAGTAACAATGGATGTGATGATGACAAACACTTCTGGCGACACCTGGTGGAATAGTGTGCGTTCTCTGTCGTTTCTTTGTCCATCTGGTGGACACAGCTCAATGAAAAATAGTTTAAGGTGCTCAAATGATGCACAACGTTTACATCTCCGCATTAAGTACGCCCATTAATGGTTGTAATGTACAACCATGTGTAGTCATAGATAAAGGCAGAAAACTGCAATTAAAAGTTCTGTGCATGAAAGAAGTTATGGTGCATGTACCTGTATGGACCCGTTTCTGAAAGCTTCCGGAATTTCAGGACCACAAAGACTGCATGTTTCTCAAGAGATATTGCGGATGGACGAGTCAAACGTGAGAAATAAGTAGTTTCATATGTATAAATATATGCTGCAATCTGATTAAGTCCCTCCTAAATTATGCTGAGGTAGAAAGTAATAATTGACCCTGAGGTATAAAACTGAATGTATACCAAATCTAACAAAATTAATATGAAATAAAAGCTTCATTTCGAGTAAGAGAATGGGAAAACCTGCAATATCTGTATTTTATGTGCGATATGAATTGTTGCAATGTATCACATAAAAGGCCCATGCCTCAGGGGTTAACCTGTTGTCCTTGTAAATCTGTGACTGGGTGAGTTAATATGTCCGCGCCCTGGGACATAACAATTCAATGAGGCGGTCCTATGTCTGCTGTAGGTAGTTTTTCACAACAGGACAGACATAATGTTGAAAGTGACCTTAACCCATGCATTCTCAATTCAAACAATTCCTATTTGAAGATCTACACAAATTGTAGCAGTTAAATGTTTATTCTATCTCAGAAGTGGTGTCTTTAACGTTATATATATAAATTGCTGACTGTTATATTGGAGACGTAGAGTTTTGATATCATTTAACAATTTTTGTTGTCAGGTTGCAAATCAGTCTAGAATTTAATGGTCAGTAAATGTTACAACTTATTTCATATTTTAGGCAGAGAACCTGCTCTGATAAACATTAAATATATGAAACAAAACAAAAGAAAGAATATCTTATTCGGTCAAGTAATTTTACATTTAATAACCAGGTGACTCCTTGGTTGGCTTGGTTAAATATTTTGTTTGCTCATCCTTGAATATGCAATCTTTTATTATTTAACAAGTTGATGAAAAGTTTTATGGTTTATAAAATCATCATCATCAGAACAACTGGTGATTAAACGTGATTAAAGGTGTCTATGAATGACACAGACAATTTTCAATTAAATAAATCAATGATGGGCTTCTCACCCTCACAGACTTTGGATAATAATATTATTTTCATGTTGATTTTTACTTTGTCTGTTATGTCGATATTTAGGAGTATTAGTCAATACTTCAAGATAAAATAATTGTAAATTTGATTTTCTTCAGGCCCTTTCAGCAACAATCGCCATATCAGGTAGGCTTTGGAGTCTTTTAACTAGTTTAAAAGTAACACTGCCAGCGGTGGGAGTCGAACCCACCACCTCCCGCCCTCCTCTTATAGAACCAACAAAGACCCAGCTCCAAAGCTCTATAACTGTGCTTATGGGCCGGAAGTTAAATCAATTGCAGACACAAAGAACTGAATGATCAAATTCAAATACAGGACAGGATTAATTAACTATCAGTGCAAAAGTAAGGATTATTTGGTTATCAGTACCGTTTATCATTTATATGCATTTCAGACCTAGACATGGGTGCATTAAGTATGTGACGATCACCTTTACCCACCAGCCACAGTTTGGCCATTGTCATCACGTTATCATGTGAAAAAATGAATAACCACTAAACCAACAGACGCAACTCCTGTAAGTCTAACCGAAGAACTCTTGAGCAAAATGTCGCATATGTCATCATTTAAAGATTTTTACTTGAAAATAAAATAAATGAAATTGAATACTTATTCATGACATTTTCCAAATAAACGGTCTAAATTTGTGTAACCAGCCTTGTTTTTGTCATTTTTGTGTGTCAGTTATAACTAGCACAAGATGATTCTCAAAACAGAATTTCATGTTGATTTTCGAATTTAGTCATGTCCATAAGGATGTCCTTTTTTAACTGTAGGTTTAAAGTCATTCAATGTTTTGACAGAAAATATTTTTTTTCAGTCTTTTGCCATCAAACCCATAGAATCAGACGTGCATCTTATGAATATGTGTCACATGAGCCCGACTATCCCCTTCTATAACTGAGAATATAAAATAGAATTTTAAAACACCCACCCGTGGCAAGAGGATATTTTACATTCCATTTCTCAAAATAATTGAAAGACATGATCATTTAAAGGAGATAAAACAATAATTCCAGACTTCATCCATTTTTTACTTCATGAAGTAGGACACGTTTAGGTCATCATATATAATAACTGCTTTCAATACAATAATCTCATAATAAAGGCATCTGTTACTTATTTATGATTTTACATTTTAAATTTGTATTGTGAATGTTTGTGCTACAAACAATTTACAATGAGATTGAGAAAGTATTTTACCAGATCTTAAAAAAAACAAAGAAAATGAAGCTCATGTTTGCAACACTTTTAATCTTTATAAAGAATTTTTAAATGCCATAACTTTATAAAAGCGATTGAGCTCAAGAAAACAAAGAGTTATGTTGCAATTATAAGGCCACATTATAGTGTTCTCCAATCATCAATCAGCAAAGCTCATATAGGTGTTCTGGAAAGATGCAAAAAATGCCAAATCCCGTTTGCATGAGATTTTTTAAATTATCTCTTTCGGTGGCAATTCATACGTTATGTATGATTATGTCTAAAATCTCCCCGAAAAAGCTTGATTTTTCTTTGGATGGCATTAAATACAATTTTAAAATTTGATATCAGTTGCCAGCTGCAAAAAACTGAGTCAAGTCAGCTGAGTCAAACCGGTTTAATTTGGTCGTTTAATCGGATTTACCTCAGTTTTTGCAGCTGGCGACTTTTAACTCTATTAGAGCTCTATCAATTTCACCAAACCTTTCTCTTCTCTATCAACTCCACCAAACTTTTCTAGTTGAAATAGAGGAGACCCTGCAGGTTCCATAATCCCCTCCAGATCACTTATCTGAGCTTTGCCGATTGGTGATTGGAGAACACTAGGCCACAATAAGGTAACATCTGAAGAAGACAGTTTGAAGCACAGCTATCTAAAAAGTCTAACTTTTCAATTTTCTCAGAGATAAAAGTTACTGTCCACAATGAGTTTAACTAGTTCAGCCTCTGTGAAGTCCATGGCCACCACCCCGTACCTCGCCCTCCTGCCCTTGTCAACCCGGACATACCTGTGCAGCCTGGGGTTGATCCTTCTGGCCACAGCATTAGGGAAAGCCAGGGCGCTGGCTCCACTTGTGTAGGTTATATAGAGGTCAGACTCAGGGGCCTGTTTGGCTGAATTGAGATGTTTTTCAATCCCATGCCATTTTCTATCCAGGGAAGATTGAAATATATTGGGGATATTCCAGTCATCGTGGATGTCAGCCGTGCTGTATGGAAAACCAATCTTGTCTCCCGGGAAGTTCTTGAGGAGGACCACTTTGCCCCTGGCCTGTCCCATCTCGGGCAGGGAGTCTGACCGGGTGAGGTAGAAACACTGCTTCGGGACCATGAGTTTGCTCAGGGTCTGGGATAGGGTCTGGCTGTTACCCTGGCCCGTACCCTCCTTCTTCACCCTCATCAGGATCGTCTCAGATGGATGACTCCCAAGAAACTTCAAACACTCCCGCAACACATCTGCAAATGTTATTCCTTGGCCAAATTTGCCATGATAGACCAGCAGGTTGTTTTTCACATGTCTGACCCTGACATCGATGAAGCGGACCCCCTTGACAAGCTGGTCAGAAAGGGGCCAGGTCTGACACACGCAGGCTGGGCCCCACCGGAAGCTCACGCTCTGGTGAGTTCCGGGGATGGACAGAGCAGATAGTGGGGTGTTGTCACTCACCCCGTCCATCCAGCAGATATCTGTCTTAGACCTTTGGCAGGTCTTACCATCATAGTCTCTGCGACTCGCATTGTTTCCCATGGTACACTGCTGGTACTTAGATTTGTGATGTAAAACTTGCCAATTATTTCTGGTACAATATCCTCTGCTTTATTTCCTCTGAACGTGAATTGGATGTTTCATGTTAATTGGTGTGCAAGCATATTATATATCCTGTTGTTCAGGTAAGAATGCCATTGGTCCTGTCAACACGTGCAACTGGGAGGTTCACTAAACATATACTTCTCAGGCCACTTCTGCTTAATTATTTTCTTCTTTTTTTATTTTTGTGGTACCGTTTTTGTATGTCTTACTTAACCTGCAGAAACAAAACACTTATCCATTACCCAGCTTCACTGCCGTTCAAGGACGTTCTTGAATATGTTGGTCTACAATTTATACTGCGTGGATAGATATTGGAGTTGATTTTTGTTTTGTCATCTTTCCACATCACAAATTTGCATGTGATGAAAAGAAATGCGTGTATTCAAAAAATAAATATTTTTATATAATATACTTTTAAATCATTGCAAACACTACAAAACTTGAATTATTTCACACACGTCAAAATTAACCTGGTGATGTTTGCAGCCATAATAATCTACTGCGGTACGAATATCCTGTCAGGTAAATAGTTATACGAAGAGGGGGGAGATAGTGAAGAAACTTGGCAAGCTGACAAATATCAGCTTACATAACACCACAAGCCCCTTAACTCGGAGGTACACTTTGATAAACATCCTTTCTTTTGGCCCATCAATGCCAGATGCATCATTATAGTTGATGAAATCTGAGGTTTTAATGAAAATATTAATATTTAATCCAGCTCAATGAAACATATCATTAAATATGATTATCTACAACATATCACATTAGTTGATGGTTTTGGGTTCATCAAAATATTAACATAAACAACTGTGTTCATAAGGTATTTTTGTGCTTGCATGCAGGCAATGCCTTTCCTAACATGTTGTACATCTTGCGCATTGCTATTCAAAAAAGAAAGACACATTTAACATGAGAAGTCTGTTTTATTGATCTCTTTAAAAAACAATGAAGTACATTGCACAATACAATAGTTTTATTCCATAAGGAAATTCCTTTTTAACAATTCTATTACAACATTAATAATCTAAAATATATATTTCACATAGTATCAAAATAGGAATGTTTACATACATGTTCCCACAATCGCACGAAATATATGTGTAATATCTATAAACCTGCTTGCCAATAAGATTTAATAAAATTGTCTAAAAACATGATTGAAGTAGTTATTTTGGTTTCAGCATTTCTCACATATTAGTGCCCCTTTTCTGTTGACGTGTTTGTGGATGGTGTTAATCAGCAGTTCAGAAGTAGGAGATGGGATCATCCCTGGTTTTGTGTGCCTGGTGGGAGTGGAGGGTGGCAGTTCCCTGCCCAGGGAGAGGGTTGTATATCCTGGCATGGATGTATTCATCATTGCCAACCTGGATCTAACAATGGAAAGTTCAAATCAAGTTTACGGGAAAATATTTGCTCCCTAATAAAAATACATTAAAGGTTTTTGGCTGCAATTTCACTCAAAGAATGGATGCCCCTCCTTCAGTCTAAGGCAATATACATAAAGGGTTTATGGCCCCCTTTCAGTCTGAGGCAATATACATTAAGGGTTTATGACTACCCTTTCAGTCTAAGGCAATATACATTAAGGGTTTATGGCCCCCTTTCAGTCTGAGGCAATATACATTAAGGGTTTATGACCACCCTTTCAGTCTAAGACAATATACATTAAGGGCTTATGGCCACCCTTTCAGTCTAAGGCAATATACATTAAGGGTTTATGGCCACCCTTTCAGTCTAAGGCAATATACATTAAGGGTTTATTACCATCCTTTCAGTCTAAGGCAATATACATTAAGGGTTATGGCCCCACTTTTAGTCTAAGGCAATATACATCAAGGGTTTATGGCCACCCTTTCAGTCTAAGGCAATATACATTAAGGGTTATGGCCCCCCTTTTAGTCTAAGGTAATATACATTAAGGGTTTATGGCCACCCTTTCAGTCTAAGGCAATATACATTAAGGGTTTATGGCCACCCTTTTAGTCTAAGGCAATATACACTAAGGGTTTATGGCCACCCTTTCAGTCTAAGGCAATATACATTAAGGGTTTGTGGCCATCCTTTCAGTCTGAGGCAATATACATTAAGGGTTTATGGCCACCCGTTCAGTCTTAGGCAATATACATTAAGGGTTATATGGGCAATATATATTAAAGTGATACTTTCTAGTAAAATGAAGTCTAGAAATTCCATGATTAAATGATCATAGATGCGTAAATACATTGAAATTCAAAGACTAAAAAAATAAACCAGTAACCATGGAAACACAAACCAACATATAAAACTTATCTTGCAACCCCCATAGAAATTTATCATTTATTGCAATAAGTGGCAATGACGATATCGTGGGGGACTTAATGCACGTGCAACTCAGGCTGCAATGATCTTCAATTTTCATAAATCTAGTCATAACTTTCAGTCTGAGGCAATATGCATCAAGAGTTTATGGCCACTCTTTTGTTCTCAGGTAATAATTCTTTGGGTTTATCAAATGATTTCTTATTAGTTACAGAAAATGTTATACTAACAATATGAAAAGTAGTGTTAATAATTTTTCTGCACAAAAATGGTAAAACTGATGCTAATTTATGAATTGCTCTATTACCTATACAGTACAAGGGATATCAGTATGCCTACCTTGACAAAATAGTTGACCCCTGCAACCACCTGCGAGGCAACGGATACAGCAGAATACATTCTGAAATCCCTGCCGGCTTGGTCCTGCAGATCTTGCCTTATCTACAATATATTTTGTTTTGACATAACAGAGTTATCTGATAAGGATTTATGATAAGAGTTATAACAGGAATTTGTAATCAATTTGGCCCCATTTCTTATATTTGGCTAAGCATTAATCCAATGAAGCCAAAGAGAAATAAGATATTTCTATAACTCTAATACAGACTTCAATATTTGACAGAATTGAGAATAAACAGTAAATGAAATAAGCTCAAATCATATCAAAAATATTTTCAAATACATTCAAGCAATTTCTAAATTTTCTGAAATTTTAGACATGCTTTAGTTGTATTCATTCAATTGTAGATTTTATGTATACATTTATTGAGCTATTATCAGAACTTAGGAGACATTTTATACCACTTTAAAAAAGAAATAAAGCAAATATTAAGTAAAAATGAAAACCTGTTAATAGATTCAGAATGTGGTATATTTATTGTCAGGTAAGATATTTGGTTAACTTTTCCCACCAGATATTCTCTACAAATTTGTTATGTTATTTTTTTACAATACACAGTTATGCTATAAAAAGTGAATGAAATGGGGTGTGTTTACATGTCCCGTGTATGTTAGTTCATGCGATGACTCATAGAGTCATGTGAATGCCTCTAGAATAACGATGACGAATGTAAATACAAAAGTACGTGGAGGAATCTGACTTTCACGGAATACCGTCTGACTCTACGGCCAAACACAGTGTTGTGGATTGTACTCTTGACCATGTTGACAGTCTTGTGCACGTACATGTATGTACATGCACGCAGAGAAATTCACTATTTTGACTGACCAAGATTTTAAGCATTATACATACCTCTTCAATCAGCGCTTGGGCCTCGCCATCAGCCCTCCTTGGTTCGTTTAAACCCCCGAGCATCATGTTAGAAATCAAAATTGTTGTCTGCACCTTCCCAGCTCTCAGATCCCTTCCCTCAACAGAAACTGGGTCGATTGTCACATGACTGCACCGCCCACGTGACCGAGCTTGACCTGACACAGTTTACACGGTGGTTATACGTCGCTGACAGAGGCCAAACCAGACCCCGGGATTCTTTCACACATTTCCCTCCAGTGCCCCTACCATGGTCACGCATTCACATGATTAAGATCCGGCTTCCAGTGTGACCTCACATACATGTCTTTGTATTTGGATCTAAAACGATTAAACTTTTCAAATTCATATTATTTTATTGTACCAAACTGTCTTGATAAATCCCCATGCTGTCCCCTTTCCACCGTTCATATATTCCATCAATCCTCATCCTAACCCAACAACTCAAAAGTAAATAATCCTCCATACTACATGACCAGCGTTTAAATCATGGATAAAATAGAAATTTATATTTATTGCATGTTTTAAAATAATATATTCTGATTCTAAATACATAAGAAATATGTGAAATGACTTGAAATGCTACAGTCCTGTAGCCTAGGTGCAACAAGAACATAGCACATCTTGAGGATGAATTGTAATTTAGGTTTATATTTTGAGATTTAAATCTATGCTATGTTTGTCTTTTGTGAAGATATTAAGGAAAATTCTATCTAATCCATTCTATTCTAATTTGATCTTTTCAGAAATCTGAATATTCTAATTTAAATAATTCTAATCTAATCTACTCTAATCTGTTATGTTATATTCTTATCTATTCTAATCTATTCTAATGTATTATAATCTTATCTATTCTAATGTTATACATTCTTATCTAATATAATGTAATCTATTCTAACCTGATCTGTTCTAACCCAATTTAATTCATTCTTATCTAACCTATCCTAATCTATATCTGTTGTAATCCATTCAATTCTAATTTATTTTTTTCCATTTTGATTTAATCTATTCTAATCTAATCTAATCTTTTTATTTTATTCTAATCTATTCTGAATTATTTTAGTATATTCTAATTTATTCTAATCTTCTAATCTATTCTTATAGATTCTAATCTATCAAAATCTAATCTTTTCTAATATAATCTATTTTATTCTATATTTTTTCTTATTTAATCAAATCTACTATTCTTAACTATCCTAATCCATCATAATCTAATCTCTTTTCATAACCTGATCTACTCTAATTTATTTCTCTGATCACACCTTGTATTTATTTGACAGACCGAGATACTTTCCAATAAAAATCTACATGAATAGTCATTTATTCTGTTGACAAGATGTTGTGTCTGTTTTGTGAAATGATCACAAGGAGGATTGTAAAATTTGAACAAATTGCATCAAATGACAGAATAAAATATACAATCAGATAATGAGACATGCCAATAATATAAGCTTCAGGCCTGAAATTCAAATGGAGATTTCTATATTTTCTGGGGAATGTCGACGTCCATGATAGCATTGCATATAAAACTGTGACACAAAACGTTGAATACAATAGAAATGTCATTATTGCCTAACTGATAAGTTATATTGTGTCAATGTAATCATGTAATTAGCATTTGCTCTGTACACGTTTTCTCTCATTTAACTAGCACTTGTATGTATGCTATTTGTATATCATCTTCACTCCCGAGCTAAGTCCAGCCATTGTTTTATGTTAGGATCCTGTTATGGCATTATAAGGAATGGGGCATGGATTCCAATTTTATTCTGACAATAATTACAGCTAAATATAACATGGAATACCTTTTACATTCAAATTCCGTCAAGTCAACAGTTTGAAGCAAAATAAACACATAATATAATTAAAGTTATAACAATAACTATTACTGCATTAGGTAACTTTATTGTAATGAAGTAAAAGGAACACTATAGGTGACATAAATTCGAATCATAACTTTTTCTGTTCATAAAAATTATTATTAATTAATATATGACTGATATTTTAACCACCCGGGTTGATGCCAGGTATGTTGCTACGGCCGCCAGATGGGAGCACTAAGTTTTGCTGGTAGGTGGCAGCAGGAACATAATGGTCCCCAAAGCCCAAAGGTAAAAGTGCAGACATGAGGCAAAACCAAGACATAAGTTCTGGTTGTGAATGTAATTTAGTTACCTACAAACACTGGTTTAATCAACTTTATAAGAGCTTGGTATGATATAATATCTCAGACCCTTGCCCTTTATAAGAGCTTGGTATGACAGAATATCTCAGACCCTTGCCCTTTATTATAGCTTGGTATGACATAATATCTCAGACCCTTGCCATTTTATATAGCTTGGTATGACAGAATATCTCAGACCCTTGCCCTTTATAAGAGCTTGGTATGACAGAATATCTCAGACCCTTGCCCTTTATTATAGCTTGGTATGACATAATATATCAGACTCTTGCCCTTTATTATAGCTTGGTATGACAGAATATCTCAGACCCTTGCCCTTTAATATAGCTTGGTATGATATAATATATCAGACCCTTGCCCTATATTATAGCTTGGTATGACAGAATATCTCAGACCCTTGCCCTTTATTATAGCTTGGTATGACATAATATCTCAGACCATTGTCCTTTATTATAGCTTGGTATGATATAATATCTCAGACCCTTGCCTGTATTAAGAGCTTGGTATGATATAATATTTCAGACCCTTGCCCTTTATAAGAGCTTGGTATGACAGAATATGTCAGACCCTTGCCCTTTATTATAGCTTGGTATGGTATAAAATCTCAGACCCTTACCCTTTATTATAGCTTGGTATGATATAATATCTCAGACCCTTGCCATTTTATATAGCTTGGTATGACAGAATATCTAAGGCCCTTGCCCTTTATTATAGCTTGGTATGACAGAGTATCTCAGACCCTTGCCATTTTATATAGCTTGGTATGACAGAATATCTAAGACCCTTGCCCTTTATTATAGCTTGGAATGAGAGAATATCTCAGACCCTTGCCCTTTAATATAGCTTGGTATGATATAATATCTCAGACCCTTGCCCTTTATTATAGCTTGGTATGACAGAATATCTAAGACCCTTGCCCTTTATTATAGCTTGGTATGACAGAGTATCTCAGACCCTTGCCATTTTATATAGCTTGGTATGACATAATATCTCAGACCCTTGCCCTTTATTATATCTTGGTATGAGAGAATATCTCAGACCCTTGCCCTTTAATATAGCTTGGTATGATATAATATCTCAGACCCTTGCCCTTTATTATAGCTTGGTATGACAGAATATCTCAGACCATTGTCCTTTATTATAGCTTGGTATGACAGAATATCTCAGACCCTTGCCCTTTATTATAGCTTGGTATGATATAATATCTCAGACCCTTGCCCTTTATAAGAGCTTGGTATGACAGAATATCTCAAACCCTTGCCCTTTATTATAGCTTGGTATGGTATAATATCTCAGACCCTTACCCTTTATTATAGCTTGGTATGATATAATATCTCAGACCCTTGCCATTTTATATAGCTTGGTATGACAGAATATCTAAGACCCTTGCCATTTATTATAGCTTGGTATGACAGAGTATCTCAGACCCTTGCCCTTTATTATAGCTTGGTATCATATAATATCTCAGACCCTTGCCATTTTATATAGCTTGGTATGACAGAATATCTCAGACCCTTGCCCTTTAATATAGCTTGGTATGACAGAGTGTCTCAGACCCTTGCCCTTTATTATAGCTTGGTATCATATAATATCTCAGACCCTTGCCCTTTATTATAGCTTGGTATGATATAATATCTCAGGCCTTTGCCCTTTAATATAGCTTCGTATCATATAATATCTCAAACCATTGTCCTTTATTATAGCTTGGTATGATAGAATATCTCAGGCCCTTGCCCTTTATAAGAGCTTAGTATGATATAATATATCAGGCCCTTGCCCTTTATTATAGCATCGTATCATATAATATCTCAGACCCTTGCCCTTTATTAGAGCTTGGTATTATATAATATCTCAGACCCTTGCCATTTAATATAGCTTGGTGTGATGTAATATCTCAGACCCTTGCCCTTTAATATAGCTTGGTAAGATATAATATCTCAGACCCTTGCCATTTTATATAGTTTGGTATGACAGAATATATCAGACCCTTGCCCTTTATTATAGCTTGGTATGACAGAATATCTCAGACCCTTGCCCTTTATTATAGCTTGGTATGGTATAATATCTCAGACCCTTACCCTTTATTATAGCTTGGTATGATATAATATCTCAGACCCTTGCCATTTTATATAGCTTGGTATGACAGAATATCTCAGTCCCTGGCCCTTTATTATAGCTTGGTATGATATAATATTTCAGACCCTTGCCTTTATTATAGCTTGGTATGATTTAATATCTCAGACCTTTTCCCTTTATTATAGCTTTGGTATGATATAATATCTCAGACCCTTGCCCTTTAATATTGCTTGGTATGATATAATATCTCAGACCCTTGCCCTTTTCTATAGCTTGGTATGACAGAATATCTCAGACCCTTGCCCTTTATTATAGTTTGGTATGACAGAATATCTCAGACCCTTGCCCTTTATTATAGTTTGGTATGACATAATATCTCAGACCCTTGCCCTTTATTATAGCTTGGTATGATATAATATCTCAGACCCTTGCCCTTTACTATAGCTTAGTAGGATATAATATCTCAGGCCCTTGCCCTTTATTATAGCTTGGTATGACATAATATCTCAGACCCTTTACTATAGCTTGGTAGGATATAATATCTCAGACCCTTGCCTTTTATTATAGCTTGGTATGATATAATATCTCAGACCCTTGTCCTTTATTATAGCTTGGTATGATATAATATCTCAGACCCTTGCCCTTTATAAGAGCTTGGTATGACAGAATATCTCAGACCCTTGCCCTTTATTATAGCTTGGTATGGTATAATATCTCAGACCCTTGTCCTTTATTATAGCTTGGTATGATATAATATCTCAGACCCTTGCCATTTTATATAGCTTGGTATGACAGAATATCTAAGACCCTTGCCCTTTATTATAGCTTGGTATGACAGAGTATCTCTGACCCTTGCCATTTTATATAGCTTGGTATGACAGAATATATCAGACCCTTGCCCTTTATTATAGCTTGGTATGAGAGAATATCTCAGACCCTTGCCCTTTATTATAGCTTGGTATGATATAATATCTCAGACCTTTGCCCTTTATTATAGCTTGGTATGACAGAATATCTCAGACCCTTGCCCTTTATTATAGCTTGGTATGACATAATATCTCAGACCATTATCCTTTATTATAGCTTGGTATGATATAATATCTCAGAACCTTGCCCTTTAATATAGCTTGGTATGACAGAATATCTCAGACCCTTGCCCGTTATAAGAGCTTGGTATGATATAATATCTTAGACCCTTGCCCTTTATAAGAGCTTGGTAGTACAGAATATCTCAGACCCTTGCCCTTTATTATAGCTTGGTATGGTATAATATCTCAGACCCTTACCCTTTATTATAGCTTGGTATGATATAATATCTCAGACCCTTGCCATTTTATATAGCTTGGTATGACAGAATATCTAAGACCCTTGCCCTTTATTATAGCTTGGTATGACAGAGTATCTCAGACCCTTGCCATTTTATATAGCTTGGTATGACAGAATATCTCAGACCCTTGCCATTTATTATAGCTTGGTATGATATAATATCTCAGGCCTTTGCCCTTTAATATAGCTTCGTATCATATAATATCTCAAACCATTGTCCTTTATTATAGCTTGGTATGATAGAATATCTCAGGCCCTTGCCCTTTATAAGAGCTTGGTATGATATAATATCTCAGGCCCTTGCCCTTTATTATAGCATCGTATCATATAATATCTCAGACCCTTGCCCTTTATTAAAGCTTGGTATGATATAATATCTCAGACCCTTGCCATTTAATATAGTTTGGTGTGATGTAATATCTCAGACCCTTGCCCTTTAATATAGCTTGGTAAGATATAGTACCTCAGACCCTTGCCATTTTATATAGCTTGATATGACAGAATATCTCAGACCCTTGCCCTTTATTATAGCTTGGTATGACAGAATATCTCAGGCCCTTGCCCTTTATAAGAGCTTGGTATGATATAATATCTCAGGCCCTTGCCCTTTATTATAGCTTGGTATCATATAATATCTCAGACCCTTGCCCTTTATTAGAGCTTGGTATGATATAATATCTCAGACCCTTGCCCTTTAATATAGCTTGGTAAGATATAATATCTCAGACCCTTGCCATTTATTTTAGCTTGGTATGATATAATATCTCAGACCCTTGCTCCTTATTATAGCTTGGTATGATATAATATCTCAGACCCTTGCCCTTTATTATAGCTTGGTATGATGTAATATCTCAGACCCTTGTCCTTTATTATAGCTTGGTATGATATAATATCTCAGACCCTTGCCCTTTATTATAGCTTGGTATGATGTAATATCTCAGACCCTTGTCCTTTATTATAGCTTGCTATGATATAATATCTCAGACCCTTGCCCTTTATTATAGCTTGGTATGATATATAATCTCAGATCCTTGCCCTTTATTATAGCTTGGTATGATAGAATATCTCAGACCCTTGCCCTTTATTATAGCTTGGTATGATATAATATCTCAGGCCTTTGCCCTTTAATATAGCTTCGTATCATATAATATCTCAAACCATTGTCCTTTATTATAGCTTGGTATGATAGATTATCTCAGGCCCTTGCCCTTTATAAGAGCTTAGTATGATATAATATATCAGGCCCTTGCCCTTTATTATAGCATCGTATCATATAATATCTCAGACCCTTGCCCTTTATTAGAGCTTGGTATGATATAATATCTCAGACCCTTGCCCTTTATTAGAGCTTGGTATGATATAATATCTCAGACCCTTGCCCTTTAATATAGCTTGGTAAGATATAATATCTCAGACCCTTGCCCTTTATTTTAGCTTGGTATGATATAATATATCAGACCCTTGCTCCTTATTATAGCTTGGTATGATATAATATCTCAGACCCTTGCCCTTTATTATAGCTTGGTATGATGTAATATCTCAGACCCTTGTCCTTTATTATAGCTTGGTATGATATAATATCTCAGACCCTTGCCCTTTATTATAGCTTGGTATGATATAATATCTCAGACCCTTGTCCTTTATTATAGCTTGGTATGATATAATATCTCAGACCCTTGCCCTTTATTATAGCTTGGTATGATATAATATCTCAGATCCTTGCCCTTTATTATAGCTTGGTATGATAGAATATCTCAGACCCTTGCCCTTTATTATAGCTTGGTATGATATAATATCTCAGGCCTTTGCCCTTTAATATAGCTTCGTATCATATAATATCTCAAACCATTGTCCTTTATTATAGCTTGGTATGATAGAATATCTCAGGCCCTTGCCCTTTATAAGAGCTTAGTATGATATAATATATCAGGCCCTTGCCCTTTATTATAGCATCGTATCATATAATATCTCAGACCCTTGCCCTTTATTAGAGCTTGGTATGATATAATATCTCAGACCCTTGCCCTTTATTAGAGCTTGGTATGATATAATATCTCAGACCCTTGCCCTTTAATATAGCTTGGTAAGATATAATATCTCAGACCCTTGCCCTTTATTTTAGCTTGGTATGATATAATATCTAAGACCCTTGCTCCTTATTATAGCTTGGTATGATATAATATCTCAGACCCTTGCCCTTTATTATAGCTTGGTATGATGTAATATCTCAGACCCTTGTCCTTTATTATAGCTTGGTATGATATAATATCTCAGACCCTTGCCCTTTATTATAGCTTGGTATGATGTAATATCTCAGACCCTTGTCCTTTATTATAGCTTGGTATGATATAATATCTCAGACCCTTGCCCTTTATTAAAGCTTGGTATGATATAATATCTCAGATCCTTGCCCTTTATTATAGCTTGGTATGATAGAATATCTCAGACCCTTGCCCTTTATTATAGCTTGGTATGATATAATATCTCAGGCCCTTGCTCTTTATTATAGCTTGGTATGATATAATATCTCAGACCCTTGCCCTTTATTATAGCTTGGTATGATGTAATATCTCAGACCCTTGTCCTTTATTATAGCTTGGTATGATATAATATCTCAGACCCTTGTCCTTTATTATAGCTTGGTATGATATAATATCTCAGACCCTTGCCCTTTATTATAGCTTGGTATGATGTAATATCTCAGACCCTTGCCCTTTATTATAGCTTGGTATGATGTAATATATCAGACCCTTGTCCTTTATTATAGCTTGGTATGATATAATATCTCAGACCCTTGAGTAATCCATGAATATGAAAATTGTCAAGCGGCAGAATGTCTAATGTCTCAATGAATATCATATTTGAAGATGGCATAAGATAGACGATTTTTTTGTAACTAAGTATGAGCTTTTCTTAGGATAAAATCGCTTTGGAATAGAATATCCCGATATCTCAAAGTGCGCACTTGTCATGATATGATAAAATAGTGTGTGCGTGTTTTTCACACAAGACGGATTGAAGATGTTCATGACTCTTTGAGCGTTGATGGTATATTCATGATATTGCAGAGATTTGTACAAAATCCCTCCATCTGAGAAAGGATAACACCATACGATATATGCCAACATTACTTCTTTGTTTTTAAGATAATAAAAACAATCATAAAAATTATTCGATTCTAGTCACATTTTGAAATGCGAAATTGAAATGTTTATTGTAAAAAGGCATTTTTGTGATGTCATGGGGAGTATATTTTCAGTAAGGAGGATAAATAAACATCTTCAATGTGCAATACTTCTGTGAGGCTTGTGATGGGTCCAGGCTGGCGTCACTCCAGCCTGCTGAGGACAGGTCAACATAAATAGCAGCTTACACATCGTGGAACATTTCTATTGAGTCCAGGCTGTGGTGCTGACAAACACGTGGTACTACAGATGGTGTGTAGTGGTGGGATGCTGGATGGAACAGGTATAGATCATATAGAGACTATAGATACTTGAATATACCCCACAATAAATTACATGATGACTAGTATGGACAGGTATAAGCCGGGAGTAGTGTTCATATTTAAGTGTACAAACAAATTAAGGAATTTATTCTCGGGATGACACATCTATATATGCCTTGATGTG
Source organism: Amphiduros pacificus (assembly GCA_949316495.1). Classification (NCBI taxonomy): domain Eukaryota; kingdom Metazoa; phylum Annelida; class Polychaeta; order Phyllodocida; family Hesionidae; genus Amphiduros; species Amphiduros pacificus. The sequence continues at coordinate 11,035,042 of OX439007.1, read as the reverse complement.
TCTGTTTAATGGTGGCAGTATACCTTGGTTAATGGTGGTAGTATACCTTGGTTAATGTTTGCAGTATACCTTGGTTAATGGTGGCAGTATACCTTGGTTAATGGTGGTAGTATACCTTGGTTAATGGTGGTAGTATACCTTGGTTAATGGTGGTAATATACCTTGGTTAATGGTGGTAGTATACCTTGGTTAATGGTGGCAGTATACCTTGGTTAATGGTGGTAGTATACCTTGGTGGAGATGCGGAGTGGTATTAACCCTCAGCATCTGGCTGTCATCGAGATCGCCATATGTCCCACGCATGGCCCTTGTGGTAAAGCTTTATTATGAAAATCTCGGCAATGCACTGAGTAAATACAAGTGGAATGAGAAGCAGACCCAACCCTTGCTTCCTTCTAAGTGTGCACAGAATCAATGCGATAGCAAAGACTCGCTCCGACCTAGAGACATACCAGATAACATAGATATGTAATATCTTACAGTAATACAACCATTACCCAGGTAATGTCCAAAAGAATGCCCAAAGAAATGTCCAAAAAATGGCCGGGACACATTCCTGATGTCTGCCATGTGAGTCAGTGTTGGTCAATGTTGTATTTGTATCATATAACATATAGTTTTATAAGCTCCGATAGAAGCCTGTCACTGTGATGCAATGCACTGGTATTGTTGGAGAGTAGGCCATAAAACATACATGGTAACATAATCTACACATTGACCTAACTCAAGCTTATGTAGATTAGTTAACTTAGGCAAAATAATTTGTAACAAGAATTGATACAAGAACATACATGGACACCCAAAATATCGAAATAATGAAAACAGTCAAACTAAGGCTACATTCAGATTAGCATAAGGTACTGGATATTCCACGTGAGAAATAGCTGTTTGCTGTTCGTTATCATTTTTCTTATCATAAGAAATAGAAAATAAGCCTCTTTATTAAGAGATAAAATGTATCTCCCAACAAACAATGCTCTATCAATAGAAAAAAATCCACCCACTATTTTCAGAGGAGAAAACTAAGTTTGACGGACAGACAGGATGACAGAATATTCTCTCCTCTTACTGCATAGGATATGCTGACAGAGAAAGCACAGTCGATAAAAAAGCTTCACTTAACAGATAATTTGGAACGCTTTTTGAAAGTCTCTTCAAAAAGGTCTCTGGTGAGATTCCTGAAGACATTTCCTCAGAGATTTGCATTGAGGATGCCAAACATATGTCAACTGTGAGTCTCTTATAACTATAACTGAACTACTCATGATAAAAATGTATAATAAAAACGATTGTTTTCAAAGTCCTTTTTTCCTGCCCAACCATGCTTTCTGCAATACATTCTGGTATCCTATAGTTAGAAAAAATGTGATGATAAATTTGGACTGTACTGTGGAGTTCTACTCGTAGCTGTTTGGTGGTTGGTGCTGATGACTGAACCATCTTCAGTGTTTGTCATCGCGTTACTTATCCTACTCTTGATACTTTGATCTGAGGATAAACATTTTAAATCGACTCTTAATTTAATATATACACTGCATCATTTGTCTCTGTTTCCTCTAAACACAATCCCTGTAAATCAGAGCGATCTTCTTGGCACTACCTCAGGCTGGGGCACCTGGCATCTTACTATTCCACTGCCTCCAAACCAAATTATATGATATACCATCTACATGTATTCACATCATATTTACATGATGTTTGTACCATTCACATTTGGCCATTCAATATTTATGTTTACTTGATTTATGTCCAATTTACGCTTAGCCACAGCATATTATTATGATCCCTGAGCCATCTTCATTCTGTCACAACCTCAACAACTCTTCCTATTATACAAGCCAATTTTCTCATATATGTTATGTTAAGCTACAATGTGACTTTGACCTATGTCTTTGTATATCTGTAACCTTCTTAAAGTATACAGTTTAATCCATTCAAATCTGCCTTTAATAAATAGATCATGACTTCAGTTAATATTGGGCATGGGTAGTTGATAATCGCCATGTATATTGATAATATTAAGACAGGCAGGTACTCGCACGTTGATTAGAATAGAATATAAGGGATTCGTCAGCGGACATTCTCAGCTTGAATCCGATAATTTGACATACTTTTACACTGGTCCTAAAAATAAAGAGAATTCAAGGTTCGGATTCGTCTGATAGAATGTTTCTTATGTACAATATGGTCATCATTTTACACTCAGGTTAACTGATATCGGGACTGTTTCCATCGAATATTAAATCATTTCCCTAATATGCTTTTGGGGATATCTAGCGATGCACGGCCTTGAGTTGGATGTCTTAGCTTGTGATTTCTACCACTCTAAAAAACTTGTTAAAAGAACATCACACATGTAAGTGTCAACATTAGGACGCTTGCAACGTGGGAAGGCGTGAAGGGGGGTTGGTGATGACCAAACTAACCTAAATTAAAAGGAGTGGCCATTGGTTGTGAAATCAAATGGCCTCCCTCCGGATTAATATTTCTTCCATCCAGGAATACTCAGCGCTCCGTCCTCTACCTGGAGGGCAAGGAGCTCATATACTGTGTGTGGTTATATGCAAGCAAACAACCATGATTTACCCCAAATTTCGAGACAGTGGAGGACAGTTTAAGCTTGAAGAAATGTAAACAAAGCCGTTTTTCTATGAACTCAGGTAGAATCAGATGTTGTTTGTGGGTGATTCTGACTAAGATTTATACATCCCAGGCACAGGTGGGTCAATACTCTACTTTACCTCCAAGCACACTCCAGACTGTGGCATGTTTAAATAACTATACCCACTACAATCCACATGGCTTCCTATTTCTTCAATGATTTGTCTTAACTGTAAAAATAAACAATTTCTCTTTCTTCTTAAAAGAAAATAGCTCGATAGAGTCCAAAGGGAGGTTTTTGCTGGTTGTTTGCGGCTTGGAATTGTTGACGGAGGTAACCTTTGGACACCTCTCCCGCTTGCCTCTTTAAGATGCTTTGGATATATGGAGTAAAGATACTTATGTAATGTGGTCAACAAACAGAGGTTATGTCTGCTTTCTGATGGATTATCGAAGAACCTGTTAACTATTTCATGTCCTGGCCACAAATCTGCCATTTCCTCTCAATTTACTGTTAGCAAGATGATATCCATATAGCATTTCTAAATTATTGCATTCTCGCCTCAGTCTGTCAATATTCGCAGTTGGCAAATTATTATTATTAGATATGACGTTGAGGTAATGTACAGGTATATCAAATGGCCTGAGGTAGGTCTATCATTCAGCAGCCCTGTGTCATGTGGCATGGGGTAGGTCTACCATTCAACAGCCCTGTATAATGTGGCCTGGGGTAGGTCTACCATTCAACAGCCCTGTATAATGTGGCCTGGGGTAGGTCTACCATTCAACAGCCCTGTATGATGTGGCCTGGGGCAGGTCTACCATTCAAAAGCCTGTATCATGTGGCCTGGGGCAGGTCTACCATTCAACAGCCCTGTATAATGTGGCCTGGGGTAGGTCTACCATTCAACAGCCCTGTATAATGTGGCCTGGGACAGGTCTACCACTCAGCAGCCCCGTGTCATACAGATTAGTGCAAGTATACCACTCATATAGCTTAGTGCAGGTCTATCATTCAGCAGCCCTGTGTCATGTGGCATGGGGTAGGTCTACCATTCAAAAGCCTGTATCATGTGGCCTGGGGCAGGTCTACCATTCAACAGCCCTGTATAATGTGGCCTGGGGTAGGTCTACCATTCAACAGCCCTGTATAATGTGGCTTGGGACAGGTCTACCACTCAGCAGCCCCGTGTCATACAGATTAGTGCAAGTATACCACTCATATAGCTTAGTGCAGGTCTACCATTCAACAGCCCTGTATAATGTGGCTCAGTGCAGGTCTACCACTCAGCAGCCCATATTGCTTAGTGTAGGTCTGAGTCATGTGGCCTGGGGCAGGTCTACCACGCAGCAGCTCTGTGTTATGGCACCTGGGGCAGGTCTACCACTTAGCAACCCTGAGTATGTGGCCTGGGGCAGGTCTACCACTCAACAGCCCTGTATAATGTGGCTTGGGACAGGTCTACCACTCAGCAGCCCCGTGTCATACAGATTAGTGCAAGTATACCACTCATATAGCTTAGTGCAGGTCTACCATTCAACAGCCCTGTATAATGTGGCTCAGTGCAGGTCTACCACTCAGCAGCCCATATTGCTTAGTGTAGGTCTGAGTCATGTGGCCTGGGGCAGGTCTACCACGCAGCAGCTCTGTGTTATGGCACCTGGGGCAGGTCTACCACTTAGCAACCCTGAGTATGTGGCCTGGGGCAGGTCTACCACTCAACAGCCCTGTATAATGTGGCTTGGGACAGGTCTACCACTCAGCAGCCCCGTGTCATACAGATTAGTGCAAGTATACCACTCATATAGCTTAGTGCAGGTCTACCATTCAACAGCCCTGTATAATGTGGCTCAGTGCAGGTCTACCACTCAGCAGCCCATATTGCTTAGTGTAGGTCTGAGTCATGTGGCCTGGGGCAGGTCTACCACGCAGCAGCTCTGTGTTATGGCACCTGGGGCAGGTCTACCACTTAGCAACCCTGAGTATGTGGCCTGGGGCAGGTCTACCACTCAACAGCCCTGAGTCATGTGGCCTGGGGCAGGTCTACCACTCAACAGCCCTGAGTCATGTGGCCTGGAGCAGGTCTACCACTCTGCAGCCCTGTGTCATATTGCTTAGTGCAGGTCTACCACTCTGCAGCCCTGTGTCATATTGCTTAGTGCAGGTCTACCACTCAGCAGCCCTGGGTCATGTGGCCTGGAGCAGGTCTACCACTCAGCAGCCCTGGGTCATATTGCTTGGTGCAGGTCTACCACTCAGCAGCCCTGGGTCATATTGCTTAGTGCAGGTCTACCACTCTGCAGCCCTGTGTCATATTGCTTAGTGTAGGTCTGAGTCATGTGGCCTGGGGCAGGTCTACCACGCAGCAGCTCTGTGTTATGGCACCTGGGGCAGGTCTACCACTTAGCAACCCTGAGTATGTGGCCTGGGGCAGGTCTACCACTCAACAGCCCTGTGTCATGTGGCCTGGGGCAGGTCTACCACTCAGCAGCTCTGAGTCATGTGGCCTGGAGCAGGTCTACCACTCAGCAGCCCTGAGTCATGTGGCCTGGGGCAGGTCTACCACTCAGCACCCCTGAGTCATGTGGCCTGGGGCAGGTCTACCACTCAGCAGCCCTGAGTCATGTAGCCTGGGGCAGGTCTACCACTCAGCAGCCCTGAGTCATGTGGCCTGGGGCAGGTCTACCACTCAGCAGCCCTGAGTCATGTGGCCTGGGGCAGGTCTACCACTCAGCAGCCCTGAGTCATGTGGCCTGGGGCAGGTCTACCACTCAGCAGTCCTGTGTCATGTAGCCTGGGACAGGTCTACCACTCAGCAGCCCTGTGTCATATTACTTAGTGCAGGTCTACCACTCAGCAGCCGTGTGTCATGTGGCCTGGGACAGGTCTACAACTCAGCCGCCCTGTGTCATATTGCTTAGTGCAGGTCTACCACTCAGCAACCCTGTGTTATGGCACCTGGGGCAGGTCTACCACTCAGCAGCCCTGAGTCATGTGGCCTGAGGCAGGTCTACCACTCAGCAGCCCTGTGTTATGGCACCTGGGGCAGGTCTACCACTCAGCAGCCCTGAGTCATGTGGCCTGGAGCAGGTCTACCACTCAGCAGCCCTGTGTTATGGCACCTGGGGCAGGTCTACCACTCAGCAGCCCTGAGTCATGTGGCCTGGAGCAGGTCTACCACTCAGCAGCCCTGTGTTATGGCACCTGGGGCAGGTCTACCACTCAGCAGCCCTGAGTCATGTGGCCTGGAGCAGGTCTACCACTCAGCAGCCCTGTGTTATGGCACCTGGGGCAGGTCTACCACTCAGCAGCCCTGTGGGATATATAGATATATGATGTGACCTCTCCTCCTGCACAAGTCTTCAGACAGTGCATGTCACAACGTGGGTGAATCTGCCCGCACATCCTCACGTCTTCATCTGTGTAAACTCCTGATTACTTCTGTAATAACATTACAGATATTTATAACAAACCACGGATTCTCTTAAAAGTGATAACTTAAATTCTTGGATACTCTGCTTAACTAAATACCTACTTTTGGGAGGATTTCCGCAAAATCAATGTGTTACTTCATGTGAAGTTTAAGGTAAGAAAACAAATATCCGTTCCAAGATTTATATTTGTTTTACAATATAGTTTACATTTGATTGACAGCATAGTTCACATTTGATTTACAATAATGTTTACATTTAATTGACAGCCTAGTTCACATTTGTTTTACAATATAGTTTACATTTGATTGACACATAACTTACATTTGATTGACACCAAAGTTCACATTTGATTTACAATATAGTTTACATTTGATTGACAGCATAGTTCACATTTGATTTACAATATTGTTTACATTTGATTGACACACAGTTCACATTTGATTGACAGCAAAGTTCACATTTGATTTATAATATAGTTTTCATTTGATTTACAACATAGTTTACAACATAGTTTACAACATAGCTTACAACATAGTTTACAAAATAGCTTAAAACATAGCTTACAACATAGTTTACAACATAGTTTACAACATAGATTACAACATAGCTTACAACATAGCTTACAACATAGTTTACAACATAGATTACAACATAGATTACAACATAGTTTACATTTGATTTCCTATTAATTCCTTTGTTAAGTGTTCCTTATTTGCCTGTCAGGGGATGTATTATTTCATCGTTGGTATAACAGGTGCTTGCAACATGCTGCGTATCTCTACCGATACAAATGTCAGAAAACCACAAAACAAACAGTTGGAGGCCACAACTGAAAAAAGGACCCCAGATATTGTACCATAAATTATAAATTAAAATACCATATACTATTACATGCATGAAAGCTGTAGAAGTATATTATTACAATGTTGTGATAAAACATTAACTTCACAAGCCAATTTCTCTCTGTTAATTCGGCTGGGCAGAGATGAATAAATAATACCAAAAAAAGGTTTATTTGTCAATGGGCACAAAGCTTATCAACAGCTTAATAGCAAGGCACTCGCTTGACTCGCTACACTTCTGATACCACCTATATCAATCATAATCTAGAGCTACAGTGCAACAATCAGCTTGCAAACTAGCTTGACATTTATTAAATATACAATTAGATATAACTGTGAAATACTAATGAGAGCAGTCAATAATACAAGTGGAAGTTGGTTTTTTGCCCGAAGTATGGTGACCAGCTTAAGGTGTAGTGACCATTTTGAGCTGTGGTGACCAGTCTCAAGTGTGGTGACCAGTCTGAGCTGTGGTGACCAATCAGAGGTGTGGTGACCAGTCTCAGGTATGGTGACCAGTCCGAGGTGTGGTGACCAGTCTGAGGTGTGGTGACCAATCTGAGCTGTGGTGACCAATCTGAGCTGTGGTGACACCTCAGGTGTGGTGACCAGTCTCAGGTGTGATGACCAGTCTCAGGTGTGATGACCAATCTAAGGTGTGGTGACCAGTCTCAGGTATGGTGACCAGTCTGAGCTGTGGTGACACCTCAGGTGTGGTGAGCATTGCGAGCTGTGGTGACCAACCTCATATGTGGTGACCAATCGGAGGTTACTGACCAGTCTCAGGTGTGGTGACCAGTGCGAACTGACCAGTGTCTGAGGTGTGGTGACCAATCGGAGGTTAGTGGCCAGTCTCAGGTGTGGTGATACAAAATCATCATTTTATTTTAACTATCATTACCTGGGTTCAATGATACCTTTTTGCTGTATCAAAGTTATTTTTCCCAGTCCTTACGATGGTCTTCAACATGTTTCATAGACTAAATATCTATAATTTCTTGTTTCATTACCTATTTTGGACATTTTCTACTGTATAAGAGACTATATAGGAGTTTCTATTATACTCTATAGGAGGCTATATCGGGATTTCTACTATACTATATAGGAAGCTATATAGGAGTTTCTACTATACTACATAGGAGGCTATATAGGAGTTTCTACTATAATATATAGGAGACTATATAGGAGTTTCTGTTATACTATATAGGAGGCTATATAGGAGTGTCTACTATACTCTGTTGGAGACTATATAGGAGTTTCTACTATACTATATAGGAGGCTATATAGGAGTGTCTACTATACTCTGTTGGAGACTATATAGGAGTTTCTACTCTACTATATAGGAGGCTATATAGGAGTTTCTGCTACACTATATAGGAGCTATATAGGAGTTTCTATTATACTCTGTTGGAGACTATATAGGAGTTTCTACTATACTATATAGGAGTTTGTATAAAGGAGGCTATATTGGAGTCTTTATTATACTATATAGGAAGCTATATTGAGTTACTATTGTATAGGAGGCTATACAGCAGTTTGGAAAGTTTAAAGTTACTTTCCTAGGTCATTATATATTAAGCAGTTGACCCCGCACTGACCTTGTGGCAATCCTAATTTCACTTGTAGGGAAGTCCGACTCCTCACCATTAACCCCTACTTTCTGTTGTCGATGTGAACACCAGACCTCTCAAGATGGTTATATACACAGTGTATTAATCATCATAAAGGATGGGACACGTCAAACCTGTGACCTCCTGACACTCGGTAGGTTACCTGTCAAGGGGTCTGTCGACTTTTTGACCTTTTTACTCTCAGTCGGTGACCTCCGTATTTACCGTGGTCAGCAAGATTCGATGTATTTCATTCTTTCAGGGGGTACATGTATGTAAACAGTGGATTTTCACACCATATGTGTTTAACGATGACCATTCCATAGATTTCCTTAGGTTTAGTTTAGATGAATATTTTTCTTTTCATCATTGAGCAGTGATATTTCTGTATCATCTTCACTGTGCAAACTTCTCATTTGATAATTTTCTCTTTTCAGTATATATTTCACAAAGATACTGTTTCATTATTTCAGTTGTTTACCCAGATAATGGTATAAATTATATTGGTGTAGCGTTGTCACGCCTTTGACATAATTTGACTATTAACTCATGCTCTGAGAAGTTTGATACGGGAACACATTTATCTGGATGTCAAAGGTCATTGGGTGTGACAGAAAATGTTCTCCGCCTGTATGAATGTTACACAACACAAACCGAAGTCTGAACTCATGGGAACATATAGAAAGTTTGTAATAGAAATAGGCTGTATGTGTTTCGGAAGTGAGGTAACCTATACTGAAGGTGGAAAAGGAGAATATTTGTACAAACCGAGAAGAGAACCTTCACTGTGATCTTATCACGCGCTATATCTCGCTCTCTCGGGATTCGTGGAGTGAGAAGTTCTTTTTTTTTTCTTATTGGTTTACTCTGAGTAAAGAAGAAGTCTGACATCGGTAGTTGAAGGTTATATTGTGTGTTTTGATGTAAAGAGTTGAAAAGCTAAACGCCACAGGAAAACGGTATGTCAAATGCCAGGCGAAAAAGGCAAGATTAAGATAATATAGAGAATGTTGTTATAACCACTCATTACACCACCCTCTTTCTGAGTAGATTTATCAAAATGGAACTTCAAGATGCAGATGGACAAATTAAACTGTGTATAAAGCAATGAAAGGTAAAGAGGATTACACAGTTAAGAAGAGTGGATCACAGTAGAGGTGGTATGAGCGATACATGTCTATCACAGACACCCCACGGCATGATAAAGCAACTCACATCAAGTAACATTGTTGATATAATAAATACTACAAAGTGGTTTCTGTCTTTATTTGTTACATTGTGGACACCCTATAGGCCGAGATTGTTTCACATTGAGGGATTCCGAAGAACACTTTTCTTCTAGAGTTGTGTGAATGACAGCTATTAATGCGACTCAATGCAGGCTGAAGGAAGCGTATAAATGTACAGTGTTTACTTCTCTGTATCCACAAAGTGTATGTCAGAGCCCGTAAGACCTGCAGACCACCTTACATTATAGTCATAAATATTTTCCCGCCTCGGCGGCTTTGTTTGTTTCCTGGCAGACGACATTTCGCGTCGAGTTTCCTGGCGGGATTTTGGATTCCTGTTGTGTGGTATTACCCGCCGCACGCATTCTCTCTGCAAGATACTAATGCGATGCTATGCAAACATACATGACCCAGCCTCCTTAAGCTCAACGGCTGTGTGGTAAGCAAATGAATATGTAAAACACCATTTATCATTTTAACAAGACTAATGAATTATTTTTGAAAGTTTATTAGAAATGAACAAACTGATCAAAATGTCCATTAAAACTCAAGTGTCACACATGTACATTGGTGAGGTTGTCAATTTCAAGACACACACATATTGTGTAAACGTAACATAGATGCATAACAGATTGAAAAACAGTCTTGTGTCTTTGTGGCTTGGAGTACACTGATAACTTTTGATATATTATGATATATTATTTGTATAAAATTTATATCAATGATGGATTATTAACTACTTGTATCTGTCTAAATACTGGAGTAAACTAACTTAATTAATCCCATGGTTCATGCCTTTAAAAAGCCCGTATGTTGTTGATTGATATCAAATGACCAATTTGTGTCTGGAGCCCGTCTTAATCCTTTCTTCTTTGCGATAAGCGGTGAATGCGGCGCGCCCTCTTGAGGAACTATTGTGGTCGGGGCGCTTGGGTTTCCCCAAGAGACAGCAGCTCCCTACCCGAACCTTCGTTATCTGCCCACCGAGCCACTTTTACGGAGCCCTCGGCGGGGAAGATACCCCCACGGGGGTAGAAAAAGCCTCGTGGACACCAGACACCTGTACACTTGCTCTACAAAGTGTGTTTATTTATCTGAGTTCCTACGTCTCTCCCACGCTTCACAGTGGCCACCCCTTGGGCAAAACAAGACATCTTCTGACCTCCGCGTCGTCATTAGGTCGCTCTTGACATCCGCCCAAGGCTTGTGGACTTTGCACAGGTCTTTATCATACATTTCAGCTTGAAGGTCACATACCCGCCCTGCAATTAAAACACCACGCTATCACTGCAACAATACCTCAACATGCTATACTCGGTAACGATTTATTTCTCCGTGCATAACATTCATATCTTTCTCCAAAGGACATTCACAAACTTGCAAACCGAAGATTTATGACAAAAGGTTAAAAGACTTAAATGTTCTTATGTTTCAGGTGGTAGCCATGACGTCACAGCCCCGCCTCGTTTCCATCTGTATTGCCATGTTCTTAGCGTTTCCTGTCCAACAATCATCTGCTTATTGTAAGTTTTCTTTTCACTTTTGTATATTGACAAATTTAAAGGTCATATATGAGAAGGTCAAACTAGGGGAATCGACCTTAACTAACGTTGCCATCTTACATGATATTCTTTGATATATGACGCCACAGTTTTGTCCACAAAGGATAGAAATATCAAAGTGTTTGAGCATCATTACAATGTGACAGATATAAATCAGCTGATTGAACATTTTTACAGAATTATCACAATGACAAAACATGAGACAGTTGACTTGAGCTGATAGTGCCACCATAATTAACATTTGTTGACTTAAATGTGCAATCGTTACAAACATAGCTGACCTCACCTTGCCACAATGACCAATATGAGTCAGCTGACCTTACCCTGCCACCATGACCAATATACGTCAGCTGACCTCACCTTGCCACAATGACCAATATGAGTCAGCTGACCTTACCCTGCCACCATGACCAATATGAGTCAGGTGACCTCACCCTGCCACCATGACCAATATGAGTCAGGTGACCTCACCTTGCCACCATGACCAATATGAGTCAGCTGACCTCACCTTGCCACCATGACCAATATGAGTCAGGTGACCTCACCTTGCCACCATAACCAATATGAGCCAGCTGACCTCACCCTGCCACCATGACCAATATGAGTCAGCTGACCTCACCTTGCTACCATGACAAACATGAGTCAGGTGACCTCACCTTGCCACCATGACTAATATGAGTCAGCTGACCTCACTCTCCTACCATGACAAACATAAGTCAGCTGGCCTCACCCTACCACCATGGCAAAAAGAGGTCAGTTGACCTCACCTTACCAGTATGACAAGCATAAATCAGTTGACCTCACCTTGCCACTATGAGAAACATGTGTCAGCTGATCTAGTAGTGCTGAAAAAAGGCTGGATAGAGGTCCTAATAGTGCCCTGAATCTGTGTAGTCAAGAAAGTTTGCTCGAGAAAAGTTTATTTTTGATTGCATCAAAAAAGTATATTTTTGTGCATAGTTGGGGAAGTTGTTTTTGTTTTCTTTAGATGATGAACATTTCCTTGTAGCCCAGGGTATGGGATGTGAAGCATCAGTTGTGAACCTTTTGACCTGCAACGTGAAATGTCTAGAACAAGAAAAGAACTCCAGGGTAAAAGATAAATATGATTTAGATAGCAAGACCCGAAGGGAAGTTTACGAATGGAAGTTTACAAGTTGACATAAACTGAGCTTAGATTCTCAAGTATTCTTCACTTTTCTATTCTTGAGAGATCATTTTTTGCACACATCCCCACTGTGAACATTATCATGATATTAATCAGAGCCTCACCCATCAAACATATCATACAACAGTCATACCCCCCTCCGGTCAGTAAAGCAGTAAAGCGAATCTGGGTGTCACCGGCAAAAAGGTGACACCCAGAGTCATGCCATTCTTTTCTTTTTCAAAAGCAAATATACCTGAAGGAGGTAAGACACTTGAGTTAGGAAAAGTCGTCGGGGATTAAAAAGTTGCTACACGTAATGAGGTCTCACCTATTGGATATTACACACATATATATATATATATATATATATATATATATATATATATATATATATATATATATATTTATATATATATATATATATATATATATATATATATATATATGTATATATATATATATATTTATATATATATTTATATATATATTTATATATATATATATATATATATATGTATATATATATATATATTTATATATATATTTATATATATATTTATATATATATATATATATATATATATATATATATATATATATATATATATATATATATATATATATATATATATATATATATATATATATATATATATATATATATATATATATATATATATATTGGCAACAAGGAATTATTTTTCAAAATGAAAATAATGAGATAACTAGGCTAGTGAATGAGAGCTTTGATGTGTAAAGTGAATGGTAAATATAAGTTATTGGGCGGTTATTACCTGATACTAGTCCGTTAGTCCTTGGCATGACCACTCACCCGGTCACAGGTTTACAAGGAAAGCAGGTTAACCTCGGCTCATGTGTGAAATTGTCACATGAATGCAATCTTCACATGGCCAGGAATTGAACCCACAACCTTCAGATCATCACAAAGGAACTGGTGCTAATTTTCTTGTGCTCCAATCAACGTGGCACAAGGAGGTGGTGGGTGTGCTACACCGTCAGTTTCTGATCATTCTTATTGATTCAAGTATAAATGTGATATCATCGAACCCATAGTGAATCACAGAGGCCACATATTTACATAGATATGTACGATTTTACATAGATATATGAAATGTGGTGATGTATGTTGATGCTGCGCACGCATTCATATTGTTATTTTTCCCTTGTAGTCTGCGCACGATTCTACGAGGACGTATCAACAAGAAAACCCTTCAATTTCACAGTTAGTGACAATATGACTGTTGGTAAGATATTTGTACTTTATCTTTAAACATTGCTGAAACATTTTTCTTCTACTTATATTTGAAAGCCTACTCTCTAAATAAGTTCCACAATTAATGATAGATACCTTAGGCCAAGTTTCTTCAAATCCTAGAGCTGTGTACAACTCTTTGTTTATTTTATCTTAAAAAGTCTTGAAGTGTAGGATTATGCTCTGATTATAATAGTCAACATTTCTACTTCGTATCTTTATATATATGATATTAGTATTGCATTGACGTGACTCAGGTTCGACGATTCGTCAGTTTGAGCGACCTGACACGACGAGGAGAACCATGACATTCCAGGCGGGGGATATCACATACATCAACTTTGATCAGGAAACTTACAGACTATTTGTAAAATCCTCTCTACATTCAAAAATTGTGAGCACCTTTTTCTGTAATTGCATGATGTTAAAATTTCATAAAACAGGTTTAACATTATATTGATGAACTCTATGTGAAACTGATGTTCCAAATGGTATATTATCTTTTAGGACAATGAATTAAAATTGTATGGAACTTGTGTGGATTTTATTCCTGTTCTAAATGTGAGTATATTGCAATGACCTTAATCTTCATTTTATAGATTTTATTTTACAAATACCAAAAGTTACTTTTGTGTATTATCAGATATATTCCACTTTTACTTCATAAAGTTCCTGATGATCTATAAATTATTTGATTATTTTCAATCTGCCTCTTCAAATGAAGAATACGATTGTAAAGCATAATATCTTTAGAATACCTTTTATCTGGCTGTTATTTGCCAGTTAATTGCCTGTTATTTCCCTGATATTTGCCAGTTAATTGCCTGTTATTTCCCTGATATTTGCCAGTTAATTGCCTGATATTTGCCTGTTATTTGCCTGCAGTATGAGATCAAGCTACCAGTCACCATGATAGTGAGGATCATAGACGTCAACGATGCTCCTGTATTCTCCACGCTGCCAGCCCAGGTGACCCTTACCGAGGTGAGCAGCTCAGACTGGTCCCCTGTCATACCATACACTAAGCCTAACCACCCTGCTTGCCTAGGTGACCTTTACAGAGGTGAGCAACTCGGACTGGTCCCCTATCATACTATACACTAACCACGCTGCTTGCCCAGGTGACCCTTACAGAGGTGAGCAACTCGGACTGGTCCCCTATTATACTATACACTAACCACGCTGCTTGCCCAGGTGACCCTTACAGAGGTGAGCAACTCGGACTGGTCCCCTATCATACTATACACTAACCATGCTGCTTGTCCAGGTGATCTTTACATAGGTGACCAACTCGGACTGGTCCCCTATCATACCATACATACAACTCAGATTGGCCCCCTATCATACTAAACACTAACCAAATTGCTTGCCAAGGTAACCTTTACAGAGGTGAGCAACTCGGATTGGTCCCTTGTCATGCCATACACACAACTTTGACTGGTCCCCTATCATATACACTTACCTCTCTGCTAGCCCAGGTGACCCTTACAGAGGTGAGCAACTCAGACTGGTCCCCTATTATATACACTAAACCTCCCTGCCAGTCCAGTTGACCCTAACTAAGGTGAGCAGCTCAGACTGGTCCCCTATTATATACACTAACCTCCCTGCCAGCCCAGGTGACCTTTACAGAGGTGAGCAACTCGGACTGGTCCCCTATTATACTATACACTAACCACGCTGCTTGCCCAGGTGACCCTTACAGAGGTGAGCAACTCGGACTGGTCCCCTATCATACTATACACTAACCAAGCTGCTTGCCCAGGTGATCTTTACATAGGTGACCAACTCGGACTGGTCCCCTATCATACCATACATACAACTCAGATTGGCCCCCTATCATACTAAACACTAACCAAATTGCTTGCCAAGGTAACCTTTACAGAGGTGAGCAACTCGGATTGGTCCCTTGTCATGCCATACACACAACTTTGACTGGTCCCCTATCATATATATACACTTACCTCCCTGCTAGCCCAGGTGACCCTTACAGAGGTGAGCAACTCGGACTGGTCCCCTATTATATACACTAAACCTCCCTGCCAGTCCAGTTGACCTTTACAGAGGTGAGCAACTCGGACTGGTCCCCTATTGTATACACTAACCTTCCTGCCAGTCCAGGTGACCTTTACAGAGGTGAGCAATTCAGACTGGTCCCCTATCATATGCTCTTACCTCCCTGCTAGCCCAGATGACCTTTACCGAGGTGAGCAACTCAGACTGGTCCCCTATCATATGCACTTACCTCCCTGCTAGCCCAGTTGACCCTTACCGAGGTAAGCAACTCAGACTGGTCCCCTATCATACTATACCCATAACTCAGACTGGTCCTCTATCATACTATACACTAAACCTCCCTGCCAGTCCAGGTGACCTTTACAGAGGTGAGCAATTCAGACTGGTCCCCTATCATATGCACTTACCTCCCTGCTAGCCCAGTTGACCCTTACCGAGGTAAGCAACTCAGACTGGTCCCCTATCATACTATACCCATAACTCAGACTGGTCCTCTATCATACTATACACTAAACCTCCCTGCCAGTCCAGGTGAACTTTACAGAGGTGAGCAATTCAGACTGGTCCCCTATCATATGCACTTACCTCCCTGCTAGCCCAGTTGACCCTTACCGAGGTAAGCAACTCAGACTGGTCCCCTATCATACTATACCCATAACTCAGACTGGTCCTCTATCATACTATACACTAAACCTCCCTGCCAGTCCAGGTGACCTTTACAGAGGTGAGCAATTCAGACTGGTCCCCTATCATATGCACTTACCTCCCTGCTAGCCCAGATGACCTTTACCGAGGTGAGCAATTCAGACTGGTCCCCTATCATATGCACTTACCTCCCTGCTAGCCCAGATGACCTTTACCGAGGTAAGCAACTCAGACTGGTCCCCTATCATACAATACACTACAACCAGGCTTAACCAACTGGCTGTAAGGACCTAGCTATAACCACCCAATTGTGACCACCTGTCAAAGACTGTCAAGCTATCTTTCTTGATGCACCATGTGAGTATTCTATGTCTAGAAAGGTGCCATTGCACACAGATTAATCAAGAATCAGGCGAGTAGCTTGATCTTCATATGTTGAATATCCTATCCATTGTAACTGTTTGATATCAAGTGAAATTCTTGTCAAGGATTCACAAGGACGCATAGATTTAATAAATAGATTCTGGTGTCTTATTGCGCTCCTTGACAAAAAGAAGAAAACAGATCAAGTTTTGTGTGTTCCTTTACTTCAGAATTGATTTTCATTCCACTAATATAATGTGATTAAAACTCCTTCATTTGAACAGAAGCACGGTATTTGTCCTGATTTATGTATTTTTCTCTGACCACCCCAGGACACGCCAGCACGAAGCACTCCCTACAGAATAACAGTGGACAACTCCTACGACAAGGTGGAGGCATTCAGGGACACTACCATAGACATTGTCGTGAGTAGCTCAAACAGGGCGCTAAAACTGATCATAACAAGTAAATACCGTCTCAAGGGGAATGTGATGTTTTCAAGAGTGAAAAAATAGAATTTATGTCACGGTTCAGATGTTTTTAAGAATAGAATGTAAAAGTTGTGTGTGTGAACTCTTCAGGAAGTGAAGGCTGATAATGAGACTGTGGATAACACGATGTTCAGCCTGGATACTGACGGCTACATCCACCTACTGGAGTCCCTGGACTATGAGGTGGGGCCCAGACGATATGACATAACCATACGGGCAAAGGTTGGTATAATATGACATAACCATATGGGCAAAGGTTGGTATAATATGACATAGACATATGGCCAAAGGTTGGTATAATATGATATAGCCATACGGGCAAAGGTTGGTATAATATGATATAGACATATGGGCAAAGGTTGGTATAATATGATATAGACATATGGGCAAAGGTTGGTATAATATGATATAGACATACATGCAAAGGTTGGTATAATATGACATAGACATATGGGCAAAGGTTGGTATGATATGATATAACCATACGGGCAACGTTTGATACAAATAATATGAACCAAAAATATATATTTAAAGCAAAGAATGGAGCCATTTTCATTGCAATCCAATAATGTCACTATCTGCTGATGGTCGGAATGGTATTGTTCAGGACAAGGGGGCGCCTCCGCAGAGTAACTCCAGCGTGCTGACCTTCCTGGTGGGGGACGTGGACGATATGCCCCCTGTCTTCTCTCATCCTAGGGGCTACTACGCTGACGTCATAGGCGAAAAACCAATCCAGGTACAGTCAATTTGCTTACAATAGATCAGAACGTGGTGGTGTAGTTGTCCTAAACTTGTCCTTTATTTTTTATTTTTTGTGTTTTCAGAGACCAGAATGTTTTGACACAGAGCCTCCGGTGGAAGCTCTTGATGGCGATGTGACTGCCAAGTCTCAAATAACCTATGCCATCATCGACGGTAAGGAGATGTGTTAGCTTTGGTGGTTGTTCACCCTAATTCCAAATTTTTTATTTAATTTGATTTGTCATGTTGGCCACTCGTGCGTACTCACAGCCTACGCAATATAACTGACACTTGAGAAGAAGAAATTGTATATGTGATCATATTGAACTGAAGATGCCCCTCCAGCTTTATTATCCCTTGTTGTAAGAAACATATATAAAAGGAGGGGAATGACAAGGGTTTCTCCACACCATGGTAGATGTTTGTTGAATTCAGTAAATCCTTATCTGATTTGTAAAAACTGTAACCATGATTTGACTTGCAATAAACACAACATTGTTTTGCTTGTAACCCGTTTGCACATTTGGGAAGGATCATGCCGAATCTTGTGGTTGTGTTGTTATTATGTCAGGTGAGCCAGGCCCTGTGTCCTACTGGTCGCCCTACTTCCGTCTCAATGAAGATACGGGTCAGCTGTGTCAACACGAGACCATAACGAGATCTGAGAGAACACATTCTGGCGCCACCTCGCGGCTGGCATTCCATAACTTCACTTTCACCATCAGGGTGAGATCCCTGTTTGAATTTATTTTTTTGTGGTATAATCGTTGTTTTGTTGCAACTTTGATCCCCTAACCAAGTGGGTCTAGAACTACAAGTCTCAAATTATGGTATTGAAATAGATAAATTGTAAGTCTTAACAATATAAATAAAATGAGAAATATGAGAATTTGTTCATTTTATTCAGTGATAATATTAGGAATCATAATGATTATATCTGGCAGATGACAATTTGATGAAGTCTTTGACGATTTATTACCTTTTGGACTAACAAATTAAATGTTTTACCTTATTTTTAGGCAACACAAAAGGACGATTTCAACAAATATGATACTGCCAAATTGTTTGTTCATGTGCGAGATTCCAACGAGAATACACCGATGTTTGACAGGAAGCTTTACCGAGTCACTATCCCAGAGTATCCCGGGACTGTGAGAGGTGACCGAGTCGTCCAGCTGAAGGCCTCAGACATGGATCACGTGAGACATAGTCTTATTCTCTCAGAGCCCTGGCCTGTGCATGCTACCAAGCAAGCCTGATTTATGTACCTTATTGTGGGTGGGAGACTTATTGAGCTAAGTCTGTGCATTTCCACCTATCTCTTATGCAACTCCCTGTCTATTTATTATTTTTAAATATTCAAATATTTAAATATTCAAATATTTAAATATTCAAATATTTAAATATTCAAATATTTAAATATTCAAATATTTACAATATTCAAAATATTCAAATATTCAAATATTTCAAATATTTCTCTTCGCTGTTGTTTCACATACATGTGAATCAGTGTATAAAGTGGCAACATGAATTTCAATTTTAGTTTTAAATTCATATTGTTTTTTTTCTCTTGTTTTCTGTACTTCTTAATATCAAGTCAGTTAAATATTAGTAAAATAAACTCCAAACATTGAAAATAAAACTCATAGATTATATTGTATGTTTGGAAAATAAGTTTATTGAGATAAATTTGTATTGTTTTCAATTAACACTTACAAAAATCATTTTTCTTTTCCATCTCTAATAAGAATTATGTATTATGCCAAATTGCAGCATGTAGTACCACTTAATAATATTTAAATTAGGCCTGTATTTTTACATATCAATTCTTAACATTTAATCAAATATGAAATTTGAAATTTTGTCAATTTCAAAATTTCAATTTTTTCAAAAAATTGAAAATTAGATCATTCAGTCTTCAGATAGTTGTTAGCAATCATCTCAATCCCTAGGTGTCACTTCAGTCTGAACCAAGAGAAAAGAACCTACTTTTACCATTAAAATATATCTCTCATCCTACTCAAAAGCTGTTTTTAAATATGAAAAATAATGCTGAGCTAGAGATATCTTCCTTGTCAACTAATTTTATAACTATATTTATCCTATATTCAGCTATATCCCGTTTAATGCCCCTACCTTACACTGGTAATTAGGCAGTGTGATGTTTCTTGAATTGTCTTTTTTGAGATTGTCAAAAGTCAATGCGGTACAATTATTTCTTTGAAATTTAACATTACGGTGTACAGCGATGGTTAAATTCAATAATTGCTAAACCGAGATTACTCAAAAGATGTCCAATCCTTCAATTAATTTAAATTGAATTTTTATTTCAACTTAAGAGCATATGATTTAAATAAAATTTGTCCAAATTATACAACTGAAGTATGATGAGACAATATGAAAAGAGATATTCAAAATATAATATAACAAGTAATAGGTCTATACATATCTCTACAGTGGGCCAACCTTATGCTCGTAATGGAATATTTGAATGGTCTTACAAATTGCATCTTGCAAGATTGTTAAAAATTCAGTGAAGAAATTTTGTTGTCTTAAATATTGGTAGCTATCATCCAACACAAAAAAGAGAGATACAAGACTTAGTGTGAATCTGAATACCAGACTTATCGTTTTAAGTTTATTTATCAACCACCAGATGGCACCATTTGATGCTCATACCTCATTGTTGTATTTGAGTTTTGGAAATTTACACGCATTCTAACCAAAGACTATACCATCATCAGTATTATGCAGTATTCACAATTAAGACTGTACTTGGCACAACAAATTGAACACATATATATGTAATAAGTATGTGATTATTTCAAATTTGGAAGAGAAATATTTTGATTAGTGGCTGATGCTTATGATCATACAGAGATTTAGCTAAGGAATATTGCGATTTTTTAGACTTAATTGAAATGTGTAGGGGCACTTGTATTAAATAATCAAAAGATCTTTCATGAGTTATCAACAAACATTTATTAATTGTATGGTTTCAATCAATTACACAGATTAACAACTGCAGCATTCAATATGGGACAAGAACTTACATGTACAATCACTTCATGAGAAAATCCTATAAATTGTATAGTTGAATTTATTTCAAACATATTTTTTAATGTAGTAGAAATATAGGAGTATTACATTTTTGTTTTAAGAATATACACATAAATAGGGTAACAAGTATCAACTGCTGGCAACACATATTTTAATCCAAATTACTTATACATTTCCAATAAAACTGTTGGCCTTTCAACTTTATGGAGACATTTTAAGGTGAATATATTGACCATGTGTGAATTTTTGTTTCCCTGTTTCTACAATACAAAAATTAAAATGTTATCCTTTAATCACTCAAAACTAAAGAAAATAAGTATTTGGTGTATGTGATTGTTGTGCAGTTTCATAATGCAATTTTTGAAGTTTGGTAATTCAATTTATTAAATATCCAATACCATTTAGTATACACACTGATTATTGCATCTTCTTATTAGCAAGTCATTACATTCGAAAATATAAAGCTGTCACATTCTTTTTTAAATTGTGAACCAACCATTCAAATTACTTAACATATTTATTGTGTACCACCTTGAATTACATCTGTTTATATCTGAGCATCTTTAACTACTTGATTTTACCATCAAACTTTATGCCTTGGTAATTTCTGATATTTCTGTAGCTGATGCAGGTAGTGTCTGAGCATATATACTTCCATTACTATTAAAAACCTCCATTACTATTACAAATCATTGGTAGAAAAAGGAAAGACAAAAAAATGAGCAATTTGGATTGAATAATATTTAGAATAGCAGATATTTCAGGTAATTTATCTGAAATAAGACAGAAATGCACTCACACATGACATTTTTTAAATATTATTCTCTATACCATATATGAAGTATCTCTGATTTATAGTTGTTTAGAAAATTGTCTAGACATTTATTGCAGCTTCATATAAAAGTTAAAATCATTTTATGTTTCACCTCTATATCTCATGTTAATTCTACACACAAATAATTATGGTTGCTGAGAAATTTAAATCAAATTGAAAAGTGAATGTTCCCAACTTTGCAAGTCGGGCAAAACAATCAGTGATCTCAATAATATGTATTCCATTCACTCTTTTTTAGTTAAACAGAGAAGTAGTTTTTACAATAGGTAATAGACTAGACAGAGAGACAGCGCTGGCGACAACAGTACCCTAGACCATTAGAAATGACCAAGGATAAAAATTATTTGACACACAAAATAATTATTGTCGAAAGAAAACATTGCTTCATTCCACAACTGGGACATCATCTGCCTCAGATGCCTCAGATGCGCTGGGGAAGAGGCATTTCAAGAAATTTACTGCATCCTGAATTCCTCTCACAGGACGAAAGTCTGTTTTTCGTTCTTGTGAGCGGCAGACTGGGCATGAAATTTGGTCGCCTTGTGAAAGTGGCATCATACCCAAACACCTTTCACAGATGACCAAGCCCTTACAGCAAGGGCTGCATATTGGTTGACTCATCACATCTGAAAGAAAAAAAAAGCATTAATTCCACAATCTTAACTTACAATTTCATGTCATTTTGACTGTCAATTTAAGAGAGCAGACATATTCATAACAAGAAGTGTCCATAGTAAAAATGACTGGAAATAGCAATTACTAAGGGTCAGCATCTCAACATCACATAACTGCAGAAATGCTAACCATACTCAGAGCCCTTGTTCATTACATTTCCTTTCATGATGATCATGAAGATCACATCCAGTATTTTAATATGTGTCCAAAAGCCTGAATTATATTGTATATTCATCTGGAAATATACTTTGTCATCTTACTCACAAGTTAACTTTTTAAAGTATCATTGAAATTCAGAATGATGCATAACATAGACAAAAACATCATCACATGCAGTTTGAGTAGATAGTGTTTCATCATAAATCAGATAATAAATACAATTTCTCACCCATTTCCTCTGCCAAGACCAGACATCTCATCAGCAGCTTTGTTGTCTACGTGATCCTTGCTCATCCAAAATATCACCCTTGCTGGCATTTTCCAGTATGCATAGTCTGTATGAAACAAGATTGCAGATAAGAGACTGATATCAGAATAAATATTTGAATACCTGAAACTATGACTATTTTGACCTTCCCAAGCTATAATTCTTATGTAATGCAGTCATTGTGAATGATTTTAATAGGTCTAATTAAATTTCTATTTTGTTTTACACATATCACAGTCTGAATTATATTAAGAAAGGCTACTTCCAGGCTTATCAATATAAATAAATATTTTTGGCATATTGGGTAAATAAGAGTGGTAAAATATCAATATATTTTCCATTTGCATTGCTTCAAATTATTTTGACATGTGATTCAAGAAAAATGCATTTGGTGTTGCTTTTCCTCT
Source organism: Amphiduros pacificus (assembly GCA_949316495.1). Lineage (NCBI taxonomy): Eukaryota > Metazoa > Annelida > Polychaeta > Phyllodocida > Hesionidae > Amphiduros > Amphiduros pacificus. The sequence goes on along the minus strand of OX439007.1, from coordinate 11,011,677 downwards.
AATATTGTATCTATATTGTTTAATCATATATTACTTGAAAATATAATTGATATTATATTACTGACAATAAAATAACCCTCAGAAGGTTAAATGTTCTAGTGAAACCTATCCACTTACCATGAACATCTGTCTCCTGGAACAGGATCCCTTGGCTATTAACCAGGCTGGCTGTTGGGTCACCCGTCAGCTGGCGCATCATGTTCAAAATAAAACTGACAGAATGGTCAGCCTCTGTCAGGCGTACAGTCACAGTCTGTTGGGTTGTCTTTGTGTACATTCCGTCCACATAAATAGCTCTACAGATTTTTCTGAAAATATATAATGTATATATGTATATATTTATATTTATAAGTATTGATGACTTTATATATATATACAGTGACCTCTTGTTATACATATACACCAATATCGTTGGCCTAAAATCTGCATTCCCGTATATTGAAAATTAATAAATGTCTCTTAATCAAGAGTCTATTTTCTATTTAGGTTCCTATTAATATTCATTTCTTGCTCATTATACAGATGCTAATTTATCATTTAAAGATAATCAACCTCATTATTTAAAAATGAATCCTGTATTACAACTTTAGAAAAGTCAGTTTTTATGTGCTTAATAGCAAAAAGAATATTATAAGTCTATTAGGAACAGATATTCCAATTCCAATTATGACATATCTTTTGTAAAATATCATATGTTTTCATAATACATACTTGTCTATTCCTTCCGATCTTTGAGGCGTCGTTTGCCGTCGACTGCTTGTCCCAGCGTAGGGATGAGCTCTGGCTGGGGGTGTTTGAGTGTAACTCTGAAAACAATCAAGTACACTTCAGATTCAAGTTTTTAAGTGTTTTAATCTGAAAGCAGTGACCTTACAGAGATCATTGTAATTATACAAGTAGGACATGTAAGTAGTCAATCCAATGTCAGGATATGCTGCTTGGAACCTCCTTTAACAATATAAATCTTGGCCCTCTTGGATGTAAATGTATATGTATATCTATATTACACCACATCCCTTTCTCATTCATTCACCCCTTGTATAATAATCATACCATTGCCTGTCCTCAGGTCCCCAACACACCTATGTTGTACCACTCCAACTCCTCAGGTCCCAAACACACCTGCATTGTACCACTCCAACTCCTCAGGTCCCCAACACACCTACATTGTACCATTCCTTATCCTCAGGTCCCAGACACACCTATATTGTACCACTCCAACTCCTCAGGTCCCCAACACACCTACATTGTACCATTCCTTATCCTCAGGTCCAAAACACACCTATATTGTACCACTCCAACTCCTCGGGTCCCCAACACACCTACATTGTACCATTCCTTATCCTTATCCTCAGGTCCTAAACAGACTACAAGGTCTGGTAAGGGGCTGTATCTGCTTGCTGAAAAGGACACATATGCCCATTGCAAAGCATGTCAGCTATCTAATGTTCATGGTTATGCCATATATTATTACATTATTACATGGTGATACTTACCTGTATATTTGATCATGTATATATATATATATATATATATATATATATATATATATATATATATATATATATATATATATATATATATATATATATATATATAATTATATATATATATATAGAGGAAATTTAAAGAAAAACAACACACAAGCATGTGTTACTGTTATGGTTACTTACAAATTGACTACTAGCTGGCCGTAGAAAACCTCTTGAAGGTGTGTTTACCAAAGAAGTACTTGGAGTCTGTGGAATCCTAGATGGTACTGGTCTTCCAGTCACTTGGTAGGTCCCACCTCCTACAACGGCGTAATCCCCAATTACTGGATCCCTAGATACTTCTACTGCATCATCTGACCTTTCATCAAACAAGTTGACTGTTGTTGGTGAAAGCTGAAAAAGGTATTTTGTATTTTTAGCCCTATTTTCAAAAAACTGTTCACCTTAAATTTATTTGTAAAACAGTGAAAATGTATGAAATCTACAGGGCACCCAAAATGTCAATTTTCTCAAAGATAATGCAATCATAAATGATATTTTTCAACAATGAATGATAACTGCATCTTATATTATTCACATTTCTTGATTTCAGTCAGAAATATTAAAAAATTAACATAATTTGGGGCATGAAACTGTTCCACTGAAGAGACTATATAACATCTGAAGGTCATGATACAATACAGTGACAATATCAATACCAAATCATGAAAATACCAATATCAATACCAAATCATGAAAAATTTATAATATTTCTGACCGAAACCAACAAATGTGAACAATATAACATGTCGTTATCATTCATTTTTGCTAATTATAGTTTATGATTGCATTATCTTTGAGAAAACTGACATTTTGGGTGTTCTGCAGATTTTAAACATTGTCACTGTTTTGTACAGAAATGTAAGATGAACAGTTTCTTGCTTCAAGTCATGAAACTTATCAAATATTTCTGACCGAAAGTAACAAATGTGAATAATATAAGATGCCGTTACCATTCATTGTTGATAATTATCATTTATGAATATATCATCTTTGAGAAAACTGACATTTTGGGTGCTCTGCAGGTTTCCTATATTGTCACTGTTTTGTCTTGAAATGCAAGATGAACAGTTTCCTGCCCCAAATCATGATAAGATTTTAATATTTCTGACTGAAACCAACAAATGTGAATAATATTAAATGCCGTTATCATTCATTCTTGCTAATTATCATTTATTATTGCATTATCTTTGAGAAAACTGACATTTTGGATGCCCTGCAGGTTTCATATCTTGTCACTGTTTTGTCTTGAAATGTAAGATGAACAGCTTCTTGCCCCAAATCTTCAATATTATCAAATATCTTTGCACAAAACCAATAAATGTGAATAATATTAAATGCCGTTATCATTCATTCTTGCTTATTATCATTTATGATTGCATTATCTTTGAGAAAACTGACATTTTGGATGCTCTGCAGGTTTCCTATGTACATGTTGTCACTGTTTTGCACAGAAATGCAAGATGAACAGTTTCTTGTCTTAAATCATGAAAATTATAAAATATTTCTGACCAAAACCAACAAATGTGAATAATATTACATGCCGTTATCATTCATTCTAGCTAAATATCATTTATGAATACATTATCTTTGAGAAAACTGAGATTTTGGATGCTATGTAGATTTCATATATTGTCACTGTTTTGTCTTGAAATGTAAGATGAACAGCTTCTTGTCCCAAATCTTCAATATTATCAAATATTTTTGCACAAAACCAATAAATGGGAATAATATAACATGCCGTTATCATTCATTCTTGCTTATTATCATTTATGAATGCATTATCTTTGAAAAAACTGACATCTTGGATGCCCTGCAGATTTCATATAATTAATGTCACTGTTTTGCATTGAAATCTAAGAAACACAGATTCCTGATTATTTCTTTATCGCATATTAACAAGACAGCTTTGTTTTGTGAATGATCTATTTTTGAATAATCAAATGTCTTTGTTTTGATGTACAATATTAATATTAGATATTCATTGCACAGTTATTTGAGGATTTTTAATTATTTCTTCATTAAGAGCTCATAGAAGCTCATAGTTGTCGCACATCAGATTATGCTGTGATACAATGAATTTTTTTGAATTTTTGATAAAACATGGCTGAAATTATTCATATTTCAATGTGTCTACATTCCTGAGGATGAAATCACCAAAATATATGGCCTACAGAACAGATTTATTGTGATATGAGTTCGAGAGATGTTAAAATTGATGCCTGATCATGCTATCAAACTGAAATATCAGCTCAATATGAGACATTATAAGGAATATGGATCAGATACTGAACTCTTACTATTTAGATGTTTTTGTTTTGATGTGCAATATTACTATTAGATATTCATTGCACAGTTATTTGAGGATTTTGAATTATTTCTTTATTAAGACAGAGCTCATAGACACTACTTTTCAGTAGTCGCACATCATTTTAGCTGTGGTACAATGAATTTTTTTGAAATTTTGATAAAACATGGCTGAAATTATTCATATTTCAATGTGTCTACATTCCTGAGGATGAAATCACCAAAATATATGGCCTACAGAACAGATTTATTGTGATATGAGTTCGAGAGATGTTAAAATTGATGCCTGATCATGCTATCAAACTGAAATATCAGCTCAATATGAGACATTATAAGGAATATGGATCAGATACTGAACTCTTACTCTTTAGATGTTTTTGTTTTGATGTGCAATATTACTATTAGATATTCATTGCACAGTTATTTGAGGATTTTGAATTATTTCTTTATTAAGACAGAGCTCATAGACACTACTTTTCAGTAGTCGCACATCATTTTAGCTGTGGTACAATGAATTTTTTTGAAATTTTGATAAAACATGGCTGAAATTGTTCATATTTCAATGTATCTACATTCCTGAGGATGAAATCGCCAAGATATATGGCCTGCAGAACAGATTTATTGTGATATGGGTCCAAGATATGTTAAAATTGATGCCTGATCATGCCATCAAACTGAAATATCAGCTCTATATGAGACATTATAAGACATGTGGATAAAATATTGAACCCTTAATAGCAGAATGTCTTTGTTTTTATGTACAATATTAATATTAGATATTCATTTCACAGTTATTTGAGGATCTTGAATTATTTTTTTTATGATGACAGAGCTCATAGACACTACTTTTCAGTAGTCGCACATCATTTTATGCTGTGATACAATGAATTTTTTTGAAACTTTTATAAAATATGACTAAAATTGTTTAAATTGCAATGTATCTACATTCCTGAGGATGAAATCACCAAGATATATGGCCTACAGAACAGATTTATTGTGATATGAGTTCGAGAGATGTTAAAATTGATGCCTGATCATGCTATCAAACTGAAATATCAGCTCAATATGAGACATTTTAAGGAATATGGATCAGATATTGAACTCTGAATAGTGAAATGTCTTTGTTTTGATGTGCAATATTACTATTAGATATTCATTGCACAGTTATTTGAGGATTTTGAATTATTTCTTCATTAACACAGAGCTCACAGACACAATTTTTCAGTCGTGGCATATCATTTTATGCTGTGATACATTGAATATTTTTGAAATTTGGATAAAACTTGGCTGGAATTGTTCATATTTCATTGTGTTTTTATTCCTGAGGATGAAATCACAAAAATATATGGCCTACAGAACAGTTTTAATGTAATATGAGACAGAAATATTACGTCATGTTCATGCTTCACCTATATCACTTCAAAAGTCATGTAGTCATGTTCCTCATCAATACTATAGTCAAGTTGCATCTAAATAATCAATATGGCATTCATGGTACATCTAAATAATCAATATGGCAGTCATGCTAAATCTACATCATCAATATTACAGGGATGGCATGTAACTTGCAGTGAGAAGTAATGCTTTATATATCTAAGTGACACCTGAACAATGTAATATTATCATAATGATCAGGATAATAGATAAATACTTTTTTTACATGGAAATATAAATATATATACATATATATATATATATATATATATATATATATATATATATATATATATATATATATATATATATATATATATATATATATATATATATATATATATATATATATATATATGTATATGTATATATAAATGTATATATATATATATGTATATATAAACTAAGGGCAGAAACAGGTGTCAGTTAAATGAAGCTTAAATACACCTCAACAAGTAGCCATAATCAAGATAATCATTATGACCCCAAACACATGTCCAGATAGCAATCTCCCACAGCATGCCCTCCATGGGTTGGATTAACCCCTTGCCTGCACTCTAATCATACTATTAACATTTAAATGATCATTTCTTTTTGAACATCTCACCATAAAATTCAATGTTATAATGCACAATTTGCAGTATCTGATAAAATGAGAAAATAAAATCAAAGCACCAATTTGTGATTGATATGTAAACTACCTTCATTTTGCTTGTATCAATTTTCCAAAAATGATGCCTACACATCACATTCTTAGAGCTACACCACTAGAAAATTGGGTTCCATTTTTTTCCTAGTAATTCAGTATTCATTCTGTCAGTAATAGATAAATCTTCAGAGGTTCCAATGCACCATGTGCCACAATTGACACTTATCTGTGTGATTTTAAATGAATTATTTTTCGGTGTCAGAGGTGGATTTTGGGACGGCTATGTGTCAGACAATTTACCACACTACATTTTCTGATGTGAGACCATCACATTATGTTGTGATGCTAATTACTAGTGGCCCAAACTGATAATTGAGATAAAGCTGCACAAGTGATAGATGGATACAACAATGGGAGGCAGCTGCATAAATGAGAGGTAGCTACAACAGTGAAATAGCTGCATATGTAAGAAATAGCTGTATATGTAAGAAATAGCTGTATACTATATGTGACTGTGAGAAATAGCTGCATATGTAAGAAATAGCTGCATATGTGAGAAATAGCTGCATAAGTGAGAAATAGCTGCATAAATGAGAGAGAGCTGCACATGTAAATTATTGCAACCCCTCCCAGCCAAAGGGACTTGTAAATACAAATACATACCTCTAAATAAACTTGCTTGATTTGAAGGGGTTGCCACAAATGTCGTCTGCCAATTTTGCTGCTCACAATCTCCAACACAGAAGAGTGCATCAGTGCAATCCAGGAATTTTGACTGATAGATTAGATTTCAACTGGTGTAGCTCCTGTGTAGCATTTGGTACATGCATTTATGGATGATGTTTTGACCCCCCAAAAAAGGTTCTGTACAGATTATATGTGTACAGTACAATCAAAGCATCATAGAAGTTTTTTGGTATGCAATGTGCTGAGTTCATTTTGTTGTGTGATGTCACAGTGTAAATTGTTTCAACTTCAGACAATAGAGGGAGGCTCTCTTAAAATAGATACATAGATCATGTGACCACATTCCAATGGGTGGTATCCCAGGAATTCCCCTTACATTTGAGGCACTGAAAGGTAATGCAACAAACATTTCATGTAAGTTGTACCATGGTTAGATAGAAAAAATTCTGTGGTGTAGAATACAGGATTGTCTTCCAAAGTACATACATAATTGTCTTCCTCTTGTTCCCACGATTTCAAACATATTTAAATCATTATTAAAACATCTTATTTTATCATTGGCAATTACGGCAGTCATTATCTGATCCAAGACATTGTAAAATGTACAAAATACATACATAATTGTCTTCCTCTTGTTCTCACGATTTCAAATATATTTAAATCATTTCTGTAAGTGTATTATTGGCCGAGATATTAATGTGAAATCTTTACCACTATAATCAACATCTTATTTTATCATTGGCAATTACGGCAGTCATTATCAGATCCAAAACATTGCAAAATGTACAAAATATATAATTGTCTTCCTCTTATTCCCACAGTTTGATTGTAATGTAAAAACTTATCTTATTATATCATTAACAATGACAGCAATAATACAGGTGACTGGCTGTTTCAACCATTCCCCTACTCGATCATTCCCCTGTTCGACATAATTTCCATAGGAGTACCTATTCTGTCTCTGTATTCTTCACCTTCTTGTTTGGCACACATTCACATACGGCTTAAGAAATATCCATAAAATATAGATTTATTAATTAGGAAATAATCTTTATGATTCAAGACTACATGCATGTGTACATACTTTCTGAAATATTGGCCACAATTGAACATAACACAGTTGAATTGGTCCTCATGTGAGCATGCCAGCAACCATAATATACACTGTATTTATAACCAAGCAGTTTTTATTAATATCTCCCCAAATGATATATTTATTCAAGTAATATGGTGGGTGAAGCAACTGACAACTAATAGAGTAGAAGCATTACGATATGAATTTACTATTTAACTAGATTTAAAGTAGTGGCTCCACCTAGTGAGACAAGAGCTACAGAGAAGTGCCACCTGTTGCCAAAAAGCTGCTCTGAATGTGTGTGGCAGCTACCATCATGATAATAAATTTTCAATTTTTCAATTTTGTCAACATTTTGGAAATTCAAAAAAAAAATGTAAGATTTTGAAATAACATGATTTTAAAAGGTCAAAGATATTGAGATCTCACATTTTGTTTCAATTATTGATCAAAAATCAATATTAAGTTGTTTTTTTCTAACCATGTGGACTACGTCCACATGGTTATATAAATATATATATATATAATAGTAGAAATTATACTTCCATTTTTCAAAATATATTGAAATTCATATTGCCACTTTATACACTGATCCATGTGATAAGTCAATTAACAATTACAGATGTTGAGAGATCCTTACATTTGTAGGGCTTAAACAGTGTATTCCGGTACGAGATGGGAAGCAGTGTCCAGGACGTGTTCAGACTCAACACCAGAACCGGCTGGATCACAGTCAAGGACGAGAAGCTGCTGGACCGGGAGAAGAACGATAAATTCGAGTTCAGGGTCAGCATTACTTGCTCTAATTAGCATACATGAATATGCATTACATTGTGTAAAGTATATGATTGGTGTTCTCATGGCGGGTGACATTATAGAGCCTGCAAACTTCCAATCAGGCCAAGTCTAGATGGGAACTTCAGGGTCTAGGGTTTTTTATGTATTGTTTTAAGCAATGATTTTTCTGAGTGGTTGATATGTCCATTTAAATAGATAAGTGAAGCCTTCCACTAGTAGTTAAGTCAAGGCGTAGCAAACCCATTTTTGGGGATTAAAGTAGTTAACATTGAGTTGACAATTGAGTTGACCCTGGGTTATTAATTTGTTTAAAGATACTCCAGGGGAGAAAAGCTAACATAGAACCATATTTACATAAAGGATTATCTTAAAGGATTCATGGAAAAGATTATAATCTTGAACATCAGTGGAATTTGAATGACTTGTTTTGTGGGGTTTCCATTAGCAACAATTCACACGTAATCAGTTTAAACAATACAGTATTTGTTTAAGCCACAAGTAATGCCTCAGTCACATTTGCACCAGGCGCCGGCCGGGAAGTAACAATCGGCCGACTTTACAGGGTCCCGGGGGGCGGGGAGTTTATCGCAACAATCTAAGAGATGCCGTAGCTGTGGTCACATTATTAAAGGGCACTGCACGGCACGTGCAAGACTGAATGGCACAGTCGTCTGTAGGATATCCTAAAGACGTCAGATCATTGACAGACGTCTGTAGGATATCCTAAAATTACAAAAATTACAACAAACAAAACAAAATTAAAATAAACAAAATGAAACAATCCTTGTAAATTGATGGGGTAGTTGAAATTATCTTTGTCTTTTAAAAACATTTAATTTGGCAGGGCTAAAGACTGCCCATTTCGCGCATTTTGGTCTTTGCCAATAAATAAATAATCAATAAATAAATGAACAGTTATCTTTGTGTGCTGTAGTGGGGTTTATCTATCAGTAAAACTTGTCATTACTTTATCTTATAAAACTATCTGCGTATGTTATATTCTGACGAGATTGACAAGTCAGAGTCACATCTTTGCGCAAACAACCATAGCTTTCGCGCACTGACCTCTCTTCAATGCTGAAAGATGAAAATTAATATGTCGTATATCAGACTTACATATTTGAAGAGCAGAGCCCTAAAACTAAATTTTGAGTTGTCAATGATGTAAATCGGCCAAGAATTCACAGAGTAGTGCTAATTTGTATGTTTTTTTTGTGGCAAACTGTTACTTTGGCATGTATGTATTGTGACGTAAGAGAGGTCACTTGATGCAATTTTCACAACAATTCTTTTTTACCATTTATATTAACTTTTCTATGTCAAAAACTCCATTGTTCCATTTGTATTATGTATACAATACAATTTCATAATTATCAGCCAATCTTATGGTTGCGCAAATGCTATGGTCGTTAGCTCTACATGAACAATTTTTTTAGCACAACCTTATGCAAAGGTGTGCCTTCTCAGGATCGATTACGTAAGTTGCTCTATCATCGCTCAGGTACTATCGCAAATCACCGATCAGACTTTTGCATGTCATTTCTGTTCTAATTGTCCGATTTACACCAAATTTGAAATAAACTTACTGAAAACGCCTTGTTCTAGCGATTGGAAAGCATTTCCAAGCAATTTAAAGGGATAATCTTCCAGATCGATGGGCGATGACGACATTGCCATCTTCAACTTTTTGTCATCACACACTTCTTTATCTTTGTTTACTTGTTATATGAATGTATTCATACGCTAGCGCATGCACACGATGAACACTCCACAGTGGCGTCAGTTGCTTGAACAATATTGAACACAGAAAAAAAAACGATTTACAACTCACAGGAAATGACAACTCACAGGAAATGACTACTCATTTCCCATGATCGTACCGATCACAGAATAACACAGATAGTCCCTTTTTGACAAGCATTGCCTACATTTCAAGTAGGTCAGCGTGGGTGGCCCTGACCGAACAGTCCACCATTTGAAAACATGAAAAGTGACTCCCTTTAACCCCCTGTATTTGTTTTATTTTTTTGAATATCATCCTTCAAGCAAACCACATGTTATTTTTATTAATTTGGATTATTTTCTTGTTATAGTCACACAGGTAAATAGTAAGTTCAATTGTCAACATATTTGGTAGCCTAATTGTTGAATGTCTCACACACACACAGGTAAATAGTAAGCCCTTTTGTCAATATGCTCAGTAGCGTAATCGTCAACCCAATTGTCAACTCAATGTTAACTCTTTTAATCCCCAAAAATGGGTTTGCTACGCCTTGACTTAACTACTTTCACTGAATGGCTAGACTATTACAAGATTGGTGGAATCCATTCAGGGCATGCTGGGAATTATTTGTGGTCAACATTTTGTACTAAGAACTTCTTATCAACCTTTCTAATTATAATTACAAACGCGGAGCACTTTCCATACCATGTAAAGGAAATATGATGTCATAAATTCTGGAAGAAATTCCTGATGGATTGAACAAAATGGTCGCTGAATACAACTAGCCCTTCCAGCTAGCACAGATTTATCTGCCGCTAGAGGGAGTTGGCTGGTAGCGCACCATGTTGATGTGTTGAGCAGGTGCGGGCTGTGGAGACGGAGTCTGTGGACCTCCTGGAGGATACGGCCAGAGTGAGGGTCACCCTGCTTGACGTCAATGACAACCAGCCTCACTTCTATCACAATGTCTACAACTTCACCATCAAGGACAACCTCATCCCGGGACAACCCATCCACCCAGTAATCCAGCTCTTATTTATTGCCCTCTCTTATATTGTTGATCAGCCTTTATGTACTTGTTAAGATAACTCATACACAGTTTGTAAGTAACTGAGACAAAATGGATGTAAAATACACTAGAATCTTTATGATTGTTTGACCACAGAGTGGGATGGGAGTTCAGGCGGCCGATGTGGATTATAGAGACAATGGTAGGATATTGTACAAGATCAGCGGAGTTCACCGCCTCAGTGGAGCCACCTCATTGTCAGACCTGGGCAGGTTCACTATTCACCCTGATGAGGGCACTCTGCGTCTGGCCGGAACTCTGGCAGATATACGCAGGCGCAGACAACTGCCTCGCTTCCGGTTGGAGGTCACGGCGGCTGATAGGGCCCTGGAGGAATCTGACAGAAAGTAAGTATATATGGAAGACAACGTTGCAAAAGAACACACGTTATAATTAATTAAGCGATTAAGAGAATGAGATGATATGCATATTATTATAGTCAGATAATGATTGGTGTCCTCTTCACCCTGAAAGTATAGGTCCAGCAGTGTGGAGGTGTTCGTCAATCTGGAGGAGGCCAACGAGTATCCACCACGAGTCATCGCACGCACCTCGCCTGTCATCGTCAACGAGTCGGCGCCCCTCGGCTCCATCGTCACCATACTTAAGGTAGCCATGTCACAGATACCACCTAAATCTAGAAGCAGAATGTAATAATGTAACAACGTGCATAGTGCAACAGCTTTAAATCTTAAATCTAAAAGAATTTCATCCTCAAGGACCATGCAATTTGTTTTCAAATGAACCTGCATTGCTAATTAATGTCAATTAGCACTGCAGGTTCAACTTATCATGAAAATATTTCAGGAAGTGACCTTGTCCTTTAGTCGAACCACATTGGTTTTGTGGTGATTTATCTTCAGCTAGATTGATCTGATGAGTGATGTGTAGGTTGATGTTGATCTGATGATGTTGTGGATCTGCAGATTGATTTGTAGGTGTATGATGATGTTGTTTATCTGAGGGTTGATCTGTAGGTTTATGATGATGTTGTTGATCTGAGGGTTGATCTGTAGGTTTATGATGATGTTGTTGATCTGAGGGTTGATCTGTAGGTTTATGATGATGTTGTTGATCTGAGGGTTGATCTGTAGGTTTATGATGATGTTGTTGATCTGCAGATTGATCTGTAGGTTGATGATGTTATTGATCTGAGGGTTGATATTTAGGTTGATGATGATGTTGTTGATCTGCAGATTGATCTGTAGGTTGATGATGTTGTTGATCTGAGGGTTGATATTTAGGTTTATGATGATGTTGTTGATCTGAGGGTTGATCTGTAGGTTGAGGACCGAGATGGGGATGAGGATATCTATCTGAGGTACAGACTGGTTGGAGGCGATGAGCATGGCGTGTTCGATGTACAGAAAGGGTAGGTTTACTGGAAGATTATCAATTTAATTTTTTTAAACTGTATCTCATTATAACATGATATTTGTTGAAAGCCTACGGTCCAGACATTACAGATAATTGTTGCAGGGGAATTATTGTACTGAAAAAGAAGCTTGACAGAGAGATGAGCCAAACCTTCAAGCTCAAAGTGGAAATCACCGACGGCAAGCATGTAAGTGATGATAGTGTGTGCAAGTCAAAATAATCAGATTGATATTATTGATATGTTACCAAAGGTTAATTCATAGATAAATGGTATTTAATCAGCCAGCTTCAAAATGACATTTCTCCTAGATATGTGAAATGTGTGTATTTGTGTGTATTTGTGTGTGTGTGTGTCTGGTGTGTGTGTGTAAATGTGTGTGTATAAAAAGAATATAACCTGTTTTTATTTCTCCAGACAGTGACAACACCTGTAGATATCCACGTGGAAGACGCTAACGACAATCCTCCACACTTCTCGCGCAACATATATGTATTTAATGTCACAGAGGAACCGGAAATAGGCCATGTGATCGGCAAGGTTTCCGCGGAGGACCCCGACCATGGCCCGGGTGGCTTTATTGAGTTCTCAATCAGAGGCGGGGATGGATCAGAGGCTTTCACTATCAACAATGTGAGTAACCAGTCTATTGAATGCATATTCCAAAGCTGAATAACTCATTGGACTGTGTTTCCCCTGAATGGTTTTTGGTTAATGACCTTTTCAGCACTATTTAGACTATATCAGGTCGAATAGAAGCCTGTCACCTGGACTCAATGCCCTACTCTTTTCGAAGAGTTTCATTTGCATCATCACACAAATATTTTAACACAACCCACGGCTTTTGATAGTTCCCTACTCTTTTCGAAATGTTTCATCTGCATTATCACACAAATATATTATCACAACGGTCTTTGATAGTGCTCATGCAGCACTGACTGGGTAGATAACAACTCAGTAGGAGATATCCACCTTTCTCGACCATGCAGCATGACTGAAGTACTTGGATGCCAACCGGGATTCGAACCGCGGTCCTTTAGCATGAAAGACGGACGTCTTACCAACTGAGCCACGTCCCAACCATTCTTGAAATGCCTCCATTGCACCATCAAATGGGTCATGTAACTGCATGTGATAACCACATTCAGATATGCAGCCAGTCATTGGTTAACAATCAACTGAGCTCTGGAGGAAACAATGCTCCATAGAGCCATTAAATCATAAGCCATTAAATCAATGACGATAAATTGGTCTTGTCTATATCCATTACTTGCAAATAGTACTGATACAGTATATTTCACTGTATTATTCTTTTATTTGGAATCGTGATCTGTTTCAGGATGGTGTCATATCGGTGATCAGATCTCACACTTTGCTGGATAGGGAACATAACGAGAAGATCAACCTCAGGGTCCTTGCTGCTGACAAAGGGATCCCACCGCAGCAGGTTCATGTTTTGAATCTCATTACCCGTAAATTTTATCCAAAATATAAATCAGTAAGACCTTAATTAATACCTATAAAATAATGTTGTGATTTCAATGTTATCAGAGTGAGGTTGAAGTGGTGCTGAGGCTTTCCGATGTGAACGATAATGCCCCGGAATTCTCCTCCAGAATATACCACGGCACGGTGTCAGAGGACGACGCCAGCCCTCACCCCCAGGTCGTCCTTATGGTGAGTACAGTCTTAATAACTCAAACCCAGGTCATTAACTTGGAAATCAAACATCTTAAAAGTGAGACACGTCATATGCACTATATAATAATAATAATAATAATAAAATTTATATAGCGCTGAATACCAGATAAAATCTGGCGTTACTATATATATAGTAAAAGAATAAAAGTAATATTATATCCACTGAGACATTGATACTATGGGATTTCAATGGTTGTGAAGAAAAATATCACTTTCAAATATATTTTTTTATTTTCCAGGATTTGCCCATCAATGCAACAGACTATGACAAAGATCTTGCCAACAGGAACATCCGGTTTAGCCTGAGTGGAGATGGGAGTGACATCTTCCAGATGGATCCATTCAGAGCCGATATCATTGTCAACAGAGTCGGTCACATTGACTGTGAAAGCAGATGTGAATTCAATTTAGTGGCAAGTACTCCCAATGAGTTCTCAGAGAAGTATATCGGGAAAAGCTTAATAGAATATATTGACTCGATTTTCTTCTTATTTTTCTGCAATTGGGTGTTTCAAGTGATTTCTCAAATGGGATTCTGCAATTCAGAGTTTCTATATACTGCAATGGAAAGTTCAAATCTTTGTCTCAATTCATACCGTATTTTGTTCTTAACTGATCTGACATTAGATCACAGCCACAGACCAAGGAGGGAAGGGAAGAAGTTCCACGTCCAAGCTGCATATAGCAGTCAAAGACCAGAATGACAATTACCCGGAGTTTGTCAGTCCGCTGAGGTTCTCTGCTCTAACTGATGTCCTAATAGGCACCAGGATTGGCCAGCTCAGAGCACGTGACCGGGACGCTACTCAACCAAACAATCAGGTCATATACATACTCAGAGAAGGAGGATATGGAAAATTTACAGTAGATTTTGATTCGGGTAGTAATATTATCAGATTGTGTTGATTTATAGATTAACAAGCTTATAACTACATCTAAATTAGCCATTTCCCTAAATCTGACCGTAGGTGCTCATGTGACTTGATATAATCTGGTTACATCTACAGGGGACCTTTACGTGGCTGATAACCTGGAGCGGGAACCAGTCATGGAAGACTACGTGCTGCAGATAGAAGCGATAGACGGGGGCCGCAGCAGGCTATCACGGAAGGCCAATGTGACCATATCAGTGCCCTATAACCACGGCCCGGTGATCCTGAAGAACTCAACAGATCTGAGGGTGAAGGAGGATGTACCGGTAGGAACTGTGTTCGGCAGGATGAGCGCCACTGACCAGGACATTCTCAAAGGAAAGAGACAGAAACTCACATTTCACACTTCAAATGCATATGGTAAAAATCAATATTGTAGAACATCAAACAGACTGTAAATAAGATGCGATATGAAATATTCTTAGATTTTGTAGAAGTGGGGCATTGTGTCCCAGTGGCGGATTTCTATCTCGATTATGCTGGACATCTAGGCAATAAAAAAGATAGGAACCAAGTGGAAAGAAAAAGCGATGAAAAAGGTCCCTGAGTAGAGGTCACTGAGTAGAGGTCACTGAGTAGAGGTTAAGTTTCCATATTAGGGACATATTTGGGAATATAGTCTTATGATACGAAAGACAGATTAGAGATGGTTGTCATAGATCCTGGAAAGCAATTATATAATAAGTAAAGAGAAAAATACAGATAAGAAAACCAAGTGTTCATCAATGCCAGATGTTAGATATATCGGAGATGTAAGTTGGATTTGATTATCGTCGTTTGTACACTCGTCTTTGCTTAAATATTGACCCATTCACACCTTGGAATCTGTTTAATGCTTCATGGATATGTTTTTGTAGTTCCCTTAATAGTGACACCTGGTGGTGAACTAAAAACAGCGGCTCCGTTGGACAGGGAAACCCAAGGAGCCTACGTGTTTAAAGTGATCGTGCATGATAACGGCAGACCACCAAAGTCCTCTGAGACGGAAATAAAAGTCATAGTAGAAGATACTAATGACAATGCGCCCAGATTCTCGTCAGCTGTGTACTCCGGGAGCATCGTGGAGGATGACTGGATACCCAAACCAGGCCAAAAAGTCACCATGGTCAGTCGCATCCACTACAGCCGACGACAACAGTGCTGTAGACGACAACAGAGCTGCAGACGACAACAGAGATGCGGTTCCATTTTCAAAGCCTTTGGAATGCATCTGCACAAATATTCTCATCAGATTATTGTCAGATATGTTCATGTGTCAACAACGTCAAATGCTGTGAAAAACATCGGCAATGAGTTGATAAAATGAACTGCTGCTTTGTTGTTGTCCACAGCACTGCTGTCGTCCGCTGTACCTCAATACTTATATAGTTATTTATAGTTATTTACATTACTGATATAAATCATAAAGATACAGCTATTGGAACGCCTTTCATTCACATTATGAACATAATAAACTCGGTGCAAGGAGTATTTAAAGTTATATTATTAAATGTTTTTTTTCTTTTATTGTTAGAGGTACAACATTTCTGCCACGGATGATGATCTGAGTGCGGTATATCAAAATATACACTTCTCTTTAAAAGGAAACGGAAGTGAAATGTTTGACATTGACCCCAGGACCGCTGAGGTCACAGTGAGTCATAAGGGGATTGGTCATATCAACAGGGAGGCGCAGGAAAACTTCACAATGAAGGTATATATACACTCCATTTGAGTAACTTGCCAATAACAGAGGTAGTCAATCCTCCACTTACTAAAGTATTTGAAGATAATTTTAACTGACCATCTGACCACTGTATGACCTCTTCCTAATAGGCAGGCATGTGGGTACTGAGGTAAGCGTAAAGGCCAGATCCCTCATGTGCGAATATTCATTGTTTTGTACTACAGTAATATTGTTCACTGACTCTAAACAGCCCAAATTCATATAAAATGACAATGATGAATAGGAACTGGGGAAATCTTCACGGCTTAATTATAGGCAATAGATGAAAGTGTTATTTTAATGTTTGTATCAATATTGTTACAGATTGTAGCCAGAGATAGCGGTGGTTCAGGTTTGAGTTCAGAAGCAGATCTGGTGATCCACATAGTTGACATCAACGATGAGGCACCAGTCTTCAGACAAAGAGGTCAGGAACTCACTGTCCAGAACTCAGTTCGGGCAGGTCACGTGATTGGGCACGTATCCGCAATAGACCGCGATTCAGAGGCTCCCAATAATAAAATATTCTACACCTTAGAGAATGATGGACTTGGTAAATTTAAAGTGGACCCTGAATCTGGTGCCCTAATTGCCCTACAGGGGCTATTCTTTCAACCCAGACAGAGGAGTTACCTTCTGCGTGTTGGCGCTATGGACCTCGGATATCCTAGTCATAAAGCCACTGACACTGTCACCGTCAAGATGTTGAAAACTAAATTCAATGATTACAAACCTGAGTTCCATGGACAGACCATATTTTATACAAGAGAAGAGGTTCCAATCGGAACCATAATAGGAAAGTTGACAACAGTTGACAAGGACATTGAACCCGGCGAAAAGGTCACCTTGACCATAACAGCTGACGGAAAAGGTAGGAAATTAATCTCATTTAAGCTCGATTTAACTTTCAAAAAATATCTTTGTACCATGGTTACTTCACACAATCGGTATTGTTTGCAATGACCCAGCATACAGTATAGAGAGGGACTGTGACGTCATCAAATGTGTTTCTTGGCCATTGTCTGTTCGCTGACCTTCAAAACTATTATCTTCTAACTAACCTTCATTTATGATCTCCTTTTTAGCTCTGCTGAAACTTTAGCTCGCAGAGCTTTAGGAGGGGGAAAATGTCTGTCCGTCTGTCTGTCCGTCTGTCTGTCCGTCTGTCCGTCCGTCTGTCAACATTTCTTTAAAAATCTTCTTCTCCAAAACTACCAGTACTACATCTTTCATATTTTATATAGAGGTAGATATATAGTTGAAGTTTCAGATTCCTTCAAATCTTAGTGATGTCACCATTGACCTTAGTGCATTGACCTTGAGGTCACAAATTTTGTACTGAGCATATCTCAGCAACCACTTATTACAGGATATTAAAACTTGGTATGCAGAAATGTCGTATGTTAAAGCTGTACCTTGTCATACAATTTTAGTCATGTGACCTTTGACCTTGACACATTGACCTTGAATTCAAAATTTGTGAACATGCCACATCACAACCATCAGAAGTGAATAAAAACACTTCATATCTGTTATATACTAACACTATGTTTAAAAATCTTCTCCAAAACTACTAGTAATATTTGTTTCATATTTAATACAGAGGTAGAAAGAGAGTTGAAGATTCAGATTCCTTCAAATCTTAGTGATGTCACCATTGACCTTAATGCTGTGATCTTGATGTCACAAATATCGTAAGGAGCATATCTCAGCAACCACTTACAAGAAGAAATTAAATCTTGGTATACAGGAATGTCTTATGTTAAAGCTGTGCCTCGTCATACAATTTTAGTCATGTGACCTTTGACCTTGACACATTGACCTTGAATTCAAAATTTGTGTACATGCCACATCACAACCATCAGAAGTGAATAAAAAACACTTCATATCTGTTATATACTAACACTTTTTCTAAAAATCTTCTCATCCAAAACTACCTGTAATATTTGTTTCATATTTAATACAGAGTTAGATAGAGAGTTGAAGATTCAGATTCCTTCAAATCTTAGTGATGTCACCATTGACCTTAGTGCAGTGACCTTGAAGTCACATATTTTGTAAGGAGCATATCTCAGCAACCACTTACAAGAAGAAATTAAATCTTGGTATACAGGAATGTCTTATGTTAAAGCTGTGCCTCGTCATACAATTTTAGTCATGTGACCTTTGACCTTGACACATTGACCTTGAATTCAAAATTTGTGTACATGCCACATCACAACCATCAGAAGTGAATAAAAAACACTTCATATCTGTTATATACTAACACTTTTTCTAAAAATCTTCTCATCCAAAACTACCTGTAATATTTGTTTCATATTTAATACAGAGTTAGATAGAGAGTTGAAGATTCAGATTCCTTCAAATCTTAGTGATGTCACCATTGACCTTAATGAAGTGACCTTGATGTCACAAATTGTGTAAGGAGCATATCTCAGCAACCACTTATAAGAAGAAATTAAAACTTGGAATACAGAAATGTCTTAGGTCATAGCCGTGCCTCATCATACTTTCTTAGTCATGTGACCTTTGACCTTGACACATTGACCTTGAATTCAAAATTTGTGAACATGCCACATCATAACAATTAGAAGTGAATTAGATGTAATTCATATCTTCTATATACCAACACTCTTTTATTCAGAGCTAGATAGAGAGTTGAAGATTTAAATTCGTTCAATTCTCAGTGATGTCACCATTGACCTTAGTGCAGTGACCTTGATGTCACAAATTTTGTAAGGAGCATATCTCAGCAACCACTTATAAGAAGAAATTAAAACTTGGAATACAGAAATGTCTTAGGTCATAGCCGTGCCTCATCATACTTTCTTAGTCATGTGACCTTTGACCTTGACACATTGACCTTGAATTCAAAATTTGTGAACATGCCACATCATAACAATTAGAAGTGAATTAAATGTAATTCATATCTTCTATATACCAACACTCTTTTATAGAGAGATAGATAGAGAGTTGAAGATTTAAATTCCTTCAATTCTCAGTGATGTCACCATTGACCTTAGTGCAGTGACCTTGAGGTCACAAATTTTGTAAGGAGCATATCTCAGCAACCACATATTAGAGGAAATTAAAACTTGGTATGCAGAAATGTCTTAAGTTAAAGTTGTACCTTGTCATACAATTTTAGTCATGTGACCTTTGACTTTGACATACTGACCTTGAATTCAAAATTTGTGAAGATGCCACATCACAACCATCAGAAGTGAATGAAAAACACTTCATATCTGTTATATACTAACACTATGTTTAAAAATCTTCTCCTCCAAAACTACCTATAATATTTGTTTCATATTTAATTCAGAGTTAGATAGAGAGTTGAAGATTCAGATTCCTTCAAATCTTAGTGATGTCACCATTGACCTTAGTGCAGTGACCTTGAAGTCACATATTTTGTAAGGAGCATATCTCAGCAACCACTTATAAGAAGAAATTAAAACTTGGAATACAGAAATGTCTTAGGTCATAGCCGTGCCTCATCATACTTTCTTAGTCATGTGACCTTTGACCTTAACACATTGACCTTGAATTCAAAATTTGTGAACATGCCACATCATAACCATTAGAAGTGAATAAAATGCACTTCATATCTTCTATATACCAACAGTATTATATACAGAGTTAGATAGAGAGTTGAAGATTCAGATTCCTTCAAATCTTAGTGATGTCACCATTGACCTTAGTGCAGTGACCTTGATGTCACAAATTTTGTAAGGAGCATATCTCAGCAACCACTTATAAGAAGAAACTAAAACTTGGAATACAGAAATGTCTTAGGTCATAGCTGTGCCTCGTCGTACTTTCTTAGTCTTGTGACCTTTGACCTTGACACATTGACCTTGAATTCAAAATTTGTGAACATGCCACATCATAACCATTAGAAGTGAATTAAATGCACTTCATATCTTCTATATACCAACAGTATTATATACAGAGTTAGATAGAGAGTTGAAGATTCAGATTCCTTCAAAACTTAGTGATGTCACCATTGACCTTAGTGCAGTGACCTTGATGTCACAAATTTTGTAAGGAGCATATCTCAGCAACCACTTATAAGAAGAAACTAAAACTTGGAATACAGAAATGTCTTAGGCCATAGCTGTGCCTCGTCGTACTTTCTTAGTCTTGTGACCTTTGACCTTGACACATTGACCTTGAATTCAAAATTTGTGAACATGCCACATCATAACCATTAGAAGTGAATTAAATGCACTTCATATCTTCTATATACCAACACTATTTTATACAGAGTTAGATAGAGAGTTGAAGATTCAGATTCCTTCAAATCTTAGTGATGTCACCATTGACCTTAGTGCAGTGACCTTGATGTCACAAATTTTGTAAGGAGCATATCTCAGCAACCACTTATAAGAAGAAACTAAAACTTGGAATACAGAAATGTCTTAGGCCATAGCTGTGCCTCGTCGTACTTTCTTAGTCTTGTGACCTTTGTCCTTGACATATTGACCTTGAATTCAAAATTTGTGTCACTTCATATCTATTATATACCAACACTATGTTTTAAAATCTTCTTCTCCAAAACTGTCATTAATTTATGTTTCATATTTTATACAGAGCTAGATAGAGAGTTGAAGATTCAGATTCCTTAAATTCTCAGTGATGTCACCATTGCGCTTAGTGCAGTGACCTTGATGTCACAAATTTTGTAAGGAGCATATCTCAGCAACCACTTATAAGAAGAAATTAAAACTTGGTATACAGAAATGTCTTAGGTCATAGCCCTGCCTCGTAATACTTTCTTAGTCATGTGACCTTTGTCCTTGACACATTGACCTTGAATTCAAAATTTGTGTGCATGCAAAATCTCACAACCATTAAAAGTGGAGCAGACTTGAGCAGATGATGATTTTGACCAATCAAAATGCATGTTACATATCATATTTGGCCCCAACTTGTTATCTTGATTCTCATTGGCTATGTTATTCAAAATGGCAGCCTCCTTGACAACTTAGTGATAGCTATTAGATTTTTGAAAAAATCATGACAAAATGGAAAAAGAACTGAGTCTAATGAAAAATAGATAGAATTAGACCTCAGAAAATACAACATCTTGCCTACTTTGGGATCTTGTATGGAAAATCATAACCTGGTTGCTTGTTGTACTTAATCTCAGTTCATGTGTTTTCATTCAAGTCAGCAGAGCTATCAACCCATGGGGTTATGTTTATTTATTTTACCTTTTGAAGAAAAAGAATAATCCATTTAGGAATAAACAATTCAGATTTTTAAAAACACAGCAGATTTTATAGCTTTTCACACAGCTATTGATGCTTTCAATTCTTCTAAATCTATTTGAAGTGATTTCATTGTTTTTCATCTTGCTCATTGGCCAGCACATTTCAATGTGTATATCTATCTCCTTTTTGTAAAAATGTCGATTTGTTCATCCTGTTGAAACCAAGCTGAAAATGGGGTAAAAATTCAAGTTTAACACATACACACATACATGAATTTTGTTTGCCTTTATTAATTTCCTTTTTTAGAACACTGCACGATATCAAGTCATAATGAAGCCTGTCACCCAGGTGAAATGCCCTACTCACTTCGTGTGAAGTGTCAGAAGCAAATATTTCAACCTTGCAGCTGGTCCAAATATTTGTCTCAACTGGGAATACAACAAAGGCCGCCAGCATGCGAGACAAACATCTTACCTTATTAATCACGCCTTTATCCCCATTCCAGGACTGAAAAATTACAGAATGTAGTCAATGTCTCAAGGATTTTGCGATTTGTATTTTTCTTATTTGTAGTGCCATTCAAAATTGACTCCAAAACGGGAGACATTCGAACCACGGACCGTCTTGATGCGGATCATGGCGTCATGGCCTACACCTTCACAGTGAAAGCGAATGACAATGGCGTCCCCCCTCAGGAGGCCGAGGCGTTTATCGGTGTCATCCTGGAGGATATAAATGACAACCCTCCCCAGTTCACACAGTCAACCTACCACCACAGCGTGTCAGCCATATTCCCTCCTTACACGACAGTGGCGACACCTTTTGCTTATGATGACGTGGATACCCATAATTCCGTGTACCATTATGACATCAGAGGACCGGATGCAGGCCTCTACCTCTATATAGACCGTGATACTGGTATAGTGAGAACCACAGACAAAGTGAGTCAGCTCAACACAACTCAGGTTGAGTACACACTGGTGGCTACAGATGTGTACAACCATCAACTGACAGCCCAGGCCAAACTAGTAGTGGACATCTATCACTCAACCATGAACGAGTGCTGCTGCATTCAACCGTGTCCATAACCATGTCCATAAACGTGTCCACAATCATGTCCATTAACATGTCCATAACATTCAACCATGTCCAGGAGAAGTTACATTCAGTGTAATTAACCAGTGTTGGGGGTAAAATTACTGAGCGACATGGAAGAGACAGATGTAAATATAATGTATTATAGCAATGGTTAGTTCCCTTTAAGGTGTTTTATTGATACACAGCAATGCATTATCAAAGTATTTTATTGTGTTGAATTCAAAAGACTGAAGAAGGCTCTGGAAGAATATAGGAGGTACATGTAAAAATCAGGTGCTGGAGAGTTTTCTAACATGAACTCTTTTCCCCTATGGGAAAAACCTTCAATAAATATCGGTCTAGCAAGCCTCTGTACATATTTGTAATGTGCTGCATGGAAATGATATTTTGGATTTTTCAACTTTATTTCTGCATACGAAGTTGTACATAGACTGGACTGTAGTGAGTAAGGTATTTACATAGGGAATTTAAAATGCTATGATAGTGTAGAAAATGAGTGATCTATGTAATGTCAATTCTCTCTTGCGTCATGTTCACCTGGAGGGACGATATATGGAATTGAAACCTTGGGTGAGAATACTTTTAATCCATGTTTATAATTGTTACATCCTGTTTTCCATCATAAAGTGTGGTTGCTTCAGTTCTTTATCATTCATCCCGTCTATTCGATGTTTCAAAACTTGGTCTTGTCATACTTTGAGACATTTCTGCTCAAACCTAAGCCGAATTATAAATAAACAAGAGAAGTATGTAGACCTGTTGAAGGACATGGGAACGAAACGAACAGACTATATTTTGATCATTTCCGTTCAGACGCAAATTTCAACCATTTCAAATATGAAATATTATAAGACAAGAAATTACATTACATTCAAAATCATTTGTATCTTTATATCCTAAGATTTGAATCATCTAAACTTTAATTGGGTTAGGTTCAAAGTAATTTAATTTGGAACATTTGGTGGAGTTTTCATTGTTTTCCTATTGTATGTCAGTACACTGTATGTCACAAGTACGGAATACTGTTAAAATACTGTTATTTGGATAATCTTACAAAAGAATAGTGCAATATGGTGTTGTTTTTATCTTAATTCCATACCAAGAGCAGAAAAGATTATCACATGCATGATTGGTCATACGCATAGATTTTCACATATATTCTCGAGGTTGATGCATATTTTCGAAGTTCCAGGTGGAGAAAAAGACCTGTTTTATTACTTCTGTTCAATTCTTATAATAATGGAGACAAGATGTTACTCTATAGTTATTTCTTCCACGTGATGGGACGTCTATTTGTTCCTTTATGTTTGTAAGTACCACCCCGTGTAAACAACTCAATTACGTCGGTGTTTCTACCACATAACACACCTGCCACAAAGCAGTTCTCCACCATGTGTCTCTCCGAACTGCCATTTCTCTGTAGGATGGATTTTGGGACCTCATACAGGTTTGCTCAGAAACTAGAACTTGGAGGTTATAAAGCTGACGATTTCAAGATTAATCATAGATTTTAAACTTTGAGTACATTGGCCACGAGACCATCCTTGAGCATGTGATAATAATTTCCATTAAATCTACTCATATAACTTGTTTATGTAAACAATAAATTTGGATTTGTAATGGTGACACAATAACCTGATTCAATCATTTATGCACAAAAATAAAGTACCTCCAAGTCAAATATGTCATCAGTGAGTTCTTCTGAGTGGATGTCTCCACTTCCGGTGCAATATGCAATCTGGTTAAGTGGAAGTATCCTGAGCGATAAATAGGCATCTGAGTTGATGGGGTGCATGCACAGTGGCGCTTCGAGTGAGTAGGGGGGTATTTGCAGGTTTTGGGGTCTGTAGCGCCAGATGTGGCGTACATTTATCTCTTCGTTTTCAAACAAAAATGGATAATCAGTAGAAAGCAAAAAACTACTTCCGCTGTCTGAGATGTACTTGAGAACCTTGAAGCTGTCATGGTTAGACAGGTGCTGCAGGAACATCCGGCATAAAACTAGGTCATACGACTGCGTCAGAGGAGTCGTGATGATGTCATGAGTCTCAAACGACATCGACGAGTAGTATTGATATTCAGTTTTGTGTTTTTTGGTAATTTCCGGTATAAAGTGCATACCGGTATACTCCACATCATACCTACCTGCCAGGAAATTTGCCATTGATTCCATGTTTCCTGTTGGAACATCTAATATTGTTATCACCTTTTTTTTAAGCGTCGTTTTTAGATGATCGATTACTTTATTTAGTGTTTCTTGGAATTTTCGCGGATGTTCTCGTAAGACCCCATTATCGCTGTTCCTGATGTCTTGATATCTGGGATCGAGTTTGGAATTATGTTTGTTATTTGTGTACAGCCTCTTCAGAGAAGTGAACCTGCTGTTGGCAGACTCCTTGGGTAACAACTTAACTGGAAAAACCAGATTGTTGGTGGAGTATTCCTCAACTTTTCTGATTACTTTACCAGATATACAATCTGTGATTCCTCTGTTGGAATGGAAGGTGAGTTCAGTATGCTTGCCCCCAAACATGTGAGTGTCCCTGACTGGAGGCACATCCGGTCTCTGGACAGCAGGCTTGCCATTACTTCCGGTCCTCACACGAGCACTCTTCTTATGACCGCCTGGTACATCCGGGTCTGGTTTAATAGGTTGGTTATACTTCGGCACCCCTCTGTTAATATCAAGGACCAGTTGCTCTACATTTTTCTTCATCCAGGCTTTGTTGCCGGGAATGTCTGCAGCAGGTTTCAAGGGCTTATGGATATGACCTCTGGCTTGTGCTTTTGTTTTGACAGTGCCCTCTGGTGGAGAGTGACTTCCCATCACTCGCAGGAAGACAATGAGGATCACAAAGGTGACTGCGGCCACGACCACCACCTTATACTTGTCTGCAGCCCGCATACTGAAATAAATAAATATCATTCTGTGAATACCATTCAACATTATAACTGAGGCAATAACCATCCTCAGTATCTATGTCATAGCATCTGAGTAAGCGCCCCTTCCAAGCCAAAAAGTGGGTTCCCCTCTCACTTGGAGGAGTGACTTAATGCCCGTGCTCATTCCCTGCATTTCGCTATGAATTGTTATAATCTAGTGAATATCCTTATCAATGGTCTACATAAGAAAGAAGGTGTACTTCTGCTATTCAGCGCATCTGTCTGAAATGATAGAGTTGATTTATAAGCAATTCAAAGGTTTAGTGGCCTTTTGTCGATTTGGTTAAGATTTCCCTCAAAATGATGTGTGTGAAAGCGCTCCAGGTACAACCCAATTTAAAGGTATAATCCCCTGCTCTGGATGCTCTCTCAAGCTCATGGCCTGTATTATTTTTTTCGACAAACAAACAAGATTTTTGCACACCAGGTGTCACTCCTAATACTTCAGTATACCGACATAAGTACTTGGGTTATGATCAGGTTTTAAAATCTTTTATCGTGTTTTATGACTCACCTTGTATTGCGCAGGTAGAAACGGTACATCATATTTACCAGCATGACTGCATATTAGATAATGGTCCTGAATCTCTATTATCTGAGATAATTTACATTAATCACAATCACAAGTAAATTTCTCTAATGTTAAAGTCATGCGTATCAATCACAGATAAATCTTCAACATTTGATACATATTGTTCCAAATTGTGCTGCAATATTTTGTAATGTATAAATGACATTACTCATACACCCAACCAACAATACAATTCGGCCATATTTCTCTACCACTTTGAACAGCCAACGTTGGTATAGCCAAACCATATAATGGTCTGACGTGCTACCCTGCCATGTGTTCTTATGTCACACCATCTGCCGGTGATCTAAACTAATCAATCACTAATTCATTGCCAGCATTAACCAAGACTACACTTGTTAAAAGTTCATACCTATATTTCAACCATAATCATTTTAAAGAATGTTTTATGTTTGTATGTATTACTATTGACACAGTTATTGCATACAAAGGGCATCAATATGCGCTAGGTCATTTGCATAGTGATACTGGAATCTTGAGTTAGTAAAAATGCACTTACCAATGTCCCCAGAATGACTTAAGGCATTGCAGGATGACAAACTGCAATACAGTGCTTATCAGGAAAGTAAATCTCAACACAAAAATGATATCCTGAAACATTTGACTGAAATGGATCAGGCATTATATACAACTATAAGAGAATTTGATCATTCTGTCAGACATATGGAAATGTTAAAAATCAATGATATAATTTAGATTGTATTTGAGTTTCATTTGAGAGAGAAACTACACTAAGGCTGCATTTTATTCTGAAATAATCTATATCAATGAACATCTGTCGACAGCCACGTGGAAAGGGTGAGAAAAACTGGCACCAGATGGCGTGGTAAGCCAAATACTTGGAGCACACGACTTTGTGAAAACATTGCAAGTAAAATTATAATGAAAGAAATCAATTGAAAGAAAAATTGATTATTTGCAACCAATTTTCATCATTACGATATGAAATACAGGTAATTGATTTATATCTCTGCCATATATATCTGGCATAAATTGTAGGTCCGTAAGAAACAGTAAGCCTAAGAATAACTTTCATCAGTAGAAATGACAGACATAGGCATAAAACGTTTTTACTGTGTGGGACACATCCACAAATGATACATGACTGAATGTGGACCTTTGTAGGCTATGATACTATAAATTTCAACATGCAATCATCTGCATCTTTCAAAAACTAGCTCATAGAGCCTTTATTCATCAAAATCCGTTCAGAATTAACGATATTAGGGCAATTTTTAATTTTGGACCAATCTGCAAAGGAAATTAGAGGAAATTTTGATATGCTGAGCTATTTTGGAATGATATCTGTAATAACAACTTATTGTTGGTTAAATTATATATAAAGTATATATTATACTGCATAGTAAAAAACTTTAATGCTGAAAATAACATGAAAATAAAGTCTGTCAATTTTGAGATTTATTAACAAGCTAAATTTGGTTAGAAATAGCTTGAATGTGGAAGGCGTACAAAAGATGAAAATTGATGGACTTTAAATTGATCCAATGCAATCTTTTAAATTTTCATACATATAAAATATAAGTTTATTTTCAGAAAATAACCTCCAATAAGCTGCTCTAATTATAATGGTACATACAAAATTATATTAAACTATTAAAGTTTGTGAAAATGTGCTAAATTTGCAATAGAAAAAACATCAGGTGACAAGAAATGTATTAAGGGTAGAGACAAATGCATTACCTCATTGAAAAGCTGATTTCATTCTGCAAATTTTCATATTTATCTTTTTTTTTCAATGTGCTATAAATTGGAGAATGTGTTCTATATTCCATTTATATTCCATTTATGCTGGTTGAAAGTGTGACACCATGTACCCACTGCAATGGGAAGTTTTGTACTATCCATTTCATGTTCAATGTCTCCCATTTCTAGTGATGGTTTTGCACTTTGCATCAGCAACATATCTTTTTGTATTTTAGCCCATTTAGATCCGACGGAAGCCTGCTACCTGGACTTGTAACCTACTCTTTTTGAAGAGGGGTTTGCCCTTTGCTTTTATATTGTTGCAGTCCAGACAATTCCAAACAATTTCACTGTTTTGAATAACCACTATAAAGCCAATGACTAGAAAGTCACTATAAAGCCAATGACTAGAAAGACTGTCAATATAAAGCCTATGACTATAAAGACTGTCAATATAAAGCCTATGACTATAAAGACTGTCACTTTCAAGCCTATGACTATAAAGACTGTTACCTTCAAGCCTATGACTATAAAGACTGTCACTATGAAGCCTATGACTATAAAGACTGTCACTATGAAGCCTATGATTATAAAGACTGTCACTATAAAGCCTATGACTATAAAGACTATCACCATAAAACCTATGACTATAAAGACTGTCACTTTCAAGCCTATGACTATAAAGACTGTCACTTTCAAGCCTATGACTATAAAGACTGTCACTTTCAAGCCTATGACTATAAAGACTGTCTCTTTCAAGCATATGACTATAAAGACTGTCACTATGAAGCCTATGACTATAAAGACTGTCACTATAAAGCCTATGACTATAAAGACTGTCACTATGAAGCCCATGACTATAAAGACTGTCACTAAAAAGCCCATGACTATAAAGACTGTCACTAAAAAGCCCATGACTAAAAAAACTGTCACTATGAAGCCTATGACTATAAAGACTGTCAATATGAAGCCTATGACTATAAAGACTCACTAAAAGGCCTAAGACTATAGAGACTGTCACTAAAAGGCCTAAGACTATAGAGACTGTCACTTTCAAGCCTATGACCATAAAGACTGTCACTTTCAAGCCTATGACTATAAAGACTGTCACTTTCAAGCCCATGACTATAAAGACTGTCACTATGAAGCCTATGACTATAAAGACTGTCACTTTCAAGCCTATGACTATAAAGACTGTCACTTTCAAGCCTATGACTATAAAGACTGTCACTTTCAAGCCTATGACTATAAAGACTGTCACTTTCAAGCCCATGACTATAAAGACTGTCACTATAAAGCCCATGACTATAAAGACTGTCACTATAAAGCCTATGACTATAAAGACTGTCACTTTCAAGCCCATGACTATAAATACTGTCACTATAAAGCCTATGACTATAAAGACTGTCACTTTCAAGCCTATGACTATAAAGACTGTCACTTTCAAGCCTATGACTATAAAGACTGTCACTTTCAAGCCCATGACTATAAAGACTGTCACTATGAAGCCTATGACTATAAAGACTGTCACTATAAAGCCTATGACTATAAAGACTGTCACTTTCAAGCCCATGACTATAAAGACTGTCACTATAAAGCCTATGACTATAAAGACTGTCACTTTCAAGCCCATGACTATAAAGACTGTCACTATAAAGCCTAAGACTATAAAGACTGTCACTTTCAAGCCTATGACTATAAAGACTGTCACTATGAAGCCTATGACTATAAAGACTGTCACTATAAAGCCTAAGACTATAAAGACTGTCACTTTCAAGCCTATGACTATAAAGACTGTCACTTTCAAGCCTATGACTATAAAGACTGTCACTTTCAAGCCTTTGACTATAAAGACTGTCACTTTCAAGCCTTTGACTATAAAGACTGTCTCTTTCAAGCCTATGACTATAAAGACTGCCATTATAAAAGGCTAAGACTAGAAAGACTGTGAATATAATGCCAATGACCACTTAGACTGACGGTAAAGCCAATGACTATAAAGTATATTGTGAGCATAGGAATTATGATTTTAGGGTAGTAACAAACACTTTACTAATGTTTTAGGCTCAAAAGGATATTCAGAAAGTATTCCCAATGAATGCAGGCCTTGGAGACATATGATTATCTCATGACCTTATTTGTAGCTCCAAAACCGTGCACTTCACAGTTATAATTGCATAGAAGAATAGAGTTAGGATGGCTCTAACCTTAGGATATTAGAGGGTTTACAATAAACTTAGATTTACATAAAACTCATATGGGGCCAGTGCTCGTGTCAGAACAGTTAAGATCATGCACCTGTCTATCACGTTAGAATAACTGGATGTTATGAGTTCTACATCGGAGTCCAGACCCATAGATTTAAGGTCATTAAGAGAGTTAATGCATCTAAATCCCGTGCAGCCCACATGTCCGTGTCAGACGTAGGGCCTACCTGCATGAAGGGCAGATGTCGCGGCCTGTACCATCATCGCATCATTAACAAGGCAATCAAGCCCGATATCTGAGTGTTTTATGTCGAGGTGAGGTGTGCCAGGTATTCATCATATAGCATAGGCCAGCTGCAGTCTCAAACCACCGTGACATCCTAACTCACTAATGTCACTCGCCCAGTGCTCTTCATTTATTTCATTCCAAGATTTGTTCACTTATTCAGAATAGGTTTGGATCTTGACTATAATGAGTGACTATGCAAGGAGTGTAATTTATTTTAGACGAGCTGCAGTTAATATTGTTAGAATGCTTTTTTTCACAATGATATCTCGAACTATCGGAAAATCTTTGCGGTTTACCTAGGTATACCTCAAAGATGCCTCAACTGATGAGAAAAACGTCACCAGTCTTTGTGTTCCAAGCACGTGTCTGATAATCGTGAAATGGCTGAAATAAGGTCGAATGTGACTTAAAACCCCAAACAAACAAACAAACACAAAACAATAGAGTTAAATAATCTTCAACTGGCCAGAGTCAATGCAGTGGGGAAGGGGTTCCCTCCAATTGTTGATATGTTTAACATTTAAACATTTCATTTATCTTTCAAAGAGCATAGACCACTTTCATAAGTTAATGGTTCGCTGTGCAGAATATGATAATTTAGACCAAATGGCAGCCAGAATCATGCTCCATTGACAATTACATTGGGAATTATTCGCTCCAAATTTTGTTTGTTTTACTCTGATAATAGCTATTGCTGAACTGTAGTCATGACTCCAGGCTCTCCAGTATGTAACATAGCCAGCACAACTATTGTTTAATGTAGATATCGCTAGTAGGTGGCCAGTAGATGGCTAGTAGGTGGCCAGTAGATGGCTAGTAGGTGGCCAGTAGATAGCTAGTAGGTGGCCAGTAGATGGCTAGTAGGTGGCCAGTAGATAGCTTGTAGGTGGCCAGTAGATGGCTAGTAAGTGACTTGTTAGTGACCCGTAGGTGACTATTAAGTGGGTATCAGATGGACAGTAGATGGCCTGTAGGTGGCTAAGGGATGGCTAATAAATAGCTAGCAGGTGGTTAGTAGATGACCAGTAGTTGGCCAGTAGATGGTCAGTACTTGGCTAGGGGATGGCTAGCAGATGGCATGTAGATGGTTAGTAGTTGACTAGGTAGGGGATGTCTAATAGATGGTTAGTAGATGGTTAGTAGTTGGCTAGGGGATGGCTAGTAGATGGTTAGAAGTTGGCTAGGGGATGGCTAGCAGATGGCATGTAGATGGCTAGTAGATGGCTAGTAGATGGTTAGTAGTTGACTAGGTAGGGGATGTCTAGTAGATGGCTAGTAGATGGTTAGTAGTTGACTAGGTAGGGGATGGCTAGCAGATGGCATGTAGATGGGTAGTAGATGGTTTGCAGGTGGCTCGATGGTAGCAGATTGGCAATAGATGGCATGTAAATGGCTAGTATGTGACCAGGGGATGGCTAGTAGATGTAAATGGGTGGTAGATGACTAGCAGGTGACCAGTAAGTGACTAGCAGGTGGATATGGGACGTCCAGTAGGTGGCTAATATGTAGCTGGTAGATGGCTAGTAGGTGCCCAGTAGGTGGCTAGTAATGGATATGGGATGTCTAGTAGTTAGCTAGTAGGTGACCGGTAGGTGGCTAGTAATGGATATGGGATGTCTAGTAGTTGGCTAGTAGGTGACCGGTAGGTGGCTAGTAATGGATATGGGATGTCTAGTAGTTAGCTAGTAGGTGACCGGTAGGTGGCTAGTAGTGGATATGGGATGTCTAGTAGTTGGCTAGTAGGTGACCGGTAGGTGGCTAGTAGTGGATATGGGATGTCTAGTAGTTAGCTAGTAGGTGACCGGTAGGTGGCTAGTAGTGGATATGGGATGTCTAGTAGTTGGCTAGTAGGTGACCGGTAGGTGGCTAGTAGTGGATATGGGATGTCTAGTAGTTGGCTAGTAGGTGACCGGTAGGTGGCTAGTAGTGGATATGGGATGTCTAGTAGTTAGCTAGTAGGTGACCGGTAGGTGGCTAGTAGTGGATATGGGATGTCTAGTAGTTGGCTAGTAGGTGACCGGTAGGTGGCTAGTAGTGGATATGGGATGTCTAGTAGTTAGCTAGTAGGTGACTGGTAGGTGGCTAGTAGTGGATATGGGATGTCTAGTAGTTAGCTAGTAGGTGACTGGTAGGTGGCTAGTAGTGGATATGGGATGTCTAGTAGTTGGCTAGTAGGTGACTGGTAGGTGGCTAGTAGTGGATATGGGATGTCTAGTAGTTGGCTAGTAGGTGACCGGTAGGTGGCTAGTAGTGGATATGGGATGTCTAGTAGTTAGCTAGTAGGTGACCGGTAGGTGGCTAGTAGTGGATATGGGATGTCTAGTAGTTGGCTAGTAGGTGACTGGTAGGTGGCTAGTAGTGGATATGGGATGTCTAGTAGTTAGCTAGTAGGTGACCGGTAGGTGGCTAGTAGTGGATATGGGATGTCTAGTAGTTGGCTAGTAGGTGACTGGTAGGTGGTTACTAGATGGTTAGTAGGTGGCTAATAGATGGCTAGTAGGTGGCTAATAGATGGCTAATAGATGGCTAGTAGGTGGCTAGTAGATGGCTAGTAGGTGACTAGGAGAGAGCTAGTAGCAGACTCTCTTGCCAGATGGGACGTCTCCATGTCGGCTCTGTCCACTCAGCTTCCCAGCCTCATTTGTCAAGTAGAGACACCTGGCGGGAAAAACAATCTCAACTATCCTAAGATTTCAAGATCAACCGTCATTCCAACATTTCATCGCAGATGATGAAAACAGAGAACATTCCACTTGATGTTGGGATTCCTCGCCTACACATACTGCACTGATAGCAACTTTTACCCTATCTGTAATTACTTAGCTATAGTCTATAAACAAAATGTAAATCTTGAAGTGAATTACCCCTTTCAATTTCAATTTAATAATCAAAATGGTGGTTGTATTGTGCAGAAATAATTGATTTGGGGGAAGAGCAGCCACTTTAATGGATTTGCGGTTAAGGTTTGTTTAGGAGCGGTGCCATGCATTTATTGCCGTTTTAGGAGATTTTTATTATGGTCTGTTATTGTCATCACCACTTTCCTTTGGACCGAGGCCAGTGATTGGATTGAAAATGTTGAAAAACAGTTTTAGACATTAAAGAATCAACAGAAATGTTTGGATTTTAACAATCCTTGGATGAGAATAACGTTGTGTTGTGGGAGGACTATTATAGTATATAATGGGTGGTGGTGGTGAGAGGAGAGAAGTTGGTGGCGGTGTTGGTGGAACTAATGGCGGGGGCTGTGTATGAGCCGGCCGGTGTCCGCTCCACCCCGCCGCGCTCAGCCACCCACCCGCCACACGGCCCCTCCACGGCCGGCCCTCTGCGGGACCCCGGCCACCGGCACACCTCCACGGCAACACGGCCACGGGAACATCTCCACGGGAACACGGACCACCAGTGTCAAACGCTGCGTGCTACAGGTACAGCACGCCATGTGAGGGTCAAGCATGTGAGGCCTGAGCTACTAATTCACCATGCAGGATGCTAGTATTGGTTGCACATGCATTAAGCCATGAGGCGGATTACAAGTGGATTTGTGTTAATCCTTCAGCTGATGCTGTTGACGGATTATCCACCTGCTACTCCAGGTAAGAACAACTGCACCAACTTGTCATCCTCTCCTTAATGATACCCCACAGTTAAAAGATAGTTAATCAAATCAATTTTCATGACATTAATATCACAACACTCTTCCTTTGTCAATATAAATTAATGGTTTGGTTTAATCCGATCAAAAAAATGATTCATGGCCCGGGTGGAAATATGATATGAATAAGGAAGAGGTTCAGTGGAATAATGTGTTTATCATATATGGATGATGATGCTATGATGATGCTGATGACAGATTTCTGATGATTAATGAAGATATTCACATATTTGTGCATTAAGATCGGGCCTTTATGATGCTTCGTTCACATAGCTATATATCGCACAGTACCTCAGAAAGTGCCACTAAGTACTTATAAGTCCTGTCAAGTCAACAACTCCCCACATCTACTTAAGGCATTTATACTGTGTACAGGGAGAACTCACCATTCTATGGGGGCTCTCTTGTACAAATTGTTAGCCTTCATAAGTCCTTTAAGATGTCTGTGAAAGTATTTATGACATTTTCAGCCTCAATCTCTATTCATCGCGTGAAGCCAGTTGGTACAAGTTACATGTCTGTTTTCACTAATTACATCAATAGTTTTAAAATACCATTAGTATTAAAAACCTCGAAATTCTTACATTATATCTTTACCAGTTGTATGAATTGTATCATACAATTAGTCCTCCAATGTGTGAATTTCTAGTTTCACAGGTAATCATCCATGTTGATAGCTATGACAAAACCCATTGTAGACCCTTGTTTAAAAAATAAAGATATTTCCCTTTATTTTCCCTTTATCATTTCCTTTTCCCTTTAAATCATCCCAATGTTCCCTTAAGCTTGTTCCCTCGCATACCCCTGGTTTCGAATCTTTAATCGGTTTGCCCAAGCTCCATAAAAGTATGGTTTCCACAAGTTCTTTGAAATCTATTCAACTATCCCCAGTTTCTAAAATTCTTCTCAATTATCAACATGTTTCACGACCTTCATACTTTCCCCCAGTTACTTTAAGATTTGTCACCAAAACCTGCTAATTTCCCCCAGAACAAAATAACATCGCTTTGAAATCCTAAAGTTTCCCCAGGTTCTCTGGAGCATTGTCTTGTCACAAGATATTCTTCTTTGTTTCTCTGTGATCCCGTGACTTTTGCTGCTTGTGTATGTTCATGATACAGAACCACTGCCTGGATAATTGTCAAGATTCCTCTGTATAAATGACAAATAAAATCCGGGTAACTATTGTCATATATGGCAAAGATTTGTTAATCTGATGGTCGGGTAGTTTTCAGGACTTTACACAACCCGGAAATGTACAGAAATCAAGGGTTTTCTGAAACAGGGTTACAGAGAGAATTACCATTTCACCATATATCATATCGTATCATCTCAAATCATATCATATCATATCATATCATATCATATCATATCATATCATATCATATCATATCATATCATATCATATCATATCATATCATATCATATCATATCATATCATCTCAAATCATATCATATCATATCATATCATATCATATCATATCATATCATATCATCTTATCTCATCTCATATCATCGCATATCTCATATCACCTCAAGCTTGAAGTTAAACATTCTCTTTCATTGTATTTAAAGTTAGGGTTGTATTTATCACATCAATATCCATAAATCTTGTCATATATCAATAACAAAATCAGATCCTATATCAAATATTACACGTCATGAAATGTCTATCATATCTCGCCATGCTTAATCTTTTCTGAATATCGCATCACATCTTTAATATCATTTCGTATTAATGAACTCATCACAGCCAGTGAGACCGCGCTACTAATATCTCAAAGCAACAAGTTAATAACTCTCCTTGGCTGGAGATAAAAGTTTGTATTCTGAAGCCTCCTGATAGTCAATATCTTTATTGTTGTAAAACAGCAGTGGGAGTATCGCTGTAGCAGCTAAGGTTAAGAAGGGAGAGAAGATGAGAGAGATGCTGATTCGAGGTGTGATGTTCATGATATCTACACGTGTACACAACATGTTGATTTGTTGACTTCCTTCTCCAAGAGTTATGTAGATAAGAACAGTTGGGGATGAAAGGTTGTGCAAACGTGAATGGCAGGAACAGGGCCCACCAAGGGGGCAAACTCCCCACTGGTACAGTCTGCTACCTGGGCCTCAACACAGCCCACACAGGGGGCAAACTCCCCACTGGTAGAGTCTGTTACCTGGGCCTCAACACAGCCCATACAGGGGGCAAACTCCCCACTGGAAGAGTCTGCTACCTGGGCCTCAACACAGCCCACACAGGGGGCAAACTCCCCACTGGTAGAGTCTGCTACCTGGGCCTCAACACAGCCCACACAGGGGGCAAACTCCCCACTGGTAGAGTCTGCTACCTGGGCCTCAACACAGCCCACACAGGGGGCAAACTCCCCACTGGTAGAGTCTGCTACCTGGGCCTCAACACAGCCCACACAGGGGGCAAACTCCCCACTGGTAGAGTCTGCTACCTGGGCCTCAACACAGCCCACACAGGGGGCAAACTCCCCACTGGTAGAGTCTGCTACCTGGGCCTCAACAGAGCCCGCACAGGGGGCAAACTCCCCACTGGTAGAGTCTGCTACCTGGGCCTCAACACAGCCCACACAGGGGGCAAACTCCCCACTGGTAGAGTCTGCTACCTGGGCCTCAACACAGCCCACACAGGGGGCAAACTCCCCACTGGTAGAGTCTGCTACCTGGGCCTCAACACAGCCCACACAGGGGGCAAACTCCCCACTGGTAGAGTCTGCTACCTGGGCCTCAACACAGCCCACACAGGGGGCAAACTCCCCACTGGTAGAGTCTGCTACCTGGGCCTCAACAGAGCCCGCACAGGGGGCAAACTCCCCACTGGTAGAGTCTGCTACCTGGGCCTCAACACAGCCCACACAGGGGGCAAA
The DNA here is from genome assembly GCA_949316495.1 of Amphiduros pacificus. Lineage (NCBI taxonomy): Eukaryota > Metazoa > Annelida > Polychaeta > Phyllodocida > Hesionidae > Amphiduros > Amphiduros pacificus. The sequence continues at coordinate 10,974,104 of OX439007.1, read as the reverse complement.
CTCCCCACTGGTAGAGTCTGCTACCTGGGCCTCAACACAGCCCACACAGGGGGCAAACTCCCCACTGGTAGAGTCTGCTACCTGGGCCTCAACACAGCCCACACAGGGGGCAAACTCCCCACTGGTAGAGTCTGCTACCTGGGCCTCAATACAGCCCACACAGGAGGCAAACTCCCCACTAGTAGAGTCTGCTACCTGGGCCTCAACACAGCCCGCACAGGGGGCAAACTCCCCACTGGTAGAGTCTGCTGCCTGGGCCTCAACCCAGCCCACACAGGGGGCAAACTCCCCACTGGTAGAGTCTGCTACCTGGGCCTCAACAGGGCCCACACAGGGGGCAAACTCCCCACTGGTAGAGTCTGCTACCTGGGCCTCAACACAGCCCAAACAGGGGGCAAACTCCCCACTGGTAGAGTCTGCTACCTGGGCCTCAACACAGCCCAAACAGGGGGCAAACTCCCCACTGGTAGAGTCTGCTACCTGGGCCTCAACAGCGCCCACACAGGGGGCAAACTCTGGTAGAGTCTGCTACCTCTGCAAACTCTGGTAGAGTCTGCTACCTGGGCCTCAACGCAGCCCACACAGGGGGCAAACTCCCCACTGGTAGAGTCTGCTGCCTGGGCCTCAACCCAGCCCACACAAGGGGGCAAACTCCCCACTGGTAGAGTCTGCTACCTGGGCCTCAACAGAGCCCACATAGGGGGCAAACTCCCCACTGGTTAAGTCTGCTACCTGGGCCTCAATGCAGCCCACACAGGGGGCAAACTCCCCACTGGTAGAGTCTGCTGCCTGGGCTTCAACCCAGCCCACACAGGGGGCAAACTCCCCACTGGTAGAGTCTGCTGCCTGGGCCTCAACCCAGCCCACACAGGGGGCAAACTCCCCACTGGTAGAGTCTGCTACCTGGGCCTCAACACAGCCCACATAGGGGGCAAACTCCCCACTGGTAGAGTCTGCTACCTGGGCCTCAACGCAGCCCACACAGGGGGCAAACTCCCCACTGGTAGAGTCTGCTACCTGGGCCTCAACACAGCCCACACAGGGGGCAAACTCCCCACTGGTAAAGTCTGCTACCTGGGCGTTAACACAGCCCACATAGGGGGCAAACTCCCCACTGGTAGAGTCTGCTACCTGGGCCACAACACAGCCCACACAGGGGGCAAACTCCCCACTGATAGAGTCTGCTACCTGGGCCTCAACACAGCCCACACAGGGGGGGGGCACTCCTCACTGGTAGAGTCTGCTACCTGGGCCTCAACACAGCCCACACAGGGGGGGGGCACTCCTCACTGGTAGAGTCTGCTACCAGGGCCTCAACACAGCCCACACAGGGGGCAAACTCCCCACTGGTAGAGTCTGCTACCTGGGCCTCAACACAGCCCACACAGGGGGTAGGCACTGCTCACTGGTAGGGTCTGCTACCTGGGCCTCAACAGGGCCCACACAGGGGGCAAACTCCCCACTGGTAGAGTCTGCTACCTGGGCCTCAACACAGCCCACACAGGGGGCAAACTCCCCTCTGGTACAGTCTGCCAACTGGGCCTCAGCACAGCCCACACATGGGGTAGGCACTGCTCACTGGTAGGGTCTGCTACCTGGGCCTCAACAGGGCCCACACAGGGGGGGGGGGGGGGGCAATCCTCACTGACACATTTTAATAACATATATAACACACATTTTAATAATTTCATTATCTGTGTTCAGAAGTATGTTAAGTAAGTGGGATGACAAGAACCGAGTAAATCATAATGCTTTGGATGGATTCTCAATTTTAACAAGTTTAAGTCATTCCAAGAAGTTTGTATTTTTTTGTTATTATTATGAACCAAAATGAACACTTTATGGAAAGTAGTTATCAGTGCCCATTTCATGCATTGGCAACTCATGTAATGTTGTGCATTCATTTGCTCCACCACAGTCAGTGGAGATTGGATTTTACAGAAATGGTGGGTGGTGATGATGTAAACATTGAGACACTGACACACACATGTGTTGGTAAACTATGCAATGGTGACCAATCTGATGATGTACCAGTTGCTATAAATCAAAACAACCTATATTGTCACATCCACTGAGGTATCAGAGTTCCACTAGAATCATGTACTAAGATTTTCTTAGACATCAGGGGATATCAATATTCTCAAATATTGTCTCTTGTTTTAACATTGATAATGATTTCAAAGTTATTGCAGTTAACTGTAAACATTTAGACCTTAATGGGGTTGATGGGGAGAGTGGCTTAGGGAGTGTGCCTCCTGTGTTGATTCTGCGCATGGTGCTTGGGCTAGCCATGATTGCTCCAGCCGAGATGCTCACCTTGCAATTTGTTCTTGGTGTAGGATATAATTTGTCAGGTATTGGGTAACAAGGTAGGAAACCTCGAGTGTAGCCATAGGAACCGAAATGTTAGCATTGCCGTACAGAAAACACAGGTAATAGAATAGCAGACTTGTGATGAATGAATGGCCAGGAGCATGATGTGTTAAACAGTAACATTGAAAACATAGTAGAAATATTTGTGATGAAACACTGAAGACATAGTAGAAATACCGGCAACGAAACACTGCAGACATAGTAGAAATAATGGCAATGAAACACTGAAGACATGGTATAGCTGTCAGCAATGAAACACTGAAGACATGTAAACACCGGCAATGAAATATTGAGGACATAGTTGAACCGCCGGTAACAAAACACTGAAGACATGTAAATACTAACAACAAAACACTGAAAACATAGAAAAATATTGGCAACGAAACAGAGCAGATAAAGGTTAAATACCGGCAACGAAACACTGCATACATAGTCGAAATACCAGCAACGAAACACAGGAGACATATTTGAAATACCAGCAACGAAACTCAAGAGACATAGTAGAAATACCAGCAACGAAACTCTGCAAACATAGTAGAAATACCAGCAACGAAACACTGCAAACATAGTAGAAATACCAGCAACGAAACACTGCAAACATAGTAGAAATACCTGCAACAAAACACTGCAAACATAGTAGAAATACCTGCAACGAAACACTGCAAACATAGTAGAAATACCTGCAACGAAACACTGCAAACATAGTAGAAATACCAGCAACAGAACACTGCAGACATAGTAGAAATACCAGCAACAAAAAACGGCAGACATAGTAGAAATACCAGCAACAAAAAACAGCAGACATAGTAGAAATACCAGCAACAAAACACAGCAGACATAGTAGAAATACCAGCAACAAAACACAGGAGACATAGTAGAAATAATGGCAACAAAACACTGAAGACATAAGGACACTGAATACATAGTGACACTACATGTAAAGAAGCATTTAAGACAAAACAAACTCTCTCAGCAAGGAAGAAGACATCCTCATGCTGAGTGACATATGCACATCTTAATTTATGTATTTTTTATCTAGTCAATTCTCACTATTTACAACCATGATTTTATGTATATATTGTAATATTGTACCTTGATCTTAATTGATGTTTGGGTACGAATAAATGATATATTAGTAATAGCGACACTACAGACAAAGAAACACTGAAGAGAAAATAAACACTGAAGACATTGAAATTACAAAGTGACACAGTAACACTGCATTCTCTGTAAGTGTGGATTATATTTTAATTGCTTACCTGTGGGGCTGATTCAGACATGTTGTGTAACTTGATATGAAGTATTTTCAGGTGCCGTTTGGGTGATGCTTGTGATTCCTGGTAGGTGAAGCATACCTGCACCAGAGCCATCTCATTCCCACACTACTCCACCTGTTTCTAATTCTCAGAGTTATTGCTTCTGGGTTGTTACATTAATTTTTACTCTATGGTGACCCCAAACAGAAACACCGACTCCTCGTTCTTGTAACTCGTTATCTCCAGTGCTCACGTACTGCTGCCATAACATCCTAACATTTTCACCTGATAATTGCATGTATTTTAACAGTACCATCTTTCTACAAGTAATTATATTGTTGTATAGTGATTCTTAGGTGGCGATAAAGAAACATCAGTCAAACTTCGGATTCAACGTGTATACCAATATTTTTCACGTATTACTTCATTATTGTAATGAATCCATGATTATAGTAACGGGACCACAAGGCGTTCACACCGTTTCATATTTATATATACACTAAATCAATATTCATTATGTGTTGCAGTAAAGAAACAAAACGAATACATTGTGACTATTTCTGGCGTTTCACAAGGTTAAAATACAGACAGATCTTGTTTGCTATCTCCCGCCATTTGTACCATGGACACATCTTGTAACCATTTGTTAGCAAGTCTCTGATTTACCAACAATAAGGGCTTGTTGGCTATTGATTGCGTCAATTGCATGTTCAATATCGCTTACTATGTCCTTGACATGATTGCATGTTAAAATACACAACATAAACAATAAACAGGAACTAATCAATCTGTCCACATTATTTGGCTTCAGTCCGAGTATTTGTTAGATATTTCAAACACTTTAAAGTTTATTATGCAAACGTACTTCGTCTATTTGATAAACATTTCAATTAAAAAGTGAATCTAAATTTTGCATGTGTGAGAATGGGAAGAAATAAAATTACCCGCAATTATTTCATCTGTACCTTTTTTATTTGTCACAAATATGCCATCTGAATTAGCCAACACTGGGGCTATATCAACGCATGGGTTACAGAGGGGCACATGAGTTGTGTAAATGGAGATTTTCTCTGACTTTAAAGCAAATCACATTTTCATAACTCATTGGCCCAGACAGATTGAAAAATCTCAGTTCTGACTCTCTTAGAATGTTACATTCCCCTGCTCTTTCAAACTTTCATTCATCCTGTTCATTATAACCTGAACTCAATTGCTCTTGTAAGTTTCCTAAATGGAGCTAATACAGCCATCAGAATTCAAAACCACCAGGCAGCAATGTCTTTACAAACACTTGACGTGCTGGTTGAAGGGGGTCGGGTGTTCTGTTAATATGAGATCACCCACTGGACACGCACACAACACTTTACCGCCCCCTAGCGTGCATTTAAGTCAATTACCTCTGCTTTGACAGAGAATTTCTTAAGTTTAATATGAGCAGTTGAAATGGTATTTATTCTTTGTGAAAATTGACAGATACATCCATGCACAAATTCACCGCTGATGCCTATGTGACATATCCGCAAGTCATAAACAGCGAGCAAGGGCCTTTGTCGAAGGTAGCAGTTTATGACAATCTATTTCGTGACGAGAATGTGTAATGGCAAACTAGAACTAAACTGTTTCCAAAAAAATTGAATAGTAATGTATTCCAGTAGATCTTTGCAAAGCCCTTTATATACCATAATGGTTTTCCTCACAATTACTGGCCCTGTAAGTTAGCAGTTAATAAATCTGTTTTCCCCCAGTATTTACATCTGCAGAGAGATCTATGCCCATAGAAGCATACACCTTCTTCCCTCATTGATGGAGTCAAATTTTCTCCCCTGAGCCTTGAACAAACTACCTAAACAAGCCCTTTGACCCGTGACAAGCGCGGGTCAAGTTGTAATTTCAAAGTACGTGATTCCAAGGTAATATACCTCACGGAAGGCCGACGTGGGATGAAGTAAGCCAACCCGGGGTACACAGGAAAGCCACTGTCTTGAGGTTGCCCTGTCCGCGAGGACAATGTAACTTGTCCTGAAGTATCGACGAGTTCACAGTTCACAAATCAGCCCGGGATAAGATTCCTGCACGTTAATACCAGCCACGGCCAAACTTCCCGTCCAGTAATAAGAGTTAAAAGCTGGCAGTATTTATAATTATAGACTGAAATACTAAATATTGTGGTGTCAAGACATAAAAAGACAATTATTTCAGTTCATGGACAGCTGTACATTGCATCTACTGTATCCCTTCATACACTGCATCTAGACTGCATCCCTCCATACATTGCACCTACAGACTGTATCCCTCCATACACTGCATCTACAGACTGTATCCCTTCATACACTGCATCTACAGACTGTATCCCTCCGTACACTGCATCTACAGACTGTATCCCTCCATACACTGCACCTACAGACTGTATCCCTCCATACATTGCACCTACAGACTGTATCCCTTCATACACTGCATCTACAGGCTGTATCCCTTCATACACTGCATCTAGACTGCATCCCTCCATACATTGCACCTACAGACTGTATCCCTCCATACACTGCATCTACAGGCTGTATCCCTTCATACACTGCATCTACAGACTGTATCCCTTCATAAACTGCATCTACAGACTGTATCCCTCCGTACACTGCATCTACAGACTGTATCCCTCCATACACTGCATCTACAGACTGTATCCCTCCATGCACTGCACCTACAGACTGTATCCCTTCATGCACTGCATCTACAGACTGTATCCCTTCATAAACTGCATCTACAGACTGTATCCCTCCGTACACTGCATCTACAGACTGTATCCCTCCATACACTTCATCTACAGACTGTATCCCTCCGTACACTTCATCTACAGACTGTATCCCTTCATACACTTCATCTACAGACTGTATCCCTCCATACACTGCATCTACAAACTGTATCCCTCCATACACTGCATCTACAGACTGTATCCCTCCATACACTTCATCTACAGACTGTATCCCTTCATACACTTCATCTACAGACTGTATCCCTCCATACACTGCATCTACAGACTGTATCCCTCCATACACTGCATCTACAGACTGTATCCCTTCATACTACAGACTGTATCCCTCCATACATTGCATCTACAGACTGTATCCCTCCATGCACTGCATCTACAGACTGTATCCCTCCATACACTGCATCTACAGACTGTATCCCTCCATACACTGCATCTACAGACTACATCGCTCCATACACTGCATCTACAGACTGTATCCCTTCATACACTGCATCTACAGACTGCATCCCTCCGTACACTGCATCTACAGACTGTATCCCTCCATACACTTCATCTACAGACTGTATCCCTCCATACACTTCATCTACAGACTGTATCCCTCCATACACTGCATCTACAGACTACATCGCTCCATACACTGCATCTACAGACTGCATCCCTCCGTACACTGCATCTACAGACTGTATCCCTCCATACACTTCATCTACAGACTGTATCCCTTCATACACTGCATCTACAGGCTGTATCCCTTCATACACTGCATCTAGACTGCATCCCTCCATACATTGCACCTACAGACTGTATCCCTCCATGCACTGCACCTACAGACTGTATCCCTCCATACACTGCATCTACAGACTACATCGCTCCATGCACTGCATCTACAGACTGTATCCCTCCATACACTGCATCTACAGACTGCATCCCTCCGTACACTGCATCTACAGACTGTATCCCTCCATACACTTCATCTACAGACTGTATCCCTCCATACTTTTCATCTACAGACTACATCGCTCCATACACTGCATCTACAGACTGCATCCCTTCATACACTGCATCTACAGACTGTATCCCTCCATACACTTCATCTAGAGACTGCATCCCTTCATACACTGCATCTACAGACTGTATCCCTTCATACACTGCATCTACAGACTGCATCCCTCCGTACACTGCATCTACAGACTGTATCCCTCCATACACTTCATCTACAGACTGTATCCCTCCGTACACTTCATCTACAGACTGTATCCCTCCATACACTTCATCTACAGACTGTATCCCTTCATACACTGCATCTACAGACTACATCGCTCCATACACTGCATCTACAGACTGCATCCCTCCGTACACTTCATCTACAGACTGTATCCCTCCATACACTGCATCTAGAGACTGCATCCCTTCATACACTTCATCTACAGACTGTATCCCTCCATACACTTCATCTACAGACTGTATCCCTCCGTACACTGCATCTACAGACTGTATCCCTCCGTACACTTCATCTACAGACTGTATCCCTCCATACACTTCATCTACAGACTGTATCCCTCCGTACACTGCATCTACAGACTGTATCCCTCCGTACACTTCATCTACAGACTGTATCCCTCCATACACTTCATCTACAGACTGTATCCCTTCATACACTTCATCTACAGACTGTATCCCTCCATACACTTCATCTACAGACTACATCGCTCCATACACTTCATCTACAGACTGTATCCCTCCATACACTTCATCTACAGACTGTATCCCTCCGTACACTGCATCTACAGACTGTATCCCTCCGTACACTGCATCTACAGACTGTATCCCTCCGTACACTTCATCTACAGAATGTATCCCTCCATACACTTCATCTACAGACTGTATCCCTCCGTACACTTCATCTACAGACTGTATCCCTTCATACACTTCATCTACAGACTGTATCCCTCCGTACACTTCATCTACAGACTGTATCCCTCCATACACTTCATCTACAGACTGTATCCCTCCATACACTGCATCTACAGACTACATCGCTCCATACACTGCATCTACAGACTGCATCCCTCCGTACACTTCATCTACAGACTGTATCCCTCCATACACTGCATCTACAGACTACATCGCTCCATACACTGCATCTACAGACTGCATCCCTCCGTACACTGCATCTACAGACTGTATCCCTCCATACACTTCATCTACAGACTGTATCCCTCCATACACTTCATCTACAGACTGTATCCCTCCATACACTGCATCTACAGACTACATCGCTCCATACACTGCATCTACAGACTGCATCCCTTCATACACTGCATCTACAGACTGTATCCCTCCATACACTTCATCTAGAGACTGCATCCCTTCATACACTGCATCTACAGACTGTATCCCTTCATACACTGCATCTACAGACTGCATCCCTCCGTACACTGCATCTACAGACTGTATCCCTCCATACACTTCATCTACAGACTGTATCCCTCCGTACACTTCATCTACAGACTGTATCCCTCCATACACTTCATCTACAGACTGTATCCCTCCATACACTGCATCTACAGACTACATCGCTCCATACACTGCATCTACAGACTGCATCCCTCCGTACACTTCATCTACAGACTGTATCCCTCCATACACTGCATCTAGAGACTGCATCCCTTCATACACTTCATCTACAGACTGTATCCCTCCATACACTTCATCTACAGACTGTATCCCTCCGTACACTGCATCTACAGACTGTATCCCTCCGTACACTTCATCTACAGACTGTATCCCTCCATACACTTCATCTACAGACTGTATCCCTCCGTACACTTCATCTACAGACTGTATCCCTCCATACACTTCATCTACAGACTGTATCCCTTCATACACTTCATCTACAGACTGTATCCCTCCATACACTTCATCTACAGACTACATCGCTCCATACACTTCATCTACAGACTGTATCCCTCCATACACTTCATCTACAGACTGTATCCCTCCATACACTTCATCTACAGACTACATCGCTCCATACACTTCATCTACAGACTGTATCCCTCCATACACTTCATCTACAGACTGTATCCCTCCGTACACTGCATCTACAGACTGTATCCCTCCGTACACTGCATCTACAGACTGTATCCCTCCGTACACTTCATCTACAGAATGTATCCCTCCATACACTTCATCTACAGACTGTATCCCTCCGTACACTTCATCTACAGACTGTATCCCTTCATACACTTCATCTACAGACTGTATCCCTCCGTACACTTCATCTACAGACTGTATCCCTCCATACACTTCATCTACAGACTGTATCCCTCCATACACTGCATCTACAGACTACATCGCTCCATACACTGCATCTACAGACTGCATCCCTCCGTACACTTCATCTACAGACTACATCGCTCCATACACTTCATCTACAGACTACATCGCTCCATACACTGCATCTACAGACTGTATCCCTCCGTACACTTCATCTACAGACTGTATCCCTCCGTACACTTCATCTACAGACTGTATCCCTCCATACACTGCATCTACAGACTGTATCCCTCCGTACACTTCATCTACAGACTGTATCCCTCCATACACTGCATCTACAGACTACATCGCTCCATACACTTCATCTACAGACTGTATCCCTCCATACACTTCATCTACAGACTGTATCCCTCCGTACACTGCATCTACAGACTGTATCCCTCCGTACACTTCATCTACAGACTGTATCCCTCCATACACTGCATCTACAGACTGTATCCCTCCGTACACTGCATCTACAGACTGTATCCCTTCATACACTTCATCTACAGACTGTATCCCTCCATACACTGCATCTACAGACTACATCGCTCCATACACTTCATCTACAGACTGTATCCCTTCATACACTGCATCTACAGACTGTATCCCTCCGTACACTTCATCTACAGACTGTATCCCTCCATACACTTCATCTACAGACTGTATCCCTTCATACACTGCATCTACAGACTACATCGCTCCATACACTGCATCTACAGACTGCATCCCTTCAAACACTGCATCTACAGACTGTATCCCTCCATACACTTCATCTAGAGACTGCATCCCTTCATACACTGCATCTACAGACTGCATTTCTCCATACACTGCATCTACAGACTGTATCCCTCCATACACTGCATCTACAGACTGTATCCCTTCATACACTGCATCTACAGACTCTCCCGTTTTTACTGAACCAACAGATTACATCTACATCTTTATACCTGAAACAATATGCATTACTAGATGGACATCTTTAAAGTATCAGAAAACTTTCACCAAACTACACATCATTAGATTATAATACTTCATCAATCAATCATCCATGTTTTACCTCAATCTTTAGACTATGCCAACTTATATTTACACCACCAAAACTAAATGACGGACGGGATCAATCTGTACATTAAATAGGTTCAAAAGCCTTAGCCATTATTCAGAGCCTGGGCTTGCAGAAGGAGGTATGGGTTTGGAATAAGGTGGCCCGGATGTGTGGTGGGAATATGTTGTATTGTCAGCACATACCAGACCACTATTATCTTATTCCAGAGTCCTATCTCCTCAGATACAATGTCAGCCTAACCCCCACCCCCCAATCCCCCAACCCCCCAATCCCCATGTGGTAAGCGGTAATCATCAATCTCTACCTGTCTGACCACAGCGGATTTATATGACCTTGAACAATGCAAACGGAAGGGCCTTGAGGGCATCCTCACACTCCGAACAGCGCCCAACACAGGACTTCGATAGGTGGTTGAAATTTTGAATGAATTCACTCAAAAATACGGGTATACAGCCATGTTTGTTAACCAAAAAGGTTAATTTTGGGTGAATATAACACATTGCAAGAAGCATATAAATGGAAGGAATTTAGGTATGCATGTATTTGCCCACGGTTTCGGACAGGGCCGGGGGTTTGGAGAGGCCGGGGGTGGGAGAGGGCGGGTAAGACAATGAGGTACTGGGCAGGCACGCAGTTCGTCCCTATATACACCTCGCTTTGAGCTACATATCTGCTGATGTTAGCATGATAATGGCAGATCATAATCTGAACCGACTTGCTCATCACAGGAATGTATCACCCCGCTGCCAGGGGCTCACCTACAAGGGGCAAGCAAATATGTCATAGAAACATGTTGTATTGCTCACCCGCAAATGGCAGACAAGTATGTAATAGATGCGTGTATTGACAAGCATAGAAACATGTTGTATTGCTCCTCTGCAACTGACAGGCAAATATGTGATAGATAGATGTTGTATTGAGAAGCAAATATGTCATAGATACATGTTGTATTGAGAAGCAAATATGTAGATACATGTTGTATTGAGAAGCAAATATGTCATAGATACATGCTGTATTGATAGGAAATATATCATAGATACATGCTGTATTGACAGGAAATATGCCATAGATACATGCTGTATTGATAGGAAATATGTCATAGATACATGCTGTATTGATAGGAAATATATCATAGATACATGCTGTATTGATAGGAAATATGTCATAGATACATGCTGTATTGATAGGAAATATGCCATAGATACATGCTGTATTGATAGGAAATATGTCATAGATACATGCTGTATTGATAGGAAATATATCATAGATACATGCTATATTGATAGGAAATATGTCATAGATACATGCTGTATTGATAGGAAATATGCCATAGATACATGTTGTTTTGATAGGAAATATGTCATATAGATACATGTTGTATTGATAGGAAATATGCCATAGATACATGCTATATTGATAGGAAATATGCCATAGATACATGCTGTATTGATAGGAAATATGCCATAGATACATGTTGTTTTGATTAAAAAATAGGTCACAGATGCATTTTGTATTGGCATAAAATAGGTCAAAGATACATCTTGTATTGATAATAAATAGGTTACAAATACATGTTTTATTGACAAAAAGTACGTCACAGATACATGACGTATTGTATTGATAAGAAATATGTAATGATACGTGTTGTTTTGATAAGAAAATAGGTCACAGATACATGTTGTATTGACAAACAATAGGTCATAGATACATATTTTATTGACAAAAAATAGGTCATAGATACATATTGTATTATAAAGATGCATGTTGTAATATTAAGATGCCTCTCATCCACCAGAGAAGTCCATAGGATTACTGCTAGATTCTATAGAGAACAAAGATATCCAATGAGATGCTCAGACATGTCTATAAGATTACTGCTAGATTCTATAGAGAACAAAGATATCCAATGAGATGCTCAGATATGTTCATAAGATTACTGCTAGATTCTATAGAACACAAAGATATCCAATGAGATGCTCAGACATGTTCATAAGATTACTGCTAGATTCTATAGAGAACAAAGATATTCAATGAGATGCTCAGACATGTTCATATGATTACTGCTAGATTCTATAGAGAACAAAGATATCCAATGAGATGCTCAGATATGTTCATAAGATTACTGCTAGATTCTATAGAACACAAAGATATCCAATGAGATGCTCAGACATGTTCATAAGATTACTGCTAGATTCTATAGAGAACAAAGATATCCAATGAGATGCTCAGACATGTTCATAAGATTACTGCTAGATTCTATAGAGAACAAAGATATCCAATGAGATGCTCAGACATGTTCATAAGATTACTGCTAGATTCTATAGAGAACAAAGATATCCAATGAGATGCTCAGACATGTTCATATGATTACTGCTAGATTCTATAGAGAACAAAGATATCCAATGAGATGCTCAGATATGTCCATAAGATTACTGCTAGATTCTATAGAGAACAAAGATATCCAATGAGATGCTCAGACATGTCCATAAGATTACTGCTAGATTCTATAGAGAACAAAGATATCCAATGGGATGCTCAGACATGTCCATAAGATTACTGCTAGATTCTATAGAGAACAAAGATATCCAATGAAATGCTCAGACATGTCCATAAGATTACTGCTAGATTCTATAAAGAACAAAGATATCCAATGAGATGCTCAGACATGTTCATATGATTACTGCTAGTTCCTGTGAAGTACAAAGATACCTCCGAGCCACCCAGAAGTCTGAGGGTAGAAAGCTGCAGTGTGGTGCAGACAATCCTTACATATCTGGCAGGGTTTGTAACACATAGCGGTGGTCAGGCAGGCTGGAACGTTCACTAACTCACTCATCAAGAAGAAGACATGGCAAATTAAGGCACCGGGAAACCATGACATCAACTATATAATTATTCAATGTTTTCATCGTCAATTTTACAAAGACCAGTGCCACTAGCACAGTTGTTGCAGCAATGGATCTGTGCCTTACTTGGTTACATAAGTAGAGGAGGGGAGGTGGTGGGTTCGACTCCTACTGTGGCTGGTGGGTGTTACTTCCACACTGGAGGTCTCCATAATTGACCTGATATGGCCATTATTGCCACCTAAAAAACACCATATATATATATATATATATATATATATATATATATATATATATATATATATATATATATATATATATATATATATATATATATATATATATATATATATATATATATATATATATATATATATATATATATATATATATATATATATATATATAGTCCAAAGTAAAAAGGTAGTTGTATACAGTGTTATGGTGATAAAAGTAATCCAACAAAGTCCGTGGTGACAAAGAGTTAAAACCTTTTATTGCGACATGTTTCAGTCCTTCAAGGGACTTCTTCAGGCTTAACTAACAAACCATTGAAAGTGTTCACTTATGTATCATTACAAGAGTATACAGCAAACAAGCTTGTACTAGCTGATAAACAAACAGATAAACAAGCAGATTAACAAGCTGATTAATAAGCTGATAAACAAGCGGATTAACAAGAAGATTAGAGACACAGTTAAGTTAATTGCACTTGTCTGCTTGCTGTATCGGGGTGTCAAAAAGCTGTTGACAACTCTGTCATATTGGGCATTGCTATAATCATATCTTAACTATACATACATTAAAGAGATTAAAGAAGGCAATGCTTAATAATATTGAGTGAAAAATATAACATGGAAAACCTTAAAATATATCATGAAATAAAGTAAAATATAAGAAATTATAATAAGAGGACAATATACAGGTGTAGGAGAAACTAACATATGGGTAATCCCATTGCTATCGAGTTTGAAGTACTGTTCAACACTGGTTTATATTTTTCAATTAAAGAGTGTTCTATTCTGAGGAGTACATGGGGATTCTCTTTTTGTATTTTTAAAAAGGGAAATATTTTAAAGTTCCCCTTGCCACAAATTCGCAAATGTCCTGACACTGGGCAATTTTGATGAGATGGATTTGATATATGAGATTTGTGAAGGGAGACCCTATGTCGCAGATGTTTGGTTGAACCTATATAGTCATGTTGGCATCCAGGACATCTTATTGCATAGATTATATATGTGGCTCTGCAGTCAAGATTAGTTTTGGGTTTTAGTATGTCCCCTGTTCTTTTGAGTTTATATTCTGATCCTTCTAATATAACTTTACATGTGCCACATCTTTTTTCTTCACACTTTGAGACGTTTCCAGCTGTATTGTAAGTTTCATTGAATTTGGCTCTGCTGAGTAGTCTGCCTAAACTAGGAGGTTGTCTTTTGCTGTTGATAAATTTTAATTCAGGGAGTAATGATTTGAATGTGCTATCCATTTCCAGCGATCCTATTGTGTGGGTGACAATGTTGAAGAGGTTAGTGTTATGAGGATTGTTTGTGGTGACTATTGGCAGTATGTTCTCTTCATTATTGGTATTTTTTGCATGTTGAGGATGGTCATTCTGTCCTGTTGCGATGCTTTGCTAATACCGGTTTTGATTATGCCATCTGGATATCCTCTTTTTTTCAGATCATACTCCAGTTCTTGGAGTCTCCTCTTTCTAAGTGATTGGTCACTGACAATGGTTACTATGCGGAGTGCCAAACCATATGGAATGTTCGTTTTGGTATGCCTAGGATGATGTGAGGAGAAATGGACATAATTTCTAGAATCTGTAGGTTTATGAAAAATGTCTGTTGTCAGCTTATCTCCATCCTTGATAACAAGGACATCCAAAAATGGTACCTTTTCAGGGCTGGAATCCTGTGTGAATTGAAATGCTGGATGTAAAGAGTTGAGAGTCTCAGTCAGGTAGTTGAGAGGACCATCATTATTATCCCAGATGAGGAAGCAATCATCCAGAAATCGTCTCCAATATTTTTTAAATTTGTCACAAAGTTCTGTACTTTTGTCTGAAATAAGTTGTTGGTATAATTGTTCCTCAAGATACCCCATCACTAAAGTTGCATATGTAGGTCCTATTTTGGTGCCCATGGCTGTACCCCTCAATTGTTGAAAATAAGTGTTCCCAAATTGAAAGGTATTATTTTCCAAAATAAGCTTTACTCCCTGTAGGATGAAGTCTGCAGAGAATCTAGTGGATATTAAATTTGGATATTTTGAGATCCAAAACTGTATTGCTTGTAATCCTAAGGTATGGGGAATGCTTCCATATAAGTTTTTGACATCATAGGTCACAAGGATACTGTCCTTTGGTATCTCCTTAGGTAGCTGTTTCAAAAAGTCTCTAGTGTCTTTTATATAACTGTCAATTTTGTTGTTCAGGGGTTTAAGAATAATGTCCAGAAGATTGCTAAGTCTGTGTGTAGAACAAGCAGGTCCAGCTACAATAGGTCTCAAATCGAGGTCTGCCGGTTCTGGTACATGGATGTATACCTCCTTGTTGGCTTCACTGGCATTTTTAATTATTTTGCTTTTGTGAACTTTCGGGAGACCATAGAAATTACTGGTTTTACACTCAAACTTGATTAAATAATCAATTTCTTCCGGTAATAACTGGGCAGAAAATTTAGTTGTAAGGAGCTTCACTTTTCTCATGCAGTTAATATCAGTAACTTTGTCTATTACTTTGTAGTTGTCTGTGTTCCCTAAGATTTCCATGATTTTGCCTTTGTAGTATTTATTATCCATAATCACCATGGCGCCTCCTTTATCTGCTTGTTTAATGATGATATCCTTTTTCTGTTTTAGTCCTTTGAGTGCCATGAATTCATTTTTTGTCATGTTGTAGCGATATTGCTGGTTGTAATTCTTTAGAGGAATGTGCTGTAGGAACTCAATGTAACGGTCTAATTTTTTGTTACGGTTTGATGGAGGTATAAATGTACTTTTGTTCTTGACCAGAGGTGTTTCTGAATTGCTGTCCCCATCGTCAATGGGCTCCTGGTCGAAGAAAAATTCTTTTAATCTGAGATTTCTGCAGAAATTATTAATGTCTGTTCTAAGGTCATTAGAGTGGCTTACAGGTGTTGGGGTGAATTTATTTCCCTTGGATAAAACCTGAATTTCCTCATTTGTTAAAGTGTTCTGACTGAGATTGATGACCTGAACAGTGTCCTCCCTTTGGTCTATCTCCATTTCAGGCGTGGGCTCTTCTTGCCTAAAAAATGTGATGATCTTGGTGTCAGGTGAGTATCTGTGGTTCGTCTTGTGGTATTTTTATTTGGGGGACTCGGATTTGAAGAACTGGTGAAAGGTACACCCCCAGGAATGGATCTGCCTGCTATTTCAGAATATAGGAATGGTCCAAACGGACGATTCCTACGATTTCTATCTGATTGTTGGTTGTGGGGGCTTCTAGTAAGTTGTCTCCTTTTTCTCTGTTGTGAATGGTCAGTGTTACTCCTATTTGATTGGTAGTATTGGGTGGCCGGACCAGACTGTCTGATCTTTTTATGTTGGGCAACGTTATAGTCCAGATTAACTTGTCTTTTTTGGTTCTGACCAACTTTGATCTGGATATAGGGTCTCCTCCTTTGCTGGGGCTTAAGACCAGTAGCACTATAGGATTGATTCCTTTGATTCTGTCTGGTTAGGAAGGTCTTGTTGTGGTGGTTGTTGGTATTTTGATTACTGGGATTTTTTGAGCCTGTACTCAAATTCATCTTAATTCTTTTCTGGTTGCTTGAAGGGGCTGTCTTCTGGGAAGGTCTTTTTGTTTTAGGACCATAGACAAATTCATGTTCATAATTCTTCAGCCAGGTACATTTTCTCTGCATCCAGATTTTCATAGATTTTTGTGCCTCTCTCTCACAGTCCCTGTCCCAAATGCTACAGACTTTTTTGAGTAAGTTCTCATTGCCTTGGCATTTTGCAGAAATATGTGCAGCCATAACTGAATCCAAATAGTCTCTCTTGTTAAGAAATTGTCGTGATTGTCGTATCAGTTTAGCATGTTCAAATTGTAGTTTGCTGATGCTCTGTTTGAGTCTTTCATGAGTTTCATCAGTGTACTCTCCTGGTATCAGCTTGGGTAGTAACTTAGATGGAATAATGGGTGGGCGTGAATCCATCCAAGAGTAATAGATATCTGCTGTTTTTTCAGAATCTATGAAATGATAGTGTGCCATTTTCCTTTCATTAAGAGTCTTTTTCCATTTGGAAATCAAGGACCTGCGTATTGCAAAGGCACAATTTTCTGATGCTTGTTCTTTCTTCATTTTATGTATCTGATCTACAAGTGGACTTACCACATTTTCCAGTTGAGAGAGTTTGTGTTCTGATTCAGCTTTACTCTTCATTAAGTCCTCTTGAACAGCTTCCAAGGTCAGATGTGATTGTCTTGTAAGATTCTGATTTTGATGTGTATGTTCACTAATGTTCCTCAGGGATTCCTCTTGCTGTAGTGTAAGTGCATCCAAGTTGGATTTCAAAGCTGTCAAATGGGCTTCCAGTTCCTCTACATGTGCTTCCAGATTAGAAATTCTGGTAATGTAAGGTTCAAGTTTGAACTCACCTGTCGATCCATCTGTGTTTTTGGTCAGCAAAGTGATTGACTGCTTGGATGGTCTCCTTTTGCGTTGACCTGGTTGTGGACCCATATATAGGTTGGCTGGATGAGACATAATTAGTTGTGGTGGTAGTTTGGTTACGTGAGCTGTTTTAGGTTTGTTAGGTATTTTCAGTCTTTTCAGGTTTTTTAACATCTCTGCATCATGGACTCTGTTCCTTTGTACACAAAATAATATAGTCCAAAGTAAAAAGGTAGTTGTATACAGTGTTATGGTGATAAAAGTAATCCAACAAAGTCCGTGGTGACAAAGAGTTAAAACCTTTTATTGCGACATGTTTCAGTCCTTCAAGGGACTTCTTCAGGCTTAACTAACAAACCATTGAAAGTGTTCACTTATGTATCATTACAAGAGTATACAGCAAACAAGCTTGTACTAGCTGATAAACAAACAGATAAACAAGCAGATTAACAAGCTGATTAATAAGCTGATAAACAAGCGGATTAACAAGAAGATTAGAGACACAGTTAAGTTAATTGCACTTGTCTGCTTGCTGTATCGGGGTGTCAAAAAGCTGTTGACAACTCTGTCATATTGGGCATTGCTATAATCATATCTTAACTATACATACATTAAAGAGATTAAAGAAGGCAATGCTTAATAATATTGAGTGAAAAATATAACATGGAAAACCTTAAAATATATCATGAAATAAAGTAAAATATAAGAAATTATAATAAGAGGACAATATACAGGTGTAGGAGAAACTAACATATGGGTAATCCCATTGCTATCGAGTTTGAAGTACTGTTCAACACTGGTTTATATTTTATATATATATATATATATATATATACTGGTTTATATTTTATATATATATATATATATATATATATATATATATATAAATATATATATATATATATATATATATATATATATATATATATATATATATATATATATATATATATATATATATATATATATATATATATATATCTTATGTCTTAATCTAGTTCTCGCTTAAGGAGGACCCCAGTAACTTAAGCTATGGCTTATAATTTGGTGAGATGCGTTTTCCTGGCCAGTCTAACAGACATTGATGTAGATATGTTTCAGTGGCAGTTCTGGAGGCTGTTAATCATGTCCGCTAGCTGGGGAGGGTTGAGTAATAGACCTGACAGACTTATATTACAGATACAATACATATACCAAATTGGCTGGCAGATTATTTGATTGGCTGTGAATCTTGTAATCAAGGCACCTGGGGAACCGACGATATCGTAACTGCTAGAGGGGAAAGTTTAAAACAATTACCTGCCGATGTAACTAGAGGTAATTTGCTAGACTTGGTGAATATATAATTTGGTTTATGTCTCATTTCTACTCATGAAGAATTTCAAACTGCGTTGCAATCTCATTACTGTGTTACGATGTGACAGCCTGATACAATAAAACTGGGGAAGCCTTAACTGGGGTAACCAGCCTGTCCTGGTATTAATCAATAAAAATTAGATTGCTTTTTTATCAAAATTATCAAATCATAAAGAGCACTTGTTTAAAGATGTAGATCCAAGGTTGAAAATTACCGCAATGGCCTGACGCTTAGAGTGGTGGACCGTCATCTATTCACAAAAAGTGAATATTTGTATCTACAGCCGTTGTTGCTGTTCCATGTATTTGTGTTTCATAAGGTGGGTTGTGTATCTTAAAGTAGCTGCAACCGCTGAAAAATACATTATGGTAGAAATGTCGTTTTGGCGTTCTAAATTAGTTTCCGTGAATTTTAATCGTATTTTTAAGACTGTTGATAATCTGATAAACGTTCTTATAAAAGTAGGCTTGGTGCGGTCATGTTATCATATATCATACCACACAAATATCAGATGTATTGCAGCAATAGATATCAGTAGTTTAGGTAAAGTAGAAAGCGATGTAAAGATAAAGAAAATATTTTTTCTGCAAGACTAATATAAACAAGTACACGAAAACCTCACAGTATTAGAAACATATATCAGAATGAAAAAA
Source organism: Amphiduros pacificus (assembly GCA_949316495.1). Lineage (NCBI taxonomy): Eukaryota > Metazoa > Annelida > Polychaeta > Phyllodocida > Hesionidae > Amphiduros > Amphiduros pacificus. Next base: position 10,953,825 of record OX439007.1, on the reverse strand, counting down.
AGATACGGAAAAACAACTGTGTCAAGTTGTTAATGTTCTGTGCATGACACTGAAGGTTTTGAAAATAGTTTTAAGGTTAATGTGTAACAATTCTATTTACCCTTATTGATGATTACCATCCCTTATCTTATGAACCTTTTTTATGTTGTGAGGATCCCTTTTTATTAATGGTTACCATCCCTTATCTTATGAACCTTTTTTATGTTGTGAGGGTCCCTTTTTATTAATGGTTACCATCCCTTATCATGGTTATGAAACTTTTTTATTATGTTATAAAGGTCCTTTCCTTGATGTAGGGGGCTGAGGCTCAGTTAATCACTCCTCTCATGGAAAAAAATAATTTCTGAATTGCTAATTGTTCTTTAATTTACAAAAAAGCAGGAGTTTAAGGGTACATTGATGGCAGGAATGTCACGTGTGCGGGGGGAGTTTCAGGTGAAAGGTCATCTTTTGACCACTGCAATAATGACTGCAGCTCATATGTACCTACTCCATCTTCCACTGGAGACAAACCGACGCTTAATTGCACGAGTCTATCTCCAACAACTGTATTGTACATATCTGAGTGAGAGGGTAATTGGCGTGGTATATACGAGCTACTTTGTTGGGCTTTTCCTTGCCACGGCTGATAAGTGCGCTGTTTTGGGAATCTTATTTTGCAAGGTATTTTAAGTGTGACCCGGGTTCACTTCACTCAAACTTCACGACAAACATGACTTATCTTGCTTTCCTAAAATCTGATAGCGCAGGTTATTTCACAGGCATTGTGGGAATATAGATGTGTTCATTTTTAGATAAGTTCTGCATTGTTTTTCTTTACTTTATATCGTCAATCTTCTTCCCTGGAGAGCTACCACGGAGCTGACTTGGGGCACGCCATGGATACTTTAATCAAGGGATTCATTATCTTAATAAATTAACATGATGGCATTACAGATGATGACAAGTGCAAAACAGATTAAACTGCGATTAACTTTACATTAGTAATCCATCCATCAAAATGGTAACATATCCGTGGAGGTTACATTAATGCTAAATCAATGAAAAAGTCAGGAACATCCACCATCGTCAAATGCGCATCAATTTTATAACTTAGTTTATCAAAGACCAGGCAAAGCCTTTCAGCATAGGATTTGGTTACATATGAAATATTAAAAGTTTGTGCTATGGTGAGTTTAGAATCCCCACATGCATGATGGGAGACATATGAATCCCCCGGGGCATGATGGGAGACATGAGAATCCCCAGGGGCATGATGGGAGACATGAATTGAATTAGCTCAATCGTGTAGCAATTAGCGGGGTGGGTGCATCAATATTACATCATTCTCACCATGTGCGGTCGGTATCGGACCCACACATGGTTCCCTGTCCTGGCTACATGGATCCCTGTCCTGGCATGGATACATGGTTCCCTGTGCATGAGTAGATACATGGTTCCCGATGCTGGCATGGATACATGAATCCCAGCACCTGGGTAGACACATGATTCCCGGTGCCAGGGTGGACACATGGTTCCCAGAGCCGGGTTTGATACATGGTTCCAAGTGCCAGGGTGGACACATGGTTCCCGGTGCCAGGGTGGACACATGGTTCCCAGAGCCGGGGTAGATACATGGTTCCAAGTGCCAGGGTGGACACATGGTTCCCGGTGCCAGGGTTAGATACATGGTTCCCAGTGCCGAGATAGATACATGGTTCCCGGTGCCGGGGTAGAGACATGGTTCCCAGCGCTGGGGTAGATACATGGTTCCCAGCACCTGGGTAGATACATGGTTCCCGATGCCAGAGTGGACACATGGTTCCCAGTTCCAGGGTAGACAAATGGTTGCCGGTCTCGGATATTAGATAAAAACACCTGTCTATCATCTTTCATTCTCTGACATTTTTCCAATTCTGCAACCCTGTTTAACATTTAAGTTACTGTTGTCAGGTTAATTGCTGGGGTTTATTGGAGTGTTTCTTACTCGTCCTTGGGGCGCACCCATCTGATTGGCAATGCTGTAAAGTATGTTAAGTATGATATGATCTTGATTGTTTCCCGTCATTCAATTGCCAATAATTTGTCAAAAACAATATACAAGCTTGTTTTAGCCGTATGCATGTTTTATTGGGGTGTTTACACATAGCATATTGAAGTGAACGATAAAAGGAGCAATTACCTGCAAATAGGGCTAATCCACTCATCATGCATATATGATAGACTCTGAGCTCAATAACTTATGACATCTCCATTAAAAGAACAATAGAACATACAGGCGATAGTAGAACATTCCAGTGCAAAGGTTCTGCCTTATTAGCTGTGGCCACAATATCTGGGTTTAAACATCTCAGAAATAATGTCTGACAACATATTTTTGACTACCTCACCAATGTGTTTTCATTTCAGTACCAATATATTCAATATAATAATCAGTAGACTAATAACCAATACGAGGCAGAGATATAGCCATTGAAATTATTCCGCTTAAAAATGCATTTATGTAATTCATTATAAAGGTTGTGATGTGTTGAGAAACTATCGATGACTTTGTGTCAATATTATCTAGTTATAGTGTGACATAAAATGACATGGTTGCTTTTGGGTAATGTCAGTATGATAGTTTATGGAGACTATTGTTTATATATAATGGTCCACTAGAAATCACGTGAATCTTGGTACTATATAAATCATAAAAGTTAATCAAAACACACACTAGCATTATCCTCTTATCAAAGATCCTTTAATGCTATTGATATATTTACCAAATATTTAACTTTTTGATAACAAACATGTCCACTTTCTGCCCCATTCCTTTTTTGACACGACAATAAAGATGCCCCCAATTTTGAAGCCATGGAGTGTTATTCACTTAAGAGAAAATATCAAACTTTAAAAGTCAAGTTTTTGGTATGGAACCGGTGTTGAAGATTAAAAAGTTGAACAGGGGACACCGATGGATGCATTTATTTGCACCTATTATGTTCATTTGTGATACTGGTAGCCAAGCTGTGATAAGCACTGAAAACATGGCGACCGGAAGTTGGCCGGGATATTCCTCAGAATCTAACATATAATGTTTACAAAAACGTATTGATACTCTTAACAAAGGGTATGCGCGTATGATTAGATCCTTGCCATTCATCCGGGTATTCTCCAACCTGTAGTATTATTTGACTCAAATCTCAACAGTAAGGTTGGCCTCATTGTCAAGTGCATGTAAAATAAAAGAGTTTATAAAAGACTGCTAAATTATACAAGATGTGGCGTGTAAGAGGTTTCATTTGCGTTGCCTTACACACAAACACTGCCAAAAATGAGGCTGAAAAACCTCAAAGTAAAATCACGGTGTTCAAATATTCATGTCATGATTGTGAAAAATCAACTCCACTCATTGAACTTGTCTGAGTCTGATCAAACATTGATGACCTCCGCATGACAAGCGTGGTTTCAATGAGAGATTTCAATTTTGAACAATTGTGTTTATGTTTTATATGTATGACAATCATATATATGAAAATATTAGTTCTTGGTCCAATATAATTCCTACATTATCATTCTATGAAACCCTCAACCAATAGTAACATTTGAGACATTCCCGCACGCTGTCATATCCCTTCTGTGAAAGAGGGAAGTGATTGTAACACAGAATAAGTAAGGTAACATAATCAGGTGTACAGAGTGAGGGTGGTTGTTGTGATAAGGTGTTTGAGGGATGGGATATGTGTGTGAGCAGGTTAGAGTGCCCGGAACAAGACCCAGGTCCAAGCAGTGTAGACTGGCGCCACCCTACACTGTAAATATTTATTACTGTAAATTTGCTATAAATTTGCAGCAACTTTTTTTGTAGATTAACTATATTTCCTACTATTGAAATCAATGATTTGTAGATCTTATTTTGATTTAAATTGGTGTAATAATAGAATGTGTATTGGCGTTCTCAAGGTGGATTCCTCCAGAAATATGTTTAGAAATCACTTTACTAATGTATTTTAATATATCTTGAGAGATCTTCAAAATTCTTAGAATGGTTGAAAGTTCAATATTCCATTGTATTTGGGTATTAAGATGAGTTGGATTCATCTGAGAGAAAGTTAAGAAAATATGACTTTGCAGTCGATGTTTGGCATTAGCCCTGTACCCAAAAATGAAATGAATATATAAAAGGTAAGATTTTGTATCTTAAATATTTTGTTAATGGTTTAATAGTATAGCAATAACTGCTATAGATTTGACAGTTTTGTTATGTTATCATGATTTACAGATCAAATATTTGTTTAACGACATCATATTCTATTATTTTAGGTACGATAGAAATTGTTGTAAAAAAAATAGTTAAAATTGCAACAGTCACTTCTAACAGTGTACATCTCATGCTTGGCACATGCTTTGCTGGCGCTCGCTGGTGTTTGCACCATTCATACCTAATGTTTATTACCTACACAGGTGTGAATAACAATGATGACTTGAGTCCATGCTACTTGATCACGTTTATGTCATGTTATAATATATGGTATCTTCACATGAAACTCTCGCCTTCTTCTCGTGAGATGGGCAACGACTGAAGCGTGACGTTGCTTGTTCCACGATAAAACCACAAATATAAAATTGATTCATAAAAATCTCAAAAAAATAAAGAGACTCACTCATAGTATGTACTTCCAATATATAGAAACAATGACAGGTCACCATTATATATCACCTCCGATGGTGGTAATAGCCTCTTTGAGCTTAATAGGAAGACAACTTTTAAATAGGATCTTGTTGTCTGAACGACAAAATGCTTTGATTTAACATTAGGGTGAAGTTGATATACATTCAGTATCATGCATGATTTTCATAAGCCGTAAGGTTTGCATTTGAGATGAATAAAAATATGTCTTGTGTAGTTAATGTATATACTTTTCCCGGTATATGTCTGTATACTTTGTGAATGTAAGAATCCCATCTTAATACACATTCATGTTCTACACCTAGATATAAAGAAGAGTTAACTTGTTCTAACTTAAACTGTGGTTGGCAATGTCAATTGTCACTGCTTGAGTGGGCCCTGCTGCCAGCTGGTGTTAAAATCAATATATTGATCAATATGTCAATCAGTTTATTACACCCATAACTGTCTTTCTATTCTTCTCAAGGTTCCAAAACTGATAGATATTTTTTCTGTACCTACATTTGTTGCCAAAATATTAAAGTTTTCCCTTCACAGCATACAGTATTGTAGTCATCAAGTCATCTATCCCAGCATTCAGTGTACATGACGCAAGAGACACCTGGTGAAACCCAAGCATTGAGAATTAAATTTGCTACAAGATACATATGTGCATTGAATATAAATGAATTTGCGAGTATTCAATATGCAAGGAAGGATATGCCGCTCTTTTCACGAGTGGGGTTAACAAAAAAGTCCTCTTACATTAGAGAAATTGTACTTCTTTTTGCAGATCAGATATCTGGATTCTTCATATGATATTATGTGTACACTAATTTATTCCCAAAAGCTAAAGTCGTGAATACTCTTGTATCTGCGAGACTCTTGTAACTAACTGCATGTTCGGTAGTAAGATGGAGGAGGGAGGATATACAACATTCTCACATATTATCTCTCACATGAATAAAATACCCAAGGTTCTATCATAACGCATTGGAGGCAACTTCAAGATAAACACATGTTAAAACAGATCTTGCTTGTAACTCCACAATATTTGTAGATGGAGGGTATTTGCTGTTGCGATGATACAAGCATGAGATATTACCAGTCTGTAGGTGGTTGTATTAAGTCCGGGGATGCAGTTCGGGGGCCTGGTAGTCCGGAGGGCAGGTGTTGTCTCATACCGTGACAGTCCTACCTGGCCGTGGCATTCACCGACAGGTGGCAGTATCTAGAAGGTCATGTCCTGATGTCAGGGGGCCAGAGATTCTCTATAATATCAGGGACAGTCTCGTGATTGCTCTATCTCCTGAAATGTCTTTATCAGGAGGTTCCAGGGATTGCTTTTAACAAACTCAGCAATGGATAGTTTAATGTGTAGAAGGTTTTTTATGGACTGAGATGATTATATATTCGTTGCAAAAAAGCAAATACGTTCTCGAAAACTGTGTGGTCTCTAAAGCAGACTACAAGGAATATTTCACATTTTGCCCCCATCAGACAAATGCCTATTCTACTGAACAGCGTACATTTTTCATAATTTTAAGCTTAACTCCAAATGTAGCATGCTATATAATTATAAAAAGGGCAAAATATAGTAAGGTCCTCTGTAAATAAGGACATGTTATGATAAGGGCATAAGGTGGAGAGGTCAATCGTAAGATCGTAAGAGTCATCAGAAGAATTTCATCAGAAGAGTGTGCAGACATATTTGTAAAGAACGTAAAGGTCTTGATTGACAGGCACTATCTACATCCGGTCATGCGTAGTATTGATCGATTTGCTACAGATTCATGATTATTTCCCATTAAATCATGGCATTTGTTTTGTTATACAATATTACCTTTGTCATACTTTTAGAAACCTCTCCATAAATAAAAAAAAAAGTAAATGAGCAACTAGGTAATTTTCTGGAATATGCCTATGTGTGCAGATATATTCAATTATAACAACATCTCAGAATATACAAAGGATTGATACTGCTGGATGTACGTGCAATTATGCACACTCTACTCGGTTCAGCCATGACAGGGAAATCACCAGTTTACTTTTAGAGAAACAGAGAGTGGCTTGTTAAATTATGTTTAGGTTTACATGGTTCAATCAATGGCTTTATGGTTGATGTGACCCATATCCTCCTAATATCACGTGACATCATTGTCTTCCAAATAATAGAACCTCATATCACTTTCTGATGGGTTCCTTTACTCTGAAATTATGTTCCTTATGTTATGTACGTATCTACCAACGCAATCAAAGAATTTCAACTATGACCTAAAGGGGCATAATCGTCATATGATAGGCGTGTGTGGGTTTTTATAACTTTATGTAGTGTTTATCTTGTGTACAGGGTTGTATATCACTCCAGGTTGTTAACATATTAATCAACACTTGATGTTGAAGCACTGGGTGTTCCGCAGCCGGCTTGGAGGGCGGGCACCGTGCCAAGAATACGACCGTGCCGTGCATCATGGAGCTGGCGAGAAACATGTGATCATTAAGAATGTCACGGGGTACACACCTTACCGGAATCTGATCACTTTCTGTCAACTCCAAAATGACTATCTAAGACACCATCCCAATACGAACCGCCATTATAGCATCGCAACCCCTTATTACATACAGCGCAATAACTTACCTCCATCACTGACTTTTTGCCAATCTCAGAAACACCACAATAGTGTATTTTATAGAAGTAAGGGCGGTGCAATTGGCATATAGCTTACCTGCACCGATCCAGGACTCCGTGGTTCATGCAAGATTGGGTTTCATAATTGAAGTCTTGATTTGATTTACTAAACACGACATTGTTGGGCAGTGAACCCTTTTGAATTGGCGACATTTCAAAGCAGTGATATCTTGTGGAGTCCACGAATTGTTATATAAACAGAATCTAAAGAAGGCTAAACAATGCGCTGGAATTAGTTTAAGAGTAAAGTTTAACATTTTAAACTGATTTTAGATTGTGGCCTCTTAAGGGCTTTCTTTGGTAGTCACATGGCTGATCTCATTGACCTCAGCGAATGTAAAAAGGTCAAATGAACGCTGAATGTCACAAGCAGCAGATCCATACCTGGAAGATAATACTACACATGATACGACAAACAGTTTCTTTCCCAAGTTATTTAAGAACTTTATGGGAGTAGTAGCCTAAAATGATCATGAACATTTAAAATGACTTTGTACTTGACATACCCGGGAAAGTGTGTGATGACATTTTGGGCAATTCGTTGACTGCTCCCATTCCACTAGGACCTTTTTCATACTGCCTGGGTCCATGAGGAGGGGGCCTGAAAATGGCAAGCAATTCGCGCGACCTTAAAAAAAGGTCAAAACATAGTCTGCAGTATATTCTAATAAACCTTTATGTCGTATTGAATGAGCAACGTTTCGTCAAATCCTTATTTTATTGTTCTTTTATGGTATAATTTCAGCATCATCCAAGGAGAACTCGGCCCTAGCGGCAGATGTGGGAATCACGAATGACATCCGCTATTTTGACAGTGTTATGTCCAACTTTATGCGCGAGCGGGGAATCCCTGGAGCCAGCGTCGCCATCAGCAAAAACGGCCAGTTCCTTTTCAGAAAAGGTCTGTAAAATCAGCTAACTATATTATAGTTATAATCATATTATAATTAATATTCTATAATGTTGACGTTCCTGAAGTTACTAATTAAACCTGGATAAATTCTACTAAGTTTCTTAGAAGTTATTTATACAATGTGGCTTTTTCTGAGCGTCCTTGTTAGCGGCCGCTAGGGGTCCCCACCCGTGTCTCTGATTGTAACCCCTTATTACACGAGTGTGAGGTCCCGCTGGGAACGTAGACAGGGGTCCCACCTACCACCCTGGTGTACGTCAACGTCTGTGAGCATCTGTCCGATGTCTGGCGCTGAGTAGCCCCTGAGTAGCCTGTCAGAAGTGATTATCTAGGTCATAAGAAAGGAGCCCCACCTCCAGCTACTTGGGTTGGCTCACGTGAGGAAAACAGACACTTCTCGGCAATAAAATCCTCGTCAAATGGGTGTGAGTTTAAGCAGCCCCGAATCAGTAAAGTTGGTGCAAACTTACAGGAGAAACGCTGCCGCCATTTAGAGCTCCCATCATTCATTGCAAGAGTAATGGGCATACCCCATTGGCACTGACGGAAATATCGCGAGAAATCTCGAGATTTCCAGGTGTGACGAGATCAAACAGTGGCCCTGGCACTTGTGATGATGGTGTTGAAAAATAGACAGAAAACAAAGAATGATATATCAGTGGTACACTAGTTTATCGTAAAGGTGAAAAAAATTATATAAATCTACAGTTTTATTTGAATAATTAGAACATAGTGATTTAAACTTATTTATATTATTACTGTGATTTTGGTAAAATATAAAAATGCCACCCCTGCAGTGGTTTCAACTTTCATTAATCCTGTGAAAATAAAATAGATGGTGAGCACAATAGTATTCCCTCCAACCTAGGAATCCCGTGCAGTTTATGTAGTCCTCCGTGCAGATGGTGTAGTCACCCCATGCAGGTGGTATAGTCATCCTGTGCAGGTTGTGTAGTCACCTTGAGCAGGTGGTATAGTCACCCCGTGAAGGTTGTGTAGTCACCCTGTGCAGGTTGTGTAGTCACCCTGAGCAGGTTGTGTAGTCGCCCTGTGCAGGTGGTGTAGTCACCCTGTGCAGGCTGTGTAGTCACCCTGTGTATTTGGTCTAGTCACCCTGTGCAGGTTGTGTGGTCACCCTGTGCAGGTTGTGTGGTCGCCCTATGCAGGTTGTGTCGTCACCCCGTGCAGGTTGTGTAGTCACCCTATGCAGGTTGTGAAGTCACCCTGTGCAAGTTGTGTAGTCAACCCGTGCAAGTTGTGTTGTCACCCCGTGCAGGTGGTGTAGTCGCCCCATGCAGGTAATGTAGTCACCCCATGCAGGTGGTGTAGTCACCCCATGCAGGTTGTGTAGTCACCCCTTGCAGGTGATGTAGTCACCCTGTGCAAGTTTTGTAGTCACCCTGTGCAAGTTTTGTAGTCACCCTGTGCAAGTTTTGTAGTCACCCTATGCAGGTGGTGTAGCCGCCCCATGCAGGTAATATAGTCACCCTGTGCAAGTTTTGTAGTCACCCCGTGCAGGTGGTGTAGTCACCCTGTGTATGTGGTGTAGTCACCCCATGCAGGCGGTGTAGTCACCCCATGCAGGCGGTGTAGTCACCCTGTGTATGTGGTGTAGTCACCCCATGCAGGCGGTGTAGTCGCCCCATGTTTTCTTTCATGTGTGTTTACAGCTCAGCAGGCGCTGCATCAAGTGCCTCTTCACATCACACACAACATGAGAACACTTTGCCAGCCATCCTCCTGCTCCACATAAGAGCTCACCAAATATGCTTTCTATCCTCTAAACTATACATGCTTTTTATTTCATGAAAAATGACATTAACAGTGGAATAAAAAATGACCTATATATATTTACCACAGCAAGCATAAATTTAGAGACTATGTGAACATATCCCGTGGGATACATATGGGATATCAGTCAGTTTATTACCTTGCAGTTGTACTTCAGGGTAAAATGTTCTTCACCCAATTGTACGTGGTAAACCTTTGCCATTAGCACATGTGGTAATAGTCTCCTCTTGCCATTATCACAATTAAAAATAAGAAATAAAAATATGAGATGACTTGGCTTGTGGGGAGAAAAAGAATAATTGAATCCGTCTGTCAGCTCCCTGAATGAGGTTACTTGGTGCATTTAGGTCCTTATGCAATAATAAACTTTACATTATAGAGATCGATGTTCAGATCATTTATACATGGAGATTGTCAAATGTATCGAGATTTAGGTGAAGTAGATTTGTTTTATATCTCTGTATTTTGGTGCCAACATCCCAAGATATATGTATCTCACAGCAGCACTCATAATTAGTATTTGATATTAGTGAAATAAAACAGGTCTATAAAACTGTTAGAATAAAGCCTAAATTGTTTCTGTCTCTTAATTGCTCTTTTATGATCGAATGCGTGGGATGCATGTTCTCCGGAGTGACAGAATTTTACGGTCTTCTGCATCAAAGTAGGAAATAAACCAGATCCAGCTCATTCCGGATATTTTCCTGCTTTGAGGACATTATAAGCCATTTTGACCATAATGTTAAAATTAAAACGTCGTCTGTTTTAAATATGTTTGCTATGTCTTATTGGCATTTCATATGTCTGAGTGATGTTTAATATATTTCTGGTGTTTGAGAAATAAGTATATACATAAATTTGGATATATTTTGGACAAATAATTGCATCTAATGGTGTAAGTGTTGTAATAAAAAGTATTATATTGTAATAAAAAGGATGATAGACCGCTGAGGTTAATGCTGAATTCTCGTTCAAATTTTTAAGTGAAAATGTATTTTATGATCCTTTTTTTGTATTAAAACAAAACAATCAATATTTCATATTTCCTACAGTCACACACAACAATGTATGAAATCTGCAACAATTCTTGCTTTTACCCACATAACACAATACATTGTCATCAAGTAAATCAGCATATAAATATTCAAACATCTATATATTCAATCACGACACCCGGTTAAGGGGAAGCTTTTTGTCAAAATTTAGATTATATCAAACCGTAGAATGGCATTATATATTTTAACATTTTGTTTTTCTTAGATACAAATGGTAATAAATAGTTATTATCAAATATAATTGTTTCAAAATTCACAGTAAACATAAGAGGATTCTTCAAACTACCGTAGACTGACATTCAGTAATTCAACATTTTGTGTTCCTTAGATATAAATGATTATAAAACGTTCTCAAACATTCTTGTATGATTAAAACATATAGAGTTAGGAGTCCTAAACGTTTATGAATCATGTATGAAGCACTGTCCAAAGATACTAGAGGCACTAGTTTTATTAAGACATATTTTCTTCGCATGCCTGGTGTATGTATACCACTTTGCACGTTCTGTGAGTTGAGGCATCCCATGGTGTCTTAGATGTTTACAGAAACATGCAACCAGATGGCACCACTGGCAAATGGTATTTCCTGATCTCTGGTTGGAAAACGTTTTACTGAGTATTGTTGGTATTAAAAGAACAACTGCATGCTGTATTTGGTCAGATAAAAGCCTGCCATCAGAAGGCCAAAATTCATTTTGTAGAACACATTCGTCTTGTAAGTCCTGTTCCTCTTTTCACAATTATGCCTGACAGTTTCTTCCCCTACCGCCCAAAAGCAAATATCATAATATAGAAGACATATTCTGTATATCAATGGTGCTGATTATAACAATACAAAGAACCATTCATTACACCAGATGAAGGAAACTTCTCATAAACTCTCAGAACTCTCAGATCACAATTAGATCATAGTCTTTACTCTACTTGCTGTTGTTGAAGCTTTCAAGGAAAAGGGATGTGCAAAAGTAAATGATAGATTTAGTCATAAATATTTGAAAAACAAAATGTCTCAATATCTAAATATTCTGTCCATGGTTACTAAACTAAGTCTAAGCAGACAATAGTATATATGTTTTTGGGGGGATTGCTTCAGCCTTATAACAAAATATTTGTATTTGTTTGTAGGTTTTAATTTTGTCACTTATAAATGCTTATCATCTATTGTACTATGATATGAATTGCATGTTCCATTGTGCGTATTTGGTCTAATGGTAAAAAGGGTATCTGTCTTGGCATGGACGATAATATAGAGTTAAAAATTACTTAACAATATACAGTCACGCTTGAAATCAATTGCCAATCAAGTGGGTTGAAATAAAAAAAAGGCTGACTTATTCAATTAAATTGAATAGTGTAGATATTACACCAAATGACCATAAAAATGAATCTTGATAGACTTAAGTGTGGAATGTTTTTATTACTATACAGACTATTACTATAGTGGCACTGGATCGTACCGGATCGTGATACCCTGGAATCAGTTCTGAATTAATCATGCCCTGATACATTGTAGGCTATGGACGTGCTGGATCGTACTGGATCGTGATACCCTGGTACCTGTTCATAATTAATTATGCCCTGATATTGCAGGCTATGGTCGTGCTGGATCATACCGGATCGTGACGCCGTGGTCCCTCTTCAGGATTGGCAGTGTCTCCAAGCCGGTCACAGCCATGGGCATACTTAAGCTGCATGAGATGGGAAAGCTCTGTCTTGACACTAAGGTGTTTGGACCTGGAGGTCAGTAAAGATAAGGAAAGCTATTTTCATTATTTTGATATGAATATTTGTGTCATCTGGAACCAATATAATTAACGTTAAAGATATTTGCAGTATTCTGATATATTAAACTAAACATAGGCCAATGGCCTTAGAGCTATGCTAATCATTGCTTTTTTGGAATGTTTGTGAACAGATGATAATTTTGACCAATCAAAAAATGCATGTTACGAATCAAATTTGGCCCTTACTTATTATTTCGATTCTCATTGGCTAATATTTGTAATTTTATTCAAAATAACAGCTTCCTTGACATCTTAGTGATAGCTAATAGTGATAGCTATTAGATTTCTGAAAAAAAATCGTAACAAAATGGAAAAAGATCTGAGCCTAATGGAAAATAGATAGAATTGAAATGAAAATAAAAAATCTTTCCTACTAATACAACCATCTATCTGTGTGATCTATTGTTGTAGGATTGTGGTGGCGCTATGTCCCCTCATCTCACGGTGACCGGCAGATGCTGTGTTCACAAATAACCATCTATCTGTGTGATCTATGGTTGTAGGATTGTTGCGGCGTTATGTCCCCTCATCTCACGGTGACCGGCGGATGCTGTGTTCACAAATAACCATGTATCTGTGTGATCTATGGTTGTAGGATTGTTGCGGCGTTATGTCCCCTCATCTCACGGTGACCGGCAGATGCTGTGTTCACATATAACCATGTATCTGTGTGAACTATTGTTGTAGGATTGTTGCGGCATTATGTCCCCTCATCTCACGGTGACCGGCAGATGCTGTGTTCACATATAACCATGTATCTGTGTGATCTATTGTTGCAGGATTGTTGCGGCATTATGTCCCCTCATCTCACGGTGACCGGCAGATGCTGTGTTCACATTTTACCATGTATCTGTGTGATTTTTTGTTGCAGGATTGTTGCGGCGTTATGTCCCCTCATCTCACGGAGACCGGCGGATGCTGTGTTCACATATAACCATGTATCTGTGTGATCTATTGTTGCAGGATTGTTGCGGCGTTATGTCCCCTCATCTCACGGAGACCGGCGGATATTGCGGATCACCGTCCGTCACCTCCTGCAGCACACGGCCGGCTGGGACCAGAGGTTGGTGGGAGACCCTCTGATGTGGCGGGGAATCGGCAAGGCGATGGGGGCCAAGGAACCCCCTGACCAAACAACACTCATCAGATACATGATGACACAGCCCCTACAGTTTACTCCAGGTGATGATTTTGCTTAATATATGAACTGTTTTCTACCCTATCTATCTACTATAAATTAAGACCTGACCAGTCCTTAGCTTCAGTATCATGGTGTCTGGAGCAGGCATATGGCACATAGTATTCTCCCCATATCAGAAATGATCAATTATTTTATTACAATTGGTTTCATTATATCATTTATTATGTAAATATCCACAAATCCAAATCTTTACATATATATATATATTTGTTGATGTACATGCGGTATATGTCTATTCAGACTGGGGATATAACCCTGTACGTATTTTTCCTGGCAAAAGTGGTAGCTTTAAGATATATGTATTCCAACCTAACCAGGATATGTGTTCTAGCATTGCTGGAATACGTATTGTTTTGTTTTTAATTCAGTGAATATACGTTTATTCTAACCTGGAATGTATTTTTCCTGGCTCTGTTGATAGGTTCGAGATACGCTTACTCTAATCTGGGATATGTTTTACTTGGGAGAGTAATAGAGAGTGTGACAAACACAAGATACGAGAGCTTCATCCAGGGAACCATGAGGAAGATTGGAATATACAATATGAAGTTAGGCCACACCCGCCGCACAGAGAATGATATCTATGAGGTAGTGACACCTGGTGGTGGTAGTAGTACATATCAGAGCACCTGACACCTGGTGGATAAATAAAAGCAGACAGAAGCTTTTTGCGAAATGTTATATTATTTATTATAAACCTGACTAACATACATAACTAAGTTCTTGGAATGCTTTTTTCGGGCATGTAAAATTGAGTAACATATATATATATTTGCAGAAATAAAAGTGCAGAATCAGTTAAGATTGAGAAAATACATGAAAAAAGATTCTTGCTTTAGTAAAAACAAAACTTACCAAATAACACTTGTAAACTTTCTCGTAAGAAGTATTTTTAAAATACCATAACTGAAACAAATTCCCTGTATTTTATTTGTAGGTTGAATATTTCCCGGAGTATCCAGATTCTCGTGTCCTCTCTGTATTTCCAAATGAAGGCATGGTGCCGCCCCCTTACGGCGGTTTTTACATTGAGAACATGGATTCCACTGGCGGCTGGATCGCTTCTGCCTCAGACATGGTCCTTTTCTTTGATGCCCTCAATAGCAGTAACAGCCATCATCTTCTCAAACCTAACACATTCTCAATGATGCTGGAACAACCTAACTACATCAGCCGCACACCGTGGTATGGTATGGGGGTGGTCGTCCAAGATGCTGGAAGAACTTGGTGGCACTCTGGAATGTTTGATGGATCAACTGGAATACTCACCCACGATGAAAGTGGCTTCACATGGGCTGTGCTACTCAATTATAGACTGAAATTCAATGACTTGGACGATCTGATCAAATTCGCCATCAGAAGGGTGCCCACGTGGTTTGGAATCATTCCACTTCCGTTTCCTCCTTTGGCTGATTCAGTTGTGTCTCAAAATGAGATGAATCTAGTAAAGATACTCATCCCAGAACACAAATATCCTCACATCCTGAGACTTATCGCCAATCGTGGCTACCGGTTGATATGGGTAGACGCGGTGGAAGGTCATAACGAAAATGTTTTCTTCAATACAATTTGGACAAGAAGTGATGGCAAGAAGTGGAAGTCCTACCACGGCCTGACGTCTTCTTCCTATAGGCGGCGCTACCGGTCCAAGGTGGCTCAGGGATATCGTCTGCTTCACATAGAAGCATACGTCAGCGGTAAACGTTTACGTTACTCTGCCATATTTATCAAAGAGCCGTGGCCGGCATGGGTAGCGTATCAAGGATACTCTCCTCAAAGACACAAAGAACAGTTCTATAAATACCACAAAGAAGGTTTCCGCCTTGTGGTCCAATCTGTGGCTGAATTCAAGGGGAAGCTTTATGTTGCTGCCATATACGATAAACTCAACATGGGAGAGTTTAGGGTGCGCATGGGACTCAGCCCTGCTCACTTTGGTTTAGAATTTGAAAAGCAGGTCCATGCGGGGCGAATATTGTCTTACGTCCAGGCCTACACGCACAAAGGTATGATCAAGTTCAGCGCCATCTGGGGGGCACAGACAACATCAATGTGGGCAGCTCGCCATGATATGACCAAATACTCATTGTTAAATAGATTATTTGAGTATGCAGAAATAAACGTTCCCCTCGCCTGCGTCACTGGATATGAACATAATGAGGGCGTCATTAGTTTTGCTGCCCTCTGGAGGTGACCTATAAAATATCTGACAGGAAGTGACTATTGCCCTCTGGAGGTGACCTATCAAATATCTGACAGGAAGTGACTATTGCCCTCTGGAGGTGACCTATTTCCCTCTGGAGGTGACCTAATAAGTATCGAACAGGAGGTGACAGTGGACCTCATAAAGTGACTAATACAGGAAGTGACTATTGCTTTCCAATGGTGACCTATAAAATATCCAATAGCAAGAGATTACATATTGCCCTGTTGAGGTAGCCTTTGGCTGATGTTGATCATTTGTACAAATTATGTCTATTTCCAAAACTTAAAGGAAAGTGACTAGCTAAAATCAGGTGAGGGTCGTGCGTAATAACTAGGCACATTTCTTAGATTTTGGTTTTTATATTTTCACAGGCACAGAGAATGTTGAGATAAACTGCTGTGAATATGTTTACTTACTTATGCATACAACTTTTCATTTTGACCAATAAGTACAACTTCCAGTACAAAACAAATCTATTTAAATTCTTTCACCAATAAGTTGACAGCCAGATTATTCTGAATACTAATTACTTGCGCTCGATTCTGTGCGCACTTTTATACCTTTGGTGGCAGGGACTGATATGAAAGAGAAGTCCTGCTATGGAGGGTACAGAAAGTATGGAACCTCCCCAAGGGTGGAGACCCGTTTAGGGAATCACTAGCATTTCTGGCCATTTACCACTTAGCAGACATTGAAGGCTACTTACAGGCACTTTCACATTTATAAATGTCTCAGTACAAGGCAATAGGCAGAAGCCCATGTGACATTTCCACATTTTCAGAGGTTCCAGTGTTAGAGAAACTGTAAATAGTCTTGCGTTGTCAATATTTGTTCTGACTGTGTTATGACATCACACTAGCATATCACTATTAGTCTGTTGGTGTATCAGACATATGACTATGTAACTACACTAACTTTAAATAGGAAATGTTGTATTCTGATTTGTCTTTAATAAAACTATGTTGTACAGTGTGTTTATCGTTTATATACATTTCATATTTCACAAGTCTGGTGTGACATGACTTTAACTGAGAAACTCAATCTCTTTTGATAATTATGGATTTCTCTACCATCTTCTCTGCGTGGTGTGACATGACTTCACTATATCACTATATATATATATATATATATATATATATATATATATATATATATATATATATATATATATATATATATATATATATATATATATATATATATATATATATATCACTATATATATATATATGTATATATATATATATATATATATATCACTATATATATATATATATATATATATATATATATATATATATATATATATATATATATATATATATATATATATATATATATATATAGTGATATAGTGAAGTCATGTCACACCACGCAGAGAAGATGGTAGAGAAATCCATAATCAACATTATTAGGGGTAACAGGTTATAATATATGAATAACAAGCTCTGGGTGTGTATAAGAAATAATACACTGACACCCCCTCATGAATGCCTGATATCTCAGCTAACGCCTTGACATTTATTCAGGGGACAGTGTATTATCTCATATATAAGATGGCCACGGGCCGTGGCGCAGTTGGTTAGAGCGCCAGCTTATTAGCACCCGTTCCTCTGTGGTAATCCAAAGGTCGTGGGTTCGAACCCTGGCCGTGCCGAGATTGAACTCATGATACAATTTCCCATATGAGCTGAGGCCCGTGCCTTGTCCTTGTAATTCTGTGACCGGGTTGTCAAGACATGACAATTCAGTGAGGCAACACTATATCTGCTACAAGTAGGTCTCATCACGAAATGACTGAAATAATGTTGAAAGTGATGTTAAACCACAAACAAACAAACAAACAAACAAACATATAAAAGACATGGCCACCCCTTCATTACTTGGAAATTATACTGTGACCATACCTTGTCCTTTACATATCAATCAAGACAAATAGAACTGAAGACAGTCACTGTGGTACTTTCATTACCTTAGTAACTCCGCAATCTCTTTTGATAATAAGTTACTTCTCAAACATCTTTTCTGCCATGTTTTTTAGACGTGTTCTTTATCTCTTGTGGAGAACAATAAATCAAATGCTGAATTTACACAGACCAATTATCGGTATTATCAGTACACAGACAAATCGGTATTATCAGTACACAGACCAATTATCGGTATTATCAGTACACAGACTAATAATCAGTATTATCAGTACACAGACCAATTATCGGTATTATCAATACACATACAATTATCGGCATTATCAGTATTATCGGTATTATCAGTATTATCAGAACACAAACCAATTATTGATATTATCAGTACACATATAATTATCGGTATTATCAGTATTATCAGAACACAAACCAATTATTGATATTATCAGTACACATATAATTATCGGTATTATCAGAACACAGACCAAATATCGCTATTATTAATATAAAGCTGATAATGATCGATACTATCAGTAAAAAATACCAATATAATGGATACTGTTTATTCAATTGTGTATAGAAAACATGATAATCAAGATGACACTATTAATGTGACTGGCGGGAAGCTGTGGAATATTTATCCCTGCAGTTGACCAGTGCAGTGAAGGTTAAGGATTTAAATGCAAGTGCCACCAGATTGAGAAAATACACTTTAAAATAAATCCGATGCTGACTGCTTATTGAAAGGTGGCACGATCTGGGAAGGACATTCAGTACGGAAACTTTTAAAGCATTCATGAAATAAGGTTTTCAAGCTCATTTTCCTTGCATAATATAAATGTTTATACCCTAAACTTTGCGATCAAAAGTTGTTACCCATCATATTTCCCCTATATATCTTTATGTGCCATTTTAAAGTGGACGAGTCTTCTGCTAATATCCAAATCATCCATTGTACACTTTGTCAACAAACTTTGTTTAGCTAACCAGTGATTTTGTGCAAACAGCTGCTTAGTAAAGTCTTTCTAACAGTGGAGCACCCTAAATTTGGACAATAGGGTGATTTGACTTACAGAGCCCTGTTTGTCCATTAATGTTTGTCCAATGGTGCAGGCCTAACACCCTGACAGACCACAATAGATGTCATGTGATTGTGGCCACCTGGTGGTCAAAAGAACACAGGCAGTACTTTCATCAAAACACAATAACCATGGTAGTGTATTTTGGTTGATTTTAATGAGATAGCTTAATTGTCAGTTTCATGGCCACATGTCATTTAAGCATACCCCAAACCTTTGTACAATTACCTGTTACCTCTGTGGTTTCATGAATGCTTTAAGTATTTTACATATTGACCAATTTGGATGAATAAGCTACAGCTCCTCAATACATTAATAAATAATTTGGCCTTAATGTTATTTCTTATAATATCGAATCAAGTTAGCAGCAATATTTACCTCTGTGTCTGTAAACAAGTATTGTTTTAACACATTCATAGGTTATAGGCATATGAACATTGTCTTTCATCGTGTAAAAAGTCAGCATGTCCAGGGTCTGTCAGCATGTCTAGGGTTTGTCAGCATGTCTAGGGTTTGTCAGCATGTCCAGGGTCTGTCTGTCAGCATGTCTAGGGTCTGTCAGCATGTCCAGGGTCTGTCAGCATGTCCAGTGTCCGTCAGCACGTCCAGGGTCTGTCTGTCAGCACGCCCAGGGTCTGTCTGTCAGCATGTCCAGGGTATGTCAGCATGTCTAGGGTTTGTCAGCATGTCCAGTGTCCGTCAGCACGTCCAGGGTTTGTCTGTCAGCACGTCCAGGGTCTGTCAGCATGTCCAGGGTCTGTCAGCATGTCTAGGGTCTGTCAGCATGTCCAGGGTCTGTCAGCATGTCCAGGGTCATTCAGCACGTCTAGGGTCTATCAGCATGTTCATTTTATCAGTAATTGAAATAAATAACTACCTGCAATGCCTTCCGACATCGACAAATAATCATAAACTTAAAGCATTTCTTTTCATCAATTTCTAAATTAAAATGATTATCTTGATGGGTTCCTAATTCATTTCACCAAATCACAAATGATTAAGACCCATTTCGTTCAATCAAG
Organism: Amphiduros pacificus; assembly: GCA_949316495.1. Classification (NCBI taxonomy): domain Eukaryota; kingdom Metazoa; phylum Annelida; class Polychaeta; order Phyllodocida; family Hesionidae; genus Amphiduros; species Amphiduros pacificus. The sequence continues at coordinate 10,933,533 of OX439007.1, read as the reverse complement.
GGATTCTGACTTTTTACCAATAAGAAATAATGCCTTGTTACTGACAAGGGATACTGCCAGTCTGTGGATAGTTGAATATAGAAGTGACCTCCCTATATACATCAAGACCTTCTGCCCCACCCCCTATCAAATAATTTGATTGGCCCTCCTCTTTTTTCTGCTTCTCAGTGTATAATTCCTGAAATCCTTTTCCACATAAAATGATAGCAATGTATAATATTATTTTATATTTTTGTTTTGGTTTTGAGGAAACATGTAACTCTTACACAGGTCACACGCTCGTAATGATTGCCTTTTTCATGAAACATATAATTGAATATATAACTATGACTGCCCTGACCGATGTGTATACACTGCAAGCACCAAGCGGGCAAGAAGCCAAATCACTGGTCAAATAAAGGATTATACTGACATTCCCCAAAGGAACATTCTATTTAAGTATATACATAAGATTGCTTGGCATACAAGTATCCAATTCATTGCGTTTTCTGGTCGGATAGATATGAATTATAAATATCATATTGGATAAACCTAACATTTGCAAACGATATTCTGTACAAAGGAAGTTAAGACATTCGATATTCTGTACAATGGAGGTTAAGACATTCTAACTTTAAATAACAATCACAACCAGTTTTTCACTTGGTATTATTTTGGAACGTCACTTTGAGAGAATGTCGTTAACAGTTTATCAAATCGAGGGGATATGAAGTGAGAAGAATGTTGACATATATTGCTAATGATTTTGACATAAATGTAATGATGACGTAGATATATCATTTGTTATGACAGGGTTGGAAGAAGCCATGTCAATATTCCAAGGACATTCTCTTCACACTCAGGTACAGGGAAACAATAATGAATATTTCATACCAATTGGAATATAATAAAAGATTGCAGCATTCTTGGATCATTATCTCCATGTCAGTATTTCAATGCCACTGATTTCACTATAGACGTATGTAATGCCTTGACCAATGGCACATTCCAAGTCTAAGGTAAGAAGATATCATTTCTAACACCAGCATTTACGTTTTTATTAGTAATGATCTGCCACTGACCTATAATATGCTGACATAATACTAATATAAATAAGGTTTATTACATGTAAAGTGTATATTGAATGCAAATGGCCACCGTCTTGGAACCAGCGATGTGAATATACAGCATAATGGATTCTTTTGAGGTTATTGACTTTGTGATATTTGCATTTTTCTCTCTGTCTTGAAGCATATGACGGTCGTTCCGCCTGTGACTCTGAACGCAAATGACCTTCAGCTGAAAGCAGTGGCGCCCCCTGCCGGGAGGTCCATTCCCGATGAAGTGTTCACCGCAATATGGGATATTCCTGTGCAGAACAACACTGGAGATCGATCCCGATCAAATTCAAATTATGGTGAAACCCTTTCAAAATATAAGATCGGACGGGGTCCGGAAGCCAAAAGAGAACGGTCCACCACGTACCGGATCCGGAAGTGTATATTACTCGTGCTGATGGTGGTGGGCATTATGACCTTGGCTGGCGTCATTTTGGCCAGGAACAACAAAGGTACATGTATACATGACCAATATTCTTAGATATATGAGTAATGTTCATGGTTTATGAGTTTTGTTAAGAGAATCCCATTATAGACTAGGACAGATTAATGATACATAAATACATAAATACACATACACATATAACGCCGCCCTATTTATAGTTTGGAGGTGACAAAGGAGAAAAAGCTCTGGCCATTATGAATTTGAAGGTTAGTCATTGGATTGACATTAAATTATAAGACAATAGGGTACAGTACAGGATCATGCAGAACAAATCGAGCTCAACACTGCAAAGCAAAACATCATTTTGATAAGTCGCACATGTCTGACATGAGCAGACAGTAAGGACCATGTCAGACTTACGTCCTACCACTGGGCTATAGACATCCAAACACTGAGCTATAGACATCCAAACACTGAGCTATAGACATCCAAACACTGAGCTATAGACATCCAAACACTGAGCTATAGACGTCCTACCACTGAGCTATAGACACCCTACCACTGAGCTATAGACATCCTACCACTGAACTATAGACATCCTACATGAGCTATAGATATCTTTCTACTGAGCTATAGACCTCCAAACACTGAACAATAGACATCCAAACACTGAGCTATAGACATCCAAACACTGAGCAATAGACGATATCCAAACACTGAGCAATAGACGATATCCAAACACTGAGCAATAGACATCCAAACACTGAGCAATAGACGTCCTACCACCGAGCAATAGACATCCAAACACTGAGCTATAGACATCCAAACACTGAGCAATAGACATCCAAACACTGAGCAATAGACATCCAAACACTGAGCAATAGATATCCAAACACTGAGCAATATACATCCAAACACTGAGCAATAGACATCCAAACACTGAGCTATAGACATCCAAACACTGAGCTATAGACATCCAAACACTGAGCAATAGACATCCAAACACTGAGCAATAGACATCCAAACACTGAGCTATAGACATCCAAACACTGAGCAATAGACATCCTACCACTGAGCAATAGACATCCAAACACTGAGCAATAGACATCCAAACACTGAGCTATTGACATCCTACCACTGAGCAATAGACATCCAAACACTGAGCAATAGACATCCAAACACTGAGCTATAGACATCCAAACACTGAGCTATTGACATCCTACCACTGAGCAATAGACATCCAAACACTGAGCAATAGACATCCAAACACTGAGCTATAGACATCCAAACACTGAGCAATAGACATCCTACCACTGAGCAATAGACATCCAAACACTGAGCAATAGACATCCAAACACTGAGCAATAGACATCCAAACACTGAGCTATAGACATCCAAACACTGAGCAATAGACATCCTACCACTGAGCAATAGACATCCAAACACTGAGCAATAGACATCCAAACACTGAGCTATAGACATCCTACCACTGAGCAATAGACATCCAAACACTGAGCTATAGACATCCAAACACTGAGCAATAGACATCCAAACACTGAGCTATTGACATCCTACCACTGAGCAATAGACATCCTACCACTGAACAATAGACATCCAAACACTGAGAAATAGACATCCAAACACTGAACAATAGACATCCAAACACTGAGCTATAGACATCCTACCATTGAGCTATAGACATCCAAACACTGAGAAATAGACATCCAAACACTGAACAATAGACATCCAAATACTGAGCAATAGACATCCAAATACTCAGCAATAGACATCCAAATACTGAGCAATAGACATCCTACCATTGAGCTATTGACATCCAAACACTGAGCAATAGACATCCAAACACTGAGCTATAGACATCCAAACACTGAACAATAGACATCCAAACACTGAGAAATAGACATCCAAACACTGAACAATAGACATCCAAACACTGAGCTATAGACATCCTACCATTGAGCTATATACATCCAAACACTGAGCAATAGATATCCAAACACTGAACAATAGACATCCAAATACTGAGCTATAGACATTTAAACACTGAGAAATAGACATCCAAACACTGTACAATAGACATCCAAACACTGAGCTTTAGACATCCAAACACTGAGCTATAGACATCCAAACACTGAGCTATAGACATCCAAACACTGAGCAATAGACATCCAAACACTGAGAAATAGACATCCAAACACTGAGCTATAGACATCCAAACACTGAACAATAGACATCCAAACACTGAGCTATAGACATCCAAACACTGAACAATAGACATCCAAATACTGGACAATAGACATCCAAACACTGTACAATAGACATCCAAACACTGAGCTTTAGACATCCAAACACTGAGCAATAGACATCCAAACACTGAGCAATAGACATCCAAACACTGAACAATAGACATCCAAACACTGAGCAATAGACATCCAAATACTGAGCAATAGACATCCAAACACTGAGCTATAGACATCCAAACACTGAACAATAGACATCCAAATACTGGACAATAGACATCCAAACACTGTGCAATATACATCCAAACACTGAGCTATAGACATCCAAACACTGAGCTATAGACATCCAAACACTGAGCAATAGACATCCAAACACTGAGCTATAGACATCCAAACACTGAGCAATAGACATCCAAACACTGAGCTATAGACATCCAAACACTGAGCTATAGACATCCAAACACTGAGCAATTGACATCCAAACACTGAGCAATAGACATCCAAACACTGAGCAATAGACATCCAAACACTGAGCAATAAACATCCAAATACTGAGGTATAGACGTCCTTCCACTGAGCTATAGACATCCTACTACTGAGCTATAGACATCCAAACACTGAGCTATAGACATCCAAACACTGAGCAATAGACATCCAAACACTGAGCTATAGACATCCAAACACTGAGCAATAGACATCCAAACACTGAGCTATAGACATCCAAATACTGAGCTATAGACATCCAAAAACTGAGCAATAGACATCCAAACACTGAGCAATAGACATCCAAACACTGAGCAATAGATATCCAAACACTGAGCAATATACATCCAAACACTGAGCTATAGACATCCAAACACTGAACAATAGACATCCAAACACTGAGCTATAGACATCCAAACACTGAGCTATAGACACCAAACACTGAGCTATAGACATCCAAATACTGAGCTATAGACATCCAAACACTGAGCAATAGACATCCAAACACTGAGCAATAGACATCCAAACACTGAGCAATAGACATCCAAACACTGAGCAATAGACATCCAAACACTGAGCAATAGACATCCAAACACTGAGCAATAGACATCCAAACACTGAGCAATGCCTCAATTCGATTTATGATTAAATTCTTGCATGGAATGGAATGACATATGCAAACACAACTGTACATTTCAAATGGTTCATTTTGTTTCAGGATCGTCAAGTTCCTCTTCAGGCCCTCCCAATACCATTGAAACCAGTACTATAACCATAAGTGGAGAAAGATGAACTAAGTGGATGGAGTATGTGAGACCCAGGAGGAGCACATAAGCTCCTTATTCACCAGCAACATGTCAGCTTGCTGGATGTGCTCAAATACCTATATTGCTCTCCTGATAGCGTATTTGCCCTGTCTTCAAATCAAATGTCCACTAACTCCTCAGCCCAGCCGCCATGTTTTCATCACAAAAATAGTATTTATGGATTCATAATGTAAATGTAATGCACCAACATTATATTTGATTTGCATTAAATGTGCATTAAATCTGTAATTTTGTAATTTTGACATTTTCAAAACATTTCACAATGGGAATCTCTGGAGAAATGATGGATTGACAGCAGTCCATAGCTCAGTCTTTGTGACATCTAGTTTGCCGTGTGATAGTTGTTGTTATGTAGATATTTATTTGTTTTTTGCCACTGTAATGTGAATATATTTTTTTGTTTTCTGATCGTGCATTTATTTATAATAACCTATATGCTCAAGCCAAGAGTTTATATCAAGGTGACACAAAAAAGGATATGTATTTTTAAAGATTATTGTGTGTCTTGAAATGAAAAATAAACTTTTTTTCATGGCAAAATGTGCTTCATGGTCTTGTCTCCACATTGTAAACCATTTGGTTCTCACCAGGAAATAATGTGTTTCTTAACCTGGTAAAAAGATTTTCATGTGGGAAACATTTGTTCTGCCACATGAATTTTATTTTCATATGTCAATTGTCAAGGATAAGCACATTATTGACAAAAATATTTCTTTTCCAAATTACTGAAACGTGATAAAATATCATCCATTCAGAGTTTGACCAGTCTCACTTCAAGACCCATGATAAGTTGGCTAATCGAGATGCAAGCCAATTAGTACAAAGCAGAATTTGTATGAATAGTCATTTATTCTTTCACCAATCAGTATTCATCAGTATTCATGACTTCCGGCCGACACTGTTTCGATCTATTCCGCAAGGTCGATTGCATAATCCACAGATAGGTGGGCAATTAGTGGGCTTCGCACATGTGCACTCACAATGCCCGCCCAATTGGCTTATACTCGCACAAACATCAGGTGCACTCACTTTCTGCCCAAACAAACATTTGTGAAGTTTGTTACTTATTCACTTTTCACAGTTCACTTTTCACAGTGCCACAAAATACATCCTAGTGACATTTTGAAAACAATATTGCAAATATAACATGTTGACAACCTCATCTATTGACTTTGAAAAATAATCTGAATAATGAACTGTGAAAAGTGAATAAGTAAAAAACTTCACACACATCCAAAACACTGACACCAGTTGGAGATAGTGTGTATTGGATCTCCCCTCTAGCTGGGTAGCCACGCTGCGCAAGCTCTGAGTGCCCACGAGACAAAAGTGGAGCGGCCAACATATCAAATCAAATCAAATCAATTCAAATTGACTGAGTTATACTTGCACATGTATTTGTTGTTGTAGTCACTTTCTTACCAAAACAAGGACACTGATTGGCTTTGTTATTACATATGACAACATTTTTTACTTGGTGTCGATTGGCTTCTAAAAAAAGCTTGTTATGGGCGTGACCTCTCAGTACTCACTGATTATGGTCAATTATTGCAGAGCTAGGTATAAATCCTGGCTCTGCTATGGAGAGTATACAATTGCCAGAATAAAATAAATATATTTATATTCTTTTAACAATCAATCAACAGCCAGATGTTTATGAATACTAATGACTTGCAACCGATCCTGTACGCAGCTTTATACCTTAGGGGCAGGGACTGATATGAGAGAACAGTCCTGTTACGGAGAGTAACTCTTGCTGTGAGTGAAGGTAAATGCACAAAATCAGACCTGTGAGACACAAGTTTAATGATAAAACCTTTGGAACTATTGACTTCACTGGACACATTCAAAACTCATATCAGATCACGTTTCAGTATCATCCTAATTGCAAGGGCCATGGGCCGTGGCGCAGTTGGTTAGAGTGCCAGCTTATTAGCACCAGTTCCTCTGTGGTGATCCTTGTAAATTTGTGACCGGGTGGGTTGTCATGTCAAGGACCTGCGACATGACAATTCAGTGAGGCAGCACTATATCTGCTACAAGTAGGTCTCATCACGAAATGACTGAAATAATGTTGAAAATGACGTAAAACCCCAAACAAACAAACAAACAAATTCATCAATTGCAAAATCTACACAATGAGCAAGGGAAGTTGGTTTTTAATGGAATCAAGGAATCACCAATCTACATTCGTCTGTTTACCTCTGTGAAGACTATATCTAACTGCTTCAATATGATATGCAAATGCATATTAGCTGTGATTTATGTATGGTGCACAAGATAAGGTCAACCTTAACTCCTTTCTCGTATATCATTCACTATATTTTGAAAACTAAAAGATTCTATGGAGTTGAAACTTTGAAGTACAAGCTGTGGAGGCATGAGACACCTCTTGAAAACCTCTATAATCTCATTACATAAAATGGTCAACTGTTTTAAAGAACACTTGTCAATTGGCTGTGCTAATATGGCCATTGTTACTGAAAAGACCATGAAAACAAACATTAGCCAGTTGATAAGTTAACCTTGTTATGCAATGAGCTTAAAGAGGTAGATTGACATGGAGAGGTTGTGAATAGCATAATGCAGTGTGGATTTCACTCTTATATGTTGTCTCACGTCTCCACATACGAGCATTTCCTTCAAAGTTTGAATTCTGTGGAATCCTTTAGTTTCAAATATATTGACCGCTTTAAATTGTCAAAGAGTTAAAATTGGCCTAGTATAAGGAGTCATGCATAATGTGGAGATAAATCACATATTTGTGCAAAAAAAAATACGTTGACAGATAGTCAATATGTATACAAAAATAAGATAACTTTCCCACATTTTTATGATTTTGCATTAATTGTTAAAACATGATTTATTCCATGCAAGGGTGACATTGAAAAGATGTGAAATACATTTAAAATATGTCTTGTGTAATGTAATAAATATTTCAAAGTGATATATCAGAAAGGAGGCCACGGACCATGGCGTAATTGGTTAGAGCACATGCTGATTAGCACTGTGGTGATCCAAAGGTCGTGGGTTTGATCCCTGACTATACTGAGATTGAATTCATCATACAATCTCACACATGAGCTGAGGCCCATGCCTAAAGGGTTAACCCATTGTCCTTGTAAATCTTTTCAATCTCAACAAATCTCAACAATTCAGTGAGACAGCACTATATTCGCTACAAGTAGGTCTCATTACGAAATGACTGAAATAATGTTGAAAGTGATGTAAAACAAAAAACAAAATATATCAGAAAGCTACTCGACATGGCGAGGTTGATTCACATACTACCTCTGCGAATATCCATTCTTTCTTGCGGTCAAGAATTGCGCACATCAGCATGTAACTCCCAAAATTGGTTGGCTCTTGTACGTGCCCTTGCACAATGACACAACCGTATATGGGTCCATGTCCATTTCATATATTCAAAAATAGTTGAGAATGAATCATTTGTAATATCGGAGGGGGATTTTGGAAATATCTGACTGGAAAAGTATATCATTGATATATTAGCCTTGCCCAAGAAAAAAATCAGCATTTTGCTTTTCGCTCCCCCTTTAAGATTAATGGTTCATCCCCTAACTATTGTTGTCTGACATTTTAGTGTAAATGTCACTAACATATCTATTTAATTGTAGTACTCGCTTTCTGACCATGACAATCACATCAATTGGTCATGCCATGCCTATCGGCTGCTTGTACTGGGTATGGTCTCCTAGGACTGTCTCGAATATTCAAAAATATCTGTAAATATATTGATCTGTGACAATAATGTGTGTAATTGCCATTTCTGGTTACTTGATACACCATAAGGTGCACACCATTTCTTCATGTTAGAACTTTAAGAAAGGAAAGGAAACATCATATTTTATAACACTGCATACCCCAATAAATTGCTAACTTTTTCACCAGTGCAGAGTAATAAGTGAAAATTTGTGAAAATTTGTGAAAATTGTCTGTATTCATTTTATTTGGATCTCCTTTCAATCTCTGAAGTTAATGTAAAGCACTAAGTGAACTTGTAAACTTAAGTGATCTGTAAACTTTAGTGATCAGGCACTCAACGGCTAAAGTATGCAATATAAAGTAAGCAATATGTTCTATAATGCAGGTCAGAGGAGTGAATGGTTGGTCATTCACATCATCTCCAAATGGGGAATGACATTTGTCAGCAGGCCAGTAGTTCGAGCCAAACATCTATTTGTTCATGCATAATCCTGGTCACGCAAACCTCATACGTGGCACAATACGGTTACGCAATGGAGGTTACACTTGTGAGTTATTGTGCAGGTTGATATTTTAGATGATTTCTTTTGCAGAAATAAAACGTCAGACTATTTCAGATTTTAATTTAGTTTTTCCAACTCCCTTGAGCAGCAGATAATTACGTGTGGCGTTATTGTTCAATCTGTAGGCAATTCCTTCAAGATTTTGTGATGTCATTTTTCTAAACATATTGAGTACATCATTTTTATAAAAATTTACAATGGTGATAAAAATCTATCATGACAAAATAAATTTAATTGGATATGTAAGAGAAGAGATTTATGTTAAAAAAGAAACTATAAGAGTATTTATTAAAATATTCAAACGAATTACAATATCTATATTTTTCTTTTTTGAGCTTGGATTACAAGTTCAGTTTGAGCTCGGATTGTCAGTCCAGTTTGAGCTTGGATTGTCAGTCCAGTTTGAGCTAGGATTACCAGTCCAGTTTGACCTGCTATTGTCAGTCCAGTTTGAACTTGGATTACCAGTCAAGACCTTCACCCCTGTGTGCCATATTCCAGTCCTAACACTCCATCATCCTTACGTTTAACGCCTTGCAACACTCTTATCAGTCTTTTTGAGACAGATTTTTCTCTTTTGTCCTGTTTCCGGAATTCTGTTGATTCCTTATTAGGATTTTCAGTGTTTGTATTTTGTTTACTCTCCCGAGGAGAAATGGTTCCAGTAGGTCTTGACTTTTTGCCTCCAATTTTCAAATCCTTACAGATATCGTGGAAAAGATGACAAACCTCTTCATAGGATTCCCGCACTGAGATGTCATAATATCTTGAGCATTCCAGAGTTTTAGATTTGCATTTTCCCTCAAGTGATGACACCATTCGATCATATTGGAGATCATTCTGGTTGGCTACAAGATAGACTGGTGGTGTGTCCTGTCGAAAAGTTTTGTGACACTTTCTGCCGTGATGAATCAGGAACCGGAAGCGGGTGCATTCCTCAAAGCTGCACCTATCGGTGACAGAGTACACTATCAGGAAAGCATCCGCCCATCTCATGTACTCATCCAGGTGCAAGGAATCACCCATCTACATCCAAATAAAAAATATCTTTATTTTTTGGTGCTAACAACCTTTTCAGCCCTGTTTACGATCAGGTCAGATAGAAGCCTGTCACTGGGACTCAATGTCCTACTCTTTTTAAAAAGTTACTGGGGAAATAGAAAATATATATGTAATTTATAATGAGATTTTGTGTACCTCATTTTGAACCATTAGTCAATATATCTTCCAAGAGGACCCTTTTTGAGGTGTTGTTTTTTGTACTTTTAGAAATATTCATATTGTTACATTTTTATTTGTGTTAAGTTTGTGTACACCTTTATTGATTACTTGATGATATTTTGACCTTTAACTAATATAGTTTTAGTTGTTTAATTTAGAGGCACCAATAAAAGACGCAAGAATTTAATGTATTTTTTTTAAATGAGAAACAAGGGAATTATTTTCAGCCAATGATTTCAATCAAGACAGTTCAAAACTCCAGGTATTACCAAACATATTACTTAAGAGTGTATAATTAATTGCCAGTAATCAACTTTGCAAAAACATTTCTAATCATTGTTGCCTCTCCTATATTTTCTTTCAGTAAATATTGAGACCCCTGATGATTTATAATTTCTACCACAGGTAAGGTATGATAGAGCTAATCTTATTAAGGCAAATAAAATACTGATGACTTAGTGTGACCTGGTGGTCAAAACAAAAACACCTCCAACCTGAATAATTTTTGAAGAAAAACAAATTGAAGACACCCCTGACAATATACAATTGTATCGAAAAGAAAAGATATTATTCAATCAACATGATAACATCATAAAATACTTATGCATATGAATTGGTGATCCTCTATACTTTCATAAAGAAGAAAATATTACAAGAAACAAGACTATATTTTCATGGCCTAATGAAGCTACCAGTAATTACCTGACCAGCCGTGTCCATGATTTCATATGTCACGTGATCACCATTTACCACAGTCTCGTGTACGTACTTCTGTTCTGCAATGCAAAGCAAATAAAAACAATAATATGCATTATTTCCATTACCGTATATACGCAGATTGTGCTGAGAGTAAGCTATATCTCGGTAATATAGACGGATGAGTAGCTGACAGTGGTACACTAAATCCACGTTCAGGAAAAAAACTCTGTTGCGGCTCATGCAAGCCCGGGGCTCAGGACTGACGAAATCTCCTCCCAGAAGGCCATTTAACCCTAAATACATTTACTAAGCCTTTACTCTAAACTCAAAGTTTTTTATCAGACAGGTGAATAATGAAATATATTCATTAATGTGGGTGGAGTAGATAAATGGTTGTAAGCTCCCTCCACTTATAATTCACTTAACAGTCCCATTACAATAATGATTTCCTTCTGGTGTCAAACAGAAAGCAATGTTCTGTAGATTTGCTTCATTTTCTCTGAAATTATGATGGTGTTATGGTGGAGAAAAAAATAATTAACCAGCTTGAAAACCCTCACACAGAAGAACACTCACATAGATGTCTAACATCAGATCACAAATACAAAGCTAGGAAAATAGTATTTAATACAATATACACACCTTGACGCACCAAGAATATTATTACAAACACAAAGCTGCATCAAGTGTTGGATGGCAAATACAAAGTCGGGAGTACCTAGTATTGGTCAAAATTAAAGGTTCTACGTACCTAGTGTCGGGTCATATTCTCCAATAAAGCGCCTTGTAATAAATCTCACTGTCATGGCTGCATCAAACGTGAAAAAGACAATATGTGAGTTCAAATTCAGTAAAAACATAATTCAATGGAAATAAGAATTGTCAGGACAATCACTGATAGATGTGTCCGGGTCGTTTTACAATATGCTAGACTTATTATATCCTTTGCTATTAACATCCGTGCGTCTAAGATTAAAATAATTTATTTTAAAACCCATCACATGCACGGAAATAAATGAATAAATTTATTAAGTTTTCACCTGTTTTGCCCACCGTGCCCGAGCCGAGCACGAGGATGCGGAGGTGGTTTTTAGCCGCCTTTCTCAGACCAATGGGAGACCGAGACAGGGAGGTCATGATGGCGGCCTGCAAGGAAAAACTCATATCATATGGGCTATATGGTGTGTGACTCCTTGAGTGATGGCTTAAATGGTGTGACTCCATGAGTGGTGGGCTAAATGGTGTGTGATTCCTTGAGTGGTGGGCTAAATGGTGTGACTCATTGAGTGGTGGGCTAAATGGTGCGTGATTCCATGAGTGATAGGCTAAATGGTGTGTGACCCCATGAGTGGTGGGCTAAATCATGTGTGATTCCATGAGTGATGGGCTAAATGGTGTGTGACTCCATGAGTGATGGGCTAAATGGTGTTACTCCATGAGTGGTGGGCTAAATGGTGTTACTCCATGAGTGATGGGCTAAATGGTGTGTGACTCCATGAGTGGTGGGCTAAATCATGTGTGATTCCATGAGTGATGGGCTAAATGGTGTTAGACTCCATGAGTGGTGGGCTAAATCATGTGTGATTCCATGAGTGATAGGCTAAATGGTGTGTGACCCCATGAGTGGTGGGCTAAATCATGTGTGATTCCATGAGTGGTGGGCTAAATCATGTGTGATTCCATGAGTGATGGGCTAAATGGTGTGTGACTCCATGAGTGGTGGGCTAAATGGTGTGTGACTCCATGAGTGGTGGGCTAAATCATGTGTGATTCCATGAGTGATGGGCTAAATGGTGTTAGACTCCATGAGTGGTGGGCTAAATCATGTGTGATTCCATGAGTGATAGGCTAAATGGTGTGTGACCCCATGAGTGGTGGGCTAAATCATGTGTGATTCCATGAGTGGTGGGCTAAATCATGTGTGATTCCATGAGTGATGGGCTAAATGGTGTGTGACTCCATGAGTGGTGGGCTAAATGGTGTGTGACTCCATGAGTGGTGGGCTAAATGGTGTATGACTCCATGAATGGTGGTTTAAAATGATGCATTCTGTTCATATTGCAACCAAAATGATAGCAATGTGAAGATTGTTATCTGCATGTGTACCACTGTTCATCAATTTTAAGGAACTCCTGTGACACAATATCTGTGGCACAATATCTGTTGTGTAATTTGGTTTATTACTGGAAACTTCTTGTGGTGAGAAAAACTTATCCTTATCATCATGAATAAATATATTTTCGCCAAGAAATAAACAGAGAACAAAGCAACGTTATTATTTTCTTTATTTTTTTGTGATGCTTTTTTTCGTCATTGTTCCTTACGCCTTGCCAACCAATTAGTATTCTAGAACTATTGAGATAAAAGTAATAATACTTCCTGTTATCTATGCATATATACCATCAATATATTAACCATCAATATATTAACCACAATGACACTATAACTTAATGACAAATGTACATTTGGTGATATATCTTTATTGCTAGACAGATATTCAAATGTATTCTTTCAAAGTATATTTGAACAAATTCTACTTATCAGAAACAGGTGTGCATCGTTTTGCAAAGATAGGAGAATTTTCCCAAAAATATTTAATTAGAATATTTGGACAAGGCAAAAGAAAATGACATCAAAACAAGGAAAGGGATCATGACACCCTTTTATTAGATATATTTTGACCATATGACATACTTGGCTCAGAGAGAAATGGCAAAACTAATACGGCCTGAAGCAAAAAGACAACCAGATTTCCCATTTTAAATTACAAGACCGGTTGGGGACCCGAGGTAGATTTCATTAAGTCGGGTGGTATATTCTCCTTATAGAATGGTGAAGACTGAACATCATTTAACCTCCAGAATGTCTAATGCTAAATAGACTATTATAGCATAAAAATTAAGATGAAAAAACCTCATTCCAGGATATGATTCATATTCGGTCTCTAAATATAATCCTTAAGTCCTTCTGAGGATATTAAGTACGAAGGAATGAACATATTTCACAGGCTATTGTTTTATGGTGATATACAGTAACATAAACTGATTTATTAGTTTTAGTTAACAATACTATGAAAGCAATTTGTATTAAAAATCGTCCCAAAGTCTTCACAAACCTTATCAAATAGTTGATTTAACTCAGAACATTACCATATATAGATATAAATGATTGTTTAATTTTCATACCTTATTAGAAATGACAGAATATATGACATAACAACATATACATCATATTAAACATGGAATTTACCTTTGTTTTGGTGTGTGCAACTGATACACTTAGAGCTGGAGTCAGGTTTGTTCTGTCCTAAATGGCAGTATATTAACGATAGATATTGGTGAAATTAATAAGAGTCTGGATTATTCAAGTGCACAGAGCATTCAGGAAATATAAATGTCCGCCAGTTGAACCCTCTTACCGTGCACACCCGTTCAATCATCCAACTGGCATCTGCTGACAATTATACATTTATATACAATTATAAAGTTCCCCATAACTGACACGCCATTAATAAAAGTCACTTACAAAAAGTGTTTCACAATTTCTTCGTAAATAACTCATTGGTACAAGTAATTTTGTGCATTATAATTTAATATATTAATTATTATGCAGTATATTCTATGTGATGATGTCTTAATGTACCGCTCTGTCATTTATGTAAAACTCACATATATAAATTCACAGAAAATTGTGAGAGACATTTGACAATTCTTTCAGTGAAAACCCAGTTCAAATCATAGACCTCGACTTTTAAAAACAAAGTTTGTTAAACTTGGATCGTATGTTCAGCCTGAGAGCAATAATAATAGTTATAATTGCTCTCAGGTTCAGCAGTGATACTATCCAGACCTGAAACATGATTAAAACGTGATGAGAACTTTACCTTTGTGTTTCCACCTGTTTAGTGTGGAATGTCAACAATTCAAAATTGTTTATGTGTCTTCTTATTCAATCGCTATGAATGGTCTCTTGAACTCTTCACGCTACCATCACCATTGCTGTCACTTATTCACTTTCATATCCTTAGTTTAGCACCTATTTCCTTTAGTCAGCTTATAAGGGCATTGAACCCGTGTTTATATACAAAGGCGCTGTTGACTGGGATATAACAGGACTCTCCCAGTTTAATTAGCAGCAATACTATAACTGTCATAACCAGATTGCTTTCCAATCCTATTTTTGGGTCCAGTTATCGGTTTTGGTGACAATAGATGGCTGTAGATAAAAGCGAGTACACAATTATTAGTTTGATTCTGATATTAAGGGCCATCATAACAATAAACAGAGCTATTGTCGTCACCAGCCTACGTAGGTGATTGGTGTGCAGGGCTGTCTCAATGTTTGCAGGTCCTCCACTATAATCTGCCACTTCCGGTCTGTTAATACCGGCCTCTCTCCCATCCCGGAACAGCCACGAGAAGTTGTATCAGCCACGAGAAGCGGCAATGGTCAGATGCTGTTTATAACTGCTGGGGCTGGGCATGCATGATGTGGTTCTCTGTATATCACCATGCTCATGGGGGCAGATGTATTCTTTCTGTTATCATGCCTAGTATATGGTAACAGGGCATTATGTCTTGGTGGCAGGATTCTATATTTGACTACATATGTAAATAAAGGGAATGCTTGTAACTTAAGTGATAGATTTGGTGACTTCTATTAAGCTAGTTCTCCCATTTGTCCTTTACATGAGAAGTGTAATATTTTATGGTCAGTTGCCAGCCCCTACTGTCCACTATATGCGGTGGTCACCTACCTACTGGTCACTCATGTCTCAATGAAATGTGCAGTGGTAGGTCCTGTTGGTCACAGGTTTGATTCCTAAAATGGGCTTAAGGATTATTCATAGGAAAAGGGTCATATCTCCTCCTCACATATCTTGCCTGGCATATTGATGCCTCAGGGGCTGTTCTATACATCACATCCAGTGATCATGTCCAAGCTGCCATTCATCTCTCATCATTTTTTAAGACAGTGCCACAACTCATAACAAGCAATTAAACGTAGGTTTTGGAAGATATATAGGTCATATCTCCTATTCACAGATTTTGCCCAGGATAATAATTGCTCATGCATTTCAACCCCTCCATTAAATTCTCATTTGTTAAAACAGTATTGCGCCTCAAAGACACATCTTTTGTATTATTCAGTTTGTCAGGGTAAAAGGGTTATATCCATTCTAAACAGGGTATATATTCTTTTATTTGACATATTTATCTTTATCATAATTTTATACTTAAAATGCCTTAATGTCAGGTTGTCTGTGGGATAATATATTTGAAGGGTTTGAGTTTTCAGGAGAGGCCAGAAAATAGTTTATTTGGGTTCAAATTGGAGAGGGCACCAAATTGATTCATTTATTAATGTATTAATGATTCTAAGAAGGTAATAAAGAAATCCATAAAAGAACAAATCTTTTTTAAATGTTTATTTTGCAGTTGTTAGCTTTAATAAAAACAACATATTTAGCAGATATATATAAAACATACTGCTAAAAACATCCATATTAAATATCACAAATAAAGTTTCTGCTTGTTTACATCAAGTGTTCTCAAGCACAAATGTTACTAATATCTTGACTTCTTTGTTGTTAACTGTTATTCTCATTGCTTTTATACATAATTGCCATAATTTGAATATTTAACATGTATATTGCATTAAGCAGTCAGAACCGGCATGGCAAAGAAATTATCAGAAACATACTTTCATTTTTGGGCCAGCAACCCTTATAATATTGAAATGCTTTCCAAGTAATACTGTCTAAAACAACCTCTCAGTTCCTGTCCAGTCAGTAACTGCTAAATATACTTGGTATTATACCAGCCGAATAAAGGTAATTATATATGTTTTTAAGAACAGATAGAATGCCATCATAATTGATCCATATACATATACATGTACTGTTTGTGTTATCTTGATGAAATGTTTATGCAAAAGAGAACACCGAGTCACTCTGAAGTGTATTTGTTATTCTCACTGCTCAAGTGGGCCATGCTGCCACCTGGTGTGTTAAAATCTGTCACACATGTGTAAACTTAGTAGACATCAAAGCTTGGCTCATAGGAGTAAAAATGTTGATTGACATGTCATTCCATTTCATTTACCGGTAGTTTAATCCACCCATTACTGTCTTTCTATTCTTCTCAAGTTTACCAACTGATAATTTGTTCCTGTATGTGCATTTGTTGCCAAAATATTAATGTATGCCCTTCAAAGCACATGGAACGGTAGTCATCATATCAGTACAAAACTATCCCAGCATGCATTATACATGACACAAGAGACACCTGGTGGATCACTAATGTTTAACTCAAGCAGTGAGAATGGTCTCATTGCTTATTTAAAATGAGATGAAAATTCACCTGCCCAAGTGAGCAAAGTGGCCTGCAAATATTGCTGTTAAATTGAAAGGAAAGCAAAAGTCAAAAGCTTACAATAAAAAGAAACAAGACATTTTCAAACTACATATGTAAAGTTCTGGGCACTGTGAATCTAGCACATATGTTGAGCCATGATAACAGTCACAAAACATCTGGCATCCTCTCTATATTGTAACAAAAACAAAGATATTAACATCACAAGTTGACTGAGGTTCAATTCCTTTACTTATGGAAGAGAACTGATTCAGTCACCATTTTTATGAGTCATTATGAGTCATTAATATATGCATGGTGGGAGCCACACAGTACCTTTTTATTTTTCTCTGTCCTGCCCCAATATATTTATCCAATGCTGGTTTGTGTGGCTCCCACGAACCTTGGTGTTGCCTGCCTTAATAGACAGGCCTGTGCCTATTGTTTTCAGAAAAATAAAATGGTACAAGCACTGGTAAGCCATACATTTATGCTGTCCTTAACCATGCTTCTACACTTTTTATGGCTCTTGTCTTTTAGAGATTGTGATGTCATGAATATTTAATTATAAGCAGTATAAGCTCATCAAACTCATAACTATATCAGTCCCCTTTCCATGACAGGGGGAGTAAAGCTCAGTTGGGAATCGCCATAAACTTGGATTGGGAAATATTATCATCCCAGTCATAAACAGGAAAATGAGATGTAAAAAATAAATCAAACATATTTCCTGGAATATCTCAAGAACAAATGGCATCATGAACAGATTAAAATGAATATTACCTTCACGTGTTAAGCTAGGTTTAAACTGTTTACAGTTGTCCCATATTATATATGGACTACTTGTGTTGGGACATAAACAAGACAGAAGCTTTAAGCTCAAAAATTGTAAATTCTGTCATAATCAAGCACTCTTCTTTTGAGACTAAAACATCCTTTTAAGTTAGTTTAAGCTGTATATAATTTCAAGGATGGAGCCACAACAATATATTCCCAATATTTGGGAAGCTACACTCAATTAAGAAACTTGCCTCAATTATCTATACCTGATAAAGCTTTACACTGAAAAACTTTAATTTTTTGAGATGTTACTTTTAAAATTATATTCCTCCTCAGAATTATATTCCTCCTGCTCCCTTTATCCATATTCTGTGACTAGATTAGCACTCCTCAAGGACTTCATAACTATTCAAAGCACACTCATTACAGCTGCTTGCCAGCTGAAGCTATATCTGCCACCTTCCCCCTGGCTGCTGATTCTGGCTGCTGATTCTGGGGTCTGGGTCATTAGGTCTGATGTCATCAAATGAGGTCCTTTCTCAACAGGAACATAACTCTGTCCTCTTCTTGCCATCGCTGGGTGATCTGAAAGTCATAAATTCATATCGTAAAAAGACCAATCACTCTACACAAGTCTACATGTACATTGCTACACTGATATGCAATTTCCTGACAAAATGGAAAAAAATAGATGGGCCATTTATTTGGGCCATTTATTAGATGGGCCATTTAAAGGCCCATGTATTTGGTCACACATGAATGTGACTAATAAAGGTCATTCATGACATTCATGACATTCATGACACTAAGTGACAATTTGTGCCATGTATGAGGTATGTATGACCAAATACTGCCACGCAACAGCTATGCATGACCAGATGATGTCATGCAATAGCCATGCGTGACCTTATTCAGTCATGATAATGCATGACCTTATTCAGTCATGATAATGCGTGACCTTATTCAGTCATGATAATGCGTGACCTTATTTAATCATGATTATGTGTGACCATACAGATGTTTGGTTCCAACTAATCAGATCATTAAGAGATTTTTAGGTTTGGATTTAAGGCTGGTTTTTGAATGTGTACCTGATCCCAAATATCTGGTGTGTGATGCACCTGTCTCCCACCAGGGGGTGCTGACTGGGCTCGCATATTGGGGGTCTTCTTTTTCTCCTCTGAAAATTGAAAAGTGAAACATTTTTGCATCAATATTATATAGCAGATAATATATTTACTTTATCCGGTGAGTTATTAATCAAAAGTATAAAAAAGTGGGCAAAATATACTATTTTTATGTTGGGGGTTGGGATATAGATATTGTGTTTTCTCTTCATTTCTCTTCACACCTCATTTAAAACCAATTCGGTAATCCATTATTCCTGAACATGGAACAGGATATCAATAACCCAGCATTTGATGGGCAGAAAAAGCTCAATTGGTAGAGCATTGACCTTGAGACACAGCGATAACTGATTTGAATCCCAGCTGATTTGATTCCCAGCTGATTTGAATGAGCAGACTTTGTCTGGAAGCAGCACTAAGTAAATGTCTACTTCGCTTTACTTACTTCTGGTGGCAGTTTTGAGGGTATTGTTGACCTCATGTCTCAGGGGTCCTGAGGTATAACCTCCCATGACAGCCAGAAGATCATTTCCTCCGTGTCGATCAAATGCTTCCTGGAGACGAGGATCGCTAGTTACGAGTAAGCGAGATACAATCAGACCTGGAACAGAACAGAAGTGGCACTGATTATGTTATTTTCAAATATTTACTGTAAGAACTGGCTTTTAATCACAACTAAAAATGTATTAATGAGATAAATAAATGCAGCTTAGAAACTTTAAAGAAATTTATTCTTTGTTTAATCCAATTCTAGGAAATAATGAGGTCCTTAAATTAATAAAAAACATAGGCATCAGAGATGCATCAACCCTCAGCCCTGGTAACTCATTGCACAACATTCGCTCCACACAATATTTGTGAACAAAACGTCACTGCACCAAGGCAAATTGATGCAGGGGTTAAAAAAAACTCTCACATAATTGTCCCTGTGACCTTGAAAAATAGGTCAAGGTCACCGTCCACCGAACTAGTCCGAGGTTTTCAACAGATGCTTATGTGTGTAAAGTTTCATGAAGCTGCCATCATTTGTTCTTGAGTTATCACGATGACAAGGATGATTTCACATAATTGTCCCTGTGACCTTGAAAAGTAGGTGAAGGTCATGTTCCATCATGAGAAGTCTGAGGCCTTCACCAGATGCTTGTGTGTGTCAAATCTCATAAAGCTGCCATCATACGTTCTTGAGTTATTGCGATTCTTGGGATTTCACATAATTGTCCCCGTGACCTTGAAAAATAGGTCAAGGTCGCCATCCACCGAACTAGTCCGAGGATTTCAACAGATGCTTATGCGTGTAAAGTTTCATGAAGCTGCCATCATTTGTTCTTGAGTTATCACGATGACAAGGATGATTTCACATAATTGTCCCTGTGACCTTGAAAAGTAGGTGAAGGTCATGTTCCATCAAGAGAAGTTTGAGGTCTTCACCAGATGCTTGTGTGTGTCAAATCTCATAAAGCTGCCATCATTCGTTCTTGAGTGATTGCGATTCTTGGGATTTCACATAATTGTCAGTGACCTTGAAAAATAGGTCAACGTCGCCGTCCATCAAACTCATCCGAGGTTTTCACCAGATGCTTTTGTGTGTCAAGTTTCATGAAGCTACCATCATTTGTTCTCGTATTATCGCGATGACAAGGATGATTTCACATAATTGTCCATGTGACCTTGAAAAGTAGGTGAAGGTTATGTTTTATAGAAACAATTCTGAGGTCTTCACTAGATGCTTATGGGTGTCAAATCTCATAAAGCTGCCATCATTTGTTCTTAAGTTATGCGATTCTTGGGATTTCACATAATTGTCCCTGTGACCTTGAAAAATAGGTCAAGGTCACCGTCCATCGAACTCGTCCGAGGTTTTCACCAGATGCTTATATGTGTCAAGTTTCACGAAGCTGCCATCATTTGTTCTTGAGTTATCGCGATGACAAGATGATTTCACATAATTGTCCCTGTGACCTTGAAAAGTAGGTGAAGGTCATGTTTCATAGGAAAAATTTTGAGGGCTTCACCAGATGCTTATGTGTGTCAAATCTCATAAAGCTGCCATCATTTGTTCTTGAGTTATTGTGATTCTTGGGATTTCACATAATTGTCCCTGTGACCTTGAAAAATAAGTCAAGGTCACTGTCCATCGAACTCGTCTGAGGTTTTCACCAGATGCTTATATGTGTCAAGTTTCACGAAGCTGCCATCATTTGTTCTTGAGTTATTGCGATGACAAGATGATTTCACATAATTGTCCAGTGATGAAAGTCAGCTTTCAGGAAAAAACCTGAAACTCTTAAAAATTAAACTGAAGATACCCCTACCCCCTTTCAAAAATGTAATTTTTGGATGTTTCAGACTGAGTTCAGACCATTTTAAATTTCACATTTGAAGAAAAAAACCTGAATTCAGGTTATTTCCTGAAGACTTTCATCACTGATTGTCCCTGTGACCTTGAAAAGTAGGTGAAGGTCATGTTTCATAGGAACAATTCTGAGGGCTTCACCAGATGCTTATGTGTGTCAAATCTCATAAAGCTGCCATCATTCGTTCTTGAGTTATTGTGATTCTTGGGATTTCACATAATTGTCCCTGTGACCTTGAAAAATAGGTCAAGGTCGTCGTCCATCGAACTCGTCCGAGGTTTTCACCAGATGCATATGTGTGTCAAGTTTCATGAAGCTGCCATCATTTGTTCTTGAGTTATCGCGATGACAAGGATGTTCGCTACAGACATACATACATACATACATACAGACATACATACATACATACATACATACATACCCACACCAGGAGTACTGCAATACTCTCAGCCTGATTACATCAGGGGCTGAGGGTAAAAAAGAATGTTTATCATGCAAGACTAGGTCTTGAAGTTAATGTCCTCAATATATACATCACAGATTATTTTGATGCTAATACAATAGACTGTTTATTTACTCCAGTGTTTCACCTTAAAAGTCAGGTATATTCACTTGTGGAAAAAACACATTATAGAGTGAGTGAGACTGAGAGGGATCTCAAGACTGAAGGTGCAACAATTATCTCCATACAGAGAGAGAGATCAAGAGAGAGAAAGAGAGAGCGAGAGAGAGAAAGAGGGAGAGAGAGCGAGAGAGAGAAAGAGGGAGAGAGAGAGAAAGAGAGAGAACAAGAGAGAGAAAGAGGGAGAGAGAGAGAAAGAAAGAGAGAGAGAACGAGAGAGAGAGAGAGAGAGAGAGAGAAAGAGGGAGAGAGAGAGAAAGAGAGAGAGAACAAGAAAGAGAGAGAGAAAGAGAGAGAGAAAGAAAGAGAGAGAAAGAGAGAGAGATAAAGAGGGAGAGAAAGAAAGAGGGAGAAAGAGAGAGAGAGAGAGAAGGTGTACCGATTATCTCCACAGAGAGAGAGAGAGAGAAGGTGTACCGATTATCTCCACACAGAGAGAGAGAGAGAAGGTGTTCCGATTATCTCCACACACAGAGAGAGAGAGAGAGAGAGAGAGAGAGAGAGAGAGAGAGAAGGTGTACCGATTATCTCCACACAGAGAGAGAGAGAGAGAGAGAAGGTGTACCGATTATCTCCACAGAGACAGAGAGAGAGAGAGAGAGAGAGAGAGAAAGAGAGAGAGAGTGTGTACCGATTATCTCCACAGAGAGAGAGAGAGAGAGAGAGAGAGAGAAGGTGTACCGATTATCTCCAGAGAGAGAGAGAGAGAAGGTGTACCGATTATCTCCACAGAGAGAGGTGTACCGATTATCTCCACAGAGAGAGAAGGTGTACTGATTATCTCCACAGAGAGAGAGAGAGAGAGAAGGTGTACCGATTATCTCCACAGAGAGAGAGAGAGAGAAGGTGTACCGATTATCTCCAGAAGTTGCTGATCCTCATTGATCCGAAGGAAATCTACGAGTCTGGCGACCAGTCCATGCTCTGACAATTTCATGTGGACTGGTACCTGAAATATTTAAAATCAATAAATTAGCCATCATATACACGTTGAAGAAGAGGAAAACTGACATCTGTGCTTAGTAAAGATTGTGACACATTACAGAACAGAGTATCAAAATAACCATATTAAAGGTATTAAGCATTAAACCTGTAATTTTGTTTATAAAAAGCATATTCACAGGAAACATCATGACATATTAAAGTTTAAGATAGAACAAGATAAGTTGCAATTAGACATAGCAGTTGCATTCTTAGTCAAGATCTATCTGAGGCATCAGCTGCATGTGACGGGTAAACACGGGTAGCATGAACTTTGACCTCAGATGAGACTCAAAGTAGGGTAGCACTGTTTGACGTCATTCTAGCACTTTCTAAATGACAATGCACTTTCTAAATGACATCATAAGCATATTATTCTACCCTCAATACATCATTTTACCTTAAAGGTACAAGTCTTTCTCTAAGAAAAGATGCTTTGTGAGGAGAATCAAATGGTTGAGATTACGGAATAATGTATTCTTTGGTCAAGGAAGTCCTTTCTGTGATATCTCTTGTTTTTGTAAAGCTCACCTCAGAGTGTCTGACAATTTCTTCCAAAAATATCAGAGTAGACTTCTTGATTTCCGGATCTTTTGCAAATAGTTGCTTCATGATACCTTTACTGCATACTTCTATCAAGCGTAGCCGGCACTGCGATGCGATTGGCTCACACAGGTCTACTGAGGGTCGCCATGGCAACGGCCCTAGTTTCTCCAAGTGGCGTATTAATGCCTCAGTAGCTGTAAGTATTATTTACATAGATTTAACATGAATCGCCAAAACATCAACAATTTAATTTCATTCAATGATTACTACTTGAGATGTGCTCACATTTTGCCAATATTCCAATAGCATCTCAAATTTTGTACGTTAAACAGGCTTTTTCACTAGTACTCTTTCCTATAAATTTCAGAATATATTTATCAGATTAAATATGAATTTACCTGTTCTTGTTTTGGCACTTGAGGCTCTTGATCCCACAGATGACAGTGACCTTGAACTGTGTAACCTTGAACTTGCTATTCTGTTACTCCTGCCACTCAATGACCTTGAGCTGTTTGACCTTGCTGATCTCAGGCCAGCACTGGAAAGACGCAGTCTTTGATTTTCATTAGGTTCTTTGGACTCTGTATTTGACCTTAATCTTAAGTTTGTGTCTGACCTAGATTTAGAGGTCAAGTTCCCATTTTCTGGTCTAGAATTTGACAATTTAGCACTTTGTGGTCTGGCAGTAGATTTTGCACTCTGTGGCCTCTGCGATACTATTTTAGCACTTTGTGGTCTTAAACCACCGATTTTGCCACTAGGTGGCAGATCATTCACTGATTTAGCACTTATTGGTCGACCTTTTTTCACTGCAGTGTCAATCTCAGAAACAACAGATGATTTGTCACTTTCAACAGTTTTTAATAAATTCGCAACAACTGTTTGTGTTTGAGAACCTAAAATTCCAGATTTCTGGAGTTCTTTAGCAAATTCTTTGATGGTTTTAGCATGCATATCATCCTGCGGTGGGCTGTTGTTTGGCTGTGTGATGCCCAGTGCATCCTGCATTAACTCATTGGTTTGTGAGGACATTTTAAACAAAGCCTGTTTCAGAGTTTTTTCTCGTTCACTGGCTGTCATTGCTGATATAGGTCTGAAAAATAATATGAGAAAATAAAATGATACAAATAATTGCAAGATTACATTGGAAGATAACACAGCCAAAGTGGCTGAGCTGAAAGCATGAAGTATTCTACTGAAAAATCCATGGCATTCATTATTCTTACTAATTTCAAGGAACAACTGTGAAAGTGTTTTGGAAAATAAAAATTTATGACAAAAATACCTTCTTTTGCCACTAGGTGTCACTTGGTTTGTGGGAGGTTTTGGCATCAATCTTTCTTCCAATGGTCGAACCAAGCATCTTAAGATTTCAAAAACCTGTTTCTAAAATTAAATGCAATTAGAAAAGCTTATATAATAACTTCTTCAATAACAGAACATTTTCTAAAACAGTCTCACCAAACATAACAACAATGAAACTTAATCTACCATATATGTACAGGGGCAATTATATAAGTTTTGGTTCTGATCAATATATACTTCTTCAATAACAGAACATTTTCTAAAATAGTCTCACCAAACCTAAGAGCAAAGAATCTTAATTTGCCATATATGTACAGGGGCAATTATATAAGTTTTGGTTCTGATTAATATAAGGATGTGATGGGTGATTTACCTTGAGTTGGTCGTTTGAGTAGTACAGCCACGGCCCAGAAACCTCAATTATTCCTCCTTCAAACAAACTCATCCTTATCTGCCTCCTCATCCCATTCAACATCTTCATCAAAGCCTTTTTAAACTTCTGTCCTTTCTCTGAAAATTCTCCTTCTTTTCTCTTCAGTTTTGTGTCTATGGTCACGTGCCTTGCTTCACAACAAGGGCATTTGCGATATCTCATGTTGTTTGCTGAATTTTGCAGTCTATTCTTTTTGTTTGTTATTGGGCTGCCATGCTCGCTTTTCATTTGACTGGTTTCAGCTTTTTCAATTTTTTCTCTCACTTCATTCTCAATATCTCTTTTGCTAACTTCACATGAACACAGGCTTAGAAGCTGGACCATTGTTAACAATGATGAGATCAACATAGTTTCATTTGCATCAAATATGGCTGTTGGGGCCACCAGGGATCCTCCATTATTACTGTTAGTTTCTGCCCATGCCTGCATGACAGAGTGAACATTTGTCCCATCAATGGCTGCTCCCTTGGGTAGTGATAATGGGAGATCAAAAGACTGGTGGAGTTTTAAGGCATATGTATGTAATATATCAAGAACACAGAGGGCGCCATGGTCTATCAGCAGCTGACCAATCACAGGGTTTACTCCTCCCACTGTCTCCCTGAAATACAAAACAAAATAACTACCTTTAGAGCAAACAAATATTCTGACATTTTCCCAAAATATGCAGTGCTTTTTGCATACCCATTTGTTGTTTAAAAGCAATGAGAGGAATTTGTGTTTACATACCTCCACACATCCTTGATTTCAGAATCATCTAATTCTTTCATTTCCACACTTTTCAGTTTCAATTTGACAACTTTGTACTTGATCATGTTTGATAGAGCTTCTACAAGATGGTGTATGGTTGCCAAGGAGACAGGGTCAACATCAATGCCTGGGGTCAAATGCACCTGTGTGACCTTTCCAAATCGATTCTTCTCTATACGTGCTGAAATACATATATTTGACCATGTATGTAAAGCACTAAACTGTCCAATCTAAATTCTGGTATTAATGTATCACCTTCGATCCTATCAGTTTGAGAACTTAGTACTAATCCCTGTCCAGTCATTTGCATTTTAATCATGATAACAGACAAGCATATGAATTGGATACAATTTAGACACTGATACTGACATGTGAATATAAACCATTTAAATGCATGAAATTATTGCACGCATATACATGTACATATTCTTAGAAAATTCTTGTGGGAATATATTTAATAAAAATGTTTTCTTAGATACACTACTGTTTAGAAAATACTTTCTTCATATCTTCAAAAAATTCCAATTTCAACATATTTCCCAAAATAATTATTTTACTAAAAGTTTGCTGCTGTACTAATAACTTGAAAACAGATGAGGACAGACCTTTTATAAAATAAATCACTAATGAAATTGGTTTGATATCTTATAAAAAAAGTAATATCTATTTATTATAAAAAAGTACAAGTGAAAAATCATTGAATAACCTACTCAAGTTTGTTTAGTTTACGAAATAAAAAAACTATATATTATGAGTTACATCCTGACCTTCTTTCTCCAACATTGGTATGATGGCGTCTGTCAGATCATCCAGCGCCCTCTGTACTCTGGAGGCGGTATCAAAGCGATACCTACTGCCCTGAGTCACCATGGTTTGACCAGTGCTGCCCCCTAGTAACGGTTGTTCCTCGTGCTCATGGAAGAACTTGTCAACCTGGACCAGTACTTGTTTCTGGAAGGTTGACTTCTCACAGATCATGATGTATCTGACAGCGCTGGCCGCTGCCTCACGAACACTCCTGAAATAAGTGATGCCAGTATTATTATTTATGGACAGGTGAGAGATGCTGGGGCAGTACATGTGCTGTATATTAATGCAAGATGGGGTCTTAATATGATGATTTTGTCTCTTTTATGCTATCAATGAGTGACTATGACATCAGGGTTAGTGTGTAAAGAGGAATCAATGATTCATCCTGTGGCATCAATGATTTATCCTGTGACATCAACGATTCATCCTGTGGCATCAATGATTTATCCTGTGACATCAATAATTCATCCTGTGACATCAATAATTCATCCTGTGGCATCAATGGTTTATACTGTGACATCAATAATTTAGCCTTTGACATCAATGATTTTATGACACATGAGGTTGGAGGAAATGCTGCCATGCAACAACTTTGCATGACCAGATGATGTCACTCAATTACCATGCGTAACTAATTCGGTCTAAGAGGCCTTCCGTCTAAGATATGACGTGACATCAGTGCATAGCTAATATGACATGACATTGGTGCACAGCTGATATGACATGATATCGGTGCACAGCTGATGACATGATATCTGTGCACAGCTGATGATATGATATCTGTGCACAGCTGATGACATGATATCTGTGCACAGCTGATGACATGATATCTGTGCATAGCTGATATGACATGATATCGGTGCACAGCTGATATGACATGATATCGGTGCACAGCTGATATGACATGACATTGGTGCATAGCTGATATGACATGATATCTGTGCACAGCTGATATGACATGATATCTGTGCACAGCTGATATGACATGATATCTGTGCATAGCTGATATGACGTGACATTGGTGCACAGCTGATATGACGTGATATCTGTGCATAGCTGATATGACATGATATCGGTGCACAGCTGATATGACATGATATCTGTGCATAGCTGATATGACGTGACATTGGTGCACAGCTGATATGACGTGATATCTGTGCATAGCTGATATGACATGATATCGGTGCATAGCTGATATGACATGATATCTGTGCATAGCTGATATGACATGACATTGGTGCACAGCTGATATGACATGATATCGGTGCATATCCGATATGACATGATATCAGTGCACAGCTGATATGACATGATATCTGTGCATAGCTGATAGGACATGATATCTGTGCATAGCTGATATGACATGACATTGGTGCATAGCTGATATGACATGATATCTGTGCATAGCTGATAGGACATGATATCTGTGCATATCCGATATGACATGATATCAGTGCACAGCTGATATGACGTGACATTGGTGCACAGCTGATATGACATGATATCTGTGCCTATCTGATATGACTGGTGCTTACCTGCAGTGGGAGTCTAAGAGAGCTGACATGACGTAAGGAACAGCTTTCTCCTCCAGGACAGCCTTCAGCCCAGCCTCACTCTGAGCTAATGCTGACAAAAATATCAACGCCTGGTTCTGAGGCCGACTGAAACACAATATGGCCAATTTAAGACAAATTAATGCAGTATATAAATGCTAAAACAACGGGTTTTTTTCCTGTTGCTAACAAAGAATATAATAAGGCAGATGCCACATTAGTGTATTAAACAAACCATAAACAAGCATTTTATCATTTAAATGGATAATTCTGAACTCTGTGTGGTTTAACATTTAAAATATCAGTCTGGAATGAGTTGATGAGTTTATTACAAGCTTAGTCTGATTATTTCCGAGCTAGTTACTATATACTAACCAGGGTCCCTGGCGGAGCATGTAGAGAGCTGAGGGGAGGGCAGATTATTTCCGAGCTAGTTACTATATACTAACCAAGGTCCCTGCCGGAGCATGTAGAGAGCTGAGGGGAGGGCAGATTATTTCAGAGCTAGTTACTATATACTAACCAGGGTCCCTGCCGGAGCATGTAGAGAGCTGAGGGGAGGGCAGATTATTTCTGAGCTAGTTACTATATACTAACCAGGGTCCCTGCCGCAGCATGTAGAGAGCTGAGGGGAGGGCAGATTATTTCAGAGCTAGTTACTATATACTAACCAGGGTCCCAGCCGCAGCATGTAGACAGCTGAGGGGAGGGCAGATTATTTCCGAGCTAGTTACTACATACTAACCAGGGTCCCTGCCGGAGCATGTAGAGAGCTGAGGGGAGGGCAGATTATTTCCGAGCTAGTTACTTTATACTAACCAGGGTCCCTGCCACAGCATGTAGAGAGCTGAGGGGAGGGCAGATTATTTCCGAGCTAGTTACTACATACTAACCAGGGTCCCTGACACAGCATGTAGAGAGCTGAGGGGAGGGCAGATTATTTCCGAGCTAGTTACTTTATACTAACCAGGGTCCCTGCCACAGCATGTAGAGAGCTGAGGGGAGGGCAGATTATTTCCGAGCTAGTTACTACATACTAACCAGGGTCCCTGACACAGCATGTAGAGAGCTGAGGGGAGGGCAGATTATTTCCGAGCTAGTTACTATATACTAACCAGGGTCCCTGCCGGAGCATGTAGAGAGCTGAGGGGAGGGCAGATTATTTCAGAGCTAGTTACTATATACTAACCAGGGTCCCTGCCGGAGCATGTAGAGAGCTGAGGGGAGGGCAGATTATTTCAGAGCTAGTTACTACATACTAACCAGGGTCCCAGCCGCAGCATGTAGAGAGCTGAGGGGAGGGCAGATTATTTCAGAGCTAGTTACTATATACTAACCTTGGTCCCTGGCGGAGCATGTAGAGAGCTGAGGGGGGGGGGGGCAGATTATTTCCGAGCTAGTTACTATATACTAACCAGGGTCCCTGCCGCAGCATGTAGAGAGCTGAGGGGAGGGCAGATTATTTCCGAGCTAGTTACTATATACTAACCAGGGTCCCTGCTGCAGCATGTAGAGAGCTGAGGGGAGGGCAGATTATTTCCGAGCTAGTTACTATACATGTATACCAACCAGGGTCCCTGCCGCAGCATGTAGAGAGCTGAGGGGAGGGCAGATTATTTCAGAGCTAGTTACTATATACTAACCAGGGTCCCTGGCGGAACATGTAGAGAGCTGAGGGGAGGGCAGATTATTTCAGAGCTAGATACTATACATGTATACCAACCAGGGTCCCTGCCGGAGCATGTAGAGAGCTGAGGGGAGGGCTGATTATTTCAGAGCTAGTTACTATATACTAACCAGGGTCCCTGCCGAAGCATGTAGAAAGCTGAGGGGAGGGCAGATTATTTCAGAGCTAGTTACTATATACTAACCAGGGTCCCTGCCGGAGCATGTAGAGAGCTGAGGGGAGGGCAGATTATTTCAGAGCTAGTTACTATATACTAACCAGGGTCCCTGCCGAAGCATGTAGAAAGCTGAGGGGAGGGCAGATTATTTCGGAGCTAGTTACTACATACTAACCAGGGTCCCTGCCGCAGCATGTAGAGAGCTGAGGGGAGGGCAGATTATTTCAGAGCTAGTTACTATATACTAACCAGGGTCCCTGCCGCAGCATGTAGAGAGCTGAGGGGAGGGCAGATTATTTCAGAGCTAGTTACTATATACTAACCATGCTCCCTGCCGCAGCATGTAGAGAGCTGAGGGGAGGGCAGATTATTTCGGAGCTAGTTACTACATACTAACCAGGGTCCCTGCCGCAGCATGTAGAGAGCTGAGGGGAGGGCCGATTATTTCAGAGCTAGTTACTATATACTAACCAGGGTCCCAGCCGCAGCATGTAGAGAGCTGAGGGGAGGGCAGATTATTTCATAGCTAGTTACTACATACTAACCAGGGTCCCTGCCAGAGCATGTAGAGAGCTGAGGGGAGGGCAGATTATTTCATAGCTAGTTACTACATACTAACCAGGGTCCCTGCCAGAGCATGTAGAGAGCTGAGGGGAGGGCAGATTATTTCATAGCTAGTTACTACATACTAACCAGGGTCCCTGCCAGAGCATGTAGAGAGCTGAGGGGAGGGCTGATTATTTCCGAGCTAGTTACTATATACTAACCAGGGTCCCAGCCGCAGCATGTAGAGAGCTGAGGGGAGGGCAGATTATTTCCGAGCTAGTTACTATATACTAACCAAGGTCCCTGCCGGAGCATGTAGAGAGCTGAGGGGAGGGCAGATTATTTCAGAGCTAGTTACTATATACTAACCAGGGTCCCTGCCGGAGCATGTAGAGAGCTGAGGGGAGGGCAGATTATTTCCGAGCTAGTTACTATATACTAACCAGGCTCCCTACCGGAGCATGTAGAGAGCTGAGGGGAGGGCAGATTATTTCAGAGCTAGTTACTATATACTGACCACGGTCCCTGGCGGAGCATGTAGAGAGCTGAGGGGAGGGCAGATTATTTCAGAGCTAGTTACTATATACTAACCTTGGTCCCTGGCGGAGCATGTAGAGAGCTGAGGGGAGGGCAGATTATTTCCGAGCTAGTTACTATATACTAACCAGGGTCCCTGCCGGAGCATGTAGAGAGCTGAGGGGAGGGCAGATTATTTCCGAGCTAGTTACTACATACTAACCAGGGTCCCTGCCGGAGCATGTAGAGAGCTGAGGGGAGGGCAGATTATTTCCGAGCTAGTTACTACATACTAACCAGGGTCCCTGCCGGAGCATGTAGAGAGCTGAGGGGAGGGCTGATTATTTCAGAGCTAGTTACTACATACTAACCAGGGTCCCTGGCGGAGCATGTAGAGAGCTGAGGGGAGGGCAGATTATTTCAGAGCTAGTTACTATACATGTATACCAACCAGGGTCCCTGCCGGAGCATGTAGAGAGCTGAGGGGAGGGCAGATTATTTCAGAGCTAGTTACTATATACTAACCAGGGTCCCTGCCGGAACATGTAGAGAGCTGAGGGGAGGGCAGATTATTTCAGAGCTAGTTACTATATACTAACCAGGGTCCCTGGCGGAGCATGTAGACAGCTGAGGGGAGGGCGTCCTTGTCTAACACCTCCGCCCTCGTGTGGTCAGTATGCAACACTAACTGGGTCAATATCAGCGTGTACTGCTCCTAGGCACATAATAAACACACATATTGTGTTTAAATCTTATGACGAGAAAATCATTTCTTCTGTTCCTTTATATAATGACAATGGATTTCTTTAATGTAAAACTGTTAAATGTTTGCAAAGAATTTTTTTTTTTTTCCTTAAAATGATATAAGCATACATGGATGTTAAAAATTAATATTATGATAATCTCCCTGATTTTGATTTAAGAGATAAAAAATTTTCCCATAAATTATCATAAAAATGTGCATTATTAACGCACCTTGAAGTCTGAGTTGAGTGATTTCATGACGTTGATGGCGGCCATGCCGTGATCTACGATGAGCATGGTGATGTTATGATAGGTAACGAGGGTCGCCAGAGCCTGGGCGATGGCGTAGCGCACTTGTAGGGGACTCTGAAGCACCATGCAGTCCAGCAACACGGACAATCCGGATGTCAACATCTGGTCCATCCACATGTCCTCCAGAGCCGGGTGCTGACACATCTATAAACAACATATATAAACGCTTATCAAATCCTTTGACATCTTATATTGTCCTTTTTATACACCTGTATCTATACTTTTTTATGCCCTGGCCTTGGCAAAGGACATACGTACTATGCCCAGCAGTAAATGATTTTCATGTTTGCTGTAGTTTCCCAAAATCTGGATAACTCTAATTGCATCGAAACAACATGTGGCTTGCATAGAATGTGCCATAATTTGTCCACAGACGATTTCTCACCCATATTATGCTCTGCCACTAAAACTCTGCAAATTCAATGCCTTTTTTATAATCATTTTTGAATAATTTATTTATTTCTCAGCATGATTTCCAAATTCTTCAAGCATTTCTGTAGTTTTCGGTCAGAATTTGTTGTGATGCCTATGTTTGAATATAATAGATAAATTGTTGAATACCTAGACTTATTGGTACCTGTTTAATGCAGAGTGCAGCAGTCTCCTGAAGATGTTGTGATATGTCTCCATCTAAAATGTCTAACATCCTGACCATAGTGTCATGGAATAGAAACTTGAATGCGTTATCCTCCAGGTGGCACAACTTTCCTACTATCAGCAGTGCTGCCACCTGTAGTTCTGTATCAGCATTATCCAGCAGTGATAAAAGCTATAAAAGAGAAAAATACAATTAATACAAAAAATATAAAAGCGACACTGATTCAAGAATGTGTAATGAGCGTTGCTAACATCAAATATGAAAATAAGATAATATATTTGAATTTTCCCCTACATGAAAAAAACTAATCTTTATTCCATTCCTATAAACTAGTCATGTGCCTTGTCAATACTTTCTGTGCCACTTTAGGGAAAAATGAACTTTAACATCTGGGTATATTTTAGTTTAAACATGAGGAAGTCATATAGGTTGAATATTTGAGATAAACTAACCATAAGAGCAGTGTCATCTTCAACACGTTCCTTACACGTGAAGCTGGAGATGAGATTTTTCAGGGTTGATATTTTCCTCTTGGCTACTGGTCTCAGCTGGTAGAGTTCCAGGGCTTTCAACAGCTGACACAGACTAAGATCTGAAAGTATTTCTCTTTATGCGATTTGTTTGACCCTGTCTCGTACAAGCCCTTTAAATATTACAAAATTGAACATCATCCTAAGAGTATACAATTATACATTAAATATTGAATTGTAAACGGTGACTTCCATGATAGCGACCCATAGCGGTCTGTGTGAGAGTCTCCCTGACCTGGACACAAGCCATAGATTATTTATTTGTTTATATTGTCTATATGTAAGGTCAAATAAATCGTGTTTGAGTTTGAGTTTGAGTTTGAGTTTGAGTTTGAGTTTGAGGTTTGTTGTTTATATAAAACTGATTGGGTCACAGAGACTTAATTGGTGCATTTGTACCAGTATGGAACATATATCTTTATATGTTTTACAGCTCTTATGGATTCATCCAAAGATATAATTTTTTATACCCACAATGTTGAAAATAAATACTCATGAAGCTTGTAAGTTAAAAGCCATATACTGGCACAATCTGACATAATTCCTGCACTATTCAAAGGATGATACGCTTGATGAGGTCATTAGATAATGCCATACATCATGACACATTATTTCACGCTTCAGTGGTGTCATTGTTATAAGATTTCATCAGAGGATACCGCTAATCTAGTACAGCACGTCTGCTGAACACCATTATTTATGACATATTTTCGAATGACTTGAATCAGTTTGAGTCACTTAGCAACCAAAATCTGTTTCACTTTGCTTTCCATTACTGGAGTGATTATGGTAGACACAGTGACTTAGATTTTATTATGGTCACTATGCCGAAAACCATTATCTTGACTGCTGGGGTCGGAGTCACTGCACTTACCATCATCATCCTGGCTGCCGGTGTCTGAGTCACTGTGCTTACCATCATCATCCTGGCTGCTGGGGTCTGAGTCACTGTACTTACCCTCATCATCCTGGCTGCTGGGGTCTGAGTCACTGTACTTACCATCATCATCCTGACTGCTGGGGTCTGAGTCACTGTGCTTACCATCATCATCCTGGCTACTGGGGTCTGAGTCATTGTGCTTACCATCATCATCCTGGCTGCTGGGGTCTGAGTCACTGTACTTACCATCATCATCCTGGCTGCTGGGGTCTGAGTCACTGTACTTACCATCATCATCCTGGCTGCTGGGGTCTGAGTCATTGTGCTTACCATCATCATCCTGGCTGCTGGGGTCTGAGTCACTGTACTTACCATCATCATCCTGACTGCTGGGGTCTGAGTCACTGTACTTACCATCATCATCCTGGCTGCTGGGGTCTGAGTCATTGTGCTTACCATCATCATCCTGGCTGCTGGGGCCAGAGTCATTGTACTTACCATCATCATCCTGGCTGCTGGGGTCTGAGTCACTGTGCTTACCATCATCATCGTGGCTGCTGGGGTCTGAGTCACTATGCTTACCATCATCATCCTGGCTGCTGGGGTCTGAGTCACTGTACTTACCATCATCGTCCTGGCTGGGGTCTGAGTCACTGTACTTACCATCATCATCCTGACTGCTGGGGTCTGAGTCATTATGCTTACCATCATCATCCTGGCTGCTGGAGTCTGAGACACTGTACTTACCATCATCATCCTGGGTGGGGTCTGAGTCACTGTGCCTACCATCATCATCCTGGGTGGGGTCTGAGTCACTGTGCTTACCATCATCATCCTGACTGGAGTCTGAGTCACTGTACTTACCATCATCATCCTGACTGCTGGGGTCTGAGTCACTGTGCTTACCATCATCATCCTGGCTGCTGGGGTCCGAGTCACTGTGCTTACCATCATCATCCTGGCTGCTGGGGTCCGAGTCACTGTGCTTACCATCATCATCCTGGCTGCTGGGGTCTGAGTCACTGTACTTACCATCATCATCATCCTGGCTGCTGGGGTCCGAGTCACTGTGCTTACCATCATCATCCTGGCTGCTGGGGTCCGAGTCACTGTGCTTACCATCATCATCCTGGCTGCTGGGGTCTGAGTCACTGTGCCTACCATCATCATCATCCTGGCTGCTGGGGTCTGAGTCACTGTACTTACCATCATCATCCTGGCTACTGGGGTCTGAGTCACTGTACTTACCATCATCATCCTGGCTGCTGGGGTCTGAGTCACTGTACTTACCATCATCATCCTGGCTGCTGGGGTCTGAGTCACTGTACTTACCATCATCATCCTGGCTGCTGGAGTCTGAGTCACTGTACTTACCATCATCATCCTGGCTACTGGGGTCTGAGTCATTGTACTTACCATCATCATCCTGGCTACTAGGGTCTGATACACTGTGCTTACCATCATCATCCTGGCTACTAGGGTCTGAGACACTGTGCTTACCATCATCATCCTGGCTACTAGGGTCTGAGACACTGTACTTACCATCATCATCCTGGCTACTAGGGTCTGAGACACTGTGCTTACCATCATCATCCTGGCTTGGGTCTGAGTCACTGTACTTACCATCATCATCCTGGCTGACACAGACTAAGATCTGAAAGTATTTCTCTTTATGCGATTTGTTTGACCCTGTCTCGTACAAGCCCTTTAAATATTACAAAATTGAGCATCATCCTAAGAGTATACAATTATACATTAAATATTGAATTGTAAACGGTGACTTCCATGATAGCGACCCATAGCGGTCTGTGTGAGAGTCTCCCTGACCTGGACACAAGCCATAGATTATTTATTTGTTTATATTGTCTATATGTAAGGTCAAATAAATCGTGTTTGAGTTTGAGTTTGAGTTTGAGTTTGAGTTTGAGGTTTGTTGTTTATATAAAACTGATTGGGTCACAGAGACTTAATTGGTGCATTTGTACCAGTATGGAACATATATCTTTATATGTTTTACAGCTCTGATGGATTCATCCAAAGATATAATTTTTTATACCCACAATGTTGAAAATAAATACTCATGAAGCTTGTAAGTTAAAAGCCATATACTGGCACAATCTGACATAATTCCTGCACTATTCAAAGGATGATACGCTTGATGAGGTCATTAGATAATGCCATACATCATGACACATTATTTCACGCTTCAGTGGTGTCATTGTTATAAGATTTCATCAGAGGATACCGCTAATCTAGTACAGCACGTCTGCTGAACACCATTATTTATGACATATTTTCGAATGACTTGAATCAGTTTGAGTCACTTAGCAACCAAAATCTGTTTCACTTTGCTTTCCATTACTGGAGTGATTATGGTAGACACAGTGACTTAGATTTTATTATGGTCACCATGCCGAAAACCATTATCTTGACTGCTGGGGTCGGAGTCACTGCACTTACCATCATCATCCTGGCTGCCGGTGTCTGAGTCACAGAGTCACTGTGCTTACCATCGTCATCCTGGCTGCTGGGGTCTGAGTCACTGTACTTACCCTCATCATCCTGGCTGCTGGGGTCTGAGTCACTGTACTTACCATCATCATCCTGACTGCTGGGGTCTGAGTCACTGTGCTTACCATCATCATCCTGGCTACTGGGGTCTGAGTCATTGTGCTTACCATCATCGTCCTGGCTGCTGGGGTCTGAGACACTGTACTTACCATCATCATCCTGGCTGCTGGGGTCTGAGTCACTGTACTTACCATCATCGTCCTGGCTGGGGTCTGAGTCACTGTACTTACCATCATCATCCTGGCTGCTGGGGCCAGAGTCATTGTACTTACCATCATCATCCTGGCTGCTGGGGTCTGAGTCACTGTGCTTACCATCATCATCCTGGCTGCTGGGGTCTGAGTCACTATGCTTACCATCATCATCCTGGCTGCTGGGGTCTGAGTCACTGTACTTACCATCATCGTCCTGGCTGGGGTCTGAGTCACTGTACTTACCATCATCATCCTGACTGCTGGGGTCTGAGTCACTATGCTTACCATCATCATCCTGGCTGCTGGAGTCTGAGACACTGTACTTACCATCATCATCCTGGGTGGGGTCTGAGTCACTGTGCCTACCATCATCATCCTGGCTGCTGGGGTCTGAGTCACTGTGCTTACCATCATCATCCTGGCTACTGGGGTCTGAGTCATTGTGCTTACCATCATCATCCTGGCTGCTGGGGTCTGAGTCATTGTGCTTACCATCATCGTCCTGGCTGCTGGGGTCTGAGTCACTGTACTTACCATCATCATCCTGACTGCTGGGGTCTGAGTCACTGTACTTACCATCATCGTCCTGACTGCTGGGGTCTGAGTCACTGTGCCTACCATCATCATCCTGGCTGCTGGGGTCTGAGTCACTGTGCTGACCATCATCATCCTGGCTGCTGGGGTCTGAGTCATTGTGCTTACCATCATCGTCCTGGCTGCTGGGGTCTGAGTCACTGTACTTACCATCATCATCCTGGCTGCTGGGGTCTGAGTCACTGTGCTTACCATCATCATCCTGGCTGCTGGGGTCTGAGTCACTGTACTTACCATCATCATCCTGGCTGCTGGGGTCTGAGTCACTGTACTTACCATCATCATCCTGGCTGCTGGGGTCTGAGTCACTGTGCTTACCATCATCATCCTGACTGTTGGGGTCTGAGTCACTGTACTTACCATCATCGTCCTGACTGCTGGGGTCTGAGTCACTGTGCCTACCATCATCATCCTGACTGCTGGGGTCTGAGTCACTGTACTTACCATCATCATCCTGGCTGCTGGGGTCTGAGTCACTGTGCCTACCATCATCATCCTGGCTGCTGGGGTCTGAGTCACTGTGCTTACCATCATCATCCTGACTGCTGGGGTCTGAGTCACTGTACTTACCGTCATCGTCCTGACTGCTGGGGTCTGAGTCACTGTGCCTACCATCATCATCCTGGTTGCTGGGGTCTGAGTCACTGTACTTACCATCATCATCCTGGCTGCTGGGGTCTGAGTCACTGTGCTTACCATCATCATCCTGGCTACTGGGGTCTGAGTCATTGTGCTTACCATCATCATCCTGGCTGCTGGGGTCTGAGTCATTGTGCTTACCATCATCGTCCTGGCTGCTGGGGTCTGAGTCACTGTACTTACCATCATCATCCTGACTGCTGGGGTCTGAGTCACTGTACTTACCATCATCGTCCTGACTGCTGGGGTCTGAGTCACTGTGCCTACCATCATCATCCTGGCTGCTGGGGTCTGAGTCACTGTGCTGACCATCATCATCCTGGCTGCTGGGGTCTGAGTCATTGTGCTTACCATCATCGTCCTGGCTGCTGGGGTCTGAGTCACTGTACTTACCATCATCATCCTGGCTGCTGGGGTCTGAGTCACTGTGCTTACCATCATCATCCTGGCTGCTGGGGTCTGAGTCACTGTGCTTACCATCATCATCCTGGCTGCTGGGGTCTGAGTCACTGTACTTACCATCATCATCCTGGCTGCTGGGGTCTGAGTCACTGTACTTACCATCATCATCCTGGCTACTAGGGTCTGAGTCACTGTACTTACCACCATCATCCTGGCTACTAGGGTCTGAGACACTGTACTTACCATCATCATCCTGGCTGGAGTCAGAGTCACTGCTTGAGTCCTCGTCGCTGTTGTACAGTGTATCTGCAGCTCCTTTTCTTCGTATTGCCTCACAACTACATATTGTGCTGATCAGGGGAAGGCGGGGATTCAACCGGACTTCATCAAGCCTTGACAGTATGGCATCCACATCTTCTCGATCTTCTTCACTAGAATAAAAGGATGAAAGTGGAAATAAAATGCTTATGAGATGTATACACAAAATGTATATCAGGAAATATTTACTTTTTTTTTTCTGTGTCAATGTCATTTAAAATAACTTAACATTTCAGAATGATTCATCTTGCAGATTGAAGAAAGAAACCCAAATACATGATACAGGGAATTAAGCATTTTTTAATGGAGTGTCATTGATTTTAGTAGAATGTCTATTATCCAAATGAAGTTTGGAATCTATTCATCGAGTTTTGAAGGTAAAATAATCTTAATATTGGAAATTCTCCAAGTGAAATCTGTAAAATCTACCCCACTCTGTCCTGTCTTTTACTCACCTCTGATCTACTCGCGGAGTATTCATGTTGGATAATGTGCTTCCCGTCACTCTCATCAAGTCCAGGGGCAAGATGGAGGAGTTCATTTGGGAAGCCATCATTATGCCACCTTCTTTGATTAAATCTAGAAACCCAGAATTATGAAATGACAATGATTAGTCCTTGCAGGCATGCTGATTTCTAAACCTCTTTTATTAGAAAACTTGAAAGTTGATGTTCTAAAAATGGAAATACATGTAAACGTGATATGGGAGCTATTGTCCTTTGCTTCTGGCTCACTGTCATAACACCCTTGCTGGATTTACGGTAGAGTTTGTTAAATTGTTTGCCCCAGATAAGAAATCTGGGGGGCCATGCCTAGGCCTGTGATTGGCGAGAGGGCTTGTGAGGCTAAGTATGTTGGGATTGCCTTTATCAAAGATCAAGATGTACAAACGTTTAACATCATCAGTTTGTGTGGCAAACTAATTTTGGCAGCAAATTTGAATTTCCTGCAAGTTGACCATAACAACATCTCAAAATGAATGCACTTTCCATAAGTTGGACTCACAGAAATATGGTGCATCTCTGACCATCTCAACAAGGCCTAAAGTGGACCTGTGTATAAGAAAGGTTAAATTTGGCTTCACCTACCTTTAACTGGTATAGATCTCTGTGAATGAAATATTCCTTTTTGGGCATGATAGCTGTGAAGGGTCCCAACAAAAAACATGTTAAATAATGTTATATGTGTAGCAAGACCAGATTAATTAGAGATCAATACTGATTGGTTGAGTAATTTAAATGTTGGGGTACACCCAGTATTGCCCCATGACATGTTTCGGATTTCCCATGTCAGGTGAAATAACAAAATGGCTTCGTGCCAATCTTGGATTTCCTAAGAAGGAGGTGTGTAAATTGCAAAATGGTCATTTTTCAAGGAAAGTAACAGCAATTAGAATCCTATTTTAACCCCTCAAGGACAAGAAGGACATCAACGTCCACCACTGACAATGGATGGGAATCTCGTTCACTTCTTTATTTTTCTGGCTGAAAATGACGTCATTTTATGAAATTCTGTAGGGCAGCAACTTGGTACAATGTAGTCATAATAATGACATCAGACAGCTTGAATCATGAACTTTTGGCTCCAGTACTCAGTTGAGCATATCAAATAATAATAAGTTTAAATTTATAACTTATGAACTTTATCAATTTAGTATGCAGATACGCCAGTCCAGAATTAATGAGTCATGGCAATCAACAAAATTTAAATTGAGCCATCTGTTAGGGGTAAAAAAATAAGTGAAGATCAATATTGACTATTGAGTATTGTACCATGTATATGATGTATTCAATATTGACAATAATGTCACTATTGTACCATTGCCATCATCATAAAATAATGGTATGTCATGGCATGTGGTGCCCAGGAATTACTCATTTGTTAGGGAAACAGAGAGATATTACTCTGCATTACACAGGTAGTAATCAATTACTACCTCTGCAGTCATTGCCCTATTTTTGATCTCATCCAAAGTTTGGAAATCTCTGAGTAAAAAATACTTACCTTGCTGACAAAAAATATCATAAAATCTGAATTAACCAACATTAGGTCATAAACTGTAACCATGCAGGTGTCTGGCACATATACCGACAGTACACAACAATTCTTTCACCAATGAGTTGACAGCCAGATTTTTCTGAATACCGATGACTTGTGCTCGATTCTGTGCTCACATTTATAGCTTTAGCCCTTGGTGTCACTGTCAGGGACTGATACAGAGATACTGATACTGTGATATGCGACTGACTGCAAGCGTTATGATCTATTCTGAACATATGACGGGAATAACTAGCACATTTAGTTGACATATAAATGTATATAAAGTTCCACCTTGTCTTTGAAACGACTACATGTCACTGATGACGGCTGCACAGGACCTTTCTAGTTTGACAGCTGATCCCAAACATTCCCCACGCCGCCATTTTGACGCTAGTTGAGAAACTGGGGGCAACCAAAAATAATATTCCCTCAAACGTTTTAATTTGTACTGAAGTATTCCTTCATATGCAATAGCG
The DNA here is from genome assembly GCA_949316495.1 of Amphiduros pacificus. Taxonomy (NCBI): domain Eukaryota; kingdom Metazoa; phylum Annelida; class Polychaeta; order Phyllodocida; family Hesionidae; genus Amphiduros; species Amphiduros pacificus. The sequence continues at coordinate 10,891,456 of OX439007.1, read as the reverse complement.
AGAGATCAGTCTTATAGAACATGAAAATGAATTAAAAACTAAATTATGCATTTGATGTTTACATTTAGATAGATGTTTTACACGATTTGAAAACAAATTTATCAAGGGACACTATTTTACAAGATGGCTGGTCGATCCAGGGATACGCGTCAAATGGCTCAAGGTTTCTAAAAATCATTTATCAATACTTTTATGTCATTCACACTTATTTCTAATAACAAATAAATGTTTAGAGGTCACGTGTGAAAAATAACAGTGTACTTTTTAGCTTGGGTAGCGAAATTTGTCAGTTTTTGTTAGCCCCTTTATCCTACTTCACTGTCTTCAGTACATAAATCATAAATAGCTTGATTGCACTTCCATTAAATTAAAATTAATACATCACTCCGGTACCCACACATGCACAGCCACACTGCCACTGGATCCAAGACTTGGGACCTAGGCCTGGCTCGTTTTTTGGATACTGTACACCCAATAATTCTGGTTCCAGAGTAGGGAGAACTATTGGCATTCGTTTTGTTATTGGGCTGATGCATGCGCATCCAAATTTCTCCCGGCAGGCCACCCTATCGTCCCTATGCCAAGCTGGGCAGGCGGATTGGGATCCCGATCACATGACTCCACCGTCCCCCGCCACATGACAGTAGGCCCGGTCACATGATACTATTGATAGTACACACAGTAGTATACCCTTTTAGCTGCAAAACGAGCCAGGCCCTGCCACGGTCTTTACGCCTCATTATGGTCTCAAGCGGCCTCAGGTTGGAATGGTAGTGAGGCTGAGAAACTGGCAACTATGATCATCTCAGCTAGATCATCATATCACTCCCTCCTTACTCAGAACTCTTTAACACTGAGGGCCATCGCTATCCCTTCAGACCCATTGTGCTCCAGTTTTCGACTCACCATATTTAGCCCCAAATGCCCTACCATCGTCAAGGAAAATATTATCCGAAAAAAAAAATAGTTTGCGATTTCATTTTATTTCATGGCAACTGTGTGACCAATATTGATTAACTTTGATGTGTTTTTTTTTTTTTTGGGGGGGGGGAAATATAGCACCTAAAGTGAATAAAGACATTGTTTTAAGAAAAAACAGATTTATGAAACAAACTCATAGGGTCAGGATGTTTTCCTGGCAGTGCATTATACTTTCAACTCTATTAGAATACAGATATAAATCTATAAAAGATATTTATAAAGTACCCCATTTTGTGTAGATTTACCCTACTGGATGTATATTATGATTATTGTATACCTGACAATGTTGTTTCATCCTTCCCAGTATTTCCTAAACAGGGGCAGGTGGCAGATGGGATGCGCCTCGGGACAAACGCAGATGGGACTCACAACCAGAAAGTAGCTCAACTCATCAAAGAGAGGAGACAGAGAAATGGGATTCGGACTCCTGGAATAGTACGGCCCATCAATATAACCATGATAAACGGCAGAGGTCTGGAAATCGATGGGATCCTGGAGGAAGGACAGATTCCGCTCACAGATGGGGTGCAGGGGAAAGAATGGAGTCTGGCAAACAGTGGGGTGCATCACCAAATATTCAGCCGGACCTGGATAAAAGAGCAGAATATAGTTCTGAATTAGATTGCAAGTATGAAGCGAGTGATAAATCAGGGTATGGCCAGTCGTACTTGGTGCAGAGACAAGCTACGGATGGCACGAGGTGGGAACGAAGCCCAGGTGCCGAGGGGAAATGGGGATTAACTCCAGAGGAAAGAGGCCAGTATGATGGTAAACAGGGCTCCGGGGAAAGACGGAACTTCAGGGGCAGATGGGACTCTGGGGAGAAATTAGAGACTGATTGGAGAAGTGGTGATGATAGAACCTCCACGTTAGTTGAAAAAGTCACAACATCTGAGTCCTTTGATTATGGTGGTGACAAATCCTCACCATCACTTCACATTGGGGAAAAGAGAAAAACATTTGACACAATTGACAATGAGCCACAAAAAAAGAAAATGGAATTTAGCATGTCCATGACAAAAGGTTTTGTTCAAGAGTCCGTCAAACCAGCTTCAAAATTTACAATGAGTTTTGGAGGGTCAAGCAGTTCTGCACCTAAAATTAGTATGAACCTGTCAGGGACCACTCTAGGTAAAAAACCTGTGGCTCCAATCAAAATGTCCCTTGGAGTAAATGTAAGTAATTTGTTTGTAATTTCCAATTCCTTTGTCTTTGAAAAAAAAAGTTGATAAATAAACTGTATTAAATGTTAACATGCTTCGTAGGCATAAATTATTAGTATATGCATACAAAAAATATTAGGATGATTTATGTGCAAATTTTATTACCAAAATATTAATGTCATTTTTTAAGTCGCTGTAGTTTAATCTTTGTTTTTTATTCACATTGCAGAAGCCTAAGGCAGTGCAGCCCCAGACTCTGAGCAAGCCAAGGCTGGGAGCTGCTGCAGCAGCTTTCGCGGATGAAGATGAGGTGAGTCAACTTTTTAAATCATGAATATTTTCAGAATCAATTTTATAAGATATTTTCAGAATCAGTTTCATAAAATGTGCTAAATATTCTAGCATGTGAACAGATATAAGTGCATTTTGTGGAAAACAAATTTGGGAAACAGTGAATTACACATTAATTGATAAATAATAATAAATACTTTATTTAAATAAGATTCTCAATAAAGGCAATTCATTCTCAATATGATATGATCACAGAGAGGTCTTGTTTGGTTATGAGATTTATTGATCCTCAAGATATGACAGACATATTCATGACATATTCATACTCGTGTGATTGGAATTATTTTGCCAGCTGTCACCTTATTAGAATCAAAATAACAAAAAGACTCCAATTTTGTTCAGAGATATTGATCAGATTTTTGTAACTCTGTTTGGTAAATAAAGGGTAAATAAAGTTGTTAAAACAACAGTATTTTTTGGTATCTGTCAATCAGATATGCTTAGTTGATGAATGTTAAATCTGGCCCCACTAGCACAGTTGGTAGAGTATAGGATCTGTGCCTTAAATAGTTATATAAGTGGAGGACGGGAGGTGGTGGGTTCGACTCGCACTGCCAGCAGTGTTACTTTCACACTGGTTAAAAGGCCCAAAAGTCGACCTGATATGGCCATAGTTGTTGAAACGGTCGTGAAAACGCTAAATCATCATGAATGTTAAATGTGTATTTCAGAGTGATGATGAGGATATGCCTCCAGAAGCAAGAATGAGAATGAGGAATGTTGGCAGGTCAGTCTTTATTTCTACAAACATCAGCCAAAGAATTGTTTTTAAAATTGGGCATATTACAATTTCTTAAGTTTGCAAAATTAAACCCATATTTTCCTTTCAAAGCTATCCAAATTTCAAAAGAAAGTATTTTAGTTAATTGCCATGTTCAGGGATCTTGTTTGGGGGGAGACATGAGACAATGGCTCATCAAAGTCACAAATGTCTCATTGTGATCCATGCCCGAGGAGACAATGGACCTTTGGCAGTTTTAACATAATTTGTTGTGTTCTTCTACTATTTTACACTTGTCAGTTTGTGAAGAAATTGCATATCGATATAGAAGTGACTGGGGGTTTAAAAGGCTTATGTACAACATTGTCTCATTTAAATTTCAATTGTCTCATTACCTTTAGTTTTTAATGAGACAAAAGTCAGATCAGACAATTTCTCCAGACCCATCTAAGTTTTATCATAATTTGAGAATTACAAGGGAGTTTAGATTTGATTATTTTGGACTGAAAGATCTTCAGAATTTGCAATTTTTTTTATCCAAAAGCTTTTTATCTCTACTTTCAGAGAGACACCTACGGCTGCTGGACCCAATTCATTTGGCAAAGGGAACTTGGGATTTTGTGATCGACAAAAAATCATTCAAAGAGAGTTACAGAAAAAAATGGATGATGATGATGCAAAAAAATGAATGACAGATACTGCCAGATTACTATAATCATATGATCCTTTAAACTAGCCAGTAGATATTACATGCCGAATAACTAATATTTGCCAAAATAGTATCCCCTGTAAGGTCAGCCAGCATCACCAGTATGGTCAGCATGCATCACCTGTAAGGTCAGCATGCATCACCTGTAAGGTCAGCATGCATCACCTGTAAGGTCAGCAAGTAACACTTGTCAGGTCAGCATGCATCACCTGTAAGGTCAGCATGCATCACCTGTAAGGTCAGCATGCATCACCTGTAAGGTCAGCATGCATCACCTGTAAGGTCAGCAAGTAACACTTGTCAGGTCAGACAGCATCATCTGTTAAGTCAGATAGCTCAGGTTAGACCGCATCCCGTGTAAGGTCAGAACGCATCATGTATAAAGTCAGGCAGCATCCCCTGTAAGGTCAGACAGCATCACCCACGAGGTCAGACAACACCCCTTTTAGATAAGACAGTATTCCCTGTAAGGTCAGCAGGCATCTCCTGCAGGGTTAAACAGTGTGACTTTTAAGGTTACAGAGTAATGTTTGACAGCATCCCCTGTAAGGTCAGGCAGCATCCCCTGTAAGGTCAGGCAGCATCCCCTGTAAGGTCAGGCAGCATCATCTGTAAGGTCAGGCAGCATCCCCTGTAAGGTCAGGCGGCATCCCCTGTAAGGTCAGGCAGCATCCCCTGTAAGGTCAGGCAGCATCCCCTGTAAGGTCAGATAGCATTCCCCTACGTGGTTGGACAGCATCTCCTGTGAAGTCAGGCAGCATCTCCTGTAAGGTCAGATAGCATCCCCTGAAAGGTCAGATAGCATCTTCTGTAAGGTCAGATAGCATCTTCTGTGATGTCAGATAGCATCTTATGTGAGGTCAAGGTTAGTCTTGCTGCTGCACTCAGATACTGGTATGCAGAGGTTCGTTCCTTTGGGGTTCTTTTATGTTTGCAAGTTCAATAAAAACTTAACGCTTCGCCTGAAGGACAATCATTGACAAACTAGAAAGGTATCTCCCATCCAGTCTGGTCTTTGAAAAAAATCAAAAATTTATCCAGTTCGGGAAGAAATCAATTCTTGATTGTAAAGGAAACAATTTTCATATTTTGTGACACATTATTCTAGCCAATGACCCCCCACAAGGAAAACAAATTTAAACAGAACAAAACAGGTTAATATCAAGACATGTTATAAAATATTTTGTATTGATTTCATATGCCCACTCCATGCTACATAAAAATCAATTTATAAAGCTTTAATATTCTTAGGTAGATATTTTTGTCTCAAAAGAGGAAACTCTACTTTCCAGCCATTTTAATAAGTCAATAAAGAAGACAGCTGCATGTGTACAGGTCTTGGTGCAGAGCGATACATTTGAAAGCAATTTCAATATTGTATTGCTCCAGTGATTAAAATTTAATCCATAGAAAGACACACCAAAGAAACCACAGAAAACTAGTTGTCAGCCATGTTCACATTCAAAGCATTTTAAGCCCATTTTCTCATTTCCTTGCAACGAGAAACTGGGCACATTTTCCTAGCCTTTATAAGGCCCCAAATAGAATAATGTTAATTCTTTATATTTAAAGTAAGCAATAGTTGTATTTGTAGGCATTGCAGTAGAATTGTTTGAGTTTATTATTAACTAAATTTATAAAGGTTATTTTTGGAAGCTCCTAATGGGCACACTGCAAAAGGAAATTTTCATGATTTTGATGAAATGCTGCAGGAAATATGAGCAACATCATGTCATGTTAACAATGAATGTTTTCCTCACGTATATTTTTTTTATTAATTTGGATTATGTATTCAGATCAAGATAAAAAAAATTGAGATTACGTCATAGGTTGAGTCTATCTCGGGCCAAAAGAGTATAGTTTCTCATTGTAGCCTCTTCCAATTTTAAACAATTCTAAGACAACTTGAAGAAAAAAAAGCTCAAGGGCAGCTGTGTTTCACCAAATAAAAGTATCAATGAGCCCAGGTAATGAAAAGTATAAACCACCGGTACTGAATCCTGAAAAACAGATTTCATGAAGAATGTTATGTCCCATTTGTTCATAAAAAAATTTATGAAACAATACTTTTATGACCTGGTCATAAGCATCATATAATATTTTTTTCTTTCATTCCATGTAGAAATGATTTCTTTCACAGTGTTAATTGATTCCATCATTTCAATATATTTGATGAGTTAAATGTTGTTTTACCTTTTAAGGTGTTATGTTAAATGTTAATTATCAGAGAACATCTGTCATAGGGTAAGATTGATAAAACTTGGCATTAAGTGCAAGAAAACTGCTGAATAATTATAATATTGAAGATGTGGATAGAAACTTATGCTATATGTGGAAAGATCTAGATTATCAGTGGAGAGTGGCAGCTATGATAGGAATATGTTATGCTGTCGCCTACATTTATTAACAAAAGTATATTTAGCTTTATATCATGATATTACACGAGAGTCACTAGTAAAATTAATGTCTTTCACCTTTGGTAAAAGTGTTCAATTTGAGAAAAATCAATCAAGTGTAAAATAAACTGTAAAAAAAAGTTTTTTCGCCTTTGTTTATGTGTCTAGTTTTTGAAAATTAATGAGAAGTATATTGATTGAATGAATGAAATGCTTAACGCGAGATGATATTCAGAAAATAAAGATATGAGTAAGCACAGAAAGCATTCTGAGAGATGTGTCTATCTCTTGGGGTTTTAATAATCCATATTAAATATCTACCAACTTGAGACGAGTTAACAGAGACCATATTATGTACTATGTCCATTTTATAATATATTGCTTACATTGTACCTCCACAAACAATATACCTCCGCCCTCTTCATTCTATCAGCCCCTTTAACAAACCAAAATATGGAAATTTACACCTAAATCTAAATAAATTTATAAGAACAAAGATGATGTAGAAAAGGTCAAATATACGTATGTAATTTTGTATGTTTTTTACCACTCAGCCATAGGGCTGATGTGGTATTGTCGTTGCCTTGGCGGGCGGGCGGGCGGGCGGGCGTGACACTTTGTGCAGGCCGTATCTCAGCAACCGTAAACAGCAGGAGCTTCATATTTGGCATGCATGACTACCATCCACAGTAGATGTGCACTGTCAGGTGTTTTGACCCCTATGACCTTTGACCTTGGTGCTGTGACCTTGAGGTTTCAAATTTTGTGCAGAGCATATCTCAGCAACCGTAAATAGCAGGAAGCTCATATTTGGCATGAATGACCGTCCTGGAGTATAGCTGTGCCTTGTCATATTCATTTTGTCATTTGACCTTTGACCTTGGCTCAGTGACCTTGAACGTAAAATTGTTGTGTATACAATATGTCAGCCTCATAAAAAATGCAATACAGGCACTTCATATCTATTTTACATCAATATTTTAGTAACCACAAATGCACTATATAGTTTTTTCTTTGTTTTTATCATTGACCTTGATGCAATGACCTTGACCTTTGTATTTTTGTGCAGGCTATATCTCAGCAACCGTAAACCTCAGGCACTTCATATTTGGCATGCATGACTATCATCCACAGTAGATGTGTACTATCAGGTTTTTTTTACCTCTATGACCTTTGACCTTGGTGCTGTGACCTTGAGGTTACAAATTTACTCGTAATGGTCAGAACATGACAAATTTTGGGTCAATTCCACACAAAATTGTCCACAGATTTTAAATATGACACTTTTAATTTCATAAAATTCTTTTTTTAGTAACATACTTTTCGTATCACAAGGTCATCTGGCTTAAATTTCTTTGAAGTGGATCACATGTATTCTTGTAAAAGTGTGCAAAGCAGTATAACATGTAAAATGAGATGGTAGGTGTTGCAAACCCACCAACCTGAAACTCCATGTAAGTTATCATCAGAATAAAGTTAATAATCAAAAAGTATTATTGTTGATATATATATATATATTTCATGTTATAATGATAGCAATCAAACATAACAATTGGGCAATATCAGGTAAGCTGCAATCTCCTTATATCAAATTAATGGTACTATGATCCATCAACTATCAGTGTATGTTACTAAATAAATGTGACACATTTTTTTCCTAATAATGTTGTAGGCCTGCCATTTCACAGTCAGTATACATTCTTAGTAGCTGAGTGGTCTCCTGATTTCTAATCAGTCTCGTTTACCTTTAAGTTGATAGGGTCTTTTTTATCAAAACATTGTCAGAGGGTCATGTAAACTTGGATTAAATCTGTGTCGGACAGTACATGATGTAATTTAGAGCAATCATAGAGGTTGTCTACACTTATGAAAATATTAACATGCATAAAACAAGATGTCTGATAACTCAGACAGAGAATTGTCAAGGTATTAGCAATTCTCAAGATTCTTGCATAATGCTCAGTATGGTTTTACAATTCAACTTTCAACAGGCCTTGTTGAAATCGATGGAATTAAATTACAAACTACACAAAACCACTGTTCATAGGATGTTACTATAGGCCAACAGATAGAAATATATATATGTGTTAAGTTTGTTACTTATTCACTATTCACAGTTCATTCAGATTTTTTTCAAAATCGATAGATCAGGTTGCCAATATGTCATATTTGCACTATTGTGTTCAAAGTTAAAAATGTCACTGGGATGTCTTTGTGGCACTCCACAAAACTCCTGAAAAATAACATTATCAATACATTATATAAGACGAGTGGAAAAAAAACTAACAGAGGTCAATTTAAAGGTCACCAAATTTGGCATGAGGTTTGAGAGATGTCCAAACATGCTAGCCATAAAATATTTTCCCGGCACAATGGACGGTCACAAGATGGCGCTGCGTAAAAATTTAAAATCATTATTTGAAAAACTTAATTTATAATATTTGAAGTGAAAAATAAAAATAGTGCAGGTCAATTCAAAGGTCACCAAATTTTGTGTGAGGGGTGCCCAGATATGCTAGCCATAAAATATTTTCCCTGCACAATGGATGGTGGCAAGATGGTGCCACATACTTTTTAAATAACGTTAAAAAAACTTAAATTCAAAAATTGGTTGCAAGAAGGTGCTTCGTACAGTTTTTAAATTATCGCTATTAAAAAAACCTAAATTCATATTATTTGAAGTTAAAAAAATCTAGTGCAGGTTTATTCAAAGGTCACCAAATATTATGTGAGAGTTGAGTGATGTCCAAATATGCTAGCCAATATTTTCCCGGCACAATGGACGGTTACAAGATAGCGCTACATACAACTTAAAAATTTTCTTGTTAAAAAAAACTTAAATTCTATATTCAAAGCTAAAAAAACTAGCGCAGGTCAATTCAAATTTGGTATGAGGGTTGAGGGGTGTCCAAATGTGCCAGGCATTAAATATTTTCTGGGCACAATGAATGGTTACAAGATGGCACTGCGTACAATTTTAAACTATGATTATTAAAAAAACTTTCAATCAAGTGTCCCCAAATTTGGTATGGGGGTTGAAGGGTGTCCCATAAAATATTTTCTTCTATGGATTGTCCTGTTTGCCTAAAGACATGACTATTTGAAAAAGTTGTTTTAACCAAAAATTAGTGAAATCAAATTATACATCTATTATCACACATAGAAGTACATGGATGTGTGCATCTGGGAAAAACAATTGATTGCCCAATAAACTGAGAAAAAATATATGGAAATATATTGTGGTTCAAAATAAGAATATTGAATATGGCGAATCGTGAGAAAAAAATCTGCAAAATACTTTGGAGCATATAATTGTCAGACAAATGATGAATCACTGTGAACTTTACAATATCCTGGTAAATTCTCAACACGGATTCAGAACAGGACACTCGTTAATCTCTTACAGGATATACTCAAGGCTAGAAATGGGGCAAAATGTTGACCTGCTAGAAATGGGGCAAAATGTTAACATGCTCATTCTTGATTTTAGTAAAGCCTTTGACACAGTTTGCCATGAACGACTAAATCTTTAGCTTGAGCATTTCAGAATCTCAGTGCAGGTTGATTCATGGATAAAACACTGGCTTACAAACCATGAACAGAGGGTAGTTATTGATGGTGATGAATCCAACCCTGTTCATGTTAAATCTGGAGTGCCTCAGGGTACAGTACTTGGGCCAATCTTTTTTCTACTCTATATAAATGACATTGGAGAGAATTTAAACGACAGTCTATTATATAGAATAGTCGAAAGTGATGATGCAGTAAAACTGCAAGACAACCTAAATTTGCTGGAGGAATGGTCAAATGAGTGGCAAATAGACTTCAATGCCCAAAAATCCTACACCCTGAGCAGCAAGAAAAAAAGCCATGCTCTTGAAACAAGAAGATATACCTTAAACTGTCACATCTTGCAAAATGTTGAACATCATGCCTACCTCAGAGTCGAGCTCCAAACAGATAAGAAATGGGATGAACATATTAACAACATTGTCTGCAAAACAAATCAAGTACTGGATTTTGAAAGAAGGAATTTCAACATGTGCCAGGAATTATCAAAGAGACTGCCTACAATATACCCTTGTGCGTCCTCACTTAGAAAATGCATCAAGTGTGTGGGACCCTTACCTCAAGAAAGATACAGATCAAATAGAATCAGTGCAAAGAAGAGCTGCTAGATTTGTGTCTGGAAGTTGGAAGAGAGAAACAGGCACTGTAACAAACATCCTGGAAGACCTCAAATGGGACTCACTAGCAGGGAGAAGAAGGACCCAGAGGCTGGTCTTATTGTACAAGGCTATAATTAGTGAAATAACTGAGAAACTTCCAGAACATGTCAAAATAAAATCAACTCCTACAAGTAAACACCATAGAAATTGCTATGTAGAAATGGCGACAAGTCGTGACCCTTATAAATACAGCTATTTTCCAAGGACCGTGACTGACTGGAATAACCTTCCCTCTCATTTAACTACCCTGGAAACAGGTAGCTCAGCATCATTCAGGAACTCCCTTGTTCTATTTTTAGGATGGGATCTGATCAATGCCCTACTTAGTCACAGATGACTTCTTTGTAATGCACAAGCCCAGTAGCCACATCAAGGCCAGGCATCATTTACTGGGTTTCTTTTTTTGTTTCCCAGAAGAAACAAATTAGTGGGGTAGCCAGTATAATACTACATTTACTACAAAAATCTCAAATTTTGAATAGCAATTGGGTTCAATAACTATTCTAAACATTTTCCTTCAGTCACCAAGCATTTTGGAAAAACTGGGCTTCATCTAGCAAGCAAAACAGAACTAGGCAGCAGTCTATAGTGCATGTAACAAAATAAAAGCAATGTATTAAATTGCATGTTGCAACATGAACCAAGCAATATATTATTCAAAATTAAATTGTATAAATCAAGCATCTATTTCGTGATATGTATAAATTAAGTGCTTCACAAAACCTAAATGATGGATTAATGGCAAGGCAAATGCTTTCAATGAAAACCATTATTCTTTTCTTTGGATCATACTTAATGGATGGACAGATCAAGCATGAGACAAAAATGAGCTTGTCTTGCAAGGAAAGCAACTTGTAACATTGGGTTAATCTTTATTTAACAATATAACAAACCAAATAACATTAAATATAATATGATAACATATAAAAACTTTTAAACACAACATTTTGTTATCTCATATTATGACATGTACAAATGTACTGCTATATAGAAGTACACCAGTCTCGAATGATATGAACATAATAGTATTACTTCTGTTCATTTGAGATGTGCACTAGTTCCCACCATCTGCAACAAACAATACTCGAAAACAATAAATCCCCTGATTGCCATTTATTTTGTTACATGTATAATGATGTCTTCAGGGCTTCACAGGTGTGAGCTCAGAAGAATGAAAGTAAATAAACCCTGCCCCTGGATGCCAATTTGGTGCTCCCACATGTCCCCCCACGAAATTTAGCACACAGGTGTAGAACCATCCTCCAACAAGCCAAACCAGGTCGTCATGAACGTGTGGAATGTTTTTCGTGGTTCGTGGTTCGTAGTTCGTGGTTCGTAATTCGTGGTTCCGTAGTTCGTGGTTCTTGGTTCGTTTTTTTTAGAAAATTACCAAAATGGGTAGATCTTCATATATATTGTCTATATATTTCAATATAGATATGAATTTCCAATACCAGAAATAAACTTTTCTTTTCAATTATATTCATTGAAATAAATGGACTTGAGCAATTAATACAAGGTATAATTGACAGTTATAGTAAGTAAAAAAAAAATCACTAAAAGTTGTGTTTTTGTGCAGTGTTCAAATCGCGGGATGATTCAATCTTTTCTACATCGATACTCAAGCATGCTCATAATTACACTCCCTGAAAAAAATGGACTTATAATAGGAGATGTACTTAACATCCATGAAATATATAGACAATATTTAAAATTATATGAAGATCTACCCATTTTGGTAATTTTCTAAAAACGAACTACAAACCACGAACTACGAACCATGAAGAAATTTCCCCAACGTTCATGACGAGACGTTCAGTGAAGTGTGGTTCCTACTTATTTGGCAGAATTCCTACATGTGGTTGCGCAATGTTGGAATCATTCCTACACCGTGTTTTTGTAGCTTTCACGGCTTGGTTTATGCAGAGATATTTAAACCAATGTGTTAAATGTCTCTGGTTTATCACAAAAGAACACATAAATGCTTTTTGCCGCTCTCCCCTTTTATCCCAAACGATTGTTCTTATTTCAGTTTCTCACCTCCAGACAAGGACTGTTCCAGATTTTAGAGCATACCGCTCTTCTGCGTCTAAGATTCTTCCAGTTTAGAAAAAAAACTTCATCAAACAAGTCTTACACATCTGACAAAGTTCGTCTGCAAACAGGTAATTATAAATTTTATAAACTATATCTGGTGGGTAATTGTGGTGAAATAGTCAAACTGTGTAACAAGGAAGTCTTTTTTTTTTTTTTTTAAATTTGTATACAGTTTCCTTTTTGAAAATGATATTTATATTTTCTCATAATTTTGAAGTTGCCGTAAACGTAGACAACACTGACTGGCATATATTCTACATTTGCAAAAAAAACATTTCAATTCTATGTTTATTTCTGCAACACTGACAGCCAGGTCCGTGATCTGCAGGCCCCTCAGAAGAACATATCTGTATTATAAAACCCACCAAAATTCTGTGTTATAATACCCACCAAAATTCTGTGTTGTAATACCCACCACTAATTGCAATTGAGCTGAATGTTGTGTCTCACATGTCATCTTGTAATTCCACTGTCTTTCAAAATGTTAAATGTGTTTATTTGATTTCACACACGAGGGAAAGTCCCAACCACTCTCTTAGTATTAACCTATATAAAAGTAAGTGATATGGGATCTGGCTGCCTGTGGTGGAGGTCGAGACATGTGTGACCTAATTCCCACACCTTAACACTGGATCTGCACCCTGCAGTGTTGAAATTCAAAACTGCTATAAATTTGTCACATGTACACTGTCACAACACTGCTACCAGGGGCGGATCCAGGATATTTTACCCCTAAAGTAAGGGGCTCCAGTCCCATAAAGTAAGGGGCTCCAGTTCCCAAAAGCCACGCTAGCCACGCTGAAGCCCCCCAAAAAACCCTCCTGGATCCGCCAATGGCTACACATGTGGGCTGGGTGACGTCAGATATTTACATTATGGCTCTCGTCATCTCTGTTCGCTTAGTAACAGTCTGTTATAACAGAGCCTTAATTATAACATAAATTTCTCACTTGTTTAAGACCTGTACACAAAAAGGGCTTTCAACATGTCTGGATATACATCATGTACATGTACATGTACACCTTTGACTGTAGCTCGAGGATCTCTAGCAGTGAATTTTGCCTTTACTAGGCTTTAGTTTATTTTGGGTCTGGCAGCCATTTCTGCCCCAAAGCTGCTCAAAATGTTTAACAAGTGTTGATTTTTAAAAAATCAAGCTCGCGTAAGTTTGCAAAATCCCAAGGCCAAAAAAACCAAGGCAAAATCCTTGGGCAAAATCCACGAAAATCTTCTTACTCTTCCACGCACTCACAAATCACTTCTCAAACAAAAGCGCTATCTGACGGTGTAAGCAAAAACATGGCCGGATATGCTCCATAGACTTACAGCTTAATCAGTCAAAACCTCGAACATCTAGCCCTAAAGGCAAAACAAACGCGAGCGAAAATGCAAATAGAATATAGCAGAAAATATCCTTAGGAAAGGGCTGGTCATTTAGGGAGTGGATGCTGCACCACGGAATAAATTCTATTTTATCCATGATGGTGGTACTTTGTTACCTGAACATGAACAGTTTCTTTCTTGATAAATTCTTTTAATTCAGATGAGAGCTGAAAGTTTGTTTATGTTTCATCTATAAGGGTGCAAGCATGGATCACTCATACAGTGACCCACCCCAGGCAAGACTCAAAACAGAAAAATTGGTGAAATCTGTCAAGAATATGAAAATGTGGGCACTAAACTTGACCAAGACATAGAGTGGACAGGAGATGGAGTCCACATACTTCAGACACAGATTAAAAGAGAAAAGAACACAGAGTGTGACATTTCAGCATGTTCAGTTAAAATTCAGGTGAGTGTAATCATTGATTCAAAAATGATAATTAGCAAAATTAAATGATAACGGCATGTCATGTTATTCATATCTGCTGGTTTGGTGCAAAAATATTTCATAATTTTCATGATTTGGGACAGGAAACTGGTCATCTCAGATTTCTATAAAAAAAAAACAGTGACAATGTTTGAAATCTACAGGGCACCCAAAATATTAGTTTTCTCAAAGATAATGCATTTAAATATGATAATTAGCAAACATGAATGATAACGCCATGTTATATAATTCACATTTGTTGATTTTGGTCAGAAATGTTTGATAATTATAAAGATTTGGAGCAGGAAACTGTTCATCTTATATTATTCACATTTGATGGTTTTGGTCAGAATATTTGATAATATTAAAATAAAATCAAAGCATTTATAAAAAATTATATATAAATATTTTTTGATAGGGTGAGGTGAGTTTATTGCACTTATCCGAACTACGAACCACAAACTACGAACCACGAACTACAAATCACAAACAAATTTCCCACACATATTGAGGGAGATGTGCTCTAATTGAGAATGTGAATTTTGAGAGTATGTACGGACGCTCCAATAGATGTCACTGCGTCACTGGTGAATGGTATGTTTGAATTTTATTTGTTTGCCAAATCTAGACAGGTGCCCATGTTAGTCGATCAGAATGAACTAATAGTTTAAAAGCATCTTAAGATTCTTATCACAAGTTTGTCTACAGCATTTTTTTCTTGCGACAAAATTTCAATTATTTTCCTTTATAAACACATTTTAAGTACATGTTAAATACATGTCTGTGTGAATATAATATGGACAGAATAAAAATCATTCTTTCCTGTTGTTTTTGTGAAGTTAAAAAAAGTATGGAACCTCATATCTTCCTGATAAGTTAAGTCACCCCTGTCTTGTTTGATCAGGTCTATACATAAGTGTGTCAGATCCACCTAGTATTGACGTATTGGATCAGTGGGTCTGAGGGTGTGTGTATGCGATGAAGTTTCCAAGTTGAGTTTCATAGTACATTTAGATCACAGATTCACCTGGGGAGAGGAGGGATCATATCATTGTTAAAATTGCCACTATTCTTCAAACAGAAAGAGAGCACTGAGTCAGAACAGCTTCGTGCTATTCAGCTCTAAACAGTAAAACAGGTATGACTGAACATTTTACTTGTAAAAATAATTTTTTATTATCTATCTGAGCCACAATATCTAGCTCAATTATATATGATAAGAATACTTAGTTATAATTTAATTGTCTCATGACACGTTGACTGAGTTACATCGCCTGTATGAACCCTCACTACATAAAAAAAGTTCATAAGGGATGGTAAGAGTCAAAGTGACAAAATGCCTAACGTTCAACTCATTCACAGGAAATTGAGAATTGACTTAATTACTTTCAGGGTGAAGTCCACCAAATGTATCGTCCAATATGAGGATCGTAGGATATTTGGCTCTCGTGAATAGTTTCATTAACCATTTGGGGTATGGCTCAGCAACATTTGACACCAAGAAGCCTGCTGTTAAGACATGGTGGGCGAATTACATAACAGATGAGGTGTATGCATCAGGAAGGCCGACACTGACTGAAATAAAATATGCCTCTGAGGCTGGATTTAAGAGTATCATCTCTTTGTTCAACTTTACCAGTGAAGGCAGCATAGGGGAAGAAGTTATACCAACCTCCGAGAATGCAAAAAATATTGCTGTGAGTCTTGGCCTTCAATATGGAGTGGTCATTCCGGATGGATTTGATTGGACCAATAAAGAAAGTCTAGATTCATATTCACAACTCGTTGAAAGCCTCCCCAAGCCAATTTTATTCCACTGCTTCATTGGCTACTCATCCTCATTTCTGGCATTGCTTCACCAGGCGACCTCACAAAATGCAAACCCCAGGTTATCTGCTGAGGACGTCTTCAGGCGTGGTGCACAACTTGGATTCAACTATTCACTACCAGACTTTCTCCTTATTGATTTCACCAAAAACATCACAAAGGAGCAAAGTTTTCCGATCACCATACCGGAAGTGGAACTATTCAAGTGGGAATTTGCTCATTCCAGAATGAAGTTCGTGCACAGTAGGTGGTTCATTGCAGGTCAGATCCAGACCAACCACCTGGACACGCTGTACCAGGCCGGAATCAGAACGGTGATAAATGTCAGGCAGGCAAAAACAACTGATAATCAACCATCCCAAGAAGAGGTGGCCCTCCTCAACATCAGAGATAACACTGGAACCTATACCGGAACCGGAAGACAGACAACAGATCAACTGACAAAGAACATTCTGGACATCAACAAGCCAACAGAATATATCTCAAGCTCATCGCCAGTTAATTACCAGTCTATGAACCCTCTACAGTTTGGCGATGATGTTGGCTACAATGAGGAACTAGAAAGACAAGCAGTAATACAGGCGAATCTCACATATATCCACATGCCAATAGGTAATATTCTCCATTATTATATACCTTGAGATATAATAGATGTGCATTTCTTGGAATTTAGTTTAAGAAGGTATCACATTCTTTTTGTACTATGCCATCTTGACCTTTCAAAATAACGTATTTAACGGCTTTTAGATTGGGAGGTGCAAAGTTTAAAGTAGTAACAAAAAATTATGATTTGGTAATTAAAAACCCAGATTATACACCACCGCCAATACATTCTATGACTAATTACCTCCAAATTATCTCCAGTCTTATTTTTTAAAACTTTATCTGATATACTTTATCTAAATACATGTTTAACTTTATCTAAATATGTGTGTATATATATATATATGGCATGAATGAATGATATGTGATAAAACAATGCATGTTCATTGGTTTTACAGTGAAGAGCAGGAGCCTCACAAAGGGAGAGTTTGAGGATTTCAGAAGGGTGTTGCTTGCTGATCTGCCACAAGGGGGAGTAGTGGTGCACAGCCAAACGGGAGTTAGGGCAGGTAAGGCAAAGTCAGATTAAGTTTCCATTTCTACACATAAGTATTGGGAGATTTGAATCATATAATACTGACAGGTTTGTATTGTACAGCCAGTGCTCAAACCTTGGAGTTAATATTACGCTAAAAGGCTGACAGTTCAAGGTAAATCCATGAATTTTGATTTTGAAAATTGATGTTCATATGAGACTCTGAAGAAAAATAGTTCTCAAGAAATGTCCTAAAGAGCAATGATTGAAAATTATTGATGTTCATATGAGACTCTGAAGAAAAATAGTTCTCAAGAAATGTCCTAAAGAGCAATGGTTAAAAATGATTGATGTTCATATGAAACTCTGAAGAAAAATAGTTCTCAAGAAATGTCCTTAAGTGCAATGGTTAAAAATCATTGTGACTTTATAAATAAAGTTGCAAAGAATTAAATGTTGCATATAATATATATTCATAGAATAAACAAAAGCTTGCACCTGCTGGCTACTCACTCCACCATCTTATCACACACTTTTTAAAATAAAATTTGATTACTTACCTAACTTATGTATATTTTCTAAACCATATCACATAAAAATAGTAAAAACCACGAACACATATATCTTTTCTTTTAGTTTTTTTTCATCCTGGAAATGAAAATTGTACAAATATTTAACAAGCTCTTCCTTGATGATGTGATGTTGACCTAATTACAGTATCAAAATTAACCCATTGGCCATCATTAAGAAATACACTTCACGTGTTATTCCCTTTTAAGAGAAAATCCCAACTTTCAAAGGAAAGTATATGGAGTGTATGAAACCAGCGTGGAAGATTACAAATTTGAATGGCTGGGACATACCAGTGAATGCATATGCAACTATTGTATTCATTTGTAATAGCTTTGATAACAATAAAAAAAATGGCAGTCGGAAGTTGGTTAAGATATGCCCCAAATTATCTGAAGGGCCCAATACATAATGCGATGAGAGAGTAAAACCCACTTGTTTCACAAAGTAGATGCCTAAGTGTTTGGTCAAGACTTAGTCTGTTTTACTTCAATATTTGTAGAGGATAAGGCTATATTTGCAAGGTTATTGGAAAGGCAATGCCACATTTTCGGGCTGTCTACGGCATTCTAAAGTTGACAAATGAAAAGGAAACAATAGTTTTATTGTCTGATTTGCATAAAACATCAGTGTCATGAACAAACTCAGCATTAAAATTAGGATCTTATTTGACAGCATCAGATTTATAAATATCCTCTTTTCTCAGAAACTAGCTATTCAATGTTAGTTTCCCCACTTGAGAACCTCCTGAGGCTCCTAATAGGGTTAACTGATTTAAATAACAAAGGCCAACTGACTGTGAACATGAACACAAAAGGCCAGTTTAAGCCGTGTGAAAAAATGTGTGAATAAGTCTGACATTTGGCTTCAATTTGTAGTGCAGCACTCTTTGTGCAGCACAATAACTTTACACGACTCTGTCTTACGTAACACCGAAATACCTGTTTGTTAGTGGGTGTCCATATCAGACAAATATAGATCAGACAAATATAGATCAGACAAATATAGATCAGACAAATATAGATCAGACAAATATAGATCAGACAAATATAGATCAGACAAATATAGATCAGACAAATATAGATCAGACAAATATAGATCAGACAAATATAGATCAGACAAATATAATTTAGACAAATATAAGTCAGACAAATATAAGTCAGACAAATATAAGGCAGACAAATATAAGGCAGACAAATATAAGTCAGACAAATATATATCAGACAAAACATGGACACTGAATCTTACCTGTATAATGTGTTTGAATGTGAGCACACTTTATCTAATGCCATTTTGATAAACTGACGTTGATATAGAGATAAGTATGCCTTTGTTGGACTAAATGGCATATCTTAAAAGTGACAGTGCACATTTTGCATCTGAAGAATATAAAGGTGTCCATGAATGGCCTCGTTAGCTTTCTGTATCCAAGTTCATTTAGTATTGTTATAGTACCATGATACAAAATATAGTACTTTTTACTGTACATTGAATAATTGGATAAGTCAGTAATAATTGTAGCTGAAAAGGGATGCATAGAAAGTCTGTTTATCTTTTTCATGTAAACATCACATGTGAAGCACATAAACGATTTTGATGCAATATTTGATCAACTGAATACAATCAGTGTAAATGCTTTCGACGCTATGCCCTATTGAACTTCTTAATCTCACTCCCTGGTAGGTGACCTCACTCTCAAGATGGCAGCCAATACATCATCACAGAGTGACTGCACATCAAAATGTGAAATAACATAGTTTTGCAATAGCATGATGACCTGATGGGCTGTATGTTAGACCCAGTGATGTTTACAGGTATGTGGTCAGGATTGATGTTTGGGCTCAAATTCGGATTTTTGAGTGAGCAATCTTGCCATGAATGAAATTAAATGGAAATAATCTGACATGTGAGACACATGCTTCTGTATATATCACTTGGAAATATTGCATTACACTTGGCATATTCCTTTTTGTCCCCCGCATTCTTTGGATGCGAAAAGCAGGGGACATTAAATTGAGCTGTGTCCATCTGTGAACCTTTCCCCAATCTGATTAGGTTATGGTAGTGATTGTTTTTTGTTGGCATAGCGACCTGCCAACCATAAACATGTATTGTCCCCAAAGTGCGGGGGAATTCTGGTCAAGGCTCTTGTTCATTTCATATCAATTAAATATCACCCTTGTATGGAATAAATCATGTTTTATAAACTGCAATATATACAAAATGTGCAAAGAGGAAGTTGGTCTTTTGCAGTTTTCTTTTTGTTTACATATTTGTAGACATTCTGTCAAGGTTTTTCTTTGGCACAAATATGTAATTTCTCTCAAAGTTATGCATGGTGTCATACACAAGGTCAATCTTATTTCTGTACAAGTAGATACCTTGCAATACATTTCAAAATAAAGGCTTCTATAGAATCTTTTATAATGTGAAGGAACAGCACCTCCAGGTTGGTATTTTTGCATAAGGGAATACACTTTGCATTACATTGACAGCTCTCGCTACATCTGCAGTCATTGCCCTGTTTTGACTTTTGAAAAGTCCAGCCATGCATGTGAGTTTTACCCACTAAATTATCATACAATCAGAATCTAACAATCTCAGGTCATGACCTGTAATCGGTTGGCCAAGTTAGCTGGTCAACCAGCCACCTCCGTCCAGCAGCAGATAAATCTGTGTGATCCAGTAGGGCTGATTGAGGTAGACTATGCAGTCCAAATCTATATATGGACATGTTATTAGTGTCTATGATTAAGGGCAACAGCATTTTGTTCAATCTAACAGGAATTCCTGTTAGATTCCATGATGTCATTTTTTTCTAAGCCTTACCTGTTGAATACTTCATCTTTATATTATCAATTTGAAATGTTAATAAAACTTATTGTGAGAAAATACTTTCATCAAAGTGGATTATAAAAAATAAAATTAGACACCCCAGCATGCCTTGAAGGGATTCCACCAATCTATTAATAGTCTAACCATACAGGAGAGGGCTTCCACCAATATATTACTAGATTAACCAGTAAGGAAACTCATTGGAGTAAACCAATTGGAGTGGCTCTTACATAACAGACCTTAAACCTCGAAGCTCCCATCTGGACTTAGCCTGATTGGAGGTTGGTAAACTCTATTAGCAAAGTGAGACACTAACCAATAAGAATCTGTATGAATAGTCATTCATTCTGTCACCAATCAATTCTCAGTCAGATCTTTAGGAAAAGTCATTTCTTGTGGTTGATTCTGTGCACACCTTTTTGTTTGCTGGTGGCAGGTACTGATATGATAGAGGAAACCTTCGATGGTGGGAAAAGGGAATAACATGTCATGGTAATACAATGGGCACAGGGTGAAAAGAGTAACATCATATATTATTAATACTCTGTGGGCATCAGAATTCGGGTGGTTCAACTTACACAACATATTTACTTTTTAATCTTGTGCTAGATGGTCAAAAACATATTTTCATGTGTAATAAAATGTCTTTTTATTTGTTCCAGTAATATTAGCACTGCTGAATGTTGGAATAGAGGAAAGCAAAGACTACCAATGGGCACAGAAGAAAGCAGCAGAGATTGGTTACAACTTTGACCAGCAAAATGATGCCCAAGTCTTGAATCTATTCAGAGATGTATTACCAGGATCCTCGTCCGCTGGTAGATTGCTTACATCTACCACGGCGCTCATAATATGGGCATTGCTCATGGTGGCAACATTACTTGCCATTAGTGTTGACTTCTCATTGATCTAACGATTTGAGCTGTTGTAAAAAGAAAAAAAAAATAATAATAGACAAACTTAAGGTTAACCTCATAGCCAAAATCCAAAATCTGCATTGTATTAATGAAAACTAATTACTTCAAAATTTCTCTGAGTGTTTCTTCAGGATCTTACTTTTGTCCCCAGAACCATTTAAATCATTACTAAAACAGTATTTTATTCCAGTTTCATCTATTTTGCTCTCATCTTTTCTAATCTAACAGTTGGTCTTGTGCCAATGGCCAATCTTCTTTCACCAAATACGAAACCCAAGAGTACGTCCGGTTCTATAATCAAGGTGAGGACAGTTGACAGAACCCATTGTATGAAATTGTCTATTCATGTGGGGAAATTATTAAATTAATGATAAATGAGAAACATATCAAGAACATATTGTTTTACAGATGGTTATAAATCATTGCTGCCCTGAAATTGGACATCAATGTTTTGGATATCTCTCTATCGTGTATTTCTTGTGGACTACATCCATTATGTTAATGAGGCTTACTGATTTGCTGAGGTCATGTGACCTTACAGTTTAGTCTTATCTCCGACCCAGATTATGATTAGAGTCAGTAACAATATTGTTAGCACTGCTGAGTGTTGGAATAGAGGAAAGCAAAGACTACCAATGGGCACAGAAGAAAGCAGCAGAGATTGGTTACAACTTTGACCAGCAAAATGATGCCCAAGTCTTGAATCTTTTCAGAGATGTATTACCAGGATCCTCGTCCGCTGGTAGATTGCTTACATCTACCACGGCGCTCATAATGTGGGCATTGCTCATGGTGGCAACATTACTTGCCATTAGTGTTGACTTCTCATTGATCTAACGATTTGATCTGTTGTAAAAAGAAACAAAAAACTAATAGACAAACTTAAGGTTCACCTCATAGCCAAAATTCAAAATCTGCATTGTATTAATGAAAACTAATTACTTCAATATTTTTTTGATTGTGTCTTCAGGATCTTACTTTTGTCCCCGTAACCATTTAAATCATTACTAAAACAGTATTTTATTCCAGTTTCATCTATTTTGCTCTCATCTTTTCTAACCTAACAGCTTATCTAATGTCAGTGACCAATCTGGTTCTGTGACCCATGTACGATGGCGAGGCCAGTTGGCAGCTTAAAAAACCCATAGTATGAAATTCTATATTCATGTTGGGGGAATTATTAGATTAATGATAATTGAGAAACATATGAAGAATAATTGTAAGCCTATAGATTTGTATAGTGAAAAACCAGACTAATTCCTACTAACTTCTTCAAGTTTTTGACTTCATTGATATTTCCATAAATAAAGATTTAAAAGATTGACACCTGCCTTCAGCTAGATAAATAAGGTGAGATAATGATAAAATTTTATTTTTATTCATTTTATTTAGTATCAGTGACTTTTCTAGATCCTTCAGTTTACATGTCACTAAATAAACTCACATATTTACAAAATGAAAATAGTTTACCAAAACCGTGTGTTGAAGATGTATAAGAAATATTTGGATTGCAATAAACATTATCTTAGATGTAATCATTTTTGTCAATAAAATAACATTCTCATCTTTATGATGTTTTTAATTGAACCATGTAATAAATAGTCATCAAAGTGGGGCACCTTTAGTATTGATAACACTATTTAGGGACCTATTGTCCGAACATGGGTTAATGTTTTTGGCCAACTAATACTATGACTGGGCAGTATGAGTTTGGATAAATGAACCAATCAGTTTTCAAGCATGAAGGTTTGTTTGTATGGGGTTTTACATCACTTTCAACATTTTTACAGTCACTTCATGATGAGACCTACTTGTAGCAGATATACAGTAGTTCTGACTTATTGAATTGTCATGTCGCAGGTCTTTAACTTGACAGCCCACCCAGTTATAAATTTATAAGGACAATGGGTTAACCCTTTGTCAAGAACCTTAGTTTTTGTGTGAGTTCAATCGTGGTATAGCCGGAGATCGAACCCATAACCCTTGGGTCACCACAGAGGATCTGATGCTATTAATCCGGTGCTCTAACCAACTGCATCACATCCCGGCCATGGCCCAAGAAGGTGGGAAAGTCATGACGTTTAGTTCCCTCAAGAGAAATCAAGAACATTTTCAACCAATATTCAGCCATCTTGATTTCTATTATGAGTGAACTCATTGAGTTTATATCAACATGTTAGCTCTCTGTGAAACCAACATCCTACTGAACTATAAAAAACACAATACTCCAGTCACTAATATTGATTTTTTTTTTATTTTACTTTATTCTTTTTTAGAATTTTCTGTTTTATAAGTTCAGGTGAAATATATAAGATGCGTCTGGACATCATATGATGTACTTCATACACATTCAATGTAAATAATTACATCTTGGCAATCATATACCTACCTACCTGCAGGGAATCATCTAGAAAATGGTGTCTTAGATTTAAATGAGATCTGAGTTGCAAGTGTCTTCCTCTCTTGATCTTTTTTAATTAATTTTGATATCATCTTAGACAAACATTTTTTTCAGAAGATTTTGGTCTATAATATTAACTGAGGCTGCTGTGTATAACGACTGAATAGCTTCCTTGATAAAATAACTTTATATAGTGATAAAGATATATTTCTGTGGTTTACCAGTGAGAAGATCAAATCATACTTTTAACATGGATCAGTGGGTGAAACGTTTGGGGTTCAATTCCCAGTGGGACAAATACTTTTTGCATGCTGAAGATGCAATCTTCATTTTAAACATACATGCAGTCTTGGTTGGATTATGCTCGACTTTATATTCCACTCACGTTTGCAACATCTTACGCAGACCTTGCAACCTTTGAGCCAAACACGTTAGGTCATCTGCATACCTAACTGCACCAAAGAAATGGTTCCCAATCCCAAACCTTTCAATAAAACATCCATATATACACAAATCATCAGTGGAGATAGATTACCTCCCTGACAAATTCCACTTTATGTACTGAATGACCTGGAGTGATATCCCTTCAATACTGTCCTCATAATCTGGCAATGATATTATAGATCCAAAATGATCCGGAGAGCTCAGGTTAGGACCGCTCTGGGTACTAGTAACTGGGTCATGATGCACAGATCGAAGGCTTTAGTGGCCTCACTAATACAGACATACTCTTCACTCTGGTTGTTGAGGTAGTAATTGACTGGGTTTTTTTTTTCAAAATACTACACATAACAATGCTGTATATCCAAAGGAATGCGATAGTTCCATATGTTTCAGCATTAGCATGTCTCACAGATCTGACAACATGCTTTGACTTGTTTTCATTGCAATATTGCTCAGTATGGATAAATTGTTGAAAATTCACTAATATTCTATCAGTTTATGATAATCAAATTTGATTCTTAACAGAATGATAAAATTCTCAAAAAAGTGGGACAAATGACAGATTGGAAGAGGCTCATTCTATACTGCATCGCGAATAACGAAAGCACAGTGACACATTTTCTTTACAAATAACTACACCCATATAATGCCTTAAAACTCAATTTATCTTTTTTATACCATCACACAGAGTATATATATATATATATATATATATATATATATATATATATATATATATATATATATATATATATATATATATATATATATATATATATATATATATATATATATATATATATATATATATATATATATATATATAGTCCAAAGTAAAAGTTAGTTGTATACAGTGTAATGGTGAAAAAAGTAATCCAACAAAGTCTGTGGTGACAAAGAGTTTATTGCCACATGTTTCAGTCCTTCAAGGGACTTCTTCAGGCTTAATATTCTGGTGATTATAGTGAAACTTCATCATATAGCTTAAACCCTTAATAGTTTCATAAATTTCCAATGGTGAGTCGTATCAAATTAAATCACCAAAAACGTGCAATTCTCACACCATATAACACAGTTAATATGGCTGTTTCAATGCTAAATCATTCAAAAAATAAACATGGTGTTTATGTATTTTGATGATAAATATGTGTCAGTGTAACACTTGTCATGCTTGGCAAACTTTGTGTATAAAAAAACATGCAACTTGATAAAAGAGGAAGTATTTGACTTTTCATCATCTGTCCCACATTCTGACATTTCCGAGAATTGGTTAACATATTTCGATACAATCATATAGTTGAATATGCCCTTGTAAAGGTTGAGTGCCTGTTGCACATTAACAAAACAAATGAAAGGAAATCACAGATCGTTGAAGTGTCCTCACAAATAGCATGGCATTGTCTGTTTTCAAGGGTTGTTGATCGTGATACCTACTGGAGTGTGATCAGAATGTCCCGATGGGAAACTACACTATGAGTTTTTGATGTAAATCCAGTTTTCATCCCTTCATTTCAGCTTATTATGCCTGACTTTCTAAGAGAGGATTGTAACACATATCGGAGCAAAATTGACAAATTTTCTCTTTTTTTTCTTAACACGTCCACTGAGTTGGGTATTGTTGTCCGTTAGATCTTTCATGAATGATAATCGTACATTGATACATGATAACTGTGGGTTTTGGGTTCTGTGTGATATTTGTGGTGCCCTCTATATTATCAGAGACCATCCCATTGCCAGCAGTGTTACTTTCACTTTCACACTGCTGGTTAAAAGGCTCGAAAGTTGACCTGATATGGCCATAGTTGCTGAAAGGGTTGTAAAAACACCATTTCACAATTATTTCACCATTTATTATCAGAATCATGATCTTTCCAGTGCATACACGAATACGACCCATTTAGAAATACACAATCTTTCACTTTAGGCAATATATCTCCATTTGACCAATCTCGATACAGGCTGTATATACCTGGAGAACATGTTCATATGACTGAAGGGAGAATTGACTTTACTGTTTGGGACAAATTGCACATATCTGGCGTGTTGGGAATAACTCAAATATCCAAAAATGTCCATACACATATTTGTTTATTTTAAAAAGTTTATTCTTCTCCACAATAGGTTACCATTGGTTGCCAGGTAACGTGTTGAAAGCTCAGGATTTCTGGTGAATCTTTCAAAATTATATATGTTGATGCTCAGGGGCTTGGGGGATTCTCTCAACATTCTTATTGGGAGCTGGTTTTGATTACTCTCTGACCAATTATCGGACTTTACAAGGTGACTGCAATACTAGGATGTCAACAGGCGGCAGACGCCCTCTGCACATTTACATACATCATGTGACAAGCTGTGAAAGAAGAAAATTTAAACGTAGACCACAAGACTACCGACCAGCTTGCAGACAATACACACCCCAGAGAGAGAAAATAAAAGTGGTGTTTTGCACCAAACCAAACATTATCTCTATGTCTTACAAACTAAACATCATATTTATATCATGGCGGTGGACATTTATTTCACCTTGCAGTCAGAGAAGGGCGCTTAATGTGGTGTTTATTAAGTAAGAAGAAACAGGATCTCCGTTCTACCGTGGTAACTCTCCCATTAAAGAGATGGCAAAAAGTCTTGACAGATTTATGGGATTTTTATGGCTGAAATCTCACGGTGTCTGTTAAAAGTAATTCATGATATCATAGCGTAGACTTTGGGCTGAATGTATCCCATAAAAGCCTAATTTGTTATATCCTTGAATGTGGACTTGACTTGTCTGTCAAGGACAGAGTCTTCAAATTGTTGCCAGAAACTTATCTTATCAGCAAATTGAGATACAACTAGCTCCAAATTATTACGACAGTTAAAGCTGTGACTATCTCTGGAAGATGTTAGATTTGCTCATGAGTTGAGCAAATAAACAGATAACAAATTGCAATAAAGTGTTATATAAATGAACTGAAATTAGATCTTGCTGAGCTGCACAGGATTTATGGGTCAGCAAAAGGTGAAGACATGGTTTAAAAAATGAAATTCCCGATTGTCACATTTTGATAATTATCAGACGTGCGGGAAGTTATTTCCTAGTTCACAGTTAACAGTTCATTCACAGTTAACAGTTCAATTTTTTTGCGGAAAATCTGACTTTGCGTTCCATTTTAATTTAAAAATATATGACTCAATGCTTCAATTCTTTTAAAATTTTCAGGGATTACTACCAGGGGATTACTACCAGGGAAATTGGACTGAAAAAAAACAATATATATTCTGCAATTAAAAATAATTATGAGAGATGTTTCAATGATGTTGTCCTTTATAGGGATTCATCTATAGGGTACATAGTATCTGCCCAAATTTTTCACTAATTGAGAAATTAGTATAAGGGGTTGTACAAAGAGGTCAAACATGAAATATTTTAACAAGTAACCCATTTTACACTGTTTTTGGTGTGATATATTATTCATATGAGAGATGTTTCAATGGTGTTGTTTTTTTTTATAAAATTCAGTAATATGGTGTGTAATACCTTCATGATTTTTTCACTAATTGAGCAACTAACATAAGGGGTTGATTTAGGGGGTCAAATATAGATATATTACAAAATCATCATATTTTTTCTGTTTTTAGCATGATTTTTTTTCAATATGAGAGATGTTCCAAAGTTGTTGTCCTTTATGGGAATCATATTTTAGGTACCTAGTATCTTCCTGAATTTTTCACTAATTGAACAATTATTATAACGGGTTGAACATTCAGAAAAATAAAACTAAATCTCACAATTTCAATATGTTTTTTATACCAGAAATATTCCACATGAGATATGTTTCAATGGTGTTGTCCTTTAAAGGATATCATCTACACAGTATCTAGTACCTACCTGAAATTTCAACTAATTGAACAGTTAATATAAGGGGTTAAATTAGGAGCTTACAAATGAAACATTCTCATAGTTTTAATGGTTTTTTGCACAAAAAATATTTCATATGAGAGATATTTCAATGTTGTTTTCCTTTATAGGGAATCATTTATAGGGTACCTAGAACCTTCCTGAATTGTTCACTAATTGAGCAATTTTATAAGGGGTTGAATTTAGGGGTTAAACATTACGAAAAATAAAAAATACTCACAATTTTAATGGGTTTTTGCACAAAGATTATTTTATATGAGAGATGTTTCAATGCTGTTTCCTTTATAGGGAATTATCTATAGGGTACCTAGTACCTGCATGAATTTTTCACTAATTGAGCAATTTTTATAAGGGTTTGAATTAGGGGGTTAAACATTACGATTAGTGAAAAATTAGTGAACGAGGAAATAACTTCCTGTACGTCATTATCAGGGGCATAAAAGGCCATATCTAATGTAAACATCAAACAAAGATGGCGCTATATGGTCATGCAAAAGTCATGGGTGGCACAATATGGTCATGCAAAAGTCATGGGTGGCACAATATGGTCATGCAAAAGTCATGGGTGGCACAATATGGTCATGCAAAAGTCAGGAGTGACCTCATTTGATTGGGTGATGAAATAAATGTTTGGCTTCTACTGTTTAATACACTTGGTGGAATTTATTCTTGAATGCCCCTGGACTGGAAGGCTCACCAATCACACGGCGCCATCTAGTGTACAGAATTGTTAACCAGATGACACCACTGGACCAGTCCAAAATGATACATTGGAGAGTATGTTCACGGAGTTCAGATACAGCCATCTACATGAAATATATTATGGCTTGCCAAGAGGGGTCAATATCGAAACAATATAAACTTTGCAAAGCCGTGTCTACCTCAAATCATATTAAGCAGTGTGTGATATCATTAAAAATTGACGATATATATGTTATACTAACAATTCATGTGATCTATGTATTAAAAGGTAGTAAGTAATCTTGCATTCAATAATTTGCCCTCTAGAGTACAAGAGCTTATATAAATGTTTTTGCTTTCATATGACTCAAATCATATTTTATATGGTTCTAAATGCTTATTGATACAGTGATTGGTGAATTATATTCTCCTTTTCCATGTGGACATTATAAAAAAATATTACTACTGTTAATGTTCATTTTCGAGACAAAATGATAATTAAAATGGAACCAAATAGTACTAGATATGCCGGAAAGATAAGGATGATGGTTGGTGACTGTCAGCGGTTACACTGTGCGGGGTGACCGGGAGTAATCGCAACAATGAATGCTCCCCGCCTCACCTCCCATGATCCCATAGCCTATCTATGTGTAAATGATCCCCCTCTCCCATTCTCTATCATTGTCAACTCAGATGGGATCTGTGACATTTGCCCGCCCCCACACCCAGTGAGACGTGTCGCCCATATTTGATTCAATTAGTCCATTGGTCTGAAACCGTCAATTTTTACGTTTGTTTGCACAGAGCATAGAGTTTCAGAACACTAAGGGAGACTAGTTAACAATAAAACTGCAGCCCCATCTCCAGAGTGCTTCACTTAATGCAGATCATCAGCGCTACGTGGACACTTTATAGCAATAAACCATTCATAGAGCATTTCTACTGATTGGTTTGGTTTGCTTGAAGAATAGTAATATTAGAGAACTCCGCCTCTTGTCTCTCAGCCAAATATTGTTAAATTGCATTGAATGGTAAGCTTGACCGTCGCAAACAGGATCAACCCATCTAAGAA
Organism: Amphiduros pacificus; assembly: GCA_949316495.1. Lineage (NCBI taxonomy): Eukaryota > Metazoa > Annelida > Polychaeta > Phyllodocida > Hesionidae > Amphiduros > Amphiduros pacificus. Next base: position 10,861,273 of record OX439007.1, on the reverse strand, counting down.
AATTGCTTGCCGCTCCGTTATCTCCCAGCTACTGCATATATCTGGGGATTGTCCCGGATAACCAGTGCCACTTGCAGACTTAGACCCACCGACTGAAGAATGGAATTAGGCGGTGGCCGGTGAGGGCCCGTGTATCCTCAGGAATCTAGTTTGCTAAGTACCCAGGAGAGGCTCCAGTTCTATGGCCAGACCTCTTGAGAGAATTAGTTCTGTGAATCATGTAGGGCAAGGGTTCAAACAGTCCTGAGAGTCACAGACATAACTAATTAGACTAAACCTGTTTGTGATGGCTGGCCGTTTTCCCCTGATGTATGTCTGGCCCCTTTTCCTGTGATCAACCATAAGCTGATTTCCGAGGCACACAGCACAAATCACTTCAGTGAGGTGGTTGGGTCCATACTTTTTGTTATCAGATTTTTCACTGCAGCAACAATTTTTGCAATATTTTTGTATATAAATCATAAAAATGTAAACATACAGGAACCTTAGACAATTCTCAGGAGGAATAAAATGCTATTTATATAGAAACAGTATGAAATCTGTTCAATATTGCTGTAATGTGACAAAAGTATGAATTATTAAGGAAAATATTTGACTAATTACTCTCCGGAGACAGCACGCCATGGCCAATAAGGATGTTGTGCTGCGACACGCTCCCTCAATAATGACCCTGCTCTGCATCGCGCTCTTAACAATGAATTCGGTATCGATCCAAATTTGTCATTGTTCGATATTGGGGCTCAAGTGTTGCCAGGATGTCAAACATTTGCTAATCTTCACATCAAAATTGATTTAGAACAAGTAAATATTAACAGAATCACCCATGAAATGACAGAAATGATCATAAATGTCAGAATTATTGTAATACTATCAAATGTTGTGATTTTGAAACATTAGGAAAAAGTTAATAGATTGATAGGAGATGGAAATATTAAGTTGTGTGATTTTGTCTTATTTCAACTGAAATAATAATATAAAAAATATGTAAATTATAATAAAATAAATGCATCAAAATAAAATTAATATATTTCATTTAATTTAAGAAATAAATGAATACTTTTGAATATTTGAAATGGACTATTACGTTTAGTATTTATAGATTGATTAATGTTATTGCAACATGAAGCACACTGAACATTACAACAGCTAATTTGCCACTTTATATTAAGCCTCATATATTTGTCTAATTTTCCCCTCGATTCCAAGGTCTGTGATTCTATGACCATTCCTGACTTTATCAAATAAATCATAAATCAAATCTAAATCTAAGTAATTATTTGTTAATTTAAGAAAGTGTAGCTCAGTGTTACCTTGGTTTAATGCGCATTGTTATTGATTATGAATCTGAGATGTTATTAAGGTGTTAACCCATCCAATACTGACACCATTTCTGGTATAATTATGGACATTGGCTTCCGACAATTATCATCATTATCAAAGTGGTTTCCCTATTATTACCCCAGGACATGCAATGGGTTAATTGCCATCTCTGTTTACAAAGAATAGCTTTCAATCTAAACTATTCATGGGTATTAGCGAAGGAATATGAACTATCATAAACTACAGATCATTCCAAAATGTTCATATCTTTCCTTGAATTTGGGTAATAGATCAAAATGTGAAATTGTATGTGCATGATTAATTAGGTCATAAATTTACATCAAATGTTTTTGGAAATAGTGAAAGAGACTGGCAATACATTGTGTGGTATAGAAAATATCATTATAAATTTTCCTCAGGTTGATTAATTATGGATAGACCAGTGTGGAAATAGTATAAGATGACAGCTTATATGACAACAAAATGAGCTAGTTTCAAATTTCATGGAAAACTGAATTTTATGTACAAATTGGATAAAGAATTGGTATGTATTGGCAGTTGTCTTAATTCAATGATATTGATGTATTAAGAGTAGCACATAGAATATACCTATGTTAGATATTGTGCTGAAATATTCGAGATTCCTCGTTATATGATGAAGCACTTTAAATATACTTTCCTGGATTATGATCATCACACTTTTATGTGTATTTGTCAGTGTTATTTTCATATATCAACCAGTATATAGATTGACCTTCGAATTCATACCTGATGTATCCAGTTAATAGTAATCTGTTTGTCCTCCGGATCCTATTGATGTTCATATTAGATATTAACATGGTATTAATCTCAGGTGAAATAACCCAAAGTATATAAACTTATAAGAGCAATATCGAGTCAGAACATTTGTAGAGGTGCAATATAAGAAATATAAGTAGATATATATGCAAAGGGATAATCATTTATATTTGTATCTGATATGGCACTTGGTTGCTGGGCAAATGCTTTATATATAATGAGAGTTGCTTGAGGCTGATCTGAGAACAGATTAAAACTGCTAATGGTCCAGCCATCATATGGAATGAATAATAGCAGACTTTGAAGCTGTAATCCACATTTGTATAGAATTATATTCTGTTCACATTGTTGTATCATCATACATGAGGCAGTTAATTTACGCTAGATGCTTGAAGTTCAGTGTGTCTCTTACCCCCGGGTCAGCCCCTATTTGCCCAACATTGACAGATGCATAACAGTTGACCCAGGATGATAATGACGGGTCATTATGGCAGCCACTGGGCCATTTGATGACATTTGTCAACTGGCATTGAATGTGACTGCAGATAATGTTGGCGCTACTGTGTGCACAATGGGTATTGATTGACATTGATTAGTTGCGAATGTTGGCCCCTAGTAAGTCTATCCTCTGCCACTGTGTGCACCCTCCTCCATTATTCCATATCAAAGTACTGCAGCTGATACTTTCAGTACCAAAGCTCTCCCCTTTATTCTGGCTAGACATCACACAGGCTAGTTCAGTAGACCATTCTGAGAAGTTACAAAACTAAGACGCACTCAATGACACCCGGCTATTGATATTATTGGGGGTAATTTACATGTATTAAAAAGTGGCAAAATATTTGTGGCATCAAAGATAATGGTTGTTTTGTGTGTAAAAATATGTAGATTGTGGAAGTATTTGATATCACTCCCACTAAGTGTTTTGAAATTGTTTGAAAATATTTGTCATAAAAGATGTAACCGGGAAAACCGGAAATTGTACGTATTTATTTCCTTGTAATTTATTTTACTTCACTGAAATACTCCTATGACATCTCAACCAATTATATAAAACATAAAAATGATAAAAATGTCAGTGTAATCTGTGTGTTTAATATAAGGTCATTTAGAAGCAATGAGTGCAGTGATGCAGGACTTGATGCAAGGAGTGTTTGTGGAGTTTCTGATCTGATCTGATTCTGTCAGATCACCACCCAGACCTGCACCTACAGTTATGATGCGAGGAGTGTTTGTGGAGTTTCTGATCTGATTCTGTGTGATCACCACCCAGACCTGCACCTACAGTTATGATGCGAGGAGTGTTTGTGGAGTTTCTGATCTGATCTGATTCTGTCAGATCACAAACCCAGACCTGCACCTACAGTTATGATTGCGTGTTCAGCTCTTCAAAGTGAACCTTTCATATGATCCAATTGCTGCACATTTTCCACTGACTGAGCAAAGAGCCAGACACAAGCAACTAATACTGTGAAGCCATTGTCTCTTTATGCTGGCAAAGGCAGAAGAGTGTTCAATAGCAGGCCACCCATTTCATCTGAGTGCAAAGGCGCTATCATTATTGTGTCCTCTGAGATTTAACAAAGAGATGATCCTCTCCTACGATCTCAATGCTAGCAAAACAAAGGAGGATTTCCAATACTGACGTCATGTGACATAAAACCTGTCAGTTTGTTAACACTGAGCGTGTGATGACTGAGTTGACCGGTTGTGTCTGGGTGATGCGGTAGAGTGGTGCGGGGGAGGCTGGATGCTGCAGACACTTTTGTGTGTACACAAGTTGGCTGCTGGGAGCATGTAGGAGGCTGCAGCATCTCCGGGCCTGAGTGTGTACGTACCCCTCCCGCCTGCCTCCTTGCCCGCCCGGCCAGCCTCGCTCAGCTTAGCTCAGCTGACAGCCTCAACAGAGCACACTGGAAAGAACATGCTGCACGGCAACAACAACAACAACTCTCCCTTCTCGCATCGTGCCCACCAAACATACACACATGCAGTCTTTTATGGATGAGAACATCGTGGAAAACTGGCTGAGGTCATTGGACCTGGTTCACTACACACAAGCTTTCATAGACAACGGATATGATGATCTGGAGATCTGCAAGCAGGTCGGGGATGAAGATTTGGACGCGATCGGAGTTCTGGCTCCGGACCACCGGAGAACCGTTCTGGAGGCGGTGGACTCCCTGAAAAAGCACGGAGGAACACATGTGTATTTTACCCTGGACCCTGAGTATCAGCGGTCACAACAGCAAGGGAGTTTATCTGTTAACGGAGGAGGGGGTGACACAGGAGATTATGCCTCCACCTCCCTGATAGATGTGATACCTGAACTGGGGGGTGACACCCAGGACATGGCAGAGGATGGCTATGTGGGGGCCAGGAGGTCTCTAGTCACCTACCCCAAGCTTCAACTCACAGCTATAATTCAAGACAAACTGGCCGAAGATTGTATCAATCTTGGTGATTATGTCCCCACTCAAAAGGTCAGTTGATATTAATTAATGATAGATATATTTATTTGATATAATGTGTGCATATATTTTTTTATTAACCCTTCCTATGACAGGTATGTATGAACGGATTTGAACTGCAAAAAACAAGTAACATGTATTTAAGTTTTTAAAACCAAAACAAAAAACAAAAAATTTAAATATGAAATCGCCAGGATGCCAAAATAAAAGGTTCCTGCTTTGAAGTAGGTTTGAGATTTGACTGCATCATCTGAAAGTGAAAGTAGAGGCTTGCGAACCATCTGGCTGACCAAGTTGTGTGTGAAATGGGTCAGAAATGGTGAGCCACGAAACTATATCACGCTCGGAATGATTGCAACCAATAGAGCATTAAATCTCTTTGGCATTATTGATTGGCCAGACAGGACAAATGTCATTGTGTCTTCAGGGGAAGAGGAGTATGAATGTCAGAGGATAAAGGATTGTTTGTAATATGCATATGAATGGCGCTGGCCAGAGGGATGCTAATAGTATGAATATCAATGGAAAAGGGGATTTTGTACTGCTTTAAGTAGGTCACAATTTGTATCAGATTACCATAGGATGTAAGGTTGAGTACTGTCAAAGATATCAGTTATGATAAGACTTGGATGTATATACATGACCAAATTATATTTAACTGTTGTGTGAGCATATTGCTTCGCCCCTGTGGAATAAATGATGCGGTGTGTTTCCATATCTACAAGCTTTGGGTCTGCCCCATCTGCTTTCAGTTCATACACAAAAACATCAATGCATGGGGATTTTTTTTGGTGATGTACAAAAATATGTATATATTTAGGAGAATGATGTCATCAAAATCAGTATAGATTTATGTATATTAACTAAAAATAGCTCGCCTCTTTCCACTATGTTCTGTACTTTGAAGTAAATCACAGCATGATTAAAGCATAAATATTTATAGCACGCCCTGTTAACTATTGATCGCATCAGATGATATCAGGCCTAAATCAAAGTTATAACCCACTAGATCATATGACTTCACTGTGAGATCCGTTTAGGTGACAGACTGCATGCTCCCCAGAAATACATACTTCCTGGAAAAGTGCACTCTGGGAAGAGTTGAAAAGGAGCAATCTGGAAATCGGAAATTAGGTGCTTAGTTTGGTCACTCCAGGATTCCTATTGTAAGGCTTAGTCAAAAGGCTTGTGTGACTCGCAAAGTTTAGAAAATGATTAAATTTAAGAAGTCCTTATAAACGGCTGTTTGCAGAAAAGATCATCACATCTGTTTGGGATCTGTTGGGTTGAGGTGTATGAAAAAGAAAATGGATTTGAGAAACCAGATCAGAATGAATCACCACAGAGTGAGATAAATTGTTATTGCTTGGATTATAAAGTTGAAGCTATTTGGAAACTGAATATTCCGATTATCTGACAGAGCTGAAATAAAAGTTTACAGAGCTCAGATTTCAAAACAATAGGACCTCACATGAAGTCCTAAGCCTGAAGTGGATAGAGGAAATCTATGAAATAGATGTGTGTGGACATAGCAAGGTAACCGTGGTCAGTGGGAGTGTGTCTGCAGGAGGGGGCCATTTATTCTAATTAACATGATAAGAACCAACAGGAAACATGACAGCAAACACCACCGGCCATTTAAAGCAGAAGCATATTTAGTCTCGCGCACTTCAATATAAGGTCATTAAGGCCTGTCAGATGACCATATATTTTTATATATTATATACTTTATATATTTATTTTATAAAGTCCAAGAGCCATGATATAAATGGATTTATTTATGACTTAATTTGTGCATGATTTTCCTTGTTTGGTTATGTATACATGGTTTATTCTCACAAATTAATCTGCTAGGCCCAACTGCAGACATGACTGTGTTTATATAACATGACATAAGGGAAACTGGAGTTTATATAAGAAGGCGGCATGTTGAGGGGATGATAGGAGGATGACCAATGGTCAGTGTCTGCATTGACTGGGGGGGGGGTGATAGGAGGCTGAACAGTGGTCAGTGTCTGCGTTTACCACTGGGATATTATAGGAAGATGAACAGTGGTCAGTGTCCATGCTGACCACTTGGGCAAGATATGAGGATAACCAGTGGTCAGTGTCCACTTTTGACCACTAGGGATGACAGGATGACCAGTGGTCAGTGTCCACATTGACTGAGGCAGTGTAGTGGGGGTGGAGACATTTATTCTTGTTATAATCTATCTATGCACGGTGGCTGCCCAGGTCTATCAACATGAGATAATCAATGCGAGCAGATAGAGAATGTCCGTACCAATGCATGGTTTCTTCCACCCTGGGCATGTACATACAGCCAGGCACTTTCAGAAACCATTAAATGTTGAGAGGTTATTTAGTTTGCAGGTCAGTGAGTCTTGTTCTGATTTACAGGCAACTTTCTCACAGACACTTTGGTTATGACTCACAAATACCAGGAGTAGTTTTTTTTTTCATTTGCATTCATTCCTTGTGCCATATAAATAGCAGAAACTAATGTGACTTTCATTTTATTGTAGTCCAATTTATCAAAACAGTATACCACATCTGCTATGAAAGGCTGCTCTTAAATTATCATCTATGTGTCATTTAATGACATATTAGATTTTTTTATTGAGTTGTTTTTTATATGTGTTTGTTGTGATCAAAATTTAAATGATATTTTTATTGTGATATCTAACTTATTAAGTGACAATAAAGGCAATGCATCAAATTAGATGAAATAGAATTCCAGCTTGATTAATGCATTGGTTGTGTATGATGGAAATAACAGTGGCTGACAGGTAAGCCACCGCTACCTATTACAGCTATCTGGCTGGAGAGGGGCCCGTCTGCCACTACAGACCTTTATGGGCAGTTTGTATGCCTCCCATCAACCCTGTTATTAAAGCCTTTTCTCTGAGCTACTTATTCACTTGACTGTTTCCTGCATGTACAACATCCATATGTTTCTTTCATCGAAGCGGTGTGGCCCTCACCTCATCTGTAACCTGCAGTGGGCCCTCACCCCATCTGTAACCTGTCGGCATGCGAGAGGTCAGCTGGTAAGAGGTCCATACAGACCATGGGTCAGGGTACCAGCCCTTATGAGTCCACCTCAGCATGCAACAGGTCAGTCGGAGGGGTCGGAGCCCACATTTAAGCCCATGCCTTGTTCTCAGGGGTCAGCAGGAAAGAGGGCTCATGTAACATGTATTGTGTCACAATTTGTGTGTAGATAACTGGGCTTGGAGCTCATCATTGTTTTATGGGGCAGTTTTCCACCTCACAGGCTACCAGTTTATCTGATTGCTGTCGACTTAGATCTGCTTGTCTGACCCCTGACCTCTGACCTTGGCCCGAGCAGGTTTCTATCCCAAACATATACAAACTTATTGTTCTCTATCCTGTAGAAAACAACAAACAAATAACCAATGATTTGATATGTACCTGTGTGTGTCGTGTGTGTACAAGCATCAAATTTCTAAAAAAAAAATTTGGAAAAAATCATGATAATGATGATTCATTCTGACAAATATAAATTCATAACTCACTTAATTATATTGTCATATTTAGTTCGGTTAACAATTAGTGCAGCCTTGGTCAACAAGTTTTGTTTTACAATGTTCACATATTTGGACATAGCCAAGCATGTACATGATTCTTTCTGATAATATGGATAGAGGTTTTTACAATATTAATGTTAATGCAATACTACATGCTGATGGACAACAAATGGATGATTACTTATTCCAAATTGTACTCATTTTATAGTCAAATACCTCCAGAAATGATGTTCTGAATAAAAGTTTACTCTTTGCGTATTATAACCCTCATTAAGATAACATGATGTTCACTGAGTCTTTTAATTATCAGTAAAAACTTTGATCTTTCTGTCCTGTTTATTATCAGAGAGAGAGAAGGCCTTCAGAGAGGCATATGCATGTAGTGTATTTGTATTGGACATGTTGTGTGTTTGTGTTGTATGTCTGCCCAGCATCAGCCCCAGACACTCAGCATGTGCATGCCCAGATCAAAGGTGGCCTAACCTCCTCACAGATCCCCTTTCTGCGTGTCAGCACTCCAGCATCTGTTCCTGAGGTCACTCATGGAGAATGATTGATATTGGTAATAATATTCAAACATGAGAGAATTACAAAATTTGGCTGGGTCTATTTTAACATCTTTATCAGGTTTATTAGGTGTAGAGACAGACAGCTGTATCATGCATCATGGGAAATGGCCAAAAATATATATAAAAAAAAAAGACAATTTCAGATCATAAAAGGGGGCATGAAAATTGTTTTAAAAAAATAAAAGAGGCATGAAAATAAGTGAAAAGCATCCATTCTTGTTTGTTGGGATGAGTAACCCAGTGGTAAACATTTTCTCAAATAAAAAAGCAAATAAGAGAAAGATAAACGAGGCGGCATCTGCCATGTTTTTGCCTGTATTCATTTTGCATCTTGCATTCTTGTTGAGCAGTTTTGATGTAGTCATGCAGCACCTGGTCAGACCTCTGTCACCAGGGGGCAGGCCATTACCAGGTTCTGTACCAGCCACTCCCGGCATGATCTTAGACTAAGGCAAGGGTTTGAGTGGGAGATGGAGGGTGTTTAAAGAGGCAAAGTCAGAGGATTCCCACCAGGGGGATCTAATAATATTTGCTTCTTTGTATTGTATGAGATGTGTAGTGCCGGGTCAGGTTAATGTGGACACTTGAGTCAGACTTGAGCCACCAGGAACAACCCCCCCCCCACTCAACCCTCCCATGGAAAATAGAAATGTTGCCATATTTATCAAGTAAGCTAGTATCCTTCAGTTTTACCTTCATGCTCATCCTTTGAAATTTTGTTTTCAGTTTTTACACTACTTTTAATTCACATAGACACAAATATAATAGTCCTTTGAAATACCTACCTATATATATATATATATATATATATATATATATATATATATATATATATATATATATATATATATATATATATATATATATATATATATATATATATATATATATATATATATATATATATATATATATATATATATATATATATATATATATATATATATATATATATATATATATATATATATATATATATATATATATATATATATATATATATATATATTATGGCTTTTTCTATTATTATTCTATTATATTTCTATTCTATTATAAATTATTGGTAAGTGATATGTGATATACACATTTGAATCAATTATAGATTTGGACGTCATTGAAATTTATAAACCCATTAGAATTCGTAGAAGGTTAGAGACACCATGAAGGGGCATTTCACAGTTAATTAGAGGGGTGAGTAGCAGTCAGTGGGCCTTGAATCAGGAGTGAAGATAGAGAGAGAGGAGGTACTACAGCTGTGCCATCTGTCACCCTGGAGGGTGTTAGGTAATGATCTGATATCCCCAGCCCCTGATCTGATAGCCCCAGCCCCTGGCTTGACAAGCCGCAGATGATAGGATCAGCAGTCTGTGCCATACTGGTAGGCAGCGATTATAAACGCTGACCAAATGAGATAGCTAATTCACCCACATGTGTCACCATATTGTGTCACCAAATTGATTGTGTTTGTGGTAGATACGTTATCTTAGCCCTCAACCACCCTGTTTTGTGACATGGTAACTGAACGTGGCTTCATCACTGATTCAGTCGTTCTTAAACAGTAAACTTGGTCAACAAAGTGGCGTGTAATTAAAACCACAGCTTGTGTTCTTGGAAGTGATGTTTAAGTTGGTGTCTGGGGTAACTCATCTGAAGGGTTTTTCATGTTAGTCATCACTAGGAGCCCCAACACCACCCCACCCCCCTTCTACCCACCCCTCCCATCTTCTACCCACCCCCTCCCGTCTTCTACCCACCCCCTGTCTGGACTCTGGGGCAGAGATTATTGGTGCAGACAGGACTATCTAGCTCACATTGTCACATCATGGGCTGAGTCATCTTGAGGGAATCATCACTCTGTCTTTCCGCCTGGTATTCTATCCAGACTTAGAGTATTACTCTTAGATCCAGAGTATTGTTTTAACCTGCCAGTAATCATCACAAGTTGTTGACTCAGGACCTCAGCTTGGAGATGTCCATCCTCAGTGCAACAGAAGGTCATTTGATCTCTGAAAACACTTTTAAAATAAACAAATTAAATTTATTTCCTTGTTATCTAACAGTTGAGAAAACTTGAGAGATAAATAATATATGATATATTATGTTATAATATCTCAGTAGATTGATACACCAGCTACAGAATAATACAGCAGATATTTAGGAAAAACAATTTGAGAATGTTGAAGAAAAATGTGATGAAGCTTGACACTCTTTTCATGCAATAAACTAATTTTTCATTCGTTAATTAAGTGCTGCCGACAGAATTCTATGACTGGCAAGGCATACAGCTGAGGCAATGCAGAAATAGACATCTTGAAAACTACCTCGGAAAATTAACTGCTGTCACACTTAATATACTGCAGATGCAATTTCCCCATTCTTGCAGATAAATATTTCATATATTGCACAAGGGAACTGTCTCTCCTTAATTTAATGAAACTTTTACAAAATTGTTTAAATGTTTTTAATATGATGAGCCTCAAAGCTGAGAGTTTCTGCAAAGTGGGTTTATTAAAAGCAATTTTCGTTTATTTGCAAGTTTAAGTCAAACAAATATGAAAGTAGTGGCTGGAAGAGAAGACAATGAACTTGTTTTAGCAGATTTCAAATGCAAATGAGATGTTCAAGTCATATAAGTTGAATTTTTATTTGACATCCATTGATGTTGATGACACTGATTTGTATTGTGTTTAATATTTTAGTATAGAAATTTTAAGAAGAAAACAAATGAAATGAAATGCTTGAAATATTGGAGATAAAACACAATTTTCCGAAATATGTATATGTAATGAACGAAAAAGAAAATTAGCTTGGAGGGTCATGCTTAGCAAAATCTGAAAAATGCTGAGGGAATTTGTTGGTGTAAATTCCCCTATAAAAGAAGGGAAGATTTTTGGAGAGGTTGACAGAGGTCCTAACAACACTATTAGTAACTGCCTTGCCCACCAGGGGGCGATTCCAGGTCAGTGAAATGCATTTCAAGCACAGCATGATGTCAGTAATGGGGCACAGAAAACTACTTTAAACATTAAGTTTACAAATCAGTGTGTAATGCAATATTCATGTAGAATTTCTTTTTAAAACCTTAGCTGATCATGGTTGGATTTATAGAGTCATGAAACCAACCATTACAAAGTATTGCATTTTAAATAAGTTAAGGACCCCAGAATGTGATCTAATGGAGAGAAATGCGGGGCACTTGACCTGGAGCTTCAGGGCAGGGGGAATAGATGGGCTGGGAGGATCGCTATGACAACCAAGATGTATCTCAACACATTTTATCAGCAACACATTAATGTAAAGAATGATATGTGGCCCAATGAAAGGGTGCACATCAATTATTTCAAGCACCCCCACCCCCGCAACCCCCCCCCCAAAAAAAAAGAAAGGAGAAAAAAAAGAAATTGTTTTTATACTTAACTTGAACATGCTTGTTTAATGTTCATGCAAAATTGAAATGCATTCAGTAAATTTGTTTGAGAGGATAAATTATATACATATGAGTGCATGATTTTGATAAATCAAGCACAGCTGTCATGGGGCGTGTGTTTGACTCGTATTGATGCGGGCAGCCATCCTGGCAGCAAATTCTTCAGCCATGTTACATTGCCACAAAATAGATTTTCAGTGGTTCTTTTTTCATAGCCTAGAATTTGTGACATGGCGTGGAGGTTTTTAGCAGATGATTTGCAGTGCGGGGAGGAGAAGGGTCCTAGAGGCTTATCAGATAAACTGGTGTCAGATGCACAAACACTTCGCATAAATACCAAACTTTTTGCCAATGAGTGAATCATTGGTTTAAATATAAATCATTTCAAAATGCAGCGTTTATTGCCTGTTTTTTAACCTTCAGAAATGAGTTTTATATTGTGCAGTAATTTTGACTATTGTGCTTTCTAGACATAAAGATTCCTGTTTGTTTTGACATAAGTGTCATCTTTAAAGACCTGGCACCAGATGTGAAACAGGACCAGTAAATAGCCAGGGTTTCAAAAACATTAACTCTGACATGCATTTAATGTTCAAACCGCACATTTTCCATGTCCTTAATAAGATCCTACTTCTGACCAAAATCTGACCAAGTTGTTAGTGTATCAATGTGAGATTTTATAGGTTTCCAATTAGTGTTAGTGCAATATCATTTTGGACATATTATTACACTTCGTGGTGTAAACCTATCCTAATATTTATATCTTCATTCAATTATCTTATAAAATGCAACCTCAGAAATGTCTCATTAAAAAAATGTATTAGTAAAATGCATATATTCCTATAAAAGCTGAAAATATATTTATGATAGAAACTTCCCCAATATTTTTTATGATAGGAACTCTTTGTCGATGTTTAAAAGTAAGATTTTCCTGCATGTGTACTTTATTAGATTGTAAACATTTGAATTATTTTCTCTTGAACACTAAATGATCTCATGTGGGTTTTATTGTTTGAGGTGTTTTAATGGGATAAAATCATATCACATTAGAACATGGTGATTGCCCCACAGTGTGTCTGATGGCAGTCGACCACGCCAGCTCCCTGTTATAGACTGCACATATCAAAGTTAGCCTCCATAAAAGCTAATGCCAGCAAAACACTACAGTCATGCCATACACATATCAAATATTGATGAGATTTCTCACTCAACATAATTGAGTCATTGTGTAGGGTGATAAATTTATAATTTCTCTTTTAATAGGTGTTAGTTGATAGATTGAATGCAACAAAAATTAAATTCACAGCAGCAGGTGTTCATATTAATTAAGTGTTTTAAAGGTAATGGTATTTACATAATATCATACTGCTGCAGGTGTAGGTACTGTACCATATATTGGTATATGTACATGGTATACTGCACCAGGTATTTTGTACAGCTTAGATATGCCATATATAAAAACACTAGTTAACAACTATCACTATATTCAACATGCATTGAGCACAACAGAACAAAGTGTTGGTTTGATGGTACACAAAAGTGGGTGTTGGTATACAAATTATACATAGATCTGGTGTACCAAACTATATGGTATAAAAATGAATTTGTAGGTTTAAATACCATGTGTGGCTGCTGCAGTTTGGAATTTTCTGATAATTTCATATTGTGCCTATGTTTAATCTTGTTAGCAGGTAATATCATTTCTCTTTGTGAAAATATAAAGTAGAATTTTGAATTGCTTCAGTCTATAATACATGCAAGAGACGCACATATTAATGTTTATATGAAGCTAATTTCCTCTAGAGTAGCTTATCTGGTGCCGTTAAATCCTCTCATTATAACACAAATTTTCACTGCACTGAATCTCTAAGTTTTACCTGACAAAAAGGTTGAAGTTGGTTCTACCTCAGTCTTGCTGTGAAGTGATTTATTATTTATAGGCCATGTTTCTGCATGCAGATTTGTCTGGCTATGGCTGGGTATTTTTTTTAACAATTAGGCAGTGACTCACACCTCTAGTCTCATTCACATCATGATCAATGTGTCGAAAAAAACATTCCTGATCTTTTGGCAATGATTTTGCTTTGTAATCCCTGCCCAGTAGGACTGCAGTCGTGATCAGAATATCATTAGTATTGTTTACACTGATAAAACCTTCTCTGATTTGCTTTTGGTTTAAATCCTTTTAATATCTTATTAATGTTGTACTTTAGACAAGCAGGTATCAGTAAGATTTCTCTCTTTGTTAATTTAATTTTTGGCATTATTTATCATGTAGTTGTTTTGCTTTGTCCTTGTAAATCTGTAACCGGATGGGTTGTCATGTCAAGGACCTGCAACATGACAATTCAGTGAGGCAGCACTATATCTGCTTCAAGTAGGTCTCATCATGAAATGACTGATAAAATGCTGAAAGTGATGTAAAACCCCAAAAAAACAAAGAAAACAAACACATATTAAAGAGAAGATATATTATCATAATAGCCTATTAATATATGATATATCTAATGAAAATTCATATAAAGTGGTAGGATCAAGTAAGTAGTTTTGCATTTTTCTTGCAGGGCTTGTTTGACAGGTTTGTGCATACTCTTGATTCTTATAAGTGGATTAGCCAATAAAATTGTTTAGAAATTGGAGTGGGTCATGGAGTGGGGGAGTTGACTGAGGCTTGGTCTGGCTGGAGTTTGCAGGAGGGACCAGGGTAGCTCAGGCCCACTTACACGGCACTGTCAGGCCAAATAGTGTGGCAGACTAGATTCAATTAAGATGGGATGGGAGATATGCCCAGACCAAAAACTGCAGGAATGGACCAAACATTACAAAGTCCACAAATCTTATGAATTATCACTTATTCAAAGCTTATTTAAGATCTCTATTTGTGAAATTAATATATCTCAGCATGTTTAACAAAAATAGATGTTATATTTGTTTTTGATATTGTAAGGAAAAGAAGGATAAAAAGCAATAAGCGTTGCAAATCTATTTATTTTCTTAACATAACCCACCCAAAAACTCAAAGTAAACCAAGATTGGAAATTGCACTTTTGCAAAATTCTTATTGTTTTTAAATTTTTTGTCCACATTTGAAATTATGTGACTTCCTCATCTCAATCCTAAATCAAAGTGACTGTTGGGATGGACACTCCAGTCAGAAGCATGTATGAAAGCTTCAATGTAAATACATGGTTAAATCAGCTTTGGATGCCACTGTGAATGTCGGACAATGGAGTCCATTCCTCTGCAAAGGACTATAGGCTGTCATCTATAGATAGTCACAGATCTGTGGGAAAAGACATTTTCTAATTTCTTGGCAATTTCCATGGCAGTTTCACAAAGGTCTAATATGGTCACCCTTCATGTGTCTGAGATGACCATTCCATAATCTGGGGGCATGGGAAGATTTGTGTCTAGAGATGACCATTCCATAATCTGGGGGCATGGGAAGATATGTGTCTTGAGATGACCATTCCATAATCTGGGGGCATGGGAAGATATGTGTCTGAGATGACCATTCCATAATCTGGGGGCATGGGAAGATATGTGTCTGAGATGACCATTCCATAATCTGGGGGCATGGGAAGATATGTGTCTGAGATGACCATTCCATAATCTGGGGGCATGGGAAGATTTGTGTCTGAGATGACCATTCCATAATCTGGGGGCATGGGAAGATTTGTGTCTAGAGATGACCATTCTATAATTTGGGGGCATGGGAAGATATGTGTTTAGAGATGACCATTCCATAATCTGGGGGCATGGGAAGATATGTGTCTTGAGATGACCATTCCATAATCTGGGGGCATGGGAAGATATGTGTCTGAGATGACCATTCCATAATCTGGGGGCATGGGAAGATTTGTGTCTGAGATGACCATTCCATAATCTGGGGGCATGGGAAGATTTGTGTCTAGAGATGACCATTCTATAATTTGGGGCCAATGCCTGGGAGCATGGGAGGACATGAGTCTTTGTATTTATGATCCCAATGTCTTGGAGCATGGGAGGACATGAGTCTTTGTGATTACCGTCCCAATGTCTGGGAGCATGGGAGGACATGAGTCTTAGTGTTTACCATCCCAATGTCTTGGAGCATGGGAGGACATGAGTCTTAGTGTTTAGCTTGCCTGTTCCTAGGGGTGTGCTGTTGGGTTCTGATTCATTCTATGGGGAGTGTCGGAATGGTTAGTCTAATAACCACAGAGGCATTCATCCTGTAATCCATATCTTTATCCATACTGCATCTGCATGATGAATATCACACCATGTACTCATAAGATGATATCTGAAAATCTGTATTTTTTCTTCATTCAGAGACTGTCTCTTCTGAAATGAAATGATTATCAGTTCGAGTCAAGCATGTGTTTGGTCACATAAATGCAACCAATACGCCGTTTGAACCAGAAATCTGTTTGGTCATTCATAAATGTGACCAAATTAGTTCACTCTTAGCTCATGTGTGACATCATTTGGTCACCCAGAGCTTTTTTTGTCCACACATGGTAATACGTGACATCATTTGGTCACATTCATGCGTGACCAAATATATTTTTGGAACACGATGGCACTGATTAGTGTATGCGCTATAGTAAATGACTTCTTTTCCTTTTTCTTCTTATTATTATGGCTTTGCTTTTTCTCATTAGGTCCCATTTATGCGTGACCATATTGGTGTTTGGCTGGGACTGTGGTGGGATTCAGTCAGATATTACCGTGGGTTTCAGCCTGGAGACATCCACCTTCAAAGTGGCCCATCAAAGCAGCTGATCAATTCTGCTGTTAATCCTATTGGGATAGTGTCAACAGACTTAGCCTGTATTGCGTAATATCATTTTATGCTAATGAGATTACCCTCTCTCTCTTACCAGAAGCCTACTTATTTGCCAAGAGAATATGTCGTCACCTTTAGAAGATTTGCCCAAGATGTCCATTTGATGTGCCATTATCTACACATATTGTAATAGTCTTGGAGTGCATGCATGATTATGCATAACAATGGTCATTAAAGAGAGTAGTAATATGATAAAGTATTATGTAACTCACATACTCTCAGCCATTCTCACGACCCATTTAAATAAATTATGGACTCATTCAATTAAATTATATACAAATAAAAAGGGGTGGCAGAAAAGGAAAAGAATTGGTTGCACTGGAGTTAAAAATAGCTAAGTTTATAACATTGGAGGGAAGTGGTGTCGTGTGTGAACGCAGTGCCCCCTGTGGGCCATTCTTACAATCACATCAGCTGGAAGGCTAATCTTGTAGATCTGAGCACCTCATTCAATTATGATAGCCTCATACAGCTTCTCTCTCTGCTCTCCTCTGATACTGCTTCCACTCTACCTGCAAATAGCCTGATAACTTAGTACTAAACATCTTATGTTTATGTTTAGAGATATACACCTTTTTCTATCATGCAGCAGGTCAAAGTAACTGTCCTAACCAGGAATGGAAACTGCAACCACCAGGATGGGAGACAGATGTCTTACCTACTCAGCCATGTGGTGATCCCAGTGTGGGTGTCAAGTGAAATACAAACCATTATAAAACTCTTTACAATTATTCAAAGATAAATAAGTTTTGTACAAAAGCAAAACACGAAGGCTAGAAAATGGGAATATCATGATCTGGGAAAAAAATTGTCTCTTGGAAATGTTTCAATGAACATGTTGATGCAATGGATAAATTTCTGAAATCAATTTTCAGTCTTTGATATTTTGTTCTTGTATATAATCATTTCCAATGGTTGCAGTACTCAGTCTGCACTAATTGGCATTTACAAAGTTCAATTATCTCTTTCAAACAAAAAATTACCAAAGTAAATACCATTTAAAAAAAGCCCTTAGCCTAGGAGAAAATAATTGCCAAGAGCCACACCTCAGGTACATATGATAAGGTGGCGATTAGAACAATACACCAGGATAGAGTCACAGTACTGGAGAGATGGAGGTCAGAGATAAAATATGGTACGCAGTACTGGAGAGGTGGAGGCCAGAGATAAAGTATGGTACGCAGTACTGGAGAGGTGGAGGTCAGAGATAAAGTATGGTACAGAGTACTGGAGACGTAGAGGTCAGAGATAAAGTATGGTACGCAGTACTGGAGAGGTGGAGGTCAGAGATAAAGTATGGTACACAGTACTGGAGAGGTAGAGGTCAGAGATAAAGTATGGTACGCAGTACTGGAGAGGTGGAGGTCAGAGATAAAGTATGGTACACAGTACTGCAGAGGCAGAGGTCAGAGATAAAGTATGGTACACAGTACTGGAGAGGTAGAGGTCAGAGATAAAGTATGGTACACAGTACTGGAGAGGTGGAGGTCAGAGATAAAGTATGGTACGCAGTACTGGAGAGGTGGAGGTCAGAGATAAAGTATGGTACAGAGTACTGGAGACGTAGAGGTCAGAGATAAAGTATGGTACGCAGTACTGGAGAGGTGGAGGTCAGAGATAAAGTATGGTACACAGTACTGCAGAGGCAGAGGTCAGAGATAAAGTATGGTACACAGTACTGGAGAGGTAGAGGTCAGAGATAAAGTATGGTACACAGTACTGGAGAGGTAGAGGTCAGAGATAAAGTATGGTACGCAGTACTGGAGAGGTGGAGGTCAGAGATAAAGTATGGTATACAGTACAGGAGAGGTGGAGGTCAGAGATAAAGTATGGTACGCAGTACTGGAGAGGTGGAGGTCAGAGATAAAGTATGGTACACAGTACTGGAGAGGTGGAGGTCAGAGATAAAGTATGATACACAGTACTGCAGTGGCAGAGGTCAGAGATAAAGTATGGTACGCAGTACTGGAGAGGTGGAGGTCAGAGATAAAGTATGGTACGCAGTACTGGAGAGGTGGAGGTCAGAGATAAAGTATGGTACACAGTACTGGAGAGGTGGAGGTCAGAGATAAAGTATGGTACATAATACTGGAGAGGTGGAGGTCAGAGATAAAGTATGATAGGCAGAAAACATCTAATAAACAAAGTACATTTCTACTCAATTAGTGAGAGCTGATACACTGTGTCAATCAGAGGAAGATTTTCACAATATTTCCATCCAAATAGGGTTGAACTAAATTTTATGGTGCATGTTACACACCTTTAACACAGAGGGCAATGTGAAGGCCAAATTATCAGCCAATAATGCTTGGTGCCAAACATTTATATAATCATGCATAGGCAGGAGGCCAAGTATGACAACATTGTGACCTGCTTGTTGCATGACCAAATACACCAAAAACATGATAAAATAATCCCATATTGTGAGTTCTCCTCAGGTCATGACTTGTACAAGGCAGAGATGTTAGTCACACTTGTGGCATGCTGCAAAACACTTATTTATTTTTGTCTTTTTTTTTAAACATGACTCTTAATACAGGAATGTGTCGATCAAGTTCAGGTTAGCATGTAATTAAACACAATCATATGTAGAAATGTGATGAATATTTATCATGAGAGATTGATAGTTACAGAAATATGAGGGTAGAGCAGGATTAAACACCAGTCATATTAGAGTTACTCATGTCATATTCCGTGCAAGGGTGAATTAAATCCATGCTGAAACAGGAAGAGGGTGCAAAAAATAACAGATCAATATATTTAGTGAAATCTGCCATGACACACGGGGCTGCTTTAATCCATTTGGGATCAAATCTCAGTGAGTCAGATTGTGGTTTGAGCAGATAATGGAAAACTGCCATGTTTTCATAAAGCAAGGGGATTTTATAAAGGATTTTGATTGAATTGTTCGGCATCTTTTCTGGTTTCTGTAAGCCTTTTGTGCATTTTAAATTGTAATTCTGATATTTCTGAGGGCCATTTCCTGTCATCTTTAATTCATGTGTTTAATTTTTGTTTGCTGTAATTTCATGCCCTAAAGATTGTCAGAATTGCTGTCAATAATCATCATTGTGTTGTAAAGTTCTGAATTCATTCTGGAGTTTAGAATTAGATGAATAATTCTCAAACTCAAGAATATTATTATGAGATATATGATTTGTAACGTTTCACACAACACAAAGCAGCAAGACCTGACTGGTCCCCACTTGTAGGAAGGAATCACATGCAGCAGAGGAGGAAGTCCTGACTGGTCCCCACTTGTAGGAAGGAATCACATGCAGTAGAGGAGCAAGACCTGACTGGTCCCCACTTGTAGGAAGGAATCACATGCAGCAGAGGAGGAAGTCCTGACTGGTCCCCACTTGTAGGAAGGAATCACATGCAGCAGAGGAGGAAGTCCTGACTGGTCCCCACTTGACTGGTCCCCACTTGTAAGAAGGAATCACATGCAGCGGAGGAGGAAGTCCTGACTGGTCCCCTCTTGTAGGAAGGAATCACATGCAATAGAGGACTGGTCCCCTCTTGAAGGAATCACATGCAGATATCATTATGTTTCATGACAGATGAAAACCATTATGTCATATTTGTGGCATAGTGTTTTTTAATGTGAAACAAATGTTGTAGAATGTGGTAAGGAAATTATGCATGAAGTGGGGCAGCTCAGGTTAAGTGAGGGAGAAGTGAAAACAGATGCACAGATTTGCTAAATCAAACTCCAATCTACAACTTGTTCTCTTTGTCTTGTTCACTTATACAAACCATTTAGATTCTCATTTGTGCCACTGAAAGAATTCTCATTGGAAAATTCCAAGAATGGCTGAATAAATATAAAACAGTCTTGATTGAAGTATACTCTGTGCGGTAGTAGGGGTTAAATGAGTTCGAGCATTTGATATATATATTTTAATGAGAAGGATTCAAAACAAATCAAGTATAAATTGAAGAAGAGCTTTTTAATTTTGTCTTGGATGAAGTGATGAATACTATGCAGTTAAGATGCATTTAGCAATCATTACTCAATCATAAAGCTTGTTGGACGCTCTGTAGAAATTGCTTCCATCAATGACAAATAGCTGTAGAAATTTAAATGGAAATTGGCAACTCAAAAAAGTGGAAGTGTCACTTTAATTTGGACTCAATTATGTCCCTCTCTGATATGGAGTTTCATGGTTATAGAAAAATCATTTTATTTGCATGTGAATTGACAATGATTGCAAAGAATTTTGTGATAATTCTTGAAAATCAATATTAGATTATTGTTAAGATTGTAATTTTGAAAATTGGTTTACTATGAATTTTTAAATTGGACTGGACTTTTAGAGAATTTGTTTTTGAGCTTGTATGATGGCCATGATGGAAAAATAGAGGCATTTAATTGTGTGAGAACCATGCAGCAGGTTTTTGAGACTCAGGACCTTAAATTTTTCATCACCGATGACCCTTTAAAAAAGTTGTTTTTGTTCAAAATAAAAATCAAGTTTTTATTAAGTTTTAACACTGGACATTATAAATTGCTATTTTATTTGAGTCATTAAGATCACATAGACTATGAAAATTCCCATACTAAGAAATACAAGAGGCATAATGAACACACGACCTTAACAAATATATCTGTTGCGTACAGATATTTACATGCAGTATCAAGTCAAGGTCGGACGTTGACTGCATAGAAGTCGGCAGCATTCCTCGGCATTTATCATTTGCTTATTTCATTGTAACAACCTTTGACCATATGCCAGACTAAAATTATACTCCAGATCGTTCAAATATTTGCTTAGTTCTCCTTAAAACTTTTGCAAAGAAGAGGAACATGAAATATTCATGTGCATATCAAGTGTAATTTAGTGGGGGAGTTTCTGGAAGTCATGAGTCCTTCCTGGGGTAGTGATGAAAGGTGACACCAGATGGCAGTGTAGGTCAGAGGTCATTTGAGAGATGGGGAGTGCATGCCACACAGGGCGGTTAATGAGAACTGAGCAGTGGACCTCTGTGCAAGCCACAAGCTGAATATTTTATATACAGGAACTAGTCAGCACAAGCTTTAACAATGTCTTGGCAAGATTTTGTGTATGACATAACAGGTAAAGCTAACTCTTTGAAAAAATAGTACCAAATTTGGTTTTATGAAACATTAGCTTAAACTATTCACTGATATGAGATTTTGGCTTATTTTGTTTCTTTGTTGTGAACAGAGGGATTTAATAGTTCAGGTGAGATGTAACCTGTTATCCCCAGATGGAGTCCCGACAGATTGGATTGAGGCATGGCCAATGCCCCCCTCTAATTTCCAACAACCCCATCAATTCCAACAACACATATATCAATCCCAACAAGTGATTGAAGTGTACTGAAGATATTTGATAAATCAGATCTATCTTATATGTTATATTTATCTAGAAATATGGTTGTATT
The DNA here is from genome assembly GCA_949316495.1 of Amphiduros pacificus. Lineage (NCBI taxonomy): Eukaryota > Metazoa > Annelida > Polychaeta > Phyllodocida > Hesionidae > Amphiduros > Amphiduros pacificus. Next base: position 10,838,894 of record OX439007.1, on the reverse strand, counting down.
CTATAAAGGAGAAGATTTGAACAAATCTATTTTCAATCAATTCCAACAATTCCATCTATCCCATGAACCAATATAATTCAATATTGATCATACCTTCAGTAAGTATTCTATGTACAGACCTGCACAGTCCATAAGCTCTGTACATTTTCCTACACATATATGGTAAACCCCATATTTCTAGAAATGAGAAGAATCGGATGTATCTGAACAATTCCATCTTTGGCTACTTCCTATAAATTCCAACAATTCTATCAATCCCATCTATAGCATGTCCTGTCCTTCTGTCTTGATAAACTGAAAGAAACCCATTTATCTGAACATTCTTCACATACCGGTATATCAAACCACCCTGCTAATCTATTGATGGTGTTAATGAGGCCCACCCATGGTGAGGTGTGGAATTAATGACTTTATTGTTTCTATCAACCATTTCAATCAGCCCCCTTGTAATCAGAATCAGATGAATCAGAACTAATGCATGTCTATTTGTAATCTACCCCTTGACTGTTACCATCCAGTTGAGAATTCAGGTCATGTTTCCAATTATAGTGTGCCAGTCAGGACAGCGTCATCACTCTGTCACCCCACTGAGAGAGGGGTATTACCCCAACTTACAGCCATCCTGAGACACACTCACACTGTCCCAGCCAATGGCTGAGTGTCCTGCCTGGGTAGTAACCCTAGGCAACCAGGGATGCTGCCCTTGTAAGACACACTAAAGCATGCGCACTGACAACAACTTGTTGCTGGGATTAAGGGATCTAATCCATTCTGACCCAATTATCCCTTGTCTTACACACATGTTGGCCTAGATTATGATCTTAACACAATCTGGGATTCACCACAAGTATATCTATAAATAACAAATTCAAAGTCTTGGTTAAATGGCCATGACAAGCACTTCCTTGTGCAGGGAGCGCAGGGATTGACCCCTAAAATGATGGAGGGATCAAGATTCTAAATTATGGGGGGTAAAATGTATCAGATAGCTTAGACCTTTGAAATATTACTTTCAATAACACATTTGAAGCTATTGGTAACCATCTTTTTGTCCAATGTTTTTGAAGAGAGCGGGAAGAGAGGGGTTTGTGAGACCAAGTTAGGGGAGATTCGAGTCAATCTGTGACCAACGTTGTCACAAGTTGTACAATATAACTTCTTTTTTTTCAATCCCCCAGTAATAAAATTTGGTATCCCTATAGAAAAGGCTACAGAGGGTGTATTTAGTACAACATATGCAAATTTCTTAGCATTCTTCCCCTCACAAAGGGCTTATAACTTAAAGTGTGAATTTTAGTGAAATTCTTTGCAAAACTTTGAGAGGGAATTCCCTTCTTAAAGCCCACTTAGAATGGGTTGTATGTCTAATAATTAATACATCAGGTCAACAACATGTCAAGATACTCTCAAAAACAAAGTTTGTGAAGATATCTTTTTGAAGAGAGCGGGAAGAGAGGCTTGTGTAAATATTTTTGGATTTTTTGTATAAAATTTGCTTCTTCACATTAAGACTACAAGGTACTTTTCTAATTAAAAGTCACACAAAATATTTTAATTTTGTATATTATGAATTGTACATTTAGTTGTGATTGTAAAGAACTTGACATATTGTGCTTTACTTAAATAGTATTTTCTTGAGTGAAGTTTCTGTGAGAGCAGGTTTTGAACAAAAGTGGTGTCCCTCTGAGGTGGGTGAGGCCAGGGTCCAGATAAGCCGTGTAATAGAATATAGAGGAGCAGGGAATGAATGGGCAGCTGATGCTATAATTGGAACATGACGTATTCCCGGGTTGTATGCCCAACTGATCCTTTATCAACCTTTTTTATGCTGTGGGGGTCTATCAGGAAGAGGGATGAAGCTCAGTCAAATCTACTCCGTACACTTATCAGAAAAGCCTGAACGACTTAGTGGATTCCTTCATGTCTGCATGTCCCCCTACAAAAAATGGGATGTGTCTGGACAATACACTATAACTTATAAGCATGTTTTCTATAAATTTATTTTCATAAATGGTTGGAAATGATGTTAAGATGAATCATATTTTATCCAATATCTAAATCGACCAACTCATATTGCTCAAAAGATCAAGAATTCATTTGTGGAATGATAGTCCTGTCTTCTGTATGTGTTAATTGGTATTATGTCATGCCACCTGGGGTACCCACATCTACCCTCTGACCTTCCCTCTGCTCTTACATACATCACCCAACTTGTGGTCAATGGTCTGTCAGAGCAAGATATATTCCTGCACTTTGAGGACATGGTCTCACATCAAAGCATAACAGTGTAAACATTATGTAATAGTAAACAAAGGACAGGGTGTTCCTCTGACTAAGATGGCACAGATACAATGTTAGCTAGAAATCTGCACATCCCCACAGCACACAAATTGATGTCTGCAGAGTTGTACTTCTTTAGTTTTTATTCAAATTGATCATGATTGATTGATAAAGTTGACTATCTTTACTTTATGTTGTCAAGACATAAACTAATGATCCTGGTAATATATCAGACGTGTTGAGCAGATTAAGAGTCTGTCACCAGCAGGTCAATTGTGGGATGCATGTTAGTACAACAATGACTACAAGAAGTAGTTACCCACATGATTATCTTGCATGGGAAATTTAGACAAAAGATTGAAGGTGGTGTTATTAAAAGTTAGATGTGTTTTGAATGCCTTCACAGCAAGGTGGTTTCATGCCCCTGTGCCAGAGATGACAATCAGCCCCTTGTCTGATATTATCAACACCTCATGAGGTTTTGGTATCATGTTTACCCACTTCCAGAATTTGCCACCTCCAGATATATATTGCTCTCAATTTCTGACCATCTTTTCTGCCAACATCCCAGTATAATTTTGTGACAATTAGAATTTTGATGAAAGCATAAAATATCTCTATCATTATCATTATTCAACTTTTTTTCATGGATTTACCATTTTCAAAAGAAAGAAACTTAAAATGTATTAATAGATATGCTAATAATTATGTGATTTCTAGAGATAGTTTTCCAACAAAGATTTGTATATTGCAAAATATTGTGTCAAAGAAATAAAGTAAAAATCATCTTGATGAAATGATGTATAACAGTAACATTTTAAGATCAAAATGTGTACAAAATATCACCAAGTGACAAAGCAATCTGATATCATTCGGCATCATTGTAGTGTCCCTGGTGGTGGAGCATCTGTCACACCTCACATATTGCAAAGAGCCTATATCAATTTTATAGGGTCTTTTCTGAATGTGTAATCACAACATTTGACAAGGTGGTGTGGGTCACAGAAGGTTTGGTTATGGCATGGTCTTATCAGTCTAAATAATTACATGCATCACATAACTTGAAAGACCTTAAATGCAGTGCTTGATTCTATGTGATGAAGTACTAATTCTATGTGATGAACTGATGACTTTATTGCCCCATTTAGCCACATGTGTTCTGTAGAATGTAAGTCAATCCACATTCAATTGATGGGATAGATATACATATTGTTGGAAAGATGGGATTGATGGTGAATTGCTTGGGCCTTTGGCCATGGATGATTGGATTAGACATAGTTTTTGTGACACAAAAATGTGAATAAATGAGGTCACTCAGGTCGTCATGTGATCATATTGTCTCATGCCTTATGTATGCATTACCAAATCGAAGTTGGAAACTGCAAGGACTTCCAGTATTGAGGTATTAATATCATGACCTTTGTATCTCCGAGGCTGGGAGTCCCTGTCTCCCTACGTATCTCCTATGCTAGGAGTCTATGTCTTGGCCCGTGGGCATACCCGTGGCTATGTGGACTTATTAGTTGCTCACGTGGCTGCTGTAGAGAGCAGATTGATTGGTGTTTAACTGGTCCTGGCAGCTTATCATAGTGAAAGGTCCTCGAGTCAGGAACACGACACAATCCTCAGTATTGCAGGACCTCAATACAACCGGACACAATCCTCAATACAACAGGACGCAATCCTCAATTCAACAGGACACACTCCTCAATACAACAGGACACAATCCTCAATACAACAGGACACACTCCTCAATACTACAGGACACAATCCTCAATACAACAGGACACAATCCTCAATACAACAGGACACAATCCTCAATACAACAGGACACACTCCTCAATACAACAGGACACACTCCTCAATACTACAGGACACACTCCTCAATACTACAGGACACAATCCTCAATACTACAGAACACTATCCTCAATACTACAGGACAATCCCCAATACTTTAAGACACAATCCACAATACTTCAGACACAATCCTCAATACTACAGGACACAATCCCCAATACTTCAGACACAATCCTCAATACTACAGGACGCAATCCTCAATACAACAGGACGCAATCCTCAATACTACAGGACACACTCCTCAATACTACAGGACACAATGCTCAATACAACAGGACACACTCCTCAATACTACAGGACGCAATCCTCAATACTTCAGACACAATCCTCAATACTACAGAACACTATCCTCAATACTACAGGACACACTCCTCAATATTACAGAACACAATCCTCAATACTACAGGACACAATGCTCAATACTACAGGACACACTCCTCAATATTACAGAACACTATCCTCAATACTACAGGACAATCCCCAATACTTTAGGACACAATCCACAATACTTCAGACACAATACTCAATACTACAGGACACAATGCTCAATACTACAGGACACACTCTTCAATATTACAGAACACACTCCTCAATACTACAGGACACAATGCTCAATACAACAGGACACACTCCTCAATACTACAGGACACAATCCCCAATACTTCAGACACAATCCTCAATACTACAGGACACAGTGCTCAATACTACAGGACACACTCCTCAATATTACAGAACACTATCCTCAATACTACAGGACAATCCCCAATACTTTAGGACACAATCCACAATACTTCAGACACAATCCTCAATACTACAGGACACAATCCCCAATACTTCAGACACAATCCTCAATACTACAGGACGCAATCCTCAATACAACAGGACGCAATCCTCAATACTACAGGACACACTCCTCAATACTACAGGACACAATGCTCAATACAACAGGACACAATCCTCAATACTACAGGACACAATCCTCAATACTACAGGACAATCCCCAATACTACAGGACACACTCCTCAATACTACAGGACACACTCCTCAATACTACAGGACACAATCCTCAATACTACAGAACACTATCCTCAATACTACAGGACAATCCCCAATACTTTAGGACACAATCCACAATACTTCAGACACAATCCTCAATACTACAGGACACAATCCCCAATACTTCAGACACAATCCTCAATACTACAGGACGCAATCCTCAATACAACAGGATGCAATCCTCAATACTACAGGACACACTCCTCAATACTACAGGACACAATGCTCAATACAACAGGACACACTCCTCAATACTACAGGACGCAATCCTCAATACTTCAGACACAATCCTCAATACTACAGAACACTATCCTCAATACTACAGGACACACTCCTCAATATTACAGAACACAATCCTCAATACTACAGGACACAATGCTCAATACTACAGGACACACTCCTCAATATTACAGAACACTATCCTCAATACTACAGGACAATCCCCAATACTTTAGGACACAATCCACAATACTTCAGACACAATCCTCAATACTACAGGACACAATGCTCAATACTACAGGACATACTCCTCAATATTACAGAACACACTCCTCAATACTACAGGACACAATGCTCAATACAACAGGACACACTCCTCAATACTACAGGACACAATCCCCAATACTTCAGACACAATCCTCAATACTACAGGACACAATGCTCAATACTACAGGACACACTCCTCAATATTACAGAACACTATCCTCAATACTACAGGACAATCCCCAATACTTTAGGACACAATCCACAATACTTCAGACACAATCCTCAATACTACAGGACACAATCCCCAATACTTCAGACACAATCCTCAATACTACAGGACGCAATCCTCAATACAACAGGACGCAATCCTCAATACTACAGGACACACTCCTCAATACTACAGGACACAATGCTCAATACAACAGGACACAATCCTCAATACTTCAGACACAATCCTCAATACTACAGAACACAATCCCCAATACTTCAGACACAATCCTCAATACAACAGGACGCAATCCTCAATACAACAGGACGCAATCCTCAATACTACGGGACACACTCCTCAATACTACAGGACACAATCCTCAATACAACAGGACACAATCCTCAATACTACAGGACACAATCCTCAATACTACAGGACACAATCCTCAATACTACAGGACACAATCCTCAATATTACAGGACACAATCCTCAATACTACAGGACACAATCCTCAATACTACAGGACACAATCCTCAATACTACAGGACACAATCCTCAATACTTCAGACACAATCCTCAATACTACAGGACACAATCCTCAATACTACAGGACACAATCCTCAATACAACAGGACACAATCCTAAATGCTTCAGACACAATCCTCAATACAACAGGACGCAATCCTCAATACAACAGGACGCAATCCTCAATACTACAGGACACACTCCTCAATACTACAGGACACAATCCTCAATACAACAGGACACAATCCTCAATACTACAGGACACAATCCTCAATACTACAGGACACAATCCTCAATACTACAGGACACAATCCTCAATATTACAGGACACAATCCTCAATACTACAGGACACAATCCTCAATACTACAGGACACAATCCTCAATACTACAGGACACAATCCTCAATACTTCAGACACAATCCTCAATACTACAGGACACAATCCTCAATACTACAGGACACAATCCTCAATACAACAGGACACAATCCTAAATGCTTCAGACACAATCCTCAATACTACAGGACACAATCCTCAATACTACAGGACACAATCCTCAATACTACAGGACACAATCCTCAATACAACAGGACACAATCCTCAATACTACAGGCCACAATCCTCAATACTACAGGACACAATCCTCAATACTACAGGACACAATCCTCAATACTTCAGACACAATCCTCAATACAACAGGACACACTCCTCAATACTACAGGACACAATCCTCAATACTTCTGGACCACAATCCTCAATACTACAGGACACAATCCTCAATACTTCAGACACAATCCTCAATACTTCAGACACAATCCTCCATACTACAAAAGACATATGAACATATTACACACAGATTCCTGATTTCTGCAACTCCATAAACAATGTGTTTCTTATATATCTCAAATGTTGTAACATTTTGATTACTTTTGTTATAAGATATATTATCGACTGCAATGCCTTTTTTTCTGTTATTACTGAAGAATGTTATTTTCCTCTCTGCCTGATAAAAAGCAGCAAATGTTTTATGTATACACAGTTCTATATTCCCAATATCTATTGGTTTCCTTATTATTACATTTGTGTGGCCATCGAGGAAAGCACGGCATGCATACAGAAATACCCCTGTGCCTGTGTCATATTTGGATGGGGATATGAAAACATTGCTAGTTGTGTTACACTATTTGTCTGATTGCTGATCTGGTGGTGGTTGATAGAGTTCACACACACCAGGAAAGGACAGAAGTGTAAAGGACATTGTGTGTATATTTCAAAAGGTTTACTGCATGCATAACATTGACGAAATATATTTGATGATTGTGAGTGTTAAACGGAAAGCGTTCACGATCGTGTACAAAAGTAGGATTGCTGGTTGTATTGGGTTTCTTTGCTCTCTATTTTAATTTAAAGTGCAAAGTACTGCTCAGACATCCAGTACGATTGTAAACTTTATGCTTCTCCTTGGTGGAAGATAGGGGACCTGTCCATGGGCATTTCCCTGATCCCTGCAAATTGGAAAGCCTTTGTGGCTTTGTCCCTCACCAATGCCCTTTGACTGGTATCTACAATGATCTGTGAAGCTAATGTAAAACCTTTGTTCTCAAAGGCAGAGTAAGTGTGACTGAAAAAGAGACCAGTCCTTTCATGTGGATGAAAAATTAGATAGGTTACCCGTCCATTGCTTCAGATTGGATACTTTTCTATCAATTTTGAAAGAGAGTCCATCACATGATGTAGGCAATCTGTCCATTTGAGAGAGGAGACCAGTCCATTATTCCAGATAGGAGACCTGTCTATTACTCCAGATTGGAGACCTCTCCATTACTCCAGATTGGAGACCTCTCCATTACTCCAGACAGGAGACCTGTCCTCTTACTCCAGATAGGAGACCTGTATGTTATTCCAGATAGGAGACCTGTATATTACTCCAAATAGGAGACCTATCTTACATTGTTAAAGTATTGAGCATGTTGAGGGATGAACATAGACTCATCCATCACAGAAGATAGATGATTGTCCTAATGCATAAAGAGCAAGGTGGTTGAGATGGGTTGCTTGATGGAGCATATATGAGATGTATTGTAGTTACTAGGGTGGCCAGACTGTGATAATATGGATTAATATCATCTAGACTTCATCTCAAGTGAATATTGATATTGATGTGATCTCTATTCAGGGTACTCCAAGCACTGGGTGGAATAATTGGCAAATTAATCTCACAAATGCCAGTACACACATATCACTTAAAGGGATTAAGCACCGATTTTGAAAAAAACGTTTAAAATTCACATATTGGTAATAAATGTATTTGTCTTTCATGTTTATAAACTTTTTGAAAAATGTATCCCCATCAATGTCTGTAAAACCTATTTGAACATGAACCTCACATATAGGCCCCTAATGAAAGCACACTCCTTTCTTGGCGTCATTTTTATGTGGAGTGTCATCATAGAGGCACTGAAAGGTAAATGACGTCATAAGAGCATGGAAATATGCTTATGACGTCATGAAATGTATTGTCTTTTGAATAGTACCAAAATGACGTCAAACAGTGCTACCCCACTTTGAGCCTCAATTGAGGTCAAATAAAGTTCACGCTACCCGTGTTTACCCGTCACGTGCAGCCATGGACTGAGAAAATCTTATACAGACTGTGCAACTTCTATGTCTTGTAGCAACTTTTCTTTTTGCTTGATGTCAGACTTTAGTACATCATGGTGTTCATATGTATATATACTGTTGCAAAATCAAGAAAACAGGATTGGTGCTTAATACCTTTAACATAAATGATATTATTCTTCAGAGTCTACATGATAAACAACTAGATTAAGATAATCCAAAACTTATTTCACTGATATGAATATATTGTATGACAGGCAACATTACAATAGTATTTATTTGGGAAAACAATATTGCAAATATCTAAGATGTGGCATTGGAGAAAGTTTTATTAAAGATAACAGAATGATGTATTTGTTGTGGTAAATGTTATGTGTAATATATTGCTTAATACTTTTGGTAATTTAGATATTGATTAAAGCATCCTAATCTTAATATTAAATTATTTCTTTGCAGTTCTTATGCAATGGCAGCAGATCAGGGTGCAGTCACAAAAGACTATCACAGATATCGCACCACAGCAACCATTCAAACTGTAGCCATAGTAACTGCAGTTGTCACCATGGCAACCATAGCAACAGGAGCAGTTGTCATAGTATTTCACAGTGCAACCACAGACACTCCCATTGTGATATGAACAATGAACACCATGACAACCACCATGACTTTCGTATAAGCATAGAGGGTGGTGTAGAGATGGTTGCTATGGAAGCGTTGACGCCGAGGGAATCTTTATGTTTAGAATCGTCGTATTCAGAGGCAGAATTACTCGCCAGATTACAAGTGCTGGCTGAACGATATGGAGCTGATCTCAGAACTCATCCCCAAGATGTCTTTCTTCGTCTTCTGGATTTACGTGATATGATAATGGCAATGCAAAATGGGGATGATCCAACGGTGAGTACGAGATAGAGATCCCGAATGCACTACACTTACTGATAGATCCCGAATGCACTACACTTACTGTTAGATCCCGAATGCACTACACTTACTGATAGATCCCAAATGCACTACACTTACTGATAGATCCCGAATGCACTACACTTACTGATAGATCCCGAATGCACTACACTTACTGTAAGATCCCAAATGCACTACACTTACTGTTAGATCCCGAATGCACTACACTTACTGATAGATCCCAAATGCACTACACTTACTGATAAATCCCGAATGCACTACACTTACTGATAGATCCCGAATGCACTACACTTACTGATAGAGATACCAAATGCACTACACTTACTGTTAGATCCCGAATGCACTACACTTACTGATAGAGATTCCAAATGCGCTACACTTACTGATAGATCCCGAATGCACTACACTTACTGTTAGATCCCAAATGCACTACACTTACTGATAGATATCCCGAATGCACTACACTTACTGATAGATCCCGAATGCACTACACTTACTGATAGATCCCGAATGCACTACACTTACTGATAGAGATCCAAGTGCACTACACTTACTGATAGATCCCGAATGCACTACACTTACTGATAGATCCCGAATGCACTACACTTACTGTTAGATCCCGAATGCACTACACTTACTGTTAGATCCAGAATGCACTACACTTACTGATAGATCCCGAATGCACTACACTTACTGATAGATCCCGAATGCACTACACTTACTGATAGATCCCGAATGCACTACACTTACTGATAGATCCCGAATGCACTACACTTACTGATAGATCCCGAATGCACTACACTTACTGATAGATCCCGAATGCACTACACTTACTGATAGATTCCGAATGCACTACACTTACTGATAGATCCCGAATGCACTACACTTACTGATAGAGATCCAAGTGCACTACACTTACTGATAGATCCCGAATGCACTACACTTACTGATAGATCCCGAATGCACTACACTTACTGATAGATCCCGAATGCACTACACTTACTGATAGAGATCCAAGTGCACTACACTTACTGATAGATCCCGAATGCACTACACTTACTGATAGATCCCGAATGCACTACACTTACTGATAGATCCCGAATGCACTACACTTACTGTTAGATCCCGAATGCACTACACTTACTGTTAGATCCCGAATGCACTACACTTACTGTTAGATCCCGAATGCACTACACTTACTGATAGATCCCGAATGCACTACACTTACTGTTAGATCCCGAATGCACTACACTTACTGTTAGATCCCGAATGCACTACACTTACTGTTAGATCCCGAATGCACTACACTTACTGATAGATCCCAAATGCACTACACTTGCTGTGTGAATCCCGAATGCACTACACTTACTGTTAGATCCCGAATGCACTACACTTACTGTTAGATCCCGAATGCACTACACTTACTGATAGATCCCGAATGCACTACACTTACTGTTAGATCCCGAATGCACTACACTTACTGATAGATCCCGAATGCACTACACTTACTGATAGATCCCGAATGCACTACACTTACTGTTAGATCCCGAATGCACTACACTTACTGATAGATCCAGAGTGCACTTCACTTACTGATAGATCCAGAGTGCACTTCACTTACTGATAGATATCCCGAATGCACTACACTTACTGATAGATCCTGAATGCACTTTGTATGTTTGCATCATGATCAGTTCAATTATATTATTATATTGCTATGGTGTTTGTATGTTTGCAGCCTGACCAGTTCAGTCATATTATTATATTGCTATGGTGTTTGTATGTTTGCAGCCTGATCAGTTTAGTTATATTATTATATTGCTATGGTGTTTGTATGTTTGCAGCCTGACCAGTTCAGTTATATTATTATATTGCTATGGTGTTTGTATGTTTGCAGCCTGACCAGTTCAGTGGGGAGCCGAGGACTGGACCTTACAGTATGTTCAGCGTGTATGGTCAGTCTCCTAGGAGTGTTCCTCCACCCCTGCCAGCCTGCCCACCGGTAAGACTACCCCCTATTCCTCTCACCGAAACCCTCAAGTGGCCAGTCTCCGCAAAGACTGACCAATAGCCATGCTACTGACATACAGTGATATTGCCCAGTTCTGGACAAATATTGCTTTGAGTTCATGCATGGCCAATATTACACATTATGGTCATATAAACCTAAATAGATCTCAACTTTCCCTGGAGCACAATGCATTGATGTATTGGGAATTATTGAATATGAATAGATAGTTTTAAGGTTGATCACAAACAATTATATTGGGAAGTGAGGAATTTGAAAGAAATCTTTTGAACTGTTTGTGACTAAATATTATATATAATTGTTTTTGTTTAAGAGAAAGGATATTTTGAGCAAGTAATGTTTTGAAGAATCTAGTAATATTCTAAAAATATTCAGCCATTGTAAATTTCTAGATGAGAGAAATATTTAAAATGTCATCATGAATTTTTTATTTTATTTTATTTTTTTAACATTGTTTTTCACAAAAGAAGTGATCATGTTAATCATGAGATAAAAGAATGCTTAATGTTTGCAGCCCTCTAGTAATTATGAGGACCCGCAGGACTTGGACCCCACAGCCAGATCATCTCCCTCGCATTCCAGCAGGTAAATACATACTCTTATTAAAGCACCAGGCACTCTTAATGCTGAGCAGCATTCTGTTCAAAGTCTTGAAGACTTAGAGGAATAGCATGACTGTATTGAGTCATTTAGTGATGTGAGTGAATGGATTATTTGCAGACAGATGTAGATTAGAAGGCTCTAGAGGTATGAGACACTAATCCTTCCATTTGTAATAATCTAGAGTTAATCCTGCCAGGGCTTCTCTAAGTTTGACAGTTTCATAATAGAAGTCTGAAATTCTAATATGAATTATTTCTCCTTATTGGATTATTTGTATATAAGTCATTCTCAATATGAGCAAATGGCTCTCGGCTCCATTCTGTCCCGTTCCTGGATTCTCAGAGATCATTGATTATCAAGGCATTTCACTTGTTTGGTGATTCTATCTGAATGGGCTGAAATAGTTTGCCAAAGGAAAAGGGCTACGAGCTTGTGGAGCAAAAAGGTCACCTGGTTCAATAGACAGTTGTCTGTGGTAGTTTCCCTGGGGACTCTTGTGAAAATCAAGATGTGTTTTGACAAGGCCTCACAATAAACAGACATGTTGTTGTTTATGTGGATAGGGTAACCGACTTGTTGTCTTGGAGGCGTCTGACCGGTCCACCAGCAGGGAAGGGATTTCTCCGAGGACATGATGATTTATTAGGGGACCTGACCAACGCCACACATGAGATAAATATAATGCCAATGATTCTCATTTAAGAGAATTGCCCATTGACTTTATAATCAGATGTCATTTGATCAATTCAGATCTGAGCTTCAGTTTGCAAATTTATTCTAATTCCAAACGGGTAATGGATACTATGTTCTGGGACGGGTTCACGAGATGGGCTGGTTTGGTAGATTAATAACAAAGTTTCATGCAAAATTGTATTGAAAAATCCACATCATTAGTTATTTTTCAATATCTTTTTGAAATATTGGAATTTAGCATATTTATAAGTGATTTCTGGAGAGACCGAGAGGAAAGGTTGGAGGGAGTATGGTCCAGATGCCAGTCAGGCTATTAGCATGTGCCAGACAAAAAGATCAAGATTCTTATCACATAACAATGTCCGGAAATAAACAGACTGTATAAATATGAGAGCGGGGAGCCATGCCCCACCGCTTGACACAGATGGCTAGATAATACCCAGCATGCATTGCTCAGTGCAGTGGTCTGTAAAGCAGAGTCTCCTCTGATTCATCCAGGCCATGTTGCTCCATAGAAAACCTGAACAGATCCAGACTAAAAGCTTCTGTTTGTGTCAAATATTACATTATTTGTGTTAACTTATTTCAAATTTCAACTTTTGATAAGAACATCTTTTCGATATATTCTACGAAATAAATCAATTTTGAAATGAAAATTGATTAATTTTGTAAATACAGTTAGTAAATTTTGTTCAGGAAAGAAAATAAATCCTAAAAATGTCAGCCAAACTAAGCATGTTATTCACAAATGTAAAATATTTAAAACATTGCAAGTTGTTTAATCCTGGGAAATGTAGGTGATGCTGTTTTATGCCTCAGAAGCTGATATTGTGCAGTTAACAGCTTGGAGATGGGTTTGAGGCCTTGATAGATATTGGACATTAGTGTGTAGTATATGACCGTGTGGGGTGGGAGTGGGGAGCAGGATTGATGTGCCAAGTCTCAAACATCCATTCATGGCCACAACAATCCTATTTGGTGATTGACTGAGGCCGTATGTCTGTTTGGAGACGCGGGATAACAATGTTTTTGGTCGGCCAGATGGATGTTTCGTCACATCCCTCATAGGCTCATTCTGTTACTGATGGCAGGAACGCAGAGACAGAATCAAGTTCCCCATCTCCTGATTGGTTGATATAGAAGCAGATAAATAAACTGAAAATTAATAGCAAAAATCACAGAGCATTTACTAGATATCAAGTTGTGTCTCATCATTATCAATTGGATTTAATCTAACATATATTTATTTACTAAATATGAAATTAATTGTTATAAACTTCATAAAAAAACATAGCGTAGTGACTTCTCAATCAATCTCTGTATAACAAAGGGAAAAAGGGTCAATTGATAATAAGGACAATATTACATTGTGTAATTAATTTTTATATAGACCAAAACTAGATAAAATGGCAATGGATAAAGCAAATATTTAGAATAATGGAAATATATTTTCCCATATTAAGCTCACAGAGCTAATGCAAGCGCTGTCAATCATGGACCCCAATTCACGTCATTACTCATGACCAATTTGAGCCTATTTCCCATCTTTTTTTCTCCATTTTGAGGTTGAGACATAATGTAAGAAACTGGGGATTATTTGATGCCATGTTGAGCTGAATGTCTAATGAGGACTATGGTTTTGAGAGCATTTCATCTCGGACTCGTGGAGGAGATATTAGTTGTGTCATGCATACTCAGGCTTAGCAATCTGTATACTTTCCCACACATCTGTATGCTGCAAGAAAGGTCAGGCCAAACTTACTTTACAACCAGCTTCATGGACCTTCCATGACAATTTCTGGGAGGGTTGATATTAATATCAATACATATAACGTCTCATAAAATTTCACACTATGGTATTCTGATCAGATAAATTTCTCATAACTATATTTTTAGTTAACATCGTTTGACTCATACACATTTTGAAACCTTTTGAAATCTTCAGGAGGATATGAAGCATCACATATCAAATTGCTTTGGCCTGATTCTTAGTTTCTTAGTTTTAATCCACAACAATGTAATGTGTGGAGATATACATACATAACATAATATCTATCATAACATCCAGCAGTAGGGATAACAGGAAGTATGTTTACAAATGTCCAATTTATCGATGGAAGCCTTTCCTGTGTACACACGCCCACTGTTGCCCAGCATATTTGTGTCTGGTGTATAAGTCTTGACATTATTGCCAGCATCCTGAATCAACATATCTGGTCTGTTTCAAATGTAACCTATTTCTACGAACAATGTGATTTGGCCACCAGGGGGAAGCAGACCGGGGTCAACATGGTTGTAATAGTACTCAGCAGATTGTGTATATAGTGGTCACTGCCACGGTCACTGCTACGGTCAATGCTACGGTCACTGCTGTGTCCACTACTATATACACAGACTTGGTTTCCTAACTGCACCCACCCAAGCCTCTCTACACACCGGGCTGCTTCAATCATCCAAACTTGTTTGCTTCTGAAATCAAATATTTGCAGGCCAGATTGAGTGTATATATTGCATATAACATAATGTGCTGTTTACCATATCATCCTGGAAACACAAGCAAGGCATGCTGTAAAGTGTACATGACCTCATCAGGCTGAGCTAACCATCACACGCAAGGCTTGCTGTAAAGTGTACATGACCTCATCAGGCTGAGCTAACCATCACACGCAAGGCTTGCTGTAAAGTGTACATGACCTCATCAGGCTGAGCTAACCATCACACGCAAGGCTTGCTGTAAAGTGTACATGACCTCATCAGGCTGAGCTAACCATCACACGCAAGGCTTGCTGTAAAGTGTACATGACCTCATCAGGCTGAGCTAACCATCACACGCAAGGCTTGCTGTAAAGTGTACATGACCTCATCAGGCTGAGCTAACCATCACACGCAAGGCTTGCTGTAAAGTGTACATGACCTCATCAGGCTGAGCTAACCATCACACGCAAGGCTTGCTGCAAAGTGTACATGACCTCATCAGGCTGAGCTAACCATCACACGCAAGGCATGCTGTAAAGTGTACATGACCTCATCAGGCTGAGCTAACCATCACACGCAAGGCTTGCTGTAAAGTGTACATGACCTCATCAGGCTGAGCTAACCATCACACGCAAGGCTTGCTGTAAAGTGTACATGACCTCATCAGGCTGAGCTAACCATCACACGCAAGGCTTGCTGTAAAGTGTACATGACCTCATCAGGCTGAGCTAACCATCACACGCAAGGCTTGCTGTAAAGTGTACATGACCTCATCAGGCTGAGCTAACCATCACACGCAAGGCTTGCTGTAAAGTGTACATGACCTCATCAGGCTGAGCTAACCATCACACGCAAGGCTTGCTGTAAAGTGTACATGACCTCATCAGGCTGTTTACCATATCATCCTGGAAACACAAGCAAGGCATGCTGTAAAGTGTACATGACCTCATCAGGCTGAGCTAACCATCACACGCAAGGCTTGCTGTAAAGTGTACATGACCTCATCAGGCTGTTTACCATATCATCCTGGAAACACAAGCAAGGCATGCTGTAAAGTGTACATGACCTCATCAGGCTGAGCTAACCATCACACGCAAGGCTTGCTGTAAAGTGTACATGACCTCATCAGGCTGAGCTAACCATCACACGCAAGGCTTGCTGTAAAGTGTACATGACCTCATCAGGCTGAGCTAACCATCACACGCAAGGCTTGCTGTAAAGTGTACATGACCTCATCAGGCTGAGCTAACCATCACACGCAAGGCTTGCTGTAAAGTGTACATGACCTCATCAGGCTGTTTACCATATCATCCTGGAAACACAAGCAAGGCATGCTGTAAAGTGTACATGACCTCATCAGGCTGAGCTAACCATCACACGCAAGGCTTGCTGTAAAGTGTACATGACCTCATCAGGCTGAGCTAACCATCACACGCAAGGCTTGCTGTAAAGTGTACATGACCTCATCAGGCTGTTTACCATATCATCCTGGAAACACAAGCAAGGCATGCTGTAAAGTGTACATGACCTCATCAGGCTGAGGTAACCATCACACGCAAGGCATGCTGTAAAGTGTACATGACCTCATCAGGCTGAGCTAACCATCACACGCAAGGCTTGCTGTAAAGTGTACATGACCTCATCAGGCTGAGCTAACCATCACACGCAAGGCTTGCTGTAAAGTGTACATGACCTCATCAGGCTGAGCTAACCATCACACGCAAGGCTTGCTGTAAAGTGTACATGACCTCATCAGGCTGTTTACCATATCATCCTGGAAACACAAGCAAGGCATGCTGTAAAGTGTACATGACCTCATCAGGCTGAGCTAACCATCACACGCAAGGCTTGCTGTAAAGTGTACATGACCTCATCAGGCTGTTTACCATATCATCCTGGAAACACAAGCAAGGCATGCTGTAAAGTGTACATGACCTCATCAGGCTGAGCTAACCATCACACGCAAGGCTTGCTGTAAAGTGTACATGACCTCATCAGGCTGTTTACCATATCATCCTGGAAACACAAGCAAGGCATGCTGTAAAGTGTACATGACCTCATCAGGCTGAGCTAACCATCACACGCAAGGCATGCTGTAAAGTGTACATGACCTCATCAGGCTGAGCTAACCATCACACGCAAGGCTTGCTGTAAAGTGTACATGACCTCATCAGGCTGAGCTAACCATCACACGCAAGGCTTGCTGTAAAGTGTACATGACCTCATCAGGCTGAGCTAACCATCACACGCAAGGCTTGCTGTAAAGTGTACATGACCTCATCAGGCTGAGCTAACCATCACACGCAAGGCTTGCTGCAAAGTGTACATGACCTCATCAGGCTGAGCTAACCATCACACGCAAGGCATGCTGCAAAGTGTACATGACCTCATCAGGCTGAGCTAACCATCACACGCAAGGCATGCAGCAAAGTGTACATGACCTCATCAGGCTGAGCTAACCATCACACGCAAGGCATGCTGTAAGTGTACATGACCTCATCAGGCTGGGATAACCATCACACGCAAGGCATGCTGTAAGTGTACATGACCTCATCAGGCTGGGATAACCATCACACGCAAGGCATGCTGTAAAGTGTACATGACCTCATCAAGCATGCTGTAAAGTGTACATGACCTCATCAGGCATGCTGTTAAGTGTACATGACCTCATCAGGCATGCTGTTAAGTGTACATGACCTTGTCAGGCGTGCTGTAAAGTGTACATGACCTCATCAGGCATGCTGTTAAGTGTACATGACCTCATCAGGCATGCTGTTAAGTGTACATGACCTCATCAGGCATGCTGTTAAGTGTACATGACCTCGTCAGGCGTGCTGTAAAGTGTACATGACCTCATCAGGCATGCTGTAAGTGTACATGACCTCATCAGGCATGCTGTAAGTGTACATGACCTCATCAGGCATGCTGTAAGTGTACATGACCTCATCAGGCATGCTGTAAGTGTACATGACCTCATCAGGCATGCTGTAAGGTGTACACAACCTCCTCAGATGGCAGAGGTAGTTAGAACATAAAAGAGGCAAAGTTAACTTGTTATTGTATATTTACAGTATTATTTAGTTTTGGATACCTTTGAAGAAGCTGTCATGTAGATATTCAACATACCTTAGCTTTCTTACCTTAGGGGATCAGCAGTATTTAAAATAATGTACACATTACCTGCAACTATGTCTCTCTATTCTATTATTCATCTTCTTTGGCTTTGTCTCTCAGCCCAAATTTGTGCATTTTTTATCTCCTTGTTGTACAATTTTGATGAAAATCTACAGTGCATGTGTTTATATATATTTACTGACTGCGGATTGTCCTTCTCTGAATTTAAGCTGCTGTGCATGTAAATAAAAGTGTGATTATTGCTTGGGGGCTCTTGCCATTATCAAAAACATGGCCGAAGAATAAGAATTTATGTGACACTTAACGGTAACATATACTCCCCATGAAAAGGAGCCACCCTCCATTTGTACAGAAAGGTGGGACTGAAGCTTAATATACATGGAGATGCTAAAAAAACGAGAGGATTTTGGCCATTTTTCATGATTATGTATTGCAGAATAAAAGACATGCCACGCAATAATGGGAGGAGATGTTCTATAAATCCATGTTTATTGATATGAACATGACCCGCGGTGCATTTGTATGAAACTTGCAGGGCATAGGCAGATATGAGGCATTAATCTTGCTGAGTCTGTGTGATGCAAACACGCATCAATGCCACAATGTGCCCGCCAAACTTCCCTTTGTGCCGAGATCCTGGTATTGAGGATTTTGGTGCTGGCAGAATGTTTGCCGTGAGGAATTGATTGGAATTTGTGTTTGACAGGATTACACTGTGCGTCTGGGGAAGAGTGCTCTTTTGTCGCTGGGGAAAAGAACATGCACTCAGAGAGAATATGATGGGACAACATCAGCTTGGGAACTAAAGGGGAAAAGGGCAACTTGTGTCTCAGGGAGAAATGTCAACTATTTTATCAAGGCAAAAGGTCATCCTTTCGTGTCATGCAAAAAGGTCAAGTTCTCTATCACGAAAAAAACGGACATCTTAGAATCAGGGTAAGAGGGCAACTGTTCTCTGTGTAAATGATTGCAACAAAAGTTTAAATTAAGTAAAGTAAGCCTCATGTTATTACAGAGATGTTAAAGATATTTCCCCTGAAACCATCACATATTGTATAGTAATATTATTTATCTTTCATGACTTTTTGTTTTGGAACTTTGGCTTGTTACTTGGGATGTCCAATATTTCAAGCATGGTCATATTAGCAGAGTCACATGGAACAGACTAACTGGTGCCATGTGTCGGGGCTAAGTGACAGAGATATATTGAGATGCGAGGAGACCCGACAAAGTCAGGAAAACATCATTACCATCCTATTAGTGTGGAAGAGATGCACAACAACCTGAACCAATGCTAGAGTGTATATTCACACCAACAAAAATGGACCAATGTTTTATGATCAGTTTTAAACATTTACATCTCATATTGTGTGACATGATGGGTGGCAAACAAAAAAATATTCACCACCAAACAAATTCCTTTCAGACTCCTGAACAAAAGAGCATTTGGGAAAAACAGAGCATGTGTTTTTAAGTCTGGGCCATATACCTATTTTGTCACATATAAACATGACTATGCAGTATAAAAGCATGGCTCTGCTGGATATGTATGGATTGACTTACCTGTGTGACCAATATGAGTTTGACTAATGGAGAATAAAGTGACTTATAGCTGATGGCATGTCAGCACAATGTGGCCCACTGAATGACCCAATAGCACTGTGGCCCTCTGAGTGACCCGTTAGAACTGAGGCCCTCTGAGTGACCCATTAGCTCTGTGATCCTCTGAGTGACCCGATAGCTCTGTGGCCCTCCGAATGACCCGTTAGCACTGTGGCCCTCTGAATGACCCATTAGCACTGTGGCCCTCTGAATGACCCATTACCTCTGTGGTCCTCTGAATGACCCGTTAGCACTGTGGTCCTCTGAATGACCCATTACCTCTGTGGTCCTCTGAATGACCCGTTAGCACTGTGGTCCTCTGAATGACCCATTACCTCTGTGGTCCTCTGAATGACCCGTTAGCTCTGTGGCCCTCTGAATGACCCATTAGCTCTGTGGTCCTCTGAATGACCCGTTAGCACTGTGGCCCTCTGAATGACCCGTTAGCTCTGTGGCCCTCTGAATGACCCGATAGCACTGTGGCCCTCTGAGTGACCCGTTAGCACTGTGGTCCTCTGAGTGACCCAATAGCTCTGTGGCCCTCTGAATGACCCATTAACTCTGTGGTCCTCTGAATGACCCGTTAGCACTGTGGTCCTCTGAATGACTCATTAGCTCTGTGGTCCTCTGAATGACCCGTTAGCACTGTGGTCCTCTGAATGACCCATTAGCTCTGTGGTCCTCTGAGTGACCCGATAGCACTGTGGTCCTCTGAGTGACCCGATAGCACTGTGGCCCTCTGAGTGACCCGTTAGCACTGTGGTCCTCTGAGTGACCCGTTAGCACTGTGGCCCTCTGAATGACCCATTACCTCTGTGGCCCTCTGAATGACCCGTTAGCACTGTGGTCCTCTGAGTGACCCGATAGCACTGTGGCCCTCTGAGTGACCCGTTAGCACTGTGGTCCTCTGAGTGACCCGTTAGCACTGTGGTCCTCTGAGTGACCCGTTAGCACTGTGGCCCTCTGAATGACCCATTACCTCTGTGGTCCTCTGAATGACCCATTAGCACTGTGGTCCTCTGAGTGACCCGATAGCACTGTGGCCCTCTGAGTGACCCGTTAGCACTGTGGTCCTCTGAGTGACCCGTTAGCACTGTGGCCCTCTGAATGACCCATTAGCACTGTGGTCCTCTGAGTGACCCAATAGCACTGTGGCCCTCTGAGTGACCCGTTAGCACTGTGGTCCTCTGAGTGACCCGTTAGCACTGTGGCCCTCTGAATGACCCATTAGCACTGTGGCCCTCTGAGTGACCCGTTAGCACTGTGGTCCTCTGAGTGACCCGTTAGCACTGTGGCCCTCTGAATGACCCGATAGCTCTGTGGCCCTCCGAATGACCCGTTAGCACTGTGGCCCTCTGAATGACCCATTACCTCTGTGGTCCTCTGAATGACCCATTAGCACTGTGGTCCTCTGAGTGACCCGATAGCACTGTGGCCCTCTGAATGACTCATTAGCTCTGTGGTCCTCTGAATGACCCGTTAGCACTGTGGCACTCTGAATGACCCGTTAGCACTGTGGCCCTCTGAATGACCCGTTAGCACTGTTGCCGTCTGAATGACCCGATAGCTCTGTGGCTCTCTGAATGACCCGTTAGCACTCTGGCCCTCTGAATGACCCAATAGCTCTGTGGTCCTCTGAATGACCCATTAGCACTGTGGCACTCTGAATGACCCGTTAGCACTGTGGCCCTCTGAATGACCCGTTAGCACTGTTGCCGTCTGAATGACCCGATAGCTCTGTGGCTCTCTGAATGACCCGTTAGCACTGTGGTCCTCTGAATGACCCGTTAGCACTGTGGTCCTACATGGTAGATGTGGTGTGTATCTAAGCCAACATGGGAAGGTCAGATCTATTGGTAAAGCATTTAGCCTCGTAAGATATTCATGCACTTTATTATATAAGGGGCCTCAATTGACACGGACTGGCCCAGAGGGGCAATTTACAGTTGGCAGTGTCTCCGGCAGCGAGATCTTGAGTCTGGGCTGCAGATTATCATTAGAGCTCCCTTTCTGGAGATATTCTCTTATGTATTCCATATAGTCAGCTGCACAAAGTCAATTTTGGCCGAAGCACAGTTTTATCTCAAATCACTACTCAGGAGATTGATGTAATCCAATTGTTTCTTAATCAATCAAGTGATAGCATTTTATTGAGATCCACCTCATGGTCTTTATTCAGCAAGGTACCTGAGAAAACAACACAGATCTCTGACCTCATGTGCATAATTGTTCATTCTAGCAGTAGCTTCTTGTCTTAAACACAGATATATATTCAGTTAATCTGCTTTAAAGGTTTCATTGTCCTTGTTAACGTGTTTGGCAAGCAGCTTTCGAGGGCACTCTGCTGACGGCCCAGTGGAGGATTGTGTATATTGTCAGACAAATCTAATATTTTATCTGGCATTTTCCACATGGTTCTAAAATATGAGATGATTTAATGAGATTATTAAAAAAACAAAATGCACTGAACTCTGCCTCCAAAGATGCCAAATATAATCTTCACTGTAAGTTAATATGAGAACGCCTGTAGGGGAATAGGAAGCCAATTCATGTGGAAAGAGATCGATATGGTATCAACTGTCATGCAGAATACTCAAAAAGCTTTAAAGGCAGATATAAGATGAGAATTTGAGTGGGGAAACAATAACACGAGACACCCTTATTGATTACTTTGAGGTTGTAGCAGTTACTTTAAGGTTGTAGCAGTTGTGGAGTAATAAGAAGGTTGGGACAAGGCAGAAATCACTTTTGTAATAAATCTACTTCCTGAGGTCAACAAATTTAGCATTTTTTAGATTAGGGCAAGGACATGTGAATAGTATATAGAGATTAGGAGAGGAGACAGATTAGTTGCCTGCATATATTATACTGGACCTGTCTGTAGCTGCCCCATAGGACCCTGTTGTTGATTGACAATGTCCTCAGACATCTTGTGTTTGTTGTGCTGACTGACATCTTGTGTTTATTTGATATCCAAACCCACAAAGTTAAAGAAAGTTGTAAATGAGAGGAAAGTGAATTTAGAACATATTCTGACTTTTTTTTATTGAGATTAATGATGTTCAAACAAAGACATATGTTGTTCACCATCTCTTACCATAGTTTATAAGATGGTCTCTGATTGGACAAAAATAATGCTCATAATCACTACAGTTGTCTCGACTGCCATGATTGGTCAGCCAGTAGGACTTGTATATGGCAGCCATAGAATTAATATTAAGATGTATACCAGATAGTGTGGTTCACATTGAGTTCCAAGCTTGGTGTGAGTTCGTGGGATCTGCTTTGGGTCCCATTGCATGATGGGAACACGTGCGAGTTCACACACAACTCTATCTCAAGTCTCCACACTGTATCTCCACTCGTTCCAACATCATTATTCCTCTCTTCCGATCATGCCCTCTCAGCAAAATGCCTCTCCAAAGAAAATAAGAAATGTCTTCTATATGTTAAACTGACCATGTTAAACAATTTGTCAATATGATATGTGCATAATCAATCTCACATTGATGATAGAAAATAGTATAGGAGCTTTCATTAAATGACTGCCATGAGATACCTCAAGGTTCAGGCAATATAGGTTTATCTCTTTGTGTAACTATAATTTATTGCCAACTGGCACAGTAGTGATAGACACAAGTCATAGAGAACTGGGCCAGTCTTGATGGAGGAGTGTTGTTTTCTGTCATGTGACGTGCAGGATGGTCATGTGACAGGAGTGGTCATGTGACAGGAGTGTAGGCGGGTTGCTAAAGGCACTTTGCACAGAGATCACACATTTCGTGACCTGTGGACTTCATCTGCCAATTTGTGATAAGACATGAGCAGCAAGTGCTGGAAAATTTTAGCTTTATTGAAAGAAACAAGTTAGTGGGTATTATATTATTTTCGTTCCCCCCAAAAAATAAACAGCACCAAAAATAAATATATTTGAACTGATCACAAAAGTTACCTGGAGTGAGATTTAAAAAGAAAGAAAGAAAATTGAATACTTTCAAATTGTAGAGATATGATCTTGGTGGTATTTACAATTATATCATTTCCCAATTTAGTTCTTCAATATATTTCCTTGTATTATAAATATGGACAAAGCAACTTCTCACAGGTGTTGGGTGATTTTGTGGGGGTGGGGTGATGTGATGGGGGTGATGTGGTGGGGGATAGTTTGGTGGGGGGTGACGTGGTGGGGGTGACGTGGGGGGTGATGTGGTGGGGGATAGTTTGGTGGGGGGTGACGTGGTGGGGGGTGATGTGGGGGGTGATGTGGTGGGGGTGATGTGGTTGGGGGGTGATGTGGTTGGGGTGATGTGGTGGGGGATGACGTGGTGGTGGGGTTGATGTGTTGGGGGGTGATGTGTTGGGGGGTGATGTGGTGGGGGTGATGTGGTGGGGGGGTGATGTGGTTGGGGGTGATGTGGTGGGGGGTGATGTGGTGGGGGGTAATGTGGTGGGGGTGATGTGGTGGAGGGTGATGTGGTGGGGGTGATGTGGTGGGGGATAGTTTGGTGGGGGGTGACGTG
The DNA here is from genome assembly GCA_949316495.1 of Amphiduros pacificus. Classification (NCBI taxonomy): domain Eukaryota; kingdom Metazoa; phylum Annelida; class Polychaeta; order Phyllodocida; family Hesionidae; genus Amphiduros; species Amphiduros pacificus. The sequence goes on along the minus strand of OX439007.1, from coordinate 10,813,886 downwards.
GTGGGGGTGACGTGGTGGGGGGTGATGTGGTGGGGGATAGTTTGGTGGGGGATAGTTTGGTGGGGGGTGATGTGGTGGGGGTGATGTGGTGGGGGGTGATGTGGTTGGGGGTGATGTGGTGAGGGGTGATGTGGTTGGGGGTGATGTGGTGGGGGGTGATGTGGTTGGGGGGTGATGTGGTGGGGGATAGTTTGGTGGGGGGTGACGTGGTGGGGGGTGATGTGGTTGGGGGTGATGTGGTGGGGGGTGATGTGGTTGGGGGTGATGTGGTGGGGGATAGTTTGGTGGGGGATAGTTTGGTGGGGGGTGATGTGGTGAGGGTGATGTGGTGGGGGGTGATGTGTTTGGGGGTGATGGGGATGGGGGTGATGTGGAGGTTGGGGGTGATGGGGGTGGGGGTGATGCGGTGGTTGGGGGTGATGTGGTTGGGGGTGATGTGATGGTTGGGGGTGATTTGGTTGGGGGTGATGTGGTGGGGGGTAATTTGGTGGGGGGTGATGTGGTGGGGAGTGCTCTAGAGGTCACAATCACTTGTATTGGCTCAGTAATCAACGCTGTCCAATAATCCAATGACCGCACTGATCCGGCTGATTTGTGAGGCTGATTTGGGTTTGTTCTTGTCATTTCCACACATTTCCTGCATCTTTTGACTGGTCCCCAGTATCGACGTGGGAGCACCACACAATCAAATCGCTCACGAGAAAGTCTCCCATTTATTGCGACACTTTAGATATCGGCAGAATGAACCACATGTGAGGATTTAGCTAAATTTTTTACCACAGTAGGAAAGAAGACATACGCTTTGATGGCCACCTCTCTCTTCAGATGGCAAGCAATGGAATTTAAGGCAACTTTTCACAGAGAGAAACATGAATGGCTGGTAGGGCACCAGAGAATCTGCGCCAGGTCAGGCTTGGTACCAGTCAATACTGATTCCTTCAGTGCACATAGCTCACAAAAGAAATCCTTACGATGCAGCTCATGCATGATAATTGCATCATTTGTCTTAAAGATGCTTGCCAATTATGTGAACATATAAAGTCACACACATCTAATATGTGACACAGTCATGTGTAAATTTCATATTTGATCTAAATATAGCATTGACTTGACGTATGTTTAAATCAAGCTTGATATAATGGCTCTGAGTACATTTTAGTATACTATGCGTCTCGTATTCAGAATGACATCATCAGATTTGACACTCTACTTAATGTTTCCCTGCCACAAGAAGAACGAAATTGAAGAGATAATTGTCAGGCAGCAAAAAATGTAATTTTGTCATTGTCAGAGCTCCACTTATTTAGATCGTAAATCTCACAGCTTCAAAGGGTGCGTAATTGCTGGCAGTACTCGATACCATTGAGATCTCCATCTCCCCAGAAACAGTCCATCTCAAGAGTCTCGTACCCTGGACAACATTTATATTGGAAACATTGTACTAGAAGGCAGAACCTTCCCATCGCTGAGATCTGAACATCGTGGCGCAGGTATATAAGCCCAGATATATTCATATTTGGTGTCATGACCCCCACAGACTAGATAGAGGCAAGCAAATTATTTCTTATCCAGCAGGTGTCTTATCATTCTTAAAAAAATTGTACTTTAAATGCTAACCATGTCTCTGATTTGCATCATCATATACTTGACCTTGACCTTGAAAATTTACTCGACCAAATTCCCACTCTGAGACAATAAAGTTGATCTTGTCCCCTGGCACTTTCTCTTTCCCATTATTTTTATTATATGCTATCTCAGTCTGTCAGAAATATGTTGCTATTAAGGACCGATGTATACAGTACATTATGTATTGGCTTTCCTAAAAATGTCCCACCAGGTGAAGAAAAACATTGTCAGTTTGTGTGCCCCAAACACATGCTTCAGATAGTTGTGTAGACATAATGTGAAACCTTCCAAATATCTGATATAAATACACATACAAAAATTTCTCTCATTCCACTGAGAATGAAGTAGGCCTTATCCCAAGCCATTAAATGTTCCCTTGTGCCATGGTGCAGTTGGTTAGAGCGCAAGTTTATTAGCACCAGTTCCTCTGTTATGACCCAAAGGTTGTGGCTTCAATTCAGTGAGGCAGCTCTGTATCCCTTACAAGTAGGTCTCGTCATGAAATAACTGAACTAATGTTGAAAGTGATGTAAAACGCCAAACAAACAAACAGATAAACATTCCCTTGCCTGGTGACAATCAAATGTTTCTCCACTCACTATTCAGTACTTCCGTTTCATTTGACAAACAAGTTAACTTGATTTACCTGGGCACTCAGTGTCTTTATGTTTTTCAGAAATCTTGTAATTTATCCCTGACAGGTAGAGTCGGTTAGTTGTTGGGTACAGATACTTGTGTACAAGATTAATCATAAATAATAAACCTTTTAGCGGATGAAACGCGGGCCACAAATTCTACTCACTGTCAGCCACAAAATGTGAACCCTTAAGGAGACTAACTCAAGTCAAAGAGCCGGGACTTAATAAATCTGCTAATATTATTGACAGTTCTCTTCATCAGCAGCCAAATCTGGCTGTGATAACCACATCAAAGAGGTAACTTAATGGATCCTCCTTAAACCACTCTCTCTGTCCTATCCTCACTTTTCCTACAATAAATACCAAAGCATTATATCATTTATGATGGCATAAATGTTCTATCCTGCATCGCATAAAAATGAATATTTTCAAGTATTTTTTATCTAAAAAAATTGTTAGTTATCGCACATTTGATCTTTTCATTCATGTTTCTTTTTGCTCTCACACATAACTGAGCAAGAATTATAGTTAGCAAATTTGGTACCACTTATTAGTTGTGTTAGACCAAATTCTGTCATGCAACAGGTATTCCTGACCAAGTTCAATCATGCAGCAGGTATTCGTGACCAAATTCAATCATGCAACAGGTATTCCTGACCAAATCCTGTCATGCAGCAGGTATTCGTGACCAAATTCAGTCATGCAACAGGTATTCATGACCAAATTCAGTCATGCAGCAGGTATTTGTGACCAAATTCTGTCATGTAGCAGGTATTCGTGACCAAATTCAGTCATGCAGCAGGTATTTGTGACCAAATTCAGTCATGCAGCAGGTATTAGTGACCAAATTCTGTCATGCAACAGGTATTCATGACCAAATTCAGTCATGCAACAGGTATTCGTGACCAAATTCTGTCATGCAGCAGGTATTTGTGACCAAATTCTGTCATGCAGCAGGTATTCGTGACCAAATTCTGTCATGCAACAGGTATTTGTGACCAAATTCAGTCATGCAACAGGTATTCGTGACCAAATTCAGTCATTTATTAATTAGATGTTTCTGCGATCTGATATATTACCATTTGGATGAAGTAGTTGATGGAGACACAAGTTCACCAGGGTTGGCATTGCATCAAAATCATAAGTGCTGACATTATGATAGTGGCTGAGGATTAATCTTTTTGTCACTAAGCATTTGCATCTATAAATAGAAACCTTATGTTAGATATTGAGGTCACTAGAACATGCAGTCTACAACCCGGAGTCTAAGCCTAACTCTTACCATGTCTGTAGTTACTTGAGTGATCATACAAAGTTACTAAACCAATGATACTAAATATAACAAAGGTGTCACAAAGTATCTAGTTATTATTTCGGTTGTGAAGTCTTGCTTGATATGATAATGGTCTGCCAGTTTTATATACTTATATATGCTAATCACTATCATAGTTTTCCTATGTTTTATTGTGAAATCAAATCATGAGTCGCATGGCAAGCTGCAGTGCCATTTTGTATGGAGGGACATTATTCTTCGAAGGCCGTGTAGATTTTCCCACAGAGACCACTCAAGAGTTTATAGCACTCTTTCTGGAAGGCGCCTTTAGACTTGAAGCTGCAAGAATCACACCCAATTTTGAAAATTAGCTCTATTTGAGCAAAAAACCAGACAGGTTTTAAAGACTTGCTCATTAAGTGGTGCTAATGTCCACATGTCTGGCCTTGAAGTTTGTTAGAAGTTGGTGGTGAATTCTGCAGAGGTTCAATCCATCATAGGGCGTCTTTTCTTTACAATTAGCGCTGGCATATTGGCAGGACCTCGTGCACAGGGCGGCCATGTTTGATTGCCTTTCTCTGAACACAGCTTCAGCCTCACTTTGAACCTTGCACTCGCTGATTTGTCGCTATTCATGATGTAAATTTGCCTTGATGGCATGTCTGGTTATGTTACTTTGGATGGAGAATGTTTCGTCACTCTCGGCATTGGTGTGCATCACCAACAACCAATAGCTATTGTGCCAGCATTTGCTGCAGAGGACATGCAAGATCGGTCCTATTCTATTCTCTTTGCCCCTTGTTATGTCATGAATATTGGAATTGATGGACACAAATTCCACTTTGATATTATAACACAAAACAGCTTTCAAGCAGCGCAGAGAATGTCAACATGATTGTGTATCCATATGCTATACATGATATGAAATATCATGAGATTTACTAAAGGAGTTAATAAGTATTATGTTCCAGTGAGAGACATAGAATGAAAGTGGACATATCTGTGTTGGAGTGGTCAGAGGACAAAATTCTGTAGCAATTGCTATATTTCTGTATAGTTCTGTGAAATGCCTAGATATGAGGCCACACAGTATCAAAATCGAGGTGGGGAAAAACAACAAGACTGTTATCCCTCGAGTTTTAAAACAAGCCTCCAATGTATTTTCAATGCACAATGCAGACTTCAGCGTAGTAACATAGGTATGTGATAATTATTAAAGACAGAAATCATAGATATACCACATCAGACTAGAACCCCAACATGTACAGAATGAGCACATGATATCGCAAGCCTTGCGTGATCCTATAAAGTCACACTAACGTGACCACATAGCTGATTGCTCCTGACTGTCAAGCAGCCTGCATGGAGCAGCCTAATAGTTTAACGCAGCCCAGCGGCGGCCTGTCTTTACAAGTTCTTTTTGCATCAAACTACCTTGAAGATACACAAGGTGAAAGCACAACTTGAAAAGGTGTTTCTCCTCTTTACACTCAGCCTCTCTTTGAGGTTTGTCCGCTCGTTTGGCTGAGCCGAGTAAATCCTCGCCAGACCTTTATATACCTCAGGTCTTTTGACTCAGAATGTCGGAATCTTTTAATGGAAAAGTTTGATGTTGTAATGGGGCATTAGAACGGCGTTATAACAGATGATATTTGTAAGAGCAATAGGCAATAAACAACGCGTTTATATGGATGTATGTTTTGTAGGTATATGGCAAATATGTCTGTATGTTGTCCTTGTCAGATGATCTCAGTGAAACCGTTTGTATATCCTTGTCAAAGCATCGGCATACATTCATTGTGCATATATGAGTAAAGCTATATTAGTAAAGGCAACAATCCATACAAGACTCAAATAGTCGCCAGATTTAAACTCACAACATTTTTGAGGCAATAGACAAGACCTTTGGGGTTAAAATTATTTGAACACAACGATAACATGTGACCACCATAGGTCACACAGCTGAAGCAGAATCATACATGAATTGTAAATGGTTATAATATAAAAAACAATGTGTGTGCATCACACAGTATTCAAACCCTGGATACCTTGCATGGCAGACACAGACATTACCCACTAAGCCAGGATGTAGAGAAAATAAGACAATCATTGTATTGTATGGTGCAAACCTGAGAATACGTGGAAAGTTTCAGGTTGGTAACGCTAGGCCATGGTGGATTTGTGGTGATTACAGGTGGTGTGAACATGTAGGTTTAGGCTGTCATCCTTCATTTAATGTCATCCTTCTGCTGTGTGGCGTCCTCCCGATGTAAGCAGAGTATGGCACATCTGCCAATGATAATAACCCTCATGTTACGCCACTAGTTGTACACATAGTTAATGTTGCAATATCCCAAATATATAGCAACACAAATGGCCAGATCTAGAGTGCTCATAGAGTTTATTCAGTCCTCGCCTTGTATGGTCGTCATTGCATGATAATGAATGTCAGTGATATAGAGTGAAATAGAATGATATGTAAATGACATTGAGTAATATGTAAATGACATTGAGTAATGTGTCAGACATTGAGTGATATGTAAATGACATTGAGTGATATGTAAATGACATTGAGTAAAACGTAAATAATATTGAGTGAAATGTAAATGAGATTGAGTGATATGTAAACCATATCTAGTGAAATGTAAATGACATTGAGTGATATGTAAATGACATTGAGTGATATGTAAATGACATTGAGTGATATGTAAATGACATTGAGTGATATGTAAATGACATTGAGTAAAACGTAAATGACATTGAGTGATATGTAAATGACATTGAGTGATATGTAAATGACATTGAGTAAAACGTAAATGACATTGAGTGAAATGTAAATGACATTGAGTGAAATGTAAACCATATCTAGTGAAATGTAAATGACATTGAGTGATATGTAAATGATATTGAGTTAAATTTAGATGACATAGAGTGAAACATGAATGATATAGAATGAAATATATACATGACAGAGTGGAATTAAGTGACATAGAGTAAATAGAACGGGAATGTACAAGCTCACTTGACAAGTTTCTATCTCCCTGTCAGCCTTACATCCCCCCAGTTTTCATAAGCTACTATACATGTTACAAATCCACAAATTATATTTTATTACTTTTCATATGGAATTTTTTTCAAAGAAGTATCAATGGAAAGATAGAGCTTTGTCTAAAACTTTCTTATATGTGATATCAGATGTGAACTTGCGGCTTTGAATCACAATGGACAGAGGTTAGGCAGCATAATTAGCAATTTCATTTGCTCATGTTGCCACTTCTTAATGGACTGAACATTAGGTATCAGCTGCCAATCTCAGCCAAAGTGCCCACATGCAGATCTAAATATGTCTTACTCTTCACATTGAGTCCAGACATTTTACTTCACAGGTCTAGTTTTGTATAAAATTTCACCAAGAAGGTAAAAAAGGTAAATTTAAAGGTAACATTTATACAGTGCTAATTCTAGACAATGTCTTTTCGTAGCACTTGATAGTAACTGGCCTGGATTTAAAACAGGAATCCTAGCACTCAAGGCGAATACTCTACCAATTGAGTTAATTGGACTATAAAAAATGGAAGGATGATACCATAAAACCTTTAGTTGCTGAAAAATGATCTTTAGTAGAATGATGATTAGAGAATAAGTCTTGGTGAGGAGAAGACCTTTCTCATCCATCTTGAGGAGACTGGCCCTGTGGATTGGTGTGGTCCCGCTGTCCCCCGAGGCCTGCCCGGAGATGCCACCTGCATGTCAATATGGACAGCTTCTCATTGATCACATGCTCATCCCCCATGAAACTGGTGCAGTCATCAATGCATTATAGATTTAGGCACAATCTGGTGCAGTTGCCGAGGAATCATAGATCTAGGCACAATCTGGTGCAGCTACCAAGGCGTCATAGATTTAGGCACAATCTGGTGCAGTTGTTGAGGAATCATAGATTTAGGCACAATCTGGAGCAGTTGCTGAGGAATCATAGAATCTGGTGCAGTCACCAAGGTGTCATAGATCTAAGCACAATCTGGTGCAGTCACCAAGGTGTCATAGATCTAGGAACAATCTGGTGTAGTCATCAAGGCATCATAGATCCAGGCACAATCTGGTGCAGTCACCAAGGTGTCATAGATCTAGGAACAATCTGGTGCAGTCATCAAGGCATCATAGATCTAGGCACAATCTGGTGCAGTCACCAAGGCATCATAGATCTAGGCACAATCTGGTGCAGATACCTAAGCATAAACTGGTGTGTACAAAAATGTCTGAAATGTAGAACTCCATACCATTCTATACCTTTTGAAATTTTCTGTCTGCATTTCATGGATTTCTTTTGGATTTCATTCCTTAATAATCTGAAATGGTGACCCATATTACATTTTTCACTTTCATGAAAGTACATGTCATCAGGAAGTTCCTTTATTTTTTCAATTTTTGGTACAGATTTTCATCAGAAGTGGCAAAGTAATGAGAAGATGTACTTGTTTGCCTCTGTCGGACTGTGATGTGCGCTGTGTCTCATTGCAAACAACAAGGGGATCAAGGAGAGGTGTGATTGCAGAATAACAGTATCACTTTACCTTTGTTGTAATAAGAGGGACTGAATATTATGGCTTCTTAATAGCATCAGTACTATTGAGTTCATGGGACCATGATGCACCTGTCATGTCACATGACAATTTTGCAGTTAATATCTGTGAACCCCACAGATAATACATATCATGTTTTTTTGTGTGTTCTTTGATAACTTCATATACAATACCTTGCTGATATAGATGAAGAGAAAGCTCATTGTTTGCACTGCCTATAAGCTTGGCCAGTTATGGGAGGTGCCTTTGAAGTGAGACTGTTCTCTGAGGAAGTGATAAAGCCTGCATATTGGGCAATCTGCAGACATGTGACATATGTCTGAACCCAGGAGCTCCACGCTCTCTGGCAATCATCCATTCTTACACCTGTTCTCGTACATCTAGTCTATGTTTAACAAAAATGCATCCTATTCTGGCTATCACAATTATTTTTGAAAATAACCCTGACACTGGCTAGACAATTGTTTAGTAGAATATAAAAGCCTAGATTTTACCACTCAGTCCAAAGTTTTTTTTTTATTAGGTATGGCCCTTACTGAATGATTGAACAGGACAAAATTGGCTGCAAGATATACAGTCTCTCACTGGCGTCATTGTAACCATTTCCTGTGACAATTGTTTTGTTTCCTTCTTGAAATATGATACATGTGATATTAGCGTGGGATGAGGAAACGCTCCTCATTGTCAACCTCTAGAGATATGGCACCAGTCTAGGCACACAACAAATGACAAGATATTATTACTAACGCCTTTCTGTAATGGAGCTTAGGATTACAAGATTGCAAACTATTTATGTTTGCTCTTCTCAAATTATCCATCTTGTCACTTTTTAGCTATGCATAGTATAGCTTCTATGGTGAGGAGGAGAAAGTTTGGGTCATTCTGTCTGTCATCTTTGGTCTTCTCCCGTGAAACTACTCGTCAAAGTACTTTGCTCGGAATTGTTTTTTGAAAAAATCTATTAGATATCACTGAGTTGTCAAGGAGGTTGCCATTTTTAATGATATGATAAATATCAACCAATGATAACCAAGATAACATATTCAATTTGTTATGTGCATTGTGATTGGCTGAAACGATCTGCTCAAGTCTGTTATAAGAAAGGATTAAATTGATCATTTATTAAGCAATTTGCAGTCTCTTGTCTGCATCATTTCCTCATCTTCTCATTGTTTTTACACCACGTCTCTAATGTCATGCAGGCTCACAAGAAAAAAAACTTAATAATAAAAAATAAGTTAGAAGCCACTCAGTCTTATCATTTCACCACAGGTCCAGTTTGTGTATCAGATGGTCACGAATAGCAACTTGAACTTTGAAGGTTTCTTTGACAACAATATGCAGAAATCAATGTGAGATGAGACATTTTTCCTTTCTCAATATTGTGTGATTCATCATCAAACAAGACACTCCTGTTGACAGAGAAGAATTCATTTCTCTCCAGCACCATACTTAGTGTCCTCAAAGAGAACTTTATATGCAGAGGCCCATACAATTGCCATAAGTATATGGGAAATATATATCCTTGAATGTCAGGTATGAAATGAGCTCATACCACAAAAGAGGGGAAATATTGGATGTGTGTAAAGTTACTTCATTGACTTTGAACAACAGAATCAAGTCATCTCCGGATCACTTTATATAACAGAGGACACATCTTACCTCCAATAGCTTTTATTCATATACATGTATATAATATATATATATATATATATATATATATATATATATATATATATTGGTCATATATATATATATATATATATATATATATATATATATATATATATATATATTGGTCATATATATATTGGTCAAATAATATATATGTAGATAATGTGCCAACTTTATGTCTTATTCATTTGGTAATTGTATACTATTGCCTGGTAAAAATGTCAATCTTGAGGTTGTGCTCACCTTGTTTGACCATAGGTATATGAAATTGATCACAAATTAATACAGAATTTTTGTCATTCTGTATTCTCCTGTGTTCGTTTTGATGTAAAAGGTCAGTTGCCGTGGTAATATCTCTCATCTTGGATGCTATACATGTACAGTTATTTATTGACTTGTCATCCTCAAAATGAAAGATTATCTTAGACTAGGACAACATTCTACGTGGGAGTGATAGGATTTTAAGGAGGTAGAAGAGGCCAGTGAAAAAAAACCTTTGTTGGTGAATATTTTCAGCTTCTAGCAAACAGAAGGTGAAATTTGATAATCCTGGGCTTGGGGATTATTTGAGAGAGGCAGGGTGTGTTGGAACTCAACTGGCAGGAAAAGATTGTCATGTGGAAAGGAGTGGCATAATTGCTGCCTGAACACAATATAAACAAACTCATCTGTCCGGACACATTATGGCTCTGTTATGTCTCCGTTGTGACTCTGTTGTGGCTCTTTTATGGCTCCATAATGGCTCTGTTATGGTTCCATTATGGCTCTTATAGCTCAGTTATGGCTTCATTATGGCTCTGTTATGGCTCTGCTATGGCTCCATTATACCTCTGTTACGGCTATGTTATGGTTTCATTATGGCTCAGTTATGGTTGTGTTATGGCTCTGTTATGGCTCCGTTGTGGTTATGTTATGGCTATGTTATGGCTCTGCTGTTCATCAGCCTCGTGTCGGGTAAGATGGCCATTAGCTCAGGCGGGCTGTCACGACACTCTGACACCTGCATCCTGAACCATCGTTCCCCCCAAAGCATATGTCACTGTGACGTTGACATTTCAACGCATGCTATCATCATATTTTCTCTGTGATCATTTGTGTTGGTGAAAAAGTGATGTCATTATGAGGTGAACTGTCACTCCTGTTTCTCTTCTTGCTTGTAACTTATATTTCAAATGTCTCTTTGAAGATTAAAGTGGTTAATTATGAATAGACAAAATGGAACATTTGATATAAATGTATATATGCATGTATGTTTTAACCTTTCCTGTTGCTCTTGGTCTTGGTTGAAAATCAATACTTTTTGGTGAGGTCAGTGATAAAAAGTTGAAACTTTCCTTGAAAATAAAGAGATTTTTATCTAAAGAGCATCGGCTTGATGGTTAAAAGACATTTTATTTTAGGATAAAAAATGTCAAAGTTTGACACTTTATGTTTCTTGGTATTGGCATCGAGTTATTTGACTGAGGCGGGGTGAAACCAGTCAGATGCTGCAGTCTGGTCCCCTCTAGATACAAGGATTACAGGATAGGTGACCAGGACGCTTGTCATGGTGGCAGTGCCAACTCATCACAGAATGTTACTTTGAAGATACCAAGGTTTTACCATTGCAGGCCTATTCTGCCAAAAGGGTTTAGTCTCCGACAATCGCGGTCTCAGAGGGGACGATAGAGGATTGTATGGGGATTACAGAGAATGATAGAACTGTGTGTGTGCTCCACTGCCCGTATCTTGTAACAAGCAAAGTGAGTGCAGGGCAATAGTGCTACAAGATAAGACCGGACCGGTGTCGCTAGTCTGCTGAGGGCTCAGGAAGGTGGGAGCCCGACAAAGCCAGTGAATGCCAAATGCCGACATAGACAGTAATAGGCTCGGACTCTGACACGGCCCTCGGGTGTGCAAACGATTCTCGCAGGTATTCTTCAGGCAGTAAAATGACGCAATATAAATATCACCACCATTGTGTATTGCCTAAAAGACATCAAATAAACATAAAATGAATAGAAAACAAATGTCATTAAGGACATGTTTCAGAGATTTTGTCATATTATGACAATTGTGCTGGAAAATTATCAATCTTTGTGGAATTAAAAGGATAAAAATAACATGTTTACAAAGAAAGCAGTTATCATGGGAGAGACATTAAGACGTTTATTATGAGAGAAACATTTATAAAGTTTACTCACTCACAATCAACATATATATTTAATGTTGTAACTTGACAACTATTTATCCTATAAAAGTCCATAGTTACCACATACAAATTACCTTCGCCATTGTAGCACACAAAACCTTTGGCAAGCGAAGCTCTCCCAATATGAGGGTTTTTTTTCAGTGTTGTCGAGGAACCTTTTATCTCGGCAGATATTTTCCTCCATACAAAAATGAAGGCACAGGTCTTTTGAGTTTGCAAAAATATCTCTAAGCTTTGCACTGCATTAATTGAGTGACAACCCCACACAAACGAGATGGAGTGTAAAGTAACAACTGACATAACTCAGTCCATGTAATTTGCAGCTGGTATTCTGTGTGCTAATGTAACTGAAGGACAGATAGGTTCAAAGCGGAGGTTCACTGAGGTCTTTTATGAGGAACACTAAAATGTGGAGTGGGTCAGGTTGCTGGTAGAAACAGAGTGTATGACAGACAGGAAGTCACATGGGAGGTCACATGGGGGTCACATGACAGGTCATATGGGCAGCTACATGTCCAGTCACATGGGAGGTCACTTGGGGGTCACATGGGAGGTCACATGAGAGGCCATATGGGAGGTCACATGGGAGGTCACATGGGCAGTCACATGAGAGGCCATATGGGAGGTCACATGGGAGGTCACATGGGGGTCACATGGGCAGTCACATGAGAGGCCATATGGGAGATTATGTGAGGTCACATGGCAATCAGGTGTAACATATTTCTCATGTAATATGTGACAAGAACAGAGAACAAGAATTTCTTTATAATGCTTTATATATATATTAAGTCAAACATGAACATATTAATCCTGAGGTACATGTGACCAAATACAGTCACACAACATAGCATGTCCACTTAGACCGTCACTATGGCATAGTGTGACCTCATTGGATCACATGGCCAAGTCGTTGTTTGGCTCTAACTGCATACATGGTGGAAGTTTTATTTCTCCCATGATCCCATTCACGCTGTACTTTCTCAAGTGCTACATTGTAAATTATTTATTAAATCACCGTTATCTAATAATGTTGCTTGCTTTATGTGTGACTTCTATGAAGAGACGTGTCAGGCGTCATGTAGTAAAGGTCAGAGTTGATGTGCGGCGTGTACATCACATCCATTACACTCAAATATTAGGTCCAAAGGGATCACTCCATGCAAATGCACCATGTACTACTTTTTACTTGTATTTTTCAGTTAGAGTAATTTAATTATGACATTATGATTTAATTATGACATTGAAAGTCATTTGTGGGACATTCTAATGAACCATTTTGTGAAATACTCCTTGAACCATTTTGTATGATACTCGAGTGAACCATTTTGTATGATACTCAACTGAACCGTTTTGTATGATACTCAACTGAACCATTTTGTATGTTACTCAACTGAACCATTTTGTATGATCCTTGAGTGTGCCATTTTACTTAAATTTCAAGTTAATTCTTTCATAACACTGAATTGAACTATTTTGACACTTAAATTGTACTGTTTAGGGAAAAGATTTTAGGGATATTCTCTTTGTGAAATGCATCAATCTCATCCCAAGAACTCTTCCCTTTATTGTGTCGCAGATATACAGGGTAAGTATATATAGATATATATATATATATCCTGTGGGGTACTAATTACCTTCTTATCTCTAATCTATACACAATTCTTGTTCTAATCTTTGACTGCTTATCTATGACAGACCACTGGTCCTTGTCCAAAAATATCAACGAGGCCATAAGAAGATTTTGTTGATGGGGTGTGAATAGGGCTACTTTAACATTTCCACAATAAGTGCTGCATTCAGATGTGGTTCACACCTGTAAGTGTACATGTATGTGTCTGTGAGAGAGCCTCAGGACCTTTTATTCAACCTCATAATGAATAAGTCATGTCAGCTGCACTTGTGGGGTGATTGAGCGTGGGGATGAGCACTGAAATGAGATCCCCAATGTCCTGACTTCCCATAACAGTGTGAATAGTTTATGTAAAGGAAGAAATGTCCATTTAGCTTCAGGAGGAACTGGGTGCAACAAGGACGTAAATCGTAACCATTATCTCCCTCTGGTGGCAGTAAACTGCATTGATTATGTCATTGTCAGCATGCCCTCTGAGATGGGTGCTAAATTATGGCCATGTAAATACCACCAAAGATCCTCGAAGGTCAGATATGTTAAGCTTTAGACAAATTAGAGTGAGGGAGGGTTATATATTTCTAGAGTTTATCACAATCAGGATGCATTCTCTACATAATGGAGAAAATGTTATTTAATAAGATAAAGTGAATAAATTTGAGTTCAAATTTGAGTTCATACTCCTGAAAGACTTCTGTCTTGGGGTAGACCAAGACCATTCTCATAAACCATTTTCCCGTTGCATGACACTGCAGTTCTTCGACCGTCCCTCCCTCTTCATATTAAGACACGCATTAACTCGGCAAACGAGAATGCTTTGGTATGCACACCTCTCTTGTCAATGGTGATTGACCATGGCAGATATGGTCTCCAAACTTTGTGTTATGATTCCCAGTTTTGCCATTATTCGGCCCCAGAATGGCCACTATTGGTCTCTCCGGAACCATTCACACTCGGCAGTACACCGACCACCCTGCTCGCGGATTGCAAAAGGTTCTCGGTCTCAATATTACAGTAGTATCTTTTTGTAAACTAATTTAAATAAAACTATTTAGCTCATAATTATCTTAATTATCCTCAGTGTGATTATACAATCATTTTTCATCCCTCTGTTCAACCGGTTTTGTCCAAGAATCCAATGAAGGCAATATGTTCCATTCTGTTGCCACGGGAACCATGAAAGTTAGAGGCCACTCTGTTTTCCAAGGTGACGTCTTTCCAACACTCTATGATTGCCACTTTAATATTTAAAAAGTCATCACCTGATGTCTTCATTTAGCCCTTGCAGTAAGCTGAAATTTGTTAAATCATTTTAATAATCTACCACATTTAAATGATTGCCTGACAAAATATTTATTTCAAGTTGTACATGACTTCAAGTTGTACATGACTTCATTGATAACAGCAGTATATTTATACAAGAGTCCCATGTGACCTCCCACTCATGTGACCACTCATGTGACCTCCCATGTGACCTACCATGTGACCTACCATGTGACCTACCATGTGACTTCCCATTATGTTTGCAAAATGGAGGGACAGACCAGGTGGACCACAACCCTTCTGACTAAAGACGGCTGACCCTTTTCTATCTTTTAGATATATTTCTTTAAAAAGGATTACAAAAATGACAAATTAGAGTTGTGAGCTCTTATGAACCAATGAGTGAAACCAAAAATTCTCAATAAATGTGATTATTTAGTGCAGTTGGAGAATAGTATAAAAATTCTCCATCGATAAACTCAAAAGAATATATAAAAACACAACATGGAATGCGTGGGTTTGACAGTCCCTAGCATTATCAGATGGTAAGCAAACTCACAAGTAAAGAATGATGAATCACGTGGCAGAAATGTCGTAAAAACGGAATGGAAAAGAAACTCCCAAAATTATCAAAAAAAGCTACTTCTGATCAAAGGACCTATCCATTATTGAGCTTAAGAATGCATTTTTAATTCAATCTTTAATCAAAATTATTTCTCAAGACCCACCAGTTTGAAAATCAGAGTTGATTAATGCCCTTAAAGGTTGCGTTAGGTGAGTAACTCTACGTACAATTTAGAAGAACTGATAACCTTTACTTCACATCACAGTGATTTTCCCGATAAAGAACGAGCAGTGAATAACGACTTTTACTGGAAAAAACTTGGATGTCTTTTGTGGTGAAGCAACAACATCCATATTATAGGGTGTGAAGAAGAAAAATCAATTCCGAAAAGGATATCAGAAACAGGAATGCTTGTGTAATGGGGTAAATTTTAATCAGTGGCTGTCAGTTGTCAGGCCATTGCATGATGTATTGGTGCTAAATAAGCGAGTTGTGACAAATCTGCTCGATTCATCAGCCGACTGCCATTCTGCAGCCGATCACAACCCGCTCCCCGGAGACACAATCGTCTCCGAGCTGCTCCAGAATATATACATACCTGGACAAAATGGTACACGATTATACTATATATAGTGTATATATGGTTCAGTCTTTGTGGATCTTTATGGAAGAGTAGTGCTTCACAAGGTTCATATTAGCGGTGGCTATAGTCTTCACAATTTGTGACATTGCTGCAACTTTTCGTTGACAGCCCCAAGTAGCGTGGCCATGAAAAGATCCTTGTTGAAAAGATGAGTTGAATGCTAAATGTGGACTCTGATATTGGATGAATCCTGGCTCAAGCTATTTGCCTGTGACAAGCTGGATTGAGACTGGATACAGTGCCAGCTTAACACATAAAGCAATTACTCCCTTGATGAAAGTACCCACCATGACCTGAGGTGGAATCAAATAAAGTAGCATGAAAATAAATGGCAAGAAACATGGGAAAGCATTTTGTTCATAAGGTCTTCTTAAAGGGAGTCAAAGAGGCTGGTTGACCTGGTGATGGGGATGTAAAAGATGAAATGACATGAGAGATGAAATGCTGGTTGACATCTTCTCCCATCATTGCATATCAGTGCTGACAGAGAACAAAGAAGAAATAAAGCCTTTATATTAGAAAATAGATATATATCATTGAGGCATCTTATACAATGCAAAACATAGATGAAGGTGTCACTGAATTTTAATATGGTGTGCAACTTTTTTTTATCTTTTGTTCACTCCTATTGGTATTTTAGTCGATTTCCATGTAAAAACACGAGTCATGTTTTGCATTTTGACTCATTCTGTTACTGGTATCAGGATGTCTGTACATATATTGGCATCAGCAAACAGCCAATCCTTGTATTTACTTTCATGCATACAAATGTACATGCTCTATGAAATAAAAAAAATATGATTGGTAGTAGTGAATGTTTTTGAAAGTAAACTATGTAAAAACAAACTGTCACAAAAATGATATGGAAACAGTGTTACTTTGCAGATTATATATAAACTTTTTTATCCCTCTAAAAAAGCATTTACTGTACATAAGAGTATTGTAAAAGATTGCAAGAATTCTACATGTATGATAATTCTAAGAAGTGTTGATGTTTGTGTGGTTGCAGGTCTCCGTTGCTGCCTAAGCTGAAGTCACAGTCGGCTGAGAGTACGTCAGGTTGGTAGCTCACTTTTACATGTCCCTTATGCCCTCCTCTCGCATGCACAGCAGTGAACATATCAAACATGGCTTTATTAATAAATATGCAACAGCGACATGAGAATTCAGTGAAGCAGGACTGTATCTGCTTCAAGTTGGTCTTGAAATAATGTTGACAGTGATGTAAATATGACATAAAAGTGACCTAACAAACAAACAAGCTTACTCAACTAATGTTATGTGGTGATCTGTTTAATGGGTAAAATGGTTTGTAGTTTGATGTACAATTTTGCCTGCTGTGGTGATGATTAATCTGCAGAATACCAGCAGAATCCTACCCCAGTCCCATCCTGGTCCCACCCTGGTCCCACCCTGGTCCCACCCTGGTCCCACCCCAGTGTCACCCTGGTCCCACCCTGGTCCCACCCCAGTGTCACCCTGGTCCCACTCCAGTCCCACCCCAGTCCCACCCTGGTCCCATGCCAGTACCACCCCAGTACCACCCTGGTCCCACCCCAGTCCCACCCTGGTCCCACCCCGGTCCCACCCCGGTCCCACCCTGGTCCCACCCCGGTCCCACCCCGGTCCCACCCTGGTCCCACCCTGGTCCCACCCCAGTACCACCCCAGTACCACCCCAGTACCACCCCAGTACCACCCTAGTCCCACCCCAATGCCACCCCAATGCCACCCCAGTGCCACCCCAGTGCCACCCCAGTGTCACCCTGGTCCCACTCCAGTACCAACCCAGTCCCACCCCAGTACCACCCCAGTACCACCCCAGTACCACCCCAGTACCACCCCAGTCCTACCCCATACCATGTCTCCCTGAGTCCTCTCTTAGTCCCATCACTGTATATACATCAGCACATGCCCACAACTCCCTGAGTCCCGCCCAGTCCCGTCACAGTAGCAACACACCTGCTCACACCTTGCTAAATCCTATCTCAGTCACATGATTGTAACTACATCAGCATGGTGCTCAATTTGTTGGAACATGTATTATTAAAGCATACACAATAACTTCACAGAACTGTGGCTAACAATTTACATCAAGGTATTATCTCCTATATCTTCAACATCAAAGACATTTCTTACAATAACAGATGCCTACCTTCCCACGCTAATTCCTGGCTGGGATCACGGAACAGACACACATATCCCATCCCACATAGACTATTTCCTGGCTGGAATCATGGACCAGACACAAATATCCCATCCCACACAGACTATTTCCTGGCTGGAATCATGGAGCAAGTAGACTTATCCCATCCCACATAGACTATTTCCTGGCTGGAATCATGGAGCAAGTAGACTTATCCCATCCCACATAGACTATTTCCTGGCTGGAATCATGGAGCAAGTAGACTTATCCCATCCCACACAGACTATTTCCTGGCTGAAATCATGGAGCAAGTAGACTTATCCCATCCCACACAGACTATTTCCTGGCTGAAATCATGGAGCAAGTAGACTTATCCCATCCCACACAGACTATTTCCTGGCTGAAATCATGGAGCAAGTAGACTTATCCCATCCCACATAGAGTATTTCCTGGCTGGGATCACGGAACAGACACATATCCCATCCCACATAGACTATTTCCGAGCCAGATTTGGAACCAGACTATTTTCTGAATGGAACCATGGCGCAAACAAGATGCATATATATATTGTCCATTCCATTTGCTTTATTCCTCTGGCGGTATCAGGGACAGAGACAGAAGTCCATCCCACGACCATTATTCCTGTACAGGTATGATAGAAATGACAGAGAAGTCCATCCCACGAACATTATTCCTGTACAGGTATGATAGAAATGACAGAGAAGTCCATCCCACGACCATTATTCCTGTACAGGTATGATAGAAATGACAGAGAAGTCCATCCCACGACCATTATTCCTGTACAGGTATGATAGAAATGACAGAGAAGTCCATCCCACGACCATTATTCCTGTACAGGTATGATAGAAATGACAGAGAAGTCGATCCCACCACCATTATTCCTGTACAGGTATGATAGAAATGACAGAGAAGTCCATCCCTGGACCCCGAGATGAGTGTGGACCATCTCCATGTGGCAGTTTCATGCTTCATCAACTTGTTGGCATTGATTCAGCAGCCTCTGATTGGTCGTGATGCATCTGCCTTCTGTGATATATGAGAAGATGAGATGCTCGCCATGATAATACTCACTCCTACAATATTTATCTCAGTTACACTTAAGTAACAAATGAAAGGAAGATACAGAGGCAGGTGGCATGAAGCCCGGGAAGATAACACTTAAACAAATATAATAATTCAACATTGTCAGGATAATCTTTTTGATATTGCACAGATTTTATTGAGATACTCAATTATAATATATTGTGATCTAGCACCCCTGGTGATAGGAAATGTTAACATATTCAAAAGTCCTATTGGAAACTAAATAGCTCTAGATCAGAGGGAGTTGCTATAGAAAGATTATACAGTTTTGAATAGTTATCAATATTGAAATGACCTTAAAACTTAATCCATATTATCTAAGTTTAACACTGGGTGATATTTACTTAGTTAAACCCTTGATTTGAGGATATATTTTCAGCTTGTTGGTATCATTGTGATCAGATACATGTAGATGTTGATCTATTTCAGATAGATGTCAATCTATTTCAGATAGATGTCAATCTATTTCAGATAGATGTCAATCTATTTCAGATAGATGTCAATCTATTTCTGATGAAAGATATTTTCCTTTCTTTTATTCTATACCAATTTAAAAGAAAGGTAGTTTCTTCTAGATATTTTCTGAAATTCTGCAGAATGTAATACACTGAGATAATATAACAAATTACTCAAGTTCCTTAATACAGATTAATACGTCAGCAGAGATTTAGCAATCTCATTCCTGTATTCTTATCATGTCAGTTACTGTTGCGATACTTTTCCTCTAGAGATGAATTGTGATATAATCCTACAGAGATGAATAATATCCCATATTATATTCAAACAATTCTTCTTCATATTATAAAGTAGTCTTGCCATAATATCCCACCAGATGGCACTGAACAGCATATATAACTTCCTCAAATATTGAAATTTTGAAATTTACCCAAATGTACCTCATTATGTACTTTATTCTGAACTGAAAGATTTGTTAACGTAATGTCTAGTTGGAATTACAATTTTACCTGTGGTTTAAAAAAAAAATCTATTTATCGTGGCAGAGAATTGATAATCGTGCAATGTAATGGTGATGAAAAGAATGACTTCCTTTGAGAGCATGGTGGTGCCTCGCTGTGCCCTTATAACGGCTCAGGTTGGGTATTTGACAAGTGTGTAGATCTATAGAGCTTCCAGCACTGCCCTATTTCTCTCTCTGTGTGTGGATCTGGGAATCAATACAACACATGTGGACATGAAGGACCTCTCTAACTTATCAGTCAATACTTCTATCTTTATCAGCCCACAGTCCCAAGCAAAGTCTCCGGAATATTCCGTGTCCCTCACGCCGACATTACACGAAGGTATAATCCCACAGGGAAATTCAGCAATATTTGGGGTCTGGGGATCATCTATTTCCGTCAGTCACATGTGGCATGCCCAGTGATTTAATCATATGACAAGCTCCTATTTCTCCGCAGTTTATCTACACATGTGTAGGCTTGTATGAAATTTAAGTTTTGGATCATTTATCAAGTTATCTTTAGAAGTATGTTCGCAATCTTTATCAAAGGATTGATATAAATAGAAATCTCATATATGATAAAGTAGTCATACCACATAGAGGAAAATATAGTTGTTTTATAGGATAAAACATAGAGTCTGTGAGAGAAAGCAGTGATACTGTGTAGAATAAAGTACTTGCTCATTATGGAATAAAGCAGTGATACCATATAGAATAAAGTACTCACACATTATGAAATAAAGCAGTGATACCATATAGAATAAAGCACTCACACATTATGAAATAAAGCAGTGATACCATATAGAATAAAGCACTCACACATTATGGAATAAAGCAGTGATACCATATAGAATAAAGTACTAGCTCATTATGGAATAAAGCAGTGACATCATGTAGAATAAAGTACTCACACATTATGGAATAAAGCAGTGATACCATATAGAATAAAGTACTAGCTCATTATGGAATAAAACAGTGATACCGTATAGAATAAAGTACTCACATTATGGAATAAAGCAGTGATACCGTATAGAATAAAGTACTCACACATTATGGAATAAAGCATCATGTAGAATAAAGTACTAGCTCATTATGGAATAAAACAGTGATACCGTATAGAATAAAGTACTCACACATTATGGAATAAAGCATCATGTAGAATAAAGTACTCACACATTATGGAATAAAGCATCATGTAGAATAAAGTACTAGCTCATTATGGAATAAAGCAGTGACACCATATAGAATAAAGCACTCACACATTATGGAATAAAGCAGTGACATCATGTAGAATAACATACTCACACATTAAGGAATAAAGCTGTGACATCATGCAGAATAAAGTACTCACACATTATGGAATAAAGCTGTGACATCATGTAGAATAAAGTACTCACACATTATGGAATAAAGCAGTGATACCATGTAGAATAAAGTACTCACACATTAAGGAATAAAGCTGTGACATCATATGTAGAATAAAGTACTAGCTCATTATGGAATAAAGCAGTGACACCATATAGAATAAAGCACTGGCTCATTATGGAATAAAGCAGTGACACCATATAGAATAAAGTACTCACACATTATGGAATAAAGCAGTGATACCATATAGAATAAAGTACTCACACATTATGGAATAAAGCAGTGACACCATATAGAATAAAGTACTAGCTCATTATGGAATAAAGCAGTGACACCATATAGAATAAAGTACTAGCTCATTATGGAATAAAGCAGTGACACCATATAGAATAAAGTACTCGCTCATTATGGAATAAAGCATTGACACCATATAGAATAAAGTACTCGCTCATTATGGAATAAAGCATTGACACCGTGCAGAATAAAGTACTCACACATTATGGAATAAATCAGTGATACCATATAGAATAAAGTACTAGCTCATTATGGAATAAAGCAGTGATGCCACATAGAATAAAGCAGTCAGGTCAATGACATGTACAGTATGATAAAGCAGTAGCCCAATTTTCAAATAAATAGTTCCAGTTAAATAGAGAATAGTCTGGATTCTGTTTGGATTGAATCATTGGTATTAAACTGAAATATTCACAGCCTCATATTATGTGTCCTTCTGTGGAAGATATTGCCCAGAACACAGGGCCTTGATCCTGTGAACCTGTATGTTTTGTGCCATCTTTTAAGGCAAGTCTTTGTGATACCATATTCTTTATAGAAAGCAGGAGTGATATTGATGCAAGACTCATTTGATGTAGCACTAATGCATGTATTGTAGGATTAAAAGTTGGCACCAAACCTCTTCTCCATCACGCTTAAAAATGACTCCATTAGGTCAGGGTGAACCATTAAATGATTCAAATAGGGCCATCCAACGACTCCATTAGGTCAGGGTGAACCATTAAATGATTCAAATAGGGCCATCCAACGACTCCATTAGGTCAGGGTGAACCATTAAATGATTCAAATAGGGCCATCCAACGACTCCATTAGGTCAGGGTGAACCATTAAATGATTCAAATAGGGCCATCCAACGACTCCATTAGGTCAGGGTGAACCATTAAATGATTCAAATAGGGCCATCCAACGACTCCATTAGGTCAGGGTGAACCATTAAATGATTCAAATAGGGCCATCCAACGACTCCATTAGGTCAGGGTGAACCATTAAATGATTCAAATAGGGCCATCCAATTACTCCATTAGGTCAGGGTGAAGCATTAAATGATTCAAATAGGGCCATCCATCGACTCCATTAGGTCAGGGTGGACCATTAAATGATTCAAATAGGGCCATCCAACGACTCCATTAGGTCAGATTGGGCCAGTCTAATAACTCTATTAGATCACATTGGACCATCAAACTACTTAATTAGGTGAGGTTGAGCCATCAAATGATTCAGATAGGGCCATTGAATAGCTCAATTAGGCCAGTCTGATGGCTTCATTAGAACAGAAATGGTCAATCTAATGATTCTATTAGGTCAGGTCGGCCAATCTAATGACTCCATTAGGTCAGATAGGGCCAATATAATGACTCCATTAGGTCAGGTAGGCCATTAAATGGCATCAATAAGGCAGGTAGAGTCGATCTAATGGCACCAATTAGTCAAACAGGGCCATAAAATGACTCAATTTAGCCCATTTTTCATGTGACTGTGTGACATGTTTTGGCCACACATACACCAGGGATGGCAAAATGTGTGGTGTCAAGTTTATGCGTGACCAAATATGGGTTTGGAACTGGTTAACATGAGATATGTGGGATTTGCAGTGGAGGTGCTTTGTGGTGCATTGTGGGACTGGGGATGACAGGAATTGCAAGGAGGCCACCAACTACTCTTATATCCATTATAAAATCAATAAACTCATTTTAAGGCTGTTACTAAAATTCTCACAGGGTTTGCGGTATGGGTATGTACAACTTTCACCAAAATATTTCTGAAATATTTAGATGATTACACTCATATTTAGGAAAAAGGTGTTACTTCCAGCAAAATAAATTATTCTGGTCTTTGCTATGGAAATATTGCTTGTTTATTTCATATAACTAAATTTTTTCATTGGCAAAATAATTTTAGCAGAAGGATTATGATTTGATTGTATGATGCCAGTTAGGATATCCTAGCAGGCAAAAGGCACAGTGCTACCCACCTCAGCAGGAGAGTGCTGGATCAGCCGAGGTGAGAGACACAGTGCTACCCACCTCAGCAGGAGAGTGCTGGATCAGCCGAGGTGAGAGACACAGTGCTACCCACCTCAGCAGGAGAGTGCTGGATCAGCCAAGGTGAGAGACACAGTGCTACCCACCTCAGTAGGAGAGTGCTGGATCAGCCAAGGTGAGAGACACAGTGCTACCCACCTCAGCAGGAGAGTGCTGGATCAGCCAAGGTGAGAGACACAGTGCTACCCACCTCAGCAGGAGAGTGCTGGATCAGCCAAGGTGAGAGACACAGTGCTACCCACCTCAGCAGGAGAGTGCTGGATCAGCCAAGGTGAGAGACACAGTGCTACCCACCTCAGCAGGAGAGTGCTGGATCAGCCAAGGTGAGAGACACAGTGCAACCCACCTCAGCAGGAGAGTGCTGGATCAGCCAAGGTGAGAGACACAGTGCTACCCACCTCAGCAGGAGAGTGCTGGATCAGCCAAGGTGAGAGACACAGTGCTACCCACCTCAGCAGGAGAGTGCTGGATCAGCCAAGGTGAGAGACACAGTGCAACCCACCTCAGTAGGAGAGTGCTGGATCAGCCAAGGTGAGAGACACAGTGCTACCCACCTCAGCAGGAGGGTGCTGGATCAGCCAAGGTGAGAGACACAGTGCTTCCCACCTCAGCAGGAGAGTGCTGGATCAGCCAAGGTGAGAGACACAGTGCTACCCACCTCAGCAGGAGAGTGCTGGATCAGCCAAGGTGAGAGACACAGTGCTACCCACCTCAGCAGGAGAGTGCTGGATCAGCCAAGGTGAGGGACACAGTGCTACCCACCTCAGCAGGAGAGTGCTGGATCAGCCAAGGTGAGAGACACAGTGCTACCCACCTCAGCAGGAGAGTGCTGGATCAGCCAAGGTGAGAGACACAGTGCTACCCACCTCAGCAGGAGAGTGCTGGATCAGCCAAGGTGAGAGACACAGTGCTACCCACCTCAGCAGGAGAGTGCTGGATCAGCCAAGGTGAGAGACACAGTGCAACCCACCTCAGCAGGAGAGTGCTGGATCAGCCAAGGTGAGAGACACAGTGCTACCCACCTCAGCAGGAGAGTGCTGGATCAGCCAAGGTGAGAGACACAGTGCTACCCACCTCAGCAGGAGAGTGCTGGATCAGCCAAGGTGAGAGACACAGTGCTACCCACCTCAGCAGGAGAGTACTGGATCAGCCAAGGTGAGAGACACAGTGCAACCCACCTCAGCAGGAGAGTGCTGGATCAGCCAAGGTGAGAGACACAGTGCTACCCACCTCAGCAGGAGAGTGCTGGATCAGCCAAGGTGAGAGACACAGTGCTACCCACCTCAGCAGGAGAGTGCTGGATCAGCCAAGGTGAGAGACACAGTGCTACCCACCTCAGCAGGAGAGTGCTGGATCAGCCAAGGTGAGAGACACAGTGCTACCCACCTCAGCAGGAGAGTGCTGGATCAGCCAAGGTGAGAGACACAGTGCTACCCACCTCAGCAGGAGAGTGCTGGATCAGCAAAGGTGAGAGACACAGTGCAACCCACCTCAGCAGGAGAGTGCTGGATCAGCCAAGGTGAGAGACACAGTGCTACCCACCTCAGTAGGAGAGTGCTGGATCAGCCAAGGTGAGAGACACAGTGCTACCCACCTCAGCAGGAGAGTGCTGGATCAGCCAAGGTGAGAGACACAGTGCTACCCACCTCAGTAGGAGAGTGCTGGATCAGCCAAGGTGAGAGACACAGTGCTACCCACCTCAGCAGGAGAGTGCTGGATCAACCAAGATAAAGGACACAGTGCTACCCACCTCAGGAGGAGAGTGCTGGATCAGCCAAGGTGAAGGATTCAAGGCACAGTGCTACCCACCTCAGCAGGAGAGTGCTGGATCAGCCAAGGTGAGAGACACAGTGCTACCCACCTCAGTAGGAGAGTGCTGGATCAGCCAAGGTGAGAGACACAGTGCTACCCACCTCAGCAGGAGAGTGCTGGATCAGCCAAGGTGAGAAACACAGTGCTACCCACCTCAGCAGGAGAGTGCTGGATCAGCCAAGGTGAGAGACACAGTGCAACCCACCTCAGCAGGAGAGTGCTGGATCAGCCAAGGTGAGAGACACAGTGCTACCCACCTCAGCAGGAGAGTGCTGGATCAGCCAAGGTGAGAGACACAGTGCTACCCACCTCAGCAGGAGAGTGCTGGATCAGCCAAGGTGAAAGACACAGTGCTACCCACCTCAGCAGGAGAGTGCTGGATCAGCCAAGGTGAGAAACACAGTGCTACCCACCTCAGCAGGAGAGTGCTGGATCAGCCAAGGTGAGAGACACAGTGCAACCAACCTCAGCAGGAGAGTGCTGGATCAGCCAAGGTGAGAGACACAGTGCTACCCACCTCAGCAGGAGAGTGCTGGATCAGCCAAGGTGAGAGACACAGTGCTACCCACCTCAGCAGGAGAGTGCTGGATCAGCCAAGGTGAGAGACACAGTGCTACCCACCTCAGCATGAGAGTGCTGGATCAGCCAAGGTGAGAGACACAGTGCTACCCACCTCAGCAGGAGAGTGCTGGATCAGCCAAGGTGAGAGACACAGTGCTACCCACCTCAGCAGGAGGGTGCTGGATCAGCCAAGGTGAGAGACACAGTGCTACCCACCTCAGCAGGAGAGTGCTGGATCAGCCAAGGTGAGGGACACAGTGCTACCCACCTCAGCAGGAGAGTGCTGGATCAGCAGCTTAGGTGAGAGACACAGTGCTACCCACCTCAGCAGGAGAGTGCTGGATCAACCAAGATAAAGGACACAGTGCTACCCACCTCAGGAGGAGAGTGCTGGATCAGCCAAGGTGAAGGATTCAAGGCACAGTGCTACCCACCTCAGCAGGAGAGTGCTGGATCAGCCAAGGATTCAAGGCACAGTGCTACCCACCTCAGCAGGAGAGTGCTGGATCAGCCAAGGTGAGAAACACAGTGCTACCCACCTCAGCAGGAGAGTGCTGGATCAGCCAAGGTGAGAGACACAGTGCAACCCACCTCAGCAGGAGAGTGCTGGATCAGCCAAGGTGAGAGACACAGTGCTACCCACCTCAGCAGGAGAGTGCTGGATCAGCCAAGGTGAGAGACACAGTGCTACCCACCTCAGCAGGAGAGTGCTGGATCAGCCAAGGTGAGAGACACAGTGCTACCCACCTCAGCAGGAGAGTGCTGGATCAACCAAGATAAAGGACACAGTGCTACCCACCTCAGGAGGAGAGTGCTGGATCAGCCAAGGTGAGAGACACAGTGCTACCCACCTCAGCAGGAGAGTGCTGGATCAGCCAAGGTGAGAGACACAGTGCTACCCACCTCAGCAGGAGAGTGCTGGATCAGCCAAGGTGAGAGACACAGTGCTACCCACCTCAGCAGGAGGGTGCTGGATCAGCCAAGGTGAGAGACACAGTGCTACCCACCTCAGCAGGAGAGTGCTGGATCAGCCAAGGTGAGAGACACAGTGCTACCCACCTCAGCAGGAGAGTGCTGGATCAGCCAAGGTGAGAGACACAGTGCTACCCACCTCAGCAGGAGGGTGCTGGATCAGCCAAGGTGAGAGACACAGTGCTACCCACCTCAGTAGGAGAGTGCTGGATCAGCCAAGGTGAGAGACACAGTGCTACCCACCTCAGCAGGAGAGTGCTGGATCAGCCAAGGTGAGAGACACAGTGCAACCCACCTCAGCAGGAGAATGCTGGATCAGCCAAGGTGAGGGACACAGTGCTACCCACCTCAGCAGGAGAGTGCTGGATCAGCCAAGGTGAAGGATTCAAGGCACAGTGCCATCCACCTCAGCAGGAGAGTGCTGGATCAGCCAAGGTGAGAGACACAGTGCTACCCACCTCAGCAGGAGAGTGCTGGATCAGCCAAGGTGAGAGACACAGTGCTACCCACCTCAGCAGGAGGGTGCTGGATCAGCCAAGGTGAGGGACACAGTGCTACCCACCTCAGCAGGAGAATGCTGGATCAGCCAAGGTGAGAGACACAGTGCAACCCACTTCAGCAGGGGAGTGCTGGATCAGCCAAGGTGAGAGACACAGTGCAACCCACCTCAGCAGGAGAGTGCTGGATCAGCCAAGGTGAGAGACACAGTGCAACCCACCTCAGTAGGAGATTGCTGGATCAGCCAAGGTGAGAGACACAGTGCTACCCACCTCAGCAGGAGAGTGCTGGATCAGCCAGGGTGAGAGACACAGTGCTACCCACCTCAGGAGGAGAGTGCTGGATCAGCCAAGGTGAAGGATTCAAGGCACAGTGCAACCCACCTCAGCAGGAGAGTACTGGATCAGCCAAGGTGAAGGATTCAAGGCACAGTGCAACCCACCTCAGCAGGAGAGTGCTGGATCAGCCAAGGTGAAGGATTCAAGGCACAGTGCAACCCACCTCAGCAGGAGAGTGCTGGATCAGCCAAGGTGAAGGATTCAAGGCACAGTGCTACCCACCTCAGGAGGAGAGTGCTGGATCAGCCACGGTGAAGGATTCAAGGCACAGTGTCACCTACCTCAGCATGTGCAGTAAAAGCATCCAGTCAATATAACACCTGGTTTAATGTGCTGCCTGAATGTGCCAGAGTTTCTCTGTGTCAAACTTAATCAAAACCTTGTGATTTGCACAGATAAATGACTGATTCACAAATGTACGTATCAATTCAAATAAAAATCAATCTACTCACTGAAATCATGCTTAGTCACACATGTTTGTTATTTGTCAGAAGGTTTATCAACTCATTGCAATTCACAGAGTAACAATATGGTTCTTGTTGTCACGGCTATCCACATTAGTAACATTATGGTTCATGTTGTCAGGGCCATTCACATTAGTAACAATATGGTTCTTGTTGTCAGGGCCATTCACATTAGTAACAATATGGTTCTTGTTGTCAGGGCCACTTATACTAGTAACAATACGGTTCTTGTTGTCAGGGCTATCCACATTA
Organism: Amphiduros pacificus; assembly: GCA_949316495.1. Classification (NCBI taxonomy): domain Eukaryota; kingdom Metazoa; phylum Annelida; class Polychaeta; order Phyllodocida; family Hesionidae; genus Amphiduros; species Amphiduros pacificus. Next base: position 10,784,995 of record OX439007.1, on the reverse strand, counting down.
GTAACAATATGGTTCTTGTTGTCAGGGCCATCCACATTAGTAACTATATGGTTCTTGTTGTCAGGGCTATCCACATTAGTAACAATATGGTTCTTGTTGTCAGGGCCATTCACATTAGTAACAATATGGTTCTTGTTGTCAGGGCCACTTACACTAGTAACAATATGGTTCTTGTTGTCAGGGCCACTTACATTAGTAACAATATGGTTCGTGTTTTCAGGACCACTCAGACCGGTGAAGACGTGGGATTATAAGCGGACTGTCAGAACATTACAAAAGCATTCATTAACTAAGGTTATTTTTAGGCAAATTTGATCAGAAGATTTCAACAACAGATACCATATCTCTAATTTCCTTTATTGATCCATTTACATCAACATTCTTTTCACCACAAAACCTTGGAATAAGGCCAAGATAAAATTGAATTGTTTCCGGTTTCATCAAAATGAAAATGTGATAAATCAGTATAGTGTTTCATCAATTCTAACTTATTTTAATATCCTTAGCCAAGTGTATGATTTATGCTGTGTTTAGATCATTTACTTCCTTTTTTCATTTTAAATAATATATATTTCTGTGAATAAGTCAATTATTGACACCAAGAGACTCAAGCATAAGTATGCAGCACTGACTCAGTCGTTAAACAGAAGCAAGACATTAATATGACCTGGCCTAATCCATGCTGAAACTAAGCAGTGCTCTTATAGTTGTGGTTGTCCCCAATGCCACGCCATGTTGGCTGATGAGACGAAGCCTCCTTCTTGCCGAGATGTGGATCAATCAAATTAATTGATGCTTTTTGATGATCACTTTGCCACTTGTCAGGCAATGTGTTATTTATAACAGCTTGATTGTTTTAGTCTCTCTGGGATCTCCACTTTTTATTCTCTCATCATCTCTGATTAATGAAGTAAAGGATGAATCTTTTACTGAAAAACAAAAACACATTTCTTTGAAAGGTATAATTTGAATTCAATAATGAGAAACAATGAAATAACAAGACAAACTGAAGTCATAAATGATATAGCACAAATTGTGATCCATGGATTTCCATTTTGTATTTGTAGAAATAAATGATATTGAATACTGCGAAGTGAAAAAAGACACATCAACATTGGGCCGCTTATTCCGAAAGGTTGGTCTCAAGAAAACACCAAGAAAATATGTGTATAAGCAAATAGAAGGTAAGTTCCTGTATTACTCCTCTCTCAAATACAAGACAAGATAGATAGGACTTAAAGGTAGTACATATAGAGAGGGTAGGTTATAACATATAGGAATGGCAGGTTAAGGTATCATAAGATAGGACGGTTAAGGTATCATAAGATAGGAAGGTTAAGGTATCATAAGATAGGCAGGTTAAGCTATCATAAGATGGGAAGGTTAAGCTATTATAGGATAGGAATGTTTAGCTATCATAGGATAGGAATGTTTAGCTATCATAAGATGGGAAGGTTAAGCTATCATAAGATGGGAAGATTAAGCTATCATAAGATGGGAAGGTTAAGCTATCATAAGATAGGAAGGTTAAGCTATCGTAAGATAGGAAGGTTAAGCTATCGTAAGATAGGAAGGTTAAGCTATCGTAAGATAGGAAGGTTAAGCTATCATAAGATGGGAAGGTTAAGCTATCATAAGATGGGAAGGTTAAGCTATCATAAGATGGGAAGGTTAAGCTATCATAAGATGGGAAGGTTAAGCTATCATAAGATGGGAAGGTTAAGCTATCATAAGATGGGAAGGTTAAGCTATCGTAAGATAGGACGGTTAAGCTATCGTAAGATAGGAAGGTTAAGCTATCGTAAGATAGGAAGGTTAAGCTATCGTAAGATAGGAAGGTTAAGCTATCGTAAGATAGGAAGGTTAAGCTATCGTAAGATAGGAAGGTTAAGCTATCATAAGATGGGAAGGTTAAGCTATCATAAGATGGGAAGGTTAAGCTATCATAAGATAGGAAGATTAAGCTATCATAAGATGGGAAGGTTAAGCTATCATAAGATAGGAAGGTTAAGCTATCGTAAGATAGGAAGGTTAAGCTATCGTAAGATAGGAAGGTTAAGCTATCGTAAGATAGGAAAGTTAAGCTATCATAAGGTAGGAAGGTTAAGCTATCATAAGATAAGAAGGTTAAGCTATCATAAGATATGAAGGTTAAGATATCATAAGATAGGAAGGATAAGATATCATAAGATAGGAAGGTTAAGCTATCATAAGATAGGACGGTTAAGCTATCATAAGATAGGAAGGTTAAGCTATTATAAGATAGGACGGTTAAGCTATCATAAGATGGGAAGGTTAAGATATCATAAGATAGGAAGGTTAAGCTATCATAAGATGGGAAGGTTAAGCTATCATAAGATAGGAAGGATAAGATATCATAAGATAGGAAGGTTAAGCTATCATAAGATAGGACGGTTAAGCTATCATAAGATAGGAAGGTTAAGCTATTATAAGATAGGAAGGTTAAGCTATCATAAGATAGGAAGGTTAAGCTATCATAAGATGGGAAGGTTAAGATATCATAAGATAGGAAGGTTAAGCTATCATAAGATGGGAAGGTTAAGCTATCATAAGATAGGTAGGTTAAGCTATCATAAGATAGGCAGGTTAAGCTATCATAAGATAGGACGGTTAAGCTGTCATAAGATAGGAAGGTTAAGCTATCATAAAATAGGAAGGTTAAGGTATCGTAAGATCGGAAGGTTAAGCTATCATAAGATGGGAAGGTTAAGCTATCATAAGATGGGAAAGTTAAGGTATCGTAAGATAGGAAGGTTAAGGTATCATAAGATAGGAAGGTTAAGCTGTCATAAGATAGGAAGGTTAAGCTATCATAAGATAGGAAGGTTAAGCTATCATAAGATAGGAAGGTTAAGCTATCATAAGATAGGACGGTTAAGCTATCATAATGCAGGGGGGTAAGATAGTTATAACATATGAAGATTGGAAGATTAAAGGTATCCTAAGAAAGGCAGGATTAAGCACATGATTAAGCACTTAATTAAGCACATGATTAGGCACTTGATTGGCTGGATTAAGTTATTATAAGAGAGACTGGATTGAGCTATTTTAACACCAATAAAAAAACATAGACATTTGGGTTCAATCTGAAAGTAAAACTATGAGAGTCCTTTTTTAAAACGAGATAAATAAATTCATCTAGATATTTATAATGAAGTATTAATTATGACATTGTATATTTTGCAGGAGATTTGAATGCGAGTGAGATAACAATGAGTGATGAGGAGAGGATAGATCTGATGATCCAGGTCAAGGAGGGCAAGCTCTCCATGCACGATGCTGTGGAAATGGTAGGCCCGTCTCCGTACCATCCGTCCTTAAAGGGGGAGTTCCTAATAATCTAACCTTATTTTTTTTTAACATGTAATGAAATATATGGTAATAAGATATCATATCACACACATCCTACATTAATCTGGCCAACTGTTTATTTACAAAGTGGATCTTTGTTGTGGCAGCAGGCTGTCCTGGAAAGAAAGGTCGGGTTCGGGAGGGTAATAAAACTTCGGAGATTATACGTCACGGGTGTAACTCCTTATCCCGGGAAACTGGGTCTCACAATGGTGGGTGAAGCTGGCCCCTCAACATGTACTCAAAATAAGCTGCTCTCATTGTCAGGGGAATTGTGTGTCATAAATATTTGCGACAAAAGTAATTGACAAGGGATCAATGTTTTCAATTCCCCAAAATTTGTGGCAACAAAAGTTTGAAATACACAAAATACGCAGGTTTGAAACACAACCAGGGTTATCTATGAAGAGAATATTTTGTTCTTGAGTCAGAATATGGTAACAGTTGGGCCTGAAACAATGACTACCAGAGGTTCCCTAGGCTAAAATGAACTGTAATTCTTATTAGACCACATCACAAACCTAGTGATGATTAGATTAGCTGAACAGAGGTCATTTCACAATCCACAAAACAGAGGAAAGAAGTTCTAGACAAGTCTCCACTACTGATGCCATGATCAAGTGGCAGTGTCAGAAACACTAGCATAGTGGGTGTCAGGGTGCTGAAATGAGAGGTGAATGTAGATACCTCAGTGATTCAATGTGCTGTCCCCAGGAAAACATTTACCAAAATATTGTCAAATTTAAAGAAAATGGTCCTTAATTTTAAAACCTCTTTTAACTATTATTCTATATGAACATGTTTGTGATATGCAAGTCTTTTCAAGATTTTAAACTTTGAGTATATACTTTGTGGTCCATACAAATGACTGAAAAATAAGATAAGTTAAATCGCATGGCCAAGGTTCGTGTTTTGTTTTCATAATTGTTAATTGGCACAGTGTGATATGTTGTGTCATAACATACTATCTGCTATCATAACATATACTATTTTGATTTGTTGAAGATCATCCCCACTGTCAGACTCTTCTCAATCACAGTTTGCAGGCTACGAGTCTTGTTTGTTGTGGGGGGTCAAATTGTCATCCCTGAACTTTACCCTGCTCAATAAAGCTACCTGAAGGTGGCTCAGACCCACTTCTTTCATCCTCAGATGATCCACATAAACTTTGGACCTCTATTATGTCAGAAACACTTGTTGAACAATCACTATCTGTAAAATCTCCCTCCGACTCCATGATGCTGGGCTAGGGGTTTTCCCAAAATGTTACACTCTCTACGTCACCACCCCACGTGACAGGGGGTAATAAAATTCCGGACTGACTTCGGAGATATGTCATGATCCAAACTTTGAAGTGAAATTTGATCATCACAACGTTTACAAGATACACTTGAAATTTGTGAGATGACTACTGGCAACCAAATGAATGATTTTATGACAAAAAAACACATGGTTTGGGGTACAACCCAATTATTAGGAACTCCCCCTTTAATGATCTAATTATATACAGAGAATCTAACTGTTATAACATCTAGCTCTCCATGCACGATGCTGTGGAAATGGTAGGCCCGTCTCCGTACCACCTGTCCTTAATGATCTAATTATATACACAGAATCTAACTGTTATAACATCTAGCTCTTCATGCACGATGCTGTGGAAATGGTAGGCCCGTCTCCGTACCACCCGTCCTTAATGATCTAATTATATACACAGAATCTAACTGTTATAACATCAAGCTCTCCATGCACGATGCTGTGGAAATGGTAGGCCCATCTCTGTACCACCCGTCCTTAATGATCTAATTATACACAGAGAATCTAACTGTTATAACATCTATTAACTTCATCAAACTGTCCATCAAGCTGTCCATGCATGATGCTGTAGAAATGGGACTTATACTTATACTATAAGCCACCAATGTTTTTAATACGCTCACAACTTGGCTAGAGCTATCATAAATGATTTTCCCTTTTAATTCACGACTGTTCCTTACTCAGATATTTTGCCCCAAGGTCAGATATATTTGCTTATGGAAAAAACAGGTCATAATGTTTTTGAAACATCAAAAACACCATGATTCCTGAGTAAGGGAATTGACATTTATTCATCATTGATACCCAAGATTTTTCATTTAAAACAAGGGATATATCTTTAGATATTTCACCTGACTTTTCAAATTATTTGCTGATTGAAAATAAAGATTTGTACAGAATTTACTGTTCTTAAAAATGAAATGATCTCATGTTACGTTAATATTTCTAAAACTTTTGATTTCATTGTATTTTCAGGTAAAAGAATATGAAAGAGAGAAGAAAATTGATCCGATAGAGAATGGCGGCCATCTTGACAGCTAACAATAGTGTAGCTACGTAGTGAAGCAGACTGCATTTCCGAGTTGTTACTATGCCTTCAAAGTGCACCAATAAACATTGCCGACCAAACTCTCTCAATACTTACCCTTGTAACATTCCATACAATTCTTCCATTTCTGTTCCATGAATATCTTTATTTATCTCATTAAAACCATTAAATGAAACAGAATCTTTTGCTTAGTTTTTTTGGGAATGTTTAACATGTGGAGATGACTCACAGTTCAATGTGCCATGTATCAGTTAAATTATGGATTACTGCCTTATAGACATTTGTTTTGAGATATGGGTGTCTTATTTTGCCCTGTGTAATATGTAGCTAGCTAAGGATGGTGGATATATGTCACAATAAAGATCAGTCTAATGAACCCTGACATCACTGATGGGCACGGTTTCCTGAATAAATAGATTTAAATAGATTCAATTCAGATTTAAAACTGCCCAGAGACTTGCAATATTGGACTTTCCTGACACAAAATCTCTTTAGAAGACATGTGTCATTAATTTTAGGTGATTTTGCTATTTAAAGAACAGAAGACATGTTTGCAGCATGAACCATTAATATATATGCTAGCCTAACCAGGAATTACAAAGGGGGTTTATTAGGTCATATGGGCAGAGATTTCATTTTGCAGTTATCAAAACAAGACATTTTTCTCTTGTTTGATGACTCTTGAAAGATGAGTTAACTCATTGGTGACCATGGATTTTATATATGCATAATATTGATATAGTAAGCCATACAATATTGATATTAGCCTACCATACAAGACCAGTACTGATGTGACATACTGATACCATCCATAAGCAAGATATGATATCAAATATTCAACTCTTTTAAGTTTTTTTTTTGTTGTTGTTGTTGTTGTAAATTTGTAAATTATTGGGATATACAAGTTGATATTTTATGAACTGTGAAGATTTGTGACCAATTTATAATGTAAATATGCTATTTAATCAATAGAAGTTCATGACAGGCAACTGTAACTTATAACTTTTACAAATCTTCAGTAAATTAATATTTTGGTTTTTGGCTGGTTGGTCAATAAAATAATTCTCTTTGAAAGCCACATGAGTTTCTGCCAACAGGTTTACTCCATTTAAGACAATGTAACATATTTTGTTTAAAATATCAATAGCCTGTAAACATTAAAGAAATGAAAGAATTCAAATTTAATCAAATATATGGCATAATTGTAAATCAAAAGGAAAACCTTGCCTTGAAAGTGGACTTTTTAATAGCAGCTCATTCATATATTAGTAAGTAATTTGCAAAGTTGAAATTATGAACAAGATGAAATGCCTTGCAATCAGTTTTTCCACCTGCTTAATGTATGACTGTGCAGCTTCAAAGTTTGCTTACATTAAATGTAAAATGCTTAAACAGTGTTGATTCATCATATTTATTATGATCAAGCTCATTTCAAAGTATAATTCTAAATATTATTTCACATCAAATTAAATATTCTGTAAGATATCGACATTTTGTAATTGAGTTAAATGTCAAAGTGTATTCATTTTCATTTCGTTTGATCTAAAGCAGTTTCATATTCACTTCAAATAGAAAGTAATTGTATTTGTTAATGTGTAAAATTAAAGTAGGCAAATGTTTTGACTTAAGTGAGCAAATATGAGCATAAGTTTAGAATAAAAGTACTTTCAAAATGTAATTAAATTGTAAATAAATTATTGATTATTGAAATTGTTCTGTTGACTTCTGGCTTGTGGGAGTCCATCCCACTTTACATCAAGGCATAGTTATGAAAGAGTGACATCTGGTGGATGGCAAGCAGTAGTATGTCCAATCTCCACCAGAGGGCAGTGTATCAACTCTACACCTTAAACTTGTCTATTAGGCCAAATAAAATATAATACCTTTGTTTCAGGTAACCTGACCAGCCCACCTGCATAATAAACATCTTTAACTGTTACCTGCTTCAAAGTTTATCTCAAAATGGAGACGTAATCTATTCTAATCTAATTCATTCTAGTATAAGCTATTCTAATTTAGTCAACACAGGTTGGGACTGATCAATGAATTTCTTCTTGTCCCCCTCAAGAAAAAAAAAATATGTAAATCCCAACTTATCTACCCTATTTTTTACAGGCATGTTACCTGAAACAAAGGTGTTATTTTATTTGGCCTTAATATAATTGGTCACTGTTAAGTAAATATCAGAAATCATTTCACCTTAACGCCAAAGAAATACCAAATGCTCACAATACTTCAATCCCAGTACAATAGATTTGGACCAAATTACATGAATTGTCTCCTTTTCAGATGCAAATTTTTTTCATGCATCTCATAGTTGAAGTATCATATATTTCAATTCTTACAAAATTCTTCAATTCTTACTAAGATAAAATACAAAATGAACATGTTGAAAACTTCTAGCTAACATTAAGGCATCTGCATCATTGGATACCACACTGCATATTGCCACACTTATGAAATCATTTTACCTTTCAGTGCCTCTCGGAGAACACCATATAAAAATGATGCGAAGTATGCCTGCAAACGAGGCCATTCAATTAAGATCGTGTTTAACAAGTTTTCCAGACATTTATTGGAGCACTTCTACCCAAAAAGGTTATGGAGAAGAAAGACAAATATATTTGTCACCAATTTATGATTTTTATACTTATACTTATTAAAAAAAAAAGAAATCAGTGCATAATTCTTTCAAATCAAAGATATGTATATTTTTTAATTCAAATTATAATTTTTGATGGAGCATTCCTCATAGAGACATTTAACATGAGCAGCAGCACTCTCTGGCTGAAATTTATAATTTAATAGAAAAAAAAGACAGACACGGTTTTGACAGGATAAATACTGAAAAATATTTTATTAGTTGCTCTACAGTGCCACATGCATGCAGAAAGTGATGACTTCTCCCATGTAATTTAAATCTACATACAAAACACATTCATGAGTTCTACCAGTTTTAACAATATTTGTTCAGATTCTCCTGATTATGTATTCAATGTGTGTTTAGTTTTCTTTATACCATGTAATTCAAATTTTCAAATGCATACCAACCAATGCTAACTCTTTCTTTAAAATAACTACATTTAAACAATTTGAAATTAAGTATCTGTTTTCACACACATCAGTTCATCATCATATCTCTTTCAAGTTATAATACAAACATTAACCCTTTGGTCAATAAATTCTGTTTGAGGTGATACTGTTTTTCACACCCCCAGGACTTGTGGGGTTGTTCACACTACGAATCCCAGCAGGCCACTGCTACTCCCCAGTGCATCTTGTATGGCTCAGGTTTCAGAAATATAAGATGTTAGTAAAAGGACATTCTCTAAGCCTTGCTGGCGACAGTTCACAAATCAGATACTAAGCTTTCTGAACTGTCACAAGAACTATAGGGCGATTACCTCTGCAGCAAATGATCGCTGAAATGATTCAAAATAAAAATATGAAACATTTAATAAAAAAAATTAAATTCCAAAAAAAAAATCAAATTCAAACTAAAAAAAAATAAAAAAATAAAAAAATATAAAAAATTTAAAATAAAATCGAATAAGTTATCATTTCCTTTAAAAATCATACAAAAGTTTAAATAATCCCAAATAAAAATTATTTTATTTCATCAATTTGTAGGAAATATAAGTTGCATTTCATAAGATCAGTTGGCGCAGTTGTACTCAGTACTGTGAACCTACGAGGACGGCATCTGTGATAGTGGTCACATAGAACACGGAAGTACACTAGTTTACATCGGCACGACTCACTACATCACTACAGCTTAATCTATATCTAAGTCGGTCAAGTCACAAGATTAAAGTGGACGGCTTATAAAGTTTATATCTGAAAACAGTATTTCATTCCTACAGAAACAAAAGCTCCAAGTAATATTTAAGTTCTACAAAAAGAAATATGTTTATTCTAACCGTAACAAATTTATTTTAACCTAATAACATGTAACACCTCTATAAAGTTACAGTGAGTTGAAATTATTTCAAGGTTAAACAGAAGCAAATTATTGAATAAATCTTTAATGGAACAAAACATGTTTTTCAAAACAAATTTAGAAGACCAATATGATTATTTTATTTATAAAAATATATTTCATCTCAAGATATGTATTGTACTTTTACCATTATTAGTGTACAGTAGATATGACAGATATTTGCCTGATTTTAAACTTTGATTGAAAAATTAAAATCCAAGAAAAGATATAATGTTTTATCAACAACAAACATAAGGATTATAGGTCTGGGCACAGGCATGGCCCATTTTTTTCAAAATTTAGCCTCAAGAAAACCAAAAAGGGCGAATCCTTCCGGTGTGTTGTGGGTCTACGGTGGTAACTGTGCCTGGTTAGTAGAATGGCTGGCTCTGAGCTGCTCAGTTAGCATTCCCCACACCCTAACCTATATCTGAACCAAAAGACCTTTATTTAAAAGGACGGACGTGAAGGGCTTTTCTTTTCAATTCTTTGAATCCTTTATTCAAAAGGACGGAAATAAAGGGCATTATTTACTTTACAATCCTTTTTCCAAAGGACGGAAAATGAAGGGCTTGTATCTTTATTATAATCCTTTAAATTATAATAAAGGACGGAAAATGAAGGGCTTTATTTTTCAATTATTTATTCATAATCTTTTTTCATTCCAGGACGGAAAAATAAGGGCCTACTCCACCCTGGTGCGGACACACTATCGGGTGGTGCCACCTAGCGGGAGGACCGGGCGACCCCTAGTGGGCACTTGTGGGTAGCTCTGGAACGGTTCTCTGATCAATGGTTAAAACGATGGTATACCTTCCTAGCAAATATACAGACAGGATGGAGAATCTCAAGGACCTCTGGGATTCCATTTGTGTTTCTTATTACTTCAACACTGGTGCACTGCAAGCATGCCTGGATAGGTGCCTGGATAGGTGCCTGGACAGGTGCCTGGATAGGTGCCTGGACAGGTGCCTGGATAGGTGCCTGAACAGGTATCAGTGCTTCATATACCACAATTCATCATCATATCATTATCACAGCAAGAATCACACACATTCTACCTAAATATTATCTGATATGTGAATCAAATCTTTTAAAGTATTCCACATTTTTTTATCCTAAATGGTGAACATCTCTGAATTAAGTTTCATACTGTTACATAAATTTTGTGTTTTTGTTTTTTTTACATATTTGCACTCTGGTTGGTATGCATTCAACTCTTTGTTTAACTGCTTTAAAATTTGTTATTAACTTTCCATATGAATACAAACATATATAAACCCAATAAGAACATAAATACAATTTAGTTGGACCTACATTTGTAGATCAAAATATTTCCAATATAAAGCCTAAATTTTTACATACAAACTACTTTAAAGGGATTAAGCACCAATTCTACAATTTGGTGAAATTTAAAGATTAGCCCCATATGAACATCATGACAAATTAAAAATATAATCGAGTAATAGCATAAGTTGCGATAAGACATTAGAGTTGCACTCCTAGCTGAGGTCTGTCTGGGCTAGGGCATCATATCGTTGGATTTCATCGATACGATACGATACGTATCGATGATTTGTCAATATTCGATACATATCGATACATATCGATATTACTGAACCGAAATAGAAGAATAATTGACTGTCTTTATCGGTCCGGGTGCAAGCTCCCCAAACGGCGATATATTTAATATCTTCGGCTTAAAATACACACAGAAATATTCTACGACGTGTCAACAGTAGTCCGCCTCCTATTAATAAGTGTATATATTGCTCAAATCGGAGAAAATGTGAATTTAACAATGCATAAATATGCATACGCAACACGAGTTCGTCATTTCAAAAACCGGAAGTGACAGGGAGAAGCTCTTATTTTTGGCGCAAAAACGATTGGAGTGCTGTCACAACGTATTGATTCCCATTGAAATATTAATATATTGCGCAATGATGGATCCCTCAGTCGTCGTATTTACATTTGAAAGATTAAAAAACTTACGATGCGTAAAATATCGAGTAAAAAATCTGTGTTATTATGATGATATGAGGGCCCAATTCGATACAACTAATATATCGAAGCACCAGTATGACAATACCGGTTATCGTATCGATGTCTGTATACCGGTATATCGATAATATCGCGTACCGGTGTGATGCCCTAGTTTGGGCCATAAGCTGCACGTGACGGGTAAACACGGGTAGCGTGAACTTTGTTTGACCTCAATTGAGGCTCAAAGTAGGGTAGCACTGATTGACGTCATTCTGGCACTATTCAAAGGACAATGACTTTGATGACGTCATAAGCATATTGCCATACTCTTATGACGTCATTTTACCTTTCAGTGCCTCTATGGTCACACTCCACATAACAATGATGCCAAGAAAGAAGTGTGCTTTCATAAAGGGGCAATAGATTAGGGTCTTGTTAAAATAGAATTATCAGGCAAACATGGGGATGCATCAATAAAATAGAAAATAGACATCAAAATAGACATCATTTATCACCAATATGTGAATTTTAAACGTTTTTTTAAAAATCGGTGCTTAATCCCTTTAAAAGAAACATGGAAATTGTTCAAATAGACGATGGAAGTAAGGCATTTCTGTGCATACAGGGTCAGAGCAGGCAACATTAAGGCTCACTGGTGCCCCATCACCATACACAGTCAGTATAGCTGTATACATACTCATATTCAATACAGACACCTAACAGACTAAACATTTTCAAATATATACAAAACATAAAATATATGTATAATTTTGAGCAGAGTAATATTTACAGCAACACGAGATAATAATGAACTATGTCTTCACATGTAGACTGGTGTAAATTTTGGTCCCATTTAAGTACTGTGCTCCTGATGTTCAGTGCTCCAAAACTGACAATATATATATATATTTGGGGTTTTCAATTTGAATATATACGGATGAGAGAAATGTAATGTTTCTGATTCAATGCACACATATTGAAGCATCCAATCAAACTTATTGATACAAGGACCTATTAGTCCATTGTTTACCAGAACGAGATATATTATATATATATTATATTATATTATATTTATTTACAACATATAATCTTCTACTAACATAAGCACATCATGTAGCACATGTAGTTAGTAGAGTTATTACATTGGTCAGCGAGTTTGGTCCCTTGACAACCAGTCTGTAACAACTTGAGTCTAATCAAACAGGCAGAATCACAACTCTTGTCACAATCGGCTCAAAATCATGAAATCTTGCCGAGTTTTATTAGTCGGTCAATTTGTAGAGCTAAATCAATACAGTGAGTGCGATATATATATATATATATATATATATATATATATATATATATATATATATATATATATATATATATATATATATATAGATGGACTGCAGCTGTACATATTATACTGGGCTATGTACATAAATTTTATTCTTAAATATATTTTTTTAAACTCTCACAATACTTGTTACATGAGCAAAGGATTTAGAATCTTTGTAAGATCCTTTATAATGTTCAGCTTGGCACTCTCGGGTGTTTTATTCTTATTAAGGCTAAGATGGCGACATGCTATTTTTTTTTAGCAATTATTGCCAGATATGAGTGGTCCCTTTGTTTGAGTGTTACCCAATACTGAGCAGGCACAAGTGACATATGTGCTTATCATATAATATTATCATTATTATTAAATAAACGTTGCATTTTGATGACGTGTGCCTATTGGCTGTGTCACAGATGAGATGAGAATGTTTAAGTTACGAATGCTAAGGACTTCTCCTATATCACAGATACTTGACGTCTCCTGACACGACAAATCAGGCAACTATGGCGTGTGGACCGTGCATCGGCGACGGTTCAATCCCCAGATATATTACAGTTCATGCTTGTGAGTGGAATGCAAGTTTGAGAAATTCTCCCATGAAGATCACATCAGTAGAGTACAAACCATCTTAACAGTAGTTATTATTACTTTTTGCCTTTCTTTCCTCCGGGACTTTTCTTGCCCTTGGCACTCTTCCTTCCTTTCGGGGACGGGGCTGTTTTCTCTGTGGCGTCTCTCATGGCTGCTTCTTGCGATGCTATCTCCTCAAGGCGGCGTCTCTCCGCTTCCAGGAACTTCTGTCTGAAGGCTTCCCGTGGCTTGTTAACGGCGTCGCGTGCTGCGTCCAGGCTAGCCTAATAGGGCGAGCAAAAAATAAAAGTGGTCAAAATCAAGAGGGCGCTAGTATCTCTGAATAAACTATAACACATCAAGCAGGACAACATTGAGGTCAGCATCAGCATGCATGGTGCGGGAGGGGGGGGGGGGCTGTAAACAGGGACATGCAATAATCATAATCTGAAATAAAATAACACAAAATGTGAAATTAGGTCTCTCCTAGGGTGTGATTGCTTTCATGAGCACTAATTGTGCACTGGGAATGGTACAATGAAATCAATCTTTGAATAAACATGCAATCTTATTATTCATATTTTATATGAGTTCTGACCAAGTTCTATCAATTATTCAATATTATTCTGTGATCTGATGACATTTCTGAGCACATTTAATAGAAATTGCAGTGACTCTGAATATTATTTGGCAATGACACAAAATTGATTTCAATAAAAAAAAAGTCCATTATTAAATAGTACAAAGTTGATTCTTTTGTGATGCGAATGATGGGGATGATGGGAAGGGTAGACGTTACATCTCTACGTGATCCAGTCTTTGTTCAGTGAGGGTGAACACCTATGCTAGTATAACAAGATTCACCTCTAAAGTTGAAAATACAAAGGTTGTTTCAGTTGGAAATTTGATATAAAAATTGAAGAAAAAACCTCAAAAACCCTTTGAAGTGAAAAAAAAATTGAATTTGGAAACACAAATCAAATTTTCTTTTTTTTTTAAATGTGACAAATGCAAAACTTTACAAATAAAACAAGATGGACATGATTGAGAAAAAAGTTTAAAGGTCAAGGTCAAATCTTGTTAAAACATGTACTGCTAGTTATCTACAGATCATTCTCAAAAAGGGACTGTTAATTACTGTAACATAAACCTCCTAATTAGTTGGAATGGGATGAGGGGAATTTGGGTCTTGGTCACGTTTTCCTTTATGTTTCTCCCGATATTTCTTTCTTGCTGTTGCATGCTTCTTGCGCCATCTATCCAAACTCTCCTATGATTGAGAATACAAAAAGATCACATTTTTATATCTCTTTGGGGGAATCTCTTTAAAAATATTTGTAAAATGGGAGAAAAATGGAAAAATATTCCATGCATACATATTTATGTTTCTAAGTAGCGGCATTTCAGATAGCCAAGCTTCATTTGAGGAGAATAATTTACATTCCACACACAATTATCTGAGATAAATAGATAAATCTACATGCAAAAGGCATAAATATTAACTGCTTGAACTCTAATATCTCATTCAAAGTCAGGCTCATAGGCTGTTGGGTACAAATCTGTTTTAAAAAAAAATTGAATGCCTGTCACAAATTAAATTACTGCACTCTGGTTGTCACATAGCTGCCTAATCATCATTGATCTTCCTGTCTGATTACAGCTAGCATAACTCTGGCTGCCTGATCCCAGCTGAGCTTCATATCTTCATTTAACTCTGGCTGTCTGATCCTAGATAAGCTTAATAAAATTCTGGCTGTTTGATTTTTGTCTAACTCTTGCTGTTTGATCATAGCTTAACTCTGGCTGTCTGATCCTAGCCTGACTCTGGTGTCTGATTATAGCTTAGCTCTGGCTGTCTGATACTAGCCTAACTCTGGCTGTCTGATCCTTGCCTGACTGGCTGTCTGATCCTAACCTAACTCTGGCTCTCTGATCTTTGCCTAACTTTGGCTGTCTGATCATAGCTTAACTCTGGCTGTCTGATTCTTGCCTTACGCTGGCTGTCTGATCCTAACATAACTGGCTGTCTGATCCTAGCCTGACTCTGGCTGTCTGATCCTAGCCTGACTCTGGCTGTCTGATCCTAACATAACTGGCTGTCTGAACCTTGCCTAACTCTGGCTCTCTGATATTTGCCTAACTCTGGCTGTCTGATCCTAGCCTGACTCTGGCTGTCTGATCCTAGCTTAACTCTGGCTGTCTGATCCTAGCCTGACTCTGGCTGTCTGATCCTAACATAACTGGCTGTCTGATCCTTGCCTAACTCTGGCTCTCTGATATTTGCCTAACTTTGGCTGTCTGATCATAGCTTAACTCTGGCTGTCTGATTCTTGCCTTACGCTGGCTGTCTGATCCTAACATAACTGGCTGTCTGATCCTAGCCTGACTCTGGCTGTCTGATCCTAACATAACTGGCTGTCTGATCCTTGCCTAACTCTGGCTCTCTGATCTTTGCCTAACTTTGGCTGTCTGATCATAGCTTAACTCTAACTCTTACGCTTACGTTGGCTGTCTGATCCTTGCCTGACTGGCTGTCTGATCCTAACCTAACTTTGTCTGATCCTGGACTGACCTGCATCTGTTCACAGAGCTCGAGCTGTTTGATCTTGGCAAGGTTTCTCTGTTGCCGGTCCTGCTCTCTCATGGCCTCCACCTGGTCTCGGTACTGCCGGTACGCTTGGATCTGCTGCTGCTTCTCCTCCACCTGACGAGCTTCTTCTGCCTCGTCCTTGATACGAGGAGGACCTCCACGCTTCCTGGTAACATAGAACACTCTGTTACCAGCAGCTCCCACAAACTTTATCATATTCATTGAAAAATATCTTCATATAATATACAGCATTGCAAACTTTCAGCTATTTAAAACTTACATTTCAACAAAAAAAGTTAGATATAAAAATATATTGAGCCAAGTGAGTTTCGGCATGAAATAACTTTTGAAATAACTTTTGAATTTGCCTTTAGTGTCTATGGTGCAGAGGGCTATCAATGTGCTCTTATTTTCTATTAAATCATTCTATATATGTACCTTAAGAAAGGTGTGATATCCAATGGTTGAAGCACCTCCTTGGGTGTGGGTGGAGGAGGTGGTTCTAGAGTTAACACTCCCTCACTTTCCACTCCCTCCAGGACTGATGGTGACACAGCGCCATCTGCTGGTGGTGACCCTTCCTCCTCATCTCTGGCTGTCTCAGGCTGCTCTGGCTCATCTGAATGTACCTGAAATTATTCAAATATTTTTTTATTTTAATTGTGCAAATAAAGCCTTTGATCTGGGATCTATTTGACTGAGCTTTTGTCCCCTCCCTACACTATGTATGGACCCGGAGAGCATAAAAAAGGCTCATAAGAGATGATAACTGTCAAAGGATCTATGTGTTTCTCTACAATAAAACCCACAATTTCCAACAAGCTAAGACGCTACATTTTGATATTGCCAATGTTAACTTGTATCTGCAAAATGTAAGATTCCTGAGTGCATGCCCTGTGGTTTCTTCATGAGGTCACTGCGTGGGGTTATTTATATGGCAACACTGCTAAAGTTCAGGACTTCTGAGCGGATACGCTACATACCTTGATCATGTGTGATTTGAGCTAGTTGGCGCGGGACTGAGCAGCGGATACGCTACATACCTTGATCATATGTGATTTGAGGTAGTTGGCGCGGGACTGAGCAGCGGACACACTACATACCTTGATCATATGTGATTTGAGGTAGTTGGCGCGGGACTGAGCAGCGGATACGCTACATACCTTGATCATGTGTGATTTGAGGTAGTTAGCGCGGGATTGAGCAGCGGATACGCTACATACCTTGATCATGTGTGATTTGAGGTAGTTGGCGCGGGACTGAGCAGCGTATACGCTACATACCTTGATCATGTGTGATTTGAGTTAGTTGGCGCGGGACTGAGCAGCGTATACGCTACATACCTTTATCATGTGTGATTTGAGTTAGTTGGCGCGGGACTGAGCAGCGTATACGCTACATACCTTGATCATGTGTGATTTGAGGTAGTTGGCGCGGGACTGAGCAGCGTATACGCTACATACCTTTATCATGTGTGATTTGAGTTAGTTGGTGCGCGATTGAGTAGCAGATACGCTACATACCTTGATCATGTGTGATTTGAGATAGTTGGCGCGGGACTGAGCAGCTTTGGCGGCGCATCCTGGCTCCGCATCTTCCCACGCTTTCTTCATGGCCCGTATCTCATCAGCCCTCTCGGTGTCCTTCTTCACTTCTATATCGTCCTGTAATATCCAGCACATAGAAATCAAACTTGTATTCTACATGGAAAAAATTACAAAGAAACTTAAATAATGTGACTGTAGAAGAGGAAATATAAAGGAACTTACAGCAAGGTTTCCATCGCTGACCCCTCGCAGTGTCCAGTTAGGTTTGGTGAAGTCAAACTGTTGTGAGGGCGGCCTTGAGCCTTTGTCTTTATCTTTGGCTGCCTTGCCTTTATCTTTGCCTTTACCTTTACTAGAGGCAGCTGATGCCATCTTCTCAGATCTCGGAGGTGAGGGAGCACGTTCCTTGAACGCTACTGCAAACAAAACGTTTTGTTATCAAACAAATTTTTGAATTTGTTAAGACAGGTTCATGTGCAAGAAAATGGCCTTATTTTCTAAACTGTGTTCTATGAAAATTGAATATAATCATATCAAAATTATATCTTATGTAATTCACATATTTGTTGCGTGGATTCTTTTTTTTAGTTAATCAGCTTGTTATTGAGTTATTATACCTTTTAGCTCATTTTTCTCCAATTCTTTCAGCATCTGCACAAATGTCCAGCTGCTTTCTGAGAGCGGCCAGCTGTTCCTTAATACCTGGGCCTGGATGATGTACTTGTGTGGCTGAAATGGCCACAATCAACATTAAAATAGGGTTCCCAAATATCTATGGTACCAGTCAATATTAAGATAGGGTTTCTAAATATCTATGGTTCAAGTCAACAGAAAGATAGGGTTCCTAAACATCTTTGGTACCAGTCAACATTAAGATAGGGTTCCTATACATCTATGATATCAGTCAACATTAAGATAGGGTTCCTAAATATCTATGGTACCAGTCAACATTAAGACAGGGTTCCTAAATATAGGTTCCCAAATATCTATGGTACCAGTCAATATTAAGATAGGGTTCCAAATATAGGTAAAGACATTGGACCAGAAGAAAGACAATCTTTAGCCTCCCAAATATGTGCAACTTCTGTTTACATATACTTTTTGTGATCACAGTTCCCAAATTTCCACTACACTTCTTTATATACTCTTAGTGAAACTCCCACTACTTCTGTCTTATATACTCTTTATGATCACAGTTCCTACACTTCCACGATACATCTCTACAAGCTCACAGTGATGACAGTTAGTGATGAGAGTGTTTGTGGTGTATATTATGAGGAGTGATGCAGACCTTGATGTCTTCTTCCTCTATGTTGTCTCCGCTGGTAAATGACTGCCTCGTGCTGCTTCTCTGTGCAACAATAACAACCAAAATAACCATTACTTCATTATCATTACTTCATTATCAAAAGAACCATTACTTCATTATCATTACTTCATTATCAAAATAACCATTACTTCATTATCAAAATAACCATTACTTCATTATCAATGATTTATGCTCAATGCATTAATATCTACAGACATTTACACAGAAATAATAACCTTCAAATATAAAAAAAAAATTCACATAAGGTTATTCCAGTGGACTAATTTGCATACTTACGGAGAGCGCTCGTCCCTCAACGGTTGAGTTTTTCCGCTTGGTAAGAGTCAGGTTTTGACTACTGTTTGTTGCTTTGCTGCCCTTATTTGCTGAAAACACCACTGTACTCTCTCAATATTTGGGGGTTTGATGTGGAGATTCAGGGGCATAATAACGCAAACACAAAATTTAAATCCCTTCCCACTAATAAGATGACAAATACTTTAATCAAAGAGACCTATTTAGCGTGAGCGTTAGCTGTTGGTTAGTTAAGTCATCCATAAATCATCCATTTATTATATTTGCTTTGCAGGCTGGTATAAATTATCATAGATTATCACTATCTCTAATGTTCGATGAACGAACTTATCATTATTTGTAACTTATGATAATATTATAACCCAAATATGTTTTTTCCTAATCTTAGTTAAATTAATTATAAACTCAGTCAATTGTTAAGGTTGCCTAATCAGGAGTTCTGGGTGGCTCCCATGCCAGCGACCTTTTGGTCTTAGTGGGAGTCTCCCAGATCCTTTTTGTAAAGTGGTCAAATAAATTGTTTCTGAGTTCTGAGTTCTGTTGAGCAGTGTCCGTGACTTTGTACTTACAGGCCCGAGATGAGGCTCGCAGTTTATCGGACCCATCTTCCTGGGAAGCGTCCTTGTGGAAGATGAACGCTGGCAGAGTGACGTGACCTTTACCCACGGCAGACATGACCTCTTCCTCGTTGTCGAGGACCTGCAGTTTTACGTAGACGTCTGCCTTAGCTGTCATCACCTGCAGACTCACCAGGTGTTCCTCCGTCACCTTCACGTGGTACCTAAAACAACAACAAACACCTTCCAACATTCCTCCAACAACACGGTCATAAAATCACAAATGTTGCAAAATGTTCTGCACTTAAAAATGTAAAACGTGACATTTTTACAGCACTGATTCCACACACTGTCTCCTCATAACACTTGATAGTATCTGGCCAGGAACTGAACCATGTATCTCTGGATCTCAAGGCAAATATTCTACCAATTGAGCTATTTTGGCCAGTCATTCATTTTAACAAAGAGGGCTATATATTTTCATTTTATAAATGTTGCGTCTCAGTTTCCCGTAATATCTTACTGATGCGGAGATGACTGTTATCTGAGCTCACCTGAAGATGATGTTCTTCTCATTGGGGATATAGTAATCGCGGATCTCTCGCGTATTGAAGGAAGCGTTGACCTCATTCCGGGCCGGCGCTGGGAGCGGGCTGAGGGAACCAATCAAACGCATCCTCCATCTTCCTGCCAACAGTGGCTGATCCGTCGTCCGAGCCTCCGCCACGAAGGTGTACCCGTGCTTGTTCTTCTTGTAGACATAGGGCGCCACCTTCTGGAAGACGCGGGGGATCTCCTCGCCGTTGTCGTTGTTGACCACTCTCAGCATGCAGGTAGGTATGGGCACGTAGAGCTTAGGAACACACAACATCTCCTCCGTCACATAGAACACCTCCCTGCATCATAATGATAAATAAAATAAGCAATAAGAATAATAAATAAGAATAATCAATAATAATAATAAATAATGATAAGAATAATAATAAACATTTATTTAGCGCCAAATCAGACTAGGTCTGTCCTATCAACAACAACTCATATCACAAATATTCAAAATCATGATATTTTAAAACAAATTAACAGGCATTTTTAGGGAGACTATGATTTCTGATTAGTACCGTATCCGCTCGGGTTAGCGCCCATGGGCGGCTAATTGGGGACAAAGTAAAAAAGGGGGGTGGGCGTTTACCCAAGCATGGGCGTTTATAAAGATGGGTGGGCTCTTACACAATCATAAATCTTTGTAAAATGTACACAAACTTGCCTCTTTCATCGATAACATGGGGTGCCGTTGTGAGCGATAATACACCTGTGACGTCATCAGTTTCAGTGCAGAAATTTGAATAAGAGCGCATAAAGCGATGACGAGTACACAACACAATGCTGGAGAAGATGCAAACTTTGCAGCTTTGCAAGCACATTTCTGTCAATTTTCACGAAACTCTACACAACTTTCACAAATAAATACACGTGAACACTGTGATAGGACATGATTTAACAGAATATTGGGGTAAGCTTCAAAGATTTCACTTGTTCATACTGTAGGAAGATGTTAAAAGTCAGATCTGTAGAGACCAATATGACATGATGGCGGACATCCAGGGAAGGTGGGCGTAATGATTTCTTCCTAAAAAGGGGGGTGGGCGTTAAGCCAAGCATGGGCGCTAACCCGAGCAGATACGGTATATTGAAAAGTATGATAATTTTCTGACAAATTTAATAAAACCACATGTTTTTGGTCATTTACAATATCTGGAACAATATAGATAGGGCATTGTGTCTCAGTGGCAGGCATTCATTTTTGAACTGATAGCTTAAACTAAACAGTGAGGTTTAAAACAAAATGAAATGGGAACTGACCTGAAGACAACAAACCACGTCCCTGGCGGCTGGTCCGGATGAGAACCTTGGTAGTCAGCGTAGGAGATCTTGTTCCACTCATCTTTGTAGAACGGATACTTTGGCATCAGGTCGGGGTCTGCCTTGAAGACATTCCTAAAAAACATGTCACTCTCCTTGTAGTATAAGAAAACTGGAGCAACAATTTGCTAAATGGTAAAAATTTTGGTTGATTTTATTGGAGTATGCTATGCTTCCAGCCCCATAAAAAAACACCTCCAAATATTGGAAATTCAATATATAGGAAAACATTTTCAAAATTGTCAGTTTGCATATAGTGGAATGACTATATAAAAACTATATAAAAACACGGCGAATATCAAAAATATCAAAACCAGGGCAAATATCAAAGAATATCAAAGCACGGCACCAGTACAGCTAATTATTTTTAACATTTGAGGTTTACCTGAAGACACTGAGAGCGATTTGTTCGGCATTGGGGTCGATGACGGCCCAGGCTTTCTGCAGTTGTTCCAGCACCTTGGCATTCTCCTCCGTGCCCGGCTTTCTCGCCTGTTTGATCTTGCGCACCCAGAATCCCTTCCAGCCTTTCTGGATCTTCACTGCAGCCACATGCTCGTCTGCTGTGATCTCCCTGATTGCAAACAAACTTGATGCTTGATTTACAAATATATCTCCCTGATTGCAAACAAACCAGCGGCTTAATTTAACAAATGTATCTCCCTGATTGCAAACAAACCAGTAGCTTAAATTACAAATGTATCACCCTGATTGCAAAAAAACCAGCAGCTTAATTTACAAATGTATCTCCCTGATTGCAAACGAACCAGCAGCTTAATTTACAAATGTATCTCCCTGATTGCAAACAAACCAGACGCCTAATTTACAAATATATTTCCCTGATAGTAAACAAATCAGATGCTTAATTTACAAATCTATCTTCATGATAGCAAACGAACCAGCAGCTTAATTTACAAATCTATCTCCCTGATTGCAAACAAACCAGATGCTTAATTTACAAATATATCTCCCTGATTGCAAACAAACTAGACGCTTAATTTACAAATGTATCTCCCTGATGGCAAACAAACCGGTGGTTTAATTTACAAATCTATCTCCTTGATTGAAAACAAACCAGATGTTAAATTAACAAATATATCTCCCTGATTGCAAACAAACCAGGAGCTTAATATACAAATCTATCTCCCTGATTGCAAA
Organism: Amphiduros pacificus; assembly: GCA_949316495.1. Classification (NCBI taxonomy): domain Eukaryota; kingdom Metazoa; phylum Annelida; class Polychaeta; order Phyllodocida; family Hesionidae; genus Amphiduros; species Amphiduros pacificus. The sequence continues at coordinate 10,762,009 of OX439007.1, read as the reverse complement.
CAAACCAGAAGCTAAATTAACTCTTTACTCATATGTCTACAAAATTTGACGAGAATCCGTATTCTTTATTCCCTGTCCTATTAGCAGTTAGCATGGTGTGAGGATGTTGTGGACTACTCACCTTGTGCTCCAGTCTATGCCTTTCACCTCCGGCTGCTCACCTGTAAACAGATACATCACCTAGTTAGCACTGACAACCAACCCATCAGGACATTAAGGCCACTAGCGTATCATCTTTATCAACTCTTTCTTTCATTAATACTATGCAACAGACGGCTAGATTCTATAACCTGTCTCGAAATAATCATTTTGTCTTGATTTTGTCTTGCACTTGACCTTATTTATTCCTTTTCTAAATCCTTATGCTTAAAAATGACCATTTATCTGCTTCATTATTCTATGCATATATATATGAAACTAATTTTAACATATTCATTTGCAAAACATTCCCATGATCTCATATTTTCATACTTCATCAATTCGACATTAACATAATATTTTAACTTCTTTTTTTTAATGATGTTTTTCCATTGGTATGTAACTTATGTGTTCATGGGAGTTTTTGCAGACACATGAAGTTCTCTCTAAACTACCATTATAAACAGCAGTTTATAACATCTACTCTAACATTCAGTGATATATCTGCTGATAATGCCGTGCTCAAGACAAGAACAATGAGGACAGGACAGGTGGAGACATCTGCTGGCCATATTTAGAAGTATACATTGTTTTCCCATGGTGCAACACTTAGTGGGATCATACCTAACACTTATACCAACTTACAGTAAAACATCAGGACTATTCTTTAGAAAGTACATAAAGAACTTTGAAAAGAAGACAAAAAGAATTGTTATGATTTTAACCCCTTGCCAAGATGCATGGAAATAGTGATAAGAAATGTTACCTTCTGATTATGTTTCTTGATGGTCAGATAAAAGACAGCATATTTCCTGGTAATATTCTATTGAGAACCCAATCAAAGATGACCCCCCAAACCTTTTATTATGAATATTGTGAGTGATCCTCTCTGCCGCATTTATTTTCATAAAGGGCAAATAAATCACTTTTAATCCCAGATGATTTCTTTGAAGATATGAAAAAAAAAATTCTCTTCAATCATTCAAAATTATGCATGCATGAATAAAGTTGTAATAAGGAAACAAAATTATTAGATGAGTGTGAATCAGGAACATTATGCTGACCTCAATGTTGCTCAGGTAGAGATTGGAAGAGGACAAGGTTTATTTTGCAAGGGATTGGGAGAGGTCATGGCTGGAAGACCTCAAGGTTTACTTGTATGGGATTGGGAGAGGTCATGGCCAGAAGACCTCAAGGTTTGCTTGTATGGGATTGGGAGAGGTCATGGCCAGAAGACCTCAAGGTTTAACTTGTATGGGATTGGGAGAGGTCATGGCCAGAAGACCTCAAGATTTACTTGTATGTGATTGGGAGAGGTCATGGCCAGAGGACTTCAAGATTTACTTGTATGTGATTGGGAGAGGTCATGGCCAGAGGACTTCAAGATTTGCTTGTATGTGATTGGGAGAGGTCATGGCCAGAGGACTTCAAGATTTGCTTGTATGTGATTGGGAGAGGTCATGGCCAGAAGATTTCAAGGTTTACTTGTACGGGATTGGGAGATGTCATGGCCAGAAGACCTCAAGGTTTAACTTGTATGGGATTGGGAGAGGTCATGGCCAGAATACCTCAAGGTTTAACTTGAATGGGATTGGGAGAGGTCATGGCCAGAATAACTCAAGGTTTAACTTGTATGGGATTGGGAGAGGTCATGGCCAGAAGACCTCAAGGTTTGCTTGTATGGGATTGGGAGAGGTCATGGCCAGAAGACCTCAAGGTTTACTTGTATGGGATTGGGAGAGGTCATGGCCAGAATACCTCAAGGTTTAACTTGTATGGGATTGGGAGAGGTCATGGCCAGAATACCTCAAGGTTTACTTGTATGGGATTGGGAGAGGTCATGGCCAGAATAACTCAAGGTTTAACTTGTATGGGATTGGGAGAGGTCATGGCCAGAATACCTCAAGGTTTACTTGTATGGGATTGGGAGAGGTCATGGCCAGAATACCTCAAGGTTTACTTGTACGGGATTGGGAGATGTCATGGCCAGAAGACCTCAAGGTTTAACTTGTATGGGATTGGGAGAGGTCATGGCCAGAATACCTCAAGGTTTAACTTGAATGGGATTGGGAGAGGTCATGGCCAGAATAACTCAAGGTTTAACTTGTATGGGATTGGGAGAGGTCATGGCCAGAAGACCTCAAGGTTTGCTTGTATGGGATTGGGAGAGGTCATGGCCAGAAGACCTCAAGGTTTAACTTGTATGGGATTGGGAGAGGTCATGGCCAGAATACCTCAAGGTTTAACTTGTATGGGATTGGGAGAGGTCATGGCCAGAATACCTCAAGGTTTACTTGTATGGGATTGTGAGAGGTCATGGCCAGAATACCTCAAGGTTTACTTGTATGGGATTGGGAGAGGTCATGGCCAGAAGACCTCAAGGTTTAACTTGTATGGGATTGGGAGAGGTCATGGCCAGAATACCTCAAGGTTTAACTTGTATGGGATTGGGAGAGGTCATGGCCAGAAGACCTCAAGGTTTAACTTGTATGGGATTGGGAGAGGTCATGGCCAGAAGACCTCAAGGTTTAACTTGTATGGGATTGGGAGAGGTCATGGCCAGAAGACCTCAAGGTTTGCTTGTATGGGATTGGGAGAGGTCATGGCCAGAATACCTCAAGGTTTAACTTGTATGGGATTGGGAGAGGTCATGGCCAGAAGACCTCAAGGTTTATTTGTATCGGATTGGGAGAGGTCATGGCCAGAAGACCTCAAGGTTTATTTGTAGGGGATAGTGTGCTGACCTCTAGAGCGACCAAATGCACCAAAACAAAAGCCAATACCATATACATGCATAGAGTTGACACTTGGTCTAGCTTTGACAAACAACTGTTAATGAATATTAAACGTTAATCCAAAATATTAAAAAATCAATAATGAGCAATATACATGTATAAAGAAGATTGATAAATTTCAATTGATAAAGGGAAAATGATTTCCACTAAGTTAGATATTTTTCTGGAAAGCCATGAATTCAAATTTGCATGAATATGACACACAGTTTGCATATGCTAGACCTAATGTCTGATGTCACCAGTGATCAGGTAGTACCAGATTGATGGAGGTCACAAATCTGGCCAAAAATAAATAATTTGTTTCCATAGATTTGATTGATATTATTATCATTACTCCATGCTTAATCTGCCAGTACCTATCACATCAGACACCAACCTCTCCCAAGCTGCAAAGAGAACCCATACAAAAAGCAGTACAAATATATATATATATATATATATATAACATAGCGGTAGTGCATTTGTCTAACTAGGAATATGGTGGCATGACAGGAAGCCAGCGACACCTAGTGGCCATATGTTGTGGACCTACCAGGTGGAGCCTCTGATGGTGTTGGGTCTACACATGACGCATGCAAACAAGGAGAGAGACAAACCCACATTAAAGAAGTATTGGTTACAAAACATTTTAAATCATAATTCTTGGGTTAGATTGGTCTCATGCTATAATTTACACTATAAATCCTTTTTATTTACACCATGTTCACCATTTATCAAACCTGTGATTTTTGCATTAATATGCACAAGTCATCAAGCACTTGATATGTATGATACATTATGTGATATTTCTGAATTGGTAAAAGAGGATTTCACACAACATGTTTTTTTTTATTATTATTCGGTAATGCTTAATTCTTTTTATGAAATATCATTCATCTATAAATTTGATCTTCCAGGCAATTTAAGATATTTAACAAATATTGTTTTAAAATTTAACGTATATTTTTTTCATTTGTTTGGATTTAATTTGAGGAATACCTTACAGTCAGTCATCTTTACAGTTAGTTTCGGCCATTTTATACCAGCGGAATTCAAATTACAAGCAAATAAAAACCATCCCAAAAAATCTAAATGAACATAAAAAATAAAAATGTGTGCAACTTAAATCATTAGTATGAAGATACTAAATTAATCTGATGAGGTCAGTTTGTCGAGTTCATATCTTATCATCACATGTTGTCTGTCACATGTTTCTGCTCATCTCCAATTGTATATCAAGCATAACAAAGAAGTAGGTCAAACAATATATTCTTGTCTCGATCATTCAATCATTTGCAGTGACCACCAGAGAATCTCACCAACAATCTTGAACAGTAACCCCCTCTGGTGTGTGATAAAACTCAGCACCCTCTATATGTATATCTGAGTGTCTGATTCTCAGGAAATATTGGATCTCAAAACTGCCCTGATTATGTGGAATGAAAGAGTATATGCTCCTACAGATAGCACCACTGGTTACATGACCTCAAATATGTGGAGGATATGCCCCTTCAGATGGCACCACTGGTTACATGACCTCAAATATGCATTTGTCCTTTCTCAAGTGATCCACATCTTTTCCTGCTTAACTATATTTAAGGCATTGCAAAGTTCAAAACAAAAACATAATAGATATTTACCCTGTAGATTAGCACTAGGATGAAGGGAGCCTGGAATGTAAACATCATTCAAGTCCAATCTTTAGATCTTTAATAACAACTTTTCTGAAATATTTTGCCTTCCACAGTTTTACCATCAAAAGATTCTGTGTTCGATGAAGCATTAATTATATGGATGAAGGTTGCAGAAAACAAAAAATCAATTACTTGACCAATTCAATAATTAGTTATATATTTGGATGTTGATAACCTGGAATAAGGTCATGTCAGTTACGATATAGCATGTACTATAAGATGGTATATTTTCTTATGAATTTACATAGACTTAGTGAAGTGGCCGGAGTATCTTATCCTATCATTAGCACCAGTGTTTGTGAGTAATGTCCAAACTTAGTTAATTACTTATAACATAATAGAGCAGAGATCAGTGACTAACCAGTGATTAGAGTCATTCAGAGCAGAGACTGTGACACAAACCTTCATCCTCAGTTTCTTCAATTGTTTCTATCTTATCCATAGCTAAACCCTTAGATAGGAGTAAAGAATGTCCGAGGTTGGCTAAATAAAGTTAGGAGTCAAACACTTAAAGACAGATCCAACAAGAACAACTTTTATATCTGGGCACCTTGGGTACCCTATCATTACTACGGGTACCCTATCATTACTGCATTACCCAATCATTTCCATGGGTACCCTATCAATTCTACAGGCACCCTATCATTTTTAAAGAGAATAAGGCAACCAGAATATTATTTAATGACTATCAGTTTGGTTGACTACCATTTTAAAGATCCCTGAACCCAGATATTGGTAAAAACTATAGATCACTAACCCTCTTAAGACAAAGAAATAACATACCAAGGAAAGGAAACACACAAGATATTATTATTGTTATTACAGTGTGCCTCACTTATCAGGCAGAGAGAACAGGAGAAGATGTACTTTAACAACACAAACATCTTAATAATGACACTTATTTCTAACAGACACAGAGGTCACACAGAGGTCAAGGTCACAGGAAGGTTACACATCTATATATGTACATGAAGATGGAGGGATTTTCTATCAACTTACGGCGCTTATTGGTTTTTCCCTTTGCAGATCCACGATCGCTTGTAACACCAGTGGCTGCAAGTATTATAATGCCACTGCATGCACACATGCCCTCATACAAAACATAGTAAAACTAAAAATAATGCGATTAATCAACAAAACATAGCCAAAATATTAACAAAATAGCATTGCCAAATCAAGCTGCGGAGAAAGGCATTGTAAGATGGCCGTGTGGTGAAGATATTGTCTCGACAATGATCGATTTCCCCAAATCAGAATGATAAAACCCCAAGCTGTGAATATTAAGCACCGGGATTTATACTGTGTTTGGGCCTGGTTACATCACCAGTTATTTGTTACTACACTTCAAGTAATCATTAGTTTTCATGTCAGTTTTTTTATGCAGGGGACATTGAGTTACTATGGGCTGGCAGTAAGTCACAGCGCAATGCATCAACTATGGCAAAACAAGCAGCGAGTGTGTAAAGTATAGCGGACCCTACAAGGCCAATGATATAGGGGTCCACTTTGGGCTAAACGGATCTGGCTGTATCTGTATATTAACTTATAGTGGTAAAAAAAAAGACATATTGCTTTTTGCGATGATATAGCCCTTTCAGGTTCTTTTTGTATTTGTATTTGACCTAAGCATTACTTTGCTTTAACAAGAACGCAAAGAAGGTGCATGTATATTGATATATTGATATGCGAGTACATATTGATACATTGATTATTGTCTGTTTCAGAAGCACGCTTGTCTGTAAACTAACTGTGATACATTCTGATGGGTGAAATGCCAAGATCATTTCTTTGAAAATTACACTAAATATCATAATTAAAAAATTTCCATTAAAATGCCCAATTCTCATGCATCATGTGATTACCGTATATACTCTGATAACCATATTTGCTTATATAACAATTTTCCTGAAAAAATTTTGGCATTGTTTCAAGTAAGAACATAATTACCATCTGTTTTGAATTTTCAGGAGGCAAGAAAAACATTTAAAAAAGATTTAAATGCTTTCAATATCGAATGAAGTAGGTTTGAATGACGTCCTAGGCTAGGTTTGCGGTGTAGTTAGCTTACCGGGTCGACTGGCGCCGAGCGGAAGACCCAGGATGTTCTTAGTGGTGATGTCGAAGTTAAATGCTCTCCACGCAAAGGCCATATCAGCCGTGACAAGCTGCGCCTCCGCAAGGTGCTTCCTCAGGGCCATGTAGAACGCCTCATTGTACAGCTACAAACAAACATATATAGTCAGATATCAAATATACCAAATCAGATAGAAATATATCAAATCAGATAATAATATATCAAATCAGGCCACATTCTAGACACAAGTACTGAAAAAAATATTTTTTTGTGATTTTTTGTGATTGCCAAATACAAAATTATGAAAACCAGGATCATTTTGTAAATTTGTTTTCTTCAAAGATTCATGTTAATTAATTCTTGAGTGCAAGGAAGAGAATTATCTGGTATCAGCATTGAAAAAATTATTATTGGTAAAAAAACCCGATGAAACCTTCTATTCAAGAGAATGGCTCTTATGTTGATTCTAATCTCTTATTCCAATATTTATTCAAATATTGAATTTGTGCAAATATCATTTAATACTATTTTCAAGATATATGAGTTGCAATTTATTGGATTATGTTGAAGTTAAACTGAGTGTGAATGGGAGATTTGTGTCTGTTTGCCTCACCTGGAAGTGGTGCAGTTTGGACATGTTTCTGTCCTTCATGTAGGGGCAGTGGATGCTGCAGTACTCATCGTAGGCTTGTCTGAATGCCTCGGGGTCCTGGAAACTGTGCACACATTTGCCCAAGGCTGTCATTGCCTGCGTGGCGTTGTCTACAAATCGACAACTCTCCTGCAACATACGTCATTATACCGTTAATAAACAAAGAATGCTCAAAATATAGATCACCAAGTTAAATAGTAAACAGATATTTCAGGCCCGTATTTCAGAGAATGACCCAGGCAACTTTCCCTGTTGTTCTGAAGGATACAGTTATTTGCCTGGTTTGACGACTTTTTTCCCCATCATTCTAAATTTTCATTTTTTTTACCGAGATGGCAACTTTCAAACATGAAACCAGTCAGGGCTGTTAGAAGATTTCATTTTTCAAAACTTGGCTCTCGTGTACGTGTATATTCCAGTGACGAAAGTCAGCATTCAGGAAAAAACCTGAAACTCTTAAAAATTAACCTGGATATTTCAGATTGAGTTCAGACCATTTTGAATTTCACATTTGAAGAAAAAAACCTGAATTCAGGTTATTTCCTGAATACTTTCATCACTGATATTCAAGAGAATCTTAATACAGTAAAATAGATGTCTGAAAAGAAGAAGAAACCTACCTTTGTGAGTTCAGCCATTACTTTTTCCTCATCTCCGAACACAAACTGCGTGGATGAGGTGAGGTGGACATGCCACCCGAGAGGTGCCTGCATGTGGAACTTTAACACATGCCGACCCTCTGGTAGGCTCAGTACTGCCGCCCTGGTGGCCGTGCTACGCAGTCGTAAGATGGGCTGGCCCGTCACCAGACTCTTCCAGGAGTAAGGTTCGGCAACAAGCAGACCTGGCTGAAGAGGTTCGGCCTGCACTCTCGGCTCCGAGCCACCTGCAACCAACATATTATACATGAATACTCTAAAGATAAACGATCTCACAACGCCACCTGGTGGACAGTGTTGCAAATCTTATACAAATTCAAAAATTCTATAATCAGATTTTCAAAGTTTCAAAGTTTTGATGTTTTGAAGTTTTGATGTTTTAAAGTTTTGATGTTTCAAAGTTTTGATGTTTCAAAGTTTTAATGTTCCAAAGTTTTGATGTTTCAAAGTTTTAATGTTTCAAAGTTTTGATGTTTCAAAGTTTTGATGTTTCAAAATTTTGATGTTTCCAATGTTCTGATGTTTCAAAATTTTAATGTTTCAAAGTCTTGATGTTTCAAAGTTTTGGTATTGATGACGTTCTGAGGGGAGTGAGAATCCTACCATCCATGAGACTGCTGCTTTCCGCCATGACGTTCTCGGCTTTAGAGTCGCGGTCACGGTCCTTGCCTCGCATGTTCGTCTTAGACTCTTCCTTGGTGGGAGGAGATGGTGGTTCGTTCCAACGCGACACCGCAGAAAATGACACCACAATCTCTGTTGGTTTCAAATTGTCCACAACTTATCACAGTGGTCAAGGCTGATAACTCCTCAGAACATTAAACTGCTGTTTTTATAACCAATGAGTTTTCATTAATATCTCAGCAAAGGATACACTTACAGAAATAATTTAACCCCTACTGGACTAGCCTATTCAAAATGTTGTTGATTGGCATGCCTGACCAATTCTTTTCTGGATTAGTATGTCTGAATTTGTTAACAAATTATTTTTCTTGCATTACATAAATGTCAGTTAGTCAATGAAATTTACTTTATATTAAATATTACTTTGAAAGGATTTTATTTATAAACAACACAAAATTTGACAATTTCACAATGAAACTGGCCAACTGACACCAAAACAAGAAATAGATAATAGTTCTGAAAGTTTAATTAATATCCCCCGAAATAACACACTGAGAGAAATATTTTAAACTGTAAGAACAAGACAAGGGCATTTATATATGTTTTAAATAGATTTGACAGAATATTGCCCTCAAAATGACTTTGAATCTCTCTGATCTTTATACAGTTTTTCCATATGTTTAGATTTCGGTATAAAGTTGTTTTTCTCCAGGTTAATGGGACCTTTCAAATGAGTCATTGGCAATAAAGAAAGCAGAACCTATTCACCCTATTATAAATTGTAGATGAGAGTAAAGCAAAGGATACACATATAGTGAGGCGACCGCTCATCATACACAGAACTCTGCAAAAACAACACAAATATACATAAATATACAAATATCAGGGATCATAACCAGCGCCATAGGAATATTCTCATCTGCAATTAACACTTCTTTGTAGTTGATTTTAATATATACATGTAAATCACTTAGAAATTGCATTTATATTGGTATTGAAACAATATACTGGAATAGAAAAAAACTAAAAAATCATATTACTTTTTCATTAATATATTTTCCAATAAGAAATAATTAATACTAATAATTGATGCTTTTTGATACTAGTATTTCATGACATGGAGGTCCAAGTATACAAAGGTCGCTATTTACACCTATTTACATCATATTAATATAAAAATAATATAGAAATCCATGTTTCCGTGGTTATTTCACATCTTAAGTGCAACACATACAAGCATTCTTGTGCATTTCATTTATTGTAATGATAAATCAATAATCACACCTCACAAAAAAAACACCTTCTCCACACAAATTGTTAGTTCCTGAAGCACCTCGTTATGGGATAGTTTCATTTTTCAAGCCATCAAACATTACCTTGGAGTTCCCATGTTACTCAGGATCATGGAGCAATTTCACTTGTCTCTTCATGTTTCAAATACTATTTTTATTTGCTTTTCTTAAAATCACATAGTACAATGTATAGCAATAATATATGATAAATTCTAAAAAGTGTGAAGATGTGTATGTATATGTACATGAATAATACGATGGACAAAATGGACTAAAAAGCTTTATCTATCTCTTGGTGTTTAGGGTTTATGAGGTAAAAATCACTAATCTTAGTTGATTAAATTTGAATTGCAAGTTACCATTTCTGCCCAAGTTACTCTTATCACATATTTTTGTAGGTTTAAGCACTTCTGCTACTGAAATTATTCTAATTCTTGTGCCATGACTTCAAGGAGTCATGGTTGTAAAGTCATGGCTCTATTGGAATCTCTTCTGACCATGACTTCAAGAAGTCATGGTTTAAGTCATGGTTCTATTGGACATGACTCCATACAGTACGAGGAATCTCATCTGACCATGACTGCAAAAAGTCATGGTCAAGTCATGACTCTATTGAACATGACTCCATAAAGTATAAGGAATCTCCCTTGACCATGACCACAAGAAGTCATGGTTGTGTAGTCATGTATAATCACTGTACATGACTGATGAGTATGTGTGTGTGTGTAGGTGTGAGTGAGTGTGAGTGGGTGTGTGGGTGTGGTCAGTACTCACACTGTGCATGGGGTAGGGTGTGTTAGCAGGGTTAGCACCCCCGCGGGGGGTGGCACTCAGGGCTGTTCCAGATGATGAGAGATTTACCGCGGCAGTGTTGGGAGCACTTTTCTTGTCCTTGCTGGCTGGCGTCGCTGTCTGTAATCCCAACATTCCTTGAGTGAAGGTGCAGGTCAAATAATAACCATCGCTTTACAAACCTCAAAAAATTATTTAATCTTTTCTTCTAATTCTTCCCACTCATTTTGAAATTTAGAAATTTTTATTCAATGTTTAAAAAAATTTAAGATTAAAAAAATCTTAAATTTTCATTTACCTTCATTTAAACATTTAAGTCCAATTTCCAAATGCTCACAAGCAAAATTTGTACTTTTTCAGTTATTTTTAACATTTTTTTTTTTTGAGGTTGACAAAGTGATGCAACTTAAACAAATAATATCGTCAAAGAAAGGAACTGGATGTCATTACAGAATAATAATTGGATGAAGTGAGGACAATAATTGCGTCACAATACTACATAATGTATAAGATATTGTCAAGGTGCTTGAAATCATCTGGGATGTGCTGACCAACTCTACATTAGTACTGGTCGGATCAAATATATTTGGGGCAAAAATGAATTAACATATCGGAGAGGTTTTTGGCGTAATACAAATGGGGTGACATCATGCTGCTTTAAAAAAAAATTACTTAAAAAATAAGAGAAAAATTCCCACCTTGAGATCAGAGTCCTTGTAATTACAAGCGTAAGTGTTGGGCTTGTGGAAAATGTATAGTGTCCTGTAAATGAAGAAAGACAAAAGCATCGTCCGCAATTACTCATCAGTCGCTATGTGATCTCAATCAAACACATTCTGAACACTGGGATGCTCAGAGAAGTAAATATCTAGTTTAGATTATTTCTCCATATTATTCTTTATAGGATGAATTTGATGAATCGTTTAACATATTTTTGCTTTGAGTTTACTGAAACCAGATAAATCAGATGTTATTTCACAATATAGGTACATGTAATCTACTTGGCTAAAAACATTTGGGATAAATAGTGTGATCAATTCAAGAAAAACATTTGGGATAATGTGATTGATTCAAAGAAATAAAATTGGGAAAATGTGATCAATTCAATGAAAAACATTTGGGATAATGTGTTCAATTCAAAGTAAAACATTTGGGATAATGTGATTGATTCAAAGAAATAAAATTGGGAAAATGTGATCAATTCAATGAAAAACATTTGGGATAATGTGTTCAATTCAAAGAAAAACATTTGGGATAATGTGATCAATTCAAGGAAATAAAACGGGATAATGTGTTCAATTCAAAGAAAAACATTTGTGATAATGTGTTCAATTCAAAGAAAAACATTTGGGGTAATGTAATCAATTGAAAGAAAAACATTTGGGATAATATGATTGATTTAAAGAAATAAAATTGGGAAAATGTGATCAATTCAAAGAAAAACATTTGGAATGTGATCAATTCAAAGAAAAACATTTGGGATAATGTGATCAATTCAAAGAAAAACATTTGGGATAATGTGATCAATTCAAGGAAATAAAACAGGATAATGTGATCAATTCAAAGAAAAAAATTGGGATAATGTGATCAATTCAAAGAACAAAAAATGGGATAATGTGATCAATTCAAAGATCAATCCCAGTGTAATTATCTTTATCATAACAGTTAATTTTTCAGGATTCCAGTCTTACTTGAAGCATTTGCAGAAGTTTTCGAAGTCCATCCAGATGTCTTGAGGCTTGGCCAGTTCTGCTTCCTCCACGTCCTCCTGGGGTCTGCCGCTGTCGATGGCACACACCTCAGCCACTGTCTCCTCCCCAGGACTGGTGGCGCCCCCATCTGGCGCTGGGGTCCCCTCCGAACCAATCACTGTCCCTCCAGCTTGCGACTTGCCATCTACAATATCATACACACTCAATATGCCACCTCCGATTTTAGACGAATTTAAAAGCAATTCTTCAAAAGAAACTAAGTAATTCTTCATATGCTTGCTCCAATTTTAGACGAATTTCAAGGCAATTCTTCATTAGAGAGTAAGTAATTCTTCATGTGCCTGCTCCGATTTTAGACGAATTTCAAGGCAATTCTTCATAAGAGAGTGAGTAATATTTCAGAAAGGCATTCTGGTGATGTGGCTAGAGAACTGGGTCGATAGGCATGATAAGAGGCAGGTGATCAAGCATGAGATGACGTGCTTGGTTACCTTTGGAGTTGAGTTTGGTCTCCACGGTGCTCTTGGAGTCAGGCCGGTCCTTGGAGTTGCCGCTCTTCTTGCGATCCTTGGGAGTGAGCACCCTCTTGTCAGAGGTCTGAAAACCAATGATATAGATATAAAAGATGCCATATTATAAATAATATATTCCCTGACAGCTTGAATCAACAATTATCCAAAAAGAGGCAACCTAGGATACTTATATGAATGTATAATGACGCTGAGGAAATAAGCAGTAAATCATGTACACAATAATAATAATAATAATAATAATAATAATAATAATAATAATAATAATAATAATAATAATAATAATAATAATAATAAAAATAATAATAATAATAATAATAATAATAATAATAATAATAATAATAATAATAATAATAATAATAATAATTATTATTATAATTATAATAATAATAATACATGCTGGGACAGATTATTTATAAAGTAATTAATATTCACTTTGATGTTTTGAGGTGTATATCATATGGATTTAACTTTATTACACATATGTTGAACTGACCTCGGATCCTTTGTCAGAAGCCCTAGTGGATGCTGAGGACCTCTTCACACTCTTCTTGCTTTTAGTGTCGACCTTTCAAATATTCAAAATCAATTTAAAAATCAACAAATTCATCATTATTTGGGACAGTGTCTGCTGTACCACAATGCATTACGCTGTAACACTGTAAAGATGGCGGCTGCTTTGGTTTGAGAGCAGAGACAAATGACAGATAGGTACAGATATTTAACACACAGAGAGATGTTCTTGAAGTTTTAAATCACACTTGAAAACAAATATGGTATATTTTTTTTATTCGTGGCACAACGTTAATATGTGATATTTATGGAGAAAATGTACATTGTGTTTACTGTTACAGTAACATCAAACAATAATTATTTATCTGTCATAGGGTGGTTAGAAAGTGTTGTGTTAGTATAATGTTAACAAGATGTGGACACCCTGTGAGCAGGTATGTCAGAAAGGTTCGTGACATAGAAGTCCAAAGTCTCAAAGCAAACTTCACCATCAAAAAATTCTCTTGAAGTCATGATTTGCTTCATGAGAATATATTCATTAGGATGCCAATATGAGTAATAAATAGCTCTGCCAAAAACTTAAATCAATTAAAAATGTATTGCTATAATTTTTGGGAAATTTTGATGCTTTTACTAATGATGAAAAATATATTAATAGAGAAGTTTCTTTTATAAATGAGAGACAATGAACATCTAAAGTTAAAGTTTGTAAGCCAGTTAAACAAGGATAAGTGTATTGTGCAATCTCAGTGTGTATCAAACTGTCATGTGTGTGTGTGTGTGTGGGTGTGTGTGTGTGTAGGAGCGGGTGTATATATGTGTGTGTGTGTGTAGGAGCAGGTATGTGTGTGTGTGCATAGGAGTGGGTCCGTTTCTTGTGCTCACAATGCAATAACGACACTTCTTTAATATCAAAGAAACAGTTAGCTTGCTGAAACCGAATGGCAAGCAACACAAATCATCCAGTAACTAAAGCTTGATTGCTACCATCAAAACCATGAAAATAACAAAACCGTCTTTATTGCATATAATCCACAAATTATATGACGGGGATGCATGCTTTTGAACCTCAATCAAACAAAACAAATAAGATACCATCAAACCATATCCAACAGATTTCTAATCCATTTTTAGGACAATCTACCTCGAAGGGATGAAACTACAGAATCTACATGGCTAACAACGGGTATCAACATTCACTCGGCGCATTCATATCTAAATAACATAAAATATAGCTAGAATCCTCACGGTCGTCAAATATGCCACAAATGCTTGGTCAAGGTGGGAAAACAACACTTCTAATGATAATGTCTCTATCAACTATGGGAGGAGGGTGTCACTCGGGGAGTCAGCTTCACCTTGGAGCGATTCTTCTTGCCTCGGGTGACTGGACTGTGACTTCTGGAGGAGGAGGCTGACCTACTGGATGCTGGAGATACCGGAGAAGCCGGAGTTACCGGAGATGCTGGGGCACTGTCATCATCTTCTTGAGAGGACGCATGCCCTGATGACTCTCCGGCAGTGGGACTCGGTGGCTGTACATCAAACCTCACCTCGGGTATAGCACCCTCCATCACTGTACCCTTGGCAGTGCTCACGGAGCCTCTACGACCAACTTTCCTTTTAGTTTTTGAACTTTTCTCCCCCTGTTTTACAGTCCCTCTTTTAGTCTTAGACTTTCCAGTGGTGATTGGTTTGCGTGGGGTGTTATCGTTGCTATCCGGATGAACTGAGCTTCGCCTGGACTCGGACTCCAGTGAGGACACCGAGTTCCTCCGAGAATCATCTGCCGGAGGAACAATGGACTTCCTTCTCGGACTTGGAGACAACTGGATTGAATTTCTCCTCGAGTCACTTTTACTGTGAACCTTTATAGAATCTTTTCTTGCTCCCTGGTGTGGTTTAATGGAACCTCTACGTGCCGGAGACTCCATCACCGAGTTCCTTCTGGACCCCACTGGAGAGAGAACGGAACTTCTTCTGGACGAGCCCCTGGAATCGGGCGGGAGCAGCGAGTTTTTCCTCTTTGTTTTTCTTTGTGAGAACTCACTTGACCTGCTCTCGTCGGGATTTTCCAACAATGTTCCCAATCTGAGGACTAATTGCTGAAATGCAGGCTTAGGATATACTTCTAGAATCAAAGCTTCCTACTACCGGATAATAAAATAAAAACAAAAACCACAACTCAAACTGCAAAAGACTGCATGTATATTCTGCTTTGGGAGCAGAGGACCGCGAGATAAGAGATTGAGCTTTTTCAAATTATATTTGAAAATCATTAAACAGAAAATCATTCTCGTATCAAAAGGTTTTTTTTACTCTAAAATATACTGCACTATGTGTGACTCTACCTCTATACTTTTATGTTAATTAACAAAAAAGTTGATTTCATTTGATCCCTTCAAAGAACAAAGAATAAAGACCATTTGTGTTTGAAAGTGCAAAAAAATTGCATTTCCCAAAAAGAGAAATTCATCGCAAAATTATTGGGGTTCAAAAGACGAGCATATGTGGTGCTGCAGTGAGAACCTCACAACATCACATTCAAAATTAGCAACCACATCAAAAATACCTTTGGCAACAGTTTTGTAGGTTTTTGTGATTCAACAAAACCCACTTTAAGTTTCTTGTTCCCTTTCTTCTGGATAATGCGAGCATTTAATTGTAGAAGAGCAAAATTTATGAGAAGAGTCACCGCTCAAATGCACTGCAGACAAAGACAAAATTGTGGAAAGTTTCAAAGATACAAAAGTGCTGCTGCTGAAAATTGTTTACAAATGCTGTTAAGAGGCAAAGTATATGCAATTAAATCATTAGAGTTGTACCTATATAAGTAGTGGCATTAATTAAGGATTTGCCAAGGACGGATAGTGACCTCCCACGTGCTATAATGTACCTTATGCACTTGGTGGGAGATGGTGGGAAGTAGGTTAGATATGTAGTGCAAGCTTGTCACAGTGTCTGCTCTATGCTACCTCTCCTAGCAGCCGATAACCAGTCACAGCCAAACACCTATTTGGTCACGCAAAATTGTGACCAAATAAGGTCACGCATCACCTAGGCCATCTGTGCCACTGTTTTGTCACATATACTTCATAAGTGGCACAATACAGTCACGCAAGTCATTGTGTGATCTTATTTGGTCACGTTCATGCGTGACCCTATAGATGTCTGGCTCTGACTGATATGGCACACCCCAGCAGAGTGAGGACTGCTTTAACCTTGGCAAGTTTACCTCACATGTTGGAAGTGCCAGCATCTGATCTTGTGGCTGAGTTGTTACCTTTTCTTCCTGAACATCTTGATGCCAATGTGGCTCAGGTTTTTCCTGACTAATATTATAGGCTTGTTGTACCTGAAGGTTCAGAATGTCATTATAATATGAGTTCCCGACTAATATTACAGGCTTGTTGTACCTGAAGGTTCAGAATGTCATTATAATATGAGTTCCCGACTAATATTACAGGCTTGTTGTACCTGAAGGTTCAGAATGTCATTATAAAATGAGTTCCCGACTAATATTATAGGCTTGTTGTACCTGAAGGTTCAGAATGTCATTATAATATGAGTTCCCAACTAATATTATAGGCTTGTTGTACCTGAAGGTTCAGAATGTCATTATAATATCAGTTCCCGACTAATATTACAGGCTTGTTGTACCTGAAGGTTCAGAATGTCATTATAATATGAGTTCCCGACTAATATTATAGGTTTGTTGTACCTGAAGGTTCAGAATGTCATTATAATATGAGTTCCCAACTAATATTACAGGCTTGTTGTACCTGAAGGTTCAGAATGTCATTATAAAATGAGTTCCTGACTAATATTATAGGCTTGTTGTACCTGAAGGTTCAGAATGTCATTATAAAATGAGTTCCTGACTAATATTATAGGCTTGTTGTACCTGAAGGTTCAGAATGTCATTATAATATGAGTTCCCGACTAATATTACAGGCTTGTTGTACCTGAAGGTTCAGAATGTCATTATAAAATGAGTTCCCAACTAATATTATAGGCTTGTTGTACCTGAAGGTTCAGAATGTCATTATAATATGAGTTCCCAACTAATATTATAGGCTTGTTGTACCTGGAGGTTCAGAATGTCATTATAAAAGGATTTTCCCTTACTAATAATAAAGCAATGCTCAATTTGGTTTTATTGATATTCACTGATTTTATCATCTAATAATTCAAAGATGTTGATATCCGAATAAAACAGATTTTTTCAATGTTAATTTAATGCAATCATGTGCTGTATCATAATGACCTTTAATATCTACCCTCATAATCAGTAAATCCTGTGTTTGCATGAACAGGTATACCATTGTTGATGTCAGAACGAACCTGCTATGTCCACAAGAACATTCTAATTTTTTCCCAACATAATTGCATAATTTACTAACATCACATAATCGGACTCTTCAGCAACATCAACATCCCATTATAAAACCCAATCTGCCCTGCAAAGTTCCATGTCTGTGAATTCTTTTTATAGTTCTGACAAATTCTTTAAAAGTCATGCGACTGAACACACAAATGAGTTTGGAATTTATTAAAATAAAATAAAAAATCACTATCCCAATATATGTCCTACATAAATTAAAGAAAGAACTCCATAAAATATAATATGTATGTTAATATGTCATAATATATTTGATTAATAGAAATTCAATCAGTACATAATTCAAAATTAAAACAATATGTAGAGAGTAAAAGGTATAGACAAAACAATACCGAAAGATCTTGGAGAAAGAACAAATTTACACAAAAAGCACACTTCTGACATCTTATGAAATAACAGTGAGATCTTTTTAATATTTTATTGACCATGAAACATAGGTAGTCTCATGATCTTGGTATAATATAGCGAGATAAAAAAAATTATCTGTCTCAATAATTTATAATGAATATGTAGCAATATATAAATACATAAATATCAATATATAAATATTAATATATGAATATCAATACATAAACATCAATATATGAATATCAATATATAAATATCTATATATAAATATCTATATATAACTATCTATATATAAATATCAACATATAAATATCAATATATATAAATATCAATATATATAAATATCAATCTATAACTATCAATATATGAACATTAATTACCTCTCCGAGTTTATTGGCATCTGGAATGCTTGGATCACATTTGGTGACGTCTTCAGCGAGCTCCAGGTCGTCGTCCACATTTTCATCCGTCTCTTCTATGGCCTTGACGCTGGCTGTGTGAGTTGACCCCCGCTCAAGAGCTGACTTAGGACGATGCCTGAAGGCAAAGCAATATCAACTGTCCTGAACCATTTGACATTTTTAACGGCACTAATTTCAGCCTTGCATTGATGAGCAAATACACACAAAAAAATTTTAAAAATTAAAAATCAATTTTACAATTTAAATAAGTTTGTCTTGATATTGCTACTATCTATTCATTGGGGAACTGATAATAGAACAACATTAATACTCACGTATCTGTGGGTATGGGCACTGCACTGACTTTGTAGTTTATAAATGGTGATGTCATTTGTATGCATTGAATAGGTTTTTCTTTTTCAGGAACTGAAAATGTAAATTACAAATATATTGTCACAGGAATTTGTAAATTTCTCTGTCAGTAAAAAATAGTCAATTTCACTTGAACAGGAGGAAATGGTCGACTGCCATAGGAAATGGTCAAGTTAACTGTCATAGGAAATGGTCAAGTCCATTATCATATGAAATGGACAAGTACATTGTCATAGGAAATGATCAAGTTAACTGTCATAGGAAATGGTCAATTCCACTGTCATATGAAATGGTCAAGTACATTGTCATAGGAAATGGTCAAGTACATTGTCATAGGAAATGGTTCGATCCACAGTCATACAAAATGGTCAGGAAATAGTCAGGTCAGCTGTTGTAGGAAATGATAAGGTCTGCATATATAGGAAAAGGTCCAGAGTCATAGGAAATGGTCAGGTCAGCTCAGCTGTTATAGGAAATGGTCAAGTCCACTGTCATAGGAAATGGTCAGGTCATCAATTACAGGAAAAGGTCAAGTCCATTGACATAGGAAATGGTCAAGTTAACTGCCATAGGAAATGATCAAGTCCACTGTCAAAGGAGATGGTCAAGTCCATTGTCATAGGGAATGGTCCACTGCCATAGGAAATGGTCAAGTTAACTATCTTAGTCATACAAAATTGTCAAATATGCTGCTGGGAAATAGTCTAGTCCAGTCATAGGATATAGTTAGATCCACTTTCAAAGGAAATTGTCAGGTCACCTGTTATAGGAAATTGTCAGGTCACCTGTTATAGGAAATTGTCAGGTCACCTGTTATAGGAAATTGTCAGGTCCCCTGTTATAGGAAATTGTCAGGTCACCTGTTATAGGAAATTGTCAGGTCCCCTGTTATAGGAAATTGTCAGTTCACCTGTTATAGGAAATTGTCAGTTCACCTGTTATAGGAAATTGTCAGGTCCCCTGTTATAGGAAATTGTCAGTTCACCTGTTATAGGAAATTGTCAGGTCACCTGTTATAGGAAATTGTCAGGTCACCTGTTATAGGAAATTGTCAGGTCACCTGTTATAGGAAATTGTCAGGTCCCCTGTTATAGGAAATTGTCAGTTCACCTGTTATAGGAAATTGTCAGTTCACCTGTTATAGGAAATTGTCAGTTCACCTGTTATAGGAAATTGTCAGGTCACCTGTTATAGGAAATTGTCAGGTCACCTGTTATAGGAAATTGTCAGGTCCCCTGTTATAGGAAATTGTCAGGTCACCTGTTATAGGAAATTGTCAGGTCACCTGTTATAGGAAATTGTCAGTTCACCTGTTATAGGAAATTGTCAGGTCACCTGTTATAGGAAATTGTCAGGTCACCTGTTATAGGAAATTGTCAGGTCACCTGTTATAGGAAATTGTCAGGTCACCTGTTATAGGAAATTGTCAGTTCACCTGTTATAGGAAATTGTCAGGTCACCTGTTATAGGAAATTGTCAGGTCACCTGTTATAGGAAATTGTCAGGTCACCTGTTATAGGAAATTGTCAGGTCACCTGTTATAGGAAATTGTCAGGTCACCTGTTATAGGAAATTGTCAGGTCACCTGTTATAGGAAATTGTCAGGTCACCTGTTATAGGAAATTGTCAGTTCACCTGTTATAGGAAATTGTCAGGTCACCTGTTATAGGAAATTGTCAGGTCACCTGTTATAGGAAATTGTCAGTTCACCTGTTATAGGAAATTGTCAGGTCACCTGTTATAGGAAATTGTCAGGTCACCTGTTATAGGAAATTGTCAGGTCACCTGTTATAGGAAATTGTCAGGTCCCCTGTTATAGGAAATTGTCAGGTCCCCTGTTATAGGAAATTGTCAGGTCACCTGTTATAGGAAATTGTCAGGTCACCTGTTATAGGAAATTGTCAGGTCACCTGTTATAGGAAATTGTCAGGTCACCTGTTATAGGAAATTGTCAGGTCACCTGTTATAGGAAATTGTCAGGTCACCTGTTATAGGAAATTGTCAGGTCACCTGTTATAGGAAATTGTCAGGTCACCTGTTATAGGAAATTGTCAGGTCACCTGTTATAGGAAATTGTCAGGTCACCTGTTATAGGAAATTGTCAGGTCACCTGTTATAGGAAATTGTCAGGTCACCTGTTATAGGAAATTGTCAGTTCACCTGTTATAGGAAATTGTCAGGTCACCTGTTATAGGAAATTGTCAGGTCACCTGTTATAGGAAATTGTCAGTTCACCTGTTATAGGAAATTGTCAGGTCACCTGTTATAGGAAATTGTCAGGTCACCTGTTATAGGAAATTGTCAGGTCACCTGTTATAGGAAATTGTCAGGTCACCTGTTATAGGAAATTGTCAGTTCACCTGTTATAGGAAATTGTCAGGTCACCTGTTATAGGAAATTGTCAGGTCACCTGTTATAGGAAATTGTCAGGTCACCTGTTATAGGAAATTGTCAGGTCCCCTGTTATAGGAAATTGTCAGGTCCCCTGTTATAGGAAATTGTCAGTTCACCTGTTATAGGAAATTGTCAGTTCACCTGTTATAGGAAATTGTCAGGTCACCTGTTATAGGAAATTGTCAGGTCACCTGTTATAGGAAATTGTCAGGTCACCTGTTATAGGAAATTGTCAGGTCCCCTGTTATAGGAAATTGTCAGGTCCCCTGTTATAGGAAATTGTCAGTTCACCTGTTATAGGAAATTGTCAGTTCACCTGTTATAGGAAATTGTCAGTTCACCTGTTATAGGAAATTGTCAGGTCACCTGTTATAGGAAATTGTCAGGTCACCTGTTATAGGAAATTGTCAGGTCACCTGTTATAGGAAATTGTCAGGTCACCTGTTATAGGAAATTGTCAGGTCCCCTGTTATAGGAAATTGTCAGGTCACCTGTTATAGGAAATTGTCAGGTCACCTGTTATAGGAAATTGTCAGTTCACCTGTTATAGGAAATTGTCAGTTCACCTGTTATAGGAAATTGTCAGGTCACCTGTTATAGGAAATTGTCAGGTCACCTGTTATAGGAAATGGTCAAGAGAAAGAATCAATATCACAGTAAATTATAAAATAACTATCACATGAGGTTGAGATTTGATGAAAAAGAAATATTCAACTGACAACAATAAACAAAATACCATAATTAAAAGATTCAATAAAAAAAATCAAGAAACCTGTCTGAGAGATTTATTACAAAAAGAAAGTAAAATTTGCTATGACTTCACTGTTGTTAAAAAAGGTCAACTTGACTATCAGTGAATAGATCGAGTGTGCTATCACACCAGTCATGAGAGTGACATCATACATACCTATGGGCTCATCTGAGGGTGTTGTCTTTTTCTTCTTGGGGCGTATGAGTTTCCATGCAGGTACGACCTCTGGTGGCGGTGGAGGTTCGAGGGGGCATGACCGTGTCTTTGTGATGAGCACTGGATGTGGGTAGAAATGAGATAGGCCAGCCTGACGAAGTCGCTCGCTGGCATCCGCCTTCAAACACAATCATAATCTCCATTATTTCATGTTTTTTTCCCAATTTTTGGGCAAACTTACAAATATATTTGGTTGAAAAGCTTTAGAAGATATATAAACATGCTGAAATACTATATTATCTATTGGAGAAAATTATCTTATCGATGTTACAGTGATGATGTGATCTTTACTCAAATGTTACAAATATATTATAATATTTTGTTGATTTATTGATATTTAGTTCAATGTGAATGTGAACCCATTTTTCCAAAAAACCAAATCATCAATAATGTAAACAGCAGACCACAGATATCATGCAGTGTGATATGTTCATATAATTGCAGTGAATGTAAGAAATATCTGTATGTGATGTAAGAAAGTACTTCATTGTTAAAACTTACTGGTTTTACCAGCACCTAATTGCAACATGATAGAAATCAAGTATGAATGTTTACAAATATATATATTTGCCCTCCAAATGTTTCTGTTTTGAAATTGTATTTTTGAAATTATGACATTATGAAAATGTTATGTTTGCTCAAATACACGTCAAGAAGTTATATTAGGAAAGCAGGGTTTGAGCTATGCGAGGCAGAAATCCTTTTGTGTGTGAATTTCTAATTAGTTTTATTCCCATTACAATATCATATTTCTTGCTGTGGTTTTAATTAAATGTTTTGTTTGCTCATCATTAATTACAGTAGTGTCAGCCAAAGGTTTAAACAAAAATACCAAAGCCCAATATTGACTTCTTTCTGGCCAAATGTATGGTGTTTTTTGGCCAACACTGTTTAAATTTTCTGTGTCTTGTTACACAAAAGTTTATTTTTTCTTTAATATTTCTGGTAAGAGTAACTGCAGCAGTAGTTTTGAGGCATACCATTTCTCCCAGCATAGAGATCCTGATTGGGTACTTAGGGGGCCCACTGTACGCGGCAAACACCACGATCTCGGGGTTCTCGGGAATGGCCTGCTCATCCTGCAGATTGCTCTTCTCCTCTATAAGATCACACAACAAATACATTATCACCATATCTCAGAGAAATGTACAAAACAAAACCATCTAAATGACATCCACAAAGTTATCTTAAATACATTTAACTTTAATATTATTATAATAATGATCCCACAAAAGATGTGTTTGGAAAATGTATTTCTATCTGAGACCACCAGGTGGCGTTCTCCAATACAATCTAATATGGACACACAAGGAATGTGATATTAACAATGCTTGATAGAGGGCACTGCAGTTAACAACATCATCCTACCCACAGATAGACACTCTATCTTACAGATAGATCAAGAGATTTCTGTGATGGACAAACAAATATCTATGAAAATAATTAGTGAATTATCTTTTAAATATAAACTCAAGAGTTTTTAATGCTTGGATACAATTTCCTAAATCTTTTGAAGGTTTTTATTTTGCAATTTTTATCAATAAACCAATTTTTGAGATATGTCTAGCCCAGAAATATTCTATTCATTATATTCAAAGCAGGACTTGATCTCTACAAATCAGACTCACAATAATCAAATTTATAAACACCCAATTATCATTTTATAAAAGGTAAAGCCACAGACATTTCTCCATTCTATAAGTGGGATGTGCCTCTTAGTTGATTGCATCTATATATGGTCATATGTGATGCAGATCTGGCAGACAATTAGGACTAATCACCCTGCCACTAACCTATAATCATCCCCGCGCACTCCCACAGTGCCTCGCTAATCTACCTCAGCAGGAAATGTCCCCTCATAAGGAAATGTCACATGCCAGATAATTGTATCCTCTACGTTTCCTATTTTGTTAAGAAATGATGGCAATTTGACTGTGGCGATGATCAGGGTCAGGAATTATCTGTTAATATTGCCTATGTGCATTTTACACGCAGAGAATATGTATCCAACAAGCCTACACGCCAAGCCAGCTTCTATCAATCAGTTTTGGTATTCTCTCTCCTTGTTTAGATTTCCACAATTAATTAAAACATATTGGAAAACATCATTTTACTTGACTATTTAACATTGAGAAGAGATTAATCAGATGATCTGCACTAACTATATAATAATATCAACATGAATACAACAAATATGTAGAGATAATCAGAATGCAATTCTAATCTTAATTGAGATCTCATTCACATAAAGCATTGTAACAGACAAGGATAAATTCTTGAAATTTCTTAAATTGAATAAATATCTGATATAAAATATATTTATATCAATATAATCTAATAATAATCTGGCAGGTGACTCAGGATTTTTTTTATGGATTTTATCATTTTAAGTTTTGTTAAATCTAAAAAAAATGTTTTAATTTCCAATTGACCACATATTTACTTTTTTAAAGCAGTTTTCAAGCAATGGTTTCACAAACCACAAGTTAACAAATACACTTTAAAAATGGAGAACACCTTTCTTAGTCCCCCTAAAATAGAAGATCACGTGTAGATGTGAACACATGTGATCACGCCTGACGTAGTCCTGGTATAATTCTATTCAGATTGACTATAACGTAAACCTATGACGTCACCCTTGCTTCAAGTGTCCTGAATGTAAGACCGTCGTGTGTGATGTTTTTGTTTAATGATATAAACGGTCTTGATCAATATCATCATGTTATATTTTCAGCAGTATTTTGGCATGA
The DNA here is from genome assembly GCA_949316495.1 of Amphiduros pacificus. Taxonomy (NCBI): domain Eukaryota; kingdom Metazoa; phylum Annelida; class Polychaeta; order Phyllodocida; family Hesionidae; genus Amphiduros; species Amphiduros pacificus. The sequence goes on along the minus strand of OX439007.1, from coordinate 10,736,921 downwards.
ATGTCTTTGATGCAAATATCTTTAATTGTGATTGATTTGGGAATGCTATCTGCATACGTTTACACAACTCCCCTTGTAAACAAATAAAACAAATACAAATTAAGTAGATTGAAATGGTTAGGAGTGGTGCACTATATACAATATTGCATAAGTCTATATACACTCTATATTCCACAGATATAAGGCTAAAGCATATTTAACAAAACATTGTACTATACCAGATATATCGATCTATCAACATGAAATTGGTCTCTTGTAATTTTTCTTAACTTACACACTAATGCTAGATACATACAACTTTCATTGCATTACACAAAGCATAGACAAAACTGATGTCATATGACGTCTCAAATTTTCTCTCGTATAATTTTTTTTTCTATTTGGACAATTTCCTCAAGACTTTAGATCATTTAAAGATAGTACATGCATGAAGATTTTGAAAAAAATAGAGAAAAAAAAAGTTTCGAGACGTTTGCTTATAGGAGACTTACCTTCTGGGATTGCTGGAGTGGGAAGGGGACTGAATTTTTTCCCGATCTTCCCACCCAGCGCAAGAAGTGCCTTAATTGACGCGACACTAGTAGCAGCTTGAAACAGACAAGCCCAGACATGCAGCGTGCAATATAGTGCAAAACAAAGTGAACATGCTCACTGTCACTGTGAGCATCTAGAATGCAAACCTCGGACAAACCGTGCAGCTCTACTCTAAGCTTGGGTGAGATGTTTTAATAGCCCCATGACAAGACACAGTTAAATAAATCCCTTGTTTCAAGTTTACTTGTCAACAAAGTTAGGGTACGTAAAAACCACCAGTCTATTAGACTAAAATACAGAGGATTTATTTTTCACTTGATAAGATTTGTGCCTGATTTTAATGTGTGAAGAGTTATATTATAGTGTGTATTGCAATGTATTAGATGTTCTATATCAATGTTCACCAGATGTTAAGTTTGAAGCCGCTGATGAGAGAAAGCCATGAGCTATCCCAGTAGAGGGCAGAGGTCAGGCAGCTCGGAGGGAGGGACGTGCATGCTTAATAACCCTAGACTTCCAAACCAAGTGAATCTCACATACTCTCATATCTGGAGAATTTTTGCAAAATCTTAGTGAGAGAATCATCTTATCGTCATTCATTCTGGCGTCACTCTTAATGTGCGATTCTGTTTAAATGGACAGCGGTTACCTTAATTATATGCCATAGCGGTGACTGGGGGGCTTGGCTACATATCTTGATGCTCTATACTGTATTAATACTCGGACTGTATAACAGGACATTAAGGAACAGGCTTGAACAAAGGTGGTAAGGAATTGAAAACCAGATTTTGTTTACAGTCTTTTATGTTTCATTCAAATTTTTGGTTATACTTTTTCTTGATGGCAACAATTACACAAACATGTTTTTGTTATATATTAACAGATTAAACCTAATCAATTAATATATCACAAACTGCCTATTTTATAAATGCCAAAAATAAAAACTTTCCATGAGAAATGACTTTTTGAAATTTTGAAAAAGGTACATATGTTTTTTCTTTCTTTACTATCTAATGGTGGGGATTGGGGGTGGAGGTTGGTGGTGGGGGTGGGGTGGTGTTGGGGGTGGGGGTGGTGGGGCATAGTCTCAAAAGAGCTTTTGTTCCTAAATAATCTGGCATGGCACATAATTACTGTAACAGTTGTAAGGCCAAATGCAGTTCCATTTCTGTCAGTCTCATGCACAGCAGAACCATACAAAGATACAAGATCAGAAGTTGCAGGCCAAGAAACAAGACAAGGAAAATATGAGAGAAAGAAAAAACCATTATATGAAAAGCTCCTTCTGCTAGGCACGGATAGCAAACTTACTATCTTCCTCATTCTCTTTGTCAACTGCCAAGTTCTTCTGACCTTTTACTTTAGCTTTGGGTGAAATACAAAACAATTTTGAAATATATGTGCATATACCAATAGATTACATTATTACTGAATATTCATATGATATATGGATATAATATTATAGTGTTTGTATGGGTATATATTTTGAAAAAATTAACTCTTTAACTGCACAACACTTTGAATATATTGTGTGCAACGTGGCAGTGAAATACATATAAATAACTGAACTCTGTAAAGTAAAAGATGATATTTTTGTATATTTTGTAAGTCGTAACATGTTGCAGGTTGTGGGAATGAACTTTTGTCTGTACATTTATTTGAAACAAAAAAATATATAATTGTGACGAAGCGTGTTCCTAAATATGTCAAAATATCAAAATTTATACAAAAATCCTTTCTTTTTAAAGCAGGTCCGGCCTTGTTATCTGCAGCATGACCAGAGAGCAATGCACATTAGAAAACATATTAATCAAAACCTGCACAAGTCTCGGGTTCCTCCTGTCTGTCTGTTTGTCTGCTATACCTATATATTATATCTCAGACGTTACTTCCTTAACTAGAACTTAAAATGCATGTGCATATATTAGCTCATGCCCAGAGTGTGCACGGTTATTGTTGGGGCACTTCTTCTTTCAGACATATAAAATTTCTGAACATTGTTTCTACAGTGCTTTTCTTTCCTTTTCTTTTGACATTTGCATTTTATTGAGATAAATAAAGGTCTGGGCCTGGTTAGGTTCTGGAACTAACAAAAAAGGGTTCAAGGGAACTAAGTTTTGCATGTGACTATCTGTCATAGAAGTTGGTATATTACTGTATACCGAGAAAAATTCGCGCCTAGTTATTTTCGCGCCATCGCTGTTTAAGACAGGTTCGCGCCGTTTTATTTTCGCGAATTTTGGATTTCTAGTACATAATATTATCACAAATTACGCTTTGCAGGTCGAGAACATAACAAAACAAAAAAATTCGAAACACTTTGTTTTGACTTTGTTCTCACTGATTCCAATTATCAGCGTTCACAGTTTTGCATTTCGTCTTTGTTTCCACTGCTTTGAGTCGTGTCTTCCCTTTTTGGCAGAAATGCTTTCACACGTGGATCGATCTTAATTGCGTTTTAAATGATAAATAAAGGTATATACATAATATTATCACAAATAACGCTTTGCAGGTCGAGAACAGAACAAAACCATCCATTATTGCGCAATATATTAACTATCGTTTTCGCGCTAAAACAAGAGCCTCTTCCCATCACTTCCGCCTTTCAAAATTGCGACCACGTGTTGTGTTGAGTTGTATCTTCCCTTTTTGACAGAAATGCCTTCACACGTGGATCGATTTTAATTGCGTTTTAAATGATAAATAAAGGTATTTACCCAATATTATCACAAATTATGCTTCGCAGGTCGAGAATTTATCCATGAAGTAAAACGTAAATATCATGTACGTGACGTCGCGGTAATTCACGTCCGCAACACGAGGAGAAGCCAGGGATCCATCATTGCGCAATATATTAATATTTCAATGCGTGTTGATAGACTCCAATTGTTTTCGCGCCAAAAATAAGAGCTTGTCCCCGTCACTCCCGCTTTTTAACATGACGACCTCATATTGCGTAATGCATCTTCAATTTCGCGTCCATTTAATTTCGCGAATGACGTCCTGGCGCGAATTAACGCGAAAATAAAAAGGTCGCGAAAATTTGTCTGTATACAGTATCAGTCTGCGCCAAACATCTATTCTGTCACGCATAAACATGACCAAATGAGGTCACTCTCACAACCTTCGCATGACCATATTGTGTCACACCTGAGGTAAACATAACCTAACAGCCATGCATGACCAGATGATGTGACACAATAGCTTGACATTTGGTCATGTTTTTGCGTGATCAAATAGATGTCTGGCTGCAACTGTTTATATATCTCCAGTTAGTAGGGATGTAGTCAAGCCTTTACTCACTTCCTCGGTCCTTGTCCTTATCCTTGTCCTTAGCTTTATCCTTCTTGTCCTCTTTTCCTTTCTCTAAAATAGAAATCATAGGCAGAGATATAATAAAAAATCATCCTTTCTTTCTCTCTAAATATAAACAAATTATATATTATGTTTGAAAAAAATATCCAATTACGATATATATTTCATTGTACTGGTAAAAAGTTGATATCTGTAAAAAAAGTTAAATATCTTATTTGTATGTAGTTCAACTACAAAATAAATCTTGTTTGCAATACGATGGCATGGCATGCTGAGCTACGTAATGGTGTATTCTAAGCCAAGAATGGAGCTACATGTACAGGGAAAGGTCACAAATCACGGCCTTGGTAGGTTTGCCAAGCCTGAATTCATTATAACCTCACAGGAAAACTGAGTTCATAGTAACCCCACAGGAAAACTGTGTTCATAGTAACCCCACGGGAAAACTGAGTTCATAGTAACCCAACAGGAAAAGTGAAACTATAGTAACCCCACAGGAAAACTGAGTTCATAGTAACCCCACAGGAAAACTGAGTTCATAGTAACCCCACAGGAAAACTGAGTTTATAATAACCCCACAGGAAAAGTGAGTTCATAGTAACCCCACAGGAAAAGTGAGTTCATAGTAACCCCACAGGAAAACTGAAATTAAAGTAACCCCACAAGAAAACCTAATTAATATTAACCCCCCAGGAAAACTGAGTTCAAAGTAACTCCACAGGAAAACTGAGTTCATAGTAACCCGACAGGAAAAGTGAGTTCATAGTAACCCCAGAGGAAAATTGAGTTCATAGTAACTTCACAGGAAATCTGTCCTGCTGACATTCTAAGCAAGGGTATGAATGGAGGCATCATGCAAATCTGTACATCTATATGGGCTTGTGATAAGGATTTATCCTGGTGTAGGGATTTTGCGGACATACATCCAGCACTGGTTATCTACGGGATTCATGACGTTTGTGTGTTGATGTCCATGTGTCTATCTCTACTCTAGATGTTGTGCCGTGCTGGGAGGCACACGTGGTGATACCTGCACGTGACATCACAGTGCCAGGTCGTATGTGTGACGTCATACGACTTCCATGCACCGAGGTCCTTGACTCAGAATGTCCGACATGTGACATCCTACTTCCACCAATCACAGATCTTCTCTCATTCAATTCAGATTGTCCGATGGCATTCACGCCTCTCTGACCAATCAGAGACATGTTTGCCTCTTCTTCATCGTCCGACTCCTGGATGACCGACATCATCCTGTCAGGAGAGTCTCCGTTTTCTGACTCCTCGATAACTGACATTCTCCCCCAGCTCAGATCCGACCTTCTCTCATGCTCTACTCACATCATATGTGCGAATTCAATAAAAAATATAAAAAAATAAAAAAATGAAAAAAGAGAGATGCTGATTGTTAAATATAAATTGCCGATTTTATGAAAGATAAGCAGCAACAGGTAATAATAATGTAAGGCAAAAAAAAAAAAATAGATTTAGAGCTAATGAGATCAGAGATTAGGGTATCGTCTATTGCAAATGTCAAAGGTCATGAGCAGCTGATGGTAATTAGTATTGATGTAAAGATATTGGCTTGCATATCAAAAGCCCTGCGGCCCAAATCAACTGAATCAAGCGATGAGACCAGAGTATATTGTACATGAATTGTATGTTCATTATGTGAAAAACTAGGCTAGTGAAACACTTTTGAAGCATGTTTTATGCTGCGTGAATGTTTCTTTGATTGGATGATAAATACTAGTTGGAAACTCTTCGGCTTGTTGCAATGCTGGAAGGAAGTAGAAATCGAGGGTTTTTATGCATCAATGGGTTAAATTTGGTAATGCTATCTGAATAAGTTGTCAACTTATTTCATTCACAAAATCTTCAGGGATTGGATTCTATGTCAAGGTCACCCCCAAGTGCACCATTTTGAGACATTGATAAGATACATCCATGGCTTAAGTTTGGTAATGCTACATTTATTTGTTGTCAACTTATCACATTCAGAAGCATCCCCAGAGATCAGGTTACATGACCTTAACATGTGGGTCAAGGTCACTGAAAAGCACACCATTCCAGCATCTTCAAATGATGTATAACTTGTTTAAGGTTGTAGGTCAAGGTCACTGACATGTATACCATCATTGATTTAAATTTCAAAAACATTATTTGTTCTCGAGTTATCATGTTTACAAAAAGGGACAGACGACCAGATCACAGGATTGCGGAACGGTGTGCTCCAACCATACCCCTTCAACAAATTTTCTGAGGGGCAAAAAAAAGACCATTTTCATATCACTGCTGAATGATATCCCAAATCACCTTCATAATCAGTTTGCTCACAATATTAAAAATCACACAAAGATAAGTGGAATGAGGTGATAATAATTTTATCTTTTTAATTCCACAGCAGCACACAGCCCACTGGAGTCAAAGAGAGGCCTTACACAGCCAGAGGTTGGTCATGTTTCTACACGGACAAAATGTACACATTTAGCCCAAACTTACAGCACACAGAATGCAACAAATACAAAGCTGAGACTAGCAATGAGTTAGATTCCTACCTTTGTCTTTAGGCTTGCTCTCTTTGCTGCCGTCTTTGCTCTTTGTATCCATCTTCTCGGAAGCCTTGTCTTTGTTGTCTTTGTCTTTCTCATCTTTAATGTCCTGAAACAATTACAGCGAAGCTTTAACCTTACGTGGAGCATGGCACGGAGACTTTCCTACCTCTGATAATCCCATCTCATCTTATGATGAAGGACTGTACAACAGGTGCATATCTCCTCTCATTAGTTGCTGATATTGGTGCCAATCACGGCAATGCAACAAACATGTACATGTGGGTCAAATTCCTTGATAACTTTTCATATTATGTATCATGCCTTCTGATTGGCTTCTTTACATGACACTATTTGTGAGACAGAAATGTTGTTAGACGTGGATATGATACAATAGAAGAATGGTCGCTCATACCGGGGCGTTGGGGTCTTTCTTCTCAGCACCTTCTTGGTTCTCCGGGTTTAGTTCCGGTAACACCCACTCCGGTAAGGAAGTCTTCAGCAAGTTCCATACCTCACTCAAATGTCCATATCTGGAAAAATATCAATTTTGTTTATTTTTTGTTTTAATAATTTGTAATTAAACACACACACATGCATGTTATTACAACACAAATTTACCTTTATAAATTCACAATAAAACATCAAAGAAACGTTGCAACATCAACTCAATCATGACTTTTGCCATGAGAACTATAATAAATCCTGTCTTTTGTACCTTGATAGCCGGTATAATGTATAATGCCGCCCTTGCCCTGCTGACCAGAATATCTGATAAAGGCACGGTAACCTGAGGGCTTAAAGCTCGGTGAACACGAGGAAATCATTCAAATTGAGATATGGATGATATTATAGTGTGTTGCCATGGTAACCATAGTTGATGGTGCAGGTAGCATTATGGTGTATATCCGTCTGTGATCTGGTGTGACAGTGATCCATATGTTCTACCTATCTCACAATAAGAGTGCCATCTCAAAGTCTCTGCTGCAGATATAATATTATATGTCTACTTAGCTCATACATCATCCATTGCCCTATCAAACACTACATGCGGGTTTAACAATGCTTTAATCTTGTCTAATGTCAAAGATATTTCATTAAAACATTACAGCTCAATAGACCAGCTTGTCTATTTTGAGGAAGCTGATTTTACTTGTATATGCTCCCTTCATATTCAGCACTAGTTTTTCTACCTGGCATTTTGTTCAATATTATGACCTTTAATTTTCATCATAATCATCCTCCAACCAACACAATGTATTTTAAGCGATCTTTCTATCTTTCACCTGACTGGCGACTGACTATATTATGTAGAACTTCTATTATACAGTTTGTGCCTTGTTTTTCAATGCACCCTGCCTGTAATCTATTTACCAAATCTGCTAATTTAAAAGGAGGAAAGATTTTGGGGATATCTGTTAGGAACTGTCAGGGCTCTTTAAGCAATCTGACCCCAGCTTTCTTACTCAGCAAAGCCCATAAGCCCATGATCATGTAGCACATATTTCTGCCACTATGAAAGACAAGAGAAATGGGCTCATCTGATTTCAAAGCCGTGGAAAAGGGGAGGAGTTGGATCACATATAATATTATTAATCCGGATAATGCAGCCAGACACTTATTTGTGTTCACCTGTGTGGACTAATTCAATAGGTGCGTCCATGACACTTCTCTATGTCCCTTTGTACCTGATCATGAATCTGTCATCACAAGAATCATCCTCATGCCCATTTCACCTGTGATACATTTCCTCACCCTCATGCCTATTTCACCTGTGATACATTTCCTCACCCTCATGCCTATTTCACCCGTGATACATTTCCTCACCCTCATGCCTATTTCACCCCTGATACATTTCCTCACCCTCATGTCTATTTCACCCGTGATACATTTCCTCACCCTCATGCCTATTTCACCTGTGATACATTTCCTCACCCTCATGCCTATTTCACCCGTGATACATTTCCTCACCCTCATGCCTATTTCACCCCTGATACATTTCCTCACCCTCATGTCTATTTCACCCGTGATACATTTCCTCACCCTCATGCCTATTTCACCTGTGATACATTTCCTCACCCTCATGCCTATTTCAGCCGTGATACATTTCCTCACCCTCATGCCTATTTCACCCGTGATACATTTCCTCACCCTCATGCCTATTTCACCTGTGATACATTTCCTCACCCTCATGCTTATTTCACCAGTGATACATTTCCTCACCCTCATGCCTATTTCACCTGTGATACATTTCCTCACCCTCATGCCTATTTCACCCGTGATGCATTTCCTGAAGCATCCCCCACCTGCTCTGCAAACTCACTAGGCTGATTTCATTAAACTCACACCTGAGCTTACACTGTCTCCTTGTTCTGGCATTCTGGAGCGATTCGACCGCGACATCAAAGCAGTGAGGATCATCAGAGGCTGGTCTATATAATTAGGCAGGATCTTTGTGATCTTACAATGGGGTCTGAAGCAGAAGGCCGTGTGTGGTACTAAAAGGAGGTGCATTATGGGTAATGAGGTGTAAACACACGCCAATGCCAGACCCACTATCTACCTGCCTGACACGTTCACGCTCACTGTGTGAATAACAATGTCCACCTTTGCAACTCCTGTCTAGATGTTAATTTTGATTTTTTTTTAAATCAATAATATGCACCATGTCTGCCATTCAGAGCTACAATACTCAATAACACCAAACTAGGTAACAAATCTGCATGTGTGTAAATAAAAATTACCTAGATGTATATAGCCTAAAACATATTTGAAAATATATTTGTGACTTATGTCACAGCACAATATCTGAAAATAAAAACAGGGATTACAAGGGGAAAAGTCAAATTCATCTTTTATTGATTTATCTGCCCACCAAAAAAATGGGTTCCTGCACAAGCAGTAAACTTTGCAGCACAAACATAAAACCAAATAATTATTCCATTGCTTTTACAATGAGTTGCTATGGTTTCATGCCCACAAAGTACCACATCATAACTTAAGTCATTATACCCAAAAATAGTAACAAGGAACATAAAGGTACCTTAAATATAGACCTTTATCTGAATGTAAACTTGTAAACTTTTAGTGTTAACAAAATACCAACAGAACAGTTAGCATGTGAGTTGAACAGAACAATGGAGAGAGCAAGTTGTCAAACCCTCTGGTATCTGCGCTGTAGGGCTGGGGGGATATTTCTTTTCCACTCAGGCCATCCTCCCAATTACAATAATACAGGGCACTGTTGGTAAAAATGGCAAATAAGTAGAGAGGGTAGTTATCATCTGAAATATCAAGCCCTGCCTACAGACGTATCCCACATGTATTGAATAGTTCAGATTTTTAAACACTTGCATTTGACCTGATGATAGATTCTTGCCTTGGCAATTACAGAGTGTTGTCACATTTGACAATCTCAATTAAAAAGGTTCTTCTACAGCCAGGCAAGATAAATGAAGTTAAATAAGCAATGGCAATTTGAGACAGTGACCCAGTCAGCAATCCCTGCCATTGCATTAATGTTATGTTGTAGCAGGAGGCAAAATGTTATCTATAATTCACGCCTCATCTCTCAATATGTTGTAACCAGATCCTCAGCAAGGAAGCGAGCAGACAAGGTTGTCTGCCTTCCAAAGACATTAAAGCCGATCTTGCCTGGCTCAAATACTACATCTGATTGCTATAACATCTGATTGCTATAACATCTGATTGCTATAACATCTGATTGCTATAATATCTGACTGCTAAATCATCTGACTGCTATGACATCTGACTACCATAACATCTGACTGCTATAACATCTGACTGCCATGACATCTGACTGCCATGACATCTGACTGCCATAACATCTGACTGCCATAACATCTGACTGTTGACTGCCATAACATCTGACTGCCATGACATCTGACTGCTATGACATCTGACTGCTATGACATCTGACTGCTATGACATCTGACTGCTATGACATCTGACTGCTATGACATCTGACTGCTATGACATCTGACTGCTATGACATCTGACTGCCATAACATCTGACTGCCATAACATCTGACTGCTATGACATCTGACTGCTATGACATCTGACTGCTATAACATCTGACTGCTATGACATCTGACTGCTATGACATCTGACTGCCATAACATCTGACTGCTATGACATCTGACTGCCATAACATCTGACTGCTATAACATCTGACTGCCATAACATCTGACTGCCATGACATCTGACTGCCATAACATCTGACTGCTATGACATCTGACTGCTATGACATCTGACTGCTATGACATCTGACTGCCATAACATCTGACTGCTATGACATCTGACTGCTATGACATCTGACTGCCATAACATCTGACTGCCATAACATCTGACTGCCATAACATCTGACTGCTATGACATCTGACTGCTATGACATCTGATTGCTATAACAACTGACTGCCATAACATCTGACTGCTATAACATCTGACTGCTATGACATCTGACTGCTATGACATCTGACTGCTATGACATCTGACTGCCATAACATCTGACTGCTATGACATCTGACTGCTATGACATCTGACTGCCATAACATCTGGCTGCCATAACATCTGACTGTCATAACATCTGACTGCCATGACATCTGATTGCTATAACATCTGACTGCCATAACATCTGACTGCTATAACATCTGACTGCTATGACATCTGACTGCTATGACATCTGACTGCTATGACATCTGACTGCTATAACATCTGACTGCTATGACATCTGACTGCTATGACATCTGACTGCCATAACATCTGACTGCTATGACATCTGACTGCTATGACATCTGACTGCCATAACATCTGACTGCTATGACATCTGACTGCTATGACATCTGACTGCCATAACATCTGGCTGCCATAACATCTGACTGCCATAACATCTGATTGCCATACTGTGGCCGGCTTATATCCAAACAGCAGTATACAATTTTTGGTTAAGGAAACAATTTCTCTAATTCTAGAGTCCTTTAATTTTATATCTTAGAGTCAGCACATAAAAATACTATTTTATGGATGCATATTAGGATGAAAAATAACAAGAAAGTAATGATGGCATGATTTTTTTTGTCATCCTCGATCAGGCCATTTTCTAGTTACTTTCTGCTGTAAGATATCCACAGAAAGACAAACTTTGCACATTATTCTCGCAAATGACAATATGTGGAGATTGATGAAGAATTTCATCATCAAAAGTCTTGAATTTCATAGTACTGTGGGGAATATTTAAAAGGATAAAATTCTTAATTAAAACATTGCAATGAATGGTTTTAGCATTTACGGATTAAATAACTGCATTTTCTACAATAAGAAAATGCTACAACAAAATACTTTCCAGTAATCCTAAAGATTATTCAGGTTCTTTCCATCCAAATTTGCCATGATAATACATTCAATTCAAAAACCTATTCTGTGCCAAATTCAGAATACAATGGAAACAAAGAATTGAGAATATAATGTAAACAAAGAAAAAACTGTAAAATTTCAATTTTTTTTTGCTGACAAAAGAGAGAATCTTTATCTATAGCTGTTGAGAATGTATTTTTTTATAAAGCTGCTAGCTTGTTCCAAAGTGTGACTGTACGAGTCCTTGTGGAGCAGGCAATCAAGCAATCTTAGTGGTGTAATTTCCCTAATAGCGCTTCCTTTCATAGCGGTCCTGATTCATAGCAGAGAGCTTGCCCCAAGGCCTAAAACACCTAATATTCCCATTCCACTTGATGACAAAATTAGCACTTGCAAAATGCTGGCATAAAGTGAAAGTTTTTACCAATAATGATCACCCAACCATTCTCATCACATAGAATTAACTCAGGCAACTTAAAAAAAAACTTGTGTTTCTTAATTTTCACAGTTTTTTTCTTCAAAGTCAAACATGAATTTTTTGAAGCTACGTTCAGACGTCAGTGTTAACCAAAATAAGAATATTTTCATCATATCAGATTAATTTTTTGTCTCATAAAAGTATGTAAAAGAGAATACCTCATGAAATTTCTGCTCACCATTAAAAGTCTGGCAAGGATGTTATATATGGAAGATATTAAGAAAAAAACAGTTATATTTCTATATATATATGGTAATGCTTTACCTTGTGATGTATAAATAGAGAAATTCAAACTGAATATATCTTCGTAAAGTACAGGGTAAAATAACATACATGTATTTATTTAGCTAGCAATACATCCTACCTCAGAATCTGTGCAATATGCTTGGGGCGATACAGTAAATTAAATTGCGATTTTGGCTAACAATGGGGAGCAGCACGTGTGCTATTGTAGGAGGAGAACAAGGGGAGGAGACTGCGTGAGGCGGTGATAACAATGCCTACTTACTGCAGGGGGATAGCCTCAGGAAGCCAGCCAGTCAGGCAATGGATCACGCTGAAATCACCAAACTCACAACCACTCGTACCTCCATTGTAACTGCAAATATACAAATATACAAATATACTCAATAACTATACTTACAATAATAATATTGATAATAATAATAATAATAATAATAATAATAATAATAATAATAATAATAATAATAATAATAATAATAATAATAATAATAATAATAATAATAATAATAATAATAATAATAACAATAATGATAATAATAACAGATTGTCAATGAATAATTTTCTCAAAGATTTCTTTAAATTATTTAAAAAAAATACACCCTGCTTAAATCTGATTTAAAATCTCTCCTAATTATATTAAAATACATATCTGTGTCCATATTTCTGAAATAAAATGTGTTATTCGATAAATAGGAAGAGCACAAAATCTTACTTGAATATGTAGATGGTGTGCATGAGCCTTCACCCTTACCCCTACCCCTACCCCCACCCCACCCCACTTCACCCCACCTCATCCGAGCACCCCGCACCAACAATATGAGCATATTGCTTTGAGCAATTCATTTAAATACACGAGGTAGTGCTATAAAACATCCCACGTGTGACACGTTTCTTTAGCAAGCTCCGTATCCATATTTCACCCTCTTATAAGATGCTAATTATTGGTACATAAACAGGAAAGGGGGTGTGAGGCAGCTGTAGTCATGTGACTGCTACTTTTGTCAAGGCTTTACCTTTGATTCAATCACGAGCCTGTCATGTGACTCCAAATGACCATTGTTCAGTAAGATGTTCAGGGTATCCACCCCCTCTCTCAGTCCATAAATAATACCTTTAAACTAAATCTGATAACCGTGTCACACTTCCTGGGAGGACAGCCCAGTACACCCCCATATATCTCATGGTCGGGGATTTCCACCAGCCCCGTACACCCCCATATATGGTCGGGGTATTCCACTCACACTTCACCTGTTTCACGCTGCTTCTCCTCAACTTTATATCTTTTTTGAGTGGACACTTTTCTAAAGATTATATCTTACCCATAACATAATTTTTAAAAATCTTGCTCACGAAAATAACTGAATATCTTTCAAGGTAGTTTTGTAGAGATGGTAAAATTAGTTATATTCTATCTTTGAAATTGTTTTGGTTATGGAATGAACTTAATATCTGAGTCTTTACATCTTTTCTCAAAGGTTTTTTTGGGACATAAAGGTAATTGGAACTGCGGGGAATATAAGTGGTTTTAAAATGCAAGTCGCAATACAGACGGTTATTCCGTTATTCAATAGCCATTAGTTCTGCCAGGTTTGTTATCAGACTGATCCACTGAGCAGATATATTGGCATAATGGTGGACCTCAGAATATTACTCAAACGATGGACAATTTACACATAGCAACAAAGCAAACGAGGTGGCATCATATCTCACGTGGGCTGAGGAAACACAGTTGTGGCGCCAAGTAGCAGCTTTAGCTGTGATGTATGCTGAGATTGGCCGGGGAGGGCTGATAGTGTCCGGGAAGGGCTGATAGTGGCCGGGGAGGGCTGACAGTGGCCAGGGAGGGCTGATAGTGGCCAGGGAGGGCTGATAGTGGCCGGGGAGGGCTGATAGTGGCCGGGGAGGGCTGATAGTGGCCGGGGAGGGCTGATAGTGTCCGGGGAGGGCTGAGAGTGGCCGGGGAGGGCTGATAGTGGCCGGGGAGGGCTGAGAGTGGCCGGGGAGGGCTGAGAGTGGCCGAGGAGGGTTGACAATGGCCGGGGAGGGCTGAGAGTGGCCGAGGAGGGTTGACAGTGGCCGTGGAGGGCTGACAGTGGCCAGAAAGGGTTGACAGTGGCCGTGGAGGGCTGAGAGTGGCCGGGGAGGGCTGAGAGTGGCCGGGGAGGGCTGAGAGTGGCCAGGAAGGGCTGAGAGTGGCCAGAGAGGGCTGACAGTGGCCGGGGAGGGCTGACAGTGGCCGGGGAGGGCTGACAGTGGCCGTGGAGGGCTGACAGTGGCCAGAAAGGGTTGACAGTGGCCGTGGAGGGCTGAGAGTGGCCGGGGAGGGCTGAGAGTGGCCGGGGAGGGCTGAGAGTGGCCAGGAAGGGCTGAGAGTGGCCAGAGAGGGCTGACAGTGGCCGGGGAGGGCTGACAGTGGCCGGGGAGGGCTGACAGTTGCCGTGGAGGGCTGACAGTGGCCAGAGAGGGCTGACAGTGGCCGTGGAGGGCTGAGAGTGGCCGGGGAGGGCTGAGAGTGGCCGGGGAGGGCTGAGAGTGGCCAGAGAGGGCTGACAGTGGCCGGGGAGGGCTGACAGTGGCCGGGGAGGGCTGACAGTTGCCATGGAGGGCTGACAGTGGCCGGGGAGGGCTGACAGTGGCCAGGGAGGGCTGACAGTGGCCGGGGAGGGCCGACAGTGGCCGGGGAGGGCCGACAGTGGCCGGGGAGGGCCGACAGTGGCCGGGGAGGGCCGACAGTGGCCGGGGAGGGCCGACAGTGGCCGGGGAGGGCCGACAGTGGCCGGGAAGGGCTGACAGTGGCCAGGGAAGGCTTGTTTTTGTATATATCTATATGTAAAAGCATGCCTCACTTTGATTCAAATGATATAAATCTGTCAAAATAAGCTATCATAGAGATCTTCAACAGACCTTAACCGCTGATCGTCAAGACGATTTTACAATCCAAGCACACTAATTCTTCAATGCACTGATGACCAAAGCTCAAAGACCAAATAACGCTTTTCACCAAATGGCTGTTTATTGCCTCTGATGACACAGCATGGAAATGGAAGCTGTAATCAAACTCTTACTAGGCGAGACAAGGAAAATGACTTGCTGAGGTTGCCTGACAGCGATAGCGTACCATTACTGTGGGACACTCTGTAATTGAGTAGTATTGGGAGGTCGTGCTCATTGCCATTTGATAGCTCCATTCATTAGAGTGGACAGGTAGGGATGGTGCTAATGACCCTCACATCAATGGCCCTGTCGCTGTGCTGACCACCACTTTTCATATCAGTTTTGATGCCTTTATATTTGGTTACATAGTATGGTAACATCATCTCAGAACTGTTTGTAAATTGATCACATCTGGCTAAAACTACATGAAAAAAACCTTTTCTTATAATAATAAAGAAATCTTTTTTCTCTTTCAAGAATTGCACTGACCACAAAAGGACAAAGACTAAACAAATGGAAATGGATTCCGACATCAGGTGAATTTAATTTGTGTGTTATTTCCAAGAATATCAATCTATGAAAGTCACCCTGCTGGTCAGCTTGCATGTGACATCAGCAATTCATGCAATTAACTAAATAGTCACAAATATGCCTGACGACGTTGATACGAGGACTTGACAGACGAGGGAGGCTAACAAGCCTGTCTACCTGCGTACACATAATGGCTATTTATGCACATCTCAGCAGACATCAGATATAAACAGAGGGTAAATGACAGCTACACGTGGCTAAACGGTGCGGCATGCCCAGTCTCAAACAATAGCCGTCCAATTCAGTAAGCCACAGTGGTCAGAAGGTTGAACCAGAGTCTAACGTCCACCCCAGTAGACCACAGTGGTCAGCAGGTCAAACCCGAGTCTAACGTCCACTCCAGTAGACCACAGTGGTCAGCAGGTCAAACCCAAGTCTAATGTCCACCCCAGTAGGCCAGTGGTCAGCAGGTCCAACCCAAGTCTAATGTCCACCCCAGTAGTCCACAGTGGTCAGCAGGTCCAACCCAAGTCTAACGTCCACTCCAGTAGACCACAGTGGTCAGCAGGTCCAACCCAAGTCTAATGTCCACCCCAGTAGGCCAGTGGTCAGCAGGTCCAACCCGAGTCTAATGTCCACTCCAGTAGACCACAGTGGTCAGCAGGTCCAACCCAAGTCTAACGTCCACTCCAGTAGACCACAGTGGTCAGCAGGTCCAACCCAAGTCTAACGTCCACTCCAGTAGACCACAGTGGTCAGCAGGTCCAACCCAAGTCTAATGTCCACACCAGTAGACCACAGTGGTCAGCAGGTCAAACCCAAGTTTAACGTCCACCCCAGTAAGCCAGTGGTCAGCAGGTCAGCAACATTATATTTTTTCACTGTTATAAGTGTTGAGGTTTGAGACTTACTCGAGGGAGGCGACCTTGATGAGGGCCTTGGTCAGTAACATTATATTTTTTCACTGTTATAAATGTTAAGGTTTGAGACTTACTCGAGGGAGGCGACCTTGATGAGGGCCTTGGTCAGTAACATTATATTTTTCACTGTTATAAGTGTTAAGGTTTGAGACTTACTCGAGGGAGGCGACCTTGATGAGGGCCTTGGTCAGTAACATTATATTTTTCACTGTTATAAGTGTTGAGGTTTGAAACTTACTCGAGGGAGGCGACCTTGATGAGGGCCTTGGTCAGTAGCATGGGCCAAAGTTCCTGGTCATGTGTCGTCCTTGGCAGCAGCATGCGGGTTTCATCATCAAACGGAATCGTATCATCTACCACCAGCTTCCGCCAGCATCCCTACAACAGCAATATTAGACAAAATATAAAGGAAATCGATGGATAAATATGAAATCAATTGCTTTAAAACAATGTGTTTACTTATTATATCATTGTACCATTTGCAACCTTTACATGTCTGACAGAGACAGAGCTCAAACAAGTAAGACATATTTGTGATTCTGTCTTAAAAACATATAGAGCAAAAGAAAAATTGCACTATTTGCACTTGCGTTTAAAGTAATTATGACTTTTGAGACACAATAAATATCCATGGGCAGGGAATGTCCAGTTTTTTGGGGTGTTAATTAACAAAATGACATACATTAAACATTTTTTCAAAAATACAAGAAACATGAGAACCCTGATACAAAAAGGTAAATTTTGTTTGAATCTGTTATAATATAGTTTGAATTTTCTCTTCCGTTTTTATGTGACACAAAAAAAGGACTTCACTCGGGAGAGCCATCACCCTCATCAGCCCACGACATCTACGCCTGGTTGGCTGCCATTCTCTCTGTGTTTGTTCAGTTTTCAGTCCATAAAAGACCGGAAGTGTCTGTCGGGCATGCTTGACTACCGCTTTACTTGCTGGCCGGCAAATCTGACTGTGTTCAGATCCCAGTGAGGGACCTCACTTTCTATTTCATACCCGACAGCCATTAATCTACTCAGGGGTGCCCAAACTCTGGTATAAATTATGTAGCACCCTTTGTATTATATGATTCATCCATCAGAGATAAAAGCTCAAAAGCTAACAGATAAATATACTCGTATGTTTATAAATCATGGAAAAAGGCTATTTCTATAAATGTATTAAGTACATGTCAAATGGATGATTAAACC
Source organism: Amphiduros pacificus (assembly GCA_949316495.1). Classification (NCBI taxonomy): domain Eukaryota; kingdom Metazoa; phylum Annelida; class Polychaeta; order Phyllodocida; family Hesionidae; genus Amphiduros; species Amphiduros pacificus. The sequence continues at coordinate 10,718,837 of OX439007.1, read as the reverse complement.
AAAATGTTGTTCTTATCAAAATATTAAATCATGGAATTAAAATTTATCATTTAAAGTTCCCCACCAATGAACACAGATAATAAAATGGCAGAATATCGAGACTAGGCTACGAATCACCCCTGCGATAACACCTAAATGGCGCTGCACAAATGAACGCTCGCTAAAGTGGAGTGAATGTCATCGAGATGCATGGGGGCTTTAACATGCTGGTTTCTATTCTGTCCTTTACAATATCTAATGTAACAGAGCCTCGGTAATATCTCTATACTTGCTCAAAGCAGCCCCCATTGTGCCTGGACTCAATGTCAACAAAGAATCTTTTCCAGAAATTGGAAGCCAGAAGAAAGTAAAAGGAAAGAGAGAAAAGTGGGGACAGCTGAAGGATATGTCCACTGTTAGTTTATAAGACTAAATTAAAGAGCCTCAGCCTGAATTACACCAGGAGATGCTCCAGATTTGCCAGAAGCTTGCAGACATGGTATATTATGCTCTCAGCAAGCGTCTATGGTGAATTAGAATTCCATAGCTATTATGACTTTCAAAGGTTTTCAGTGGTAGCAAATGCTAAAAATTTTTATACTGGTCATCATGTATTATTTACAACAGACTTAATATCAAAGGCACAGGTAACAGTGGAAACGTTCTATATTCATTGTTGCTTGGATTGAGGGAATCACACACCTAATTCTAGGACTTGTAGGTGTGAACAATTTTGTCTGGATTTGAAAAATTAGAGAAATTATCAGAAAAAAAAGAAATGTCAATGCATGTAGCTTGAGTATATATAATAATCTTTCCAACCAGTATGACCACATATTTGACATGATAATAATAATCTTACCATCCAATACAGCCTGACAACATATTTCCCATGTGGGTTGTATGCCGGAGTGTTGACGCCTCGGCCCACTTTATTCATTGCATATATGTGTTCCCACGGCCGCCACATGAACGCATTCTCTCCGTCTGTGGGCACACCCTGCTCCACGCCCTCTGGTGGCAGCTTCACCGTGCTCATCTTCCACAATGCCTGGATCTGCGACGTGATCCATCTCATCAACTGAAAATATTGACCACATTTATATATACATCCTAATACATCATTGACCACCAATCTCATCATTGGGGTATTTGGTTGAAAATTTTTCGAAGTTCAGATGTTTAGTGGTAGCATGTCTGACTCTCATGCTGAGGGCCGGGGTTTGATCTCACTGGAGTATTGTTTATGCTGCAGGATTGGGAGAGACGGAAATCTACCATTGAGTTTTTTCCCAAACCAATCAGTGTCCCACAACTGGTTTTCAAATGCAATGGTTTGTGGTGGTGCCAAAAAATAGATCCCCAGTCACTCTTCAAACAGAGTTGGGCACGGAGTCCAGGTGGCATACCAATGTAACAAAAGCTGATGTTGTCTGAGCTGTTATAATTGATATTGATTTGATATTGATTTAATAAACAAATCACATCTTACTACTATAGGACAAAAATAAATCAAGAAATTTCACCAACTTTGGCACCACAGATATAAATTCCTAGCAACCCGCTGACAATATCATTTGTCTAAAAGAAACAAAGAGCTGGGCTAGTCACCACACGGCGGAGGATAGATTGCTGCCTCTCTGTAGTCTACAGGTGTGTGGCACTGCAGGTAAGATGGCCTGATCTGTGCTGACCAGGAGGAGAGAGAGGAGGGGGGGGGCTTGCATGCTAACCCAGCACTTACCCAGCACACCCAATCATGACCCCACTTCTCATAGCAGAATGCCAAGATGATCCACTTGTGCCACAACTTTTAATCATGCACACAGCCATCAATCTGTGCGCTGACCTGTCACGACAGATGGAAATTGACCAAACTTTGCTATGCCATGGCTAGTGGCACTTTCTCCCAATCTGATGGCCAATAAGACTAATGCAGGTAAAGTTAATGACCAGAATTAGGATACCATGTGAAATCTCCTCAGCAAAGAAATCACTTTCATCATATATACTGGTCAGGGAATCACCACTGGTCAGGGAATCACCACTGGTCAGGGAATCACCACTGGTCAGGGAATCACCACTGGTCAGGGAATCACCACTGGTCAGGGAATCACCACTGGTCAGGGAATCACCACTGGTCAGGGAATCACCACTGGTCAGGGAATCACCACTGGTCAGGGAATCACCACTGGTCAGGGAATCACCACTGGTCAGGGAATCACCACTGGTCAGGGAATCACCACTGGTCAGGGAATCACCACTGGTCAGGGAATCACCACTGGTCAGGGAATCACCACTGGTCAGGGAATCACCACTGGTCAGGGAATCACCACTGGTCAGGGAATCACCACTGGTCAGGGAATCACAAACCTTTAGTTGTGGTGGGCACATGACATCCCTATCATGTTTGTACCCGGTCCATTATCTGTACTGATTTTGTGTCATGTGGTATCTCCTTCATGCCTGTCTACCTCGTCCATTACCTGTGCTGAGGTTGGGTCACGTGGTATCTCCTTCATGCCCGTCTACCTAATCCATTACATGAGTGTGCCGAGGTTGGGTCACGTGGTATCTCCTTTACGCCTGTCTACCTAGTCCATTACCTGTGCCGAGGTTGGGTCACGTGGTATCTCCTTTACGCCTGTCTACCTAGTCCATTACCTGTGCCGAGGTTGGGTCACGTGGTATCTCCTTTACGCCTGTCTACCTAGTCCATTACCTGTGCCGAGGTTGGGTCACGTGGTATCTCCTTTACGCCTGTCTACCTAGTCCATTACCTGTGCCGAGGTTGGGTCACGTGGTATCTCCTTTACGCCTGTCTACCTAGTCCATTACCTGTGCTGAGGTGGGGCCTTCCTTACGAATGCAACTTCACACTGAGTCAGGAAATAGAAAGTGGGAACATGAGATGGACAAATGTGTGCTTTCATTTACAAGGCATTGTCCCTCATTCAATCAATGGCTGGCACTTCACGACTTGAGCTAACACATCAAGACGGTTTACAAAGACGGAGCTTGCCAACATGAAAGAATTGCTACATTACTGCCCATAAAACTCATATAATTCATAGACACAACATAATATTTTCATATCTTTCCAACCAAAATTGCTTTTTTATCTACCTTTTTTTTTGTAAATATCTGATAATTTGGCCTACAATCACAGTTTCTCAGTTAGATGTTTGTGATGATATTTTTTCATGTCTAAGGGGCAGAATAGTTTTATCAAAAATGAGATCATATGACCTACATAGCAACCAAGAAAAGACTTTCCCTTTTCTTCAGAGTGGTGGCCGTCATGGTTCACAGACATTTCAACCTGGTGACATTATTTATGGTGTAAAACAGTAATGTTTACACTATATTCATTTTATTGCATATAGAAATTAGTTTCAGACGAAATCACTTCATTAAATTAACTAAAATTTTCCCCACTTTAATATGTTTGATGAATAATATTTGGCATTCCTCACGGCTCAGGTGGTATCTACAAACTTGATTTGACTGTCACACACAGGACATAAACTCACCTGTGTGATAAGATTAGGCTAATCTGGGAGATAATCTGACAGGGAAAGAGACGTGGGAGAGATGGCCGGGCGGAGAGGTGACAGAGAACATCCGGCAGACAGACAGAGGGAATCTTCAATAGTGCCACAGGTCGGCACACTTGTCACTGCTGGAGTGTGCACACATATATACATCTGCTGCCTGTCAGACAAGGCAGCACTGTTGACAAATATTGCCATTAAGACCCTCTGTCTCCTTTGTGTAAGTTCATCTGCCAATAGAGTGCCACATGTGGGCCAGCTCGCTGCTACTAAATGACTGCATCGCTCAAGTCACAAAGATTTATCCGCTTTTGTCATGGCAGCCACAGGTGCTTACGTACGCCATTGTCCCGGTTTGTAGTTGAACTTTAATTGTCAGCTGCCTGTTGAACATATCTGTTCTCCTTTATTGTGTGATATAACCCAGACAAATGTTCTCTTCGCTGGGGGAGGGTGCGATGATGTGCTGATCGTGCTCGGGTGGGGGGTGAGATAAGAGGGGGTCCTCAAACTTAGCAGACAACGGGCCCAAGAGTGGCCCAGAAGAGGCCCAGAGAATAGCCCAAGAGTGGCCCAGAAGTGGCCAGGGAATGGCTCGGGAGTGGCCCGGGAATGGCTTGGGAGTGGCCTGGGAATGGCCCAAGAGTGGCCCAGGAGTGGCCTGGGAGTGAGCTGGGAATGGCCCGGGAGTGGACTGGAAATGACCCAGAAGTGAGCTGTGAATGGCCCGGGAGTGGGCTGGGAATGGCCAGGGAGTGGGCTGTGAATGGCCCGGGAGTGGGCTGGGAATGGCCAGGGAGTGGGCTGTGAATGGCCCGGGAGTGGGCTGGGAATGGCCCGGGAGTGGGCTGCCCTATTGATCCCAGCTCAGCCAGGGTAATTAGTCAGCTCATCCTGTGGTCATCATCGTCTACACCTGTATGATGAGTGCCCGATGCTTCGTGTCCGTGTCGTACAGCACTCGTGTCATACAGCACTCGACAGGTGTGGACCAAGTTTGACATCCTCCAAACATGTTAATCCTTAGCTCATGCTTTGTACTGTGAGAAGTTTAAATAGCAGTGAAATATATACATCCACACTTATCCAAATTACTACATTAATAAGGGTACATCATTTTAAAATTCCATACTGCCAAATTGATATCTATGATCAAATAGATTTCTAAATTCAAGATAATTTGACATATTCAACCCATGACAAATATCTTTATATGTACAACTGGAAAAGGTTAATTGTTTTAATTTTACACAACTAACCAGGTACTATATTTCAAATTTATTAACATAGCGATTCACATCTGGTGTATTGAACTTATGATAATCCAGTGTTGTTGTCAATGTGACCTTTAATCCAGTATGTAATCCAGGCTATATGGTTATCCGGCACTGGCCTAATTTGGCCCGGTGTGTATATAATTCTAGTTGGCATTGTTGACAGAGCCATTGCATCTCTGTGACCCTATATACTGTCGGTAACGTTATCATAATGCTTGACATCCGCGCAGCCCACACACCTGTACCGATGCAGGCTCTGTCTGTAGAGCTTCACCCCTTCATGTGGAGGGGCGCTTACCTCGTCCATGGCACAGAGATCAAGTCTGCTATAATAAACAGCAAATTGTCAAGTGTGCTCTTTGCCAATCATGTCAATGTGTCTCTCCCGGAGTATTTTTTTTTACAACTCTCCTTGTTGTTTCGAAGCAAAAGTGTTCATGTCACCTGAAGAGTAAATGACCTTACGACCTTGTGAGGACTAGCAGGAGGGCATGCTACGGAGCAAGGTCCCGGGGATGGGGAAGGCATCATCCCGTCACCCCCGCCTCTGCCCTCCACGAGCCAGCGTAGACCCCTCTCTACCTGGATACCACTCAGGTATATAAACACACCTTGATGGGCCAGTCCATTATCACACCTGAGGGGAGTCAGCTGTCACGTGTCAACTTCTCTCAGGTGTAGTATCTTGTCAATATACGCTCATCCGTCGTCGGATCGGAGCTCGGGGAGAGAGAATACCTGGGGACCGTGTAGTAATGACTGGCCTTAATGACACATCATGCCGACATTAAACACCCAGATGGTCTCAATTCAGGAACAATGGGGATATAGGAGATGGGCAGGGTTAAGAGGGGAAGTTTGGATGTGTGAGTCACACAGAGATCGCTTGTACACCTGTGTGGATCATGCTATTGTGTGCTGACGGGGGACGGGAGGTGGAGGACGAGTGACAACCGCACAAACAGCGTGTATTGTTCTCTGTCGTCTGTCAATCGTGCTTCCTACATGCTTGTTAATGATACATTATGCCATAGTACCAACACGTGTATTCAAATTCAAATTTCTATTTCCCCCCGTGCCATTGTTTTTGGCTGTGAGAGTAATTCACAAAACTGACTCACATCAATCACCTACTGATATCAACTATGACTGCTGCTTGTAGCTGTATATAAATCTAACATTATAACCCTTTTGTACCAGAATAAAAGCTCTAGGGACCCATGGATACATCTAAAAGAATGAAAATCTAAACATTTATTCTGCAGATGCATTGAAAATAACATAGCAATTTTGATTTTCTCTTGATCTTACCTTATTTTTAGAACATTTAATGTCATCAAAATCATTTCTTAGCACCAGAGTGTATCTATAGAAAATGCCACACAAGTGGGTGCGTGGGGGGCGTGACATTTGTCATTTGATTAGTGGATGATGTTGTGGGGTGAAGCTAATGACTCCCGACGGCTTAATCAACATGTGTGTACAGGTTGTCATGACCCGGCCCTCCCACCACGAGCCCCTCCATTGTGTGATGCCTCATCCAGGGGTTCCAGTAAATTGGCGGGTGATTGGCCAGCTAATAGACCGCTAATCCTGGGGCTCTGAGACAGAGACCTACCCCTCCCTGATCCCCTCACCCTGCTAATCCTGGGGCTCTGAGACAGTGGTCCACCCCTCCCTGATCCCCTCACCCTGCTAATCCTGGGGCTCTGAGACAGAGGCCTACCCCTCCCTGATCCCCTCACCCTGCTAATCCTGGGGCTCTGAGACAGAGGCCTACCCCTCCCTGATCCCCTCACCCTGCTAATCCTGGGGTTCTGAGACAGAGACCTACCCCTCCCTGATCCCCTCACCCTGCTAATCCTGGGGCTCTGAGACAGAGACCCACCCGTCCCTGATCCCCTCACCCTGCAGGGGCTCTGAGACAGAGACCTACCCCTCCCTGATCCCCTCACCCTGCTAATCCCGGGGCTCCGAAACAGAGACCCACCCCTACCTGATCCCCTCACCCTGCTAATCCCCGGGCTCCGAGACAGAGACCCACCCCTCCCTGATCCCCTCACTGCCTCACACACATCACACATCGGCTAAACTTCCTAACCTCACCTGTAATATACCTGTAGTATTCACAGGTAGTACTTTGTTCATTTTCCCCATCTTATAATGTTTACTTATTTAAGTTTACTTTGGTTTATTTTATGAATTATATACTAGAGTAAAGTTGATGTCAATAAAACTACAACTACTGCGAGACTTTTCTTGACAATTTCATTCAATATTGAGATAAAACTTCATATAAACTTGTTCCTTTTTTTGTAGGGCTTACTATTTTTTTCTTTTCATCATAAGCTTTCACAATATGATTCTTGGTAATAGATATATATTTTCTGTTTACTTTATAAGCCTTATCAAAAATCTATATCTCCTATCTTTTAGATTTATATCAATATGTCTAAAAAATACATTTCTCTTTATTTTGTTTAAACCAAAAAATTTTTAATTAATGAATAGATGGTTTGTAGTAAGCCAATTAGTGCCATGATGTGACCAAGATCCACTAACCTCGCTCTCGTGGACATAGTCATTGGCTGTGAGCAGGTCAAACCGGGTCATGCCATCCGCATCAACAATGGTTGGGGTCTGAAAATATACAATGAAACATCTCATAACAACTAACGACATCTGGCGTAGTACTTCACTGACCAATACTACAACACTCAACATTCTCAATATCATCATTCTGAAAACTCGATAAATATTACACTGGTTGAAATTTGTTTCCATCCCTACTAGGTTATGAACAAGTTAACTGCAACATGTCTTTCTTTTTTTTAAGTTTCTGCAAAATTTGTGATTTATATCAATTTGGACAGACTGTACATTGAGAACAATCTCCGGGTCACACAAGCTAAAACAATCTAAAGAAGCATTGCACAATCAAATTCATACCCAAAAAAAACATTGCCCAATGCATATCAAAGAAACATTGCCCAATGCATACCAAAGAAACATTGCTCAATCAAATTCATACCAAAGAAATATTGCCCAATGCATACCAAAGAAACATTGCTCAATCAAATTCATACCAAAGAAACATTGCCCAATGCATACCAAAGAAACATTGCTCAATCAAATTCATACCAAAGAAACATTTCCCAATGCATACCAAAGAAACATTGCCCAATGCATACCAAAGAAACATTGCCCAATGCATACCAAAGAAACATTGCTCAATCAAATTCATACTATTTAATTATAAAATATCACTGAAAAAGAAAAAGTTTAATTTTGACTTTAGAATTACAAGGTGTCAGCCTGGCAAAATAATCCTGAAATAATTCTTCTCAGAATATAATCATTTACCTACTGTAGTCCAGGGGTAAAAAATATTCCCCCTCCATTTTGTATACAAGTTACTTTGCTCTGTGCCTTGGTTTAACACAGGGCACACTTTTTCTTTTACACTTTACAGCAAAATAACAGCATGAGTTTGGAATAACCTATACTTTTGCATGCGCTATAAATTTAGAGAAACATTGACTCCGCTAATAGTTTACTGCAATTTGAGCTTTTCGGGTGCAAATCCTCCTAATTGGATCTCAGGAGACATTAACTTGTAGGATTTCACTGCCACAGGTTGTCACAATCATCAGCTGTGGGACGACACCAAAACCCATAATTGTGTCCCAACTCTAATAATTACCTCCGCAAAAAAACATGATTCTATTAAGCACAATATTTTCTAAACTGTTTTAATCTCATCAACATTTGAATATTACACAAAATACTATAAGGGAAACCAATTATGAGATTTATATATATAAAATCAAAATTGGGAAAAGTTGATTAATCGCTCAATCACTTAACCTTCTTACACTTTGCCAAGGTTGATGGACCTTATGATTCCTCATGACAATTTGATGGAAACCATACCATGATTACTTGGCAAAAGGCGAGCATTTTCAGGCCTAATCACGGAAACACCAAATGTGGACAGCAGATGGCGTGCAAGTGCCTAGAGTCGAGCTGATATCATGGAGGATATTGTTAACATGAACTTAGATATTAGAAGGAAACTTGTTCCACATCACACCCTACTCATTGCATCCATGTCTGACATCTTCCCGATGTTATAGGGTCTGTTTCTGGGCCATTTGCTTGTAAGTTGACTGTCAGTTTGCAATATATTCACAATGATGTCAAGTAAATTGAAAATAGTCTAGTAGTGGCTGGAACAAGATTAAACTCAGGCAAACTGGAATGTTTGGGAACTGTTTACCAATATAGACATTTTGCTATCTGTTTGATTAAATTCAGATCATTTTAATGACTCTGCTACCTAAATATCTCTATATTTTACGTAAGGTGATATCTATAAAATTTAGAAACTTTGGAATTAAATAAGGCAGAGATATATTTGAATTGAAGTACTCTCATTACTGATGGTCCTGATTTAATGTCTTACCTTTTCTGTGATGAAGTCCTGTGGTCGTTTCCAGTGGTCCACTTTGAGCACAGAGGGCAGTTCAACTTTTCCATCTGGGTCATCAAAGAAATGCTGTACCTTGAAAAAAACTTCACATTGTATTCACAACAGAAAAAAATTAAAATGCGCTCACGGACGCACGGACGGAAAAGTGATTACTATATGCCCTCCCTCGGAGGAGGAGGGCATAAAAATGATAAAAATATTCAAATTAAAAAAAATAATCATAGCCTGGGATGGGGAAGGAGGGATTAGCAACAGGCTGCTCTCATATTTGGTTTATATACCACAAGATTGAAGTGTATCATGTGTTGTTTAAATATATGCAAATCAGTGCAGACTGAACTGTCTGGTACATCAAACCCTGGAGCAAACCATGTCTCATACCAAGAACAGGCAAAATATGGCCTATTTTTATATCTGTTTATTTTTCTATTTGTTTTTATTTCATTTTCAGTTATATTTGAGAATCAAAAGAAGCAAAGTTATGTTCAAATATTTTTTGAAAGCCTCTTGTGAAAAAAAAACATCTTAAAAATCACAAATCAGGAATATCTAATTGTTTTGTAATGAAAGTCATTTTATATTAATGTTAAGAATACCAATATTTGTCATTGAGTTTATTACATTATATGGCCAAATATCACATCATTTAATTAGTTTTTACCAGTTTTAGCAAAACGTTTACTCCTTTTAAAAGTATAATTATTTTCTAACTGGGAGTATTATGCCATTCTGATATTAAATTCATTCACCTAATTTCACCAATTTTCAGTTATTTATAAAATGACTTACAAATCAGACTTTCAATAAAATTTTAACATATTACATATAATTCTGAATTTTCAGACTTTATATATATTTCCTCCTCTAGAGGGAAAACAATGAATTCTTTTTCATCACAATGTTTGTTTTGCTTCAAAAATGTCTAAAACGCTCTTGGATTTAAAATTAATAATCACAAATATATAAATACCACATTAAGGCTTATTTTGGTGACCAGCATAGAGTGGGGTAGTGTCCAAAGAATAAATGTTATAAAACTGATTTCTGCATTGTGCATCTTGGTTGCTGATCCCTCTATCTTTATTTTCCCAGCCATTACCCACATAAATATAAATATTCTAACAAATATAATTCAGTTCATTAGGATTGTTAGCCAACAATGTTTTGGGGATTTAAACGTCTACTTTTTGACTGATTAGTATGGAGCAGTCTACAATGTCAAGGAATATCATCAAACTTACCACAGGAGATTTGCCTTTCTCCTTTTCCTTTCCTTTATGTGCCACATCCTAGAAAGAGAAAGAAAATCACATATCAAGACAGACATCCCATCATGCATAGCGGCGATAACGCGATAATAATGTGATAACAACATGGATGCAGAGAGTTCACAAATCTACTTCCATCTGCAAGAAAATTATTTATATATAATATATTATAGCACAAAGTAATTATAAATCAGCTTTTATCATGATATTAAAACAAACATGATATATCATATTTTATATTATATCAGCAAAAGAAGTCACATGGACATCATAGGTGGCAGCACCTGATATGGCAAATCAATTAATAAGCATATCAGAAGAATGGTTACAATAAAGCCTCCTTTTGATTGTGACATTTCTTTGAGAACTATGCCAACAGCGATGAGCCACCATGATTAGTCTGCAGAATACAAGCACCCAATTACAATCCTGGGAGGAGTGAATGATCTATCTGAGGTTCAATTACAAATGGGGCAAAGGGGAAGGCATATAGTTTCACTATATATCACTTTATTAAAGGTCCAATGCATGATTCAAATAAAAAAATAAGCATGAACTGTGATGTTGAATTTAATATAATATTGATTTTGACTGTACCAATAATAATTTATTTGCCTGTAATGTTAACTGCAATATCATTCATGTTGATTGCAACAATCTGAGATGTTTTTTTTTTTGGTAATAATATATTAGTGTTTGACTGCAGGATTTCCTGTTGCTGAGTGGCATTTGCCATCTGTTACTGTTTGCAGTTCTGTATGACATTCAGGAAGAAAGAGACAATAAAAGGTTGGAATAAGATAAATATTGTTTGAGTGCTTGAATTGCCGGTGAGCTGAGACTGCATACCAAGTAAAGCTTAAATCCTGAGGTGCAGGAAGACGCATACAACACCGGGTCTGCAGTTATAGGTAGCCATGCCAAGCTGTATCACACAAGGATGAGCCAAGATTTCTCCCAACAGATGGCGCATGACTATATATGGTCACAAAAAGTAAACTTGTAATGCCTTTCTTAAATATTGGTGATGAGAGAGAGGCGTGGACATGGACCGGACTGGAGGGTGTACTGGGTTATGAGGTCAGGTGATTCTCTGATTGAGGGGAGAGGTGGACCTGACTGGAGGGAGGCCTGGGTTATGAGGTCAGGTGATTCCCTGATTGAGGAGAGACATGGACCGGACTGGAGGGAGGCCTGGGTTATGAGGTCAGGTGTTTCCCTGATTGAGGGGAGATGTGGACCGGACTGGAAGGAGGCCTGGGTTATGAGGTCAGGTGATTCCTTGATTGAGGGGAGACATGGACTGGACTGGAGGGAGGCCTGGGTTATGAGGTCAGGTGATTCCCTGATTGAGGGGAGATGTGGACGGGCCTGGAGGGAGGCCTGGGTTATGAGGTCAGGTGATTCCCTAATTGAGGGGAGACATGGACTGGACTGGAGGGAGGCCTGGGTTATGAGGTCAGGTGATTCCCTGATTGAGGGGAGACATGGACTGGACTGGAGGGAGGCCTGGGTTATGAGGTCAGGTGATTCCCTGATTGAGGGGAGATGTGGACCGGCCTGGAGAGAGTACTGGGTTATGAGGTCAGATGATTCCCTGATTGAGGGGAGACGTGGACCGGACTGGAGGGAGGCCTGGGTTATGAGGTCAGGTGATTCTCTGATTGAGGGGAGACGTGGACCGGACTGGAGGGAGGCCTGGGTTATGGGGTTAAGTGAGGAGATGGCGGATTGAGTAAGCTTAAATTACAAGAGTAAACATTTCTGCAGCAGGTTGCCAGAACCAGAGATCCGGGTTGTCATAAGAACAGGTCACCTCTTGAATGAGAAAATGTGGTGCCAAAACACTCAGCATGCTTCAGACGTCTGAGATGAAAAGGGTTGTTTTTATCTGAACAAAAACATAACTCTATCCATGTAACTGTCTTACAACAAAATAAAAATAATGATAGGCTACTCACATTGGCAAAATAAATATATTTTATCTCAATTTTCTAAATCAATATGATTAACAGTATTATTTAATCTTTTACTAAAGTCAACATGAAATCTTAATGACTACTTTGCATTTTGTGGGTTTAGTGAGCTTTTTGTGCAATTTTGATTTTTTGTGGCAGGTCCAGTGTGCTGTTTTCTATGGGGCAAGATGGCGATCTGCAATGGGCCTATGAAGCAATAAGTGATATTAAATTATTATTCAATAGCACTGATGATTTAATCTAGATCCACTGACAGCATTTACTCTGTGGAAAGAAGTGCTCGGACTCTAATTAACTGAATGATCACTGAGTGTGGTTGACAGATCTTTGAGTTTGACTTGTTCTTTAATAAAACAAATTTATATCACTGTCACATCTTATTTAACAAGCTGAAGGCAAGTATAAAGTTAAAGACTTGAAGATGTATGTGAGACTTAATTTTATGGTGAGCTATGTTGATTTTCTGCCCTGTTATTAATATCATTAATATGATGGTTTTAAATAATTGGATCATGAGTTTCATAAACAATCAATTGGTTTGAGTCCTCACCATATCATATAAACGCTGGAGCACTATTTCTATTTTTTGGTATTTTTTACCTTTCCAGTACTGTTTAGACTATATTAAGTCAGATAGAAGCCTGTCACCGGGACTCAATCTTATATCTTACATTTAAAAAAAAGAAAAGAAAATATGCCAATGACATCATACTTTTTTTATTTCTTTGATTAAAACTTAAACTCATACCCTAAACAATGATACGCCAAAAAGCATGCATTACGAATTACCAATAATTTATGACCGAAATAAAAAATTTCTCCCATCATTTATATTTAAAAATTTTAACAAAGGAGAGGTAATTATTCTGTATAAAGTTATATACATCATTTTTTTCTTGTATGATGTTGTATACATCAGTGCATCATTTTTCTGTTCAAATAATTAAAAACGTCAGGAGTAAAAGTTGCAAAAAGCCATTTTTTTTTCCAGGTGGCACCTCTGAAAAATACAATACAGCAGATTTTTTTTCCTTGCTCAAGTGAAAGTGTCCTAAATAATGAAGTAATGGGGTCAAAGTTCATCAGTTACATACCCATTTCTCTGCGTTGATATCTGCATCGCTCCACTCAGGCCAAGCTACGAATCTTTGCTGCTTTCTGCCATCTGTTCCCCCTATGCTGGCTGCAATGGACGCAGCCCTGAAATAGACAAAAATACAACAACATTAATGCTAATACCACTGTTGTATCATCCCCAGTGAAGAAATTCAGCATTCGGGACAAAACCTGAAACCCTTAAAAAATAACCTGAAGATACTCCTACCCCCTTTCAGAAATGTCATTTTTGGATGTTTCAGACTGAGTTCAGGCCATATTGAATTTCATATTTGAAGAAAAAAACCTGAATTCAGGTTATTTCCTGACAAATTTCATCACTGCATCCCTTCCACCCTGTTGTCAAAATCATAATTTGGTAAATGTATCTGAACTAGTTTACTTATATAAGAAAATATAATAAAATAAGAAAAAATCTTTGTAACTTAAGGGCTTTTTTCCCTTAGTTATTGCTGTAATAACTCTTCTTTTTCCACAGCATGCTAATTTATTTACATCCCTTCATGATTCAACTATAGGCCGATTGCCGGTCTCCATGTTGTTTTTTTTTCCCCATTGAAAAGTACACACCGGAACTGTACAACTTTACCGGAACCAGATCTGTACAACTCCACTATATTTAATCATTGGTCGGAGAGACTGGCAGGGGGCCTATAGTTCTGGGCTAGAGCAAAGAAATATGTTGGGAATGTAATCATCAATGCATACATGTGACATCCTTTGACTTAAGACAATTAACCAGACACAGCTCATTGGTGAAAAATAACTATCATTGAATGGTACCACTTTTCGGAAATTCTCATTTTTAAAATGAATTTCAGCAAAAATGTGGGCATCACCAAAGCAAGTATCGTTACTAATATTGGCATTCTACACTCTTCAAAACACTGAATTGAGATACTCCAGTAATTAAAACACAAAGAAAAAGATATAAAAAGATGAAATCTTGAAATGCAGAGCAACTAGTCGTTGTGAAATGAAAGTATGGGCTTTAGGTGTGTCATTGTCTGAATTTTAGAGCTGAACAGCATTACACAAAACAAGCACCTGTTCTTGCCGAGTTACAAATTACCTGTCAACGGTTCTCATATTTCAGTGCGATAAATTTGATCCAGTTAAGTGTGACAGCTGTATGTGGACACCGAAGAAACAGACATCGATACATCACAATAATACAGAGATGGGTTCATTTTATCAAATTACAGCTATTGATTTTTTTGTTTCAAAACATTTTTCGAGTCAAGTGGGGAAAGAGAGCGGCCATATTTGTGTTGCTAACCGAATGTCAACAAACCATCCTAATGACCAAACTTACTCTTTGTTCGTTGCTGAACCAGTTCTGATTGATGACTGTGTTTTCTTTACTCCTTTAGAAGCCATATTATCACATCAGTGTACTTTTAAACTAATTTACAGGGTCATTTTCTTTATCGAATATCACCTTTCCTTCGTTGCCACGAGCTCGACGCGGGTCATTTGTGTGAGGTCACAACGCATGCGTATTAATATTATTTTTTAGATTATACGTAGTTTAAAAGTGAAACAAAAGAGGGCGCCTTTGCATAGCAGGTGCCCTCTCGTGATCAATACTGATTCACATTCTCATTCACACCTCATTTCATTTATATCATTTTAAAAGATCTTCAGAGTATTGACAAACGAATTTCATTACCATTTAAAACCTCATCACGCTGACATGACATGACATTTTTGTAACTTATTTGTGGTACATTTGGAACGTAACAGTTTGATGCATTTAACCATTAAACGTTTTATTCCATGCAGTCCACATATCGACACATATCTTTCACTTGTTACACTGGGTCAATGTAGCAACTACATCACAATGTGATTACCTATAACATTGATGACTCCTATCTTGAATATGAAAAAAAACATATGCCAAACAAGTGTTAATCCCCTGAGAGAATAACATGTCATAGTTTGAACTTTGAGTGCATCACAATGATCGTCACAAGCATCAGTAAAATGTATCTAAGTCTAGATTTATTTCTTAAGTAAATTAAACATTGCACAAGCCTTTATGAAGATATAATTGTATATGGTCACCATATTTTGTAGTATATTTGATGAAGACAGTTTATTTGGCTACTGTGCTATGAAGTTTATCTGGAAACAATACGTGTCTATCCAATTGCCCCATTCAACTTTAAATATAAAACTCTCAAGCTGGCTCCATACAAAAGACTTTTCTTTCAATGTTTGATATTTTCTCTTAAGGGTGTAACATGTTTATTGTATCATAACTGTTGTCACAAACACCAGCAAAATGTATCCAATCTATAATAACTTCAAAAAGAAGCACTGCACATGGCCCCCCTCTATGGTAAGCACGATATGACAATATCATATCAATATTATATCGATATCATATTTATTATTAAGACATGAATTGTATTGGGTACCATATAATTTATATAAGATGATGATATTAACTTTGGATAAACTATCATACAGTCTTTATGATCAGAAGTGTTTAATTAAAAACGATTACAGATGAAGTCTAAATGAAATCTATCAGGTATAGAGAATTTGTCTATTGAGTCATGAAATCAATTAACTTAAAGCATTGGTGAAACCTGGAAAGTTGCAGGCAATTTTACAGTGGTTTAAGGTATCTGAAAACAATATATGATCTTAAAATTGACATACATACAGGCTATCTATCTGAAATCCACTAAAGAACATCTGCCCTGAGAATTATGATTTTTTGTGACCACCAAGTACTGCCAGGACTAAACAGGAAGTGTGTTGTGTGACCTTGACCTTTGAACTGTCAGGGGGCTCCGTAAGTCATAGGAGGTGTTGTTTACCAATTGTCAAAATTGGAGCAACACATTTTTGGCCATTTTTTTCCACTATTTAGAGAATGAATTGGAAGATAATACTTATCATGATTATAGTGCCTTTTCTTGGCTTTCTGTTGGTGGTAAATTTATTAAAAACGGATGAATATTTATGAAGTTATAAATGAAGAAATCATTATTTTTTATATTATATATGTTTGCAAAAAAAAGTTTAAAAAAATTCTATACAGCCCAGCTTTTAAGGTGGAATCCATGCAGCCTTTGATGTCTTCCCATTCAATGGTGTGAAAAACCCCAAATTTCATCAAAGAGGGTCATATCATAAATTTTACTGATACCAATTATCAGCATTCACAGTTTTGCCATTCAAAGTCATTGTGATTTAAGGCCAAACCAGTGATCAAAGGGTTTAATGTCACTTTTTCAATATCACGGCCTTCAAGTTAAGGGGGATTCCATGCAACCTTTGAGTCATGTCTTCCCTTTTTGACAGAAAGGTTTTCATATGCATAAGATACTTTTCAAATAAATAGTATACTTTTCCCATAAATGATATATCTTTCACAACCATAAGATATTTGTCACAACCATAAAATATTTTTCACGGCCATGAGTTATTTCATTGATTCAAATAATATTAAAATAATCTTATGTTGTTCTGAAGTATACTCCTGGCAATAAATTGTACAAAACATCTTCACCCTGTTTCCCAAGCTGGACAGGTGCACAACTGGTAACTCATTAGGTGTTTACACAAGATCACATACCAGCTAAACAAAGCTTGTTGACAAAGTGTTCAATTGCTGGTGTAGGTTTTAGCAGACAACTGATCAACTTTCAAATGCCACAGA
The DNA here is from genome assembly GCA_949316495.1 of Amphiduros pacificus. Lineage (NCBI taxonomy): Eukaryota > Metazoa > Annelida > Polychaeta > Phyllodocida > Hesionidae > Amphiduros > Amphiduros pacificus. Next base: position 10,701,493 of record OX439007.1, on the reverse strand, counting down.
AATTTGTTAACAGAGAATATTTTGGGTACTACTACATAAAAGCACTGTTTAGGGTATAAACATTCATGTTATGTAAAGAAAATGTGTCTGAAAGTCAGGTTTCACCAATGCTTTAACATAAGGTATTTCACAACATTAATTTGTTAACTTAAAAAACATTAAGCAGAGACCCGTCTATGAAGTTCATGGAAATGTTCTAAAGCCTAAAAACACTTTTAAAACCAAGCCGAGTTGTCTCTATTGGCGCTTCTATTCTAAAATCATTTGGTTGAGAAACCGTAACCATGGTCCCGAATCTGTCAAAAACATCCAAAATCTATAAAGGATATGTACTGACCTCTTCATCATCACTGAAAATCTAATCTAAAAACGATTAATAACATTTTAAGATACAAGGTATCCAAAAGGGTAATTTAGAAAGACCGTAATGAAGGCCAAAACTTCCTTGGTGGAGCTCTGATCATGACCCCTTTGGGACAGCGCCCACCTTCAATAGACTGACCTATTTCACGTCTAAAGTCTCATCTTGGACGCTCTGGGGGAAAGGGGTTATCTAGAAATTTAAACATTTTCATTTGTAGCGTTTCCCTTTTTGTAAAGTCCACTATTTCACCTGGACCTGGCTAACAGTACTGCTCAATACCCCCAGTAGCCCCATCGTGACATACTCTCAACATGTCCCACCCTGAGGAGGCATAACAATGCACGTGTTTAGTGGTCACACTACCTCGTGAGTTGCCCAGGTAGGTCCTCGGCCGGGTTCGGGGAGAGGGTGTCCTCCCTGACGGCTGCCCGGCTCCGGACCTCTTCGCTCCGGTCAGAAGCTGACCTTCTTTCCTTCCTGGACACCGGGGTAGACGCCTCTTTTAGGAGATTCTCCAGGTTTTTCGTGACCTGCATGCTTGTCTCGGTGCCCCCGGGATAGACCTTCACTGTCCGGTAGTAAGTCTCGCCCTCCCTGGCGGTCAGCTCGGGGATGGACTCGGAGAGGCCCCGGCTCCGGCCTTCCTTGATCCCGTGGAGCCGGCCCTGGGTGCCCCGCCGGGCTGACAGATCAGGGCTTCTCTCGCCCTTGCCCTTCCCATCAGCTGCCCCGCCTTTGCTCTTTAATGAGCTGACTGCATTCAACAATGATCCTCTCCTGGCCAACATCTTCTAAGTTTTTTATGATGTAATCCCTGATTAAACTACATCTATATAATTATCCATATTGGAACATATTCCATCCTTGTTTTGTTTCAATAACAAATGTATTAAACACAAATGACAACACAGACTGTTTGTATTGATTAGGCAACTGACATCACCTATCTGCTAAACACAAATCATTCAAATTAAAGTCACGGGAAGCAGAACGGCGCTCCGTTATATAAAGTAGCATGTAGACTGCATGGGGAGAGTGCTCCACACAGATATAGAGCTATCTGATAACCCCAGATATTGTTACCTCGTTACTTATCTGCGGAACATACTAAAATCTACACGGCATTGACAAGTAGTGACAAGTCGACGATAAGTAGTTTTCACATTTGATCAACGTTGTCTCTTTCTCTGGTCCATCTCACTTCTCTCAATGTCTTTGGTCTATTTCACTCGCTGATTTAAAGCCAATTTTAATTTGCTCCATTTCCTGATGCTCTTTTAAAATCCAATTTGATCCAGTTCCCGGCCAACATTGATCCAAAGGACTCACCAACTTTTGATCCATTTAACTATGGTTTAGTAATTTCTTTGAGTTATTTCACTTTCTATTTTAAAGTTTATCTTTGATCATTTTCGCCTTTTGTCTCTTTCCCTTCATATGGCTCACCCTGTGAGGTGATAATAGTTTTGATAGCGTATGCAGTTCTACTCAGATAATCAGCTCCATGACCCAGCTAAACGTGTCATTGAATGGAATGATCACCAGGTGTGCATTTAAATGAACTCTCTCCATCATTTGTATATAATTCAAGAATATCACAAAAAGGGAGCTGAGATCATTTTAAACGCTTCTATTCCTTGCTCTTCAATCGCATTTTTGCACAGAGCCTTTCACATGAACATTATCTTTCAAGTGCAGATTCTGTAATATGGATTGTGTCATGCAATGCTTTTAAAACAAACATATATTAATATTAAATGTTTGTTTGGCTCTGTAGGAGGCATGTCTACAGGTAGTTATTAGTGCTTTCCCATTTAGAACATTCTGTACGATATTCAGATCAATACGTGCCAGGTAAGCAAGTAGTATTCCAGTCTCAATCATCTACGATTCCTCAAACACAGGTAGCAACTCCATGTCACTAGTAGTATAATGCCTCCGAGGCTGGAATTAATTTATAATATCCAACACCACAATGCTGTTTAACTTGAAGAAATAGTAATCTCAAAGGGAAACATATATTCTTCCAATATGTGTAAATTCTTTAAATGTGCAGCGTTCACTTAAGACCACGATGTTTTTTTCCTTCTGTTTCTGTGATTTTCGTTCTTGTCGGTGGTTGTAGTGAAGTCAGATTCAAGACTTCTCCTATTTTCTGTCTGTGCTCTTGCGGTTTTACAAACTCGCTGACAAGACGTGAATGGCTGTCTAAGTTTTTAACAAGAACAGATGGACATGGCAGTTAAAAGTGCATAAAGTTGCCCTGGGTGCGGGGCGTGTGTAGTTTATGCCTCCATAGTGGCACCCCGTACATCTCGCATAACGTGATACCTGCCGCCTTCGCCGCAAACCTCAGGGCGTTACCCTCAGCATGATGTGCGGCGCGCTTATTCCTCGCACGGGAGCGCTCTCACTACCCATTTGGGGGAACTCCAACTGGAAGAAATGCCGTGCAGAAATACCAAATACAATCATAAGTCATGCAGAATCTTAACAGCAGATTGTTTATGACTCCCTTGTTTTTCCGTATGAAACCTTTGATGGTTTCAATCATTAAAGTGTAAACAGTCCCGAGTGGGTTGTTCTTAAGAGGTACATAAAGTCGGAATAAAAGACCTTCTCATAAGTGCCCCATGCAAGATATGTTAGAGGGTTTCGGTACATAGCTGCACATTTAAGCCCTTGTTCGGCCTGACTATTTACCAGGCCTTTTACCTCACCTATGTGACATTAACTACATGAGAGTATGTCCACAGCAGCAAGGCTATACGGTATTTGCACAAAACTGTTTATGCTATTACTCAAGGTATGAAACAATATTGACCAGCAGTTCAAAGACTATTTCCAATGAAGTGGTTACATGTTGTTAATTGTAACAAATGTTCTGTTTGCCAAGTTCTACTACTCAGTTAAATGTCAGCAAATTGTCAACTGACCTTATTCCTCAAACCGAACAAAATGGCGAGAATCGCTCATTATATGTGTGTGTGTTTTACACACATGTGAGAAAATATAGCTTGGAGTTTGAAATCACACCACACCATTATATTTACATATATTCCTGACAAATTATCAAAACGGTACTCTCCTTTAACTCATTATATAATCCTCAAACCACCCTTCCTTAATTGCCCTCGAATTGGTTTGAACAAGAAATATGACCTCAGAAATGTTTCATCATGAAATATTAGCTTATAGTTATTATTTCACATTCTTTATTTAGTTATTAACCTATTAATAACTAAATAAAGGGGGGGGGGGCGGGGTGTACTTACAGTTTCACCAAAAATTCTAAATATTTCCGCAACTACCACCACAAATGTTTGTTCCATGCAGACAGGTATTTCGAAATCAGTATCCATAACATACACACCCCAAGCATGCCGAGGTCGGTGCCAGAAAGTATTTGAAGACGCAATGGCCGTGGGCAATGCTTTACAAACTCAAGGCAGTAATTCTTATAATGGACACAAGAGAACCATTTCTAGAAAAACTTGGCTCTGACCATAGCATGTCTACCTCGATGTTCATACATGTTTTATAACTTTTGAAAGCTTTGATCATATTCTCAAAGATTGAATACATTCCCATCTGGAAGTTGCATTGGTCGGGATACAATGTGATTTGGGCGCTGGCGGCGGTAATGATTGATTGATTGCGCAGTGATACATGGCAAGAAAAGGTCATGGATACACAAAGAATGACCTTTTACTCACTTTGTGCCAGTTTCTTTGAATCCACGCAAAAGTAATCATGATTTTGCATGGATTGAAACCACTTGGGGTAACACTGCTGTGTCTGTCCATGACGTGAAGAGAAAATATTATTATTCCACCCAAGGAAAAATCGTTTACAAGTTCACCTTGCTTTACTCTAAAATTGACAGTCATACATATGATTGTACATACAAGGACACAGACACAGACGTACTAACTGTATTGATCTTAACATTAACTATGTATCGTAGAATATATTACCTATGTAATGTAGAGTACAACATCCCCGAAAACAATAATACGGTGCTGATATACACGTGATAGCTTTTGAAAAAATTAAGGACGAGCAAGCTCAAAGCGGCAGTATGAGATGCAACCTGGCCTTTCTAGCCCCCTCCTTATGTCTGGGACTCAGGCAGCATAAAAAAGGTCCAAGTGGGATGTTTATTCTTGCAAATGTACAAGATTGTTTGTAGATAACTCTTTCAATAATCTCCATATACTACTTAATCAAATATTATATTCCACACTCTTCCAAAATAATTTTTGGACTTTTTAAAGAAATTGTTAGTTTTGTATACTATTACACATGTTCTTTTGGCACGACATTCAACTTGAAATTCTTCTTGGTATGGTATTCAACTGTTCCCTTTTACTGATTCAATTGAAAATATATTCAATTTGCTCCATTTGTATGATTATGTATGATTCCAAACCGACCAATTATGTTTGACTATCTATGATACCATATTATACCTTTCTATGTGATATTGAGCTTGACTCTACTGCATGATATGCAACTTCCCAATCTTGCATGATACATGACATCAAGCTTGTGTATATGGTATGCATAACTTGTTAATAAGCTGGAAATTTATAAACGCGTTGTATTCTATCACCATTGTCTTCAACAAATATCATTTCTTTTCTACTCTGCTTAAATTTAATGCATATATATATATATATATATATATATATATATATATATATATATATATATATATATATATATATATATATATATATATATATATATATATATATATATATATATATATATATATTGTATTTGTAATATATTTTTATTTGTTAATGTGCGTTTATTGATAGTCTATAATAAATAACCTTCTCAGCCACATCAACCTGCCACCTGGTCTAACGCCCATACTCCTTTCGAAGATTAACGGGGATCCCTATTTTGCATTATCACATGGCAAATATAGCATACATCATGGCCTTTGATACCCGGCCATTAAGCAATTGGTTGAAGAAGCATAATTTGCATGACATATGTATTCAGGCCAACCTCAAATTGAGCCCCAGTCGCCTCCGTGAGACTCAATGGAGACTCAGTAATGGCTCATTGGAGACTCAGTAGAGACTCAGTGGAGACTCATTAAAGGCTCAGTGGAGACTCAGTAGAGACTCAGTGGAGAGCCTCGGTGGAGATATTTTCCGCTAAGCCACGTCCTATCTGCCATGGACTGTATCATAATACAGATTTTTGTTTCCTCTAAGATACAAAAATAATTCATTGAAAATTTTCTCACAAACAATTGAGTATTTATATGAATAACTTAAAGATGAGCAAGCTCAGAGCGGCAACTTCTTTTACAATATTGACTGTGCTTTACGCCTTTTATGAGAAGGTTCATTCAGCATAGTAACGCTTATAGAGGCAGAACCATTCGATATCATTGTAGACACTATTCTTCATCAAAAACATTAAAATACTGTCATGTGTTTGGAAATAAATATGGCCGGATATTGCAATCATTTAATCTTCCTTTAAATGACTTCCCAGGGAAAGAGTAAATGTTGATGCGATGGCTACTCACGATTCTCTATGAGAGTTGAGTCCGGGGGAGGCGGGGTGAGTCCTGCTAACCCCGACCCCCGGGGAGGACTCCCGCTTCGGAGCCAGCTGCAGCTCCTCCGGCATAGAGGGTAGGGAAGGCTGGTACAAGTCCTTCTTCCCCATCACCTAGACTTACAACTCTCCAAAACTCACATAGGTTGTATTAGTTACTGTGCTGATATTATTACTCCTCTCAAAATGCTATCCGCAGATGATATTATTACTCCTCTCAAAATGCTATCCGCAGATGATATTAATACTCTTCTCAAAATGCTATCCGCAGATGAGTAATTTGCGAATGTTCTGCTGCTTCTTTATATTTTGAAGAATCCAATTAAATTGCATGAGTTATTTTGTAATGATGTTTTGCCTAATGAAGAATCCATCCATTCTTCATGTTAAAGGTATGTCAAGTGAAGATATAGTCTCTAACCATTGTGTGACTTCTCTGCTTGTGGTTTTATTTTAGGTTTGGTTCTTTGCCACGTGATTCTAACTGCACTGTCTATAATAGCTTTCATAATCCCCTGTGATTCGTTAATCCTCTCTCATCTTGAGCTAAGCCCTTCTAACAGGCCCTGAATGATCCAGTAGACAGAACATCTTTATAAATAAATTTAATCCTTCTCAATGATTTAAAACGTTCTTTAGATAAAGTGACATTTCTGGCCTAATGGGAGTGGCCCTACAAACCCCTGAAGTTTGGAATAAATTATGTCAATAATTCTAATACATGTGCCAATAAACTAACAAAACATTGAAATTTGATCAAAATATTTATGACATTAATATATCAAAAGCAGTGAACCTGAATGGTATTTAATATTAATCATGATAGATTTGCTCATATTCATATGAAACGTCATGAGTTTCCACAAAGAAATGGCATTGATAGAGAGGTGAGCTAAACTTCATTCACTATTCATATCATTGTTCGTGTCAGCATTGTGATAAGGTGTGAGCTTGACAACGTAAGCCTTTTGCATGATGTTAATCAATATAATAATTATATCAATATCTACCCCAGCTGTGGAGACATATTATTTGAGACTTAAGAAGCAAATACCTAGCTGGCCGTGGACTGCTGCAGGGAATGCTTAGGCACATGGGCAATATAAACTCTTGCCAAAATAAACTGTTTTCAAGGAGTATAACATTATTTTTTTCAATCTACATTCAATCATTAGTTCCACAATACACCAATTATGCCAGGTCGATTTGTTCCCAGTAAACGCTATCGAGATTACTTCTATCATGAAACGCGATCATGAAATTTGAGACGGAAATAGTTGAGATTAATTAGTGTGTGGTAGAAATTCAGTAGTCATGGTGACAAACAAAGCTTGCACGTGATTAAGGAAGAGAACAGTTTACATACCCGAAAGAAGCCATGCTTATCTACGGTGAACAGAAAACAAGGACTATCACAGAAGAAACACAGAATTGATGAAATAATAAATTGTAGTTATAATATGATGAAAATAGTGAATATAGAAGAAAGGTTGATCCGAAGAATGAGTTTGGTGTGCAACCACATAATATTAATTTGTCGCCTGCACAAAATGAAACAATAGAAATCGCACTTGACTGAGTGTGGATAAACAAGGGTCTGAGGAAGTCTTAACTATTTTGTTCTAATCAATCAAAAGGGCATTTTGGCTGTGAAAGGTGCCAAATCTCTAACCGAGAAGTGTTCTCAGATAAGGTATCAGCGTATCCTCATTAACTCCTAGGTTTTGTAACATTGCCAAAAAAGGTCATACTAATGGAACTATTCTAAAGGTATTAACCCAGAATTAAGAATTGGAATGGTCTGGAATGTGAATAACTATATGGATGTAGTATAGAGTCTTTCCTCTTATTTTAAGATATATTAATATATATATATATATATATATATATATATATATATATATATATATATATATATATATATATATATATATATATATATATATATATATATATATATATATATATATATATATATATATATATATATATATATATATATATATATATATTTGCTCATATATTTGCCATACTTATCTCCGGTGAACTGAAAAAAACAAGGACTCACAGGAGAAACACAGAATTGATAAAATAGGAAGATATAGTTAAAATTTGAATAATGAAAGGAAAAAAAGTGAATATAAAGGAAAGAATTATCTGAAGAATGTACTAGGTCTGCAAGCACATTATGTGAAACTGTTGCCTACAGAAAATGAAACAAATATAATTAGAATGGTCAATAATGTGAACAACGATAAAGATGTAGTATACATGTATAATGTTTTGGTCCAAACAAAATGTCACACCTAACATTGAAGACAAGTTGATGAGCTGAGTTTTGGAATGATATATTTCTACACTCTGTGAGAATAAGAACCTCTCATACGTAATCACGTGATCACATAATACATGACAATGAAAGATCTGGGATTAATATTCAACTATTTTGGGTTTGTCCAATATGTTTTCTTCCTCTTATTTAGATATTCCTGTTTGCTGTCAATTTTTCATTTAATATACATCTGAGCACTTAGATTTGATGATTAGACTTAATATGTGCAGAGACCACTGCCTAAACTATACTGACGAAATCATTACAGCTAATAAAAAGAAAGCATTCTGAAAGCATTTCTATCAACCGTCACAAAGAGATTTTTCAATGTAGCAATTACTGGTATGGGAAGAACCTATATGTGATCACTGCATAAATCAGTGAAAAGTCAGGTTTTAGGTATTTTATATTATATTAATTTTCCAATATTGGAAGGATTCAGATGAGTTCTAATTGTCTTTTCTGTGACCTGGAAACAGAACACCACCCACTCCAAGGAGATTAACTTGGTTAGAGCGACCTCTAGTGTAAAACGATATCTGCAGCATTCGCCACAAGGTGGTGGTACGATGCTTTCTTCAAGGCTCAATGATAGCATATGTTCTTAATCCAGTGTTCCACATTGAGGCCATGAATTTAAAAAATATACGTTCAGGCTGTAACTACTGTATTTCCATGGATTTTCAGAGTGACATGAAAGACAAAACTGATACAAAATCATTCTGCGGAAAAGGAACAGATATGCACGTCCATGAAATCATATTTGACAAACTGGATTTTTACATTTAAATGACTAAATTGATAGTGGTCAGAAATAATTAGAAAATAATTGTGACTTGATTTAAACCAAACAAAAGTTGATAATGAGTAAAATATCATAAGGTAATACTTCGTACAGATCCTGAACACCACAAATGATGAACGTGTTACTGAAGGGCCGATCGATTAGATCAACTTAAACTAGATGGCACTGCGATGAATTTAACAAAGAACTGGTTAGTCTGTTTTCTTTCTGGCTTGCGAAGGTAAAACAACCTAAAATATAATCCTCAGCTTTATCCACAAAGGTAAAGAAACCCCCAAATGATCCTCAGCTTTATCCACAAAGGTAAAGAAACCCCCAAATGATCCTCAGCTGTATCCGCAAAGGTAAAGAAACCCCCAAATGATCCTCAGCTTTATCCGCAAAGGTAAAGAAACCCCCAAATGATCCTCGGCTGTATCCGCAAAGGTAAAGAAACCACCAAATGATCCTCGGCTGTATCTGCAAAGGTAAAGAAACCCCCAAATGATCCTCAGCTTTATCCACAAAGGTAAAGAAACCCCCAAGTGATCCTCAGCTGTATCCGCAAAGGTAAAGAAACCCCCAAATGATCCTCGGCTGTATCCGCAAAGGTAAAGAAACCCCCAAATGATCCTCAGCTTTATCCACAAAGGTAAAGAAACCACCAAATGATCCTCAGCTGTATCCACAAAGGTAAAGAAACCCCCAAATGATCCTCAGCTGTATCCACAAAGGTAAAGAAACCCCCAAATGATCCTCAGCTTTATCCGCAAAGGTAAAGAAACCCCCAAATGATCCTCGGCTGTATCCGCAAAGGTAAAGAAACCACCAAATGATCCTCGGCTGTATCTGCAAAGGTAAAGAAACCACCAAATGATCCTCAGCTTTATCCACAAAGGTAAAGAAACCCCCAAGTGATCCTCAGCTGTATCCGCAAAGGTAAAGAAACCCCCAAATGATCCTCGGCTGTATCCGCAAAGGTAAAGAAACCCCCAAATGATCCTCAGCTTTATCCACAAAGGTAAAGAAACCCCCAAATGATCCTCAGCTTTATCCGCAAAGGTAAAGAAACCCCCAAATGATCCTCGGCTGTATCCGCAAAGGTAAAGAAACCACCAAATGATCCTCGGCTGTATCTGCAAAGGTAAAGAAACCACCAAATGATCCTCAGCTTTATCCACAAAGGTAAAGAAACCCCCAAGTGATCCTCAGCTGTATCCGCAAAGGTAAAGAAACCCCCAAATGATCCTCGGCTGTATCCGCAAAGGTAAAGAAACCACCAAATGATCCTCGGCTGTATCTGCAAAGGTAAAGAAACCACCAAATGATCCTCAGCTTTATCCACAAAGGTAAAGAAACCCCCAAGTGATCCTCAGCTGTATCCGCAAAGGTAAAGAAACCCCCAAATGATCCTCGGCTGTATCCGCAAAGGTAAAGAAACCCCCAAATGATCCTCAGCTTTATCCACAAAGGTAAAGAAACCACCAAATGATCCTCAGCTGTATCCACAAAGGTAAGGAAACTCCAAAATAATCCCAGTTTTATCTACAGCGATACAGAAACCCCCAAATGATCCTCAGTTTTATCAGCCAATATAAAGAAACCCCCAAATGATACTCGATTTTGTCTACAATGATAAAGAAACCCCCAATAATCCTCAGCGATATCCACAATATAACATTCCGGTTCCTCACTTCCGGTTATTCACGTCCTCGACACGTGAGTACATCGTCCCTATCTGCACAAAACAATATGAGATATCTTTCTGACAAGCGACCAGAAAAATGTATGTAGGTTAAAACATAACCTACATGATGGAGGCAATTTTCCTATTTCTTAAAACTTTTTTGTGTTTTCTCTACTACTAGATATTAATGTAATGAACATTTTCATCCATAGGTCAACAAACCTTCTCTTTGCGTTGCTCACTGATGTCGCTGACGACAAGCTGACAGATATAGACAGCCTCGATCTGGAACAAGGTCTTGTCACGTGACCTCGGCTTTCCTTGTGTGATGCCACTGTTCCCGGGTGGAGCCTGTCCCCATTGCCTGATATCGGATAATGGGGATAAATTCCACCTATTATCGGATAATTGCTCTTGCCTCTTCCAGCTGACAGGGTTAGTCTTGGAGTACGTCCTGGAGAGGTCCTTGAGTCCGCCCTGGCCGAGAGGCTGGGTCTTGGGATTTCTCCTTCCCTCAGCAAGGGCCTTCTGTCTGTTTTGGCTGACAGACTGAGGCGTACACTGTCCGTCCTATTCAACAGTGGCGCCACCCTCGTCTCTGGCCTGGTTGACAGACTTGGCCTTGCATCAGTTTGGGGAGTCCTCCTGTCTTCCCGTGCTGACAGACCTGACCTTGCAGTGACATCAGTTTGGGGAGTCCTCCTGTCTTCCCGTGCTGACAGACCTGACCTTGCCGTGACATTAGTTTGGGGAGTCCTCCTGTCTTCCCCTGCTGACAGACCTGACCTTGCTATGACATCAGTTTGGGGAGTCCCCCTCACTCCCTGTGCTGACAGACCTGACCTCGTAGTGACATCAGTTTGGGGCGTCCCCCTCACTCCCTGTGCTGACAGACCTGACCTCGTAGTGACATCAGTTTGGGGCGTCCCCCTCACTCCCTGTGCTGACAGACCTGACCTTGTAGTGACATCAGTTTGGGGTGTCCCCTTCTCTTCCCGTGATGATAAACTTGACCTTGTCAAATCAGTTTTGGTGAATGATAATAGTGATTCTGTTTTATCCTCCATATTTCGATTAATTATGATTCTATAAAGTCTGTGTTCTCTTCCCAACGTTCCAGCTTGTGATGTGAACTTTAGGTTTGCTTAGATATTTATGTTCAGTTTGGAAAATACATGCAATTTTCCATTATTGGTTGGGCTTACATTTCTACTGATTTTGCTATTTGATCTCTAAATCAATTACTATCTCAACTGACCTGTTTCTGAATGTTAATGCTTATGTGATATTTAAATACGATCACAAAGTTTAAATTGAGATGGTCAGTGCAGGTAACCACAGGTAAGAACCTTTTATGTTGTTGATTTTCTTTTCCAGAATATAATTTGGTAACTTGGAGTGTTCTGATATACTTGAAGTGATATCAGTTTGGGATCCTCCTGACTTCCCTGGGATGACGTATGTATATATATATATATATATATATATATATATATATATATATATATATATATATATATATATATATATATATATATATATATATATATATACGCCATCCCAGGGAAGTCAGAACTGATATCACTTCAAATTCATATATATATTTATATATGCAAAATTCAGTATTAATTATAACTGTCTCAAAGTTCCGTGTTATATTTCAAGGCCTGTATCAACTCTAAATGAATGATAGTTTCAGTTGCGCACTTTTGTCATAACCTTTTTCTAGAGGTTGATTACCTACAGTTGCATATCAAACACTCAATATAATTAAACACACTATTTAACCTTCAGCTTTGTACTCAAATGTCGAATGGCCGAAAAAAAGTGATCACTTTGAGATCGCGTGTGAAGAAACATGACCAACAGATTGAAATCATAAATAATGAAACAGTCTAATTAATGTGTAGAAAGTGTAACAATATGAGCACAAGTGGAGATGTTGAGTGGCAATAAATCTGTGATAAGTCACAAGGGCACGAGGCACTCAAGACTTGAGAGAAATTACAGCACTTTATGAACATCAGGAATTATATGAGACACAGGAAACAGAAGGGGGAGTTTCTTCGGACTTACAAGCGTGGGTCCTCCGCGGTGCTGGACTTCCTGCGCAGCTGGAGGCTCGCCGGAAGGAGGCTCATTCTCCGTGAAGGGTGAATTCCGCCTTCCCCGGGGACGATGCTTAGCCGGCGGGACAGACCTCCAGCCGCGTGAGGGCCACCCTCCCCGGGGACGATGCTTAGCCGGCGGGACAGACCTCCGGCCGCGTGAGGGCCACCCTCCCCGGGGACGATGCTTAGCCGGCGGGACAGACCTCCGGCCGCGTGAGGGTCACCCTCCCCGGGGACGATGCTTGTTCGCCGGGAAGGACCCTCTTCCATGATAGTGACCCTCTTCTGGGGCGCGGCCCTGGGTGGTTCAGGAGAGGCTGAACTGGGTGATGGCAATCTTCTGCCCCCTGATCCCGCCACCACCGCCTGCAGGTTGATGGTCACCCTCTTGGACAAGCCTCGCCGGGCCCCCGATCCGGCATCCGAGGAGGTCATTCCGGATAGCTATCCTCCTAGCTTATTCCACTTTTTAGCGGAGGTACATCCTTGCCACACCAAAATTGTAGTATATCCTTTAATATCAACAAGATGAGTTCCTGTAGCGATAAGGTGGTTCCTATGGTAACTAACTAGCTTTTAAAGTTAATTAGATTGGGTAATCCTTTAAAAAGTGCATGTTTTATGAAAACACATTCAACATTTCTGGAGCTTCCCAGTCAAAATACCAACTCTGTGGTAATGCAGTAGTGTTTGTTTTATCGCCGTCACCCACACAACGATCTTAATTCAATGATGATGCAGTGGGATTTTATCACTGAATAATCTCAATTTATTCCCTTTATCTCGCATATTACACAACCTGACAATGGTTTTTATCAGATATATAGATTACAGCACGCGACATCAGCATATATATGACTCCTCCAAATGTCAGCAACTTTCTCTGGTTAGCCTTCCAATATTTATCTATAACAATATTGCTATTATACTGCAATTAAATGAGTTACAACGTTATTGGATTTAATCTTTTGCCATCGCCATCTCCTGAGAGGTTTTATCTTCATCTTTAAAATGTAAGTGAGGGGTTAACGAGAGTAGATAATCCAATCGGCGGCAGTCTGTCACGAATCCCGGCTGGCACCTGCCACCGCTCAACCCAACAAGTCTCTCCTTGCCTATTCCACTAACCAAAGATTCCAAAAATAAAACTCCTCATGATTGTATCCCATTCCAAGACAAATAATCATCTGGACTTAAGCCAATCAAAGAGAGACTCTGAAGTCTTTACTAATGATATATAAATAATAAACTTTGCCGAATTGGCGCACAACTCATATCACGTATTTTGAGTGTATAATAGCCAAAGCACTCTTGAAATTCCTGAATATTATCTCATAAATACCAAATATTGCCCTACTTAAGTGACAGTTTCTTTGCAGTTGTCAGGTAGATGTTGATAGTGGTTCTGGGAGTGAAGGACATTGGAGATCTATAGGATATCTGCACTGAGGAAGCGTGGAGTTTCCTTTTCTACCTAGCTCTAATTGTTTCTGTTAATTGCCAGACAAACATAAAGACTCTAAGATATTGATGATGTGGTGACAGACAATACCCTGAATCCGCATGATGCGTGTCCATGGCAACTACCACGTGAGCATATGCTCAGGCCTGAAATCAGCCAGCTTTACCGTGAGAAAACATTCCAGACCATTAAAAGAAATGGGTGACCTAAATGTGAAGCATTGGAAATGAAACTAATTGAAGCAAACATGAACCATGAAATATGACAACAATGGATACCAAAATGAGTCACAATAAATGAAAAGAGTGAACTGAACATGAACAATGGGAATATGAACCATGGGAAATGACAAATGAATTTGAACCATGGGAAATAAAAACAATGGACAAATATAGAAAATAAGAAATGAAAACGGTGATCTTTATGGGAAATGTGATCTGAAAAGTAATTATATGAAATGGAAGGAGAAAACTGATAATGGCCCATTGGAAATGACAATAGTTCACTTGAAATGAACCATGTGGAATGACAACAGTTAACTGAAAATCAACCATTGGCAATGAAAATAGTTAACTGAAAGTGAACTATGTGAAATGAGAACAATGGATTTAGACCCATGGGGATTGGCAACAGGGCGTCTCATTTCAACAAGTTTTCATGAAATCTCGGAGGTCAGAAACAATTTGGGGTTTGTTTAATTATTGTGTTTTGGTGAAAGTGCCAAGTACTGTACAGCACTTAGGGACCACAATAGTGTGTTCGGCCCGTGCCAATAGACAAACACAAATGGACAAACAGACCTCTTTAAACCAATTCACTCCAATTTTCCCATAATGCTAGACAACCCTTGTCATAATATGTCCAAGTATACCAACCATAAAATATTCTTATTATTTTAACTCCACATGAAGATACACAGAAATGCATTTTTTGCAATGTACCTCTGCTGCTCCTAATCGAAAATAAGTACCGGAGTGAGACCAGGGGAATTTAAACCACAAAGAATGAAGATAAAGGTATCAGAAAGAGGCAGTAGAGGTCAGATAGAGGATTACGGATGAATATTACATGTACGTTAAGGTTTACTCCATTGCCTATGATATAAGATTTGGAATATCGTATAAGAATTTAGATACACAACATTAAACATGTGGATTAAGATGAAGTTCATTGTTCATTTTAAAAATTTTGAGCAATGATAATTCAGTTGTTAGGTGAACTTCAAGTGAGATGCGATCTTAAGCTGTTTTTATTGAGTTCGTGTTCATCACCATTAAGTTACTACCGTCACTTGTTCATCACAAAGACAAAGCCACACAACAGCCAATAAAACAAACGAAGAAATGGTCTGCACTGGACATTCGATTGGCGAGGAGCAGCGATGCTAGTAGAAATCAAAACTTGGCTTTCTATCATATGCCAGTCTAAATCAGCACCTGGCTTTCTATCATATACCAGTCTAAATCAGCACCTGGCTTCCTATCATATACCAGTCTAAAAACACCTGGCTGTCTATTTTATGCCAGTCTAAATAGCAGTTTAACTGTCTTTCACGTGCTTGTCTATATCAGCACTTGACTATAAATTACATTTCATCCTGTAATAAATACTACTTCAGAATGGCTTTCTGCAGGTAAACTGGAATATCTGCGCTAATCAGGTTTTTAGTTGTCTAATCAGGTTTGTTATCTAATCAGTTTTTAGTTGAAAGACTCACCCAGGTTTGTTGATTGCCCTCATCTAGATATGAGATGCTCTGTCCGATTCCAGCTTGTCTGAGGTCTGTCTATCACTGAGCGTCTGCCCACTTTTAGGTGCTCTTTTGCAATCTTGATCCCAAAACTTCATATATTAATTACATCAAGATGCTCTGGGCGTGAGAGCTGCCAGTGTTCCTCTTAATTAGCTCTTACAAGTCATCTTAATAATTAAACTGCCACAAAGTCTGGTCAATTTCCAAATACAAAAGAACATAACCACACTAAAAATACTATGCGTGTTTTCTAAATATGAAGATCTTCTACTTTCCCTGGTTGAATTATCCTTTTTTTCCCCTCAGAAATCATCATAAGCTATGTGGCATGAGGCAAAGCGATTGGCATTGTCTGTTAGGTTCACATATTATGTGCAGTTCATGGGTTCCGATTTGGCACGCAATGACCGACATTCCTGCAGGAGTCTTCTCAATAGCTCTGTCCCTCAGTAACGTATTCCAAATTACCGCCTCGCATAGAGTTTAAAAATTGGCAAATCAAAGTCAAACATATTACCCAGTTTTCATAAGAACAAGATTCTCATAATACAATTACAACTAGACCGCTTTTCTCAGTGAGTAACAGATCGTCATGGGGTACTCTATTCCTGTATGTCATATCTGATCATATTAATGTATCTTATCTGGGCCTTTGGCTACTAATGATGATATCTGCGGTTTGAGTTATTAAGATCAGATTGAATTCTCACCTGTTCCTCTCTTTGTCTCCCATCTATTAATCCACTGGAAGAACACACCCCTCTGCTTTGCTCAGATTAACAATAATCTTCAGGATTTTGAGCTATATTTTTATATTTCCCATGGTTAAAATGTGGTTATCTTAACTTTATAAAATACTACCCTTAAAGTCCATAAACATGTGTTCACAAGTCAATTTCATCGTGCTCTACCCAAAATGGCGTTATACCTAACATATACAAACCCATAAGCCATTCTATTACATGGGCAACTTTATAACATATATTAATCTGACTACAGGGTGTATGAATACATGCATTGTTTATGTGGAGCTCTGCCACAAAGGCAGTATTGTGTTGTACTAGTGGGGCAGGAGGACTTAGCGAAGGCGACAGGAAAGGTTTAGTCTGCTTCGCCGGAGTGAACGGTGAACGCCATAATGCAGTAATGGCAACTTTACCAGTTATAGTTAGGGACGGGTCATTATTCACTCGAAGGGGGGTGGTGGAGAAAAGTGGAAAAATATCGGTGAGAGGAAAAAATAATTGAGAATGCACCAAAAAATTATATCGATTTGAGAGGGCGAAAAGCAACCTTGAAGAAATACAATTTATTCTAAATACGTTTTGTGAATTCTAAAGTCAATCTTTAATGTTTTAAAACGCGTAAGTTTTATGCCCAAATCCAACGTCTGTATTTTCCATTGGGATGTCATTTTAAATAGGATGTGTTCAAAATGAGCAATTATCTTGTTAACATTTATTTGATCATATACTTGTATATAAATCTCACGATTTTATATATTTTGTTGAAAATTTGGATGCGATGATTGCTATACAAAGACCAAAGAAAACATTTTTTTTTAATCTGGCAATTGTGTAACACACGTCACTGTTCAAATTTTACTGATAAATCCGGCACTTTTCGAAGATCTCCTTCTTCCAATAATGACATTTCTTAATAACACACATTTATCGTTATATTTTTTGTTTATGGAAGAGTTTAAGCAATTTGTAAAAACGATTTTTCAGCTGTCTTAAATATGCTTGAAATTGGCAGTTCCAAAACTAAACCTTTATGGTAACCAGTCATTTTTTTTTCTTTTGTTGTGTTATACAGGATATTCATTCCCACAGAGTATGGCCTTGCACGGAATAAAATCGGCAAATTTGAATTTATTTCCCTCCACCCTCCTGCATGAATAATGGTCGGACCCTTTGTATATAGATTCCTGATTGATTGTACACAAATGCCTCACTGGTGCGTCGTGTTTTAGCAAATCTCGCGTATATTGGTCAAAATCTCGCGTATATTTAGTGTTCTCCAATCACCCATCGGCAAAGCCCAGATAGGTGATCTGGAGAGGTCTGAGATTTTTGCTTTTTGGTCATAATCTCGTTCAGATGTGATTTTTTAAATACCCAACTGTTTAAGTGATAATTCATATTTTATGTATGATTATGTCTAAAATCTCACAAAAAAGCTTGATTATTTTTTGGATAACATTAAATAATGAAAATATAAATACTTGATAATAATCGCCAGCTGCAAAAATTGAATCAAACCCGTTTTAACGGCAGTTGAAACGGGTTCAATTTTGACGTTTAAACGGGTTTACCAAAGTTTTTGCAGCTGGCGAGTTTTTACTTCACTAGAGCTCAATCAACTCCACCAAACTTTTCTTTGGTTGGAGTTGGTAGAGACCATGGACGTTCGACAAACCCCTCCAGATCACCTATCTGGGCTTTGCCGATGGGTGATTGGAGAACACTACGCGTATATTGGTTAAGATCTCGCCATAAATGTAACCACGGTCGTTTGAGTAATAACAGGCACAATGTCACGCTCCATTAGTTTGTTTGATCTTCACACAAAAAATGTTTATTCCACACACAATAATTCCATAAATTGTGCTCCCAAACATCTTGTTGTACCAACCAAGCTGGTCCCAAAATATGCACAACACATTCAAACCCTGCAGCACCATTCTGTGGGATGAGGAAATGATGGCCTCCATATGAAACGACAGTAAAACAGTTTCAACTTCAGTTGAATTAACAAATGACCGAATAATGGAGAATACTATATCCGCACTGAGATATTTGTCTGTACAATGAACGCAAAACGTTTCACAGAAAAGCTCATTCGGAAAGAATATTGTGATAAACACTTGTATATATATGCCCCTCTCAATGTAACTTCCGGTCTGGCTTAATCGGCCCCAGAGAGACACAAGAGTGAAGTCCCCAGCAACCTTCTCATATATATCACCGTTTTGACCATTTTTATGTGTAAAAAAACTGATACCTACGATGACATTCTAGTGAAGGAAGGAAGGTGCTCCATGGAATCTTATCGTAAATGGTAAATGGTGGAATTATAAGCAGGCATAGAAACTTTCCTAGTAACCTATAGCAGATACGTATCATTGTAAGCAGTAGTCTCCCACCAATCATACCATAGAGATAACTGTAGGGCAATCTAACCGACCAGGTCTCTCTCCTATTGTGTTTAACGAGTTCCACACCATTGGTCACTTACACATGTACTGAATGTACTGAATGAGATTTGGTAAAATCATGACATGATTTATGTGATTTTTACAGAAAATTAGCAATTAGAGACCTGTCTATTAAAGGTTTGGCGTATGCTCCAGTGAAGGATTCAATACATCATTTGGCGATTAAAAACAGTGGGATCAATAATATAGGTGCCATTAGGAGGAGGGTAATTTTAGTTACTCTCCTTTAAATCATTTGAAGTGATTGCATGGATAAAAGAGTTGAGATTATTTGCTTCTGATGGCAAGTTAATTAAGAAATAAGTTCTTCAAATTTAGTTTATGAAATTTATTTTTGTTTCAGTTCATTTGCCTTTATGGTGTGGTTTATCTTTATTTCAAGCCTTAACCTCAATAAAATTATGTTTAAAGATAATAATCTACTATAAACAATTCTCCTATTTTCTAGAAAATAGTGTTTTGTCAAATAGTAATCATTACGTTTTGAGGTAATAAATATTACCAAAACGTTTTGAGGTAATAAATATTACCAAAAACGAAAATAAAAAATGACGACATGTATTTGTAATGAAACATTAAATTCAAATAAATACATGTATAATATCTGTTCATACCAAGGGACCTCCCTAACGTCATACCCACACGAAGAATCTTATTCTCAAATGTCATTATATGTATACATATATATGGTTTAATAACAGCTTATATTGGGAATCACTGAAGCATAAAGACGGCAAGAGCGTCTTACCAAAATATAACAAATCTAGAATCAGCTGTTATAAAATAAACAATATAATTATATATAAAACAGATAACTATTGAAGCCTTTTATCAATAACAAAATTATAAACTTTGTGTTAAAAGATTGTTTCTGAACATTTTTAGACCAAGCATCATTTCAAGTAAGGTGGTCAATCTTACCCTTCTTTTTTGCCAGTTTTGGGTCTTCCAGAACCAGATCTAGGAGTTTCTTCAATAACACCCAATCCTCCTTTTGACATATTGGTATCCTCGAACCTAACTAACTCCAAATAATTCCACCACTCCTTTGAAAACTCTCTGTATTATACTGTGTATATATTAATATATATATAGACATATATGTAGGGAGTATATATTCTTATACCATCATTTCCTATTGGCTTATCAGGTATAAGACATCTCTTCTTAATTGTAGGCACGATATTTATGAGATTTGCACCAATGGTTGTAATATATCCAGACACATGGTGTTTGGCACACTCTTTGAACCTTACTTCTGCCAACCAGATAAACCAAAAGAGATTATGTCACAGGCAGGTAGATAGGGCCAAAACATGACCAATGCCTCGCTTGCAGTCAGACCAAACTGGCGTGTACTGAGTCTAATACTTTACTAATATCTAGGCTACATATATTGCCCGACCAGGCGATAATAGTATTATAATTAATACCTTCCATGAAAACTGTACAAACGTTGGAACTTAGATCTTGTTCATTTAAGCGAGACTAAGCTGTTCATTACAGGGTATAATTCTGATCATAATACGATTACCTCCTCACATCCCTTAAAGTCAATTGCACTAAGATACATACACTTTTGTAACGCATAAACCCTTTGATATAATTCATATTTACATATTGTATCACTCCAGCACAGGGTAAGTGATAAGTCTATATCTTATCAAAGAAACAATAGCAAGTCCTGTCCACATAATTCCATGTTATTGTATTTGTGACAATTTCCGTATTTTCCAGTCATGTAAACCATTGCAGGTTCGGCGCGAGAGACTTTGATGCAATCTTCCACCAACTTTCGACCGTTTTGTTTTCGGTGCTTTCACCGTTTGGCTTCAGGTATCACAAATTATTTTCACGGTTAAACACTAGGTGCGACAACAGTTGGTAAGACATCTGTCTCCATGTTAAAGGTACGGGGTTCAAATCCGGTTGATACAAACATCTCGATCATACTATAAGGTCGATATCTGCTATTGAGTTGTTAAACATCCCAACCAGTGGCCCCATGGATGGTTATCAAAGGCCTTGGTTTGTGTTATCATGTATATTTGATAATGCAAAATAAAGACCCCTAGTCACTCTTCGAAAAGAGAAGGGCATTGAGGCCCGTAGACAGGCTTCTATTTGACCTGATTTTGCCTAAACATTGCTGAAAAGGCCGTTGATACAAATAAATCAAACCTCACTTCAATATTTCTTCTCCAAAGTCAGGAGTATTCGCTCAAAGTAAAAAGCACCATGAGCATCATGAGCACCATGAGCACCATGAGCACCATGAGCATCATTTGTTCAAATTCAACATGAATGGAGGCAACAGTGTATGAGAAGGCTGATACAAAAACAATGTGGCATAAAACATCAAACATTATTGAACGAAATATGTGTTTTCAGTCAAGTGTATACAATATGACCAATAAAATTAACAATAATTTCTGTGTGTCTCAATTGTCATTGTTATATGACTCTGTGGAGAATGGACGTCTCCGGAAATTATGCTGCTATAAAAATAAAGAAAAAACAAACAGTTCAATAAAACTGAGTGAATTAGGCACTTTTTAAATGAATGCATTATTCGCTACAGAATACCGTACTTTTAAGGCACTAACTCAAAATGTTTTGATTGCCAATTTCTTGCATCTAAACCGTATTAGAATGTTTCCACGAATAGTGATACATGTATTTTGGAGATTACATGATTTACAGAACAGTACTTCTCTATTACTGACTGCAAAATACTAAAACATGAGTGGTGTTTAGCAAAGTGTGTACATTACATAATCTTATGGGAAAATAGACCGATTTCTGATGTGTACTACACTATTTTATCAATGATTCAAGCTTGGAGTAATAATTTATAAATACTCCAAGATTCAAGTATCATCATACAAGGAATTGTTAGGACAAGCATCCACTCCCTCTGAATGTGCAAACTCAATTTAAAGATTTAGAAGTGGTGTCACCTGGTGGCTGTTTTATTTGATTCAGCTTTGCGGGTCCAATGTGTTCTTGATATCTCTCTACCAATTACTGACAAATAATTTACAGTTCAAGTAACTGTCATCCTCTATATTTTAATATTCATGACAATATCAGTATGCTACCATTCTCCATATTTATTAAGAAAGTAAAAATTATTTTATAAATTTTACCAGAATCTAATATACCTACATTTAACTAGTAGTTTCCATACCTACATTTAACTAGAAGTTTCCAAAGTGTTATTCTAATGAATTAAACTTATTAATGAATGAATTAAAAGTCATCAATCTAGTAATCCTGACAGCTTAGAACGTGTTTGGGAATGATGGAATATGTTGACTTGACAAAGTGGTTGGCTCTGCTTCCCTGTCAAACTATTCCTAAATAGTCCCTCAAGGATATGACCTTTGGTTCCAGAGCAGCTGATTTGCACGGATCAAATAAAATTACTAGTTATGTCAGCCAATCAGCTAAGCTTGTCTCTGGTCAGGGCAGTATAAAACTCCCGCGCAGCAGAGGTTGGGCTCAGAGATCTTGGAAGCTGTTCTCACAATACAAACATTAGTATTGTGAATTAAACTTAGTGTCTAAGTCTTCTTCATATCACCATTGTCTTATGGTTGCTATGTTGTACCACACAACCAGGAAGTGAAGATCCATATTACATCATATGGGCCCGGAATAAGTGACAACCAGTTTACTTCACAACTTATAAAGCTATCCCTTTTGCACATCAGGTAAAGGGTGCACCCAACAGCTTTGAAAGAGAAAGGTTGGGATCCTGTCATTCTTCCATTTTGCATTATGGACAAATAACTGACTCACGGACTTTGATTTCCAGTCATGACTAATGATTGGACGACGTGTTGGTATTACTCACATGAAAGAGAGATAAATTACAAAAACATATGTGCCAGCGATACAATTCTAATTAAACAAAAAATGAATCACAATATGTTTTCTTCAATGTACACATACACAGGAAATGTATCACCTTTATATGTTGCTCGTACTTCATTTTCATATTTCATATTAGATCATTCTCCTAAGTATTTTTCATTTTAATTGCCCTAATTTATCAAGATTTGTTCACAATCAATCGTCAAACACGCCAATCTCTAGTGTGCTTTATGAACAATTATCTCCCGGAAAGAGAAACCAGACGCTACAAATTCTCCTCTCACCTGAAGCCCGTGGCAACCTCTAGTTCTGCAGCCAATTTTCTCGCCACACTCCAAGCAGAGGATGCGACGCGGGACCTGACCCTGGACTGGTTCCGTGTCTCTGCTCGAGAGTACACATCTGTATTCCTGACTTTACTCTCTGCTCGAGAGTTCATGCTTATGCCTCTTTCTTTTTATCGTATTCTTCAGGTAATTAAGATATCTATTGCATGATATCAACACCTTATATGATGAGTTATAATGCTATATGTTATATATACATATATAGTTATAAATCCACTGTAATCCTGTATTTTCGTGTAATTTATAATAAAGATATAATATTCCTTTGCATTCTGACAATAGTCTGGTCAATTGACACTGACTATAAATCATTACACATGATATATGTCCAAGCGTTTACAGTTTCAACAAAATGTGGAAATAAATTAGACCACAAACTGTGTCCTATTAAGTGAGTCCGGACAGTGGTACCAAATGCACAGGCTGTGTGAGAAGTGCTGACAGTAAATACAATAGATAATTACTGCAGCAAGTATCCTCAGGTAAATTATATCATTGTTGTACCAATTACCATATAATCATCCAAATTTCCTCCAATTATCTCAAGAATTGCTCCAATAACAAGAATTTCTGTACATGGAGACTTGTATTGTATTTGACCAACAATGGAAGATGAGTTACATCTCGTGCTCTGACGAGAGTTGGTAATACTATCTGCGCGTCCCTCTGTGGGCAATGTGATACACACGCACACACATAAAACCACATAGAGATCATCTAATTAATTAATAGTTAACAACCGGTATTGCTTGTTGAGAATAATAACATGCTTTAGTATCTGACCATTCCTGCTTCTCCTTAATTAATAACCTGATAATCCCCGTTACTTCAAGTCCTATTTGATCTGTGTAAGCAGGCCCTCTACGGCCTTGCAATGCAAATACTGCATAATCTCCTATCTGCCTTATATTAGAAGTTGAAGCCAAACATCTCATTGGTCAAGCATGAACGTGACCAAATAAGATCACGCATGGCTTTTGCGTGGGATTATTTAGTCATCTCATATTTTACCAAAGAGATGTTTGGTTCCAACTGCCAATATTCTTTAAGATAAAATGGGGAGACTAAATCTTTTTCAATATTTCAATTAATGTCTTTTTGAGATAACATATTATTACAAATAATATTCTTGCAATTTTAAGGACAAGGACAAATAATTATTGATAAAAAAAATTAAAAATCAGCATTGCCTGTAATGCATATACATATAAACATCGAGACCCTTACCAGATTTTGAGGCATTTTTGACCAACTTTCAGCAACCTTGTTTTTAGTGTTTTCACAGTTTGGCTGTCATTGCCGCAAATGGTTTAGCCGCTAACACAATACATTTGTATATCTGTGAATGCATTCGCCCCTCTACCCTATTCAACATTTTCATTTCCCACGCCGCTTATGTACCAAACACTTCAAATGTTTGGTGTTTTCTCTTCAGGGAATAGCACGTCATGCGCGGCCATAATTGCTAATATTAACCATATTATATCACTGATAATGGAAAATATGCCATAATCATAAAGAAACTCCACCTTCTAAGGACTGTTAAATGCAGTGTACCCTTTGTGCCATATAAATTGCTTTGTTATTGCTTTTGCTATTGCCTTGCAATAGTATACTATCAAATAAATGATCAACTAAGAAGAATTATAGGTATTCTGCAGCTAAATTATTATTATTATGAACTATTAGTTTTCAGAAACATTAGTATTCAGAATTATTAGTATTCAGAATGAAGTAGACTAGGATAATAATTTAAGTTTGTTAATAATTTTCCTTTTATTTTTTTTAAATGAATAAAATGCGAGATGAAATATGATATTTGTGTACACATGTCATAAATTTGTCAACTATGAAATACATGTAATTGCTGATTAATCTTAGATCAATTCTTCAATAAATTATATGTTAATTTCTTTGAAATGAACATAATAATTGTCTGGGTTTTGACCTGGAGCAGACAACATTTTAGATTTGGGTCATGGGAAGCTCGAAACACAGACAGGTGGAACCCCTGTTGGCAGAGACTGCAACCCTTTGTGGGAATCTTGAAACTGATGACTGTCCACCCAGCTGAGACAGAATTACACCCTTTCAAATAACGCTTTACAGGTGACCTAGTTATACTGCATGCATTAATATCAAATTGATCACATTATTTAAATGCACTGAGAACTTTAATGGTCCACACAAAATATAGTACTGTACTTGCTATCATGTTTCCAGTGCTTTGCTTTGAATATAAAGATGATTGCAAACCTCATCTATCTGCAATGGATACGTATGAAATACTTTAGACCTTCCACCAGAACCAATGTGAGAGATCTGTTAGCCTGACCGCTGCACTCATATGTTCTTGCTTAAAAGCATTCATAAAACAGACAACTTTACAAAAGTGTAGGGTATGCTTAAATGATATGTGGCAATGAAACTGTGTGAAACAAGCAAGCTATCTAACTAAAATGATCCAAAATACACCAACCATGGTTAATGTGTTTTGATGAAAGTGCCAGGTATGGCCAGCAGGTGGTCTTGTGTATACATGCATGTGACCCCTATTGTGGTCTGTCAGGGTGTTAGGCCTGTACCAATGTGCAAACATTAGTCACTCCATTGTCCCAATCTGAAGGTGCCCCAACTTTACTAAGCAGGTGTTTGCACTGGATCACTGATCAGCTAAACAAGGTTTGTTGAAAAATGGATGTCCAATGGATGATTTGGATTTAGCAGGAGACTCACCTGCTTTCAAATGGCACAGACATTTAATCACAAAGTTTGGGGTATAAACATTTATATTATGCAAGGAAAAAATTGTTTGAGAATCTCATTTCACGAATGCTTTAATATAACCATATCGTATCACTGATAATGGAAAACATGCCATAAACATTAAGAAACTCCACCTTCTAAGGACTATTAAATGTATACCTTTTGTTCCATACAAATTGCCTCGCTTTGCCCATGTGTGACTTTTTATTCAATCGCATTGGACCAACATGACATACAGCAATTTTATGTAGTAATCTAATTTATATACGAGGAAGACTTTACAATGGAAAATATATAGCAATAATGACAGGAAGTCAGTGAATGAACCCAGACCATTAAATCTCTACTTATATTTAGTAATACTTTGGCATCATTATCTAGTCAAACAGAACCATGGCCGATTCATCTTATCAATATCCCAGTACACGTTTTCTAAAGCATATTCCATGGATGAGATGTTGTGAGTCACATGCTTACAGATGGTAATTTAATATTTTGTGAAGATATTCTTGCATATCCAATAGTATACGATCAACCAAATGGTCAAACTATTCAGAATTATTATTATTTAGAATTGTTATTATTCAGAATTATTATCATTCAGAATTATTATTATTCAGAATTATTATTATTCAGAATTATCATTATTAAGAATTATTATTATTCAGAATTATTATTATTCAGAAATATTATTATGCAGAATTATTATTATTCAGAAATATTATTATTCAGAAATATTATTATTCAGAATTATTATTATTCAGAATTGTTATTATTCAGAATTATTATTATTCAGAATTGTTATTATTCAGAATTATTATTATTCAGAATTATTATTATTCAGAATTGTTATTATTCAGAATTATTATTATTCAGAATTATTATTATTCAGAAATATTATTATGCAGAATTATTATTATTCAGAAATATTATTATTCAGAAATATTATTATTCAGAATTATTATTATTCAGAATTGTTATTATTCAGAATTGTTATTATTCAGAATTGTTAGTATTCAGAATTATTAGTATACAGAATTATTAGTATTCAGAAATATTAGTATTCAGAAATATTAGTATTCAGAATGTCGTGGAGAGTGTATTATAATTTAAGATTGTGAGTAACAATGTGGTAGTCTGATTAATGCCAATGTTGCATGTATCTCGGCTTAAGGATTGTGTAAAAGTAGCCAATTGCTTCTCGGACCTAGGTAACGTGCCAATAATGTAATCACAACATCACACAATCAATGAATCTTAATCATCATGGTCTAACAAATTATTATGCCGCCATATTAAGACTGTAGAAACATCATGGTCATCTGTACCTTTTAAATGTCATCGAGAGATTGCTGATATCAATTTGTATATCAAATGATATTAAGGTTATGGGTGTGGGATGTGTTTGCCTGCCACTTGTACTGAAAGGTGAGGTTTGATTTCCGGCCAAGGAGAAGATTTTAGTCCTAATGTGTGATTGTGAAAAGTGAAAATTCAATAACTATTTTCTTCCTTATTTCAACACGTATTCCATAACTGGTCATAAAGGGACCGTGTCACATTGCCCCTTGGACAATGCAAATGATTAAAAAAGCTTGTGGTAATGTAAAAGAAAGACCCAAAGTTACTCTTTGAAAAATGTTGGGCTTTGTGTCCATGTGACAGGTTTAGTTAAGACTTGATGTAGCCTAGATGCGCTAAAAAGATCAAAACTACAAAAAAAACCATATCAACCTTTAACACAAATTCCAAATATAAAGCTTTTTTGGGAACAAAATGATCTTGCCCTTATGAATCACAGTGAATCTGAAAAGCTAAGCTTGTACAGAAATTGTTTGACACCTGTTTATAAAGATGTAATGTTAATTCTGACAGCTGAGATATCCACTTTATGTCACAATATTGCCATAATTACAATTCTCTATTCCAATGTCATCAAAACTCTTGCTGGCCTGATATTGAATGGTGACTGACGTTTCTGCCCAGATCTTACAAATACAATGAGCCGATGCATAGCGCTGGGCACAGGTTATGTGAACTTTGCTTGCCTGAATACATTTTAGTAGGTTGTTCCTCCACTCTGTCGCTCATTTCTTTTGGGACACATTTTAAAAAATCATAATAACAAATTACACAATTATGAAAATGATTTCAATCAAGGTCAAGGACAGCTAGCTCATACTATAAATACTCCTTGGTGACTTAGCTACTGTTTAAGCTAATAATACAAATATAACCCTTGATGTATACCATCGAATTACAAAACCTAGCTCAACTTCAACTCACGGATATGGACTTTGACTTCTGCTGCTTCTTGACGATGCAGGAGTACTCAAGGTCAAGGTCGCTCTGGGGTCAACTCGACCATGCTGGTCGACCTTGACCTCCTTGTTGAAGCTCGATCGAGGCGATTTTATCCTGACTCTTTTCTTTGGTGATGACAAAGAATCTCTTCTGTCTGTTGTTTGCATTTTCTAACATAAATCACAGATTTAACGGTTTATATTCCCTGTTTTCTGTGAATGGTGCTCTGCGTGAAGTGGTTTTAGTTAGACATGCAATAAACATAGAGATGATTTGTTGTGTTTCTTGATTGTCAAGGACAATAGGTGTCATTTTACATTTCCTTTTAGCAACAAATGGAACGCAGAACCTGATCTTGTAAGGCGGATATCATTACATTAATGGAGATACGACGTCTCAATGAAAATATATCATTTGTGGTTTTTATAGAATGTCAACAAAAAAATCAATGCCCTTTGGTGTCAAATAGTATGTTCTCAGGATGAAATTTTGCAAGAAAAATAGAGTAGAATAGAATAGAATAGAATAGAATAGAATAGAATAGAATAGAATAGAATAGAATAGAATAGAATAGAATAGAATAGAATAGAATAGAATAGAAAATAGAATCGAAACGAATCAACTCAAATAGAATAGAATAGAATAGAATAGAATTGATAAGATTAAATTGACTGGAATAGAATAGAATAGAATAGAATAGCATGGATTGGAATGGATTTCAATAGATTAGATTAGATCAGATTAGAATAGATTGGAGTAGATTATAATAGAGTGGATAAGAATGTTATAGTGTAGATTAGAATATATTGGTACAGAAAGGGTAAGCTGCATGACTGGCATTTTATTGATTTGATTAATTGCAAGTTCCATAATGGTCAACATGTGATTTTGTTTGATATCATTCCAAGGTCAGATGTACATTAATAGACATGCTCTATGTTGCCCTCGTGACCAACTTCCTCGAAGTTTAAAATCAATTATTAAATTTTGAAATCGCCATCTTTGTAGCCTCCATGTTATTGATTCTTTGCAAAACTAATATGAAGATCTCATATTTTTTTTCTATTCAGACAAAAAGCAATTCTGAATGTTTTGGCGTGCACATCACTCAAATAAAACCCCAATATGAAGATTACATCTTTGTATTTTGTAAAAGTTTTTGTGTTTACAAAAAACAAAACCAAAAAAACAAAACAAAGGTGATTGTGACAAAGGTATGTTGGTTTTTTGTTGTTATAAAATAGAATCGGAGAAAACTCTTGAACTCAATTGGTATTTGAGAAAGTAACATTTACGATAAAATAGATCATTAAACATGTATGGTTAATTTTTCAAACACATATATGCCAAATTCTTGAAATTTCAGAAGAAGCATTTACCTACCACCTTTTTGTAATAATCCCAACCTACATACCTTGACGCTCTCCTTGTCATCAGCGGTATGTGAGAGACAGATAATCCCGGATTATCGCCATCACATCCTACATTAATCCACTTTAAGCACTCTTCACTAAGTGAGCTCAACCCTCAGTGTTCCAGCCATATCGTGCTTTAGACGGCGAGACGTCTCCGCCATGTTTGACAGTTCCTCTACACGGCTCTCAGGACTTTTGTAGCTTTATGTATTTCTTTATGGCATGTTGGGAGATGCTTGTCTAATTTACCTAATGGAACTGGTTTTCAACTTCAAATTGGTTTCAAGCCAATCTGATATTGGCTCAGCTGCAGTTTGACTTGTACACAGCGCTGGTCATTGAGTATTGCTAAATTACACTCACAAATGTACAAAAGTCTATCTCATCATGGACGTCCAAAGAGATACCCGAACCCAGACACAAGGGAATACTTTCCCCTCTGACTTTGTCTGTGGCTCCAGACCTAAGGGAGGATGTTCCCACCTGACATTGTCTGTGGCTCCAGACCTGAGGGAGGATGTTCCTACCTGACATGCTCTATGTTGCAAAACTAATGCTGCAAAACTAATATGAAGATCTCATCTTTTGTTTTTACATGTTCCTACCTGACATTGTCTGTGGCTCCAGACCTAAGGGAGGATGTTCCTATCTGACATTGTCTGTGCTCCAGACCTAAGGGAGGATGTTCCAACCTGACATTGTCTGTGGCTCCAGACCTAAGGGGGGATGTTCCTACCTGACATTGTCTGTGGCTCCAGACCTGAGGGAGGATGTTCCTACCTGACATTGTCTGTGCTCCAGACCTAAGGGAGGATGTTCCTACCTGACATTGTCTGTGCTCCAGACCTAAGGGAGGATGTTCCTATCTGACATTGCCTGTGGCTCCACACCTAAGGGAGGATGTTCCTACCTGACATTGTCTGTGGCTCCAGACCTAAGGGAGGATGTTCCTATCTGACATTGTCTGTGGCTCCAGACCTAAGGGAGGATGTTCCTACCTGACATTGTCTGTGCTCCAGACCTAAGGGAGGATGTTCCTACCTTACATTGTCTGTGCTCCAGACCTAAGGGAGGATGTTCCTACCTGACATTGTCTGTGCTCCAGACCTAAGGGAGGATGTTCCTATCTGACATTGCCTGTGGCTCCAGATCTAAGGGAGGATGTTCCTATCTGACATTGTCTGTGGCTCCAGACCTAAGGGAGGATGTTCCTATCTGACATTGTCTGTGGCTCCAGACCTAAGGGAGGATGTTCCTACCTGACATTGTCTGTGGCTCCAGACCTAAGGGCGGACATTCCTACCTGACATTGTCTGTGGCTCCAGACCTAAGGGAGGATGTTCCTACCTGACACTGTCTGTGGCTCCAGACCTAAGAGAGGATGTTCCTACCTGACACTGTCTGTGGCTCCAGACCTAAGGGAGGATGTTCCTACCTTACATTGCCTGTGGCTCCAGACCTGAGGGAGGATGTTTCTACCTGACATTGTCTGTGGCTCCAGACCTTAGGGAGGATGTTCCTAACTGACATTGTCTGTGCTCTAGACATAAGGTAGGATGTTCCCACCTGACATTGTCTGTGGCTCCAGACCTAAGGGAGGATGTTCCTACCTGACATTGTCTGTGGCTCCAGACCTAAGGGAGGATGTTCCTACCTGACACTGTCTGTGGCTCCAGACCTAAGGGCGGACATTCCTACCTGACATTGTCTGTGGCTCCAGACCTAAGGGGGGATGTTCCTATCAGACATTGTCTGTGGTTCCAGACCTAAGGGCGGACATTCCTACATGACATTGTCTGTGGCTCCAGACCTAAGAGAGGATGTTCCTACCTGACACTGTCTGTGGCTCCAGACCTAAGAGAGGATGTTCCTACCTGACACTGTCTGTGGCTCCAGACCTTAGGGAGGATGTTCCTATCAGACATTGTCTGTGGCTCCAGACCTAAGGGCGGACATTCCTACCTGACATTGTCTGTGGCTCCAGACCTGAGGGAGGATGTTCCTACCTGACATTGTCTGTGGCTCCAGACCTGAGGGAGGATGTTCCTACCTGACATTGTCTGTGGTTCCAGACCTAAGTTAAGATGTTCCTACCTTTTTGATGCTCCATGGTACCAGGATGAGATTCGTCTGGTTATATTCCACACAGACCCAAGTCTCGTCCTCCACTGACTCTCAGCAGGGGTTACAGACAGACCCAGGTCTCCACTTCCCATGCTGACCAATCTTCAAATGTCTCACAAATTTCCTCTTTGATTTATCGTCTTTGATTTATGCTACCATTTCAGGAATAATCAAAATCATGGAGGTTGCAAGACAGGAGATACTCGTCACACCATAAACAACTCATTGCACATCAGTAAATTGATTCATGTCATAAATCCAATGATATTGATAATGTTTGAATAAAGTTTGAATCTGGTATACATAGATATATAGTTAACAATTCAATGCATCCTGGCGTAATGACCTTAAAAGGTTTCTGGAATTGAAATTTGATTGTGAACTATGGTTATTGAAGCATAAACAGGCAGCTTGAAGATTAAAACGCTACACCGGCAGAGCGTATCTGAGGGTGGAGTTATTATTTGTAGAGTATCCCTTGATGAGAATATCCTTGCTTTTGGTACATTATCCGAGAACCTTGTTTATCTGAGGAATAGAATAACCTTGTTTTTGGTACTATATCCCAGAACCTTGTTTATCTGAGGAATAAAATAACCTTGCTTTTGGTACAATATCCTGGAACCTTGCTTATCTGAGGAATAAAATACCTTTGTTTTTGGTCAAATATCCGAGAACCTTGTTTATCTGAGGAATAAAATAACCTTGCTTTTGGTAAAATATCCTGGAACCTTGCTTATCTGAGGAATAAAATAACCTTGTTTTTGGTACTATATCCCAGAACCTTGTTTATCTGAGGAATAAAATAACCTTGCTTTTGGTACAATATCCTGGAACCTTGCTTATCTGAGGAATAAAATACCCTTGTTTTTGGTCAAATATCCGAGAACCTTGTTTATCTGAGGAATAAAATAACCTTGCTTTTGGTAAAATATCCTGGAACCTTGCTTATCTGAGGAATAAAATAACCTTGTTTTTGGTACAATATCTAAGAACATTGCTTAATAACATACCATTACAGAAGATCGAGAGGACATATATGACAAGAAGGATATATGGACAAGAAGATATGGGGAACTTTGATTGTGTTGTAATTTTAATGGGATTATTTTCAGATCACTCACAACTACCTGATAAATTCTTGAGACAAACAATCAAAAGGCTTCCTTCCCCTTCAACTTTAATGAAGCTGACATTGTGTTGACCTTGTGTTTTTCCTATTTTTGTTGCAGACAGTTTTCCATAGAGTCTTGAAGCTTTTCCTGAAAGAACCTTGTGTAATAAAGGTTTAATAAGGTTGTATTTGCTTAAGAAAATTAAGATTTTAAGGGAATCAACTACAAACTCCAGTTCCAGAAGAACGTTTGGGTATTCTGATATTCTTTAATATCTCATCATCACCAGGGACCCACCTGTGGACTAACTATATTGTCTCTTCAAAAGAATGCAAATATATAAGGTTGTGTTTGCAAACTTGGTTTTGTTTGTTTGTTTGGGGTTTTACATCACTTTCAACATTATTTCCGTGATGAGACCTATTTGTGGCAGATATAGTACTGTCTCACTGAATTGACGGTCATGTCACAGGTCCTTGACATGACAACCCACCCGGATCACAGATTTACAAGGACAACAATCTTGGCATCGGACCCACGACCTTTGGATCACCACAGAGGAACTTGTGCTAATAAGCTGGTGATCTAACCAACTGCGCCACGGCCCGTGACCCTCAAAAACGTGGTACTGACATTTAAAATGTGAACAGTTGATCTGCGTTAATATACATCTGTAAGTCTTGATGTGGATGACAGCACTATGTCTACATCTATATATGTAGGTCTTGATGTAGATGGCAGCACTATGTCTACATCTATATATGTAGGTCTTGATGTAGATGGCAGCACTATGTCTACATCTATATAAGTAGGTCTTGATATAGATGGCAACAGTATAGGCCTACATATACATCTGTATATTTTGATCCAGATGGCGGCAGAGAACACCACGACAACATAGAGTACTGCACCAGGATGTCAAGGGTGTTCAAAGTGCAGTAAATACATGTAAAACAGTGCTTGATATTTCACATAAAGGTCACTAGATCGCTCTCATGTCATCCGCATTTCAATCAGTTTTATTTATTATATTTTCGATCCACCAATGGATTTAGATACTATTAGTTTGGAAAGTATTGACTTCTGTTGGTAGTATTATCGGAATGAGCCATAACAGTCATAGTTGTGATGTATGAGACATAATTATGGAGTTTAATACATAATTGTAAGACAACTCTGGTTGTTTGTAATTGCATTAAATGCATCTATTATAGTCTTGTTATGGTATTGTTTATTGTGAAAGCATAACAGAGCATTAATAGGTTGTCAAACTTGCTCACCTTAAAGGACTATTCTAGAACTTGAAATTTAAACATTTCCGTTTTTTATTTGTGCTCAGGAAACATTATACTCTGAGGTAAAGTTGTCTCGAATTTGTCGGGAGTTTAATTATCTAAGGTATGGTTTATCTAATGTTGATGCATTGTCAATGATATACAACTCTTTCTCCATGTAGGAAAGCGAAATTCCTCACCTGAGCCAAATGACACTATAGACTGCAGATAACCTTTGAGACATTGTGCCCATGTTTCACTGATCCAGGCGGAATTACCACAACCATGTGTTCATACAACACACCAAGCTCACTTGGGTACACATCGCTTTGTCACAGAGTAATATAATTATAACTGCTTGCCAGTAATTAGACCTTGGTCAACTATTTGACCATGTGAGTTTATTTGTGTTTGTTTTTGGTTTTACATCACTTTCAACATCATTTCGTGATGAGACCTACTTGCAGCAGATATAGTGCTGCCTCGCTGAATTATCATGTCGCAGGTCCTTGACATGACAACCCACCCGGTCACAGATTTACAAGGACAAGGAGTTAACCCTTTGGCATGGGCCTCAGCTCATGTGTGAAATTGTATCATGATTCAACCGCTGCACGGCCAGGGATCGAACCCACGAACCCACGAGCTGGTGCTAATAAGGTGGCACTCTAACCAACTGCGCCACGGCCCGTGGCCTTTGACCATGTCAGACCAGAGCCAATTATGTTAGTACATAATACTTCCTTTGCCCTCTTAATGTACATAATAATAACGAGATGCACATCAAAGTAGACATTAAATGAATTAACCTGTCTCATCATTTTTATCAATCTTATAATCGAATTAACTATATTTCCATCACTATATTTTCCTGTTACTCATGGTTCTGGCGATAGGTGTCGCTAAAGCAGTCACTGGCAAAATGTTTCAACACCACCAGCTAAAAGGTCAATACCACTTAATATTCTACTCTCAAAAAGTCTTATTGTTTTGCTATTTGGTGAAATTGTCAGAAAGGTATGGCTTTCACAATGGTTTTCAATGAGACATAAGCCGATTGCAAATCACCATTAAAAACAACATAACGGAAGTGCACAAAAAAATCGAAAATGCAAAAAAAATCGAAAATGCACAAAACATCGAAGTACACAAAATATCTGAAGTGAACAGAAAAAAACTCTAAAATCCAGCCATTAATAAAAACAAGATGGCCACCGACAATCGCTCTATTATTGTAACAGCGGTCCGGGGGCCTACATTTGTGGCCTGACAGACATCCTATCCGCTCTCATGTGATTTTGGTCTGTATTAATCTACAGGCTATACATTAAGGTTTCCTATTCTGTGGTGGACTACTTCCTGTGGACTTTCCCCATAAATAGGAGATGTGAATGGAAAATAAAGCCTCAAAATTATCCACAAGACCTATTTATACTATTTATGTGATTGTATGAATTATCTTAACATAGAGATGGTTTTAACTTGTTTGTACATCAACTAAATTCTTGTCTTTATAACTCTTTTGACATGGCGCAATTAGTTAGCGCCGAAGATCATAAGCGGCAGTTCCTCTATTGTAATCCATAGGTCCTGGGTTCGATTCTCAGCCAAGCAGAGATTGCATTCATATTTCAACTTCTCGAATGAGCCAAGGCCCTTGCTTTAAGGATTAATCCATTGTAAATTTGTGACTGGTTGGATTGCTTCGTCAAGGATCTACGACATGAAAATTTTGGTGAGGCAACCCTGTATATGCTACAATTAGGTATCATAATTATATGACTACAATTATGTGAAAGTGAGGTAAGAACACCCAACAAATAAGCCAAGAAACCAAAAAAAAACCCATGTACATTTTATACGTAAATCAATAAAAGCAATCCAAAACTCACCCAATGGACTTTATCAAAGTGAGGCCTAGGTTTTTGGATAATTTTCTCTTTCTGGCAGATGGAGGAACGAGGGAGGTGGTAAGAGAGTCTCTCTGTGGGCGAATCCCTTCTAATCCACCACTTCCGGTTCCTGTATCTTTGATTTGCTTCCATAATCCAGCCATTCAGATATATGGTAATATCTTCTGATCTGTTTTATATCGATGTTTTTCAGCTTTTTTATATCAATCCAAATGTGATACAAACTGCTTAGGGATATTCTTGTTCACATACAGAAAACGATAATCTGCCTGGTATCTGTGTTGAGATAGTCCGCCTGGTATCTGTGTTGAGATTATCTGCCTGGTATATGTGTTGAGATAATCTGCCTGGTATCTGTGTCGAGATAATCCACCTGGTATCTGTGTTAAGATAATCTGCTTGGTATATGTGTTGAGATAGTCCGCCTGGTATCTGTGTTGAGATTATCTGCCTGGTATATGTGTTGAGATAATCTGCCTGGTATATGTGTTGAGATTATCTGCCTGGTATATGTGTTGAGATAATCTGCCTGGTATATGTGTTGAGATAATCTGCTTGGTATATGTGTTGAGATAATCTGCCTGGTATCTATGTTGAAATTATCCACCTGGTATCTGTGTTGAGATTATCTGCCTGGTATATGTGTTGAGATAATCTGCTTGGTATCTGTGTTGAGATAATCTGCCTGGTATCTGTGTTGATATTATCTGCCTGGTATCTGTGTTGAGATAATCTGTCTGGTATCTGGTGCTGCTCAGATATTACCCATTGACATATGAACAAAAGGAATAATATCTGAACAGCTGTCACAAATTCTAATTCACAGATAACATAGATGTATCATTATCTATGAATACAATCAATTCAGTCAACATCCAATGATGCAAAGAACTAATAAAAACCATTCACAAAATCCTCTCCGTATATACCATATAATGCAGTATATATATCACAGCTTGCAGAGCTGTCTGCTGGTCAAATGTCTCCAGTTAACTATCATAGGTTTACATGTATTGACAACATGCATTAACCAAATAAAGGCTCATGGTGCAGGACATTATTAGCCTCTCTGAATGTGAGATCTTGTTCACATTTTGTCAACATTTGTTCATATTGTATACAAATGTTGGCAGATATTGTGTCAACATTCTACTTGCTCTGACCATAACTATGTATACAAACTATTAATTATAATGCTTTATATCTGCACCTCTGGTATGAGATGAATTCAAAACCAGCACGAAGCAAGACTTCTGCATTTCCATAAGCACATATACCTGACTATGGAGGTGAAACTCTCGAGAAATCGTGGGGGATTAAAATATTGAATAGGGGAGAAGCATTCACACCTATTGTGTTGCCGGGAAAACCATTTGTGACAGTGCTAACCAAGATGGAAAAACACTAAAACATGGTGACTCTAAGTTGGTCTTTAAGACATTGTCTTTTGCTCCACACCTTAGGGAGGATGTTCCCACCTGACTCCAGAAAATTGTGAAATGGTGTTTTTACGACCCTTTCAGCAACTATGGCCATATCAGGTCGACTTTCGAGCCTTTTACCCAGTGTGAAAGTAACACTGCCGGCAGTGGGAGTCGAACCCACCACCTCCCGTCCTCCACTAATCTAACCAACAAAGGCACAGATCTACCTGACTCCAGACCCAAGGGAAATCTTTTTAAGGTATGATGTAGAAAATATTGTAGTGATGCTGATAAGGAATTATAAGTAGAAGGAAATTCCCTAGCCAAGTCGACAAAGCTGAAATTTTAAGAGATAAAACAAATCACTGAATTTGTAAAATGGCGAATCTAAGTTGGAGGGATAGAAAATAAGTTTAATTGAAATGTAAAAGCTGAGAGAGTAAACTTTGAATAGTGTTATTTGTAAAACAAACTGTAAAATTGAACAAGGGTAAAATTTTGTTGAATGTGATTGGGATAAAATGTCATTTGGACAGATATTTTTTCCTTCCGTTAAAGTTGGTGAAAGACAATAAACATTCAAATACACAATTCACATTCAGCAAATTGATTTGTATCATGATATTAGGCACAACATTTGAATCTGATAGAGATAAATATATAGTTAGCATATCAAACCCTTTAAGCATTATGGCTATTATAGGTACACTGCACACTGTTTCTGTTTGCTTTGTTTGTATTCTGTCCAGAAATATTGATATTAACATTGTATAGATATTTGCAAGTGGCATCACCCTGTCAACACAAGCATTGGTTCACAGTCGCCAGTCCATTCTGAACAGCTTGAAATAATGTGTTGTAATAGCTTATATTCTTTTCCTATTTAAGATTTCCAACGTATATTTCTAAACCACGTACCTATTATTCCAATTAATTGTTTTTCAAAGCACTTGTGTCATTTCTTTTTTTGCTCCACCATAAAACTATCAATGCTATAGATAGGGTTAGGTCCACATACCTTGTGATCCCCGACGGCGGCTGTTGATTCTTTGTAGGGGCACTGACTAAAGACATTTGTGAAGCCCTCCTTTGTGGCTTTTTAAATTGTGATTCTGTCCCACCTTTTGCTATGATTTTACTCATATCTGTTTATACGATAGTTCTGTCTAGTGTTTAATATTCAGTAAGGTATTTTGTGCCTTATGTTTCAATTTCTTTAATGTTTGTTTATGTATGTTGCGATTTAAGATGTGAACATATCGAAATGAATTCAGCTCTAAAATCTTTTTTATTGGCCAGACGAAAACGGCTTAAGAGGGCAAATCTGACTTACCTTTTCTTATCTGAACCAAACATCTGCTAATTGAATTATAATACAATGGAATCGAACTCCACTTCAGAAGTGAAGTGCTTGACACAATGTGATCATATCAAAGCATGGACCTTAATAGTGGCCGATCATATTAGGAGTAATCACCGCCTGTGCATAGCTCCTGCTGTCAGGGTTTGTGGAGACAGGCCACAGGGGTTAAGGAAAGTTTCACTCAATGTTATTCAGGGGAGGCAAGCTTTGTAAATACTTTAATCAGGGGAACATATATAGTCACCAATTACACAGCTTTGGCGAATGAATAAGCCCTGAATATTTTGCTTAATTCTAATGTGACTGTTTTTCTTTTGTGAAAATGATATTGACAAAATTAATACCAAAATAATTAGTTTTCATTCATCAAAATTAACTAACATTAAAGAACTAAGATATTTTATATATATATATATATATATATATATATATATATATATATATATTTATTCTATGATCACTGTGTATTCTGTGCTGTGATTGGTCAATTCCTGGTCACGTGAGCTTCTCTAAATTGTTGTATTGACCAGATGCATTATATTGCACGTCAATATACTTTCCACTGCACTGATGGGGAATTCCATGACGTCACCATACAGACAAACTCGTCCTTTTCAGTTCTCACTTTTAGAATTAAACCAACAATGGCAGTAATTAACACAGTGATCATAGAATAAAACAAATATGTACCTGGGTGTCGTGCAATATGACTTTTTATGGACCTTTTAAGGTCCATAAAAAGTCATATTGCACTCCACCCAGGTCCATATTTGTATAATATATATATATATATATATATATATATATATATATATATATATATATATATATATATATATATATATATATATATATATATATATATATATATATATATATATATATATATATATATATATATTTATTTATATATATATATATATATATATATATATATATATATATATATATATATATATATATATATATTTATATATATATACATAATAATAATGTTTTACCTATTCCAATCTATTTATCTTAATGGTATTCCTTATTTATCTTACTGGTATATATATACATATATATTATATATATATATTCTATATATATATATATATCTATATATATATGTATATATATATATATATATATATATATATATATATATATATATATATATATATAGATTGGAATAGGTAAAACATTATTATTATTATGCGAGATGATGTGCGCATGTCAGCAAGAAACACGGTCAACTATATTATCGTAAAATTGACCCAATCAATAAACAGCTAGCCTTACACACAGTACAACAGGATTTTATCCAACTGAATATTTAGTGTCTTTATTCTGCTATAAAATAACAATGTTGACCAAATGATTACTGCTATAATCGCTATAATCATATAACCAGATATATTTAAACATGTGCTAAATGTTTCTGATATAACCTGCTTGGTTTATGGTACAATCCAATCTATATGGTTTATGGTAAATGTTGCTATGTTGTGATATAAGAATATTTCACATCACAAGATTCATGTATGGTTTTAGTGACAGATAGATTATCGGTGTGTGTGTACTCTGGAGGCAGGTGAGGACATCTAACTGTCATGACACCCCAGATGAGCTCTCATAAATACAATCTTATTCTTTGTGTGCAAACACTTGAGGTCAACTTCCGTCTCATAACTTTCAATATTCTTATCACCTTGTCGATATATACGTGAAGAAGCTTTCATTTCAAACAAATATTAATCAACTCCAATAATAAAGTGGACAATAATAAGTGGACAATAATAAGAAGACAATAATAAGTGGACAATAGTAAGAGGACAATAAAAAGTGGACAAGAAAGACAAAGGTCCAAGTTATGGCTTAACGTTAAAACTAATCTTTTTCATATCTGTTACTTAGTAACGCGTTCAATAATCAACCACTTTAGTTTATTTTGTTTGATTTATCGAAACAGCCGGCCGATTTAAAGATGTTTAGAAAGTAACCAACATAAGAAAGAGCAGAAAATGTGTTCCAGTGGTAGGCTCCCATGATGTAAAATCTAACTTGTTTTGATGTTTCTCATGCATCGTGATCAACTAATATTACAGAGAGCATTTTGCTCATAAGACCTATCAATGGTACATTTCAAGCTTTCATGAAAATAGATTTTCAAATATTTGTACCCTAAACTTTGTAATCTAATATTACCCATTATATTTCCACTACAGAGATTTCTGTGCGATTTGAAAGTAGATGAGTCTTCTGCTAAAATTCAAATCATCCTTTGAACCATTTGCTCTCATGAAAATTGATTTTGGTTTGGTTTGGGGTTTTACATCACTTTTAACATTATTTCAGTTATTTCGTGATGAGACCTACTTGTAGCAGATATAGTGCTGCCTCACTGAATTGTCATGTCGCAGGTCATTGACATGACAACCCACCCGGTCACAGATTTACAAGGACAACGGGTTAACCCTTTGGCACAGGCCTCAGCTCATGTGGGAAATTGTATCATGAGTTCAATCCCGGCACGGCCGGGGTTCGAACCCACGACCTTTGGATCACCACAGAGGAACTGGTGCTAATAAGCTGGCGCCCTAACTCATGAAAATTGAAGCTTTCATAAACTAGATTGATAATAGTATATATTATACACCATAATACTTGATATGAATTTAATCTATAGGCTAGAATTGAAGGAAATGTTTCTAACTTATGACATCTGAATTGCAGAAGGAACTAAGTTACAAAATAGTATTCACCACACACTGAATATAGTTAGACTTATTCATAGATATAAACTGCCTGTACTAATATGTACCAAACTGTTGTGTTAGCAACATGGGAGAAAAAGGGTAAATAGATTGTTAAGTTACTCACTCCTCTATCTGATCTTTGAGATCTAGCGCGGTTAGAGACTGGTAGAACTGGTACTGTTCCCTGGGGTTCAGGGTGGTGCAGTACTGGTAGAAGTACTGGTTTTCTACTGCACTGAGAGCAGCAAACAAAGGGTTAAACTGCTGGTCCAGGATCCAGAAAGGGGAGAGAAGCTGGTAGGTTCCATCTCGTCTCTCTCTGGAATGAGTGACCCCCTCTCTCCTGGATACGCTACTGGCCTTCCTGGTTTTACCACTTCCGGTTTTGTCAGAGTGTGAGGCTTTCCTGGAGGGTGAGGAGGAGGAGGAGGGGGGATAATCCAGCTCTGACTCAGACCTGCGAGTACTACTCAATGAGTCACTAACAGCCAGGTCTGACTTCCTCCTCGCGGTCACGAGTTCAGTTCCGGAATCTGACTTTCTCTGCCTTGGTGAAGTGTCTCTGGTAGATCTCCTTCTTGGCGTCATATCCAAATCCGATTTCCTCCTAGATGCCATTTTATATACCGGTCACATTTAATATCCACACGATACTATAGGTTCCTTGGATTGCTATGTTACTGTAACTGACATGGCCATATATCCCAGGGATCACATTTATTTGTTCATATCACAAGTTAAGAAATTAATAATCATATTCTAAATAGGCATCTAGTGTTACTTGTGATATGATCAAATAAACGTTCATCAAAATCACCATTTGGTCATCTAATGTTGATCTATGATGTTAATATGTTTGTCATGTTCTGATGATATCAAGTGAACATGAAGGTGTCCCTGACAATTTCTCTGATTGCAGACACTTTTGACAAGTAAATGTGCTCTTCAAATATGACATATGAGATAAGACAGGGCCTCTTCTCCTTGTAGTAGATGTGCAGTTGATAAAGCATTTAAGGGATGTGAGGTTGTCAGGTATCCTCACCCAAGGCTTCTCAATCATCACTCTCACCATAATGAAAATTATGTTTGACAAAAAAAAAACAAATAGTTACACTGCGGTTTTTGGTATTGAAATTCCATATTGCATTTTAGACAGTGATATTCGGATATTGATTGGATTGGAAACATTCTGTGAGAAATGCCTTTTTACCGTTACGATACATACATGTAGTGGAATACAAGATTAACAAAATAGAGTAAAAAAAATGGTTTGATTACATCATCGATTTTGATTTTTAGTTCATGTTCAGGCTGTCACAAATAAGATGCCTTTACCATTATTGAATGGCGATCACGATGACCAACAACTGACCTTTTCCATTTTGATCACTCGTCGGTTAACCTTTTAATGGTTTAAGTCTCAGTTTTTATCATCCTTCACATTGAAGTATAGGCAACTTAAATACAAGAATTGCATTTACTAAAATACAGGAATTGTATTTACCCAAAACCATAAATATCTCTTTGGGATATTCTCCATGTTCTTTTCTTACTGTTTACCTGATCAATAAAAATATCAATCAAAACGGTTTCGTTTTGTCAGTATCAATATTGTATTAAAATATCGATTTGTTATGAGAGAGATATTCCTCAGACTATTACTATTTCAATATCAAGAGAGACAATGACTGGAAGTGAAAGGTATAGACACTGGTAAAGAGGTTTATACTGTAATCTTAACAGACCAACTGGTGGAGACATTCGTGCCGGAAACTACAGATTATTCATTTACCACACACATATTGTCCAACATCGTCTTGTTGTGAATCTAATCCTTTACAGATCAGAGAAGATAAGATCCTGATATTATTTAAATATACGTAAATGTATGTATCCTGTACAATATGTTCAAAATATGTTCAGAATTTGGAGAATTTATGTAACTAGGTTATTTTTACCTCCTTATAGCATAACAGAAATTGACATTTGTGAGTTGGATAGGGCATGACCTTAAATGCATTAAATACTGTACTGACTTCAGTCAGAGACATTTAAAACAGAGATTAGAAACAAGCTCTTCATTATCGCTCAGGTGAAGCGATCTCGTGGTGACGCTACCGTGACCACTTCCTGTTTCCCACATTTGGCCATTTGGCCAGCTTGTCAAGGGAATTTTCACTGTTTTTTGTACAAATGAACCATGTCATCGTTTTTGGATCATCATGTTGACATTAAGTGGAAGCAGTAGATTATAATCTGTTTTATAGCATTTTGATGGAGAACTGTGTTGTAATTTGTGCAAAAATGATTGCGCGAGACCATGTGAGAGTTGGATGGTGCACCGTGCTGACACCTAGTGGCAGACCTGCTCTTTCCAATCTCTCTGTAAATATCTCTGTTTTAGTTGGCATTCAAAGGTTTTCATGTGCATATGTAATTGTGCATATGTTATTGTCACATGACATCAGTTTGTTTAGGATTTTACATCAGTTTTGACATTGTAATGTGGTTTTTTATTATCATGAGACTGTATAGATGTTCAGATATCCAAAGACAAAACCTGGTATGTTTTTGTCAGTAACATGTCATATGT
This sequence comes from Amphiduros pacificus, assembly GCA_949316495.1. Taxonomy (NCBI): domain Eukaryota; kingdom Metazoa; phylum Annelida; class Polychaeta; order Phyllodocida; family Hesionidae; genus Amphiduros; species Amphiduros pacificus. The sequence continues at coordinate 10,656,933 of OX439007.1, read as the reverse complement.
TTCAAACTATCATATTTTGTTTATTTTTGGGTTTTACATCACTTTCAACATTATTTCAGTTATTTTGTGATGAGACCTACTTGTAGCAGATATAGTGCTGCCTCACTAAGTTCTCATGTTGCAGGTCCTTGACATGACAACCCACCTGGTCACAGATTTACAAGGACAACGGGTTAACCCTTTAGCATGGGCCTCAGGTCATGTGTGAAATTGCATCATGGTTTCAATCTCAGAATGGCCGAGGATCGATCCCACAACCTTTGGATCACCACAGAGGAACTGGTGCTAATAAGCTGGCGCTCTTACCAACTGCGCCATGGCCCATGGTACACCTGACATCAGCACACAAATGTGATTGGTCAAGAGGTAACAGGTCATTATAGACATCACAGGGGTGCAGGTCTTGCGTTTTCCCCCAGGGCTGGATGTTCGATGTCAGACTGCTTAAGCTATGGAGCAAACACATATTGTCGCCCAGTGTCGGCCATGCACAGGTTCATTTATACTACCAGGTGGCACTTTAAGAATAGAACGTGGTAGACCATGATCTCATTTATGTCACGTTTACTTCGAGACTTTGACAAGAATGGATTGTTTTAATCTGATATTTTTATGCAAATGATAAGCGATCTGGATTAATTTTTAAATCAACACAAATTCATATACAATGTATCTATCGTGCAAGTGACTCAAATACTCAGGTTCGGCTGTGAAGAACTGGTCCCTGTTTACCTTTTTATCAGGAATTACATTGGAGATATTGCTTGTAAGCATCTGCATGCCAATTCAATTTGTTAGTATTAACGACCTTTACCGCACTATTTAGGCTGTACATATTAGCTAAGATAAAACAATGCCACCGTGACTCAATGCCCTACTCTTTTCCAAAAAGTGTCAGAATGAAAAAAAAACTCAAACCTTGTGGCTTGGGTTAGTCTGAACTAGAGATTCATTAGTTCTATATAAAGCTCAGTGTTGCAGAGATTGTTCCTCTCCAGAAATAATGCCTCAAAAGACAGCATGCACACAAGCCCAAATAGACCCTTATTTATCAAGAACTTGATTTTGTACTCACTCCATTTCTTTGGTCTTTGCAATGAGTTGAGCAATCTTGCCCGGTAGTCTGGGACCCTTTTCCTCCCCATCTGCCGTGGAACTTCCAACCTTCAGCTTGCTCACTAAACCTGCAAACTTGCTGCTGCCACCGCTCCCTCTAGCGGACTCTGAAGACGTTTGAGCTTCCTCGCTTTGTAAAGATGGAAAACGAGGTTCAGGTAAAACAAATTATCAACAAATAATATAGGTAGATCTAGATAACTATATTTTGCTGGATGGAAATTGATCAATTAAGGTTAGTTGATACATAAATCAAAATGTATTTTTATTTTTTATCGCTATACTGTATGGTACATATCTCGAGACCTCATCTTTGGCCATGCAATCTGATGTTTTATCAATTAAAGTGTAGCTTGTAAAATCCTAGTCTCACTGAGAGGTTTATTTAGTGACCTTGTTTTAAACCTGAGTTTGACCAGGTCTATGAACACATAGAGTTAGGTCGGTTGTGCATTTTCTGGAACTGTACTTTGGATAAAATCATAAATAAATTGCCTCAAAATATCTTAAGGGCCTAACATTGAGGGTCAGAAAAACAGAGTTGAAACTTTGTGAGCTTATGTTGTGATTTTAGTTTAGCAGAACCGACATGGCAAAGGTCAAACATTTGCTTTGCTATTAAAGCTTATCAGATTTCAGAGTCAATATTCAGTCAGGTCCGGGACAAACATAATATGCAATGGGAGTGTCATTGTCACTTTCACATTTGCAGATTTCACGGGTAAAGTTGAAAATCGTTATTGCTTCAATCATTGTAAGACCTGTTGATTGTAAGACCTGAAGATTAATTACTGTTACTATATTTTCCCATACATTAAGAGAATATGCATACAATACCAGATTCTCTGTAATTGTAACAATAGAGCAGATATTATTTTTATTTGTATTGTATATTTACTTGCATATTTGACATAATACATACATGTTTATAAATATGTGAGACCGTGTATGTGTATGTGTGTGTATGTGTGTGCTGTGTATGTGAACAAATTTATGAGATAGGTTTAGTCAAACTGTCTTATTATTTAGATTTTCATTTTTGCCAGATGGATTATATTTGCAAGATGATTATTGTATCTTGGAGACACATCATATATAGGTAGTAAATGATTGTCTGTAAATACTGGTTTTAAATAACTTGTTGGGGACAAAGTACTATGAACATGAAGATGGTATTGTCCAAAATCACCATTAACCAGTCTTTTTAGAACTTTATCTTAGTTGTGATGAATTCAAACAAAATGTAACGTCTATGTACTTTTTCTACCGAGAAAGGCCTATTACCTACCTGAACTGTGCTTTGCGGCTATCATGGTAACATGGCACACATTCAGGTGATTGAAAAATGTTCAGGTATGATGCCATATCAAATAGATTGAGAAACCTCTTTCAATTTGTATTAATGGCAAAATCATATACCATCTACAGTCGGGTCATTGTACCGAAGAAATTTAAGAAAGCCATTATATTAAGAAAATGAACAAGACATGTCCAATGATTTCGTGGTTAGCATGTTTGGTTTACCATCCAGATGTTATGAGTTTAAACCCTACAGTTTGAAGGACTGTTTTCTTACCTTTGGCCATCTGGTTATGAAATGTTAAGGTTGCGATAAATGAATAATATTGTCCCCCAGAATATTCAGTCCTTGGACTAGCACCTTTACCAACAATATAACTCATAAATATAAATCCTACATCCTACATCACGACACAATGAACCGAGAGAACTTAAGTATAGAAATACAAGAATGAAAACAGTGAAACCCTTTTTTTCCTAAGGATGGTTGAAAATGATATAATTCAGTATTGCTTTTAAAGAAAAATTGATCTGTGCTTAGTGGAACAGAAATGGATTCAGATCCGGTTCCAACTGACTAAAGTTGACACTTTTCCTTTAAGACTGTGACAGGTGCCCTCTCATTCTAGTTCAAGTTAAGGCTTCCCTTTTGAAAATCGTTTTATATATAATCAAGAGCCCCGTCAAGACTGACTAACTTATTCTAACCTCTCAGATCTCTGCACTAAATGTATTTAAGGATTTATGATTAAGTGTAGTTGAAGTAAATTATTTGCCTCAATATTGACTTAAAAGTTTAGGTAACATGTTTACATTAAGATTAACAGTAAACAAGTTATAAGTCACTTTGCCTTCCCACACTTGAACATTAAATTACATCCCTTCACTTAACCATAAACATGCTTTTATATATACTGCTAAACGACTTCAAATCTTAATTATTAATACGAATATATTTATATTTCTAATATATGTTTGTTGCAATCATTTTAGTTTAATCATTTTAGTGCACTTCTTGAAATATATGCTCTTGAATTTTTAAATATTTCAAAGATTAAACAGTTGGTATATTTTGCGTTATTGTTAAAAAACCGTTTCCAATTATATACGCTGTAGTGCTCATGTTTTTTTTCCGAATTAGAAATGTTTATCATTAAATGAGTTTCCCGCAATTGAAATAAAGATATAAAATAATAATAAAAAAACTAACCTCTTTTTAAGGCCAGCTGCCTTAGATGCCAGACTCTTAAAACTTTTCATTTTCTTAAGATATTCATATAGACCTAGTTCAGATAATCCCTGTAATTAGTAACATGGCATGCAACCTTTCTCATGTCTGAAACACTCTCATCCTAGAACTCCCGGTGACCACCTTCATGTCACAAATACTTCAATTGAATTAGCAAGCGCGCTCTATATCGCGTCTAAGAGGTTACCCAAACACCCTGGGTAATGTGTTTTGGCTGGGCTTGGCCTTATACCCTTGTGTTCCCATTAAGTGATCCGATCAGGACCTCCCTCAGTATTGGTCTCCAGCGCCAATGTATCTGTGAATGGGATCAGGTCATGCTATCTATATTTTCAATTAACTCATAAAAGTTTCACGATTCTTTATACTGGTTTTCATAAAAGACCACATGAGATGATGAAATGCGAAGATCTGTTGTTTTGTGAACATTACAATTCTATCGCAGACTAAAGTTGATTAGCTGAACTGAAGTTAATCAATAAATAAACATTGTTCATTGCAGTAAAATGACTTTTGATTGGATGATTCTATCTTGATGGAATCGATATACATTATACATCATACATTTGTTATTTTCAAATTCGTTTCCAGACCATAAGTTAAAATGTCCAATATCTTTAGAAATAAGGTACTGAAGTAAATTCTGGAATAAAGTGTATAGACATATTCTCTGAAAGAAGATTCAAGCTTTGTATGGGTTACATAAGACAAAGGAGCAGAATGAAGCATACTTTGTTGTAGGTATCTATGACAAAAGAGTAGTGTAAAAGAAAAAATGTAACCATGATAATGGCACAGTTTAAAATGAGAGGTGTAGTATTGTACAGGCATGTAGGTATCTGAAAAGACTAATTTAGAGGAATTGTGGAAACTGAGGTAATGCACAGTTTTATAACCTCACAAGCAATTTTACAGAGTTTTGGGGGTATGCTTAAATGATATGTGGCCAGGTAACTGTGATACAAGCAAGCTATCTCATTAAAATCAACAAAAATACACTGATCATGGTTATTGTGATAAGTGCCAAGTACTGCCTGTACTCATTCGACCACTAAGGTGGCCACATGTATTCAATCATGTGACCTCTATTGAGGTCTGTCTGGGTGTAAGGCCTGAACCATTGGACATATATGAATGGTCAAACAGTTCTCTGTAAACCAAATCACTCCATTGTCCCAATTTGAAGGCGCCCCACTGTTAGCAAGACTTTATCAAGAAGGTGCTTGCATTAGATGACTGGTCAGCAAAACAAAGTTTGTTGACAATGTATCCAGTGGATGATTTGAATTTTAGCAGAGGACTCACCCAATTTCAAATGGCACAGAAAGTGATGTGGGGGAAATATGATGGTTATGATATTTGATTGTATAGTTTAGGGTATAGCCATCTATATTATGCAAGTAAAAGGTGCTTGAAAACCTCATTTCATCAATGCTCTAACTCTTAGCTGTGCAGTAACAGTACAGTAGTCATTTTTTGCCACGGGAGGTAGAACCGTGATGCCCTGCATACATTGCCCAATATTACACATTGATCTAAAATAGAAGCAGTATTCTCAGTTATTTGTTCTGGTTTTTGTTTGTTTGGGGATTTACATCACTTTCAACATTATTTCAGTGATTTCGTGACGAGAACGCTCATATTGTATTGTCATTAAATGCTTTTTCCACCAGTTTTAAAAATACTTTGTGGGGATGCGGCAGTTGTGTACATGGACAAATGTCTCGGAACACCTGCAGGGTGAGGGGCGCTCTTGAACAATCGAGGAGAGAGTGGGACCAAAATAGAATGAGTCAATACAGATTGCGTTACAAACTTTGTAATAATAATCTTTGAAGATTTGTTCATGCACAAAAAGTCCACTAGGTACAAGGAACATCACATTAATGTGGTGAATACGTAAAATTGGTGTTCGTTCAGCATTCGGCTGGCCTATTTGGCTAAGCGTGACAGGGTCATGTGTAATTGAACACAGATGAATAATGAGTTATCGTTGTTCATGTGTGACAAAGTATTTGTAATCGTTCAACATGCAATTAGCGCTTTCCCTAGTATGGACTTGGGGAGTAATTTACTCGTGCAGGTTTATACCAATCACTCACTATTTGAATTGAGTATCCATGCATCACCTTCAACCACTACATTACACTACCAACACTTTATTTTGTCCACCTTTATGTTTCATTTTATTTCATTTTATTGAGCGTGTTGCATACTGGGTCCAAATATGGATTCTTCATTCCGCGCCATTAAGTTATGGATTAAAGAATTGAAAATGTAGATAAATGAAAGTAGTGTAAAAAGATAAAATAAACAATGACACTGCAATCAATGCCAAATAAAATAGAACTATGATTAACAAGTTAATGCAAACAAATGATAAACATCGCACTTTAAAAGACACATATTACTCCTTTTGATCATTACATATAAGGGTTTTGTGAACCATTATCAAAACTGAAACTGTGGCCAAGATCCAACATCCCTGTCAAACTTGGAAAGCCTATTTCTATCCATATCATGTCTTTGTTTATTACATAGGAACAAATGTTTTCTCGAATTACCTCCATAATTCCGATCTAATATATGGCAGAATCTAAAACATGTTAGTCATAGGCAATCTTGATATGAAATTGATGAAAACACACAAGAAATTGCTTGAAACATACAAATATAATTTTATTCTTTATACAGGAACTACATTTTTTGTGAAATAAATCTTCATTATCAACATTAAAATTGTCCACAGTCTGAGAGATAAAGGTACTCACATGATTTGCATAATTATTACCAGTATTATCAATGTCACAGTCCATAATGTATGTTTCACAACATGTTCCATTGTGCACCTGATGTATATTTCCCCAGCTGCACACATCACGTTCGTTGACAAATAAGGATGTATATGATGCATATGAACAGATTCCATATTAATCCCATTCTCTGCAGAACAAATAATATCCTCAAGACGAGCCTTTTTGACTGGCATATCATGAGTCTGGGTATCTATTTTACTACTTAATCTATTCTCAATGTTTAAGGTCCCTTCTTTAGCATCAATAGATTCAGTACAAGTAGGATGTACCAATGCATGGATGGTATCAGAAATGTACTGAATTGCACATTGTTACGAAGTTCACGTTATGGAGAAGAGAACAGCTTCACTTCTTCATATTTGTAGCCTGACTAGCCAATATATATATATATATATATATATATATATATATATATATATATATATATATATATATATATATATATATATATATATATATATATATATATATATATATATATATATATATATATATATATATATATATATATATATATATATATATATATATATATATATATATATATATATATATATATATATATATATATATATATATATATATATATATATATATATATATATATATACATATATATATATATATATATATATATATATATATACATATATATTTATATATATATATTTATATATATTAATATTTGTTGCCAATGACTTCATATCATATCACAGGTCAAAGTGAAGTGATATCCTTGATTCCACCATTCATCAAAATGTGATAACAATTCAAAGGGATATGCAGAACAACTTTTTTTTATATTAGGAATATGTTGTCTATCAGAAACTAATGTGCTTATGCATGCATTGTGTCCTGCTCACTGAAAACAAAAGAAATGTTTTTTTTTGCAATTTGTGAATGAAATAATGCCCCATACTATGTCTCAGAGCTAATGTCCCAGAATATATTTTCCTCAATTTCATATTTTGTGGTCAAGTCAGCTAGAAGACGACCTTTGTTTTGCATTAGCATAGAGGCATACTAGCGCAAACCATATCCTTTGATAACAATCACGAAACACTAGTTTGTGTGAGAAATAACAGCAGCAGACATTTACCTCTCTTATTTAGTTGTTGTCCTTTTATGTATATGTGCAAAAAATTACAAAGGAACAATTGGCAATATATTAGTAAGCATATTATCAATGTGGTCACCTATTCCAAACACCAAATAGTTTTCTTTATCCTGTAAGAATTGAAATGGACGGAATTTTAACAAAAGTAAAGCCTATATTTATATACTGCTGATTTTAGACAATATCTGTTCATAGTGGTTGATGGTAACTGGCCAGGATTCAAAATGGAAATCCCTGGTTCTAAAGATGAATATTCTACCAATTGAGCTATTTCGGCCAGACATTTTCTCTTGTATGAATTATTTGCTACAATTTAAAATGAAATTTATCTTCATTTTCTTTTCCAATGTCACTTTACATATATTGCCATTGTGTCTGCTAGGCCAACATTATCTGAAAAGAATATAACCAAATTACAATAACTTTGTGAAAATGCACATTTTTATTGCCCATCCTTTAAAATTAAAACTATAAATGAGAATATCATAAGTAAATGAATTAAAATATTTAAGAACAAGTATTATCAATATTATACCTTCATTTCCAGTACACCATGCATCATATAAATTGGTTTTGGGTATACCACTAGTTATGGAACTCCCAGTCTTGCAGGCATGTAATTTGACTATTTCTGATATCCAAGCATCTATACAGCAGTCTATTACCATTCCATTATTAGTGTCAGCCGTAAATTCAGAAGAACTATAGATCCTCTCACCCAGAGATTGACAAGTGTGGAGAGCATCATCATAGGTATGTGAATAGAAATATCCAAATCTAGTTACCATATGTGGGCCTTGAATATCAATAAAGTTGTAATAAAATTGAGATTTAAACTTTTCACTCCAACATTTAAATAACAATCTAACTAAAAGCTGTTATTGTACAAATTATGTTAAATGCACATATTTTGAAATAATTGGATGCGACTCTCTAGTCTTAGTTCTAATCAAAATTAGCACATTCAAATGATTACTTAGTTGGGTGGAAAATAATGCAAAATAAAATGTATTGTTTGAAATTGCTACAATGAAAAAAACAAGGTTTTTGAAGTTTAAACTGAAAAGCTGTTCTTATATTCACATATAAATGGTCGTTATCTCAATCAACATTTAGCTTGATTGTTATTACTTTCTCCCAAGAACAATTACTTAGGGATATTAAAAGATTAATATTTTTTGCATGTGACCCTTTGCTGACAATATGAAATGTTGGTGAACAACTTTAATTTATTTATTTAGCAATATATATGCTTGAAAATCACATGTCCATTAATCTTAGACTCTTGACAATATCATTTCTTTTTAAATCGTAAAGAAAGATATCATTTTGATTTTCATGAAAACTGTAAATGATGCAATATGGCTGCTGATAAAAATTTATTTTACATACTTGCAGTTGCAAGAACTGATGCAGTTTTGCGTTTACTGTATGTGAGTAGAGGCCGAGGCAATTGCTCAGGAGTCCTATCAAAACAGGTTGAATTGTCTTGAGCCTCTGTGACACTCATCCATCCCCCTTCATCCTCTGCACGGTAAGTGGTATAAACTTTATTGATCATAAAACTTCGAACACCAAAACCAAGCTGATTCCTATAAAGAAGAAAATAGGAACAGTGATTTTTAAATCGTTTATTTTCAAACTAACAATTGAAAAATTGTGATCTGATAAGTAACATAGATGAGAAGGGAGATGAGTTAAGATTTAGACATCTCAATATGAATAATCCATTATTCATTTCACAAGAATGTTGATATATTTGTCAAATCATGAAATTAGATATTACTTAAAACCTGTATTACAATGTTCCAGCTAACTAAGAGAAAGGTCTGTTTTATATCTGAACCTTTGTTAGCCAAAGTATAACCATTTTTCTGCACCAAAAAAATGATCTCAGAACAGATAGAAACCTGTCACTGGGACTCAACCTCCAACTTTTTTTGAAGAGTGACTGGTGATGATTCTTTTGCATTGCCACATAGACGTGATAACACAAACCACAGCCTTTGTAGAATATTCATGACGCACTGGCTGGAGTGATTAATAAACCAAAAGCTAAATGTATATTTTTCTTGACCAAAAGATCAGGACCTCAAACATAGGAGACAGGTGTCTTACCAACTGAGTCACTTCCAGTTATAAGACTATTATAAAAAAAGGTTAATTTCAAAAGTCTCAGGATTATTATAAGCCTCTATTTTTCTATTGGAGAACAAAATAGATAATCTGATTCCCTTATTTCAAAGTAAATATTGAGAATATTAGTCCAAAGTTGTTTAGAAATCTTCTCATTTGGTCCTACAATCTGCAGAACATTTTCCATCTTAACATTCTTTCTTGATAAAACAGACATTTCAGTTGTGATATGTAACTAGACTCCTGTTTTAGTTAAAAAGATGTCAATACAATTTCTTGTTTTGGCAGCTCAGCAGATTTCCCATAGTTTTTATGTTCTATTTTGAGGTAAGAAGAAAGCAATTCCCAAAGAAAATAATAGAAAAACACCAACACACATTAATTGCCTAAGATAAAATGAGAGATATTTATATTGATATCACTATGTCGCAGATCACTGAAATCTTCATTTTACCTACAGGTTATAAAAAGCCTTCTTTTACATATTGCATTACCTAAGAGTGTAGAATTACTTATAATAACTTGAAAATGCATGTTGATACTGAATGACCTCGAACCTGCATGTTATTTTATCATTCATAGATGCTATATATTTGATGATACAAAGCTTAGTAGATTGAAAGATAATTAAAAAAAATAACCATTAAAAGATCTATAAGGGTGATAGCATGATATATACAATACGATATATATTTTGAAAGTCGCTCAGTGCTTAATATGGCATAAAGATAAACCCTGTTATTCAAAATATGGTAAGAAAGTTGCCTTTTTTAAATCAATTTGTTTTTTGTAGGAAATTTGTGAGACATTTCGAGACTCAAACAAGATATTTTGTCTTCACAATAGTAATCAATAAATGGTAACAAACATATTTACCAATCCCCATTTATTGCAAAGTAGAGAGGACTGCTGTCAATCTCATCATACAGATCTTCCCATGGAATAGCACTGTTTCTATTTAATCGTTCAGAAGAAAACCAGTTGAATTTGTTGCTGCCTTGCGCATCAAAATGAAGGCTAAAGATGTTTTCTTCATCTTTAGAGTATGTAACACGCACCTATTGAGAGCATATAATAGATAAAACAACATATAATATATAAGATACATACAAAATATATAGGCATTCATATTAGGATATTATCCAAAAAGAATAGCATAACATTATTGACAAAAAAGTGACAAAATGGTAGTGTATAACATTGTTTTAATTCAAATATATGCATCAGAGACGGGAGAAGAAAATATATATCATTTTTAATAATTTGCATGATTTGTTTTTTTTCCTTAAAGAGAATATGCATGAATCTGAAGGTAGAATGCTTTGATAGGGAATAGTCGTTGGGGATAAAAAAATAAAAGCATGGGAGTCTATTGGAGTACATCTTGTCATTTTCAGAACAAGATTTCCACAACCCTTTCAGAAACAATTATTAACAATATTAGGTCAACATTCAAGCCAATTTAACAAAAGAATTCAAAGTAACACTGGTGATAGTGTGAGTTGAACCCCCCACCTTCCATCCTCCTGTCATATATCCAACAAAGGGCACAGATCCATTATTCTAATTCTATGCCAGTGGGACTGGGTTAGTGTTAATTGTTGAAAAAGATAAACATATTAAGATTCAAATGATTGGCTAATTTGACTGAAATGTTTCATGGATATTTGATATATGATACTTTATATATGATTTATGATGTAATGTCCCTTTATCTGGTAGTTATTACTTCAATTAGTAATTGTTTCAAATTATATCAAAGCTTTAAATGAATAATTATTTCTCAGCATATATTTTCAATACAAGATTATAACCCAAAGATAAGTTACTTGTTGGATATTGCTGTTTTGCCAGTTCTCAACAATGGGATCTTTAAAGTTTTGATGGCAAATTTTCCAGGGAGTTTTGTTGCATTCATCAATAACTTGGTTGTAAGATGTATCAGTCCATAGGTCAGACACAGGATTACCAGTTCCAGCACTGACTTTGAAGGCCAATTTCCAATCTGAAAGTGTAAAAGGTACATATCAATAATAAACTGTTAATATAATATCTATGATATTTTAGTTGTGTTTAGTTGTATCCACATCATATCTCAAAATATATCTTTTCTGGAAGCACATAAACATTCAGAAATAAAGAAATAAAACAACATAGACATCATTATTTTAAAATGTTGTTTTCCTCCACCAAATGGGTGCATACCCAATTCAAAGCCAAATTCTAAACCACATAAATTTACACCAATTCTGGATCAGAGCTAAAGCTTGTTATATTAGTAGAATAAGCAAAAGAAAAACTCGGAAAGGTAATGTTAACAAAATCAATTAATGAATGATCCAACTGAAATAGCTAATACAATAGGTCAAACAATTTTCAAGAATTCCTCATATCAAAATTATTGTGCAAAATTCCCATAAAAAACAGAAGAGAAAGAAAGAAATCAACTAAACTTCATGTGTAGTAACTTAGAACAATAAAATAAATCATTTACAAGATATTTTTTGGATATTTTTAATAAAGTTTAGGACGGTGGTGACTTTAGTCCTCCATGGAGTGGAGCCACTCTTATTCCTATTCCTCAGGCTGATAAAGATTCAAATAATTCAGTTGTCTCTGTAAAATTATTGAGTGAATTATATACAAATATTATATGAGGTTTTGGCTTTTATTACTGCTGCAGAGTGCTTTTAGGAAAACCCAAAGTACCATTGACCATCTGGTACATTCAGAAACATTCATCAGCGAGGACTTTATGATGTAATTTCCTTATTTTGGGGAAAGCATATGATTAAACTATTATTCACCCCTTTTTATTCAAAACGTTTTGCTGAATAGACAGTTGAAGGTCCTAGTTGGTTTATCATTTTCTGATGCATTTGATCCAGAATCGCCCATTAGGATAGTATATTTTCTGTAATCCTATTCATTATACAAATCAACAGTATTGTCAGACCTGGGACAGATTACTCATTATTTGTTGATTTTAAGTTAAAAGTTTACCAGCATGCATACCAACAACTGACAGCTCATTTCTGCTAAGAAAACTAATAGTTTATATGTATTGGAAAATGGAAGGTCTCTTCAAGTCCAGAAACACATTCATGGACCTATGCATCGAAAGCTCTGTACTCAAGAAAATAGTGAAATTCAGTTTTGTTTCCCAGTCATATTGGTATCAAAGGAAAAGAAGAATCAGTATTTAGTTTTATTAGAATGAAGCATACCTATTTGACACACTATTTGACACACTATTTTAAAAGCAAAGGTCAGCCTCAGTGCATTGGTTGTCAAACAGTTTTGAATATAAAACATATTTTAATTCAATGTTCTGATTTTCGTCAAAAAAGAATGTAATATTTTAATGTAAAAGATTTACATACATTGTTGGATTCCACACACAGCAAAACCTTTTTATCATATTTTATTATGACAGCACATTTATTATGCATTTTATTGGGATGATATTTTAATTGGGATGATATTTTAATTGGGATGATATTTTAATTGGGATGATATTTTTATTGGGATGATATTAGTGCATAGTACTTACAGAATCCTTGCAGAATCCCTCCATATTACTTGGAATAATTTGTTTAATGCAATCACAATGTACTTTGTGTTGAACAAGAAGTCCTAAAGCTAATGAGCCTCAAATGAGCCTCTAATCTTGCAAATATTGCACTCAATAATGATCTGCTCTTAATAAACTATGAAATATTGATATCTTCAAATAGGGAATATATTTTGATATCAGGATAGGAATTTCATAATATAATAATATGGATGCCCTAAAAATATCACTTGCCCTTTTACAGTCATTATATCGAATAAACAATAACATTTTATATGCTAACGTGACAGAACATTCAGACTAATGATAAATGTGTAAATACAAGTTTATAATATAATTTATTATGTGCATTGCAAGTGTTTCACATGAAATCATGGGATGCACAATTGCCTGATAAAACTATCTCCTAATCATAAAATGTGATGATTTTACCTTAGTTCATCATTTAACACAATGACCAGTTCATTCTCCCATCAAACTAGGTACATATTAATATTTGTCTCGTACAGTCTATTGTGCCTAAGAGAGGATAGGCTTATATTGATATTTATCAAACCAATATGTCAACAAATGTAATGAGCTACATATACAATGTATATATTTTCACACCAATTATTTTAAGGTCAACTGGATGAGGCACCTGCTATCTTGCCAAAATCATGATCATTTCAGTGAATATATTTAAATGACCCATTTAGACATGAACAATATATGCCTGGAGAAATGACATATGGACATCAATATTTTTTGGTTTAAAGTCATTTCACATTTTTTATTTTGCATGTAAAAATATAACATTTTTAAAAAGTACCAAGAAATCATAAAGAAATAAAATGATTTCTTTTCCAATTTTGTAACATAAAAGGTTAGGTTGGTATCAAAATACTGCTTGTCAATATTTAGGAGCATTCATTAGTTTCACTTGATTCACATTGTAGCTCGGGCACACACAGTGCTGGCCAACTCAATATCCCATTATCTAACATTCTGACAGCATATTAGCCTTTTATTTGTCATTATTAGAGAACTAATATTTGGTTACATTATAAATATTTTGCTATAGATTTCATTTGATAAACAAACTAATTAGCACACACTGATAGCATAATAATCAGTTTGTTTTTTGCAGGTTTACATCACTTTTAGCATTATTTCAGTTATTTTGTGATGAGACCTACTTGTAGCAGATATAATGCTGCCTCACTGAATTGTCCTGTCACACCCTGTGACAGATTTACAAGACAACAGGTTAACCCTTAAGGCACAGGCCTCAGCTCATGTGTGAAATTGTATCATGATTTCAATCTTGTCACAGCTGGGGATAAACCCACAACCTTGGGATCACCATAGAGGATCTGGTGCTAATAAGCTGGCACTCTAACCAACTGCACCATGGCTGTAAAAATGGTAATAAAAAGAAAATGGTAATAATTCAAAGAAAGACAGTGATTGGAGTTTTGTGTATTTTTCTGGAAAAGTCAAATGTAAATTACGATGTTGGTTTCAAAGGCATCTTGAATGTTGATATATTCTCAAAGAGTTCACTCATAATAGAAATCAAGATGGCTGAATAAAGGTGGAAATGTGCTTGATTTCTCTCAAGGGAAGTACACGTTATGATGTGGTCTTTGTGAAGCAAACTTTCTGTGTTTAAAGCGATTTTGTGATAAAATTGCTCTCAGATTGATGCTTACCTTGGTCCAACAATACCCAGTCTTAACTCTCTCTTCAAGAACATTGACCACAAAGATAGTAATCACTAGCTGAAAATGTTCTATCTTTATCTATAGAAAAATATTGAAGTCCTTGATCAAAAGCCAACAAGGAAGTTATGCCTATTTTGCTGAGACTTAAAATAGATGTTCTTTTTATGTCTAAAATGTAAATTACTACAATTGATCAAAATTGGAAAAAGGAGCAACAACATTTTCTGTTTTTTAATTTTGAAATAAAGAGATTGATGTCAATATCCTAACTGTAATTGACAATCACTGACATTCCCAAAAACTTAAAACATTGCAATTACAATTCTAAATATTCAAAAAAAGAAAGTGCAAACAAAGAATATTGATGTTCAGAAATAATCAGAAATATGAAAAAATATATGAGACCTAGTGAAAGTGCAAAGAAACACATACCTTCATTTAAGTATATGGTATTGTTTCCCACTTCAAAATTGAATGTGTTTGTCCTATGCAGCAAACAATCTCTTTTCTCCAATCTGAGGTAATCACAGCGTATCTCCTGCGTGCACAGTGCTGCACATCTCAGTAACCCACTAGCTCCACTTCTATAAGGAATATTAATTGTTTGTATAATATCACTTAATGGAGAGTGAATATTTGATTTCATTACATATCTTCGCACTAGATGTTCTTCAAAAACAACACATTTCCACATTATCATTAGAATCAGCCATCTTGGCATGGTGAAAATGGGCATATCTATCAAGTTAATAATTGTGTTATATAGAAAACTGCTTTTGACAGTACATATTTCAATATTTACTGAGTCATATTACTTAAAAGGTAGTATCTATAATTCCAGGAAAATTTGCATTGAGTGTTTCTGCCCTTTCATTAAGTTGGAAAGTACAGATTAAGTAAATTGATCTGAGCCTGGCATTTATCTGGATGATTGATCTGCTTATGTACTCTAAAAGATTTAAATCATCATTAGGACGCAATTACTGTAACCCCTCAAAAGACTAAAACATTGAGAATGTTATGTATAATGAAAGTTAATACTTCAACAATATGCATTTAAATGCTGTATAATTTTGTTTAATTGCCATGTAATCTATGTGAATGAATGAATAGTGGTTTAATGGTACATCAACTAATTAGGCCATTTAGTGCCTTGCCATTTTTAAAATAACCTAAACTGAATCTTATTCAATATATCAGTTACATTTATAATGAATATGTATGAATAGTTTATAATACTTTAATATTGTTTAATATTTAGTGGTTCATGATAAATAGGTCAACAATCCCACAGAACTCCTGTCTTAAAATTACTTGCTTTAGAAAGCGATTCTATCACACAGGAGGCCATGGGCCTTGTCACAGTTGGTTAGAGCGCAACCTTATTAGCACCAGTTCCTCTGTGGTGAACCAAAGATTGTGAGTTCAACCCCCCAACATGCTAAGATTGAAATCATGACACAATTTCACATATGAGCTGAGGCCTGTGCCTTAAGGGTAACTCCATTGTCCTTGTAAATTTGTGAATGGGTGGGTTGTCATATTAAGTACCTGTGACATGACAATTCAGTGAGGCAGCACTATATTTGCTACAAGTAGGTCTCATTATGAAATGACTGATATAATGTTGAAAATGATGTAAAGCCCCAAAATAAACAAACAAAATATGATAGTTTGAAACATATGATGTGTCACTGACAAAAACATACCAGATTTTGTCTGAGCTATATAGTCTCATGATAATAAAAGTGATATACTGTTTGAGTTCGCTTTTGTAGTTCCAGGGAGAAAATTCAAAAAAATAAATAAAGTGTCTTTATACAGAAAACAACGATGCCATTCAAATATCTAGGTTAAGTTTGAGCAATGACAGAAAGAAATGGAACATAGTGCCAATTTCAATTTGAAAACACTGCTGTGAATCCACGTTTTCTACAATGCTGTAACAGAGTGAAGTGTGGCTCAGTGGTTAAGATGTCTGTCTTCAATGCTAAAGGTCCAGGGTTCAAATCCTGGTTGGGAAAAGTATTACTTTCATGCTGAAGGTGAAATCTTCATATTTGGGTTCTGTTTGAGTGATATGTACTTCACAAAATATAAATTGATTTTTCTATTGCAAATGAAATCTGTGACCGGGTGGGTTGTCATGTCAAGAACCTGCGACATGACAATTCAGTGAGGCAGCACTATATCTGCTACAAGTAGGTCTCATCACGAAATGACTGAAATCATGTTGAAAGAGATGTAAAACCCCAAACAAACAAACAAACAAAATCCTTTAAACTTCAAGTAAGCTGATCATGAAGCTAACCTTGAGCATCTATGAATATATCCAGTACAATGCAATAGCCCCATATGTTTCAGTGAGATCAGCCAACGTGCAAAGATCACCTCTTGATAATTGTGTCAATGCCTCCAAAATAGTCATCAAGTTTCACAGTTGTTTAAACATTATAAACAATATAGAATTAGATTGTCTATATCTAAAAAGAATTATCAAATATAGCAATCATTACTTTATTTGTCAAATAAAACCATGATGTAAATAAAGAAATATGTGTAATAATAATGCTCAGATGTATTTGTAGTGATTTGTGCACTACTTTAAACAAACATGTGAAAGTGACCACACACCACTAATCTGAGTACTAATCTCAGAAAGCAAGCATTCTCAGCATGATGCAAGCTCACATTTTTATTCTCTACCACTGGTACTCTGACCTGAGACTTTCCTCTCTTTTGTTAGGTATACTAGTTTAAGGAAAATACATGTAATGTTATACAGACTTTTTGTATATATGTGTATTCACCACAGACAAGCACAGAAAGGGGAAAATATAGATGTTTCAAAACTGTATTATATGGCCACATGCTGAGATAATTCCAACATAAACACCAAATGATACTCATTTTCCTCCACTTGAAACTCCAATAACTTAGTACATTATAGATTGGAGCTGGGATTTGGTCATCTCTCTGGTTATCCGTGCAGTTGGTGTCTCCAGCAATATTTTCACCATTATTGTGCTTCTTAGTAACAAAGGTATGAGATCAGTTTTTAATCAAAGTGATTGATCTTTTCGAATCCTCTTTTATTCTCATCAACCTACCTGCAGAAGACACTGAATGGCGGAACAGGAAGTATAGTTTGATGACTATCTCCTGATATTTTGAAATATAAATGCATTCATTTATGTATATGCACTTGGACTGCAGTCAAGGTCAGACCACTAACTGCTTTGTGGCTGCCATTCCATCTGTTAACATATAATTGTAACCTTAGTTTTGATATATTCCAAAACAATATATAAAAAAAGGCGGTGGGAACCATCAAACAAATTTCGTTATCATCAAGAACCTCTCTCAAGAAGATCAATGGAGCTAGCGGAGATGATGATAAGGTTATTTGGATAAAGGCTGCACATGCGCGAGGTCGAATAGCGGTGTTTTCATTTCGCTCCGGTTTCTTCTCCTAATATTGGGGATTTTACTGGCTCTTTAATTACCTAACATCACTTTTTGACCAAATACCTATCCTCTGCGCACCCACGATCATTCTAGTCTGTGTTGTTTTGTCACTTGGTTATTGAATAGGCAGATTATTATCAGCTTCGCTTGCGATAGCTGACTGTCAATTGTCTTTTCGAAGGCACGGCAATCACGATCATAACCGCGGTCTGCCTGTGTCAGATACCTTGAAACTACACCCTCTGGAATACTTGTGCCTTGTTCTCTAGGCAACCCCCAACCACCTAATTTTCCACGGACATGGGATTATCTAGTCAACACCTTGCACGCTGATTCTGGTCTCCACGGATGTGGGATCTAGCGACCATTTTGTCATTTCTCAACTGCCCAGACTATCCACGTAGGTAGTATTCTGTGGAACTCCTACATAACCACGGACGTCGTTATTCACATATTAACTCAATTTCTCACCTTTAGGTGACAAAATAACCCCTTACAACTTAGCTACTTCCATGGACATGGTTGGCTTTCGCATACACGAGTCATGTTATTACGCGTCACAAATTCACAACAACCCCTCACTGTGACACTGCTCGTCACATTGTAAACAACCTGTCAAGCTATATTTTGAACCTTACATTTTGTGAAGTGATGTGAACCTTATTGACTAAAGTGCACACCAAGCTTAACACTAGTTAAAACTTACCTTTTCAATAGATGTCTTCCGCAGTCGGCGTTCAGGGATCATCTGACCAGGACAGCCTTTGGATTTCCCGCCTGGCCCGGCGTAGGAATATTGGGGGAAGGTGATTGGCCAGGGCAGTGGACTTTGACGATCAATGGGATTATCGCCTGGCCACAACACTCTTCCCCATTTTATTTTTTAAGAGGGGGAAAGGGGGGGGGGAATACATTGAAAGGAGGGGACAATGGGCCAGATGTTTACTAATAATAATAATAATAATAATAATAATAAAATTTGTATAGCGCTGATACCAGACAAGTCTGTTCATAGCGCTGAGTTCAGGACATGCATCCTGAAGAGATGAGTTTTCAGCCTACTCTTAAACGAGGAGACTGAAGTACTTGTCCTAATATTAGTAGGCAAGGAATTCCATAGTCGCGGACCTACAGATGAGAAGGCCCTGTCACCTACTGTCCTTAGCCTGGTATTAGGTACCTGTAGGTGGGTGCCATCATTGGATCTTAGACAGCGTTCACCTTCCTTAATCAGGAGTAGATCCCGTAAGTAAGGCGGAGCCTTACCATTAAGGGCTTTCCAGGTTAATAGAAGAATTTTAAAGTCAATTCTTGCGTGAACGGGAAGCCAGTGCATTTCCCTTAATTTTCCTGAAATGTGATCAAATTTCCTGATTTTTCCAACTACCCGTGCTGCAGAGTTTTGGAGGTATTGCAGTTTCCTGATGTCAGTTTTAGGAAGACCCGCCAGAAGACCATTACCATAGTCAAGGGTGGATGTAACAAAAGCATGGGTAAGTGTTACCGCGGTCTTCTCGTCTAGACAATGTCTGATGGCCGCCAAGTTCCTGATGTGATAATAGCCCTTCTGACACATTTTCCTGATCTGGGCCTTCATGTCCATGTTGGAGTCAAATGTGATACCAAGGTCAACAACTGACTGACTAGGAACAATATCAGAGTCACCCACTCTGATTGTGGTTGGGATACTGCTATGGGTGGTAGTACTGTACCTGTCAGTACATATGAGCATCTCAGTTTTCCCATCATTTATCTTCATCTTGTTTGATATGAGGAAGTTTCTGACTTCACTGACACACTCCTCCAGTTTGTGTCTGCTCATATCCACATGATGGGGAGAAGCGTGGTCAACAGGGATGTAGATCTGAGTATCATCTGCATAAATGTGATAGCTCAGACCATATTTGGCAAGTATATCAGATAGGGGTGTCATGTAAATGGTGAACAGTATAGGACCCAGGACTGAGCCTAATGGGTGAGATTCTAGGAGAATGCACTCCAAAGAAATAGAAGAAATAGCTTTCTCAGAGAGTGCCCATTTGTTTGGGTCCTTCTCTCTAAGAATGGAGGCAGATATGCCAAAGGAACATTTGGGAAAGGCATTTGCCCAGATTTGTAGCTATCAGGGTCCCCCCGAAAAACAGTCAACATGAATTTTGTGGGTGCTTGGAACATGGCGCTTCATGATATTAACACAATCAGAGATGATGATGTGCGGATCTTCACCATCACAAGGGCGGCAGTGAATGACAACTGGCTTCCTAGTTCCATGAAGGTCTCTAAATGGCTTTTTTGCAACTCCCTCTCATGATCACGGGGGTGACCGTGATAATCCAACCCAATCTCTCCGATTCCACAGCAGCTAGGATCATGTACCAGCTGTGTGAGCTTATCAAAGGTTTTGGGCTGAATGTGACGAGAGGCAACATGGGGGTGAATTCCAATGGTATGGGCCACGGACAGAAAGGAGGATGAGGTCAGTGCAGGAATCTGACACCAGTATTCTGGAAAGACAAAATGGAGTCCAATATCTGCCTGACCTGCATGGACTAAGAGTGAGCAGAAGTTCACTCTTATGCGCCTTTAAAGTTAAGTCAAGATGACAGTGGGAATCCACAGTCACCAGGCGGAAAGGAAGAGGAGAGGGGGCAGGGAAAAGCTGCTGCCAGAGACAGACCTTGCCGTCAATGGTGCATATCTTTTCCGTGAGAGGAGGGGGAAGAGGTCTGATCAATGCGATCAGGTTCCTCCAGTACGCGAGGGCACCGGGTCCATGGGGCGGCACAACAGAGATGTCATTCCACCCAGTGGCCCTCACTCCCAAAGGCGAATGGTGCAAAGTTGGGAGGCGGTTAGATTCAGACCAACAGTGTCTTTGACATGCCACTGTTGACTGAGAGAAAGTTTGAAGAGATTTGAATACTCCCAACCCTATGACATTGGGATTGGGTTTGGAGAAGGTGGGTCATCCTGCCTGCCCAGTCTGGCAAATGGTGGACTGAAAAAAACTTGTTGGGGCAGTGAGCATGTTGGTTAAAGAAGAAACAGTGTCCTCCCACTGCCTGATGACATCCCCAACACGCCCATGTGAGTTCAACATACCAAGGCAAATGCTCCTGGTTGCAATGAACACGGAGCTTGCCAGGGACATGAGAGTCACACAGAGGACAGTAAGTTAGATTACTAGAAGGTTTTACAGACGAGGGAACATGGGGTTTTCCAAGAGAGAAGGGGATACAAGAAGGAAGAGGGGATGCCAGACCGAGATTGAGGGAGATTTCTTTCTTTTGGCAGGAGAGGGATCAGGACATGAATGGGGAGTAATGTTAGTAAGAGGTTAGGAATAGGGCTACTGAAAACCGTAGGGGGACAAGAACTACTGATGACAGGAGCTGGGGAAGAGCTACTGGCGACAGGAGCCAATGGAGAAGGAGGTGGATTAGGAGTGAGGGAAGAAACATCCATGGTTTCGGGGGAACTACAGATAGGGACAGGGAACGGAACCGTGGAAGAACCAGCAGGGGTGGGACTGTTGGGAGAGGAGGAGGGGAGGGGAACCTCAGTTGAGTCCATCCCATCCAGAGCGGCTTTTACCACAGCAGCCACATGCTCTGGATATTCCGGACGCATACTGTTGGTTTTCACTCCTCGGGCCAAGTCTGTGAGAAGCCAGTGATGGTCCCACAAGGTGGGAAGCTTCCCTTTATGCCCTGATTTAGCATACGCCAATTGCTGGCGGATGCTACCTTGGAGGGTGACAAGATTGTTGCCTTACAAAAGGGTCGCAACTTCAGTGGGAGAAAGGGTCTCTGGCTTTACTATTTTTCTCCACGGTTGGCTTCTATTTTTATCAGTTGGTTTGGTTGTCGATTGGGCATTTCTAACACGAGGTTTGGGGGCAGGGGTAGTTACTTTGTGGGGAAGGGGTGGAAACTGAAGAAAAGAATTTTTCAGCTTAGGGGCATCATTAAGAGATAACAGGGAAGGAATGACCCGGGACGAGTGATTCTCAACCATCTCTTTTGGGATCACTCCCTTCCTCCCTCTTTTTAGTTATTTTATTACTTTTATGACTAAGACCTGTTTTATTTCGGGTCTTAGCAAGCTAAGACCTGTTTTATTACGGGTTTTAGCAAGCTTCTTTATTACGGATCTTAGCTTACTTCTAATCTTGAAAACTCTAATCTCATCAATGACATGGTAGGGCCCAAGTTTCTTCCACTATCATGATGAATTTATCAATAAATATAATAATAATAATAATAATAATAATAATAATAATAATAATAATAATAATAATAATAATAATAATAATAATAATAATAATAATAATAATAATAATAATAATAATAATAATAAAAATAATAATAATAATAATAATAATAATAATAACATTTGTATAGCGCTGATACCAGACAAGTCTGTTCATAGCGCTGCGTTCAGGACGTGCATCCTGAAGAGATGGGTTTTCAGTCTACTCTTAAAAGAGGTGACTGAGGTACTAGTCCTAAGATCACTAGGCAGGGAATTCCATAGTCTAGGGCCGACAGATGAAAAGGCCCTGTCACCCACTGTCCTTAGTCGGGTCTTAGGAATCTGTAGGTAAGTGCCGTCGTTTGATCTTAGATCACGTTCTCCTTGTTTGACTAGGAGTAGATCACGCAGGTAAGGCGGCGCCTTCCCATTTAGAGCCTTCCATGTCAAAAGGAGGATCTTAAAGTCAATTCTTGCGTAAACTGGAAGCCAGTGCAGTTCCCGTAGTTTTCCTGAAATGTGATCAAATTTCCTGAATTTTCCTACGACACGTGCTGCAGAGTTTTGGAGGTATTGTAGCTTCATGGTGTCAGATTTAGGAAGGCCAGCAAGAAGGCCATTGCCATAGTCTAGGGTAGAGGTAACAAAGGCATGGTTGAGTGTAACAGCTGTTTTCTCGTCTAGACAATGTCTAATGGCAGACAGGTTCCTTATGTGGTAGTAGCCTTTCTTGCACATTTTCCTAATCTGGGCCTTCATGTCCATATTAGAATCGAAGGTTATGCCCAGATCCACTACTGACTCACTAGGAGCAATGTCAGAGCTCCCAACCCTTATTGTGTTTGGGTTACTGCTACTGGTGGCAGTGTTATATCTGTCAGTACATATAAGCATTTCTGTCTTCCCGTCGTTGATCTTCGTCTTGTTTGATATAAGGAAGTTTCTGACCTCATCGACACATTCCTCTAGTTTGTGTCTGCTTATATCAGCTTGATGGGGGGAAATGTGGTCTACAGGGATGTAGATCTGGGTGTCATCAGCATAAATATGATAGCTCAGCCCATATTTGGCTAAAATGTCAGATAAGGGTGTCATATAAATGGTGAATAATATGGGACCTAGGACTGAGCCCTGTGGAACTCCATATTTTATAGGCTTGAGACAGGACCTGTGAGTCCCTACCTTCACACACTGTTTCCTGTTACTTAGATATGACCGAATCCAGGAGAGGACATCACCTTTAATATTACATCTAGCCTCCAATCGATCAAATAGGATTTGGTGGTCAATGGTGTCAAAGGCAGCCGAGAGGTCTAGTAACAATAGAATAACCGACTTCCTATCATCTAGTTCGCGCAAGATATTTTGCACCTTCAATAGAGCAGTTTCAGTGCTATGATATTCCTTGTAGGCTGATTGAAATTTGTCGGTAAGGCCATTCCTTACAAGATGAGGGACTAATTGGTCTGCTACTGCCCTCTCTGTAAGTTTAGAGATGTATGTTAGGTTGGAAACAGGTCTATAATTTTGCTCAATCAATTCAAGACCCAGTTTTTTCAGCAGGGGTGTTATAATGGCTATTTTCATATTTTCAGATACTGCTGATTCCAGTAGTGATTTATTTATGATGGCCGTAATTATTGGTAAGAGGTCATCTAAGAGGTCAATTAGGAGCCAAGTCGGGATAGGATCCAGCTCACATGACTTCTTTGCAGACCTCTTCACTAATTTTCGCACATCATCTATGGTTAGGGGGGTGAACCTCTCAAGCCGTGGTATATTTGCTGTACTCTTATTGTTCGCAGTGTCACCTGGTGGCGAAACTGGGCAGGGTGGAGCCTTATCAATGTCCAGGCGAATCCTTTCTATTTTTTCAAGAAAGAAAGTGTTGAACTTCTCAGCTTGAGTGACCTCACAGTCGGATTGAGGCATTGGTGTGTCCTTTGGTGTGTCCTGTGTTCTGTGTGTCCTGTGTTCCCTAACCTATGGGTTGGTTCCTGAACCCATTGTGTTAGATCAAAGGTAGAAAGGATATCATTAAACTTAATGACATCAGGCTTTAAGGGGAGGTTGAAATGGAAGTTGTAGTCACCAAGGAAAATGACCTCATGACTCAATGAACCATAATGTGCAACCAACTGGGTGAACTCAATATAAAACTCAGAGTAGGTATATCTATTCCGATTAGATGGTTCAGGTCTATATATCACCACAAACGTTATCTTTTTTCCCCTCAGTGCAATTGATGACTCCATGAGCTCCATGGTGGTGACCACTGGTTGGTTGGCCCTATTGGTTGTGAAAGGGAGTTCAGATTTGTATAAAATCCCTAATCCTCCCCCTGTCCGTCCAATCCTAGGAAAAGACTCAAATTCAAGTGAGCCTTCTTCAAGTTCACGTTTGACCTTATCAGATTTTGAGTCATACATCCAAGTTTCAGTCATGAATAGGGCATCAAGGTCATGCTCAGTAAAATAGTCTTTTACTGGCAGGATCTTGCTAGGTGTGCTCTGTACATTGCAACACCCAATGTTTAATGTTTTCTTCCCATTTCTATTAAGATTCTTAATACGAGAATGTTGTTTTTGAGGCTGACCACGTGTCGCAGAGCGGGCACGTGTAGTCGGAGCCGGAGTGGGTTAAGCACGTGTTGGTCCCGCCTTGCGATTGGCTGGTCGGGCAGAGCAGTGTGTATTGTGTATGTTTACATGTATGTGATTGGGTTCGTGTGTTTCCGGGCTTGTCAGGCATTGGTAGCGATTGGCTATTACGAGTTCGCTCGAGCGTTTCCGCCTCGTGTGATCGTGCTTCGGGTAGTTACGTAAATTGCCACGTTGTGTGCTACCACGTGGGTACAGTAAGTTCTGAAAAAAGCATTATTGATAGTTGTGCCGCCTGGACGATGGAGACTTCCACCAGGGTCGGCATGGGGTGATATGGTTCGGTACATATATGTTGGGGGGCGGCCTGTGATTAACAGGGGATCAAGTTAGTTGGGGGCCCTGTGAGGGGTACATTCCCGCCGGAGCCATTTATTTGGAAGATTGTGTCTTGTTGAGAGATATGTATATATGGGGTTTTTATAATGAGTGAGTGTTCAATTTGTTCATTAAAAAAATAGTGTGGAATATTGTATCTTGAGAGATGGTCGCAGGTAAAGATGGGGTTCATTGTAATATTAAAATTAATATTCAATAGTGAATTTGTCAAGAGAGAAATATTTGCGTGGTTTTTACAGAGGGCAAAAGTGGTGGCTTGCAGATTGGCTGTGGGGAGTTCAATTAGGTTGGTATTGGTTACAGATTGATAAAAAAAATTAATATTTGGCTTAGATTGCAGAGGTAAGAAAACATTTTTATTTTCACATAAAGAGACAAGTTTGCACATAAGGCAGGTACAGATACATAGGATAGGGTTCTTATTTCTAATAAAAGAAGTATTTTGTCTATAACTAGTGTTCATATATTGTTCACAGTTCATATATAAAGACTTAGGTAAGGAGTGTCCGTGAGATATGTCCGTGTTCAAGTCCGTTATGTATGGGTCCGTGGCTGGCTCCGACCAACACCATTACAGGGATGTTTTGTATTTCTCAATCTCGGCTTTAACAAGCTGCGCAGATTCACGTTTGCCCGAGAGCGATAGAAGGCTAATATCCTCACTGCCGTTTTTGATCGTTTGCACTTTAATCTGGACGCCGATGTCGTCTCTGAAGTGGCGAATATTGGCCCCACCTTTGCCGATGATGCGGCCGGCTAGATCGGAGGAGATGACAGTGGTTTCATCAAGTGTGGTCTTCCTCTTTTGTTGGAGGGGAGAGAGCTTCAAGAGGAGCTAGATGTTTTCGTTGAAGAGGAGGTGGTTGGTGTCTCATCTGGGAGCAGAACCATCTCCTTGGGCGGAGAAATCTTGGCTGCCTTCTCGGGGATAGGTAGTGTGTTTAACATGGTTTGCAGGTCTGCGATGGATTTTTCCCTCAGAGAACCGTCCTGATGAAGAGAAGAAGCTGTACTGGTCTCATAAAAGAGTGGAAGTCTTACATAATTGACTCCCGTGATCTTTATAGTGGACAGGAGTCCCGTGACCGCCAACCACTTGGAGCGAATGTTTGCATCTTTGCTCGGTGGCGGGGCGAGGATGGTGACTGTCGGGCCCTTCGAGCGAATGAACCTGATGTTTGTTACAACAGCTTTGTAGCAGGCCATCCCATTTAGAGCAGCCGGGAAGGCATTCAGGTCCGGGACGAGGAAAATGTGGTTGGCCGATGTGGTTCTGCCCGAACGCCTTGCGAGGTGGTCCAGGCCTTCAGCCGTCAATTTGATGCGCACATCCGTGCGGAGAAGTCCGGAGGAGATGTCAGCTTGCTGCCCGTTTAGTGGAAGGATAACTAGAACAGACGTTCCGAGCTCATCATCAGAGGCAGCTTCGTCGGACATGTTAAGAGATACGTCCTCGGGTTTAGGCATGAAAGTAGCGATTACCTCGTCTCTTTCAACCACGGCCATTTCAGACTTGGACAGTTCGGCTGCAATGGCTGACTTCTCAAGCTCAAGGTTGGTCTTATCTTCGGTTAACTTGAGGACTTGTTCAGACAGACGAGTATTCGTTGCATTTGTAGCGTTATTCAACGCCGTGAGCCTGTCATAGGCATCACGAAGGGTAGCTAGTTCAGTAGCCACGGTTGGAGTCTTGGGCTCATCGCCACGTGCGTCCTTGGCTGCACTGCGTGTAGCCGGCCCGATAGGGAGATTTTCACGACAAGCCATGTTCGTCTATCAGATCTTAACACTGGAATGGTGAGAGTACTTCTGTATTTGAGGTATATTGGTGTGGTGCGGGTGGAACAATAGTATATACGGGTATGTAGCGGGGTGAGACTGAAATTGAGTTGTCTGCAGGTAGAAAACTATTTTGGATGTGTTGATTAACCCTCGTGTGGAGCTAATAATAGGTGTTGTGTTTGTGCGGCGAAATAATATTAATATTTGTATATAACAAATATTTAACAAAAATTCTGTTTCTGTTCGATGGTGTAATACAAGTCAATCTGAATGATCAGACGTGAGTGGAAAGGATGTTATTTTTTTTTTTTTGATTGTTCGGGTAGTGTGAGAGATGCCTGGAGCAGGCAGAATGCAATATTTTCGATCCCGGTGTTAGATCGGAGGTTTAGATCTTGGTATTAGATCTAGGTATTTAGATCAGGAAGGTGATCTAGTGAGGAGTTAGATATGATCTACAAAACTAGATCAAGAGCCCGGTGAAAGGCTAGGAGGTGTTGGAAATACCGTTACCTCAGGCAGCAGACGATCTCAGTTGCGATTGCCGTGCCTTCACAAAGACAATATAAGAGTCAACCACCGCAAGAACAGGATCGAAAACTGCGGAGAATGGTATTATTCTCGACTAGGACGCTGGTATAATCCTATTACAGGGTGGTGCGCAGGTTCTGGTATGATTTCAGACGGTATGTCAAAGAATTAACAGCGTTATAATAAAAAATATCGAGCAAGAATGGGAGCTCACGAAAAAGTCGCCATTCCCGACCGACGCATGCGCACCGACTATATATATATATGGTTAATCATGAAGTATCATCAAGAGATACATCATAATCTTCCAGATATTTTAGGCATTCGACTTTGTCTGCGTCGAGGGACAGATATTATAGGGGATTTTAAAATTTAAAAAATAAAATGGGGAACAGTGTTGTGGCCAGGCAACAATCCAGTTGATCTCCATGCATCAATGCCCTGGCCAATCACCTTCCCCCAATATTCCTACACCGGGCCAGGCGGGAATTACAAAGTGAAGGCTAGAGAGATGATCCCTGAACGCCGACTGCGGAAGACACCTATTGAAAAGGTAAGTTTTAACTAGTGTTAAGCTTGGTGTGCACTTTAGTAAATAAGGTTCACATCAAATGGCACTGCGACTTGCCGCACTTGTGTGGGATTTACACAGGTAGATTCTGCACTCTTTTTTGAGAGTGGAAGTATATTTTACTTCCAACTTTCATACCTTATTCCTGCGCCACTTTGCCTTTCTCCCGGCTGGTAATTCCAGTTTGTCCATGTGTTCTAGTCCCCTAATTCACTTAAGTTACTAGTTTGCAACTTCTTTGTGTAATTTCCACTTGAAATTCCACGTGGTTGAGGAGAAATTACCCTTTTCTCTTCAAGAAGTTGCAGACAACTTTTCAAAACATTTATTGTGTTTTGTACACTTTTGTTGTCTGCACGACTTGTGTCTCGTGCGTACCCCAGAGCCTGCGCAGTACAGCTAATATTTTCCTCAAAAAGTGTGTGGTAGTGGTACTGCAGGCTCTTACAATGTTATAATTTGTCTCTATATTTTAAAATCCGGCCATTATTTTCTTTGTAAATTCCCCTTCACAATTTGTCATGCCCCAAGTTGCCCAAACTATGCAATACATAGGATGTTACCTGTGGCTTGCAATATCAACCCTCATTTAACTTCTGTGTTTCAAAGTAGAAACATGGATGGCCCCTCATACCCCATCAACCTGTATACAGCAGAGGCCCTGGAATTCATGGTATTTCCAGGGATTGGTAATATAAAGGCCCAAAATATTGTTTCTGAAAGGAAATACAATAGTATTGTTACAGCTGAGAAGCTGGAGGAAACACCAACATTCCCTCTGAACAATGGGAAGCATGGACAGCCAAGGGAATGTTGTCCTTCATGAAGCCCAAGCCCCAAAGCAGTCACAAGCCTTCACATTCCTCCCCATTATCCAATAACCGTTCCCGTCATTCACATCATTCTTCCTGGCAATCCTCCCATCATTCCCTACCTCATTCGTCCTGTGTCCCCTCCCCTAATAGGAACAGTCTGGACCTAATTATCACTTTTAAAGGGAACAATTTCCTCAGAAGTCACATAGTGGATGAATACATATCTGACCATAAGATGATAAAGCTATGCTTGGATGTCACTTCCCTTAAACCCCCCAAAAAATCAATTCAAAACAGGAACTATAGGGGCATAATCCTGGATATATTAAGGGAGGACATCAAATCAATTTCACAGGAGTCCTACAAATGGGAGGACTTACCTCTATATGAGATGGTAGATTTTTATGATAAAAAGCTCACATCCATAATGGATTATCAGATGATAAACAGTAGGCCTCATCACGAAATGACTTAAATAATGTTGAAAGTGATGTAAAACCCCAAACAAACAAACAAACAGATGATAAATATACTCCATTAAAAAAAGCCAACATAGCCCAATGTAAACCAGTACCATGAATGCGTGACCACATCAAACAGGAGAGAGTTCTAAAAAGACGATTAGAGAGAAAAATGAATAAAACTGGATTTCAGATTGACAAGGAATTATATAATAATCAGAGAAATAAATATAACTCCTTACTAAAGACGTCTCAATCCAACTATTTTTCAAAACTGGTTGAGGAAAATAAACATGATCCAAAGAAACTTTTCAGGGTCATTGACTCAGTCATGCACAAATCTAGAGAAACACCCATACTGCCCTCGGACAGTGACTCAACTCAGGCAAACAAATTTAACAGATTTTTCCTAGATAAAATCGATTAAATTCGCCAAGATATGGAAAACATATCTGATCTTAATAATGATACATCAGCTGATGTCAAATTTCCACCAGGTGTCACTGAGACAATGACGGTTAAACCAACATCAAGAATAAATACGACACCAGAGGACACTTCATGCAGGGGCCCATCATGGATTGATAGATTCACCCCCGTCTTTGAGTGATGGACGCAAGTTGATCAAGAAATCAACTAAGAAGTCATGTGAGCTAGACCCATCCTGACCTTGCATCTTAGTGTCCTTATTGATGATCTCTTTCCAATCATCACTGCCATAATAAATAAATCACTTACTGATTCTACAGTTTCAGAAACTATGAAAATTGTTATTAATACTCCCCTTTTGAAGAAACTTTGACTTGAACTTTTGGAAAATAAATTACCGACCAGTATCGAACCTTACATATATCTCTAAATCTAAAAAAATGGCCTTACTGACAAATTTTAATCAGCCTATAAAGAGTCTCATAGTACTGAAACAGCCCAACTTAGAGTACAGCACGATATCTTAAGAGATATGGATAATAGGAAAACAGTCATCCTCCTTTTGCTTGACCTCTCTGCGGCCTTTGACACTATTGACCACAAAGTTTTATTTGACAGATTAGAACACAGATGCTTGGTTAAAGGCCATGCCTTGGCTTGTATACGATCATATCTTGATGGCAGGATGCAGTGTGTTAAGGTAGGGTCATGTAGGTCCTCGCCCAAATCTATAAAATATGGAGTCCCGCAGGGATCGGTAAGCTAGGTTAAGGCCCCAGCTCACAGTCACCAGCGAGTATAGTTCCTGATCCCCATCCATGCCCCCAGAGCTCAGCTCAGTACAAAACCAGTGTAACATTAGGTCCCATTCTTTTTACTATCTATATATCACCTGTCTCTGATATCCTGAAAAAATATGGGCTTAACTATCATATCTACGCAGACGATACACAGATTTACATCCTAGTTGATCACACCTCAAAGCAACAGATAGAGATGAGAGATAAGCTAGAAAAATGTATTAGTGAGGTGAGAGCCTTTTTATATCAAACAAGATGAAGATAAATGAGGTACGACAGAGATGCTTAATATATGTGTTGACACGCACATTGCCACTGCTAAAAACAACATCGCTGATACTATTAGAGTGGGCGACACTAGAATTAGACCTAGTGAGTCTACTGCAGACCTAAGGATCACCTTGGAGTCTAATATGGATATGAAGGCACAAATAAATAAAATGTGCAAAAAAGGATACTACCACATCTGAAATCTAACTGCCATTAGACACTGTCTGATGAGAAGACAGCATTGACTTTAACTCAATGCTTTCATCACATCAACTCTAGACTATGGAAACGGCCTCCTATCAGGTCTTCCTAGATCAAACATCAGGAAGCCAAAATTCGGCTGCACGGGTGGTGGGGAAAATCAGGAAATTTGATCATATATCAGGAAAACTCAAGGAACTACGTATTCACTGGCTTCCTGTCCATGCAAGGATTGATTTCAAAATTCTGCTTATGACATTGAAAGCCTTAAACGGTAAGGCGCCACCTTACCTGCGTGATCTACTTCAAGTGAAGCAAGGAAACAGGGGCCTGTTGATAGTACTTACATTCTTTCACAATGTGCACATACGTAAGTACCAGCTTGTTACAAAAACATAAACACAGGAGCTGCTCTGTCAGTTCTTGGCCGATTTTTATCATCGATTCAATTATGTAAGTTTGGTGTTCGATATATTAATTTTCATCTTTCAGCATAGAAGAAACATCAATGCTTGAAGAATATGTTCATGTGCGCAACCCTGTAGGTCTGAAAAGAATCTTTCAAGAATACAAGATACAATTATCGTGATACCCCACTATAACTCACATATAATCAATTGTCCAAGTTTTCTTTAATAATATTATTATTATCAAAGACCAATAATAAAAATAAAAGGAAACAAATTAATAGGGGGTCATAAGCCAATTGCAGGTAACCAAACTGCCCCATTGCCTGTTGGCAGTGGCTGTCAAAAAGGGACTATCTGTGTTATTCTGTGATCAGCACGATCATGGGGAATGTGTATTAATTTCCGATCATGGGGAATTTCCTGTGATTTGTGATTCGGCTTTTTCTGTGGTAAATATGATACAATCACTGTGGAGTGTTCGTCATGTGCATGCATGCGCACGTGTATGAATACGTTTTCATAACATGTAAACAAAGAAAAAGAAGTGAGTGATGACAAAAATGTTTGAAATGACAACATCGTCGTTGCCCATCGCAAGTAGGTAGCAAATAAAGCTAGGGAAAAGGTAAAACATGTTCTGGAATTGTGAGACCAAGACGAATCCAACGACACAAGAATTACATTGATACGATGTTTGAATCTCCCGTAAACGGCATCAATACACACAATTCCTTCTAACTTACTTAGTTGAATTTAGTCTTGGTCTCTTGTACCTTGGTCCAGGCCTATATGAACAATTACAATATTATTCCATGCACAATCAGAGAAATCAGAGTATGGCTGTACACGATTGGCACCCGCCGTCTAGCCGGCGGCGAGAGCGGCAGATCTCCGGATTCTCCATTTTGTCCCGCTGAATTCGCCCAGGGTATTCAGAGGGAGGTCGGCGTCCGCCGCCTTCCGCCGCCGGCTCAATCGTGGAGAAACAGGATAACCCGGGCTAACTTGCCGGACCCAATCGTGTACAGCCTATGATAAACAGCATTGATTTGATTTGATTTGATTTTAAAAAATTGACCACACCACTTATGTCTCATATGCCCAAGATGTTTATGCAACACCTTTATGAAATTTGAGAAGTTGGCCAATATGATGAAGCCCTTTGACCATATGCCTTCAAATTGTTTGACCTTTTCAGAAATATTTTGACCTTTGCAGAGAATATAAACCTAACCATTCATTATATGCATGTCATGATGTGGGGGCCACTGTTCCATGATGCTTCAAGTCATGCATTAAGTCGTCTAACACATGGCTATTCAAAGCTAAATATGTGGTGAAGATGTGTTGCAAATAATTAAAAATATCGAAACCATATCAAACTGGCAGAACAATTCATTACCATTAAATAAAAGCAAAATCAACTTGACGCATACTTATTCTAGTGAGGGTGGAAATCACAGGTTCCAAAGTACACCACTTGGTGGCTCTTGCGCATCACATAACTTGCTTGTTAGGGCCCACAGCAGTCCGACATTAATGCTACCTGCCACCACAGTGACATCAGAAGTAAAAAATAAAATAAGCATTTCACATAAAACATAAACTATAAAAGACTATTTTCATGAAAATAATCTGCATGCACTATTTGTGACTGAAACATGGCTCCATGAAGTTGGTGATGATAGAATTATGAGTGAACTAGAGGAAGGTGCTCTTAAATGTCATTCTTTCCCAAGGAAAAACCGCGCTGGAGGTGGGTTTGTGTGCTCCCTTTTGAAACAAACAGGTTAAACCCTCCAAATGTGAAAACAATGGAATTAATGGAAACATTCCTAAGGATCAAAGGAAAACAAATTACATTTCTCACAATTTACAGACCAGAGCCATCTGGTGTAAATAAATATACCTACACTGAGTTCTACAATGAATTCACTGAATTGGTTGCATACTATGGGTCACTTATTCATAAAGTCATTTTCTCAGGTGACTACAATTTTCATGTAAACAAAACGACTAAACACGTCATTAAATTTTATGACATTTTATCAACTTTTTACATGAAACAGTGGATTGATGAACCTACTCACAAACTGGGGAACACTCTTGATTTAGTCATTACTTTTAAGGGAAACATTCCTAAAAAGTCCTAAAAACATTCCTAAAAATTCCTGAAAAGTCATGAGGTGGATGACTATATATCTGACCATAAAATGATCGTCCTAGATCTAGACATCTAACCACCCAAACCACAAATAAAATCCATCAGTTACAGTAAATACAATGACATTAATATAGAATCCCTGAGAGATGACATTAAATCCATAATTGATAAACATGCTCCCCTTAAAACAGCAAACATATCCAAACGCAAGCCCGTACCCTGATTGAATGACCACATTAAAAATGAGAGATCACTCAAGAGAAGACTTGAAAATGAACAAAACGGGACTACACATTGATAAAGAGAAACAAGTATAATTCTTTTCTGAAATCATCACAATCTAACTACTTCTCTAATCTGGTTAAAGAAAATAAACATGACTTGAAAAAAAACTTTTTAAAGTCATACACAAGGTCATGCACAAGACGAGGGACACCCCTATGCCACAATCAGAATGTGAGTCTGCACAGGCGGAGAAATTCAATGGCTACTTCATAGACAATATTGAGTAAATCCATCACAGCCTTGAAATGATTTCCCCTGTGGGTGTGGGGATTAAAGAATAGCCCCACTGCCCCCCAGCATGTCGTAAAAGGCGACTAAAGGGGCGTCCTGTTTGCCGTGGGATGCGACCTGTGTCGGCGAGGATATGGAATCCTGACGGGCTGAGCACTGGGCTGGTTTGGCAGTAATACCGGTCCAGTTATAACACGCCTGTCTTGGATCCAAATGTTCACCAGACAGGCAGATCAGATTAGGCCTGAATCTGATTTAACCGGCTTGTAGTATATTTCCTTTAATATATTCTGGCTATTTGATTTTTATTAATGACAATTTTAATGTTTGAAATTTAGGAACAATTGATAAATTTTTGATAAATATTTGCTGAAAGGAGATTACTGCTGATTTGGTCAATCGAGGGATATAAATAAAATCCGAAAGGGTAGAGTTTTTATTCTAAGAGTATGTCATGTTGGGTATCCTCATGGTGTCAGGGCTTGGAGTTACCAGCCCAGAAAGGCGTCCCCTTGTTGGGCTCCGCGGTGGGTAGGGGACCTAACTGATGAAATATAAAATAACACACATGGCGCAAAACAAGCAAAAATGACCTAGGAATGACTTAGACAGTGATGACGATTCAAATAAAGCAGAAAAATGGCCGAGATTTTTAATTACGGAAAGTTCCGATGCTGAACATACTCTGGCAAAAATGTCCCCCTTTTCAATTGCAAAGGGGATTCAAGGCATTGCCGGGGTGCCGAAAACAGTTTAAAAAATGGGAACTTGTTTATTAATTGAAGTTGAACGGAAAAGCCATGCGGACAATCTTTTAAGATGCCGAATGTTGGCCACAGTTCCAGTTTTTATAACGGCTCATAAGACCCTCAATAATAAAAAAGGAGTGATAAGATGCCCAGATCTGGCGGGAGTTTCTGAAGAGGAAATAGTGGATGAACTAAAAGATCAAGATGTAGTCCAATGCAAACAAATTTTTATTAAGAAGGATGGAATCAAAGTTCCAATCAATACATTCATTCTGACATTTGAAGCAGCGCAGCTTCCAACATCTATTAAAGTTAGCTATCTAAACGTCCGAGTTGATGTTTTTATTCCAAACCCTCTGCGCTGCTTCAAGTGTCAGAGGTATGGACATGGATCTGATCGATGCGAAGGATATGTAACTTCGTATTCGCGGAATTGTCCTTCCTTTCTAAAAGAAAGGGAAATTCAGCAAATAAGCCACACTGAAAACATTTCTTTTCCTGAGGCACGTAAACGTGTAGAAAGTTTGAACAATACTAAAACATCCTATGCTAGCACTGTTAAAAGGAAAGAAACCAAATCAATAGCGATTCAAACCGAAATAACATGGCCAATCAATGACAAAAATTATTCCTTTTTTACAAAAACCTCTAAATCTGCAGCAACATCAACTCAGACTACAACATCCACTATCCCAGTTATAACTCCACCAACAGCAACATCCACTAAACCCATTTCACAAACTCCCTCCACATCATCCAGTATCAATAGCAATAGACATAAATCAGACAAAAAAGAAATCAAAGATCAAGTTAAAAGTAAAATTAATAGAACTAAATCCTTAGAAAGGATAGACACAGATGATCCTTGGGATATGAATTTTACTCCTGTGCACTCAAAGCATAAACATAAACTTAATAAGTGATTATGCTAAATCATATATTTTTTCTCATTATTCTTAATTTGGCTATCGGCAATATCATACAATGGAATTGTAGAGGATTTG
The DNA here is from genome assembly GCA_949316495.1 of Amphiduros pacificus. Lineage (NCBI taxonomy): Eukaryota > Metazoa > Annelida > Polychaeta > Phyllodocida > Hesionidae > Amphiduros > Amphiduros pacificus. The sequence continues at coordinate 10,620,496 of OX439007.1, read as the reverse complement.
AGGCAAACAGACCAGAACTGGAGTTATTAGCCCAAAAATATAATGCATCTGTTATTTGTTTACAGGAAACTAATTTTAAAGATAAATCAACAACATTTAAGGGATATGTACCTTATAATAAAGTTGGTTCAATAGATGCAATGGACCGAGCACATGGCGGAGTTTCTATTTTTGTTAAATCCTGTATACCCCATAGTAAAGTGACATTAAATACTAATTTACAAGCTTCTGCAGTCAGGATTACCCTGCACAATACATTAACAATATGTTCAGTATATTTGCCACCAGGTGAACCAATAAATATTACAGATTTAAATAACTTAATAATTCAGCTGCCACAACCGTATATGCTAGTTGGTGACTTTAATGCTCACAACTATCTTTGGGGTGGCTAAAACAATACTGATGCCAAAGGACGTATAATAGAAGATTTTTTAAATAACAATAGTTTGTGCCTTTGGAATGACGATTCTCCAACCTATTTACATCCTGCTACAGGCTCTTTAACATCAATAGATCTTTCCATGTGCACTCCAAATTTATTTTTAGACTATTCCTGGGAAGTAGAGGAAGATCAATGGGGTAGTGATCATTACCCCATTATTTTAAATAACCATTTTCCTCCACCAGATGAAAGAATCACCAAGTGGAAATTTCATAAAGCCGATTGGACAAAATTTCAAACATCCTGTTTCAATAGAATAACTCCAGAACTTTTTAACAATGTAGATGATCCTCTTCAAGTTTTTACAGATACATAATATGATTTTGCTGATGGGTGTATTCCCAAATCAAAGCCAAATTCTAAAATTAAAGAAAAACCCTGGTTTAATAATGAGTGCAAAAAAGCTGTCAAGGAGTGCAAAAAAGCTCTGAAAAAATTTAATTGACAGCCAACTCAATATAATTTGCACCAATTTCGAGTAAAAAGAGCTAAAGCCCGTTATATTATTAAAATAAGCAAAAGAAAAAGTTGGAAGGATTATGTTTCCAAATTAAATACGTGTACACCGATTAAAAAATGCTGGGATATGGTGCGTAAAATTATGGGGAAGGGAGGTGGAGCAAGGATCAAACATCTAACTCATAATGGCCAATTAATTACAAATCCCACTGAAATAGGTAACACAATAGGTCAAACAATTTCCAATAATTATTCTGCAAAATTTCAACAAATAAAAAATAGAAAAGAAAGAAACCAACTATATTTTATATCTCATAACTTGGAACAATATAACAAATCATTTACAATAGAAGATTTAAAACTTGCTTTGGATAAATCTCATGATACTGCTCCTGGGCCTGTTCAAATTCACTACCAAATCCTTAAACACCTCCCTGACCAATCACTTGGGCATCTTTTAGATATTTTTAATACCATTTGGGAAAGTGGTGAGTTTCCTCCTTCATGGAGTGAAGCCACTATTATTCCCATTCCTAAGCCTGGCAAAGACTCCTCAGATTCAAATAATTATCACCCCATTGCTTTAACCAGTTGTATCTGTAAAACAATGGAGCGAATGATTAATGAGCGTTTAGTTTGGTTTTTAGAAACTGCAGCTTATATTTCTGTTGCACAGAGTGGCTTTAGAAAAACTTGAAGTACCATTGACCATCTGGTATGTTTAGAGACATTTATAAGAGAGGGTTTTATAAAAGGTGAGCATGTGGCTAGTATTTTCTTTGATTTAGAGAAGGCATACGACACCACATGGAAATATGGGATAATGAGTGATTTATATGATATGGGATTAAGGGGTCGTTTACCCCTTTTTATTCAAAATTTTTTGTCAAATAGACAATTCAGGGTCCGAGTTGGTTCATCACTTTCTGATGCATTTGATCAGGAAATGGGTGTTCCACAGGGTAGTATATTATCTGTAACCCTATTTATAATAAAAATCAACAGTATTGTAAATTGTGTGAGACCTGGAACAGATTGTTCATTATTTGTTGATGATTTTAATTTATGTTACAGGTCCACAAGCATGCATACTATAGAAAGACAGCTCCAACAACATCTTAATAGAATTCAGGAATGGGCTGATCATAACGGATTTAAGTTTTCTTTAAAGAAAACTGTATGTATGCACTTTTGTAAAAAAATGGAAGGTTCACCCAGATCCTGATCTTTATTTAGGCCAAACTCGGATACCTGTTGTCGAAGAAACCAAGTTTCTTGGACTTATTTTTGACAGGAAATTATCTTTTATTCCTCACATTAAATACGTTAAGAAGGCATTAGATTTGTTACGGGTTCTTGCCCATACAGATTGGGGAGGGGACCGTAATATTTTATTGCAATTGTACAGAGCATTGGTACTTTCTAAGCTTGATTATGGGTGTATGATATATGGATCAGCACGTCCATCTTATATTAAAATGCTTGATCCTATACAAAATCAAGGTTTATGACTATGCCTTGGTGCATTTCGTACATCACCTGCAGATAGCTTGGCAGTTGAGGCAGATGAACTGCCTCTTGATTTAAGAAAAGAAAAGCTTGCCCAGCAGTATGCTGCAAAAATTGCAGCTTGTCCAGACAATCCTGCACATGATACCTTATTTAATCCAAGTTATGTTGACCTTTTTGAAAATAAACCTAATACAATACCAACTTTTGGCATTCGCAAATATAAATCCAAATAAAGTAGCTAAATTTCAATATCCAGAAACACCTCCATGGACCTATGCAACTTTAAATATTAATGTAGCCTTGTCAGAATTAAAAAAATACTCAACCGATCCATCCCTTTATATAAATAGATATAAAGAAATTAAATCAGTTTTCACTGGATATCAGTGTATATACACTGATGGATCATTTGATGATGACAAGGCTGCTGCAGCTGCTGTTAAGGGCAATCATATTTATTCAGAACGTCTGCCACATAAATCGTCAATTTTTTCAGCAGAACTACATGCTTTGTATCTTGCTTTAGATCATGTGGAGACTTCTCCACATCGGACATTTTTAATTTTTTCTGACTCTTTGTCTTGTGTACAAGCATTGAAAGCAAAGGATTGGAAAAATCCTTTTATTTACAAAATCCTTGAGCGCCATCATAAACTCTGTACTGAGGAAAATAAAGAGATTCGTTTTTATTGGATTCCCAGCCATATTGGAATCCTTAGAAATGAGGCTGCTGACCAAGCTGCCAAAGCAGCATTGGATAAGCGCCCAATAAATATGCTTATACCTAATACAGAGTTTAAAAAATATATTACTAATTTTTTACGTTCTAAATGGCAATTGCGCTGGAATGCAGCTATTCTTAATAAACTACATGAAACTAAACCTGTTTTAGGTAAAACCAAAGGTGCTTATAGAATTAACCGAAGATAAGAGTCTGTTTTAACACATATAAGAATTGGACATAAGTCATTTGACTCACTGCTATCTTCTTAAAGGGGAAGATGAGCCTCAGTGTATTGGATGTCAAAGGGCTTTGACTATCAAACATGTTTTAATTGAATGTATTGATTTTGATATAATTAGGACTCAATAATTATAATTAGGACTCAATATTTTAATGTGCAAGATTTACATTCATTATTTGATACTGTAGATACTTCTGTGATAGTATCGTTTTTAACTCACATAGGACTTTATAATCAGTTTTAAGGGCAGAGCTTTTGTTTATTTATGTCATTGACTTATTTATCAAGAACTGCAAAACATCATACTGATAAAGTCTTTTAAACAAATTATACATATTTATTATATTTGATTGATATTATATAAATGTTGTTGACAAATTCTTGTGTTATCTACATATTGTATTAACATTTACATTTTGTTTCTAGTCAATATTACGTTTCTGTTTTTACTTTTTTGGCACTGAATGACCTTATTGTGTTGATGTGCCGTAAAGAAACTATTCATTCATTCATTCCTAGAAATGATTCTAAATGGCTCGAATCTGCCACCAGGTGATGCCACAAACAATACACCTAGGCCCAACCATAACACTTCATCCCTGAATAGCTTCAAGCCCCTAACAAATGGTGAAGCATGTAAATTGGTGTGGAAAGCGGCTAATAAGTCTTGTGAGCTTGACCCTATTCCTACCTGGCTGATGAATGACCTTCTTGATGACCTTCTCCCCATTATCACCGCCATCATCAATAAATCACTGACTAAATCAGCGGTATCTGAAAATATGACAATTGCCATGGCCTAGAACTCATCGAGAATAACCGTCTCAAACCTAAGCTAAGCTCACTGAGAGGGCAGTAGCTGATCAACTAGTTCCACACCTAGTAAGCAATGGACTTACTGATAAGCCTATAAAGAATATCACAGTACAGAAACTGCTCTATTAAGGGTACAGAGTGATATATTGTGCGATATGGATAATAAAAAGTCAGTCATCTTGCTCTTTCTAGACCTATCTGCTGCATTTGACACTATTCACCATAAATTGCTATTCCGCAGACTTGAATCTTGATGCAATGTCAAGGGTCAGGCCCTTACCTGGATCAGATCATACTTATCAGACAGAAAACAATGTGTTATGGTGGGACGTCAAAGGTCCATTCTCAGACCAATAAGATACGGAGTACCACAAGGGTCGGTCCTGGGACCTATTCTATTCACTTTATATACAGAATGTCAGCTGCTGGCTGACATTCTGTCCAAATATAAGCTCAGCTACCATATTTATGCGGAAGACACCCAAATTTACATCCCCATTGACACTCACCCAATAACAACATAGATATTTGCAAGCACACACTTGAACAATGTGTTAAGGAAGCAGGCCTTCCTTGGATCAAACAAAATGAAAATAAATGATGGCAAAACAGAGATGCTAATTTGCTCTGATGTTTTTGTGGGTGGTGCAAATATATCACCTTCAACCTCAGTGATTGATCTTGGAATCACCTTAGACAAGAAAATGGACATGAAGGCCCAGATCAAGAAAATGTGTAAAAAAGGTCACCACCACATCAGAACCTTATCAGCAATCAGACACTGTCTAGATGAAAAGACAGCTATAACTCCAACTCATGCATTTGTCACGTCTATCCTGGACTACGGAAATGGCCTTCTTGCAGGCCTACCAGGCCTATCAGGTATCAAGAAATTGCAATATCTACAGAACTCTGCAGCATGTGTGGTAGGAAAAATCAGGAATTCTGAAAAACTAAGGGAACTTAACTGGTTACCTGTGCATGCAAGAATCGAGTTAAAATTGTCCTCATGACTTGGAAGGCGCTAAATGGTATGAGGCCTCCTTACTTAAAGGACTTATTACAGATAAAGGATGGCAATAGGGACATCAGATCAAATAATGGTACTTACCTAAATGTCCCTAGGACCTGACTTAAAACAGTAGGCGATAGAGCCTTTTCTATTAGTCCTCGTCTATGGAATGCCCTTCCTAGTGATATCAGGACCAGCACCTCATGTATATTTCCCCAGCTGCACACACCAAGTTTGTTGACAAATAAGGATGTATATGATGCATATGAATAGATTCCATATTAATCCTATTCTCTGCAGAACAATTAATATCCTCAAGACGAGCTTTTTTGAATGGCATATCATGAGTCTGGGTATAAATTACTACTTGATCTATTCTGAATGTTTAAGGTCCCCTCTTTAGCATCATTAGATATATATATATATATATATACATATATATATATAATATATATATATATATATATATATATATATATATATATATATATATATATATATATATATATATATATATATATATATATATATATATATATATATATATATATATATACATAAATATATATATTGCCATTGACTTCAGGTCAAAGTGAAGTGATATCCTTGATTCCACATTCATCAAAATGTGATGACGAAATGAAATAATGAATGAAATAATGCCCCATATTGTGTCTCAGAGCTAATTTCCCAAAATACTTTTTCTTTGATTTAATATTTTGTGTTAGATAGTCAGATAGAAGATGACCTTTGTTTTGCATTATCAGAGGCATACTAGCGCAAACAATATCCTTCGACAGTCAAAAAACACTAGTTTGTGTGAGAAATAACAGTAGCACACGTTTACCTCTCTTATTTAGTTGTTAAGAAGTGCATAATTTGTAGCAAAATTAACATTTGAATCTTTCACATCATTTTATGCATATGTGCATAAAATTACAAAGGAACGATTGGCAATATATTAGTAAGCATATTATCAATGTGGTCAATTATTCCAAACACCAAATAGTTTTCTTTATTCTGAAAGAATTTCAATGGATGGAATTTTAAAAAGTAAAAGTAAAGCTGACATTTATATACTGCTGATTCCAGACAATGTCTGTTCATAGCGGTTGATGGTAACTGGCCAGGATTCAAAACAGGAATCCCTGGATTTCACGGCGAAAATTCTACCAATTGAGTTATTTCGGCCCGACATTTTCTCTTCTCTATGAATCATTTGATTCATAAAATTAAATTTATGCTTTCATTTCATTTTCTTTTCCAATGTCACTTTACATATATTGCCATTGTGTCAGCTAGGCCAACATTATCTGAAAATAATATAACCAAATTACAATACGTTGAAGAAAATGCACATTTTTATTGATCATCCTTTACAATTAAAACTATAAATGAGAATATCAGAAGTAAATATTATCTTGATTATACCTTCATTTCCAGTACACCATACATCATATAAATTGGTTTTGGGTACATCACTAGTTATGGAAATCCCAGTGTAGCAGGCATATAATTTGACTATTTCTGATATCCAAGCATCTATACAGCACTCTATTACCATTCCATTATTAGTGTCAGCCGTATATTCAGAAGAACTATAGATCCTCTCACCCAGAGATTGACAAGTGTGGAGAGCATCATCATAGGTATGTGAATAGAAATATCCAAATCTAGTTACCATATGTGGGCCTGGAATATCAATAAAGTAGTAAAAAAATTGAACTTTTGAACTTTTCACTCCAACATTTAAATAATTTAACTAAAAGCTGTTATTGTACAAATTGTGTTAAATGCATATATTCTGAAATGATTGGATTTGACTCTTTACTCTTAATGCTAATCAAAATTAGCACATTCAAATGGTTACTTAGTTGGGTATATAAAAATGCAAAATTTTAAAATACAACCATGTCTTTAAAGGGCAAACTGAAAAACTGTTTATATTTTCAGATATAAATAGCTATTATCTCAATCAACATTTTGCTTGATTGTCATAACTTTCCCCCAAGAACAATTACTTATGAGTAGTAAATATTTTGCATGTAACCCTTTGCTGACAATATAAAATGTTGGCGAAACAACTTAGTTTATCCAAGTTAGCAATATATACACTTGAAGATCACATGTCCATTTATCTTAGACTTTTGACAATATCATTTCTTGTTGAATCATGATTGCTGATAGAAATCTTATTTAACATACTTGCAGTTGCGAGAACTGAGGCAATTTTGCGTTTACTGTATGTGAGTAGAGGCCGAGGCAATTGCTCAGGAGTCCTATCAAAACAGGTTGAATTGTCTTGAGCCTCTGTGACACTCATCCATCCACCTTCATCCTCTGCACGGTAAGTGGTATAAACTTTATTGATCATAAAACTTCGAACACCTAAACCAAGCTGATTCCTATAATGAGGAACATACGAACAATGATTTTTAAATTATTTCCAATTAAAAAGTTGTGATCTGATAAGTAACACAGATGATTATTATTTATTTCACTAGAATGTTGATGTATTTGTCAAATCATATAAACGTAGATATTACTTAAAACCTGTTTTACAATATTCCAAGCAAAGAACTAACTTAAAGACAAATGTGTTTTATATCTGAACATTTGTTCGAGTTAGTATAACTATTTTTCCACACCAAAAAGGCTATCTCAGAACAGATAGAAATCTGTCACTGGGACGCAACCTCAAACTCTTTTTGAAGAGTGACTGGTGATGATTCTTTTGCATTGCCACATAGACGTGATAACTATTATAAAAAAATTAATTTCAAATGTCTTAGGATTAATATAAACCTCTATTTTACAATTTGAGACCAAAATAGATAATCTGATTCCCTTGGATCAAAGTAAATATTAAGGATATCTTTCCAAAGTTGTTTGGAAATCTTCTCCTTTGGTCCAACAATCTGCAGAACCTTTTCCATCTTAGCATTCTTGCTTGATAAAACAGATTTTTCGGTTGTGATATGCAACTGGACTTTTTTTAGTTAAATTTAGTTAAAAAGATGTCAATACAATTTCTTGTTATGGCAGCTTAGCAGTTTTCCCATACCTTTTAGAAAATGTCCTATTTTGAGGTAAGAAGTAAGCAGATAAAACAAGAGATATTTATATTGATATCAAAATGTTGCAGATCACTGAAATCTTATAAACAGCCTTCTTTTACATTTTGCATTACCTAAGAGTGGAGCATAACTTATAACTTGAAAATGCATGTGTGATACTGAATGACCTCGAATCTGTATGTTATTTTATCATCCATAGATGCTATATATTTGATGTTACAAAGCTTAGTAGATTGAAAAATAATCGGAAATTAATCAAAAAAGATCTATAAGGACGATATCACCATTTTGAAAGTCGCTCAGTGACAAATATGGCATATAGATAAACCCTGTTATACAAGATATGGCAAGAACCTTCCCTTTTTTTAATCAATTTGTTTTTTTAGGAATTTGGTGAGACGCTTTGAGACTCAAACAAGATATTTTATCTTCACAATAGTAATCAATAAATGGTAACAAACATATTTACCAATCCCCATTTATTGCAAAGTAGAGAGGACTGTTGGCAATCTCATCATACAGATCTTCCCATGGAATGGCACTGTTTCTATTTAATCGTTCAGAAGAAAACCAGTTGAATTTGTTGCTGCCTTGTGCATCAAAATGAAGGCTAAAGATGTTTTCTTCATCTTTAAAGTATGTAACACGCACCTATTGAGAGCATATAATAGATAAAACAACTATCATTTGATATATAGGCATTGCTTTTAGGATATTAGTCAATAAGATATGTCATTTGATATATAGGCATTGATATTAGGTACACACACACACATATATATATATATATATATATATATATATATATATATATATATATATTTATATTGTTGCATTTGTAGGAATTAAGTTACTTGTTGGATATTGCTGTTTTGCCAATTCTCAACAATGGGATCTTTAAAGTTTTGATGACAAATTTTCCAGGGAGTTTTGTTGCATTCATCAATAACTTGGTTGTAAGATGTATCAGTCCATAGGTCAGACACAGGATTACCAGTTCCAGCACTGACTTTGAAGGCTAATTTCCAATCTGAAAGTATAAAAGGTACATATCAATGATAAACTGTTAATATAATATATGCGATATTTTAGTTGTGTTTATTTGTATCCAAAAGGTGTCAAGAATTCATAATAGTATGCATTGTTTTATATAGGGGATTTAAAGGATAACCAATATTGTAAATGCTTTGTTTTTGAAATGTTGAATTAATCCTTATTTACAAATGAACTTAATAAACTTTTGTAAATTACTACAAATTATGTTGAACTTCGATATGTGATTTTGTATTGTGTGTACCGTTTCCCTATATGCAAGATTGAAGCAATGATTATTTTTCTACCAATTCTATCAACAAATATGATTTTAAATAAATCAAGATATGTTGAAATAGATGAAGATAAATTCATTTTCAATGACTGACAGCAATACTATGATTTAGTGTTTTTCAATATACAAAAATATCTTGGTATTCTTGATGCCTGCAATATCTATCAATAACATTTGGTCGTATCTTACTTCTTGTGTTTATCTGAATTCATTCATATTTAGTACAATTGTTACCCAATAGATGGTGTCAGAGTCCATTTATAATGGTACACATTCAAAATGTTTATTGTTGTTAATAGTGATTTTGCTGTTATAGTGATTGCAGTGTTTTTGCTAGGAAACGGTTTATATTGTGCAGAACAAATTGGGAAAACAACTATAATACCAATAATCTAATAATTCTAAGGTATTAGCGCTATTAAGTATAAATATTGATTAGGCCTTGCTGTTTTGGAAATATTGAAAATAAACTTTCAAGAGTGTTTCTCCCTTTCTTAATTTATTAACACATATGCTACAAAACAGACAGAAATGACCGGGGAACAATACCTTTTTACAACAGTGATGAAAATAGAGAAATGGCCACGATTTTTAAAAGCAGAGAGCACCAACCCTGCACATACCCTGACAAAAATGATGTCCCCCTTTACAATTGTAAAGGGGAGCACAGAATGAAAAAAAGACAGGAAATGTAAATAGAAATGGACAGGAAGAGTCATGTGGGCAATTTAGTAAGATGCCAAATGTTGTCACCGGTACAAATAACTCTGCACAGAACAATCAATACTAAAGATCCGATATTTGACAGGAATAAATAACAAATGACTTGAGAAATTAGGATGTATTGGCATGCAAGAAATTTATGTTTAGAAAGATGGAGTCAGTGTACCCATTAGCACTTTAATGCTGACGTTTGAAGCATCAATTAAGGTTGGACACTTGAACATACATGCTGACATTTACATTCCTAATCCTCTGCACTGCTTCAAATGTCAGGTGTGGACATGGATCAGAGAGATCTCAGGTAAATTTGAGTTGTCCTTAATGTACTTCCCAACATAGTGTTGAAAATTGCAGTTCTCACAATCTAAATATATCAATTGCAAAGAGGATCATTTGGCTTATTCACAGAATTGCCCTTCCATTATACAAAAAGGAAATTCACCAAAAATACGTCATGTAGAAAAAATATCTTTTCTGCGAGCACATAAACCTCCAAAAAAGAAGTAATACTACACAGACATCATTTATTTAAACAAGCATTTTCCTCCACCAAATGAACGAATCACTCAGTGGAAATTTCACAAAGCAGATAGAGCAATATTTCCTGAGAAAAAGACCCTATTTTGACATAATAACTTGAGATATATTATAGATATCTTTTATCATAGTGCTGATGGGTGCATTCCAAAATTAAAGCCAAATTCTAAACAAAAAACGACACAATTTACACCAATTGTGAATCAAAGCTGTTATTTATTAGAGTAAGCAAAAGAAAAACCTGGAAAGATTATGTTAATAAAATAACAGTCAATTAATCAAAGATCCCACTGAAGTAGCTAGTAGGTCAAACAATTGTCAAGAATTCCTCCTCTCAAAATTATTGTTCAAAATTCCCACACATTAACAAACTGAGGAGATAGAAAGAGATAAACTGACACATATTTAGTAACTTAGAACACTAAAATAAATCATTTACAATATATCTTATGGATATTTTTAATTTTAGAACCGTGGTGACTTTAATCCTCCATCGAGTGCAGCCACAATTATTCCTATTCCTCAGGCTGATAAAGATTCAAATAATTCAGTTGTATCTGTAAAATTATTGCGTGAATGAAACACAAATGTTGGATTAGATATTTGGCATATATTACTACTGGAGAGTGCCTTTAGGAAAGCCCAAAGCACCATTGACCATCTGGTACAATTAAAAACATTAATCAGAGAGGACGTTATGATGTAATTTCATTGTTTTGGGGAAAATTTTATCAAGAAGTATCCTTCAGGATATTATATTATCTGTAATCCTGTTTAGTATACAAATCGACAGTATTGATAGACCTGGGACAGATTACTCATTAATTATTGATTTTAGGTTACAGGTCTACATATGTTCAGAAACACATCCATTGACCTTTGCATTAATAACTCTGTACTCAAAAAAATAATTCAATTTTGTTGTTCTCCCATTCATATTGGTATCAAAGAAAATGAAGAATCAGTATTTACTTTTATTAGAATAAAGCATACCTATTTGACACACTACTCTCTTCAAAGGCAAAGGCCAGCCTCAGCACATTGGTTGTCAAACGGTTTTGAATATAAAACATATTTTAATTTAATGTATTGCTTTTCATCATAAAAGAATGCAGTATTTTAATGTAAAAGATTTCCATACATTGTTGGATTCCACTCATAGCAAAACCTTTTTATCATATTTTATAATGACAGCACATTTATTATGCATTTTATTGGGATAATATTTTTATTGGGATGATATTAGTGCGTAGTACTTACAGAATCCTTGCAGAATCCCTCCATACTACTAGAAATAATTTGTTTAATGCAATCACAATGTATTTCGTGTTTAACAAGAATTCCTAATTAAAAGCTAATGAGCCTCTAATATTGCACTCAATAATGATCTGTTCTCTGTAAACTATGAAATATTGATATCTTCAAACAGGGAATATCTTTTGATGTCAGGATAGGAATTTCATAACTTTATAACATGGAAGCCTGTAAAATATCACTTAACCCTTTTACAGTCATTATATTGAATAAACAATACATTTTTATATGCTAACATAACATAACATTCAGACCAATGATAAATGTGTAAAGACAAGTGTATATTATAATTTATTCTGTGCATTGCAAGTGTTTCACATGAAATCATGGGATGCACAATTGCCTGATAAAACTACCTGCTGAACATCAAATGGGATGCTTTTACCTTAGATCATCATTTAACACAATGACCAGTTCATTCTCCAATCAAACTAGGTACATATTAATGTTGGTCACTTACAGTCTATTGTGCCTAAGAGAGGATAGGCTTATATTGACATTTATCAAACCAACATGAGTGAACAAATGTAATGAGCTACATATACAATGTACATATTTTCACAACATTTATTTTAAGGTCAACTGGACGAGGCACCTGCTATTTTGCCAAAATCATGATCATTTCAGTGAATATATTTAATTGGCCCATTCAGACATGCATTCCTTCATTATAAGCAATATATGCCTGGAGAAACGACATATGGACATCAAAATTTTAAGTTTAAAGTCACTTCACATTTTTGTTTTGCATGTAAAATTATAACATTTTTAAAATTGGGAAAGAAATAAAGTGATTTCTTTCCCAATTTTATAAAATAAAAGGTTAGGTTGGTGTCAGAATAGTGCTTGTCAATATCTAGGAGCATTCATTAGTTTCACTAGATTCAAATTGTAACTCGAGCACACAGTGCTGGCCATCTCAATATCCCATTATCTATAAATCTGACAGCATATTAGCCTATCATTTGTCATTATTAGAGAGTTAATATTTGGTTACGTTATAAATCTGTTGCTATAGCTTTCACTCGAAGCAACAAACTAATTAGCACACACTGGTAGCATTATAATCAGTTTGTTTGTTTTTTTGGGCGGTTTTACATCACTTTCATGTAAAACCCCGAAAAAGATGTTTTACATCTTACATCTCACTGAATTGTCATGTCACAGGTCCTTGACATGACAATCTATCCAGTCACAGATTTAAAAAGACGGGTTAACCTTTTGGCACGGGCCTCAGCTCATGTGTGAAATTGTATCGTGAATTTAATCTCGGCACGGCCGAGGATGAAAACCATGATCTTTGGATCACCACAGAGGAACTGGTGCTCATAAGCTGGTGCTCTAACCAACTACACCACGGCCTGTGAAAATGGTTATAAACAGCAAATGGTAATAATTCAAAGAAAGACAGTGATTGGAGTGTTGTGTATTTTTCTGGAAAAGTCAAATGTAAAGAAGGATGTTGGTTTCAAAGGCATCTTAAATGTTGATATATTCTCAAAGTGTTCACTCATAATAGAAATCAAGATGGCTGAATAAAGGTTGAAATGTGCTTGATTTCTCTCAAGGGAAGTACGCGTTATGATGTGGACTCTGTGTTTAAAGCGATTTTGTGATAAAAATGCGTTATGATTTGGACTCTGTGTTTAAAGCGATTTTGTGATAAAAATGCTCTCATATTGATGCTTGCCTTGGTCCAACAAAACCCAGTCTTAACTCACTCTTCATTGAGCACAAAGAAAGTAATCACTAGCTGAAAATGTTCGATATTTTTAGATAGAAAAATACTGAAGTGCTTGATCCAAAGCCATCATGGATGTTATGCCTATTTTGCTGAGATTTCAACTCAAAATAGATGATCTGTTTATCATGTCTAAAATGTAAATTACTACAATTTATCAAAATTGGAAAAAGGAGCAACAATGTTTTCTGTTTCTTAATTTTGAAATAAAGAGATTAGTGTCAATATCCTAACTGCAATTGACAATCATTGACATTCCCAAAAACCTAAAACATTGCAATTACAATTCTAAATATTCAAAAATAGAAAATGAAAACAAAGAATATTTCTGTTCTGAACTGATCAGAAATATGAAAAATTATATGAGACCTAGTGAAATTGCTAAGAAACACATACCTTCATTTAAGTATATGGTATTGTTTCCCACTTCAAAATTGAATGTTTTTGTCCTATGCAGCAAACAATTTCTTTTCTCCAATCTTAGGTAATCGCAGTGTATCTCCTGGTTGCACAGTGCTGCACATCTCAGTAACCCATTAACTCCAATTCTATAAGGAATATTAATTGTTTGTATAATATCACTTAATGGAGAGTGAATATTTGATTTCATTACATATCTTCCCACTAAATTTTCTTCTAAAACAACGCCTTTCCACATTATCATTAGAATCAGCCATCTTGGCATGGTGAAAATAGGCATATTTATCAGGTTAATAATTGCTTTCTATGTTGAAAACTGCTTTCGGCAGTCTGTTTCGTTATTTACTGAATCATAATACTTAAATGGTAGAATCTATACTTCCAAGAAAATTTGCATTGAATGTTTCTGCCCATTCAACAAGTTGAAAAGTACAGATTAAGTAAATTGATCTGAGCCTGGCATTTATCCAGATGATTGATGTGTTATGTTTTGTATAATGAAAATTAATACTTCAACGCTATGCATTTAAATGCTGTATAATTTTGTTTAATTGCCATGTAATCTCTGTGAATAAATGAATAGTGGTTTAATGGTACATCAACTAATTTAGTCATTTAGTGCCTTGCCATTTTCAAAATAACCTAAACTTAATCAATATATCAGTTACAGTTATAATGAATATGTATGAATAGTTTATAATACCTCAATATTGTTTAATATTTAGTGGTTCATGATAAATAGATCAACAATCCCGGACCTCCTCTCTTAAAATTATTTGGTTTAGAAAGTGATTCTATCACACATGAGGCCATGGTGCAGTTGGATAGAGCACCAGCTTATTAGCATCAGTTCCTCTGTGGTGATCCAAAGATCGTTCAATCCCCTGACCATGCCAAGATTGAAATTATGATACAATTTCACACATGAGCTTAGGCCTGTGCCTTAAGGGTAAATCCATTGTCCTTGTAAATTCTTAACTGGGTGCGTTGTCATATTAAGGACCTGCGACATGACAATTCAGTGAGGCAGCACTATATTTGCTACAAGTAGGTCTTATTATGAAATGACTGATATAATGATGAAAGTAATGTAAAGCCCCAAAATAAACAAACAAAATATGATAGTTTGAAACATATGACGTGTTACTGACAAAAACATACCAGGTTTTGTCTTTGGAGATCTGAGCTATACATGATAATAAAAGACAACATTTTATGTTATATTTTAGACAGCTTTTTAGACAGCTTTTGTAGTTCCAGGGAGAAAATACAAAAAAATTATTAAAGTGTCTTTATACAGAAAACAAAGACGGCATTAAAATATCTGGGTTAAGTTTGAGCAATGACAGCAAAGAAATGGAACATTGCGCCAATTTCAATTTTAATAAACTGCTTAGAATCCAAGTTTTCTACAATGCTGAAACAGAGTGATATGTGGCTCAGTGGTTAAGATGTCTGTCTTCAATGCTAAAGGTCCAGGGTTCAAATCCTTGTTGGGAAAAGTATAATTGTCATGCAGAGGGTAAAATCTTCATATTGGGGTTCTGTTTGAGTGATATGTACTTCAGAAAACATAAATTGATTTGTCTAATGCAAATGAAGAAGAATATACTATTAGAATAATTTAAATAACTTGATACCAAAAAAAAGACTTTATACAGCAAATACAAAATCTTTATATTGGGGTAATATTTCAGCAAAAATTATGTCAGAACATAGGGAATTTTATTTGTTTTTGACAACATAGAAAATATAAACTAGTAAAATATAAAAATAGTAACTTCATGCACAAAGCAAATATGAAATCTTCATATTCCGATTTTGAGCACTGGTATGTGTCTCACAGGTCTGATAATATGCTCTGACCTTTTCTCATGGCAAGATTGCTCACTCATTTTACCTGGATCCACATTTCAAAATAAGCACTGTACACATCAAAGGTGTTATAACAATTCATCAACCCTTAAAACATTCCTGCAAACAATGCTCATACTTAAATACAGTCAATCTGATTGGTATATTATTTATTCCAAAACAATTTTGAAGATCTTCAAAATGTGGAGTATATCAGTCAGGATGGAAATCAACAGGTCACATGTCACTTGTATATGCATTTCTCTGTTTTCCAGTGCGATCAGCCAACATGCAAAGATCACCTGTTGGAAATTGTGTCAATGCCTCCAAAATAGTTCTCAAGCTTCACAGTTGTTTAAACATTATTAACAATATAGAATTAGACTGTCTATATCTAAAAAGAATAATCAAATATCGCAATCATTACTTTATTTGTCAAATAAAACCACAATGTAAATAAAGAAATATGTGCAATAATAATGCTCAGATGTATGTGCAGTGATTTGCACGCTACTTTAAACATGTAAAAGTGACCACACAATCTGAGTACTAATCTCAGCAAACAAGCATTCTCAGCATGATTCAAGCTCAAATTTTTAATCTCTACCACTGGTACTCTGACCTGAGACTTTCCTCTTTTTGTCAGGTGTATGAGTTTAAGGAAAAAATGTAATGTTATTCAGACATTTTTGTATATATGTGTATTCAACACAGACAAGCACAGAAAGGGGAAAATATAGATGTTTCAAAACTGCATTGTTTGGCCACATGCTGAGATAATTCCAACATAAACACCAAATGATACTCATTTTCCTCCACTTGAAACTCCAATAACTTAGTACATCATAGATGGAGCTGGGATTTGATCATCTCTCTAGTTATCAGTGCAGTTGGTGTCTCCAGCAATATTTTCACCATTATTGTGCTATTTAGTGACAAAGGTATGAGATTAAAGATAATGAACAAGTTTTCAATCAAAGTGATTGATCTTTTCGAATTCTCTTTTATTCTCATCAACCTACCTGCAGAAGACACTGAATGGCAGAACAGGAAATAAAGTTTGATGACTATGTCCTGATATTTTGAAATATAAATGCTTTCATTTATGTATATGCACTGTAGTCAAGCCAAGACCAATAACTGCTTTGTGCATTCCACTACATCTGTTATCATATAATTGTAACCATAGTTTTGATAATGCATTTAAAAGTTTAAAATCAGATAATTTTATATTAATTTGATTATTCTTGTATTATATATTAAGGTGTTTCTTATGTGATTGTTTCTTTTGTCGGATATCCAGATATAGTTTAACAACAGACCTGATATTGCCATCACGTACAATTTAATGAATATCACTATTAAGAGACACATCCATCCACTTTACCATTATGTAAATACTGTCTATATATACCTGAAGTCCATAGCTTATTATTTTCCAATCACAACAAACTAATAAACTAGTCCAATGCAATAGTGTAATAAGTTGCTATAACTGATAACTGGGGTTATGTTTCAATATTTATTATATATTTACATAAGTTGAAATAAATTATGATATTTTCACATCTTCCATGTTGCTGGCTCTTGATTTCTCCACTTCTGGAATCAGGGATGGTGTTTGTGAAAGGGAGGTTTATAATTCACACTATACAATCTATGTGATGCTACCATAGTGATACAATTAGAACAGATTTGGAATTGCCAATGTTTACTTCTTTTAAACAAATAATTCAATTCTTGTTGTGTCTTGACATGTCTTCTTATTGTGTCTGTTTTGTTTTTTAACCAAAACCAAAATCTAAGAAGATAGCCGGGGTTTCAATTTCATGAATAAATTGGGCATTCTTCAGAGCACATTGCAATGGTCTTTTGCTAAAGCTACATTCGCCAACAAAGCCGAGAAACAGAAAGTCAAGAGGGTACAAATGCCACAGGTAAAGTACTATTGTTTTATTTGACCAGTTTGCCCTTGCTCTTTACCTATTTATCATTTGCACAATCTGAGAAAAATATTGAATTGCATACAAACTTATTTTGATATCTAAACTGTTGAGGCTGTCAGTAAATAGATTCATGTTTAGGAAATTGCCACAAATACCCTACAAACAAATTTTAAGTGTTTGGACTAAACACATTGATTTAAAACATTTTGTCAAGCATAATTGTACTCAGTTTGTGTTTAATTTGATATAAAGTTAAATCAATATTTTGAGAATAACAGCATGAAATGATTATTTGATGCAAATGACATCTCCTTTTCTCTATCATTTAATATAGCATTGGTCTGATTTTGTAAGAACAGAGTAATGTCATTGCACCATTTACTTCGGGATTTAGAACATTTCATTATTATCTGTTATTGTACTGTGAATTATTGTTGTAAACCCTATTTAATATCTAATACCATATCGAATGATAAGCATGTTGTGCTGGTATGTTGCTCGGAAATCATTCATCTATTCAAATATATCGTGCAAAAAACGTACTCAAAATTATATAGTTAATTATCTATTGCCAAGATAAAACCACCATATAATCAAATATTAAAAAAACACATTGTCTCTCTTCACTGCCTTTATTTTATTTTGCATTATTCGGCCCATACAATCTATTTCTAAAGATGAACTTTGACCTTTTCACCTTGACAATTATCGCTATACCACAGTATTGATCACTGCAATCAAATACTGATGCGTCTTGTCAAGTGAATAATTGCTTCAACCAAAGTGGATATCAATTTAAATGTCTGAATTGTATTAGTTCAGGTGCAAACATATCGTTAAACCTTGTATAAAACAAATAAAACTGAGGTTCTGCATAGTGAAGTACAGTGTTCTGAGCCTAAGTTACAGACATTCAACCCACTTATATATATATATATATATATATATGTATATATATATATATATATATATATATATATATATATATATATATATATATATATATATATATATATATATATATGTATATATATATATAAATATATATATATATATATATTCTACCAGAGTCGTACTCTGTCATGTCGATATTTTTCTGTACTGGTGTTAACTGCGGACCTCTGCAGGTTAAAGGAGTGAAGACCCCATGGCGCCCTCTACTGGTGGCCATGTTCAGGGCAGTTTTCGATGGAGTTCATCATATCAGAATGCAGACGCCAGCATCCTCCGACCTTCTTCCAGATGGCCATGTATCTGTAAGAAAACTATTCACATTATCCGTCACATTATCTGCGCGAGTGGGAAGCATGCCAGGCAAGACCAGAGGACAAGGCTGCTGTAGAAGTATCTTTCTTGTCCAGTGTATTCTAACAAGTGCTTTGCAGTGAGCTGGGACCCAAAGTATATTCATTTTGCTATTCATTTTGTTATTCATAGCTAAGCATTTTCATTGGTCATTAATTTTTACCTGGAGTCTTGCTATTGGATGTAATTAATATTGATCACCTTTTTACTTTTAATTTATTCGTCTACCTATTTTCCCAGACTGGAATTTGGGCCTACATGCAAAATTCTGCTTACATGTCGAATTCATGTTTTTATTACCCCCGAGTCAATTTATCATTTTCTACCTTATCATTTATCATTTCTTTTATATAATTTTACTGTTATAACTTCATGATATTTGTTTTGAAAATATCTTTTCAATTTAACTGCGATGTTGACATGTAGATTGGTGATTGTTACTATGTGGCAAGTGTTACTATGGACACTTGTTGTAATGATTTGTCAGCTGTCACCTGATTGGTTGAAATAAATACTATTGTCTGTCACCATTGTCTCAACTGCCATGACTGCTTAGCCTCATAGTAGGAAGCTGTTCTCACCATACAACTTTTGTATTGAGAATAAAAAACAAGTGTTTTTCATATCATCATGGTCTTAGAGTTGTTATGCTGAAGAAGAGAATCTAGAAGTAAAGATCTTATGGTCCCAGAAGTTGTGACAACCAATTTACTTCAATAGTATTATTATTAAGATATGTTTTGCCTACCTGCCCTTATCGATGATCTGTCCATGACAATCTCTCATGCAGAACTTTGAGTCGACTTCCGCTGCAACATTATCAGATATTTTGAAGACTTCTCCCTGGCGCTGCTCGGCGCGACCCTTGGCATGATCTGGTTGAGCGACCATCATCTCCTTCATCGTGGCAAGCACAGCTGAAAACAGTCACATGTTAACAACCCTAATGTTATTGTTTGTTGGCTTTTCGGTTATTTCTAGTCGCAGATGCTGCATAGGTTAAGATAAAAGTGGAGTGGCCAACATACCAAACCAAATTCAAAAGCTGGAATAAAAGGTTAATTTCATTCTTACCATTGACATATATAAGCTAAGTTCATTTCGGTCATAGAACAAGGCATGTTTTAATTTTCTTGTCACAAACTATTGAAAAGTAGGTTTTTATCAATTTTGTCTCCGAACATACATGGAATGCTATATTTCCATTTACCATAAAATCAACATGGATTGCCCATGACAGGATGATTGTCCTCTGCAGACTTCTTACCACAGACTACATGAGTTACATGTTAGCCTGCCTTTCTTGTCACAGGCCATGCTATTCTGCCACTCTATTTGAACTAAGTTACCTTTTTTGCCACAGACCAAGATATTTTGCTACAGTCTATTTGATTTAGGTTACTTTTCTTGCCACAGACCAAAGTGTCTTGCTACAGTCTATTTGAGCTAGGTTACCTTTCTTGCCACAGACCAAGATATTTTGCTACAGTCTTTTTGATTTAGGTTACTTTTCTTGCCGCAGACCAAAGTGTCTTGTTCCAGTCTATTTGAGCTAGGTTACCTTTCTTGCCGCAGACCATGGGTTTTCCAGGCAGACTGATCTTGCAGTCGTCTGTGTACATCTCAGTCACCAGGCGGTTGTAGTCTCCAGCGCTGAACAAAGTGTTCCACTTCTTGAAGCACTCACGCAGCTGCCCGGCCACATCTGCAAATAATCTCACATTCAATATT
Source organism: Amphiduros pacificus (assembly GCA_949316495.1). Lineage (NCBI taxonomy): Eukaryota > Metazoa > Annelida > Polychaeta > Phyllodocida > Hesionidae > Amphiduros > Amphiduros pacificus. The sequence goes on along the minus strand of OX439007.1, from coordinate 10,599,312 downwards.
TGGAGAGTTGTAGTTTTAAGTAGTGAGATGAAAATGAGTTACTGACATAAACATGCAAAACACATTAGAAAATCCTTTACCAAATTCATCCATATTTGACATGTCTCTGTGACAGAACCACTGACCACCGATCCTCTTCAACAGAAGCTGGAACCTGTAAATACAATATGGTAGTTAGAATAGCTAGAACATTATAGTCATCGTTCTGAGCACACTCATACGAGGATATGGGATCAGATTAAAGCCCGCTTCTGGCACTTGGATATCTGCTTGGCTGGTCATCTGCCTTTTACATTATTACAAAGCATCACTAGAAATGGCAGACATAGGGTTATAATTTTTTTACTACTCAATATACATCTACAAATGATATGTGATCGAATGTCAACCTTCTTAGGCTATTTTGATCAAATATTGCCAGTGACCTTGAAGTGACCTTTCAATGACCTTGAAAATAGAAAGCCTATTTCCACGAAATTATCTACATGTTTTATTATCCTATTATCTACATCTTACAAATACAAGCTCATAGAGTCCTTATTCATCAAAATCTGTTCATAATTAACAATTTGAGAGCAATTTATAGTTTTGTGGTCAATCTATAAGGGAGAACAGAGGAAAATACTATAATACTAAGTTTTTTTGAAATAATATAAAAATGCTAGCTTATTGGGGTTTAGTTTGAAAATATATAGAATACTGCACATAAAAACACATTAATACTAAAAAGAAATTGAAAAAAATGTCCGTCAATTTCAAGATTTATTATGAAGTTAAAATGATTAAAAATAGTTTAAATCAGTAGGGTTAAAAAAGTGACAAAATGACGGACTTTAATTTGACCTAACATTTATTTTTGAGGTATTAGATAAATTAAATATTAATCTAATTTCAGAAAATAATCAGCAATAAGTTACTCTTGTCATAATAATACCTAAAAAAGAAGAAATATTCCCTGATAAATATGAGAAAATTAGTCATGAATAGAAATTATTGAAAAAATTATAATAAAAAATATATTGAATGTGGAGTCAATTGGGTTATAACATTTAGTAGCTGATGTATTTCTAAAATATTTCATGTATTTAATTTTTTTCAACAATATGAGGAAGTTATTGAAATCCTTTTATAAATATCTCAATGAAACACATCACTAAAAGTGGCCAATCATTAAAATGACCTATGACACCTTTTACCATTTGGATAATTTCATGCCCATTTCCTTTAAATACTATTTTTTTTATAATTTTTGAAAAAATGGCATTCTGTGTGGTTGATTTGGTGAATGGAAGTCAAACACGGCCAATATTAAATGTCACTGAAAGTGCTCTGCAGGGTGGTTTCTGGACGTCCGCTCCTCCCAAAGGTATAAACCTGTTACATGCGCTATGTCACTCATTCATGCTGATGGACATTATAACAATAAGATTTTCTTGTGATAATTTCTTTGAAGATCAGATGTGGAGCACTGTCTAATGAATAAATGAGTGGAGTATCATCATTTACCACTACCCATGTTGGCATCACTTACCATGAGCCATGTTGGCATCACTTACCATGAGCCATGTTGGCATCACTTACCATTAGCCATGTTGGCATCACTTACCATGAGCCATGTTGGCATCACTTACCATGAGCCATGTTGGCATCACTTTCCATCGGCCATCTTGGCATCACTTACCATTAGCCATGTGATCATCACTTACCATGAACCATGTGGGCATCACTTACCATCTGCCATGTTGGCATCACTTACCATGAGCCATGTTGGCATCACTTACCATTAGCCATGTGGGCATCACTTACCATTAGCCATGTGGGCATCACTTACCATGAGCCATGTGGGCATCACTTACCATCTGCCATGTTGGCATCACTAATAATTAGCCATGTTATTGAATACCTGTTGTTCTGGCAAGTGTTACTGAACACCTCTTGTTCCGGTATAACTCTTTCGTCTGTTGTATCAGTATAACTTACTTCCCATCTGCCATGCTGACCCCGTTGTGATCAAAACACGTGAATCTGCCGATCTGCAGGGCTGTGTCCCCTCCACCATAAATCAGTTCGTCCTGAGTGGTTGTTACCTTGGCTACTCCATAATTATGGAAACATCCAAGGGCCCTCAACACACCTACAAATCAAAGATTAACTTGTTAGAATGTGATATTCTTAGTTATAGCCAATGCAGGAAAAATGATGTTTGTCAATGAATGATGTTTTAAAATTTAAGATTTACATTTATTATTTGAGAAAGCCGATTACCGATCTCTATATTGTTTTTTCCCCATTTTACTGGAACCAGAACTATACAACTCCTCTAAATTTAATCATTTATAATGAAGATTGGCAGGGGGGTATGGAATTTTTTTGTTTGTAATATTTTATAAAATAATGAAAATCTAGATATGTAAGCCTGAATACCATCTCGTCCGCAGTATGGTTCGTCATTCCCCTGCATGTACAGCTTGCAGTTCTCCGTGTAGTGCTCAGACATGGCCTTGAAGTCCTTGCTGATGTAGAGTTTCTCCATCTCCCGCTGAATTTCCTTCGCACTCCTCTGTAGGTGATCTGAAATGCACACTCCATACGTCACGTGACGCTAAAGGCAGTGGCGGATCCAGGTTTTGGAAACTGGAACTCCCCCTTTTTTCAGAGCACATTTGAGTTCTCCGGGGTAAAAAATCCTGGATCCACCCCTGGCTCAAGGCAACAAACATGTATCTTATACTGTCTATAAGCTATATTTTAAGTGCCCACGAGACATAAGTGGAGCGGCCAACATGATATATCAAATCAAATCAAATAACCAAAACTACATAGTGTTCTCCAATCACCAATTGGCAACCCCAGATAGATGATCTGGAGGGGTTTGTGGAATATGCAGGGTCACTTCTTTTTCAACCAAAGAAAAGTTTGGTGGGGTAGGTAGAGCTCTTGCTTAAACGGGTTCAAGTCGGCCGTTTTAATGGATTTGACTGGCGCCTGATGTGAAGTGTATATATTTCCTTTATTTAATGTCATCCAAAGAACAATCAAGCTTTTATGGGAGACTTTGGATATAATTATACATAAAATATGAATTACCACTGAAAGGGTATTTAAAAAAGCCAACAGGATTTGACATAAAAAGTACTAAAATCAGACCATCAGTAGAAATGACAGACATAGGCATATAACGTTGTTACAGTGTGGGACACATCCACAAATGATACATGACTGAATGTGGACCTTGTAGACTATTTTTATAAAATATTGCCAGTGATCTTGAAGTGACCTTTGAATGACTTTGAAAATGAAACTTCTATTTCTGTGGATTGTATTATAAATGTAAATATTGAATCATCTGCATCGTTCAAAAACGAGCTCATAGAATCTTTATTCATCAAAATCCATTCCAAATTAACAATATTAGAGCAATTTTTAATTTTGGACCAATTTGCAAGGGAAATTAGAGGAACTTTTGATATGCTGAACTATTTTGAAACAATGTCCAGAATAACAACTTATTGTTGGTTAATTTATATAATGCATAGAGAAAAAAATTAATGCAGGAAATAAAATGAAAAGTCCGTCAAGTTTGAGATTTAACAAATAATAGATGAACTCACTGGAAAGCTGATTTCTGTCTGCCAATTTTCATATATTTTATTTATTTCGTCAGAGAAAGGTGCTAAAATTATCTCTTGAATATATATATAAATTGTAGAATGTGTTCTATTTCTGGCGCCATTTATGCTGGGTGAAAGTAACACCATGTACCCACTGCAATAGGAAGTTTTGTACTACTCATTTCATATTCAATGTCTCCGATTTCCTGTGATGCTCTCCAGAACACCTATTTGGGCATGCCGATTGGTGATTGGAGAACACTAAAAACTGCAAAAAGGAATGTAGTAGGTAAATCCCTACACGTAATCTAAATTATTTCAGTATCAATAGAAATACAAAAAAAGCATTACTATACACGAGGAAACACGACTTGGACCGCCAAAGTCACATTGTGGCGAAATTGCGTGGAGAACTAAAATAATTTGACCAATCAGGTGGATCGTTGTCACCTCAAGAATATCTGGCGATCATCTCAACTTTAAAAATAGGTAAGGTATCTTTGTGATGTATTTTAGTGAGTGTTTTTTTCTCGATTTGGATAAGAGCAATGAATTGCCATGATGTAGTCATGAAAAATGAAAAAAAAAAAAAAAATTGTTTGTTTATTCCATAAACTAAAATCAGAATATGCTCAAAGAATAAACATATAAAGACGTTTTGTTGGAGTAAATCTCGCGAGAAAAATATCGGTTGACATTAAGGGAGTGGATACTAAGACTGTATGGTTGTGAGTTTATATAGTCTCGTCTAGTAATATAGTCTCGTACCCGGTCCCAATAATGATTAGGCTACTTGTAGGGTTGAGACCCAACCCAGTCCGGTCTTTATGCTTCGGTTTTGCTAATCAGAAATCGCCTAATGATCGCCCCAAGAAATGTTTTCAACTACAACATTCACAGCAAAGTTATGGTAAAGATAATGGAACTGTCAAAATCCTATTGATTTGTTATACTTTGTTGTTGATTGTTGTAATTTGTTGCAATTCTACTTTGATTCGCAGTGAAACAAATAAATCATCTTGTTACGTGTATTTTGTCACCAAAGTTGGTATACGATGACAATGCTTTGGCGCTCTTTAACACGGACAGAATTCGTGTTTATTTTATATGACTGAATTCGTGCAAATTCGATGGTTCTCCAAGAAATATCGCAAATGTTACTTAAGCATGAATGGGATCGAATACCATTTAAGACAGTAACCAATGTATATTATCTGTGATGTACTATGACATTTTCCAGTCCAGGTGAATATTTTATTTAGACGCATGTCAGTTGCCTGTGACAGAGTTATAGAATCTTCACTATTATTTATCTAAACCACGTTATACTTGCCCATTTTGATTGTCGGTTGTTGGCGGTCACGTCAAACTTTGGAGGTTTCTGTAATAAATAAGAATAACATTAAATTATTGGCGTTACTTTTTAAACGCAGAATGACATTGTTGTAAACGCACTGTTGTAAATAAACATCGTTATTGGTATGATTGGAATATGCGTTTCTTAATGGTCTTTCAGATCTTTTCTATACGGTATCATAGTTTACTTTATCTCATACTTGGTGCTTCAAGAGAGTGTTCTGCACCTATGAGATATTCTTTTGCAGATCACCCCTCTGCCGAACTACTTTCGCAGATCACCCCTCTGCCGAACTACTTTCGCAGATCACCCCTCTGCCGAACTACTTTTGCAAATCATCCTTGGTCCAAATGACGACTGAGATCCTTCCACCAGAACCAACAAAAGAGATCTGTCAGGCTGAACACTGCATGAACCCATGCTCTTGACTTTATCTCATATTTATCTACCGCAGATGGTTTATATACCAGACCAGTGTTAACATTGTAAAAAGTACAGATCTTAAGAAATGAACATGTGAGTGCAGTGTTCAGGCTGACAGATATCTCTCAAGTTGGTTCTGGTGGAAGGATCTCAATGCCCACCTCTCAATGACGTCATTACATAGTAAAATATATGTGGCAATGACGTCATTAAGTGTGACGTCATTAAAAAGGGGGCGTGGCATTGTTTATGTTGTTTGACACACACAACATAGGTCGGTACATAGGTCCATGCAGGCTGCAATATTTTCCACACAGTTTTGCTTTAAATAGATTGGACATCAAACCAAAACTTTATCTCATACCTATCTGCAGGAGTTAAGTATGAGATAAAGTCAAGAACATAGGTTTGTGCAGTGTTCAGGCTGCCAGATCACTCACGTTGGTTCTGGTGGAAGGATCTCACAATATAGAGTGGCACTATGACCACATCTCAATGGCGTCATAACATAATAAATTATATGTTATAATGACGTCATTGTGACGTCAGTGTGACGTCATTAAAAAGGGGGCGTGGCATTGTTTATGTTGTTTGACACACACAACATAGGTCCCAACATGCTGCAATGTTTTCCTCTCTGTTTTGCTTTAAATAGATTGGACATCAAACCAAAACCTTTATCTCATACCTATCTGTAGGAGTTAAGTATGAGATAAAGTCAAGAACATAGGTTCGTGCAGTATTCAGGCTGACAGATCTCTCTCGTTGGTTCTGGTGGAAGGATCTCACTCGTCCTTCGGACTCTTGAGATCCTTCCACCAGAACCAACTTGAGAGATCTGTCAGCCTGAACACTGCACTCACATGTTCTTGCCTTATTATGACATGTGCAAGTATTTTAATGCATGTGTGTGCTTGATATGCTTGTTATCGTATCTCAACCAAATATATATACCGGGTTTTTATGTCTATAACTTAGATATATGTCAGATTTATTGTTTCTGACCAGATTTATCATGCCTCTGACTTAAATGTATGCGGGATTTGTTATGTCTCTGACTTTAATATATGTCAGAGTTGTTGTGCCTCTAATTTTAAATGTATGCCAGATTTGTTATGTCCCTGACTTAGATGTATGCCAGGTCTGTTATGTCTCTGACTTAGATCTTAGATGTATCCCAGATTTGTTATGTCTCTGATTTAGATGTATGTCAGATTTGTTATACCTCTGACTTAGATGTATGCCAGATTTGTTATATCTCTGACTTAGATGTATGCCAGATTTGTTATGTCTCTGACTTAGATGTATGCCAGATTTGTTATGTCTGATTTAGATGTATGCCAGATTTGTTATGTCTCTGATTTAGATGTATGTCAGATTTGTTTTGTCTCTGACTTAGATGTATGCCAGAGTTTGGTTTAAGAGTTTGGTTTGAATTACTAATGAAATTCAATACAGTATAAACTTATATTGAGAACTTTATTTGAAGACAAACAAGTTTTTACAAAGAATATTCGGATTTCTAAAAAAAATAAAGAGGTTAAGAAGTTATATTAGCCTAAGGGTTAGACAGACTAGAATGTTTGTTTGAGTATGTACAAAACCTTTCATTGTGAGAAATGCAAGGCCATCCTAAACCAGCAAATATAACACTGTCAATATACCTGGTAGGAAATGAAAAGTGTTTTGTTCAGTCAAGATGACCATCCAAATATTTGCGCACCAAGTTATATTTACATCGTCATTATGAAACTTTAAAGATGGGTGAGGATCAGGGTTCTGAAGAATTTGCACCATCCATTTTTTAAAGAAAGTCTCAATTGAAAGGAAGAATGACGAAGAAAAGCATCCATGGTAAACTGGAATGACTTCTTTTAGAGATTGGGTTTCAAAGCGATGTCCTGTCTTCCGGTTTAATGTACAGTGGTCTCTTTGACACCCTGAAGTGGTGTACCCTGGAAATCCAATATTGTTGGTCCAGGGTTAACCATGAAGTTCAGTATGGAATGACAATCTCTCAAGTAAATATTGATAATATAAATCAAATAGAGAATTACACTTTACATTGCTGCAAAGAATTTATAGAATATTTCCTGTTGATATATGTCAGGAATATAAAAAAACTCATTCAACCCTAATAACAATGTATATATACCTGAATTTGTCTTGAACTTAGCAAAGTACACATATTAACCCTTTAAATTAAGGAGGTGATGAGTGGGTATGACAATTTCCACGCTCATCGTCGATGGGTTGGGTTTTGAGTTCCACCCGTCTTGCATGTTATAAAAGCTTTATTCTTTTATTGTATTTATACAGGTTCTGTACTCTCCGAAGCAAATCGTGGGTTTACACCCGGCTCTGCACGAATAGGGCAGACCAGACATGTCTAGGAGACCAGAGCAAGCTTTTTAAAGAAGTCAATAGGCACCGAGTCAAATATTTTGTCCCATATAATAACATGTCCAATTTGTGCCATTGTTATGATTAGAAAGCGAGTACAACAACAATGGTTGTCATGGCACTATCCTCAGACAAGTTTAACAATGGTTGACATGGCAATAACATCTGACATGTCTAACAGTCGTTGACATGGTACTATCCCCAGGCATGTTTAACAATAGTTGGCATGGCACTACACTCAGGCATGTCTAATAATGGTTGTCATGGTACTATCCTCAGGCATGTCTAACAATGGTTGTCATGGCACTATCCTCAGGCATATCTAACAGTAGTTGCCATGGTACTATCCCCAGGCATGTCTAACAATAGTTGGCATGGCACTACACTCAGGCATGTCTAACAATGGTTGACATGGCACTACCCTCAGGCATGTCTAACAGTGGCTGCCATCATACTTTCCTTAAGTAAGATTCACAAGCGTTAGAGTGGCATTATTACCAGGCATAAATGACCAAAAATAGTTTATGGTGAGCATAAGAATTATTATTTTTCACCAATATTACATAAGTTTATGTAATATTGATTTCAAATAATTTCCTTAGACACTTTCAGCTGCGTGTCGTGATTTGAAACCATCAACTATTAAGTGTACATTTTGTTAGGCAAAGAGTTTATAAAAAGGTTGTATTTTGTGATTTGATGTCTGTATGGTAATGGAAAAATTAAACTATATTGTAAAGGTGTAGTGTTTATGTTCCCGTGGCAGGCTTTTATCTTTGACCGAGACTGAACTAACAAAGAATAGATATGGAGAATGAATATTCCTACATGGAATTGTAGAGTCCAGATTGTGATACAGCGAATCTAATTTCAATATAAAGAGGATCAAGATACCTTATAAAAATAATACCTTGAGGTGAATACTATACTATATAAAATCTATCTCGATTCATTACACTACTTCCTATTGGTTCAAGAATTGAGTTATTAACTGTAATATGATAATATTCATATATTGTTGTGTGATAAAACATATTTCTCTGCATGATATCTGTTGCATGTATATATGAGTCATAGTGAATGAGTAACTCACCTTCAGAAGGAGCAGCCCAGGGAGTCTCAGAGGAGGTGGTCACGTCACGCTGGAGCAGGTCTATATACTCACATAATTAACATATGCAAATGACTTGTTCCAGGGGTGTAGAGGGCCAACCACAAGGGATATGTCCCTATCATGTTTGTTTAACAGATATACCCTCAGATATGTTAAAGAGATGCTGATAGTCTCTACTTCACCCTATAAACCCTCCCCATTTACCATCCCGGGCGATGACCATATTTGGATAAATCCCCAAACCTAGAAAAACGTGATGTTATTTGGTTAGTTTCAAATGCAAATATATATATAAAAATGAGGGCTCTATTTAGATGACAGTAGAAAACATATATATGAAATGATGTATATGTCTCATTTATACAATAATCAGCCATAATGTTTACATTTCTTAACCCATTTATTTGGATTTTTCCGGCGTTTAAACGTATTACATGATCTATCAAAAAGATAATCACCCTGTTCTGCTGTTCGTATTCCAGCCATGTTTGGGTCTGTTTAATGTCCACAAGGTCAGTTTGCACACCAGGGGAAAAATGGGATCAACGCCACCCCGGGTAGAGCCAGAGACATATCCAGGATGAGTGGCGCCCCCTTTATAAACACCAGCGCATTATGTGAGATCAGGAAACCATACAGACATTTGGTATATCTAACACATAGGGCACTCTCTTGTGTTGAATACTAGGTAAAGCCTGGATCACATCCTTCACATATAAATATAGGCCATCAGATATAACTCAAGAGGCTTTCGGTCATGATTCTATATACCTGACTACACATGATGTTTTTTTTTTTTCAGATAAAAGAAACCACCTCACTTAAATAGCCTTAATCTGGTCGCCAGCCAGCATGAGTGACAAACATTTTAATTGTGTTATAATGGTGTCCTTATACTAGAGTAATTTGTTTGATTGGGGTTTTACATCACTTTCAACATTATTCCAGTTATTTCATGACGAGACTTACTTGTAACAGATTGAGTGCTGCCTCACTGAATTGTCATGTCGCAGGTCCTTGACATGACAATCCACCAAGTCACAGAATTACAAGGACAATAGGTGGCCTCTTCAGCCACGGGCCTCAGCTCAAATTAGAAACTTGAGTTAATTTCTCTCTGAGGAAATAACACGAATTGATGTGGTGGTCTGGTGACTATCTTCAAAATCATTTAATATCTCTTTTTTCTGAAAATATAACACATTTAAACATTCATGGGTGAGAACCAGTGCTCTCTGTAGTAGAAAAATACTATATAATCTGCTCTTAGTCTTTTTTATTACATTAACGATGGCGCCAGATTTTCAAACTTCTGCTCTGGTGAATCATACTGTCATATCTATAGTAAAGTGACGTGTTAGTTATTAGCCAAAATCATATTTGTTCATTTGGGTCGTTTGATCAGCAAACATAACTATAGCTGACGACAACTGACCTGCGGACGACAACAGAGCTGCGTGTGCCAACAAGGTCAAATGATATGATAAAAACCGGTAATAAATTAATAAAGTGAAACACAACTCTGTTGTCGTACGCAGTTCTGTTGTAGTCGGCCGTATACGTTTGTTGGATGACAACAGCTTAACCTGATGGTGGTGCAGTGTATGAACCAATCAGGATGCAGCAATTCAAGCAGACGACAATGTCGATTTCAGACAAAATTCAGAGTTGGAATAGACATAAAATGGCTTATTGTATTCGGCACGTTGCGCGTTTGGGACTTGGCGCGTTCTTGGCGCGTGGCCTGTTTGATTGTGACGTCACACAAGGAATGCACTATTTTATTTGGTCTCACTCAGATGTGAATGAGGTGGTGAGCAGGTTGCATTTTTGTTGGCACATGCTTCACTCATGATTCACTCGTGTTGCAAGGCCCTTCCCAGTGTCAAATTATCGTCCACTGACATCGCCAAAAGCAAAAGCACCAGAAAGCAGGAGTTAATCTTCCGAAATTTACGTTTTCATTGATATCTTTGCAATGCCTCAAGATAACAACAAAAAGTAAAGATATTTAGAATCTTTGGACCAAGACGGTTCTTTTGATATGCATGACATGATAACCAGTAAGTTATTTTGTAATGTTATCGGCGTGCATGTTTATCATTGACAATTCATTTGCTGCATTTTTTGTATTCATGCGCCTTTTCCCGCCCTGAAATTCCCGCCAATGAAGCTTTTCCCGCCAGTGAAGCGTCACAATTCACATTTTGTAAGTAACATTTTTTTTTTGGCTAAAAACAAAGTGGAATGTTTTAAAATATGGAAATGCTAACATTTTTGTTCATAATATGCATTGGATGAACAAAATAAAATCGAGGTGTCAGACATTTCTCTGACTGACACAACGCGCATAAACGCGCATCAACGTGCCGAATGCAAAAAGCTTAATTGGCTGACATTTTGTATGGATACTAACTTTGAATAAGAACATATCGTCAACAATTTTGCAGCAGGACTCAAATAGCTTTTTGAAAATATCCCAAAATGTTTTAAAAATACACTTTGAAATTAATGCACGTGTCACTTTGAAATTAATGCACGTGTCATTTTGAAACAAATGCACGTGTCATTTTGAAATAAACGCACGTGTCACTGTGAAATAAACTCACGTTTCACTTTGAAATAAACGCACGTGTCACTATGAAATAAACGCACGTGTCGCTATGAAATAAACGCACGTGTCGATATGAAATAAACGCACGTGTCAATGTTCCATTCACAAGATGGCTTGTGTTGAACGCGCCATTTATCAAACGCGCAACGTGCCGAATACAATAAGCCACATAAAATCAATATCAACTCCAATCCGAGAAGGAATTGACAAATAGATGGATATAAAGGACTCTACTTATTCTTCTAACATTATCTATCCACGAGCTTATATAACTGTATGAATTAAACAAAGGATTGTTAAACATATAAAACATTGTAATTCTGAAACAACAGCAAGCAACACCTGCAAATTAGGGCATCATTTATAGGATTAAGTTGTTTGCCTGCCAAAAAGGAGTATCCCTTTTCCAGTGACATACCACATTTTCAAAGAATTTACAGCAGACGACAACAAAGCTGTGTTTCATTTTATCAGTTGGTTCCTGATATCTATCATATCATTTGACATTGTTATCACAATAAAGTAGCTAACAATATCCTTTGATAATATTTTCGAAAGTGGAAATGCACTTTAAATTCTTTGATCATTAATTCTAGAATATGCCCTATACCATCAATATGAGGGAAATCTGACCAGAAATATGGCCCCTTTCCTTTGGTGAAATGGATTATGATATGATGTTCTCATCTGGCCATATTTTAAGGGAATGACTTGCGAGTTTTCGTCACTAACTGGTCCCAAGCAGAAAGTACAGCTGGCGACAACAGAGTTGCTGGCGACGACAGAGCCGCGGCTCCATTTTCAATCGGTTTAAGTGCATCTGCGGTTTCAAAAATATATGCTCACAAATCGGACAAATGTTTGAGCTGTCATTTCTTTTGAAGAGGACCAGTTACTTTTTATATCGCATTAATCTCTTCATTATGTTTATATTTTCATGCTAAGATTTTATTTTTTTAATTTTTCCAAACCATTATTCGAAATATTTGTTGTTTTCTTTGAATTGATCTCAAGATTAAACAATTACCTATTCTACTTGTTATCATTATAACCGTCATTACCATTTTATTTTAATATCAAAAGAACAGTTTATTATAAATAAATTGACAGATCAAGATATTAACATGTTTTTAAATAACTCTTAAGCTATATGTCCAGTTGCGTGTGTCAGTGATCAGACCATACTTGCAATATGCAATGCAGAGAGTAATCACATTTCTGAAATAGCTTGGTTATGTTTGTATATGGTAATATCTAGAGTGTTCAATGTGGATTCTACACAAGGGTCATTCACCATTCATGATATGTATTGACATTATTTTATTTGTGTCACTGTAAAGCATTAGTGAATGGATTTTTACTACACAACATAGCAAATATCACATCTCCTACAGTTTGCACCATAATAAACCAGTAAATCTCTCAACATATTTGCACCTTTCTGTATATAAGTGTCTAAATTTTAATTTTGTTGCTGTTTTAATGTTTTGCATAGGAACAACACGTAGCTTGCATAGAAACAACACGTAGCTTACATAGAAACGACACGGAGCTTGCATAGAAACAACACGTAGCTTGCATAGAAACAACACGTAGCTTGCATAGGAACAACACGTAGCTTACATAGAAACGACACGGAGCTTGCATAGAAACAACACGTAGCTTGCATAGAAACAACACACAGCTTGCATAGAAACAACACGTAGCTTGCATAGAAACATCACGTGGCTTGCATAGAAAAACACAAATACCTTGTGGGTACGTTGCCTGATCACTTTTGGATTAATAATAAAAGAAATAGCAATTAATGTGGGGCGCACATCATTTATTCATTATTGCTCGCTCCAGGTTGGCATACCGATTAAGAAGTGACTCTTTTATACTTAGGACCCCAGGTGGTTAATCAATATAATTACAATACGCCCCCAAAGAACTGGTGGTATACTGTTACTTCAACTATAGTCTTAGAACATCCTTTTGTGAAAATGTTGTTTATGAAAAGGGTCTACGTGGGTACAAATGTTGTTTACTAGAAGGTTCTACGTGCATACTTATTTCAACTATTCTTCAGGGTCCAAACTGTTATAAAATATCATCAACCATATTTTTCAAAATCAGATTTAAATTTTGTTCATAATTTTATGAAATATCATTGACCATGATTATTTTCACTTACATTTAACATTATGCCTTTTGGTTCATCATGCCATTAAGGCCATTTACTCCCTATTTATTATCAAATGTTTACCTATAAGGGAACAAATAATCATATTTGGTATCAAATATGATATTATATTAAACATTATTATATACATTATTATACACATTATTATATACATTATTATATACATTATTATTATAATTGTGCAGTATGCAAATTTCAGGTGTCAGCATAGCTTTTCATAAAAAATCTTTTTCTCTACAAATTATCATGAGAGGGCACGGACCGTGGCGCTGTTGGTTCGAGCGTCAGCTTATCAGCACCCGTTCCTCTGTTGTGATCCAAAGGTTCGATTCCCGGCCGTGCCGAGATTGAACTCATGATACAATCTATTATATCAGCTGAGGCCCGTGCCAAAAGGGTTACAGATATCCGGTTTGCTGACCATCATAGTTGTCGGGTCATTCTTATTTAAATTGTTCAGAATGGTACTGATTTATAAATTCCTAATACATTTGAACAACGATGAATTTTTGAAAAACCTATATGTTACCTACATTTTTGTTGTTATTTGTGCAAACTATTTCACTTATTCAATGGGACAAAGGATTTAGAAAAAATCAGCAAATATTGGTTCCAAAGAAATACCCTATAAATATGTTGAATACGTGAAATATCGACTATTTAAGAAACGTCACAGACTTTGCTTTGGTGATTGTAAAGAAAATTCTTAATCCCTTAGGCAAAATATACCATATTTTATTTTTATATTTTAATTATATATAAGGTACCTATCCATTGACGGATGAGGGCTGTGGCGCAGTTGGCTAGAGTGCACCAGCTCTGTAATGATGGAAATGTCAAATGTCGTGGGTTCGATTCCCAGCCTTGCTAAGATTGAATTCATGATGCAATTTCTAAAAGGAAATGAGGCCTGTTCCTGAAAGGCTTGCCCGTTGTCCTTGTAAATCTGTGATTTGGTGTATTGCTATGTCGAGGACATGTGACATATGACAATTCAGTGAGGCAGCATTATATCTGCTACAAGTAGGTCTTGTCATCTTAACATGATATGACTGACATAATGTTGTGATTTACGGTATACCCCAAATACGCGCGCACACACACACACACCTATTCATTGACTATTTACTTGGTAACACTGTTATTTTATTAACAACAAAGTGACATGCTCTTTCTATAATATATGAAGTGGTTAAAGGAGGAAGACAGTAAAATGAATAAAATCAATAAAGACAAATATGAGAAGTGTATTCGAGATGCACTGAATGACATCTGACTTGTAAGAGAAACATACTAACCAAAATGCCATGGAAGGTCTTTCCCTTCAGAGATCTTGGATAATTGAGGACGTTTACGATGGAATGATTTTTAAAAAATATTTTGGATCAGCAGATTCTCTTAGTTAATCATGCCAATGGCATTCTTTTTTGACAATAACATGCCTTGACTTAATTTGAGAAAGAAATCTTTGACAATAAAGTTATTATTCATTGCAATGGTATTTGTTCAGAAATGGATTCCTCACAGCCAAGTTTCTACATGGCAATTTACTCTCAAATTATTATGTACAATTTAACTTAAAATTCCATGCCCATCCATTCCTTTCATACTAGGTTCCATCCAATAAGTGAATGTCCCGATATTAGGAGTGAAGCACAGCAAAATTTGAATGATTCATATCAAACGTAAGATATTTTATAAAAAAGATGATTTCCCCTTAAAAACAGCAGAAACTTTAATGAAATCCGTCCTTTGAGTTCAGTTTTATTTGCGGAGTCCCTGGGCCTTGTCCGATCTGCATTTACTTGCCTCACCTGTATGACTGTAACAATCGGCAATTGATAGGGAATGTGGAGAAACTCGCAACAAAATGAAATCGTCGACGCGAGGCAAGATTTACGTTGCGTATAAAGTTACTAGATCCGGTTGTGTCTCAACTTGGAGAGCAGCATGACAGAAGCAATGGGATGAGATCATGTTTTCAATTTGTATTTCTAACATTTTTTCAATATGAATATAATTTGGAGTTTAAACAATGCATATGGACTTAAGCGTCTTGTCTCATCTTCGTCCAATGCCAAAATCTAACCTATTTGTTTGCCTTTTTTATCTCAAAGGTAAATATCATTTTGAGTAGCTATAGATATCTTCGCATTTCAAAACCGAGCTTTCAAACAAATAGTATATTCTTCATACATGGTGCTTATGTGGTGTTGCTGATTTTAATATGAATGATAATTAACTGCCATTGCTGGCATTGCTTTTAATTGGACATCTTCTTGCTGCTCAGAATATCTGTATTTCATAATATCTATCAAGAATTTACTCAACATTTGATATGATATGAAATTGGTGTCATTTGACCGGTAGAGGACACTGCATGTGTAGTTGTTACCACCAGAGGACACTGAGAGAGCTGTCCCATGCGACAGTCGATCTCAACTTTCCTCTCGTCCCAAACCCAAATCAGACCTTGCGATTCCTGTTTGGGAAGGATTGAGCCTTGAGCCTTGAGCCTTGAGCCTTGAGCCTTGAGCCTTGAGCCTTGAGCCTTGAGCCTTGAGCCTTGAGCCTTGAGCCTTGAGCTGAGCCGGAACCCCAGTTTGGTTTATCTCTCATCTAGAGGACGCTAGTGATGTCAAACGCAAGATGGCTCATGAAGGATTCGCTGCCTTCACATATCATGTGAGCCCCTTCCCTTATACAAAAGCTGTAATTATTTTCTCGGCGTATTTGCATAAGAAAGACAAACTTCCTAAGCTTTCATTGAACTTAGGAAGTTCTGCTTTCTTCATGGTCCTTACCAATGAACCATGTCAAAGTGTTTGGTTGTGAAATATATACTAATCTCAAATTTCAGGAATACGTTTTGGCACAATATGGTATAAAAAATGCATATTGAATATTGAATATTGAGTATTTTGAAGTTATTTTTTTCTTTAGCAGGATATTATTAACATGACATCACGGGACATCACATGACATCATGGGAGATCACATGGTATCATGAAACATCACATGGCATCATGGGAAATCACATGGTATCATGAAACATCACATGGCATCATGGCATTTTGTAACATGTTACATGATCAGTTTAATGAAACATTACACATGAACACCAGTACATTCATAACTCAACCTAACTATTACTCATTTTCCAAAACATATCTATCCACTTCATTATTAAGCGTACCTTGTGTATTAAATCGCACAAGATTAAAAGAGTGAGTAATCACGAGAACATTCAAAATACTCTACATGACAGTCGTTTACGAGGCTATGGAACCCTAGCCTGCCTGTACTAACCCCACTCCCCTGCCAGGTACGAGGCAATGGAACCCTAGCCTGCCTGTACTAACCCCACTCCCCTGCCGGGTACGAGGCAATGGAACCCTAGCCTGCCTGTACTAACCCCACTCCCCTGCTGGGTACGAGGCAATGGAACCATAGCCTGCCTGTACTAACCCCACTCCCCTGCCGGGTACGAGGCAATGGAACCCTAGCCTGCCTGTACTAACCCCACTCCCCTGCCGGGTACGAGGCAATGGAACCATAGCCTGCCTGTACTAACCCCACTCCCCTGCCGGGTACGAGGCAATGGAACCCTAGCCTGCCTGTACTAACCTCACTTCCCTGCCGGATACGAGGCAATGGAACCCTAGCCTGCCTGTACTAACCCCACTCCCCTGCTGGGTACGAGGCAATGGAACCCTAGCCTGCCTGTACTAACCCCACTCCCCTGCTTGGTACGAGGCAATGGAACCCTAGCCTGCCTGTACTAACCCCACTTCCCTGCTGGGTACGAGGCAATGGAACCCTAGCCTGCCTGTACTAACCTCACTCCCCTGCCGGGTATGAGGCAATGGAACCCTAGCCTGCCTGTACTAACCCCACTCCCCTGCCGGGTATGAGGCAATGGAACCCTAGCCTGCCTGTACTAACCTCACTCCCCTGCCGGGTATGAGGCAATGGAACCCTAGCCTGCCTGTACTAACGCCACTCCCTGCCGGGTATGAGGCAATGGAACCCTAGCCTGCCTGTACTAACCCCACTCCCTGCCGGGTATGAAGCAATGGAACCCTAGACTGCCTGTACTAACCCCACTCCCCTGCCAGGTATGAGGCAATGGAACCCTAGCCTGCCTGTACTAACCCCACTCCCCTGCCGGGTATGAGACAATGGAACCCTAGCCTGCCTGTACTAACCCCACTCCCTGCCGGGTATGAGGCAATGGAACCCTAGCCTGCCTGTACTAACCCCACTCCGCTGCCAGGTATGAGGCAATGGAACCCTAGCCTGCCTGTACTAACCCCACTCCCCTGCCAGGTACGAGGCAATGGAACCCTAGACTGCCTGTACTAACCTCACTCCGCTGCCAGGTACGAGGCAATGGAACCCTAGCCTGCCTGTACTAACCCCACTCCCTGCCGGGTACGAGGCAATGGAACCCTAGCCTGCCTGTACTAACCCCACTCCGCTGCCAGGCACGAGGCAATGGAACCCTAGCCTGCCTGTACTAACCCCACTCTGCTGCCAGGTACGAGGCAATGGAACCCTAGCCTGCCTGTACTAACCCCACTCCCCTGCTGGGTATGAGGCAATGAAACCCTAGCCTGCCTGTACTAACCCCACTCCCCTGCCGGGTATGAGGCCATGGAACCCTAGCCTGCCTGTACTAACCCCACTCCCCTGCCGGGTATGAGGCAATGGAACCCTAGCCTGCCTGTACTAACCCCACTCCCCTGCCGGGTACGAGGCAATGGAACCCTAGCCTGCCTGTACTAACCCCACTCCCCTGCCGGGTACGAGGCAATGGAACCCTAGCCTCCCTGTACTAACCCCACTCCCCTGCCGGGTGTGAGACCATGGGAGCTCACTTCGATTTGTTACAACTAATCGATCTAACCCCCAATGAGGTAAGTCCAGACACAGTATCACTTATTCAACTTCCAATGTGTATATCGGGTTAACATCTGTTATATAAGTACTTGTTCATATATAACAAGGTTTTAATGCTGGGAATTGTACTTTACTTTGATTTACAAAAAACATGTCAATTGATTTTAAATACAGTAATTTAGATACATAATCATTGTCATTATTATATTTTTCAGCATTATTTGATAACCATCGTCTTAATAGTTTAATATGATAAGAATGAATGTGTTTCAGACATCTTTAACTACACATAATAAAAAAGATAGAAAAACTCCACAAACAAGAATATGTAAACTGGAAAAATAAAAGACAGATGGGATTCTGATCAACCCTGAACAATATGATCATCACGAGGCTACAATAACAATATATGTTTAATTTATATCAGATACAATTGCTCGGTCAAATCTCATAAATGACGAATGAGACCAATAAAACAAATATGACAGCCAAAGCCATGGGCACTATGCCTTGGTGGGGGTGATAATGCCAGAGATGTATATATGACAGAAGGTGTCATACTTGGAGGGTATATAGCCCCGCGTGGGCGGATCTGTACCATCAATCAATAACACACCATATTGCAGCTATATTTAGGCTTAATTAATCGCTCAGTGCTGTCACATAGATTCTCAAAGAGGATCTGTCTTATTTCAATGCCACTTGTCCCTGTCTCTTGCCAGACTAGTACCTATTGTGGCTTTAAGGCATTATGTTCCAAACTTAGAATATCTGATCTCAAATGGATAGATACTGTGCAGAGAATACGAGGTCGCTATACTGAATTTACTCAAGCTGTGCTGTTTAATGATCTGCGTTTATTACATTCACTTGTAATATATATTATATTATATCTTTGTAGTAAATTAAAAATGAACTCAATTGTTGTAATGTGTTTAACAAACCATATTTAGTGGAATACTTGCGTGCCGTTTTAATAAAAAATCTTATCGAAGAAATTATTTTCAAGATGTTTGGGGTTTCATTTTCATTATTCTAAAATTACTAAAATCCAAATACTGTTTATCAAGACCATTTTGATATTTCTCATGGAGTGAAAAGAGTGTATGTTTCTCAGATATATAGCAAACGTATAAAAACAAGATGCTTTCATAATGGAGAATTTCTGGATGAATTGGGGGGATTTGTGTGGTATGATTGGTGCCCGTATGTAATGGGAACCGATGCTAGGGGTAGACAGTACATACCATGAACCATCTGAGGCAGAAACTTGCCTCCAACACAACATCCAAAACCAATGTACACTGAGAAAACATAACATTGAAATTTAAAGGCACAAACTTCTTTGGGGAAGTTAAATGCTAGACACCCCCTGCATTGAAAAATATGATATACAATACCTCACTTTGCAGTTCATTGCGAATCTGACTATAGGAATCAGAGACACTTGTCTAAATACATGTTATACACACAAGCATGTGTCTGCCATTGCCAAATCTTCTCACGAGATTTTGTCGTGATCAAGTCTCGTTTAGACAAGATCTTCTTTGGGTCAACATGAGGGAGATACTCAGATACATAAATGGTTATCTTTTCTCCATGTTTTAATGGTGATTTAGTAATAGTTCGCATGATCGGACCACGATTAAGTAATCCTCCCTGCTGAAGAGCGGTTAAGTGGAGGCATCAAAGGACTGCTTAAGGTCATCATTTCTTCTCGCATCATACAAGTCAAACAAACACTACCCATAACACACACACAAAGACACACTAAACAAATTGACATTCTACCAACTTACAAGATTTAAGCTGCATTAATAATCCATAATTAGTATATAGTTATGCCTCAGGTAGAGATCCACGCCCTCTGGAGGACATTCTGAGCGGGTAGGGCAGGGCAATGTTTCACACCTACAGGGCTTAATACTGATCTAGATAGAGAGTACATCTACATCTTTAAGAATAATTTATCCCTTTAATGCTTTGCCATACATGCATTCATTGCCCCATAGTGCAATTTTATTCTCTTTTACTTCCCAATGATATGATTCTCAAAAAGGAAATACTCAAATGTGAACCTTTTTAATGTTATATCAATTCTAAATTTCAAATACAAAAATGAGAGCAGGCTCATAATGTGTACGGACGTGAAAACATAAAACATATAAGCTAGTCGACTATGGAGGTGGACCATGGAAGTGGACCATGTACGTGGACCATTAAAATAAACCATGGAAGTGGACCATGGAAGTGGACCATGTAAATGAATCATGTAAGTGGACCATTGAAATAAACCATGGAAGTGGACCATGGAAGTGGACCATGTAAGTGGACCATGGAAGTGGACCATGGAAGTGGACCATGGAAGTGGACCATGGAAGTGGACCATGAAAGTGGACCATGTAAGTGGACCATGGAAGTGGACCATATACTTGGACCATTAAAATAAACCATGGAAGTGGACCATGGAAGTGGACCATGTAAATGAATCATGTAAGTGGACCATTGAAATAAACCATGGAAGTGGACCATGGAAGTGGACCATGGACGTGGACCATGAAAGTGGACCATGGAAGTGGACCATTGAAATAAACCATGTAAGTGGACCATTAAAATAAACCATGGAAGTGGACCATGGACGTGGACCTTGAAAGTGGACCATTGAAATAAACCATGGAAGTGGACCATGGACGTGGACCATGAAAGTGGACCATGGAAGTGGACCATGGTAGTGGACCATGTAAGTGGACCATGAAATTGGACCATGTAAGTGGACCATTAAAATAAACCATGGAAGTGGACCATGAAAGTGGACCATGAAAGTGGACCATGAAAGTGGACCATTAAAATAAACCAAGGAAGTGGACCATGAAAGTGGACCATGGAAGTGGACCATGTAAGTGGACCATGGAAGTGGACCATGAAAGTGGACCATGAAAGTGGACCATGTAAGTGGACCATGGTAGTGGACCATGTAAGTGGACCATTAAAATAAACCATGGAAGTGGACCATGGACGTGGACCATGGAAGTGGACCATGAAAGTGGACCATTGAAATAAACCATGTAAGTGGACCATTTAAATAAACCATGGAAGTGGACCATGTAAGTGGACCATTTAAATAAACCATGGAAGTGGACCATGTAAGTGGACCATGGAAGTGGACCATGTAAGTGGACCATTAAAATAAACCATGGAAGTGGACCATGAAAGTGGACCATGAAAGTGGACCATTAAAATAAACCAAGGAAGTGGACCATGTAAGTGGACCATGGAAGTGGACAATGTAAGTGGACCATGGAAGTGGACCATGAAAGTGGACCATGAAAGTGGACCATGAAAGTGGACCATGTAAGTGGACCATGGAAGTGGACCATGTAAGTGGACCATTAAAATAAACCATGGAAGTGGACCATGAAAGTGGACCATGAAAGTGGACCATGGAAGTGGACCATGGTAGTGGACCATGTAAGTGGACCATGAAAGTGGACCATGTAAGTGGACCATTAAAATAAACCATGGAAGTGGACCATGAAAGTGGACCATGAAAGTGGACCATGAAAGTGGACCATTAAAATAAACCAAGGAAGTGGACCATGAAAGTGGACCATTAAAATAAACCATGGAAGTGGACCATGAAAGTGGACCATGGAAGTGGACCATGGAAGTGGACCATGGAAGTGGACCATGTAAGTGGACCATGTAAGTGGACCATGAAAGTGGACCATGTTAGTGGACCATTAAAATAAACCAAGGAAGTGGACCATGAAAGTGGACCATTAAAATAAACCATGGAAGTGGACCATGGTAGTGGACCATGTAAGTGGACCATGAAAGTGGACCATGTAAGTGGACCATTAAAATAAACCATGGAAGTGGACCATTAAAATAAACCATGGAAGTGGACCATGAAAGTGGACCATTAAAATAAACCATGGAAGTGGACCATGAAAGTGGACCATGGAAGTGGACCATGGAAGTGGACCATGTAAGTGGACCATGGAAGTGGACCATGGAAGTGGACCATGGAAGTGGACCATTAAAATAAACCATGGAAGTGGACCATGAAAGTGGACCATGGAAGTGGACCATGGTAGTGGACCATGTAAGTGGACCATGAAAGTGGACCATGTAAGTGGACCATTAAAATAAACCATGGAAGTGGACCATGAAAGTGGACCATGGAAGTGGACCATGGAAGTGGACCATGGAAGTGGACCATGGAAGTGGACCATGGAAGTGGACCATTAAAATAAACCATGGAAGTGGACCATGAAAGTGGACCATGGAAGTGGACCATGGAAGTGGACCATGGAAGTGGACCATGTAAGTGGACCATGGTAGTGGACCATGGAAGTGGACCATGGAAGTGGACCATTAAAATAAACCATGGAAGTGGACCATGGAAGTGGACCATGAAAGTGGACCATGAAAGTGGACCATGGAAGTGGACCATGGAAGTGGACCATGGAAGTGGACCATGGTAGTGGACCATGGAAGTGGACCATGAAAGTGGACCATGGAAGTGGACCATGGAAGTGGACCATTAAAATAAACCATGGAAGTGGACCATGGAAGTGGACCATGAAAGTGGACTATGAAAGTGGACCATGGAAGTGGACCATTAAAATAAACCATGGAAGTGGACCATGGAAGTGGACCATGAAAGTGGACCATGAAAGTGGACCATGGAAGTGGACCATGAAAGTGGACCATGAAAGTGGACCATGGAAGTGGACCATGAAAGTGGACCATGAAAGTGGACCATGAAAGTGGACCATGGAAGTGGACCATGAAAGTGGACCATGGAAGTGGACCATGGAAGTGGACCATGGAAGTGGACCATGGAAGTGGACCATTAAAATAAACCATGGAAGTGGACCATGAAAGTGGACCATGGAAGTGGACCATGGAAGTGGACCATGGAAGTGGACCATGGAAGTGGACCATGTAAGTGGACCATGAAAGTGGACCATGTAAGTGGACCATTAAAATAAACCATGGAAGTGGACCATGGAAGTGGACCATGGAAGTGGACCATGGAAGTGGACCATGGAAGTGGACCATTAAAATAAACCATGGAAGTGGACCATGAAAGTGGACCATGGAAGTGGACCATGAAAGTGGACCATGGAAGTGGACCATGGAAGTGGACCATGTAAGTGGACCATGTAAGTGGACCATGTAAGTGGACCATGTAAGTGGACCATGGAAGTGGACCATGGTAGTGGACCATGTAAGTGGACCATGTAAGTGGACCATGGAAGTGGACCATGAAAGTGGCAGAACCACGGGAGAAACATGGCAGCTGTCGCTGTCAAAAATATCTCAACATCTCTTACGGGCCTTATTTATCCAGTCATTCTACAAGACAATATCCAGAATCTGTGAAAATGATCATCCCTAAAGAAGCAGTTGGGACCAAGCATCTACTCAGTCAGAAGTGATCAAATGAGGTCACGTACGATCATCACATGATCACATGACAATATTGTCATGTGATGATCAAATGAGGTCACGTACGATCATCACATGACAATATTGTGACATGCATGAGGCATGCGTGACAAAATAGTGACTCTCAACAACTGTGCGTGACCAGATGATATCACAAAATAGCTAAGCATGACCTGATTTGGTCACATTCATGCGTGACTGGATACGTGTTTGGCTCTAACTCTGATGCATAAGCCATCACATTGTAAGCAGTTGGCACCGTGTAGAGAGACTATACACGTACACTCACAATATGCTGCAATATTACAATTTATAATAAAATAAAAAAACACTCATATATATCCTTATTTCTACTTATTATTCCAGAAGACATGTATGTTTTAAAGATTTTCTCATAAAGCCAAATGTAAATCCTATGACAAGTGTCTCCCCCTGGCGAGTTATACCGAATGACTTTAGGAGTGCACCGAGTCTACCCCAGCTATGACACTGTCATATCTTATTGAAGAATAATATAGGATTGTTTGGACAGGAAGGAACATCAATCTTAAACTGATATAAGTAGGTGATATTACATAGCAACACGACTGGCTTACTTTACACGTGTGTACTTTTAATATCTAGCAAAGTGGCCGACAAGAATAAGCATTGTGAGATGGCAGCAGTGTCATATCGTCCGCGTAGCTGTCAAATTACACAGGCCACAATGGGTGCACAGAATAAACCCTCTCTGTCACAACCCTCGCGTCCAGGACCCTGCTCAAACACAACAGCACACGACACACAGTTGTCTATTATCAAAGCTGAGAGCATGCCACTTCCCTTCAGGTTCAGGTCATCAAGTCTATGTACCACACAGGAACAAAATGATGCCCTCATATGTAATAATTAAATCAGTTCTTTGCATCCCAGACACATTCTTTCTTTATGCAATAGTACTTCTGTTATTTGCCTAACTCACACATACTGACAGATTGGTCTATTCTTAAGATATCGTCCTTGTGCTTCGCCTCCGACCATTCGTCTTAAATGAGTGGGACCAGCCAACCTCTGCTTTATATGACTCACCAGAGTGAGATGATTGAGTAGGTCGAGCCGGCCTCTGCTTTATACAACTCATCAGAGTGAGATAATTGAGTAGGTCCAGCCGGCCTCTGCTTTATAGGACTCACCTGACTGAGATAATTGAGTGGGTCCAGCCGGCCTCTGCTTTATATGACTCACCAGAGTGAGATAATTGAGTGGGTCCAGCCGGCCTCTGCTTTATACGACTCACCAGAGTGAGATAAATGAGCAGGTCCAGCCGGCCTCTGCTTTATACGACTCACCAGAGTGAGATAATTTAGTAGGTCCAGCCGGCCTCTGCTTGTACGACTCACCTGACTGAGATAATTGAGTAGGTCCAGCCGGCCTCTGCTTTATACGACTCACCAGAGTGAGATAATTTAGTAGGTCCAGCCGGCCTCTGCCTGTACGACTCACCTGACTGAGATAATTGAGTAGGTCCAGCCGGCCTCTGCTTGTACGACTCACCAGAGTGAGATAATTGAGTGGGTCCAGCCGGCCTCTTCTTTATGGGACTCACCAGAGTAGGTCCAGCCGGCCTCTGCTTGTACGAATCACCAGAGTGAGATAATTGAGTGGGTCCAGCCGGCCTCTGCTTTATACAACTCACCAGAGTGAGATAATTGAGTAGGTCCAGCCGGCCTCTGCTTTATCCGACTCACCAGAGTGAGATTATTGAGTGATTCCAGTCAACCCTTGCTTTACACTGATCAGTAGAGTGGTAGCATTTTTTACATTTAGGTGAGACATTTGGTTAGTTAATAAGTTAATAAGAAATGTCTTAACATTACTCTCTAAAGGAACTATGATATATATTTTTGCATCGTTTTGGCGAGCATGGGCCACCACCATCTGTGACGCATCTATTTCTGTTTTTTCCTATTAAACAGGCTTATCAATAGGCATTTTCACCGAAAACAATAGAGTAGTTCAAATTACTTACAAACCAACTATATGATTTTTGAAGAATGAAATTTAACTCTGATCAATGATAAACCACAGATCAGATTTAATTGATCTGTTATCATTTATTGGGCAATTGTATTCTGAATAACCACCATTTATATAATTTATCAACCAATTCTATCACCTGCATCATTTTAAATCACTTTCACCAATAAGTTACATTAGGAAGGTATTTCAATTAGTCATACAGCAGTGGAATGGTGGGAGAGACAGGAAACGTTTTAAAAAGTTTAATTCATTATGTGTTAACACACTTTAAGCCATTTAGGTTCCAGTGCTTTCAACGTTTGGCTCCCAAAAAAACAATTGATTTTGCCCCTCACGAAATGTCTGTGAATGCGCTCCAAACACATCACTAGTCAACTCCAGTCAGGCCTCAAGTCGGGTTTAACAAAATTAAAAGGATAAAGTAAGCAACAGTTTGTTCATGCCAAATCCAAATATATTTCAAATTTGTAAGATATTATATTTGATTTTTATGATGTATAATTGGTCAATTCATCTTCATCTGAATGTAACTCTTTCAGATAATTCTATAGAAGGTGATGCGTTACTTAGATAGCGGTTTAACTTAACACCGAAATTTGTACTACCAGCTTTTAGATCTAGACATGGTATAACAAAAATTCAAGTGTCTGAGATGTGAGTTGAATATATCATTGCCTTGATAGTTGGGTGATCACATAATACAAATAGGAAAGTGTCTCTGTCTACAAAGAGATTGCTACAGCCCTGATTGATTCGTACTCCTTAAATGGGTTTATAATTGAAAATGTAATCAATTGATGAAGGCAAAAGTAATGCGATTTCGGCTGTGTTTTTATTTTTCTTCATTGAGCTCATAAATGAATATATATATATATATATATATATATATATATATATTGCAATATGATATAGCAAACTCACTGTAAAAGACTTGAATTTCAAAATATGGCATTGTAATTGCATTGGTATTGCCTGCTGTACTATCCTTGTCCTGAGGTTTTATTAGTACTGGAATGTAAAGAAAAATATGTCTCGAGTATCAACACTATCCCAAGAAAAGGTTCAGCACAGAGGGAGAAATATGTTGGATATGTGGAGTATGTGAGCAGGAAGTATGTGTTGTGCCTCTCACAATCTAATGACATTGTCTTATCACTTACCTCGCCTTACTTAGTGTCTCCTAATCTTATCCTAACAGTTGTATATATATATATATATATATGTATATATATATATATATATATATATATATATATATATATATATATATATATATATATATATATACAGGAGAATTTGCCTGCACTATTATCTGTACTATAAAAGTATTTTTAACCATACGTCCCTATCAAATATTGACCCAATAAATAGCTGCGGCAAAACATATACATTCTTTGATCATGAAAAAGATTTGAGAGGAAATTACCCAGATAATCGAAATACCAAGCATTTCAATTGATTTGATGATAAGATTTTGTAATAATGTTTGTAAACATTGTGATCACGACCAAATGATCACTGGAAATTACCTGCATACTTCAACCAAGAGATAGTAAAGCTCTTAGGAGCGGAGTGATTATTTAACGACGGTATCAAACGCTTCGCAGAGGTCTATGTGTCAGTATTTTGTCGAACTTTGTGGTACCAGAGATTCGGACATTTTTTCCGTCAGGATGTCTGCAACCTTTGCCCCTAGATTTCCACAAAGAAAATGAACACATTTGTAGATTCTGTCTGTGAAGTCTATAGTGCACCACATATGCATTGCAATAGGGGTGGACTTTTGCACATATGATTTTACATGAGTGTAGGTATTAACCTTTTCTATCTCAGTCTATTTGACGAGGATTGGGCATCAATTTCTATTTTGATCAGATAAAAAACAAAGAAAAGATAAAAGAGCTTTCATTTGTCTTGCATTAATCACTATAGAACATTTATTTGTCTTACACTAATCAGCATAGGCCATTCATTCATTTGTCTTACATTAATCAATATAGAACATTTATTTTTCTTGCAATAATCAGCATAGAACATTCATTCATTTGCCTTACATTAATCAGTATAGAACATTTATTTTTCTTGCAATGATCAGCATAGAACATTCATTCATTTGTCTTACATTAATCAGTACAGAACATTCATTCGTCTTACTTTAATCAGCATAGAACATTCATTTGTCTTACATTAATCAGTATAGAACATTCATTTGTTTTACATTAATCAGTATAGAACATTCATTTGTCTTACATTAATCAGTATTGAATATTCATTTGTCTTACATTTATCATTATAGAATATTCATTTGTCTTACATTAATCAGTATTGAATATTCATTTGTCTTACATTTATCATTATAGAATATTCATTTGTCTTACATTAATCAGCATAGAATATTCATTTGTCTTGCAATAATCACCATAGAACATTCATTTGTCTTACATTAATCAGCACAGAACATTCATTTGTCTTACATTAATCAGCACAGAACATTCATTTGTCTTACATTAATCATTATAGAACATTCATTTGTCTTACATTAATCAGTATTGAATATTCATTTGTCTTACATTAATCAGTACAGAACATTCATTTGTCTTACATTAATCAGCACAGAACATTCATTTGTCTTACATTAATCATTATAGAATATTCATTTGTCTTACATTAATCAGTATTGAATATTCATTTGTCTTACATTAATCAGCACAGAACATTCATTTGTCTTACATTAATCAGTATAGAACATTCATTTGTCTTACATTAATCAGTATTGAATATTCATTTGTCTTACATTAATCAGCACAGAACATTCATTTGTCTTACATTAATCAGTATAGAACATTCATTTGTCTTACATTAATCAGTATTGAATATTCATTTGTCTTACATTTATCATTATAGAATATTCATTTGTCTTACATTAATCAGTACAGAACATTCATTTGTCTTACCATATATCTTGCGTTTACGGAATCGATGTTTATTTGTCTTGCCATAATCAGAATACTGTATTCATATGTTTTGTTCTGGTAGAACTACCAGAAAGAGTAATCCAAATCATTTAATTTAATTACCTGTTTGCTAGGATATTTAAGAATGCAACCCATAGAGAAATGGCAAAAAAAACAGTTCAGCCTGGTAAATATTTATAAATGATTAATGCTGATTAGTCAACAAGAAATTGAACCAATTTGATTCCAACGGCGAAATAATATACGGTAACAAAAGATACAAAATGTTCTCCATGTATGAAGCCACTCCTACATCCCACGCTTCATACAGCGGCTCAAACATTGGGCTTCAAATTATACTCACCCACAAACAGGCATTTCAATGAGCTCTATTAAGCAAAGGAATTATTCAACCACATGTGGCAACAACTAGTTATTTTTTATTTATTTATTTTGTTTTTTGAAAATAGAAACAGATAGATTATGGGTGTTATCCATATATGGTCATTTTCCCATTACAATGAATACTCCTACAGAGTATGATTTAAAGATCAATCTGGCACAATGTGAATTGCAAATTTCGGTTGAAGATGTTATGCAAATTTGAAATTGTTGGGTATAGTTTAATACTGGGACAGTACATGAGCACAATAGGGGATCACTTTCCATCTCACTGAGATTAAATGTCCTATCATGCAATTCCTATGTGATAATGCAAAATAAAGATCGCTCTCACATTTCAATAAGGACAGGGTCCCAATGGCAGGCTTATGTGGTCTATATAGCTCTGTAAAGGACACCAAAGTTTGCAAATATGTTAATTTATTATCTATTTACATTTTACTCATCACGTAATAACAGGGTTAATAATATATCATATCTCCCCAAGATATCATATCAGTTACTCACCACGTAATGTTAGATATTATAGCAGGATTAATGATGTACCGTATCTCCCTAAGATATCATATCAGTTACTCACTACGTAATGTTAGATATTATAGCAGGGTTAATGATGTACCGTATCTCCCTAAGATATCATATCAGTTACTCACTACGTAATGTTAGATATTATAGCTGGGTTAATGATGTACCGTATCTCCCTATGATATCATATCAGTTACTCACCACGTAATGTTAGATATTATAGCAGGATTAATGATGTACCGTATCTCCCTAAGATATCATATCAGTTACTCACTACGTAATGTTAGATATTATAGCAGGGTTAATGATGTACCGTATCTCCCTAAGATATCATATCAGTTACTCACTACGTAATGTTAGATATTATAGCTGGGTTAATGATGTACCGTATCTCCCTATGATATCATATCAGTTACTCACCACGTAATGTTAGATATTATAGCAGGATTAATGATGTACCGTATCTCCCTAAGATATCATATCAGTTACTCACTACGTAATGTTAGATATTATAGCTGGGTTAATGATGTACCGTATCTCCCTATGATATCATATCAGTTACTCACCACGTAATGTTAGATATTATAGCAGGATTAATGATGTACCGTATCTCCCTAAGATATCATATCAGTTACTCACCACGTAATGTTAGATATTATAGCAGGATTAATGATGTACCGTATCTCCCTAAGATATCATATCAGTTACTCTCCACATAATGTTAGATATTATAGCAGGGTTAATGATGTACCGTATCTCCCTAAGATATCATATCAGTTACTCTCCACGTAATGTTAGATATTATAGCAGGGTTAATGATGTACCGTATCTCCCTAAGATATCATATCAGTTACTCTCCACGTAATGTTAGATATTATAACAGGGTTAATGATGTACCGTATCTCCCTAAGATATCATATCAGTTACTCTTCATTTAATGTTAGATATTATAGCAGGGTTAATGATGTACCGTATCTCCCTAAGATATCATATCAGTTACTCACCACGTAATGTTAGATATTATAGCAGGGTTAATGATGTACCGTATCTCCCTAAGATATCATATCAGTTACTCTCCATTTAATGTTAGATATTATAACAGAGTTAATGATGTACCGTATCTCCCTAAGATATCATATCAGTTACTCACCACGTAATGTTAGATATCATAGCAGGGTTAATGATGTACCGTATCTCTCTAAGATATCATATCAGTTACTCTCCATTTAATGTTAAATATTATAACAGAGTTAATGATGTACCGTATCTCCCTAAGATATCATATCAGTTACTCACCACGTAATGTTAGATATTATATTAGGGTTAATGATGTACCGTATCTCCCTAAGAAATCATATCAGTTACTCTCCACGTAATGTTAGATATTATAGCAGGGTTAATGATGTACCGTATCTCCCTAAGATATCATATCAGTTACTCTCCACGTAATGTTAGATATTATAGCAGGGTTAATGATATATATTATCTCCCTAAGATATCATATCAGTTACTCACCACGTAATGTTAGATATTATAGCAGGGTTAATGATGTACCGTATCTCCCTAAGATATCATATCAGTTACTCACCACGTAATGTTAGATATTATAGCAGGGTTAATGATATATATTATCTCCCTAAGATATCATATCAGTTACTCACCACGTAATGTTAGATATTATAGCTGGGTTAATGATGTACCGTATCTCCCTAAGATATCATATCAGTTACTCTCCACTTAATGTTAGATATTATAGCAGGGTTAATGATGTACCGTATCTCCCTAAGATATCATATCAGTTACTCTCCACTTAATGTTAGATATTATAGCAGGGTTAATGATGTACCGTATCTCCCTAAGAAATCATATCAGTTACTCTCCACGTAATGTTAGATATTATAGCAGGGTTAATGATGTACCGTATCTCCCTAAGATATCATATCAGTTACTCTCCACGTAATGTTAGATATTATAGCAGGGTTAATGATATATATTATCTCCCTAAGATATCATATCAGTTACTCACCACGTAATGTTAGATATTATAGCAGGGTTAATGATGTACCGTATCTCCCTAAGATATCATATCAGTTACTCACCACGTAATGTTAGATATTATAGCAGGGTTAATGATATATATTATCTCCCTAAGATATCATATCAGTTACTCACCACGTAATGTTAGATATTATAGCTGGGTTAATGATGTACCGTATCTCCCTAAGATATCATATCAGTTACTCTCCACTTAATGTTAGATATTATAGCAGGGTTAATGATGTACCGTATCTCCCTAAGATATCATATCAGTTACTCTCCACTTAATGTTAGATATTATAGCAGGGTTAATGATGTACCGTATCTCCCTAAGAAATCATATCAGTTACTCTCCACGTAATGTTAGATATTATAGCAGGGTTAATGATGTACCGTATCTCCCTAAGATATCATATCAGTTACTCTCCACGTAATGTTAGATATTATAGCAGGGTTAATGATATATATTATCTCCCTAAGATATCATATCAGTTACTCACCACGTAATGTTAGATATTATAGCAGGGTTAATGATGTACCGTATCTCCCTAAGATATCATATCAGTTACTCACCACGTAATGTTAGATATTATAGCAGGGTTAATGATATATATTATCTCCCTAAGATATCATATCAGTTACTCACCACGTAATGTTAGATATTATAGCTGGGTTAATGATGTACCGTATCTCCCTAAGATATCATATCAGTTACTCTCCACTTAATGTTAGATATTATAGCAGGGTTAATGATGTACCGTATCTCCCTAAGATATCATATCAGTTACTCTCCACGTAATGTTAGATATTATAGCAGGGTTAATGATGTACCATATCTCCCTAAGATATCATATCAGTTACTCTCCACTTAATGTTAGATATTATAGCAGGGTTAATGATGTACCGTATCTCCCTAAGATATCATATCAGTTACTCTCCACTTAATGTTAGATATTATAGCAGGGTTAATGATATACCATATCTCCCTAAGATATCATATCAGTTACTCTCCACTTAATGTTAGATATTATAGCAGGGTTAATGATGTACCGTATCTCCCTAAGATATCATATCAGTTACTCTCCACGTAATGTTAGATATTATAGCAGGGTTAATGATGTACCGTATCTCCCTAAGATATCATATCAGTTACTCTCCACGTAATGTTAGATATTATAACAGGGTTAATGATGTACCGTATCTCCCTAAGATATCATATCAGTTACTCACCACGTAATGTTAGATATTATAGCAGGGTTAATGATATATATTATCTCCCTAAGATATCATATCAGTTACTCTCCACTTAATGTTAGATATTATAGCTGGGTTAATGATGTACCGTATCTCCCTAAGATATCATATCAGTTACTCTCCACTTAATGTTAGATATTATAGCAGGGTTAATGATGTACCGTATCTCCCTAAGATATCATATCAGTTACTCTCCATGTAATGTTAGATATTATAGCAGGGTTAATGATGTACCGTATCTCCCTAAGATATCATATCAGTTACTCACCACGTAATGTTAGATATTATAGCAGGGTTAATGATATATATTATCTCCCTAAGATATCATATCAGTTACTCACCACGTAATGTTAGATATTATAGCAGGGTTAATGATGTACCGTATCTCCCTAAGATATCATATCAGTTACTCACCACGTAATGTTAGATATTATAGCAGGGTTAATGATATATATTATCTCCCTAAGATATCATATCAGTTACTCACCACGTAATGTTAGATATTATAGCTGGGTTAATGATGTACCGTATCTCCCTAAGATATCATATCAGTTACTCTCCACTTAATGTTAGATATTATAACAGGGTTAATAGTGTACCGTATCTCCCTAAGATATCATATCAGTTACTCACCACGTAATGTTAGATATTATAGCAGGGTTAATGATATATATTATCTCCCTAAGATATCATATCAGTTACTCACCACGTAATGTTAGATATTATAGCTGGGTTAATGATGTACCGTATCTCCCTAAGATATCATATCAGTTACTCTCCATTTAATGTTAGATATTATAGCTGGGTTAATGATGTACCGTATCTCCCTAAGATATCATATCAGTTACTCACCACGTAATGTTAGATATTATAGCTGGGTTAATGATGTACCATATCTCCCTAAGATATCATATCAGTTACTCACCATGTAATGTTAGATATTATAGCAGGGTTAATGATGTACCATATCTCCCTAATATATCATATCAGTTACTCTCCACTTAATGTTAGATATTATAGCAGGGTTAATGATGTACCGTATCTCCCTAAGATATCATATCAGTTACTCTCCATTTAATGTTAGATATTATAGCAGGGTTAATGATGTACCGTATCTCCCTAAGATATCATATCAGTTACTCTCCATTTAATGTTAGATATTATAGCAGGGTTAATGATGTACCGTATCTCCCTAAGAAATCATATCAGTTACTCTCCACGTAATGTTAGATATTATAGCAGGGTTAATGATGTACCGTATCTCCCTAAGATATCATATCAGTTACTCTCCACGTAATGTTAGATATTATAGCAGGGTTAATGATGTACCGTATCTCCCTAAGATATCATATCAGTTACTCTCCACGTAATGTTAGATATTATAGCAGGGTTAATGATGTACCGTATCTCCCTAAGATATCATATCAGTTACTCTCCACGTAATGTTAGATATTATAGCAGGGTTAATGATGTACCGTATCTCCCTAAGATATCATATCAGTTACTCACTACGTAATGTTAGATATTATAACAGGGTTAATGATGTACCGTATCTCCCTAAGATATCATATCAGTTACTCACCACGTAATGTTAGATATTATAGCAGGGTTAATGATATACCGTATCTCCCTAAGATATCATATCAGTTACTCACCACGTAATGTTAGATATTATAACAGGGTTAATGATGTACCGTATCTCCCTAAGATATCATATCAGTTACTCACCACGTAATGTTAGATATTATAGCAGGGTTAATGATATACCGTATCTCCCTAAGATATCATATCAGTTACTCACCACGTAATGTTAGATATTATAGCAGGGTTAATGATGTACCGTATCTCCCTAAGATATCATATCAGTTACTCTCCACTTAATGTTAGATATTATAGCAGGGTTAATGATGTACCGTATCTCCCTAAGATATCATATCAGTTACTCTCCACGTAATGTTAGATATTATAGCAGGGTTAATGATGTACCGTATCTCCCTAAGATATCATATCAGTTACTCTCCACGTAATGTTAGATATTATAGCAGGGTTAATGATGTACCGTATCTCCCTAAGATATCATATCAGTTACTCACCATGTAATGTTAGATATTATAGCAGGGTTAATGATGTACCATATCTCCCTAAGATATCATATCAGTTACTCACCACGTAATGTTAGATATTATAGCAGGGTTAATGATGTACCGTATCTCCCTAAGATATCATATCAGTTACTCACCACGTAATGTTAGATATTATAGCTAGGTTAATGGTGTACCGTATCTCCGTACGATATCATATCAATTAATCATTATATCATCTCAACATAATCTGATTGGAGCAAGATTAGTAATTTGTCTTATCTCCTCCAAGATTTTATTAAAGCATTCATAAAATCAAATAGGTCACGGGTAATTTTTACAGAGGTTTGCTAAAATGAAATGTGGCCACGAAACTGTGATACAAGCAAGCTATCTTATCAAAATGAACCAAAATGCACAGTTTGAACTAGATCGCTCGTCAGCTAAACAAAGTCTGTTGAAAAAATGTCCAATGGATGGTTTGGATTTTAATAGAAGACTCATCTCCTTTCAAATAGAACAGAGATTTATGAGGGGAAATAACAACATTTGATAGCAAAGGTTGGGGTATAAACATCTATATTGTGCAAGGGAAAATGCTTGAAAACCTCATTTCATGAATTCTTTAAGGCCAATCACCCAATAATGTTAGGTGTCCAATTAGGTTTATTGTTAAGTAAACCTCTCTTCCCACTCAAATCAAGATTCAATTTCTTACCCATCCACAATTACAAGTATATTCTGTCACCGGTACATAGCAGTGTACACCCCTCTATTGGATGGGGTACTAAATCATTTATCCCGTTCCCGACTTCAGCCTAATTTAGCCCGGACTTCTCTTTCGTATCCATAAGCGGCCTGGGACTAGCCTCTCAAACACGATCCCACAACACTTAGCTGCCTATATTTAGCAGGCCAGAAATTAATCTTATTTATCTTCCCCTATATTTAGACTAGATAAACATGCGTTTTATCATATCACAAGATATATGTTACATCAGCCATATGAATAATCAACTAAGACTTGAGAGAATTATGTCCATGATTAAAACAAGCAGCCAAATGAGTATAATATAAGTTATTCTCCAGTTAAAAGTTTATATCAAATTATCAAGTTATCACAGACAATATTGAATATATCAACTGAAAATCGGCAAACGTCCTATTAATATTAAACCACCTAGTTCTATACAGCAATCACCTAGCAACATTCAGCAACCACCTGGTAACATCCAGCAACCACCTAGTAACATCCAACAACCACCTAGTAACACCTAGCAACCATCTAGTAACATCCAGCAACCACCTGGTAACATCCAGCAACCACCTGGTAACATCCAGCAACCACCTAGTAACATCCAGAAACCACCTAGTAACACCTAGCAACCATCTAGTAACATCCAGCAACCACCTAATAACATCCAGAAACCACCTAGTAACACCTAGCAACCATTCAGCAACATTGAACAGCCTCCTGATAACATCCACCAGCCACCTAGTAACACCTAGTACTATACAGCAATCACCTAGCAACATTCAGCAACCACCTGGTAACATCCAGCAACCACCTAGTAACATCCAGTAATCATCTAGTAACATCCAGCAATCACCTAGTAACACCTAGCAACCACCTAGTAATATCTAGCAACCGTCCAGCAACATTGAACAACCTCCTAGTAACATCCATGAACCATCTAGTAACCTCCAGCAACCGCAAAAGTCTATCATGAACTAGTTTCTAATTAGTTATATATATAGCATTAGTGGATTGGTAGTGTTCAGTTACCAGCAAATCAATTATCCCACATTGAACATAGATCAGTGAAAACACGCCTTTTGGGAACCGGGAAAGGCTCAAAATAACAATAATATAAACTAAATATAAACACCTCGATCTTTGTTTTTTAAAATTTAAATATACCATTGTGCGTTGTAAAGTGTGAAATTAGCATTGGATGTTTGATAAGGCATTATTAGCCGGCCTATCACGCCGGCAGCTAGTGCCAGCAGCTAGTGCCCTCTACTGGTCTTATACCGCACAACAAATATGACGCTTATCGTGCAGCTTGCTATGATAAAGGGAAGAACTTCATCACAAAATACTGGTCTCTGAAAAACAAAAGATTTTTGGATATTTTGAAAATTAACATAGAAAGTTAAAAAAAGGATTCCTAATTGTCTATCTTACATTCTGAAACACACACCGTGTGTTGAAATAACAGGAGGGGACTTTGACAGAGTTATGGTCACAAACTTGCTATCCATTGATGGTCACGTACTTAGTGGGTGGTGGGTGGTGCATGGAGGATGCCGAGTGGAAGATGCGGGATGGAGGGTGCGGGATGGAGGATGCCAGGTGCTGGGTGCCAGGTGGAGGATGCCAGGTGCCAGGTGGAGGATGCTGGGTGGAGGATGGAGGATGCCAGGTGCTGGGTGGAGGATGCCGGGTGCTGGGTGTAGGATGCCAGGTGCCAGGTGGAGGATGCTGGGTGAAGGATGCCAGGTGGAGGATGCCAGGTGGAGGATGCCAGGTGGAGGATGCCAGGTGGAGGATGCCAGGTGGAGGATGCCAGGTGCCAGGTGGAGGATGCTGGGTGAAGGATGCCAGGTGCCAGGTGGAGGATGCCAGGTGGAGGATGCCAGGTGCTGGGTGGAGGATGCCAGGTGCCAGGTGGAGGATGCTGGGTGAAGGATGCTGGGTGCTGGGTGGAGGATGCCAGGTGGAGGATGCCGGGTGGAGGATGCAGGATGGAGGGGGAAGGATGGAGGATGCCAGATGGAGGATGCCAGGTGCCAGGTGGAGGATGCAGGATGGAGGAGGAAGGATGGAGGATGCCAGATGGAGGATGCCAGGTGCCAGGTGGAGGATGCAAGATGGAGGGGGAAGGATGGAGGATGCCGGATGGAGGATGCCAGGTGCCAGGTGGAGGATGCCGGATGGAGGATGCCAGGTGCTGGGTGATAGGGGAGGATGCCAGGTGCTGGGTGATAGTGGAGGATGCCAGGTGCTGGGTGATAGTGGAGGATGCCGAGTGCTGGGTGGAGGATGCCAGGTGCCGGGTGAAGGATGCCAGGTGCCGGGTGGAGGATGCCTGGTGCCAGGTGCTGGGTGAAGGATGCCAGGTGCCGGGTGGAGGATGCCAGGTGCCAGGTGCTGGGTGGAGGATGCCTGGTGAAGGATGCCAGGTGCTGGGTGAAGGATGCTGGGTGCCGGATGAAGGATGCCGGGTGCTGGGTGAAGGATGCCAGGTGCCGGGTGAAGGATGCCGGATGCTGGGTGGAGGATGCTGGGTGGAGGATGCCAGGTGCTGGGTGGAGGATGCCGGATGCTGGGTGGAGGATGCTGGATGGAGGATGCCAGGTGCTGGGTGGAGGATGTCAGGTGCCAGGTGAAGGATGGCAGGTGCCAGGTGGAGGGTGCCAGGTGGAGGATGCCAGGTGCTGGGTGAATGATGCCGGGTGCTGGGTGGAGGATGCCGGGTGCTGGGTGGAGGATGCCGGGTGCTGAGTGGAGGATGCTGGGTGCAGGGTGAAGGGTGCCAGGTGCCAGGTGGAGGGTGCCAGGTGGAGGATGCTGGGTGGAAGATGCCAGGTGCTGGGTGGAGGATGCCGGGTGCTGGGTGGAGGATGCCGGGTGCTGGGTGGAGGATACCGCGTGTTGGGTGGAGGATGCTGGGTGGGAGATGCCGGGTGCTGGGTGGAGGATACTGCGTGCTGGGTGGAGGATGCTGGGTGGAAGATGCCGGGTGCTGGGTGGAGGATGCCAGGTGCCGGGTGGATGATGCTGGGTGGAGGATGGAGGATGCCAGGTGCTGGGTGGAGGATGCCGGTAGAGTGTTAGGAGTTATGAAGGTGTGTGCAGGATGTGTGTGCAGGTGAAGGATGCCAGGTGCCAGGTGGAGGATGCCAGGTGCCAGGTGGAGGATGCCAGGTGCTGGGTGAATGATGCCGGGTGCTGGGTGGAGGATGCCAGGTGCTGGGTGGAGGATGCCGGATGCTGGGTGGAGGATGCTGGATGGAGGATGCCAGGTGCTGGGTGGAGGATGTCAGGTGCCAGGTGAAGGATGCCAGGTGCCAGGTGGAGGGTGCCAGGTGGAGGATGCCAGGTGCTGGGTGAATGATGCCGGGTGCTGGGTGGAGGTTGCCGGGTGCTGGGTGGAGGATGCCGGGTGCTGAGTGGAGGATGCTGGGTGCAGGGTGAAGGGTGCCAGGTGCCAGGTGGAGGGTGCCAGGTGGAGGATGCCAGGTGCTGGGTGAATGATGCCGGGTGCTGGGTGGAGGATGACAGTAGCTGGGTGGAGGATGCCAGGTGGAGGATGCCGGGTGCTGGGTGGAAGATGCCAGGTGCTGGGTGGAGGATGCCGGGTGCTGGGTGGAGGATGCCGGGTGCTGGGTGGAGGATACCGCGTGTTGGGTGGAGGATGCTGGGTGGAAGATGCCGGGTGCTGGGTGGAGGATACTGCGTGCTGGGTGGAGGATGCTGGGTGGAAGATGCCGGGTGCTGGGTGGAGGATGCCAGGTGCCGGGTGGATGATGCTGGGTGGAGGATGGAGGATGCCAGGTGCTGGGTGGAGGATGCCGGTAGAGTGTTAGGAGTTATGAAGGTGTGTGCAGGATGTGTGTGCAGGTGAAGGATGCCAGGTGCCAGGTGGAGGATGCCAGGTGCCAGGTGGAGGATGCCAGGTGCTGGGTGAATGATGCCGGGTGCTGGGTGGAGGATGCCGGGTGCTGGGTGGAGGATGCCGGGTGCTGAGTGGAGGATGCTGGGTGCAGGGTGGAGGGTGCTGGGTGGAGGATGACAGGTGCTGGGTGGAGGATGCCAGGTGGAGGATGCCGGGTGCTGGGTGGAAGATGCCAGGTGCTGGGTGGAGGATTCCGTGTGCTGGGTGGAGGATGCCGGGTGCTGGGTGGAGGATACTGCGTGCTGGGTGGAGGATGCTGGGTGGAAGATGCCGGGTGCTGGGTGGAGGATGCCAGGTGCCGGGTGGATGATGCTGGGTGGAGGATGGAGGATGCCAGGTGCTGGGTGGAGGATGCCGGTAGAGTGTTAGGAGTTATGAAGGTGTGTGCAGGGTGCCAGGTGTAGGGAATGTAGGAGCCGACTATTGACTTCGTCTGCTAGTACAGGTAAACAGGCCTACTGGCTAAATGGTGAAAATTGCTAAATTGTTTGCGAGTTGTATCTAAGAGAGGCTGGAATGTGATCGCTTTGCCATGTGAGCGCAGACCAACAAGAGGCTATGAATATAGGTTAATGTATAATTCTAAGTTTATGCTTTCTTAGAGTGCCGTCCTTGCACTCTGACTTCTGATCTTTGAGGTCATTGTAATATAATATACCATCTTTTACAACACACAAAAATAAACATAGTACAAAAGATTGTTCTATTTTTTGTCGGAATGGTCATGGCCCTGATCAAATTGTGTAAAAAAAAAGTCATGCTCTATTTTGCACGATTAAAAGATAAGTTATACCATATTTTACAAGATTAACGGAGAAGTAATGCCTTATTGAAAATGTTTGGCAGAGAACTTGTAACTTGTTGTTTAACAGGTATCATGTCTTATTGTACATATGAGTGATGCCTTATTGTTTAATAGAGAAGTCATGTCTTATTGGACATGGTTATCAGAGAGGTCATGCCTCATCGTTTGATGTGTACCTTTTTGTCTGACTTAAGAGTAAAGCGCTTCACAGTAAGGTATCGTGTGATAGAGAAATTGGCCCTTTTTGTCTGACAAAAAAATAATATTTTATCGCTTGTCAAAGCAGAACAAAAATTCAACATATGTTTACAATTTAAAAAAAATGAAACTATTTCACTTTACCACTTTTTAGAGCATCATTAATAAGTTATTTTATCAGATATCTTGTTTACATGAGGTCACATCAATTCATAAGATGAATTAATAACCAGATCAGGTCTTGGCCACAAGACTTTGGATCCCGAATCTTGATCGACAAAGTATTTAGTGATCAGAGGGCGCTACCTGTTCAATAGTCTCGGATCTTTTTTAAACTGGTGCAACTAGAAATCATTTCAACGCTCTAAGTTTTTATTTTTTCACTCAATTTTACAGAACATGCGTATAAATTATTCATCGCTACGTTTGACGCTCACGCGAATCAAGCGGTTTATTTAGCGTTCATGACAAGCGATGTGATAGGTTTTGTTTGCACCAGTTTTGTGTGGGGCGGTGGGCAGCGTGTGTCTGGCTAGATGGTTTTTGCGGGCGGGCGGTTGGTGCGGGTCTGGCCGAGGGGAAAGCAAGAGCCGCCAGCCAACGCATCAAATAACTCTCATGTGCATTTGCCAGTTGACAATGTCAGTCGCAAGCAATCTACATGGAATTGACTATACAAATGAGGGATATTCGTCCAAAGTCGGTCTCAACCAATTGAAGTACGGGACGAGATGCACTTCGACTACTTAATTTATTACTTAGTAATTCTGCTACAACTAGCCAAAGCCGGTGAGTTTTCATGTTGTTGCAAACTTTTCTTTCTTTCACTTTCTTTCAAAAAAGTTCTTAGTCTCAGAGAAGTTTTCACTGTTATCGGGTGTTGATAGCGGACAAGCTTCAAAGTGTGACTGGGACCCAGGTGAAGATGATATGGGGGGAAGTCTCTTGAGATAAAGGTTTAAAAGTGTTTACCGATTATTGAAAGTTACTGTGCATATATAAATGTATGTAAAGAAAGAATTTCCATTGATCCAACGTGTGTGTCTTAAAGGACTGGGGCTGAGTCTGTCGCGAAGCGCATCCAGTTGTTTGCGCCCAAGTTGCTGTGGTCACTTACGTGTGACCAATGTGTCTTGCTTGGCTGAGAGAGACATCCATGCTGGGCCCCTTCAGCTGCAGATAACTTGTACAACATGTCTGTCAACGCCAGTGATTATTTTTGATTCATGCTTCCCCTATTTTCTATGATCTGGCCAATTTGCCATTTAGGAGGTTGTCAGAGTGTTGAGGAATTTATGAGCAGGTACCTGAGCGCTGGTGCCATTTCTGTGTTGTTAGCCCCAGCAGAACTCGGCAGTAAAACCCAAAAAAGAGCGACGATCGGCAGAAGAATAAAACAAACATGATCATCACAATAGTATTAGATAGTACAAAGTGTATGAGGTAATGAATCAGGCCTCATAAAAACTGAACATAAAATCAATGCCACACAGACTAGAGGATGACTGATTGGCAGTTAATGTCAGGTACTGCAGTGGCGTCTTGCTTCACATTGGCCGCTAATTTATAAATAGGTCTGGATGATTTGGGATGGTTTAGTCATCTGACTGAAGTTTGTAATCCGCGGACAGCAACCATCAACTGGCCAATAGTCACGCAATAGTCCTGCAATCGACGTCCATCGCCAAGTTACAAAGCGAGCATCGTTCACGGTCGTCCATTACCTTTTGCGGGAGGTGTACAAATAGTTCTGTTATTTCTTTCTTTAGCATTTTGCCAATCTCAGTAGTCAGATTTATCTGTTTTTTTCTTTTATAATGTGAAGAGACATAAAAAACGTGGAGTCCTCTCTAGACTGGAGTGTCTTACACTCGTTGATAATACCCTGAGCCCAACCATGTCACCGTCCCTCAATGATAAACTTTCTGATATACCATAGAACCTCTTCAAATAACTTCCTCATTGCATTCCATTCTTATTGTGATGGGGTCGACAAACACAGTTGACTTTTCTCTTGTTTATTGTGTGAGATATACATGTGTTTGTGTGGCATATGCAGACTGCCATGAATATGGAAGCAGACTTGCATGTCAATTAGGAAACAGCACAATTAAGGCACACCCCACTTATATAGAATGGTTTACCTGTATTGTTGGCGAATGCCCCATCCCAGTTTTGCCTTTTACTGTCCCTGGCTCTGTTTTGAATTATCTGACTTTTATTGTGGCTTATCCAGATGTGTATAAGATCCCAAAGCCCCAGGGATAATCCCTTCTTTCAGATAATCAGTAATACATCATGTAAGATGCACCAATAAAATTCTGAGTCATTAATATTTACTGATAACTGAAATAATTGAATGGAACAATTTCTGGTTCACATGCTAGATACTTCCACTAGCATCAGTTCTACATGCTAGCTACTATGACTAGCATGTTCCACATGTTATTGACCACAAGCATTGGCTCCAGTTGTTAGCTATCAAAAGTTGTTAGCTTCAAAAGTTGTTAGCATCAGCTCCATTTGTTAGCTACGATTGGCATCAGCTCCATTTATTAGCTAGCACTAGCCTCAGCTCCATTTGTTAGCTACCAATAGCCTCAGCTCCATTTGTTAGCTAGCACTAGCCTCAGCTCCATTTGTTAGCTAGCACTAGCATCAGCTCCATTTGTTAGCTAGCACTAGCCTCAGCTCCATTTGTTAGCTAGCACTAGCATCAGCTCCATTTGTTAGCTAGCACTAGCATCAGCTCCATTTGTTAGCTAGCACTAGCATCAGCTCCATTTGTTAGCTAGCACTAGCCTCAGCTCCATTTGTTAGCTAGCACTAGCATCAGCTCCATTTGTTAGCTAGCACTAGCATCAGCTCCATTTGTTAGCTAGCACTAGCATCAGCTCCATTTGTTAGCTAGCACTAGCCTCAGCTCCATTTGTTAGCTAGCACT
Organism: Amphiduros pacificus; assembly: GCA_949316495.1. Taxonomy (NCBI): domain Eukaryota; kingdom Metazoa; phylum Annelida; class Polychaeta; order Phyllodocida; family Hesionidae; genus Amphiduros; species Amphiduros pacificus. The sequence goes on along the minus strand of OX439007.1, from coordinate 10,555,345 downwards.
AGCATCAGCTCCATTTGTTAGCTAGCACTAGCCTCAGCTCCATTTGTTAGCTAGCACTAGCATCAGCTCCATTTGTTAGCTACGATTGGCATCAGCTCCATTTGTTAGCTAGCACTAGCATCAGCTCCACATGTTAGCTAACACTAGCATCAGCTCCACATGTTAGCTAACACGAGCACCAGCTCCACATGTTAGCTAACACTAGCATCAGCTCCACATATTAGCTAACACTAGCATCAGCTCCACATGTTAGCTAACACTACCATCAGCTCCACATGTTAGCTAACACTAGCATCAGCTCCACATGTTAGCTAACACTAGCACCAGCTCCAATTGTTAGAGCTCTAACACTAGCATCAGTTCCACATATTAGCTAGCATTAAGATAGACACATTCTGTCTATATTATACAACTAAAACACCAACAATTACATTTAACATGAAATCATTGCATTATTAACATGACATTGATCAGTAACCCCAGGCAGCTGTTCTGACTAGCATCAAGGATGTGGGGTCAGCAGGTTAGACCCCTGATTGGCAAGTGTGTATAGTATTGTTTTATTTCAGTCGAGAGAAACTTTATATTGGGACCATGATGATGGCGATTTGATGAGGATGGAGTTTGATCCACTCCAGAAACAAATAATGTGAAGTTCTAGATGCTCCAGAAAGCCTAAACTGGATGCTGTAATTATACAAACGAGGAGGTCATCCTGATTACAGAAAGGTCATAGGAGTAGTGAGTTAGTGTAGAGAAAGAGGGCACGCGTTCTTAAAGGACCCTCCATACATAAGTCTGCTGTAATTCATAACTTACTGTGGCATCTCTCAGCTCTGTTTTCACTCGGGGAATTTTGAGGAAGCTACATTCAAATGCCACAGAATGCCTGCAAACAAGCAGCAACCGTGTTATTAATTTCTCCGGCATTCTTTATGCAGCTAGGTTTTGGTTGGTGTGGATTCTCCGGTAGTATAAGACTCAAGAGTTGCCGTTCTCTGTGCTGAGTCGGGCGGGTGATCCACAGCGCTCGTGGGGTGTTTTAAGGCATATATATATATAGAGTATTGGAGAAATTGTTTTGTAGATGTTGTTCAACTTGCAGGGTCATTGCTGATATGATAGGTCATGTAGAAATGGGGTATGCAAGGCATTGAAACATATAAAGAAATCCTGCTCAGTAGTTTAAACTCGGTATTGACACCAGAAGTGTGTTTCTAATTACCGTATTGAATGCCCTATGAGCCATTGTGTGGATGTGGTCAAATTGACTTGTAAAGCCATTTTGAGGGTAGCCAGTCACCAGGACATTCCCTATTCCTCTCATAGTATCACACAGGTCAACCCTTCTACAAAAGGACTCGAAATATTTTAGCTGTTTTCAGGTTTGGGGACTAAAAATGTTTACATTCTGATAACATACCTGATATTTTCATGCATCAGCTAAGAATAATTGTAATTTTTAAAATGGTTTAATAAGAGTAAATCCATCATCCTTGATTAACTGATAATTAGGGAAAGTCATCTGTTATCTCTACCTCATATATTTTACCTCAAATCATAGGCCTGACAGGTATTTTACACATCCACACCCGAATGTTTCTGTCAGAATTTTGGAGATAACATAGACATTGTTGAAAGTAATTGATGGTGACCCACTTTTTCTTATCTTATTATTCGGGATGATATTTGGAGGAGATAACCATTTCTTATATTTGCTCAGATGTGCAATATCAAAATTGACAAATGATAGAAAATGAGTTCCACCTTACCATTACTGATATGTCGAGTGTGTATTGAATGTATTTATCTCCATTCAAACTTTTTGAATGCGATCCTTTCAGTTTCCAAGCTTAGAATTGGGTAACAGTTCAATGGGGTGTAAATGGTTTTATAAAGCACTTATTGAGACTTACCTGAAAGATATTATTGGTGTCAACCAGGAAGAAATAAGAATAAACAATTAAGATATCATCAAAGTATATTAAGGCATTAATCATTTTGTAATGTTTTTGTTGATTTTTATATGGCTTAAATAAACATGTGGTTCATCCTTCTCAAACATGACTTCATATTGTCCAACCTTTCTGGAAATTAGCATGTTGGCTACCCTGCCCAGAGATTAGCAGAGACTGGGATGGGGGTCAAAGACACCAGCCTGAATGTTAACTACCCTGCCCAGAGATTAGCAGAGACTGGGATGGGGATCAGAGACACCAGCCTGTATGTTAACTACCCTGCTCAGAGATTAGCAGAGACTGGGATGGGTGTCAGAGACACCAGTCTGTATGTTAACTACCCTGCCCAAAGATTAGCAGAGACTGGGGTGGGGATCAGAGACACTAGCCTGTATGTTAACTACCCTGCCCAGAGATTAGCAGAGACTGGGATGGGGGTCAGAGACATCAGCCTGTATGTTAGCTACCCTGCCCAGAGATTAGCAGAGGCTGGGATGGGGATCAGAGACACCAGCCTGTATGTTAACTACCCTGCCCAGAGATTAGCAGAGGCTGGGATGGGGGTCAGACACCAGCCTGTGTGTTAGCTACCCTGCCCAGAGATTAGCAGAGGCTGGGATGTGAGTGAGAGACACCAGCCTGTATGTTAACTACCCTGACCAGAGATTAGCAGAGACTGGGATGGGGGTCAGAGACACCAACCTGTATGTTAACTACCCTGCCCAGAGATTAGCAGAGGCTGGGATGTGAGTCAGAGACACCAGCCTGTATGTTAACTACCCTGCCCAGAGATTAGCAGAGACTGGGATGGGGATCAGAGACACCAGCATGTATGTTAGCTACCCTGCCCAGAGATTAGCAGAGACTGGGATGGGGGTCAGACACCAGCCTGTGTGTTAGCTACCCTGCCCAGAGATTAGCAGATACTGGGATGGGGGTCAGAGACACCAGCCTGTATGTTAACTACCCTGCCCAGAGATTAGCAGAGACTGGGATGGGGATCAGAGACACCAGCCTGTATGTTAACTACCCTGCCCAGAGATTAGCAGATACTGGGATGGGGGTCAGACACCAGCCTGTGTGTTAGCTACCCTGCCCAGAGATTAGCAGAGACTGGGATGGGGGTCAGAGACACCACCCTGTATGTTAACTACCCTGCCCAGAGATTAGCAGAGACTGGGATGTGGGTCAAAGACACCAGCCTTTATGTTAACTACCCTGCCCAGAGATTAGCAGAGGCTGGGATGGGGATCAGAGACACCAGCCTGTATGTTAACTACCCTGCCCAGAGATTAGCAGAGACTGGGGTGGGGATCAGAGACACCAGCCTGTATGTTAACTACCCTGCCCAGAGATTAGCAGAGACTGGGATGGGGGTCAGAGACACCAGCCTGTATGTTAACTACCCTGCCCAGAGATTAGCAGAGACTGGGATGTGGGTCAAAGACACCAGTAAGATCAGAAAGGATCAGCTATGTGTATATACAGAACATCTCCATAGACTTAAGCACAGAAACACTGAGATTTAACAAACAAGACAAGTAAAGTTGTTTCAAGGATTTTGAGCGACAAAGTTATTTGCAGTGTATCAAACTTGGGGTGTGGTTGGAATTTTAATTTCTCAACAAGTTGGTGATGTGGATCTGCTTGTTTTCCCCTCCAGATCACTACATATCTCAGCTTCTCCAAATGGCCCTCCAATTTTTGCACTTGAAAGCTCAAGTTGTGCCTCTTGTGCCACATATTAAGAAAGTTTTTCTGAGTACATATCCATTTGATAGACACTACAATGCAGTTTCTGAGTTTATAATGTGTCAGAAAAAAAGAAAATAAAAGTTAAATGAAAATGAACTGAACTGAACTAACAATACTTTTATATTTAGAAGCAGTGTGTAGTGAAAATAGATTAAAAGTATTAAGAATAAGAAAGATTGCAGATTGATTGTAAATTGAAGTTGGGCACACTTATTGTGAACAAATAAAGTCAGGCAGAGCTAATTTGTCAGATCTATAACAGGCATAACACCATATGGCTACACATGGCACAGCGTCACCTTATATGGGCAGTATTTAGTGTGAACTGATGAGAGTTTGGCCCAAACTTTTCAATGTTGTCATCTGTGTGATTGGGATAGATCTGTCGTAGCCAGTGTGAAACAATACAAGTCACTGATAGACAGCTAAACATCCACATCAAACAGAAGGCAGACGTAAATAAACAGTCCGTAGTGAAGCGTTTAGCAAGGATAGCCATATATATGATGGTAGTGTAGTTTATAAAATGATGTTTGGTTACATTGTAAGGTGATCTGGTGTGAAGAATGTCCGGTATGCCAGGTAAGCTTCGTGCACCGGCCGCCGCCACTGCCTTATTTGTTAGCGATGTTCCAGTACATCTACTTGGGGGGGGGGGGGGGGGGGGGAATTGGGGGTTAAACATCCCCGACCTCTCTGCGGCCTCCTACTCCAAACAAATTGAATGCAAATTATGCCAGTTAATTGATATTAAGTGTGTCCTATTAAGAAAATTGATAAATTGAATTTGATTCTTCTTGCTGGTACAAACTTCAACACTTTACTTTTCTTGGAAATAACCTGAACCTGGATGTTATCAGAACTGGATGACACTAAATTATCACTGTCTGACACCTAAATGAATTCACCTTAATTAACTTTGAAGTATCATTGGAGTATGAATACGAGTAAACAAACATGTGGCGACATTGCGAGCACTCCATGTTGAAGTATATATCCCAATCATAATCCAGCACTTCACTGTTATCTTAGCATCAAAAGTCGCAGAAGAAACTACGTTTAAGGATTTGTCTTCAAAATATATATATATTATTTTTATATAAAATGGGATTTATTTTCATTGAAGTTAGAATTAATTCATAAATGTCAATATGAGTTATTTTTGCATTAGTATCTTTTTTTTGGGGGGGTATATGGTCCTGATGTATCATTTAATAAGATGAGGGATAGCTTATTATAAGGTGACATGTGGTCCATAATAGCTGATATATCCTTGGAGAAGATGAGGGATAGCTTATTATAAGGTGACATGTGCTTCATAATAGCTGATATATCCTTGGAGAAGATGAGGGATGGCTTATTATAAGGTGACATGTGCTTCATAATAGCTGATATATCCTTGGAGAAGATGAGGGATAGCTTATTATAAGGTGACATGTGCTTCATAATAGCTGATATATCCTTGGAGAAGATGAGGGATAGCTTATTATAAGGTGACATGTGGTCCATAATAGCTGATATATCCTTGAGAAGATGAGGGATAGCTTATTATAAGGTGACATGTGCTTCATAATAGCTGATATATCCTTGGAGAAGATGAGGGATAGCTTATTATAAGGTGACATGTGGTCCATAATAGCTGATATATCCTCAGAGAAGATGAGGGATAGCTTATTATAAGGTGACATGTGCTTCATAATAGCTGATATATCCTCAGAGAAGATGAGGGATAGCTTATTATAAGGTGACATGTGGTCCATAATAGCTGATATATCCTTGGAGAAGATGAGGGATGGCTTATTATAAGGTGACATGTGCTTCATAATAGCTGATATATCCTTAAAGAAGATGAGGGATAGCTTATTATAAGGTGACACATGCTTCATAATAGCTGATATATCCTTAAAGAAGATGAGGGATGGCTTATTATAAGGCGAAATGTGCTTCATAATAGCTGATATAAATGCAACAAAGATTGGATATGGTACATTATACTAATATTATCACCTAAGATGGGTCAGGATCGATTATAAAGTGGCATATGGTTCATAATAGCTGATAGATCTTGTGAGATAATTCAGAATGGAATATAAAGTGGCATATGGTTCATAATATCTGATAGATCTTGTGAGATAATTCAGGATGGATTATAAAGTGGCATATGGTCCTTAATAGAAATGGTTCAGCATAGCTTTATGACAATAGATGCAAGGGAACAATGCAGTACAGTTCTATACAAGTTAGAACATTGTCTTGAAGTGCTCCGGATATTTAGACTGAGGTGAGAAAAAGACCCATCCAGGGGAGGGGGGCCCCAGAAAATAACACCATGAAGAAGGCAGGGGTCCTGCGGAGGTCCCGTTCAGGTCCCGAGCGGGATGGTCCCAGTATCTCCGACCGTGTAAGCCAAGTCGGCAGAGCTGTAACGTAGTAGCCTGGCCGGTATCCCCTCACCAGTCAGAACTAGCCCATGCCAGGTTTTGCCTCAAGACACACAGCCAGTCCATGATATGAATTGAATCCAGCTTCACTGTTGTGAGTCTCGAGTTATTGTTGGTTATTGGGGCTCCCGTTATTGTTGACAAATGCTTTATCGTTGTTCTCCTCCTTTGATTTGGGATATAAATAATTTAAAAGTTACTTGGCAGAAAATATGAAGTTCATTTCTTTACGGGTCATAAATGTTGCTTTCATCCAGTAAAATTGGTCATGGAGGAAATAAAAAAGAAAACAAAATAAACTTTCCATATTCGCAATTAAATACCTCATGGAATTAAATACAGATTATTGCAGTGATTGCACATGCATCTACTGCGTAGCATTCCTTCAAGATGAGATACGTTTAATGGGGGAAACATAAATTATTACCTTAAGGATTGCACAGAAATACAGCACATCATTAAACCATAAATGCCTTATTGCTCGGGGTACACAGGGCAAGCCAGAGAAAGCAGTTGACCTCAAACCACAGCCACTGAAAGTCAATTTCCAATTTAATTTGAATAATTTACATAACAGTAAATTTGTGATAGGGCTTGGAGGGACAATTCTGAGAGGTATGTTTGGTATGTAGGAGCACCACCTTAGGTATAAGGGCCGCTGTCATGAATACACTCTTTGCATAATTCAAAGTCATTTGTTGTGATAAGCAAATTAAGCAAATTATATAGGATTTTGGTCCTTGAACCCACTAGCCTGTTTAAACATAGACAGTTCTCAAGATTAACACACTTTCCAAATTAGACATGTTGTATTGTGTTGTAAGTATCAAGCCAAAAATGTAAACAGAGGTGAGACTGGAGACACAGTTTCCACTTCAGCCTAAATGTTATTTGTTATAGGATGATAATAGCTTCTTCAAGAGGTCATTATAATACTGATGAGAATTCGCGACATATCTACAAACTGGTTTTTTTGCCTGCAAGGTTTTCCTTTCATCCTTTATTAATGCTTAGTGACACAGATAATGAATTGAACCATGGACCTTTTTGTTTGAGACCAATTTATATGACTTGTTCCTCCTGCATATAATCACTCGCTGACCGTGACAATGATTTGTTCAACCTATAATGTCTTTTTGCCCTCGTAAAGATTTTTTCTCCTTAATATAAAATTTCCTTCCCAGCAATGACTTTTTCACCGTGATAATTGCTACTAGGGTTTCTACCTCTCAGTGACTAATGGTAACTATTAGTGACTAATGGTAACTATTAGTGACTAATGGCAACTGTGAGTGACTAATGCTAACTATCAGTGACTAATGGTAACTATTAGTGACTAATGGTAACTATTAGTGACTAATGCTAACTATCAGTGACTAATGCTAACTATTAGTGACTAATGCTAACTATTAGTGACTAATGCTAACTATCAGTGACTAATGTCTACTGTCAGGGACTAATGTCTACTGTCAGGGACTAATGTCTACTGTCAGTGACTAATGTCTCTCTGACAATGACCCTTGCTCCCTGACAATGCCCTTTCTCACTGACAATGACCCTTGCTCCCTGACAATGACCCTTCATCTCTGAAAATGACCCTTTCTCTCTGACAATGCCCTTTCTCTCTGACAATGACCCTTTTCTTTCTGACAATTACCCTTTCTCACTGACAATGACCCTTTCTCTCTGACAATGCCCTTTCTCTCTGACAATGACCCTTTCTCTCTGACAATGCCCTTTCTCACTGACAATGACCCTTTCTCACTGACAATGCCCTTTCTCACTGACTATGACCCTTTCTCTCTGACAATGCCCTTTCTCACTGACAATGACCCTTTCTCACTGACAATGCCCTTTCTCACTGACAATGCCCTTTCTCACTGACAATGACCCTTTCTCTCTGACTGAAAATGACCCTTTCTCTCTGACAATGCCCTTTCTCTCTGACAATGACCCTTTCTCACTGACAATGACCCTTGCTCCCTGAAAATGACCCTTTCTCTCTGACTGAAAATGACCCTTTCTCACTGACAATGACCCTTGCTCCCTGACAATGACCCTTTCTCTCTGACAATGACCCTTTTCTCACTGACAATGACCCTTGCTCCCTGACAATGACCCTTTCTCTCTGACAATGACCCTTTTCTCACTGACAATGACAGCAATTTGGTTTATTGGAACCCAAAGTTGATCGACATTAAATCAACATTAAACCAAAGCAGTCAAAAGCCCTTTAACTGAGATTTGTGGTCAAAGCCAGCAATGATTATGAAAGGAGATACCACATATATGAAACCAGATTACTTCCTTGGAGAAAGTCTGATTATATATATAAAGCAACCTAAATGTGGCGTCAGTGTAGTCAAACAATTGCGGTGGAAGAGGACACAGTAAGTGACCTTCTACTGACACTGTCGCAAGGTCTCAGGCCCCTGTGGAATGTTCTCATTATATAAACCATCAGATCAATCACAAACTTAAACTTCCAACTTTCTCCCTTACTCACATCATTTCTGATTTTTTTTACGAAATCTTTGGTATTTGGTTCTGAATTGTACAATATTTCTTGAAAATAGATTAGTTTAAAGGTATAGAGATATTGTCCATTTCCCATATTTCATTAAGTAATATTAGCACATTCCTGTAGTGGATCTATTTTACTTAGAACTGAGTTTTACTTTTTTGAGATGAATATTTCAGAAATGATTGCTTCCTTGTCAATCCTCCTTGTGTAAGCGATATGTATGTAATGTCTGTGTGATAGTTCAGGGCTTACAGAAAGTGCTATAGAAATGGCCTTAATTGTTGGGTATCATGTATCGGGTGTGTGGGGGAGAGGCAGGGCAAAAAGGCAATTAATTGTCCTGCTGGGGCCACATATGAAACTTGAGGCTTATATGTGTAGGAGGACAAATATAATCATTGTCTCAGCCTTAGAAAACATTGCCATCATTTATGGAACACTGAATTTACACAAGATTAAATGATTTGTAAGAATAACAATGATAAATTGATATTAATAGATGATTAAAAGTTGGATACCATATAATGTGGGATGAAATTATGTCTATTGAGCAAAAATGTCTTTAAAATTGACCGAGTCACTTTTGCTGTCATCATGGGTCGTGATTAGGTGGGTCTTGATAAGGTGGGTCATAATTAACTGGGTCGTTATTAGTGGGTCATCATTAACTGGGTCGTTATTAGGTGGGTCGTTATTAGTGGGTCATCATTAACTGGTCGTCATTGGATGGGTCATCATTGGGTGGATCATCATTAACTGGGTCGTCATTGGATGGGTCGTCATTGGGTGGGTCATCATTAACTGGGTCGTCATTGGGTGGGTCATCTTTGGGTGGGTCGTCATTAGGGGCGATCCATTTGATTTTTGTGGGGTGGGGTGGGAGATTTTGGAGAAAAAAAATTATTCACCCACCCCATCCCAGAAAAAAAAATTATTCATTCACCCTACCAAAGAAAAAAAATTTATTCATCCACCCTACCAAAGAAAAAAATTTTATTCATCCACCTCCTTCCAGTTTTTCTATCTTCTATATGGATTGCTTGAAATGAAGGATCAGAGTCTGGGGAAGCAACAAGAAAAAAAATTTATTCACCCACCCCACACCAGAAAAAAAATTTATTCACCCACCCCACACCAGAAAAAAAAATTATTCATCCACCCTACCAAAGAAAAAAAATTTATTCATCCAGTACTGCTGTCCCACCCCACCCCACAAAAATCAAATGGATCGCCCCTTAGCTGGGTTGTTTCCAGTCAGTGCTCTGCCCAAAGTGTTTTAGCTTTGTTCGTGTGATAACCAAGAACATTTAGGTGAAATTTTCTCAATAAAATGAACAGATAACGACTGATGACACAAGCAGATGTTCACAGTTGATTACAAAAATTGTCTTCTGCAGACCTCTATCTGTTCATCCTAATTACCTATTGTAAGGCTATGTTTTCTTCATGGGATTAATAACCTTAGCAGTTTAGTTGCCATTAGATCAGATATAGAACTCTGCCTGCACAATCCAAACCATCTCCAAAAATTTATACAGTGTATTTCTCCCTTCATTTTCAAAAGACATTTGACTCCAAAACACATTCCTATCCATGTTTATTACCACTGGTTTAATCAATCATTCGCTCTAAAGTTTTCTGTCCGTAAGTGAGGATCATTCCTGTCAATACGTGTGCTAACTGCTCAAACAGAGAGAATAATATTTATTACTTGTTTGCCTTTAACATTTTCACACCATGTAGGGGGTATGGAAAATGGGTGAAAGGTCATGTGGAGATTGACCTTTGAGGTCAGCTTGAGTTGTGGCAAGTCAAGAAGTTGCAGGGGGTCATCTTCTTTGAGACACTACAATGACTTTGATATTTAAAAAATTCTGTTTAAGAAAAATCTTTCTCCTTAAACTACCAATTCAACCAAGCATTTCCATTTAAAACGTTTACCTCATGAATTTAATATAAACATGTTTTAAATGTATTCATGATATAAAATGGTTAGGTATCTTGTGAACTGGCCAATGTTTTATTATATAATAACAGGGCAAAGCCCACAGTATCTCGCCAAATATTTTTTCAACTCATTACTTTAATCATGTATACCCACCGATTATTTGTTGAGTTATCCCTGGGGGGCCAATGTGATGAGATTGTAGTCATTAAAAGCATTTGGATCGATCATTAAATCACAACTATGCCAGGTCGTTCCTCGCGGCTATATACACAAAACACACAGTACCCTTTTTCACCTCATAGGGAACACTAAATCTCATTTGCAACCATTTTGTATGTTTTTGATGTTTGCCTGCAGATTTGCTGGTTCAACAACGGTCCTGATGGGGTTCCCAGGAGCGAATGTGTTTGCCATTCAGATTGCCGTGCATGTCACCAACACACTAATTGTTTTACACAAATTGTGAACAGGATCCGTGCATGGCGAGATAAGTCTCAGTCCAAGTGGGGTCTGTCGCGATTACGATAACCTATGCTTGTTCAACGAATGAATGACAAAGCCGATGATGTTTGCTGGCAGTGACTCTAAAGTTGAGTCAAAGCATCCATCAGGTAGACTTAATATGGACAAAATCCTTACATAAACAGCTCATGCATGACTAGTTTTGGTCATGCAGTAAATTCCTTTTGTCTGAACATACCTAAAACGGAGAAGTGACCCTGCGTGACCTGTGATGAGGAGGTGAGGTTCATGTGTTACCCTATGGAAGCCTTGACATGACTGGTGAACGGTTGTGATTCACCCCATCCTGACTCACGCTTTCATGTCAGCAGCGCTTTTGTCACCTGGTAATTTGTAGCTCTTCATCAAGTGGTTCCATTCCCTGTTTGTAGGTACACCACATTTTATCATTTCCCTTGTTAAACAATTAGTCACTCTGACACTATGACTAATAATGACTTATGCCACATTATGGTGTTTCATGCCATCATTTTACCTTCCTTTTCCATCGCTTTACCAGTAAAGGGAGGGAGGGGGGCTGGGGTTATGTTTGATATAAAATAACTGTTCAGAGAGAAAAAGCTGTGAGGTATGAGAGGTATAGATGCCAGTCATACCGGCAGCATAGCAGACATTTCTTGCCATTCATGTTCATAGTTACAGACAATGTGAAGGAAATCACGGACAGAGAGTGCTCCGAAGATGCCTTGCTTGTATAGAAACTTTATCCCCAGAATAACACTTATTTCGCCTAAGGTGCGGTTACCATATAAACACAACCCGTTTGTTTAGAAAAGGCTAAACGCACAATGCTGAACACTGCAGGTGTTGATTTGGTTTCATCAGACACAGGGCGGCCGACACTGTATCTACCATGACAAGGGATGATCCCTGAGTTTGTCAGTGACGGTCTTCACGTGTCAAACATAGTTCATAACATTTGTACTCGTCCTTGGAGACTGCTTTCTGTCCCGTGCTGTTTTGTTTTGATCCGTCAGATCAGCTCTGGAGGCATTCCACAGTCGGAAGGTGGAAATCCGGAATATTTGTTCTCCACCCAGATGGGTAGGGCTGTTTCAAGATATCTCTGCAACCTTCTGCCAAAATCTGGAATTTTCGACATTCAAAATAAGTTATACATTATTTGTGAGAAGTACTCAAACAGCTTGTTTTTCACATTTCAATGGTTTATCTTCTATACATATATATGTTAAGGCAACTACACTATATAAGAACATGTTTGTACATCTATGTTAATGGTATTTACTCAGCGTGAACCTAAATGTTCACATCATGGTTTATCCATTATTTATCTTGTTTTAATACACATATCCATACAGAAAAGCACCATTCATACTTCATCAGAACTGTAGAAATTGACACAAATATCTTAAATGTATAAAAGCGCATTATTAAAAATGTTATTTTTATTCACACTGCAAGTTTAAACCTTGGTGATAATTCATTTTTACTTTGTTTTTTTTCTCTTTACTGATCTATATATCTTATGTTTTTATCACCACATCATTGTCATCTTGGAGAAAATTGAGAAATAAATTTGAGCCATAAATCTTGCTTGACATGTGCCTATCACATTAAAGAGACCAGAAATTATAACATGCACTTTGTATTACTTCTCCTAATTGTATTATGTGTTAGCAGCTGCCAAACTGTACAGCCTTTTCAATGTCTACATTTCAATTGATAATTAATAAAACATTCTAAAAAAAGATACAGTAATTTATCTTTCTTTTGCAACAGGGTTTTAAAAACAGCACCTGATGTTATGGTTTGTAAATATTCTGTATTTGGCGAGGGTTGGAGAGGTGGGTGGTATTGGGGTAACGAATACAAGGGGGAGGAACAGAGGTGATTTATTGGCTGTCAAGAAGGGTGGTCCAAGCCAGGAGGACGTAACTATTTCATTTGTGTTTGTTAAAGTTAAGTTGTGTGTGATTCCCCGTTTGTAAATCATGCAGTGTCACAAAGAAAGACTCAGCCAGAAATAAAATAACATCAGAAGCCATTAAGATCTCCAAAACTTTAGATTGTGTCATTTCTTGGGGGTTTTTTTTGGGTTTTTTTTCATTATGGTGCATGGATATTTTTTATGATAAACAGATTACATTCAATTTTATATGATTTATTTTTGTTGCACATTGCCTTATGCTGGCATCTATTTTAAATCAGGAAATAAATAAAAAGGGAAAGAAACAAAAAAAGGACACCATTTGTAGCTATTTGATATTGATTTCAAATGACAAGTTTTAATGTGTATCTATAACTTGTGCTTATGATATTGAATATATCCTTGATGTGATTTTAATACAGATATTTTTAATAGCCTTGAGTTGTTGGTAGAGGTTTCTGACCTCACTCAGTTATGATAATTATGGGCAAATGCAGATATGGTACCAGTGGTGAAATTGGACCAATAAAGATAGGGTACCAGGAGAAGGGTTAACAGTGACAACCCACATCAGAGTATCCTATTTCAACCCTCAGAGATACTTAGACGATACTCATCACAATATAAATTTCACCTGAGCTTCATGTTGATGATGAATGGTTTTAACAACCCATGCTGGAAGCCCGCTTTGGAATGAGTCATCCACGATATAGCACTGAGCATTATCACCAGTCATTGACTGCTCAGTAGATTTGGTGCTGGCTGAGTGATAATGAACAGAATGAGGTCAGTCACTTTGCCCAGGGTTTGCCATAACTAAGTTTAAAAATGGAGGCTTTGATTAATTATTAGTAAGCTGGTATGATCATGTATTAGATCAACAGCCCATCCTTACCAGGTAAATCAAGATGACTTTTTTGTACCAGGAGTAAAACTGGGCAAATGCAGACATGGTACCAATGGTGAAACTGGACCAGTAAAGATAGGGTACCAGTGGTGAAACTGGACCAGTAAAGATAGGGTACCAGTGGTGAAACTGGACCAGTAAAGATGGGGTACCAGTGGTGAAACTGGACCAATGCAGATACTGGACCAATGCAGATATGGTGTCAGTGGTGAAACTGGACCAATAAAAATATGGTGCCAGTGGTGAAACTTGACCAGTGAAGATATGATACCAGTGGTGAAACTGGACCGATAAAGATATGGTGCCAGTGGTGAAACTGGACCAATGAAGATATGATACCAGTGGTGAAACTGGGCTGATATTGGACCAATAGTGACAAAATTGGAGGACATATATGAAGTCTGCATCATTGAATAGAGACATCAATCTTATGACTGATAACAAGTAGTAGATTAACTAAATTGTGATATAATAATATCAATTAATATCAGGATACCGAGGCTAGGGTTCTATAGCTTATCAGGGACAGTAAATGGGACGGAGATCAAGAAGTGTCCCGGATGAGGAGGTGTGGAGACGGCTACAAGACTTATGCTCACTTACCTTTGATAAAACTTCTTAAACTACTTGTTAGAGACGATTATATTTCACTGCAAGATGAAGGATATGTCTGTACTGTTCTCTTTTGACTCTGCAAAAATCCACTCAAATTGCCTTGTGCACTTTCATTTTTTTCACTCTACCACCTTGATCTATGAAAATGATTTATTAATCAAAGATCAAGATATTGTTGCATTGTGTATGTCACTAGCTGAGCTAATATTATAAGCACCCAACATGTTTAACTTCATCAGTTTGTGTGTACTAGCAATCTAATTTTAGCACAAAATTTGAATTCTAAATATTAGAATAAGCGATTATTCATCAACGTGATTTTAATTGTTTCATACTGTCATTTCTTTTTAAAAGAAATCTTTCTTATTACAGAAATTGATGATTATTGCAATTATTGGACCCAAAATATATACTAAGCAGATCAAACTGTGAGCAAGAATGTAATATTATCATTGCTCTTAGAAGGGAAGGTAGTGTAACTAATATCTGTGTATTGGGCCAACAAGCAGTTACACTTTGAGACTACTTGCAGAAATATATAAGTAACGGTGAGTTTGCCCAGATGCTCGCAGAAATATCCAAAGTAGCTCGGAAAAAATACAAGTTCTGTCTGTCGTAATAAACGACAGTGGAAAGGCCGAAACTCAGCACATTTCACACTTTGCATGTCAGTCAGTATGTACACATGTCGAAAGAAAGCAAGTTGTGATTTGAAAATTTTGTGCTCATCTTACATAAATGTGATGTAGTTTTTATGTGCAGTAGCGACTAAGAATATGCCTCTCAATTGACAAAGCTAATAAACTTTTTCACATTGTTTTTTACCCTGGTGTGTGGCAGACTACTTGCATTGCAGTTAAACATTTCCGCCGCTTTTCACTTGAGTTGGAAGTTTCCCACAGACATGTTTGTATACATTCAGAACATAGTAACCTCATTTAAGTCGCGATTGTTTTGGGGAAAGCCTGTCGGAAGTGAAAATCTTCAAATGAGAATCTTCTTGCCAGTGTCCATCAAAGATGGAGAATGGCTCGGTGTTTGCGTTTGAGTGAGATTTGCTGGAGTGTTATCTGGGCAGTTGGGTGGTGTGGTTTTCAACATGGCTTCCCCTATCAAGCCTGCAATATCATGCTTCTCTTCTAACATGTGCAACAACACGGCCGAACAAGAGTGAAGAATTATAAAAACTTTGATCCTCACCGCCCACGCCTCTTAACACGTTTAACTTGCACATGCTCGCAGGCATCCACACCACATTCTCAATGAGAATTTTTGTCAATTTTTGATGATTGTTGTTATATTGCCTTGTTTCCATGAAACTTGATACTGTACAAAAGTAGGAATAAATTTTATTTGAAAAGACTTTTAAAAAAAGATCCTCACAATTGAATATTAATAATTTTCACTTTTAATTAATTTATTTTAGTTGTGCCCATTTAATTCCTGGGGGGTGGGGGGGGACTCGTACAGAGTATTCTCAATCTGGCATAATCAATGATTTGAAACAGGTATCCACGGCCAGTTCTCACCTTGGACGAGAGTTACAGGAAAGGCATTAGCGACCTTGACCTTATCTCTGCCAATACTCGTACATTGCAGCCAACTGTTGGAGCCATGTCATTTTGGGCAGAGAATTTGGGGCAGGTTTTCAGCAGGCCTTCCTGCAGACTCTGAAGGGATTGATGGACTGGTTCCAGATCTCAGCACCCAATGCAAATTGCCTGCAGCTACAACTGTGTTAAACCTAGTCTACCCAGTTATAAAAAAAACTCCAAAGCTTCACCTTACTAATATACTTAGTACATTTGTACTAGCAATAGAAAGCTCTGGTGAAAGCAGCATGATTTTCCACTAATCTTGATGCATTATAAATAAAAATAGTTTAATGCTTGTGAAAAATCCTCCATCCATGTTTATAAGCCCCAAATCAGCAATTAGAGTTTCCATACTTTCTTTCTTCAAGATTTTTGGTAACCTTGGCCTATTTTTCAAGGTCAAAGGCTCAGTATGGTGACCAGAAAGATTATAGTGTCTAGCTTTATGTTAAATTAGCATAGCATTTCAAATACATCTTTTCATTACGGATGTAAAATCTGTCTGCAGTTTATTTCTCTCTGTTTATAAATAAATTACTGTCAGATTTGACTTGACTAGGATTCTATGAAGGATAGAAATGGAGCGTATATGCGAAGACTTATGGAGCGGAGAGATTATACAACAAAGTCATCCCTGGAATCCTGCCCTGGGAAGAAAATACTTCATAAACTGCAGATAATGGTTCAATTAGCCTCAGGATTATAGGCAAGAGTGTTTGGAGGTGTGAAGGTGATTATAGAAAGGTGTGAATAGCAAACGCAAGTGTTTCAATATGTAAGTGTAGGAGGAAGTCACTAAGACACACTTTCCCAGTTTGCCATACTCACCATTTTCTACATTTCTCTCAATGTTTTCACATAACTTGCCATGACTCCACAACAACATAACTTTAATCTTTGTACAGGTTAGGGGCTGCAATGTGTGGACTCCTTTGTTTGGCCATAATTTGATAATGATAGATTGTTTCTTCAATCATAAGCAAGAAACAATGTAGCACTCAATTAGGCCAAAAAAATAATAACTTTATTTCTGATAGCATGCCATGAAAAAATAGGGTAGAGGTAGATTTTAATTTGTATTTTATTTTTTTGATTTTATTTTATTTAAAGTGTTGAAATATATTGAGAATGGATATATTTAAATGAAAATATAACAGAAACTTGGTCTTTTCACTTGGAAATTTAAAAAAAAGTTGGTTTGAACAAGGGTAAGGAGGGAATTGAGAAACAAGTTTTTTTCTTTTTTTTTTGGCCTTATTACCAGAGAGACCAGGGAGAGGAAGGGCTATCTGGTGAGCTGGCCGGGATCCAAGTAGGCCTCTTGTAGATCATCCAACTTTCAATCACTCTGGTCAATAATTCAGCCAAAGTCGCGGAGATGATTTTCCTGGTAACATTGTCCCGGCCTTGTAGGGACATGGGCTGTTTTGTGTGGGAACTGTTGCTTTTCTTGTGAACAAATAACTGGACTTGGAAGGGAGATTTAAAATTGCCATCTCTGATCATCTAAGGTGATAAGATAGAGTGTTATCTCTGATCATCTAAGGTGATAAGATACAGTATTATCTCTGATCATCTCAGGTGATAAGATACACTGACTGACCACCACAGCTTTTGTCAATGGCAGGTTGTTACCTATTGGGTAATGTGACTTTTCCTCAAGAAGTGAATTTAATCTCTGACGTTGTTACGTCCTGAAGGATTATTTTAAATGATGCATCCTGAAATAACATATGTTCTTGGTGATTTGAATTACGACTGAGTTAAGACTTTCTACATATCCTTGTTTGACCTCATTTGTGCTAAACTTATATTTAGTTATATAAAAAAGAGAGAAATATATAAAAAAGAGGGAAATATATTCTAGCAAGATCTTCACATTGCATGACTATATTTGCTCCTGGTTTTTGGTGACCAAATAGATGTTTGGCCACAACTGATAACATGTTTTTTCCATAAGCGAATATGCCTGACTTTGGAAGGGAAACACTTGAGTAAGGAACAAAGTCGCGGGGAAGTTAAAAGTTGAACAGGGTAGAGCAGCAAAAATTTAAAAATATTTGTAATTGCTATAGCCAAGTTATTATATCACCAAAAAACTAAGATGGCCAAAAGTTGGTCAGATATTTTCTCAATATCTCTTAAGGGCCTAACACGTAATGGATGAATGGAGCTTGTTTACAGATCAGGTCAAGACTATTGTCTTGTCAGTGGAGTTGTTGCCATTGTTATGCAGATGAGAGTGAGGATGTATGTGTATACCCCGTAGCCATTATATGCTTATATATATACCACAGTCTTCGTCCAAGACGCTGGATATCTCATCTTTTGACATGTACCATAAATAGAGAATAGATCATTTAGATGAGTCCATTCAGGTTACTAGGAAGGCTTTGTTTGGGTGAATGTAACAGCAATGGTAGAACAGCCAGCTTGGATTTGGACGAATCATGGCCATTAATTGATATGATAAAATAATTAATACTTGCACTGTACAGCTATGAAGGGTACATAAAAACCTAAACAGTATAGGGAGGGCACATAATTACCTGTATATTAGAGTAAGGGAGGGTACTTAAATACCTGTGCAACACAGCAAGGGAGGGTACTTAAATACCTGTATACTACAGTGAGGGAGGGTACTTAAATACCTGTGTTACACAGCTAGGAGGGGACTTGAATAGTTGTACACCACAGTTAAGAAGGGTACATAAATACCTGTGTACCACAGCTAGGGAGGGTACTTAAATACCTGTGTTACACAGCTAGGGAGGGTACTTAAATACCTGTGTTACACAGATAGGAGGGTACTTAAATACCTGTGTTACACAGCTAGGGAGGGTACTTAAATACCTGTGTTACACAGATAGGAGGGTACTTAAATACTTGTACACCACAGTTAAGGAGGGTACATAAACTTGTACACTGCAGTGGGGGAGGGTACACAAAAACCTAAACAGCATAGTTACAGAGGGTACTTCATCTATCACAATATGTGGCTGAAAGTCTCATAAAAAAGGAGCAAAATAAGATATATTTTGTGATACAGAAAGTAGCAAATTAGGATAATGCTAAGGCATTAGTATAGATTTATTTTAACAGATTAGATTAACAGAAAAGTGTTACAATACAGTATTGTAACACTTGAAGGTAACAAAATGAGTTTTCTGGTGTCTTTATATATGCCAGTAGTGTAACACAGGATGGAGTATATAAGCCAGTAGTGTAACACAGGATGGAGTATATAAGCCAGTAGTGTAACACAGGATGGAGTATATAAGCCAGTAGTGTAACACAGGATGGAGTATATAAGCCAGTAGTGTAACACAGGATGAATTATATAAGCCAGTAGTGTAACACAGGATGGAGTATATAAGCCATTAGTGTAACACAGGATGAAGTATATAAGCCAGTAGTGTAACACATGATGAAGTATATAAGCCAGTAGTGTAACACAGGATGGAGTATATAAGCCAGTAGTGTAACACATGATGAAGTATATAAGCCAGTAGTGTAACACAGGATGAGGTATATATGCCAGTAGTGTAACACAGGATGAAGTATATAAGCCAGTAGTGTAACACAGGATGGAGTATATAAGCCAGTAGTGTAACACAGGATGAAGTATATATGCCAGTAGTGTAATACAGGATGGAGTATATAAGCCAGTTGTGTAACACAGGGTGAAGTGTATAAACCAGTAATGTAACACATGGTGAATTATATAAGCCAGTAGTGTAACACAGGATGGAGTATATATGCCAGTAGTGTAACACAGGATGGAGTATATAAGCCAGTAGTGTAACACAGGATGGAGTATATAAGCTAGTAGTGTAACACAGGATGGAGTATATATGCCAGTAGTGTAACACAGGATGGAGTATATAGGCCAGTAGTGTAACACAGGATGAAGTATATATGCCAGTAGTGTAACACAGGATGGAGTATATAAGCCAGTAGTGTAACACAGGATGAAGTATATATGCCAGTAGTGTAACACAGGATGGAGTATATAAGCCAGTAGTGTAACACAGAATGAAGTATATAAGCCAGTAGTGTAACACAGAATGAAGTATATATGCCAGTAGTGTAACACAGGATGGAGTATATAAGCCAGTAGTGTAACACAGGATGGAGTATATAAGCCAGTAGTGTAATACAGGATGGAGTATATAAGCCAGTAGTGTAACACAGGATGGAGTATATAAGCCAGTAGTGTAACACAGGATGAAGTATATATGCCAGTAGTGTAACACAGGATGGAGTATATAAGCCAGTAGTGTAACACAGAATGAAGTATATAAGCCAGTAGTGTAACACAGAATGAAGTATATATGCCAGTAGTGTAACACAGGATGGAGTATATATGCCAGTAGTGTAACACAGGATGGAGTATATAAGCCAGTAGTGTAACACAGGATGGAGTATATAAGCTAGTAGTGTAACACAGGATGGAGTATATATGCCAGTAGTGTAACACAGGATGGAGTATATAGGCCAGTAGTGTAACACAGGATGAAGTATATATGCCAGTAGTGTAACACAGGATGGAGTATATAAGCCAGTAGTGTAACACAGGATGAAGTATATATGCCAGTAGTGTAACACAGGATGGAGTATATAAGCCAGTAGTGTAACACAGAATGAAGTATATAAGCCAGTAGTGTAACACAGAATGAAGTATATATGCCAGTAGTGTAACACAGGATGGAGTATATAAGCCAGTAGTGTAACACAGGATGGAGTATATAAGCCAGTAGTGTAATACAGGATGGAGTATATAAGCCAGTAGTGTAACACAGGATGGAGTATATAAGCCAGTAGTGTAACACAGGATGAAGTATATATGCCAGTAGTGTAACACAGGATGGAGTATATAAGCCAGTAGTGTAACACAGAATGAAGTATATAAGCCAGTAGTGTAACACAGAATGAAGTATATATGCCAGTAGTGTAACACAGGATGGAGTATGTATGCCAGTAGTGTAACACAGGATGGAGTATATAGGCCAGTAGTGTAACACAGGATGGAGTATGTATGCCAGTAGTGTAACACAGGATGGAGTATATAAGCCAGTAGTGTAACACAGGATGGAGTATATAAGCCAGTAGTGTAACACAGGATGGAGTATATAAGCCAGTAGTGTAACACAGGATGGAGTGTATAAGCCAGTAGTGTAACACAGGATGAAGTATATAGGCCAGTAGTGTAACACAGGATGGAGTATATAAGCCAGTAGTGTAACACAGGATGGAGTATATAAGCCAGTAGTGTAACACAGGATGGAGTATATAAGCCAGTAGTGTAACACAGGATGGAGTATATAAGCCAGTAGTGTAACACAGGGTGAAGTGTATAAACCAGTAATGTAACACAGGATGGAGTATATAAGCCAGTAGTGTAACACAGGATGGAGTATATAAGCCAGTAGTGTAACACAGGATGAAGTATATAGGCCAGTAGTGTAACACAGGTTGAAGTATATATGCCAGTAGTGTAACACAGGGTGAAGTGTATAAACCAGTAATGTAACACATAGTGAATTATATAAGCCAGTAGTGTAACACAGGATGAAGTATTGTAACACAGTGATAAAGCAAATTAGGACACATACACCATAGCATACAGGTTGTCCTCCAAGACAACCCATGAAATAACAACAGTGATCACAAGTTGGTGATGTATATAATCATACCTCCAATCATTTGGGGACCTGATTTCTCATGAACTCATTCCAATGTGTATTTAGTGGGCACTTTTCCAGCTTGCTCTTTCACATTCCAGGGGTACTTTTTATGCAAGTGTTAAACAGCTAACCTTACTCCTTTTCTTATGCAAAGCATTTGTTAAACAAATCCTTATAAGTTCTAACTTTAAGCAATATTTTCACTTGCAATTTGAAGACAAAATGTTTCTTATGTTATTGAGAGAGGGATTGTATCATTTTTTTGCTTCAATTTGTAACCGCGCAAAATATATTTGGCAGATTGTCAGACTGGCTTCAGTAATACAAGGTGAGAACCGTGTCAGTCAAAAGTGCGATGAAATATAGATGAGCACTAGTAGACCATTGGTCTAGTAAATTGATATCAATGAAATCGTCTATGCTGTACCATATCATTTCTCTGCATAATTAGTCGTAATAAGTGTGTCGATCACTGGGTAGGAACATTTTAGTGGTGATTTGAAAACGTCAACAACCTGTGTTTTACAGGAACAAGTTTTTTTAATGATTAGAAATTGGGTATAAACATGATAGAATGAAAGTATTGATGATATTTATTGGATATTTGATCATGTTGATTGGTTAGGAGAGTGATGACTCAGCTTTGAACCTGACCAGATTTCTTGTCCATCAACTTGTGATAAATGTCATACAATCCTCGGAAGTTTCTTCAGTGTTTTGGTATATCAATTCTTTGTATATTTTTCATAATCAATTTTACAGTTTGATGTAAAACATAAAAGTTCCATGTTTATTTTTGAATGATTTGGTCATGTGATGCACCATTTGGGACATTATTTTATCATGTGACCATCAATATGTCTGTCACATGACCAAGTTTATTATAAAATTTTTATTTCAAAAAGTAGATGCCTGTGAGTATTTCTGAACTACTAGATTTGTCTTAAATTGGTTAGATGTAAACACATTGAAATTGAAGATTTCACCAGTCCAAGGATAACTGTAAAGAGTAAACATGCTTTAAATATTTGCAAGATTTTCTGAGGTCAAACAGATGTCACCGGGATTAACATAATGAAATGGAATATTCAGCAGGATATCTGGGACTAATGAACTCAGAAAAATTTCATCAATGTTTGCAATTTGTTATTTTATGTATTTAGTAATTTGAGAACCAGCATACTTCGTCACAAAATGAGCAATCCTTAATAATGCTTTGAAGAACAAATCAGATTTGTATAGCATTAAATTTCATATATATATATATAATATATATATATATACAAAAAAAGAAAATGAAACCATTGCTAATATATTGATATATTCCAAATAGAAGTTTATATGAAAATATAAAGATAAAATTTGACCTTGAAGTTAAAGGTCATCGTTGTGGTCACAATGTGATAAGTGAGTGGAAGACAGAGATATGACCTTGAGGAAGGGCAGCCGCGTGACGGGAAGGGCGGTGACGGGCTTACACCCCAGGCTGAGAGAGCCCCCTGGTGGTAAAGGTCTGAGTTGTTTATCTTCACACCCGTGCAACATGGCACACAGCAACTCTACAGCTCTGTTTTGTGATATATTTTATATTTCTAGTTTATGATGTATGATGTGTGGTCCTGAAAGTTTAGGTACTTTTGTTTTTACCCTAATAAAAAAAATGAATTGGGTCAGCAATTATTAGATAAATGCCAAAAAGATGATTTATTTCCACATTGTTGTTGTAATAACAGAATTAAGTTAATTAAAGATAACAGTTTTTGAAATTCAGAAAAAAATCTAAATCTTTTCTCTCAATAGCAATCAGTTACTGATTCTTCTGCAGAAATGAAAATTGCTGTTAAGCTGGTGAGGGTACAGATGGTGAGGGTACGGGTGGTGAGGGTACAGATGGTGAGGGTACGGATGGTGAGGGTACGGATGGTGAGGGTACGGGTGGTGAGGGTATGGATGGTGAGGGTACGGATGGTGAGGATGGTGAGGATACGGATGGTGAGGGTACAGATGATGAGGGTACAGATGATGAGGGTACGGATGGTAAGGGTACAGATGGTGAGGGTACGGGTGGTGAGGGTACAGATGGTAAGGGTACGGATGGTGAGGGTACAGACGGTAAGGGTACGGATGGTGAGGGTACAGATGGTGAGGGTACAGATGGTGAGGGTACAGATGGTGAGGGTACAGATGGTGAGGGTACAGATGGTGAGGGTACGGATGGTGAGGGTACGGATGGTGAGGGTACGGATGGTGAGGGTACGGATGGTGAGGGTACAGATGGTGAGGGTACGGGTGGTGAGGGTACGGATGGTGAGGGTACAGATGGTGAGGGTACAGATGGTGAGGGTACAAGTGGTGAGGGTACAGATGGTGAGGGTACAGATGGTGAGGGTACAGGTGGTGAGGGTACGGATGGTAAGGGTACGGATGGTGAGGGTACAGATGGTTAGGGTACAGATGGTGAGGGTACAGATGGTGAGGGTACGGATGGTGAGGCTACGGGTGGTGAGGGTACAGATGGTGAGGGTATGGGTGGTGAGGGTACAGATGGCCAGGGTACAGATGGCCAGGGTACAGATGGCCAGGGTACAGAGGAGCTGGAATGTGAGATATGAACTATATATCTGGTCAGACAAGATCAGCTGGCAGGAGCATCTACCACAGTGTGAAGTGGTTGTGTTGAGAAGGGGGGAGGCCACACCCAGTCTACAAGGTTGGATAACATAACGCCCTAAACTCCCCCCTCCCCCCCCAAAAAAAAATATATATTTACTGTTCAACAAGAATCACTCAAAATTCTCATTTATAAATGATTATATATAACATAAAAGATAATCAACATTTTTACATGATTTTTTTGTTTTGAAAGTAAGGAATTTGCCCTCTTGAAGACTTTATTCGTGGGACTAATATTCTGCAGGGGCCAGCTAACCAAACAGGAAGGGAGGATGTTATAAAACACTCTTGAAATGAGGGGACTTTATCAGTGGGTTCTGTTCAAGTCAAACTCATTTAGATTTGTGTTGTTCAAGAAAAAAATCTGAGGAGGAATTGTATATCCACATAGCATTGATTTTCAAGGACAAGATGCAAAAAGTGCATAGTTGGTTTATTTAAAAGCAGTCATGACGTGTACTCCCCTTAAGAGGAATCAAGCACTTTCCCAACCAACATTCGGCCATCTTGATTTCTGTTATGAGTGAACTCATTGAGTACATATCAACACATTAACTCCCTATGAAACTAACATCCTACCGGACTACTTTCCATATGAATTCTCCAGAAAATTGTGCACCACTCCAGTAACTGATTTTCTTTGGCTTATTACAATTCTCTGTTTTATGAGCTCGAGTTAAATATATAAAATGTGTATGGACATTTTATGACACACCTCATATTCACTATAAATAACTACATACTAACCTTATATACCTACCTACAGAGAATCAACTAGGAAATGGTTAGATCTAAATGAGAGATGTGTTATAGATATCTATTTCTTTTGATCTATTTGCATTACTATTGATATCATCTTAGACATACATATTTTTGAAAGATTTTACTCTACAAATTTAACTTTGACTGTTGTGTGAAACAACTGAATATCCCTTTATAAAAATAACTTGATCAAGTGATAAAGATGTTGACTATTTGTGTGATTTACCAGTGAGAAGGTCAAATCATACTAATCAACATGGCTCAGTGGGTAAGACATCTGTCTCCCGTGCTAAAGGTCTTGGGTTCGATTCCCACCGGGAACAATGTATTTTTTTTTTATTCATGCTGAAACTGAAATCTTCATTTTGAAGTTTTATTTTCGTAACATGCACATCAGAACATATAGAATTGAAACATTTTTTATTTTGATAGAAATTATAAAAAATAATGACGATACAATAAACAAAGGTGAAATCTTCAAAGGTGAAATCTTCATGTTGGGGTCTTTTTAGAGCAGAATGAAAGTCAGAACACATAAAATGTGTTTTTTCTTTTGTTTTTTCTTTTGTTTTTTCTTTTGTTTTTTCTTTTGTTTTTTCTTTTGTTTTTTCTTTTGTTTTTTCTTTTGTTTTTTCTTTTGTTTTTTCTTTTGTTTTTTCTTTTGTTTTTTCTTTTGTTTTTTCTTTTGTTTTTTCTTTTGTTTTTTCTTTTGTTTTTTCTTTTGTTTTTTCTTTTGTTTTTTCTTTTGTTTTTTCTTTTGTTTTTTCTTTTGTTTTTTCTTTTGAAATGGAACAATTTCAATTTTCATACAATGCTGTGACTCCAAGTGTTCTACAGTACTGACACAGGGTGATACATGGCTCAGTGGTTAAGATGTCTGTCTTCTATGCTAAAGGTCCAGGGTTCGAATCCTGGTTGGGAGAAGTATTATTTTCATGCTGAAGGTGAAATCTTAATATTGGGGTTCTGTTTGAATGTACTTCAGGAAACAAATTGATTTGTCTATTGCAAATGCAGAAGAATATAAACTAATAGAAATGATTTGATACCCCCCAAAAAATGAAATCTTTATATTGGAGTTCTTTTTTAGCAATTTGCATATCAGAAGAATATAATTTTTATTATTTTATTTTGCAAACATAGACAATATGAATAATACTGACTTTATATAGTGAACAAATATAGAATCTTCATACTGGGGTAATATTTGAGCAATATGCATGTCAGAACATATAGAATTGAATATGTTTTTTGCCAACATAGAAAATATAAAAAATCGTAATTATATGCAAAAAAACAAATATGAAATCTTCATATTCCAATTTTATTTCAGTTTAGAAAAAAACGAATTATAACATGGATCCAATTTCAAGAATTTATCATAGACTTTAAACTTCGAGTAAGTTGATCAAGAGGCCAACGTTGAGCATCTCTGAATAAATCCAGTGCGATGCAATAGTTCCCAATGTTTCAGCATTATTATGTGTCTCATAGGTCTGATGATATGCTTTGACCTTTTCTCATGGCAGGATTGCTCACTCAACATTTCACCTGGATCCACATTTAAAAATAAACATGGACTGTACCTATCTAAGGTGTTGTTACAATTCATCAACACTTAAAACATGCCTGCAAACAATGCTCATTCTTAAATACATTCAATCAGATTGGTATAATATATATTCCAAAACAATTTTCAAGATCTTCAAAATGTGTAGTTGTCAATATTTGACCATATCAGTCACTGACAGGATGGAAATAAACAGGTCACATGTCACCTGTATGTGCATTTCTCTGTTGTCCAGTGAGATCAGCCAACAATGCATGTACTCATATGTGCAAAGATCACCTCTTGGAAATGGTGTTGATGCCTCTAAAATAGTTCTCTAGTTTCACAGTTGTTTAAGCACTTCTAACAATATAGAATTAGAATTTCTATATTTGAAATAAATTCAAATATTGCAATCATTATTTTAATTGTCAAATAAAACCACAATTTGA
Organism: Amphiduros pacificus; assembly: GCA_949316495.1. Lineage (NCBI taxonomy): Eukaryota > Metazoa > Annelida > Polychaeta > Phyllodocida > Hesionidae > Amphiduros > Amphiduros pacificus. The sequence goes on along the minus strand of OX439007.1, from coordinate 10,528,069 downwards.
ATAAGAAACATGTGTAGTAATAATGCTCAGATGTGTGTACAGTGATTTGCCCACTATTTTTGACATGTGAAAGTGACTACACACCCCACTGATCTGAGTACTAATCTCAATAAGCAAGTGTTCCCAGCAGGACGCCAGCTCATATTTTTAATCTCTACCTACGGTACACTTACCTGAGACTTTCCTCTTTTTGTCAGGTATGTTGGCTTAAGGGAAAAACACGTAATGGTTCAAAATTTGTATTTGTCCTGTTGTCTTAAGGAAGTAGCTTTTGACCAGGACCAACTACTTTTGAGATATTTTTCTGTTATTTTCAGTTATTTGAAAATTCAAAACAGATTAACGGCAATCAACATTTTAAACAATATTCTCAGACATTGTCCACTACGGAACTCTGAATTCGGGAAACAGTTGGAAAACTTGACCTTTGATGAGCATTTTATTTTCCCTTTTAAAAACATTGCCTGGAGTGGAAACGATTAATGCAAAATGTAGAAATGAAGATTGAATGTTTTGTAATCTTCATCAGCCAGTATAATTATAAGTACGCATAATTAACCACAAATTGTTGCACTAATTAGGTGCAAACTGACCACAGATATGTAACAACAAAATGGTAGCCATTTTGATAATTATTGAGCATCATTTGTCAATTTAAGTTGTTGAACTCCGTTGATTATTTGAATTGTGCAAGATTGTCTACCTATATATATATATATATATATATATATATATATATGGCATGTTTTGGGGTGCCTGGATTTATAATATGATATGGAATTTTGTATATTTTTGTTTCATAATTTTAACACAGTTGTATTGTTCTGCCATGTAAACACATATGGCGAAAGGAGCATTTGACAGAGTTGTCAGTGCGATCAGTTTCATATCGGTATTCTATATGACCGACTGCCGCTCAGCTCAATTTGTGCCGTCTCAAAGTGAAATAGGCATGTGACATGTGCATAAACTTTTGACTTTGTGACATTTGCGGCACTTTTAAGGAGAAAATGTGAATTGGACGCCAGGTGGACGAAGTAAAGATCAGAAGACGAGAAAAGAAAAGATCAAGCCACGGACACTTGACACAGAATCTTAGGCATCCACATAAATGCTTGTTTACGAGAAATGTGTATTTAAAGTGCATAAAAGCTTAATCTTGGGCCTTGAAACCTAATATGCTCTCTGAATTTTCCTAAGTAAGCGATGTTTATAAATAGAACTTTTTGTCAATTTAGATCAAATGATTAGACATGTGTGTGAGATTGATGGGGGACACTCCGCATTGAGACACCAGTGTGATGGCGCGTTGGGTCATTGTTTCGTCTGTTCCAGTGGTGAATCTTGCAAGCATGTGCCATGACATATTTGACAAATTAGATATATGGGGTCTCGTCCCTGGCATGCTTTCAAGTGAAAGATGTTTGGTAAGAAAAGAAGAATATACACAAGTTTGCCTTCTTTGAGCTTCTTGTAAAATCATTAACTATAATGTCAAAAAGGACCAAAAATTCTTGAATGCCCACACAATGATGAAGGATACTGTTTTGCAGAAGCCGTGAATTGAGGAATGATGAACAAGTACAGATGTTGTATCACTGTGGTACTAAATATTTAAAAAAAAGAAGATAAATTTCATTTCGTCATTAAAACAATACACTTTTTTTAACATTTATGGATAGCTTTAAGATAAAATTCATAGCAGAATACTGTATGTACCATCTTGATCACTTTGAGATATAGTTATACTATGTGGATTATGAATTTTATATCTTGGTAGTGGCATAGCAAATACTTGCCCCTTGCCAGGCAAAGCGCTGATCAGGTTAACAGGTTTTACATGCTGTTTTTGAGCTGAATATGTTTCAGGGTAATTTCCAGTGCCAGGCACACCACTGCCAGAATACAAAGACATTTTGGTTTATAAGCCGAGAGGTTTCCTGCCCTTGGGCTGCTTTGAGGGTCAGATTTTTCCATGAAGGATTTCACTTTTGAGCTGATAACACAACATTTACCAGATTAAATAAAAAAGGTTTCAACAAAATGTTTAAAATATGATTAAATACACAAGATTTGATGAAAGTTTTACAGATTCATCTTAGATTTATTGAGTGAAGAACAATTTCGTCAGACGGAAGATGAAGGAAAGTGATGGGAAAACACAAAATGGACCAATCCCAGCTGTGCCTGAACATCTCACCTTTTCCACTCAGTCTCTGCCTCCCTAATTTTGGGTCTGTCTTTGATCTTTTTTGATCCATAGATTTTGGCATCTGTGGCCTTGTTTTAAACATATAGCTATATATAACATCTGAATATCGGAACACTGCCATAAGATTAGTTTCATTATCAATCGCTTGACTTGTTATTCAGGCAGTTATTGTGATAATGATATATGATTATTCAAATGTGAGATATTTGCAGTTTTTTAGTGTTGGCATTTTTTTTAGACATTTTGCATATTTATGTTATTATAATAAGCTGGATGCAGATGAATGGAAAATAGGTGGTTCATGATAGTCATATTTTCACAGGGGTGTTTACTTCTTAGCAAAACCTGAAAAATGAAGATATCATAACATGCTTTGAAAGATTTCAATTACAATTACAAATATATTGACATCCGAGAAATCAATTTATGTGTGCAAAGCATTTTCATATTGATTATTTTTAAATGACAACTATAACTTTTTGTAGTTAGCATTTTATAATCATCAAAATTGATTATAACTGTAGATTGTGGATGGCAGTTTGGTGGCCTGAACACCCCTGGTATGTAGGTGTGTCTAGCAGAGCTGGGCATCTCACACGTCCAGGCAGCTGTCGGCTCACAGATGTGGTTAGTGTAGAACCAACCACCACTCCCCATGCTCCCCGAGTAAAAAGAGGCTAAAATACCTCAAAATGCAGGAAGTGGGTGGAAAGACAACACAAATTAGGTCAATATCCTCCTGGAGTTGACCACAAGTTCAGTTTCACATTTTCCTAATCTATTATATTCAAATTCATCCTCCCCCTTGTGGAAAACCCGTGGAAAGTCCGCATGGTTTTATGACAAACATAACGGCATGATTTGTATGCAGCAGCACCTGTCAATCAAGAGTATCAAAATGGTCGCAAATAGATATGCGAATCTATTCATTCACACATAGATATGTCGCATCTAATGGGTGAATGAACTGAACAGTTTCAAATTGAATGAAGTGATGTTGCACTGTGACCTCATTTGTTCACGCTTATATATGACTAAATAGCTGCGTTGGATTGACTGATGCTGTTTTGAGGTTCATCTTGCGTATTGGCATATTGTCTATTGCACCTTGTGAGTTGCACAGAGGTGAATGAACTGGTTTTATTGCACGGAGGTGAATAACCTGGTTTTATTGCACGGAGGTGAATGAACTGGTTTTATTGCATGGGGTAAATGAACTGGTTCTATTGCAAGGGGGTGAATGAACTGGTTTTATTGCATGGGGTAAATGAACTGGTTCTATTGCAAGGGGGTGAATGAACTGGTTTTATTGCATGGAGGTGAATGAACTGGTTTCATTGCACAGGGGGTGAATGAACTGATATTGGCCAAGGTTTTTTCGTGTTTTTGAAGCAGACAAGTTCACATACCCAATAAATATGAATGTTTTACTTTTTTGTAAAGAGGTGAAAATTATTTAAGTTGGTGTGCATAGATAAATCATTGCAGCTTCAAGAGAAGAGTTGTCTTGCATTTTATTGAATCTATTCCATGAAGGATCGCAGAGTTATGTACAAACTCACCTCACTGCCGTAGAATTCATTTCATTTCTCAATTAGTCTTTAACTTATGTTTATGATAACAGATCAATATATGGGATGCTGGTTTTGATTGTGATACAAACTTAGTACATGGGTATAAGAATATGGCCAGTTTTACTACATTGATCCCAATTTTGAGTGCATTCAGTGTATGGCCTTTGAAACAGCTTATTTCTTTTGTTTTATTTTACTTACAGAAATCAAATTGTCTCCAGAGATTGAGTATGAATACTCCGGTTGTTATCATCATGCAAGATGTACACATGTTGTCCCCTAAAAAGTTTGGGGTCGTACACAAGTGTGGCAGGGGAGCAAATTCCTGGGACACATGGCAGCTCTGTGTGTGAGCACTCGGCATTTAGCACGTCTCCTGTACACACGGAGAGGCTAACTTCTACTTGAGGGCTTGACTTCTGTTAACGTTAACCATTGATAATCAAATCAAAGAGGATTTTTTGTTTCTTATCAAAGCATTTATCCATCTTTGTGTCTTTTTTTAGAAATTGAGTTTAAAATTTAAGGTTGTTATAAAGATATACTTTTAATTTAAACAAGATGGGGCCAATTACAAATATAAAGAAATGTATATATAGAGAAAATTATATACAGATGACAGACTCAAAGTAAATATTAGTTTTTCTTCGTCTAATCATGTTTGATTCCATTTTAAGTTTGGGAAGTCATCTAATAGTATCTAAAGACCATTTATGTTTCACTATATATTACAACACAGGAGTTCTGTGGAGGGCGCGTGATCAGTCTGAAAAAGGTAGCAGGCACTTGTGAGAAATGTGCTAGTAATTTGGCTGTGATAGGGCAGTCAACAGTCAGGCATGTGACCGACATGTTGTCCCCAGATCAGCCATCAGTCAGGGCCTGGTCAGCACCTCCTCATGCTGGCAGTCAGTCAGGGCCTGGTCAGTACCTCCTCATGCTGAGAGTTGGTCAGGGCCTGGTCAGTACCTCCTCATGCTGGCAGTCAGTCAGGGCCTGGTCAGTACCTCCTCATGCTGGCAGTCAGTCAGGGCCTGGTCAGTACCTCCTCATGTTGATAGTCGGTCAGGGCCTGGTCAGTACCTCCTCATGTTGATAGTTGGCCAGGGCCTGGTCAGCACCTCATGTTGATAGTTGGCCAGGGCCTGGTCAGCACCTCATGTTGATAGTCGGTCAGGGCCTGGTCAGTACCTCCTTATGTTGATAGTTGGCCAGGGCCTGGTCAGCACCTCATGTTGATAGTTGGTCAGGGCCAGGTCAGTACCTCCTCATGTTGGTAGTCAGTCAGGGCCTGGTCAGTACCTCCTCATGTTGGTAGTCAGTCAGGGCCTGGTCAGTACCTCCTCATGTTGGTAGTCAGTCAGGGCCTGGTCAGTACCTCCTCATGTTGGTAGTTGGTCAGGACCTGGTCAGTACCTCCTTATGTTGATAGTTGGTCAGGGCCTGGTCAGTACCTCCTCATGCTGGTAGTCAGTCAGGACCTGGTCAGTTGCTCTTTATGGCTGTGGTCAGTTAGGACCTGGTCAGATGCTCTTGATGGCTGTGGTCAGTTAGGGCCTGGTCAGTTGCTCTTGATGGCTGTGGTCAGTCAGGACCTGGTCAGTTGCTCTTGATGGCTGTGGTCAGTTAGGGCCTGGTCAGTTGCTCTTTATGGCTGTGGTCAGTTAGGACCTGGTCAGTTGCTCTTTATGGCTGTGGTCAGTCAGGACCTGATTAGTTGCTCTTTATGGCTGTGGTCAGTTAGGACCTGGTCAGTTGCTCTTGATGGCTGTGGTCAGTCAGGGCCTGGTCAGTTGCTCTTGATGGCTGTGGTCAGTCAGGACCTGGTCAATTGCTCTTGATGGCTGTGGTCAGTCAGGACCTGGTCAGTTGCTCTTGATGGCTGTGGTCAGTCAGGACCTGGTCAGTTGCTCTTTATGGCTGTGGTCAGTTAGGACCTGGTCAGTACCTCCTCATGTTGGTAGTCAGTCAGGACCTGGTCAGTTGCTCTTGATGGCTGCGGTCAGTTAGGACCTGGTCAGTTGCTCTTTATGGCTGTGGTCAGTTAGGACCTGGTCAGTACCTTCTCATGTTGGTAATCAGTCAGGACCTGGTCAGTTGCTCTTTATGGCTGCGGTCAGTTAGGGCCTGGTCAGTTGCTCTTTATGACTGTGGTCAGTCAGGACCTGGTCAGTTGCTCTTTGTGGCTGTGGTCAGTCAGGACCTGGTCAGTTGCTCTTTATTGTTGTGTTCAGTCAGAACCTGTTTGATATCATTCTTGCTGAGTGGGTGGAACTATTATAAATCATAACAAGGTAAATTTTATCTTTTCATTATTCCAGTCTTGTAGTTGAAAGAATAAGAGCTTATTTTAAATGGTTATTTTGTTGATATGAATCCTACTGTTTATTTTAATGTATACTCGTTCAGTATTTAGTTTTATTGTTATCACTTGAAAAAAGCAATCAGGTTAATCTGTGGGGTGCCACCCACATCTTTTTACTTTAAAAAATGAACCACTCATTGAACTGTCACCCACTCACTCTCTCCAATATCAGACGCTGAAGCCAAACAAATATTTGTTGTTGTGATCAATCAAAATGAACATTTTACTTAATAGATGTCCAGGGCATTGAATATTAATGGCCAATTTATGTGTGCGAAAAGTGAGCTGTTATGTAACAATTGTCTCTCAAAGCTGGAGTTCACTGTGACTTTAAACAAGATGTGTGAAAATATCACCGTGCTTGTGAAGACACCCTATCCTGCCCTGACTGAGTGGAGGACCAGTGGGTCAGATGGACAGCCCCCTGAGTGAGCATATGTCTTCCTAACCTTACTGAACCCTCAATCATCATACTGTTACCAAACCTAAGTGAGAATTTACCATTCTGACTTTTCTGAACTTGAGAATATACCATATCCCGACGTCCCCATGTACGTGAAGACAAACTCTCCTGCCCCGACTGAGTGGAGGACCGGTGGGCAGGGTCGACATCCCACTTTAACCAATTGAGTGGCCCCAGTCATGGTAGTAGTAGGCGGATGACACATACTCAAGGGGTCCACAACAAGGATCAATGATCTTTCCTTCTCCGACTCTTAATATCTAAGGTCTTGCATGGTATGGCACTGATTACTTAGACACAAAAATAGTCCTTTCTTGCCTAATTTCAGTGTTCAGATTTCTTTTATTTGCACTAAATATATTACTTAATTTGATAAATTGAGTGTATCACTTTCATGTGGTAAATACAGGCAGTATTATCCTAATAACATAATGCAAAATACTCTCTAGTGTGTGCTGTCCCACTGTTCACCCCTGTGTTAGTGGGACAGAAGGCGGAGGGGTGTTTACAAGGTTTGTTAGGAATGCACTTGGGGGTAGAGTTGGTGACAGGAGCCAGGATAATCAGAGATAACATGAGATAAGGGTGGGCATCTTCAGACACATCGCTGCTCATCACTATCTCTTGTGATCTAAGTGGTGTTTGGCTGACAGAGGACATTCCAACACAAGTGGCTCCCCCACTGCGCCCTTTCTTTGTCATTCTCTCATGCCATATTGTCCTCTGTATCACTCCATATTGCCCACTGTATCACTCCATATTGCCCTCTGTATCACTCCATATTGCCCTCTGTATCACCCCATATTACCCTCTGTATCACTCCACGCATCTGTCTTTATCTCATGCCATATTGCCCTCTGTATCACTCCATATTGCCCTCTGTATCACCCCATATTACCCTCTGTATCACTCCATATTGCCCACCGTATCACTCCATATTGCCCTCTGTATCACTTCATATTGCCCTCTGCATCACTCCACACACCTTTCTTTATCTCATGCCATATTGCCCTCTATATCATGCCATGCACCTTTCTCACTTACTTCATGACATATTGCCCTCCGTATCACTCCATATTGTCCTCTGTATCATTCCATATTGCCCTCTGCATCTCTCCATGCACCTTTCTTTACCTCATGCCATATTGCCCACCGTATCACTCCATATTGTCCTCTGTATCATTCCATATTGCCCTCTGCATCTCTCCATGCACCTTTCTTTACCTCATGCCATATTGCCCTCTGCATCACTCCACGCATATTTTTCAGTTACCTCATGACAACATTGCTGAGGTGGAGTGACCATGTGACATGAGTCAGACATGTATGAGAATTATCTGTTTAAGAAAAAAACATGGTGTTAATTAATTTGATTGATAGATTTTAAACTATTTGGTTCAACAACATGTCTTCCAAGGGATAGAGATATGCTTATTGGGGGATAGAAAGATGGGTTCTTTATCCCATAGGCATGGATCTATTTCACTCTAGTGGAACTTGTTATTTGACTTAAACTCTCCTGGAGGTCCACCTGAAGATTTCAAGAATTCCTGGAGGTCAGAGTTCATGCAGCCTAACATTGAAATTAGAGGGTTGCAAGCACAAAAAGCATTTTCAGATCAGTGAAAATGGAGTATTTCTTGATGAGGTTGACAGTTATTGATTATGATGATATTTAGTGGCAAACCTCTCCGTGTCTGCCTCAATGTTAAGTTATGAAGTTAGTGTCCATATTGTGATTTATTGGATTATAAATTGGTTGATCCGCTGAGGACTGTATTAATGGTGGAGACGTTAGGGCAGCGTCACAGATGTGTAGGAACCTGTATCATCCTTAAAGTAAACAGGACAATAAATTTGTAAAGAAAAAGCAAAACAAAAAACCTTCACACCTATCATTCAAGATGGTATACAAATGATCCTGTGCTGTCTAATCTCCCTGCACCCTGTCATGCATGGCCTAGCAACATTCGATCTGGGAGGATGGGTGATCTGGGAGGTGGGTGATCTGGGAGGATGGATGATCTGGGAGGTGGGTGATCTGGGAGGATGGATGATCTGGGAGGTGGGTGATCTGGGAGGATGGGTGATCTGGGAGGATGGGTGATCTGGGAGGATGGATGATCTGGGAGGATGGACGATCTGGGAGGATGGATGACCTGGGAGGTGGATTATCTGGGAGGATGGGTGATCTGAGAAGATGGGTGATCTGGAAGGATAAGTATTCTGGGAGGATTGGTGATCTGGGAGGATGGGTGATCTCAGAAGATGGGTGATCTGGGAGGATGGGTGACCTGAGAGGATGGGTGATCTTGGAGGATAAGTATTCTGGGAGGATGTGTGATCTGGGAGGATGGATAAAGGATGAGGAGTTATCCATCAGGATTGATGAACTTGATGTGGGATTATGATCTCATAGGATGGGAAGTAGGATTGGTGAACTAGAAGGATGTACGAAATGTGATCCTTCAGGATTGGTGAAGGAGATCCCAAAAGAGGGGTGATCGGGTTGGATGGGGACCCTGCTTTGACAAGTAAGATCACTGGACAAGTTCATGTGATGAGCAGGTGTAATATGGCTTGGGTGAGCCACAGAGTGGATGAGCAGGTGTTATATGGCTCGGGTGAATCTCAGAGGGGATGAGCAGGTGTTATATGGCTCGGGTGAGGTCATAGCTAGAGGGGATGAGCAGGTGTTATATGGCTTGGGTGAGCTCACAGCTAGAGGGGATGAGCAGGTGTTATATGGCTTGGGTGAGGTCATAGCTAGAGGGGATGAGCAGGTGGTATATGGCTCGGGTGAGCTCACAGCTAGAGTGGATGAGCAGGTGTTATATGGCTTGGGTGAGTCACAGCTAGAGGGGATGAGCAGGTGTTATATGGCTCGGGTGAGCTCGCAGCTAGAGTGTGTGAGCAGGTGTTATATGGCTCGGGTGAGCTCATAGCTAGAGGGGATGAGCAGGTGTTATATGGCTCAGGTGAGCTCACAGCTAGAGGGGATGAACTGTGTTATATGGCTTGGGTGAGGTCATAGCTAGAGGGGATGAGCAGGTGGTATATGGCTCGGGTGAGCTCATAGCTTGAGGGGATGAGCAGGTGTTATATGGCTCGGGTGAGCTCATAGCTAGAGTGGATGAGCAGGTGGTATATGGCTCGGGTGAGCTCACAGCTAGAGTGGATGAGCAGGGGTTATATGGCTCGGGTGAGCTCATAGCTAGAGGGGATGAGCAGGTGTTATATGGCTCGGGTGAGCTCACAGCTAGAGTGGATGAGCAGGTGTTATATGGCTCGGGTGAGTCACAGCTAGAGGGGATGAGCAGGTGTTATATGGCTCGGGTGAGCTTGCAGCTAGAGTGGATGAGCAGGTGTTATATGGCTCAGGTGAGCTCATAGCTAGAGGGGATGAGCAGGTGTTATATGGCTCAGGTGAGCTCACAGCTAGAGTGGATGAGCAGGTGTTATATGGCTCGGGTGAGCTCATAGCTAGAGGGGATGAGCAGGTGTTATGGCTCAGGTGAGTCACAGCTAGAGGGGATGAGCAGGTGTTATATGGCTCGGGTGAGCTCACAGCTAGAGTGGATGAGCAGGTGTTATATGGCTCGGGTGAACTCACAGAGTGGATGAGCAGGTGTTATAAGGCTCGGGTGAGCTCACAGCTAGAGGGGATGAGCAGGTGTTATATGGCTCGGGTGAGCTCATAGCTAGAGGGGATGAGCAGGTGTTATGGCTCAGGTGAGTCACAGCTAGAGGGGATGAGCAGGTGTTATATGGCTCGGGTGAGCTCACAGCTAGAGTGGATGAGCAGGTGTTATATGGCTCGGGTGAACTCACAGAGTGGATGAGCAGGTGTTATAAGGCTCGGGTGAGCTCACAGCTAGAGGGGATGAGCAGGTGTTATATGGCTCAGGTGAGCTCACAGCTAGAGTGTGTGAGCAGGTGTTATATGGCTCAGGTGAGCTCACAGCTAGAGTGGATGAGCAGGTGTCATATGGCTCGGGTGAGTCACAGCTAGAGTGGATGAGCAGGTGTTATATGGCTCGGGTGAGCTCGCAGCTAGAGTGTGTGAGCAGGTGTTATATGGCTCAGGTGAGCTCGCAGCTAGAGTGGGTGAGCAGGTGTTATATGGCTCGGGTGAACTCACAGAGTGGATGAGCAGGTGTTATATGGCTCAGGTGAGCTCACAGCTAGAGTGGATGAGCAGGTGTCATATGGCTCGGGTGAGTCACAGCTAGAGTGGATGAGCAGGTGTTATATGGCTCGGGTGAGCTCGCAGCTAGAGTGTGTGAGCAGGTGTTATATGGCTCAGGTGAGCTCGCAGCTAGAGTGGGTGAGCAGGTGTTATATGGCTCGGGTGAACTCACAGAGTGGATGAGCAGGTGTTATATGGCTCGGGTGAGCTCACAGCTAGAGGGGATGAGCAGGTGTTATATGGCTCAGGTGAGCTCACAGCTAGAGTGTGTGAGCAGGTGTTATATGGCTCAGGTGAGCTCACAGCTAGAGTGGATGAGCAGGTGTCATATGGCTCGGGTGAGTCACAGCTAGAGTGGATGAGCAGGTGTTATATGGCTCGGGTGAGCTCGCAGCTAGAGTGGGTGAGCAGGTGTTATATGGCTCAGGTGAGCTCGCAGCTAGAGTGGGTGAGCAGGTGTTATATGGCTCAGGTGAGCTCACAGCTAGAGTGGATGAGCAGGTGTTATATGGCTCGGGTGAGGTCATAGCTAGAGGGGATGAGCAGGTGTTATATGGCTAAGGTGAGTCACAGCTAGAGGGGATGAGCAGGTGTTATATGGCTCGGGTGAGTCACAGCTAGAGGGGATGAGCAGGTGTTATATGGCTCGGGTGAGCTCGCAGCTAGAGTGTGTGAGCAGGTGTTATATGGCTCGGGTGAGCTCATAGCTAGAGGGGATGAGCAGGTGTTATATGGCTCGGGTGAGCTCACAGCTAGAGGGGATGAGCAGGTGTTATATGGCTTGGGTGAGGTCATAGCTAGAGGGGATGAGCAGGTGGTATATGGCTCGGGTGAGCTCACAGCTAGAGTGGATGAGCAGGTGTTATATGGCTTGGGTGAGTCACAGCTAGAGGGGATGAGCAGGTGTTATATGGCTCGGGTGAGCTCACAGCTAGAGGGGATGAGCAGGTGTTATATGGCTTGGGTGAGGTCATAGCTAGAGGGGATGAGCAGGTGGTATATGGCTCGGGTGAGCTCACAGCTAGAGTGGATGAGCAGGTGTTATATGGCTCGGGTGAGCTCATAGCTAGAGTGGATGAGCAGGTGGTATATGGCTCAGGTGAGCTCACAGCTAGAGTGGATGAGCAGGTGTTATATGGCTCGGGTGAGCTCACAGCTAGAGTGGATGAGCGAGTGTTATAAGGCTCGGGTGAGCTCACAGCTAGAGTGGATGAGCAGGTGTTATATGGCTTGGGTGAGCTCACAGCTAGAGGGGATGAGCAGGTGTTATATGGCTCGGGTGAGCTCGCAGCTAGAGTGGATGAGCAGGTGTTATATGACTCAGGTGAGTCACAGACGGTGAGCAGGTGTTATATGGCTCGGGTGAGCTCACAGCTAGAGTGGATGAGCAGGTGTTATATGGCTCAGGTGAGCTCACAGCTAGAGTGGATGAGCAGGTGTTATATGGCTCGGGTGAGCTCACAGCTAGAGGGGATGAGCAGGTGTTATATGGCTCAGGTGAGCTCACAGCTAGAGGGGATGAGCAGGTGTTATATGGCTCAGGTGAGCTCACAGCTAGAGTGGATGAGCAGGTGTTATATGGCTCAGGTGAGCTCACAGCTAGAGTGGATGAGCAGGTGTTATATGGCTCGGGTGAGTCACAGCTAGAGTGTGTGAGCAGGTGTTATATGGCTTGGGTGAGAATACAGCTAGAGTGGATAAGCAGGTGTTATATGGCTCGGGGGAGTCACAGAGAGGATGAACAGGTGTTATATCGCTCAGGTGAGCTCACAGCTAGAGGGGATGAGCAGGTGTGATATGGCTCAGGTGAGTCACAGCTAGAGTGTGTGAGCAGGTGTTATATGGCTCGGGTGAGCTCGCAGCTAGAGGGGATGAGCAGGTGTTATATGGCTCGGGTGAGTCACAGAGTGGATGAGCAGGGTTAGAAGGATGGAGCCACTATTATTGAAATTATACATCAAATGTCAACGACAATGATTATCTCCTTGTCAAAACGTGAAGCAAAATCGGTGATATTAGTTGTTCCCTGTTATCAGCCTGATGAGGGACCACCTGGGACGGTAAGGCAGACCACAGACCATGGCCAAGATACGCCCCCTATGAAAAAATAACAAGCCAATGGGCCGTCCTTTGTGCGAGGAAGTCATAATGATATGATAGTGTATAGTAATATCATGATAGGGTTTAGTAATGAGAGTCACACAGACAAGCTGGGTGGTGGAACGTGCAAGTTCTGGGTCGTGTCCAACTTAAGCTTACCTTCAGTGCTATCTATCGTACCATTCAGCCATAATTGAGGCACTGTAAGGTAACTTCCAATATCTCCCAGTCCTCACCCTGTCTGTCCGTTCATTCGTCCATCACGAAATTGGGGAATGCACAAGTTCTGTGTTGTGTCCAACTCAAGCGTATCTACTATGTTTTCTTACCATTCAGCCATAATTGAGGCACTGGAAGATAACTCCCAGAAACTACTGGTCCTCACTCTGTCTGTCCATCCATTTGTCCATTCCTCCCGAAGTTGGGGTTGATCCTTTCACCCTTTGGTTGTTATTAGTTACACAATATCATTTAATATCAGAAAAAATGGGCGTAGGGTTCCTTTGATCTTTTGGTTGCTAGGTAACTGAATAATTAGCACAGTAACTGTTGTTATTGTTGATACCACATAACTTTATCCATCCTCTATAATAATACCTCGTAACAATATCCTCTATAATAATACCTCGTAACAATAAGTTTTCACAAGGTGTCAAGCTTAAAATAAAATTCCAAACTGATAAATTCTCCCATTAATATCAATCATTTGTATTTCTAGTGTGAAATACAAATTTTAAGATAGCAGCAGCTTTAATTTATTTTTTATTTTTTGGTTTTGAAGTCCATGAACATGGCGCAGGATAATGGGGGATAAATTGGTGTATATTTTCATGTGCATTATTATCTTATTGTCGTGATATTGTTGGGTCTAAGCATCATCCTGTCCACTATTATGCCGGATACTCATGATAGACGAAAGATTTCATTGTGTGGGGCGTACCTACTTAATCTAACAATATCAGAAACATGTCAATGGGGTTGTATAGAAATTATTATCTTATAAATTCTGGTCATGTTTATGAAATTGTTATCTTTCTTAGCATAGTTTGATAATTGATGTAAATATTATTATCACTGTGAGTCAAAATAGAATGTCAATTTTTATTTATATATAAGGGATATGAGATATATCTAAAGCTGGGAACTTGTAAAGTATTGTATGTCATTTCGTGCTTTATACTTGGGTTAGTGTGATTAGTTTGGTCGCTGCATGGCTACATCTCAACTAAAGCATTTTACTACATCGCAGCTTTGTAAAACTTCAAAGAGAACCAAGCCCACTCTCCAAAGCCAAAGTCCACATTTCATTGTGAAAAACCATTCGTAGATTTGTGAACATCTTGTAAACTTTTGCCGAAATTGTGGGGTGCACTTGAAAGAGGTTCCCCTTTTTATCTTAGGTGCTCACTAAATACATTTAGATTCCCCCCTCCCCTCCCCCCCCAAAAAAAAACCAAAAAACAAAACAAGAAATATGTTGATAGAATTTATTGATAGCCATCAGTTTCATGTAATTTATATTTTTAACCATTGAAATAGACAAAATTTAGAACTGACTGATGGTCCTGCCAATGACCTTCATTTTAATGAGCATATATATATTTGGTAGATATATTACACAGGTTTTGAAATTCCTGTCAAGATTAGTATTGACGAATAAGCTTTATACTGCCAACAATCTGCTTAAAAACCACCAAAGTTATCTACAAAATCAGCGTGAATTTCAGTTTGTGTAAACAGTTCCTGGTAAAAATTTATATAGAGGAAAAAACTGCTTTCAAATTTGCTGGACCAGAAAGATGTGCTCCTTACAGATCATATTTTGCATTTGTTTTCTTGATGATTTTGCCCGAGTCTAACAGACAAGTCTGTCATACATCAATAATTGTGTATACTGCCCAATAATGGAAATCAAATGGAAAGATTGTAACAGTATTAGTCCAATACGCTATTTCATAGGTTAGCACAAAACATGCTAATGGTACAGGCAACAGAAAGATGGAATGTAGCTTATCTTGTAAAACGCTTTTCTCATCTGGCAATATCCTGTAAATAATATACATTTAGTCTGGCACTGTTGTAGAATTTGGCCATACATATTTGATAGAGGGCACCACTGTGTTGATAAATGGCAATGTGCTGCCATCTTCCTGTTGATTTGATAACTATTAATACCTGTCATTCACAGTCACCAGGAAATTCCCATTACAGGTCACTGAGGGATACAATGATTGCCTTACCGTCATTGCCCTTGTTAAACTAGTACAGTTGTGATTCAGAGTCTGAAGAGTATATTCTGTACCAGGAGAAAGATTTCCCTGCGTGGGTTGGGTGGTAGAGTCAGTCCCTGGGTTTTGCCTCTTGACACCCAAGCAAGTTCTGTTGTGAAACTTGACCAGACTTGCCTCTGCTACAAGGCTCTTAGAATGTGCCAGGGGAGGTAAGACAAGCCTCACCTTGAGGATGGAGGTGTTACCTCAAGGAGGTATTGGTGACACTTTGGTCACCAGGGGGCTCTGCTACCCACCCATCATGGCTGCCAATAACTAGGCCAGTTCCATAAAACTAAGTTATCACATCTGTCTTGAGCATCTATCTTAGATATCATATCAAAAAACCACAAGCATCTATATCATCTGCAAACTCATCTTTAGATTGGCCCCTGTTGCTATATGTTCACATAATTGAAAGGGATTTACCTGCGGTCCCCTTATGTCATAATGCACAGGTTGAGCAGAAAGTGATGATGTTAATTTCAGAAAAAAAATGGGTGGCGACCACCCCCAGTTGAAATCAGCGTTGGATCCATTTGTGTAATGGTTGTCATATCATCATGGCTTGTATACACATATCATTGGTGTAAGTGTGAAATCTGGCCCTCTTGACACTGTCAGGACCACCCTGATGTATTGTAGGTACACCCTCCTGCCCATGCTGGAGTACAGGCCGTCATACTCTCAGAAATAAACATTATAAAATATCCGCTTTAATTGATGTGTCTTTAACATGATGCAACATGGCCAGATAACGATGATGAAAGATGCATTAAAATTAACATAGACATGGTTAAATGTATGATCTAATAATGATTAAACACCAGCTAATAAAAGAGGTAAATATAAAATTGGTGTAAAGTAGAGATGATTGTCGTGTGGATGTTCCATCCCGGCCTGGAGAAGCAGCCCTGCCTGGAGGCCGCAGGCTGGAGCACACACATGCATGTTATGATCCGGACTGTCCCACTGTGCCAGTTTGTGTTTTGTCTCAGCAGGAGGTACTGCTCATCACCCTGTAAACAGTCTGCACCAAACACCTATCCCATCACGTCAGTGCACCAAGTGACCATAGTATTCCATGCTTGTGAAATGTGTGACTGTTTTGAGTCATGCAAACTCAAGTCTGAGACATGCGTGACTGTGTTGAGTTAAGCAAGCCAATTCATGAGACATGCATGATTGTATTCAGTCAGGCAAACCAAATCTTGAAACTTGCATGACTGTATTGAGTTAGACAAACCAAATCTTGAAACATGCACAACTGCATTCAGTCAGGCAACCAAATCTTGAGACATGCATGATTGAGTCAGACAAACCAAATCTTGATATGTTTGGCCACAACATGCTTAATATAAAATGTGGCAAATGAGGAAAAACAATAGTTACCATGGTTACAGGGGCTCAATTATTTTTTTGTGTGGAAAATGTGTGTGATCAAAGGGGACAAGTGAAGATCATATAGACCCATATAGAGACAGTGATGACCACTGTGTAGTTATTTTGGAAACTTCAAAAATGTTCCTTGTATTATTAGTATTTAAGAAGATCTGTGTGGTTTGTGAATGCCGATCAGCTTGAGTTGTCCCGAGAATTATCCTCCATGTTTAAAACTGTGTTTTTCAGTGTCAAAATGAGCAACATCTTGCTCAATGTTAGGAACAAGCCATATCATCTTCCGTGCAAAAAGGTACAAGTTTGGGTGCCATTAATTTGGCAGAAATGGCAGAGAGAAATTGTGAGGTATTCCAAGAGCGGCAAGTTGGGAAGCTACAGAGCTCGAGGATGATTTGTCTTGTTGAAGAATGTTGGGATAACAACTTTATCCGGGGCACAAACAGGTAAACTCAGACCCCTACACCGGAACACGGAACACGCAACGCCTCGGGTCTTGTGTCTTGGGCAGGACCGCTACTTTACTCTGAGGTGCAGGTCTGTCCTGGTCTGGGAGGGGCAAACTGCTTCTGATTAATAGGTCATGCTCATTGCATAATGATCATTATATCACAGCTGCATGACCTTATGTGAACTCATCTATCAAATAAGAGGTCAAACAATTCATTAATCATATGACCAAGGTCTAGATGGGAGACTCAGGTCAGGGAGACAGGTTTAGATAGGAGACTCAGGTCAGGGAGAAAGGTTTAGATGGGAGACTCAGGTCAGGGAGAAAGGTTTAGATGGGAGACTCAGGTCAGGGAGAAAGGTTTAGATGGGAGACTCAGGTCAGGCAGAAAGGTTTAGATGGGAGACTCAGGTCAGGGAGACAGGTGTAGATGCACTATGGTCAGGGTGACAGGTTTAGATGCATTATGGTCAGGGAGACAGGTTTAGATGCAATATGGTCAGGGAGACAGGTGTAGACGCACTATGGTCAGGGTGACAGGTGTAGATGCACTATTGTCAGGGAGACAGGTGTAGATGCACTCTGGTCAGGGAGAAAGGATTAGATGCACTATGGTCAGGGAGACAGGTTTAGATGCACTATGGTCAGGGAGACAGGTTTAGATGCACTATGGTCAGGGAGACAAGTGTAGATGTACTCTGGTCAGGGAGACAGGTGTAGATGCACTATGGTCAGGGAGACAGGTGTAGATGCACTATGGTCAGGGAGACAGTTTAGATTCACTATGGTCAGGGAGAAAGGTGTAGATGCACTATGGTCAGGGAGACAGGTGTAGATGCACTCTGGTCAGGGAGACAGGTGTAGATGCACTATGGTCAGGGAGACAGTTTAGATTCACTATGGTCAGGGAGAAAGGTGTAGATGCACTATGGTCAGGGAGACAGGTGTAGATGCACTCTGGCCAGGGAGAAAGGATTAGATGCACTATGGTCAGGGAGAAAGGATTATATGCACTATGGTCAGGGAGACAGGTGTAGATGCACTATGGTCAGGGTGACAGGTGTAGATGTACAATGGTCAGGGAGACAGGTTGTTGGTGGTGCCCCAATTATGAAGATTGTAGGTTTCATATAATGGTCAGGATTGTGACCTACTGAAGGTCACTAACTCAATTCAGGATAGTTCTGGAACAGGGTTTGTATGGGACAGGGTTAGTTCTGGGACAGGGTAGTTCAGGGACAGGGTAGGCATGTGACAGGGTTGGTATGGGACAGGGTTGGTTTGGGATAAGTTTAGTATGGGGCAGTGTAGTTCTGAGACAGGGTTGGTATGGGACAGTGTAGTTCTGAGACAGGGTTGGTATAGGACAGGGTAGTTCTGAGACAGGGTTGGTATGGGACAGGGTAGTTCTGCTGGGACAGGGTTGGTTTGGGATAAGGTTAGTATGGGACAGGGTTGGTATGGGACAGGGTAGTTCTGAGACAGGGTTGGCATGGGACAGTGTAGTTCTGAGACGGGGTTGGTATGGGACAGTGTAGTTCTGAGACAGGGTTGGTATGGGACAGGGTAGTTCTGCTGGGACAGGGTTGGTTTGGGATAAGGTTAGTATGGGACAGGGTTGGTATGGGACAGTGTAGTTCTGAGACAGGGTTGGCATGGGACAGTGTAGTTCTGAGACAGGGTTGGTATGGGACAGTGTAGTTCTGAGACAGGGTTGGTATGGGACAGGGTAGTTCTGCTGGGACAGGGTAGTTCTGAGACAGGGTTGGTATGGGACAGGGTAGTTCTGAGACAGGGTTGGTATGGGACAGGGTAGTTCTGAGACAGGGTTAGTATTTCCAAATAATGGAAATTATAAGCAATATATGAAGCATAATTCAGACTTACACTTTGAATTCAATCATATAAATGAACAAACAGTAGGGGAAATCATAGATAAGTTAAAGCAAAAAAACAGTTCGGGAGTAGATGGAATCTCCACAAATTTGGTCAAGAAAATAAAGTTAGGTATAATTAAACCCATAACCATTATTATCAATCAGATGATAAATACTGGAATTTTTCCCGATAAACTTAAAATTGCTAAGATCATACCTCTTTACAAAAAAGATGATGAAACATTATTCAATAATTATAGACCTATTTCTTTATTACCTGCAATATCTAAAATATTTGAAAAAGTTATTTTCATACAAATATATGATTTTTTTCAGCAAAACAAACTCTTTTACAATAGTCAGTATGGCTTTAGATCCGACCATTCTACTGAGTTAGCAGCTTTAGAGTTAATCGACAGGATTTTAATTGAAATGGATAAAAAGGATATTCCCATTAGTATTTTTTTAGATCTGTCAAAGGCATTTGACACTCTAGACCATGAGATTTTAATTAGTAAACTTAGTGTTTATGGAATTAAAGGACCTGCTCTTAATCTAATGAAGAGTTACCTCAGCAATAGGAAACAGTATGTTGAATTTGATGGAATTAAATCAGATATTTCAGGAACAAAAACAGGTGTTCCACAGGGTTCAATATTAGGCCCTTTACTATTTATGATATATATTAATGATATAGCCCATGCTAGTAATGCTTTTGATTTCATAATTTATGCTGATGACACATCTTTAAATGGAACCCTTAGAATTATTTCTAATAGATCATTAGGACAGTCATTAAGCCAGATAATAAATCAAGAGTTAAATAAAATTAATCAATGGTTAAAGTTAAATAAATTGTCACTTAATGTAGGCAAAACTAAATATATGATATTTCATTCTGTACAGAAACAGATAGAACAACTTGATATAAAAATTGAAAATATAAGAATCGAACAAGTGACAGATTTTGATTTCTTGGGCATAGTCCTTAATGAAAATATGAATTGGAAAAGTCATATTGATAAGATTTCAAACAAGATAAATAAGAGTATTGGAATTATAAACAAATTAAAACATACTCTACCAACCGAAGCTCTAGTTAAAATATATAACTCTCTTATCTTGTCCTACCTTAATTATGGAATACTTGCATGGGGCTTTAAATGTGCACGGATTCTCAAACTACAGAAAAAGGTTCTTCGTATCCTAAGCCTGAGTAAATATAATGCTCATACTGAACCTCTATTCAAAAATCTCAAGCTATTAAAAGTACAAGATATCTTCAAGTTGCAACAGTTTAAGTTTTTTTATAAATTTACTCAAGAAAAACTGCCACACTATCTTCAGAATTTGCCAATTATATCTAATATTAATATACATGGTCATAATACTAGATCTCATACTAGAATTCATCAGGTTAGAACAAATCTGAAGTATACCAGGTTATGTTTGAGACATGAGATAGCTGAAACTATTAATAATGCTCCAAACTCAATAATCAGCAAAGTTAATACACATACACTACAAGGTTTTGCAAGGTATATAAAACAATATATTTTGGAGTCTTATGAAGCTTTATGTACAATTGAAAATTGTTATATTTGTAACAATTCATAGATGCTGAATATCCACCACTTAAGCTAACTTCTATATCATTCATCGTACCAATTTAATTATATTACACAATTGCCATCACTCTTTAAAAAAAAAAAAAAAAAAAAAAAAAAAATTATCTTTATGTGTATATATGTAGATGTATATCTATGTATATGTGTGTGCATATGAATATGTACAAACGCATTGGTAGCTATCTAGCTATCACAATACCAGATTATTGTTCTCATGATATTTTTCTTTTTTTTTTCTTTTTTTTTTTTTTTTTCTTTTTTTTTTTTTATTTTTTATTATTATTTTTATTTTTTTTTGTAAGTTACAATATCAGTATTTGTATATGTTATTCCTAATCATATTAATGAGATAACATTTGTGACTATATAACAAACCACTAGCATACATGAAAGGTCAGAATACAGTTTAATTTATTAGGTACCGTACCACAGGGTAGCACCCATGATAGCGCCATCTGTTTTGGCTTAATGGGTGTCCCCCTGACCTAGTTTATCAATGTTAACTATTTTGTTTCTTTGTCATTTATTTAAATTTGTAATAATGTGAAAACTTGGTCAAATAAATGAGATTCTGACTTCTGACTTCTGACTTCTAGTATGGGACAGGGTAGTTCTAAGACAGGGTTGGTATGGGAGTCACGTGCAAGTAGAAGTACTTGACACAGGCAGCACAGATGGGAATCCACATGTAACATAATATGATATGTTAAGATCTATCTATTAATCAAAATCCAGACCTAACACCACAACAGCCAAAATATTCCCTTGTAATGAAAAAAAACCCTTTGAATGTATTGTCTAATGGGTTAGTTGTGTTTATGTCAGACACAGCAAACAACAGAGAAAAATATGTCAGCGATATCAGGCGAACATCTAAGGTGTGACATGCTTTGCCAAGTCTGGCCTGCACTGAACACCAAGCAAGGCCCAAAGGGATGGACCAGGCAGGGCAGACCCGTAAAGGCAGACCCATAAAGGCAGGCCCATTAAGGCAGACCCATTAAGGCAGACCCGTAAAGGCAGACCCATAAAGGCAGACCCATTAAGGCAGACCCATGAAGGCAGATCCATAAAGGCAGACTCATTAAGGCAGACCCATTAAGGCAGACCCTTTAAGGCAGACTCATTAAGGCAGACCCATAAAGGCAGACCCTATAAGGCAGATTCATTAAGGAAGACCAATTAAGGCAGGCCCTTTAAGCAGACCCATTAAGGCAGACCCTTTAAGGCAGACTCATTAAGGCAGACCCATTTGATCGATCAAGGCAGATTGATCAAGGCAGATTGATCAAGGCAGATTGATCAAGGCAGGACAGCAAAGTCAAGGTTCTGAGTCCAACCAATTAAGCCAGAATAGACACAGATCATTACAGATATTATAGGTTAGCTGATTATGGAAGGATGATGAGATCATATTGAGACCAAATATATAAACATGAGCAATTAGGGTGGGCCAAATAATTCTGACCAATCATATATATCCAGGCAGGTTATTTTAGGCATGGTGATATTGATTCTGAAATTGGGGTACTGAAGATTAATCATATAGATACATTATATCATGACAGGACAGTAATCCATTGTCAGAATCAAACCAAGACAAAAAGAATGCAAGACTCATCATGCTCAAAATGGAAGGAAAAGATGATGAAGATGAGGTCAGCCAATGAGATTTCATCCCATTTAGTTATTATCCAAAGTGTTCGACCTGAGTGAAGTGAAATCTAAGCCTGTGTAGTAGGAAGATGGAGTATTTTGTTATTTGCGGTGGTGTAATGCAATCATACGGTGATATGCTAGGGTCGTTAACTATAAATAGTAGTGTGCTATATAAACAGATAGCGGAAAATGACAAGTGTTGCAAATGAGGACACAGATAAGGAAAAGCTTGCGGTTTATCTTGATAAAGAAATTATATATAATATGAATAGAGGCTGCTTAGGTGCAAATGCCACACATAGTTGCTCCACATACAAAGGGATGTTTTCTATCTCTGCAATTGAAGAAGTTATCATAAAAACAGGCGATAGTAACAAGTCTTGTTGTTTGTGGTTGTGATAGCCATTCAGTGTTTAAGGACCCATTTCAAGTGTATTTAAATTAGAGATGTGCCTTGGGTACTTAGGAGATTCCATCAAACTGCCACATTTTGTAGATGTATGTAGCAAGCAGGGGAGATGTTTACACATGAAGCCCTTAAGGGACTCGCGCAAGCTCGTAAGAGAATCACGCAAGCTTGTAGGAGAGTCACACCAAGACCTTAAGAGAGTCACACCAAGACCTTAAGAGAGTCACACAAGACCTTAAGAGAGTCACACCAAGATCTTAAGAGAGTCACACCATGACCTTAAGAGAGTCACACCATGACCTTAAGAGAATCACACCAAGACCTTAAGAGAGTCACACCATGACATTAAGAGAGTCACACCAAGATCTTAAGAGAGTCACACCATGACCTTAAGAGAGTCACACCAAGACCTTAAGAGAGTCACACAAGACCTTAAGAGAGTCACACCAAGACCTTAAGAGAGTCACACCAAGACCTTAAGAGACTCACACCAAGACCTTAAGAGAGTCACACAAGACCTTAAGAGAGTCACACCATGACCTTAAGACAATCACACGAGACCATATGAGAATCACACAAGCCATAAGGAGAATCACACAAGACTTTAAGGGAATCACACAAAACCTTAAGAGAATCATACAAGACCATATGAGAATCACACAAGCCCTTAAGAAGGTGTTACACTGATGATTGGGACCCAAACTGAGCAATTGAAATAAAATGTAAATGTTGTTGTCTGAAGAACATGTTACCTGTCCATGTATGATATTGGGTATTACCTGTGGTAATATATGATCAAATACTAGAGAGAAACCATTCAATAATTTTAAAGTAAGTTGGATTTGAGAAGCTCATTTTTTTATTCAAATGTGTAAAAGTATTTGAGTTTTATAAAAAGATGTTCTACTTTAGTTGTAAGTCAAGAAATCTTTTCACAACCCATTTTGATCATACAATTGATTGATAAATTTTTCATATGTAAACATTTCACATTACATAAAACCTAATTCTTTGCTCCCCTTTGCGTATAAAGTGGTTAGATCTTGGAAGGACACAGGCTGATGATTACATAAATTGCCTATCTGATGTCAGATCTGATCCCGAGATTGTAATACATTGACAATAGGACTTACATTCTTTAACTTAAGGTTTGTTATAGGACACGCAATGGCAAGGTGATGAGGGAACGCAACGTGGCATTTTGTTGCACCTTTTATCACCAAATTTAATTCCAATTTAAACGGAATGTAGTTCGGCAACCAGGTTTTTTTTAAACAATCCAAGATAGGTTAAAAAACATGATGAATTCAGGTCGTTTTCTTTTCGTTGTCATCACCTAAACAGATTTATTCTTGTTTCTTTTTCATCAGTTTTAAAGAAACATTCAGGAGAGGTTTGCTGGTGAATTTTTGTACATTTTTTCTTGACGTCCGACATATTAGTTTGAGTATTATCTGGGTACTGAGTGGATGTTAATGGGATCAGTTTCAAGGGTAACTAGCGATGCAATCAATTTCAAAGAGTGAAAGAATAATGTTATAAACATGTAATGTACACATTGAAAGTATCATCTGTGATCTTTCTCAATATTATAGATAAAAGATAGAATTTTACTATTATCATTTGATGTTGAACATGAGAACAACACATGACCGTATTCCAGGACAAATTAGAGTCCCAAAAATAGCTGGAAATTGCCCAAAACAACCAGCAGTATTGCCCAGTGTGAACACATTTGATCACGTTTATCTATAAACAAATACAAGTTTGGTCGTAACTGTTAAGCTGTTCTTCGCACTTAGCTGAGGGATGTTTTGGACCCTTTAAAGAACACAAGTTGTCTCAAATCTCGGCAATAATTAAACTTGCAGCAAATGTAGCAAATTCTTGGTTGGCTGATGCTTGGCATGACGATCTATATTTGTTTCAAGGTTGATGGATGGACGATTGCTCAGCTTCTCGGGGTGTTAAGTGCTAAGATTGTCATATCTGGTAAACAGAACGCTGACAAGCAAAGTTGGAAAGTGGAACTAAGATATGGCCACCCAGGTGCCACAATTTGTTACTACGGCAACCAGGTAGGGAGGCTAGGTAGAATGCCAAACTGCTGAGCTCGGCAGAAAATCTACAGGGAAGATTTGGGATGCCTCACGTAGTATATGATAGGGAACCAAACCCACTACCAACACACTTTCTACTCATTTTGCGGCCAAACTCTAATATTTGCATAGCTTATAAATTACATTCTCTCGGGTTAATATGCCAATAAAAAAGGTATATAATTTCTAGTATTTGGTAAATTACACGTGATATGTCAACCTCAGCGTTTTATCCTTCCAGTTCCATTTTTTTGCAACTTTATGACCTACATAAATTGCCAGTTATTGGAGGAACCTGCATTCAATTAAGGCGAATATACTCTCAGAATTGACGCCACATCAAACAAATATTTTTTTGGCTAAATGGATGTAGCTAGGAGGTAACTTATGGGACGTGTCGGGAATATCTAGCACGAAGACATTAAATGCGTGAAAATTGAGATAAGATATTAGCATCCTGGACACATGAGCGATTGGTTTTGATTTAGAGTAAATGGTGATCATAAAATCAACTACTTGAAAGGGATGAAAGCTCTCAGATAACTCATTTTTATCTGTAATTTTATCATGATTTTTCTCTGACATAGATGATGATTTTTATTTTATTAGATAAGAAACATCAGCAGGTTACCACATTAAGAAGAAAACAGAGCGATGAGATCTATTTTTACCGGCCAAAAATTTGATTTATTTCTATATTTACGGAGGTAAAGTGGATCAGCTGTTTTCAGGAATTTTAAAAAGAAATGTTGCAATTAAGCAATATAGATCGATTTGTACTTGGAAAGGAGGAAGGGGAGCATGTTTGTAACATACCTGCCTATACTACAAGGTGTGATGGTTTTGACAGCAGTTATGGAATGTCCAGCATGCAGGCTCTATACTATAGGAGAGGTGAGGGTGAGTTAGTGGTCAGGAACACAGGTTAGATCAGGCCACTTCAAGCTCTGCTCTCTCTCTCAAGTCTATTTGGGCTTTTCCTTGTAGCCGTACATTTTGGTTGTTTTACAAGTTATTGTCGGTTGGGTTTGTGTAACAGGCAGTAATCGTGCAAATTGTCAAAAATGCTCGTCACATTTCATCAACTGTAATGAATCTTAAGAAAAAAAAACAAAAACAAAAAAAAACAAAAAATTAGTCATACACGTTAGTGACCTAATTAGTTCACATCAATGTGAGACACTACCAAAAAATTCCTTCATATTTAATGAATATTCAGACTGTTTGAGTGGTCCTTCTTGATCACTTGGTTGTGTGGTATTGACATACAACTAGCAATAGGCAAGATTTACTTGGCATCATTTGTGTTTTCTTTATTTACACAAATAATTTCTCCATGGAAATGTAAAGAATGTCAGAACTGAGATAATCTTGTTTTTCCATGACAAATATTTGTTATTTTCTTGATCACTTCATAGGAAACTCATTAACATTATTATTGGGCTACTGTTTAGATTTACTGAGCTTTTTTGTGGAAGAAAATTATTATTTTATAAATATGGAAGAAAAAATAAAACTGATCGCTGAATCAGATGTAATATCTTTATTTTTTTTAGATTATTTTTTTATCATCCTTGACAACTACAACTAGTTGAAATGCAGAGAACTTGTAGAATCAAAGAGTTTTGGTCAAATTGTTGGCTTCACACCTTGAGATGTTTTACCTCCTGTCAGATGCCAGAAAACTAATAGCTTGGATGGACAACAAAGAATGGTGATTGAATAATGTAAACCACAAGCTGTGTCTGGAGTAAAAGCATGTGTAGCACATATTTGAACAGAAGATAAATACCCAATGGTGAAGATAGACAAATTAGTTATCTCATTCATAGCCATCAAGGAGATTTGTGATAGGGAAATGGGTGAACTAATTGCTGGCTCTGTATCAGAAAAGTTGAGGATAGAGAATTTCCATGGTTGCCTGGGAAATAGGATATAAAGATGGTTGATCTCATCCATGGCTACCAGGGGAGATTGGGAGAGAAAAATCCATGGCCGTCAGGGGAGAGTGGGATAGAAGAGTGGGTGATCTCATCCATGGCTGTCGGGGAGAGTGGGATAGAAGAGTGGGTGATCTCATCCGTGGATGTCAGG
Organism: Amphiduros pacificus; assembly: GCA_949316495.1. Lineage (NCBI taxonomy): Eukaryota > Metazoa > Annelida > Polychaeta > Phyllodocida > Hesionidae > Amphiduros > Amphiduros pacificus. The sequence goes on along the minus strand of OX439007.1, from coordinate 10,501,281 downwards.
GGAGAGTGGGATAGAAGAGTGGGTGATCTCATCCATGGCTGTCGGGGAGAGTGGGATAGAAGAGTGGGTGATCTCATCCGTGGATGTCAGGGGAGAGTGGGATAGAAGAGTGGGTGATCTCATCCATGGCCGTCAGGGGAGAGTGGGATAGAAGAGTAGGTGATCTCATCCATGGCCGTCAGGGGAGAGTGGGATAGAAGAGTAGGTGATCTCATCCATGGATGTCAGGGGAGAGTGGGATAGAAGAGTGGGTGATCTCATCCATAGCCATCAGGGGAGAGTGGGATAGAAGAGTAGGTGATCTCATCCATGGATGTCAGGGGAGAGTGGGATAGAAGAGTAGGTGATCTCATCCATGGATGTCAGGGGAGAGTGGGATAGAAGAGTAGGTGATCTCATCCATGGATGTCAGGGGAGAATGGGATAGAAGAGTGGGTGATCTCATCCATGGCTGTCGGGGAGAGTGGGATAGAAGAGTGGATGATCTCATCCATAGCCGTCAGGGGAGAGTGGGATAGAAGAGTAGGTGATCTCATCCATGGATGTCAGGGGAGAATGGGATAGAAGAGTAGGTGATCTCATCCGTGGATGTCAGGGGAGAGTGGGATAGAAGAGTGGGTGATCTCATCCATGGCCGTCAGGGGAGAGTGGGATAGAAGAGTAGGTGATCTCATCCATGGATGTCAGGGGAGAATGGGATAGAAGAGTGGGTGATCTCATCCATGGATGTCAGGGGAGAGTGGGATAGAAGAGTGGGTGATCTCATCCATAGCCGTCAGGGGAGAGTGGGATAGAAGAGTAGGTGATCTCATCCATGGATGTCAGGGGAGAGTGGGATAGAAGAGTAGGTGATCTCATCCATGGATGTCAGGGGAGAGTGGGATAGAAGAGTGGGTGATCTCATCCGTGGATGTCAGGGGAGAGTGGGATAGAAGAGTGGGTGATCCAAGTCTATTCAGTGGGGAAAGAGAAAAAGGGATGCCTTTCTAGATATAGAGTAAAAGAACTGTGAATGGCCTGAACCTATTTTTCTGAACCTATTACTTGTAGCCATTCCTGGCCGTTTCAGACCTTCATAACAGAGGGCAGATTTAGTATATTTAACTACCTTAGAGGTCTGTAGAGGAGAACATCATGGTACCTTTGCAGAACATGATAAAAGTACATGCAAAACTCTCTTTTACATGTGTTAGAATAATATAATCATTTCATTTTTAGGGGTAAAGATATGAATAGTTTGCATTGCCATTGAAGTTTGCCTGGGTTCTGAGAGAAGTAGCAGGTGTGAGAAGAAAAGATACATATGCTTTAAAGAATTCTGGGCTTATGTCGAGGCGGGGTAATCGGTACCCAGGTATTACCGTGGCAACCTGTATCGGGGTGTTTAGCAGGGCAGGGTTTACCTGTCCGTTCTCACTTTGATCCTGATTTCTCCATACCATTCAAGCTTCACATACCAAGACTCGCTTACCTCAAGAGCCGACTGCTTGCTTCCGAGCCGAGATGTAAACCATCCCACTGAAACAAATCCCAAATCTCCTAACATGCCATATGAAGACCCATAATCAATATCATGGTGGTGTTCTCAATTATTTTGATGTGAGAACAGCTGATTTTGGTTTGCTACTTTCAAGAAAGCAGGATAAATGCTAATGCAAATATCCTTGACTTGAATAGATATATGAATGCTACCAATGAAGTATTAAGGGGAAAGAATGACTTCACAAACCAGCTTAGCTCTGACAGAGAGTTCACCTTTTTTAAGGATTTTTAAACAAATAATTGAAAGACTTCATTATAGGCAAGATGGTGACAGTAACTAGTGCATAAGTTTCAAATCTAGTTTATGATCATCACCAATTTGACACAACGATCAACCATTTTGATCATTATAATATAATGATTAATGATGTATATGAAAAAGTTTTTCATTTAGTTGGCCCAAAATTTAAATTTGATTGGTTTGGATTTTTAAATCATAAAGCTGATTAATATTTGAGGTTTAGGAATGTGAGACAAAAGCAAGTTGCATGATAATAGTATGGGCAAGAAGTGCTGACATCTGGTGGTGGATGTCTCAGGTGTGAACCATATGTATGTCAGGGGAGGATCAAAACCTCAGCAATGCCCAGTTACACCAAGTAAATGAAGGAGAGTGAAAAGGTCAAATCATTAAATAAATTGGGGGTGGATCGAGAAAAAGAATAGGTTGAACCATCAAGGGAGTAGATTCTGGTAGCCATTAGGAGAGTAGATTCTGCTAGCCATTAGGAGAGTAGATGGCGACAATGGCAGGTGTCAGAGGCTTGGCACATTCCACACACACAGATGTCACATGTGCGCCACATATTGTAATTGAGTGATGTATGACACAAGTCATGGAACGGGTCATTGGAAAGGTCCTCCCTTCCTTCGTGTGTTGATGAAAAGAGGCAGGGACAAATTTCAGTTGACGATTCAAGATCTCTAGAAATTAGTTTCCGGGTGTCTTAACTTACAATTAGGTCCCTAGACTTCCTGGCATAGAGGTAAGTCCCTGGACTTCCTGGCATAGTGGTAGGTCCCTAGACTTCCTGGCATAGTGGTAGGTCCCTAGACTTGCTGGCATAGAGGTAGGTCCCTAGACTTGCTGGCATAGAGGTAGGTCCCTAGACTTGCTGGCATAGAGGCAGGTCCCTAGACTTCCTGGCATAGAGGCAGGTCCCTAGACTTGCTGGCATAGAGGTAGGTCCCTAGACTTGCTGGCATAGAGGTAGGTCCCTAGACTTCCTGGCATAGAGGCAGGTCCCTAGACTTCCTGGCATAGAGGTAGGTCCCTAGACTTCCTGGCATAGAGGTAGGTCCCTAGACTTCCTGGCATAGTGGTAGGTCCCTAGACTTCCTGGCATAGTGGTAGGTCCCTAGACCTCCTGGCATAGAGGTAGGTCCCTAGACTTGCTGGCATAGAGGTAGGTCCCTAGACTTCCTGGCATAGTGGTAGGTCCCTAGACTTCCTGGCATAGTGGTAGGTCCCTAGACTTCCTGGCATAGTGGTAGGTCCCTAGACCTCCTGGCATAGAGGTAGGTCCCTAGACTTGCTGGCATAGAGGTAGGTCCCTAGACTTGCTGGCATAGAGGTAGGTCCCTAGACTTCCTGGCATAGTGGTAGGTCCCTAGACTTCCTGGCATAGTGGTAGGTCCCTAGACCTCCTGGCATAGAGGTAGGTCCCTAGACTTGCTGGCATAGAGGTAGGTCCCTAGACTTGCTGGCATAGAGGTAGGTCCCTAGACTTCCTGGCATAGTGGTAGGTCCCTAGACTTCCTGGCATAGTGGTAGGTCCCTAGACCTCCTGGCATAGAGGTAGGTCCCTAGACTTGCTGGCATAGTGGTAGGTCCCTAGACCTCCTGGCATAGAGGTAGGTCCCTGGACTTCCTGGCATAGAGTTCGGTCTCTAGACTTCCTGGCATAGTGGTAGGTCCCTAGACTTCCTGGCACAGTGCTAGGTCCCTAGACTTCCTGGCATAGAGGTAGGTCCCTAGACCTCCTGGCATAGAGGTAGGTCCCTAGACCTCCTGGCATAGAGGTAGGTCCCAAGTGGTAGGTCCCTAGACTTTGTGGCCTGCAGATTGGGACCATCCCGTCCACCCGTTCCGGTGGTTAACAGAGAGCTGCATCAGCAGAGATTCCTCACAATTGTTTTGACTTAAAATTGCAGCATCTTCATTTATTGCAGTAGAACTGTACTTCTTGGTATTTTTCTTTCCAGTCATTTCTTGGCATATTTACCATGTTATTCATATACATTTATATATTTCCCCTCGTCATCAGATTTTTATTTATAAATGCATGGATGACATTTTTTCACAAGTTCCATAAACTTCTCTTATGCAATTTCTCCAGGTGTCCATCTATGTGTTCATTTCATTGTATTTTGTCAGTTTCGTGTTTATTTTGACAATATCACCTTAGAGAGAAGGTTCCACTTTATTCATGATAGCATTTTTGATCATACTTTTTTATACATATCACATTCTTTGTGGGCTTTTCACTTACAATCACATTTAACATTTTATATTAGCTCTTCTCCTTCAAGGACATTTCATTGTTGACTCTTTTGTACATTTTACTTGCACAAGTGGTATTAAAACCGATATATGAAATAATATATTTACAAAATATAAAATCAATATTGTTGGAACAGGAAGTTGATTAAATTGATTAAAGCAGTAACTTTCTTGTTTTACCTTATCATGGCTTTTAGCCCCGGGGGGGGGGGGGGTACTCTCATAGTCAGCGTTACCGGGGAAGCTGGGCTAAATAGGGTCCTTTTCGCTGATATTTTCCCTAAAACAGGTTAAGATATTTCATCATTTCCCCTAAAACAGGGTACTGTTTTTCAAATTTCTCCCTAAAACAGGCATCACAATCCCCCTTTCCAAATCTCCCCCTTCTGCATCATCCCTAAATGAGGGTATAAAAGATTCAGCTAGTCCTAAATCAGGGTACCAATAATGATAGAATATTTCCCTAAATCAGGCTCTGCGGTTTACAGTTCCATCCGGGTTAAGATATTTTATCATTTTCTCTAATACAGGGTACTGTTTTTCAAATTTCTCCTTAAAACAGGGATCACAATCCCCTTTTCCAAACCTCCTCCTTCTGCATCATCCCTAAATGAGGGTATCAAAAATTCAGCTAGTCCTAAATCAGGGTACCAAATTTCAGCTAGTCCTAAATCAGGGTACCAATAATGCTAGAATATTTCCCTAATTCAGGCTCTGGGGTTTTCAGTTCCATCCCAGCCTCCGCGGGTTAAAATCATGAGAGTACCCCCCCCCGGGCTTTTAGCCCCTCCATCTTGTTACTAATTTCTAAGATTTAGATATATTTGCTGTAATTTCGAAAGTATGATGGACTTTCTACGTTCTCACCTGAATTATCAGTTTGAAGAGTTAAAACAGAAAAAAAACATGGCTGAAATATTGGTGTGAGAAATTACCTAGTCGTATAAAAACACAAAAAAAGGGTAATAAATGTCAGCAGGATACTTATGCCTAATGCCGGCCTCTACATCATTTCCTAATAGTATCTTGTTTGTGTGTATATCACGTTATTTTCATACCTCCGATCTTTTTGTGCTTTGTACATCTCTATTAGATTCAACTGCACAGATAATGAACACAGGTTATGGAGGATTGGAGAATTACATCATCAACCATTATTTTAATGCTTTTTTTTCATCATCACATTGAGAAAGTAACCTAACTTGTTTGAAATATATTTCTTTGGGGTTTGACTTACAGTTTTAGCAATGCACACACATATTCCAAAAAAAAATTGAAAACACAAGATTTTTTGATAATTTTGTTACATAAAAATAATTCAAATATTTGGAAGTATGCAATTTGCAAAATAAATTCATTCGCAAGAATAAAATTACATTTTTGTATTTAAAAAGTTCTTTTTATACTGAATCAGATTAACCTAAGTGGGAGTATCCATGGGAATAAAGATAAATGTTAAGAGTTATATGATGATATAATGATATGTCTTGTGTAATTATTGCATTAGAATGACATATAAGACTGATCAGAATGTGTTTTGTTGGCTTGTTTCAGTTTGGAGCAGTCGGATAGCTGCGTCCTCTGTGATTGATCTCATGCAGCATGTGGAATGGAACCGCACCACAGATTCCACAATGACACCCATTCCAGGATACAACTCACATTCCACTGCCTACAGATTACAAGGTGAGATTCCCCACTCACGTTTCACTGCCTACAGATTACAAGGTGACATTCCCCACTCACATTCCACTGCCTACAGATTACAAGGTGACATTCCCCACTCACATTCCACTGCCTACAGATTACAAGGTGAGATTCCCCACTCCCATTCCACTGCCTACAGATTACAAGGTGAGATTCCCCACTCATATTCCACTGCCCACAGATTACAAGGCGAGATTCCCCACTCACATTCCACTGCCCACAGATTACAAGGTGAGATTCCCCACTCATATTCCACTGCCCACAGATTACAAGGCGAGATTCCCCACTCACAGTCCACTGCCCACAGATTACAAGGCGAGATTCCCCACTCACAGTCCACTGCCCACAGATTACAAGGTGAGATTCCCCACTCACATTCCACTGCCTACAGATTACAAGGTATAGTTCTCTAATCACATACTATATACTATCTGCAGGTTGCAAGAGGATATTTTATATAGATTCCAGGATACATATCACATTCTACTGCATACAAAATACATTCAGATTTCATTCAGATTCCAACATGACACCCCTCCACTAAACTTTCAAATATTTGTGCTGCATTTATTTATGGTCATGCAAGGAGAATAAGAAATCAGATGTAAATTAAGTAAGAAAATAGCAGCAGATTTGTTTTCTGAAAAAAAATCTGAGACCTGCAAAATGCTAGTGAGGCTCAGAATAAAAGAAGTAGTGGAGATTTAAATGGCACATAGTTGTATGTGAAGCATAACCTTGTATTTGGGTACAAACATATAGACCTCCTTGAGGCATTTAATGCGGTGGTACAGGTGTCAGTCTGAGAGCATAAGTATGGATCATCAGCAGGTATTTGATGCAGTCGAGTCTGTCTGTCAAATCTTCAACATGTCAATCATATGGCGTGAGCTGAGCACACACTAATGTACAAACCGGAATAGTAGACTGGACTGAACAAACCTGACCGTCTTCACGTTGATGTATAAGCTATGAATAACAATCGGATATCTATGTGGTTATCGTGATTGAAGATAACTATAAGAATGTTTATATAGTGCGTTTATTGGCCATTTCACACTTTTTAAAAAAATATGGAAGATGACAAGCTTCAAGCTGGGAGAGAGATGTGGTTTGTGGGTTCTCTGAGGGGAGCAGGAGTGACTTTCCCCTCAGATCTACCTGTGTAAGTCAGTCTCGGGTCTATTTACAAACTGTTAGTGCACTGACATGTGCTTCCAAGTTGTAAGGGCTTCCAGGTCATCGTCATATTGATAGATCTACTTGCTGACATCGGTGACTCGTGAAAGGCCGGCCAAGTCACCAACAAACTGTCAATCTTTATACTCCAGATTTTTCTTCTCAGAATACAGGGTATTTGTGATAAATGGATTTCAGAAACCCTACAACAGTTCATATTTATTCTTTTTAATGTACACACAGTATGTTTTATTGTACTTTCTGTGTATTATGCAGAAATGATTCTTTCACTGCCATACTTATTTTGATTTGGCTGAGTAAAGAACTTAGTAAAGTTCATTGAAAATTGTTTTTTTGTAAGTTTACATGTTCATATATGAAAAGAGTTTTTTTTAAATTGTTGGATAGACAAGTTATGAAATATTCTTCATAGAGATGAAGTAATAGAATAAATTGAACAAAGATTGCTGGGGAGGGAAGTTAAGGGGCTTGAAAGCCACCACCATACATTAGTATTGTCAGAATGAAATGCATCTGTATTGGAAAGAAGTTAGTGAAGAGAGTGTGCAAATTTACGTAGCAGTTGAAGGTGACATGAGATGTCAAGCTGGCCTTGTTTGGGGGTCTGGGGGCTGGGAAAGGGGAGGAGATGTGAACTGGGGAAGGCAAGACAACATTGTTCTAATGTCCACACACAAGAATGTGACTAAAATCTCAATACCACCTGCTCTCTCCAGTCTCAATCTCAGGGAGTATACCTTGGAATAGGGTGCCAGACCATTCCATTTATCAATTTGAAAATTGTTGACTGAACGATAGGTGTTAAAATGAAATAAAAGCATCATGTAGTTTTAAAAAGAGTTGCTTCTATTGGTCTGGTGCCATGTTTCTACTAGTCCAATCTTTTGACTGGTATCATGTGTCTTTTTGGCTAATCCCTTGCCTGGAACCATGTCTCTCTTTCTCTAATCACTTGCCTGGTACCATGTCTCTCTTTCTCTAATCCCATGCCTGGTACCATGTCTTTTTTCTCTAATTCCTTGCCTGGCACCATGTCTCTTTTCATCTAATCCCTTGCCTGGTACCATGTCTCTTTTTCTCTAATACCTTGCCTGGTACCATGTCTCTTTTTCTCTAATACCTTGCCTGGTACCATGTCTCTTTTTCTCTAATCCCTTGCCTGGTACAACATCTGTTTGTGTAATCCCTTGACTGGTGCCATGTCTCTACTGATCCCATCTATCTTCTAGCATGTCACTATCAGCCCAAAGCTTTTATTTTATGACAGCAAAATATTATTATGCAAACACAACTTGGTTTATTTTTAGTTTGAAATTGATACCTGATATGGATGACTTGCACTTCTTTGGTGATGGGTCCGTGTTAGATACATTTAAAATATTTGCATCAGCCTGTTTTAGACTAAAGGTTGATCTTATATCTTATATAATATATATTTCCTTAATAAACATTGAGTCAGTCACGATTTTGTTTTATTTGAGTGAGAAACATCCAAGAGAAACCCACTTTAGTGCTAAATCGAATGACTACATCAAAGTAAACTTAAAGATGAAAGGAACCAGGCTAAAATATGATTTGTTTTCACTTGGAAGAATTTGTTTTTTAACTAATTTTTATATTTGAGAATCCTGTTACCAAATGAACTATTGTCTGTGTATGGTATTATAATATTTTACATCAACAGTCTGGATTGCTTGGCAAACTAAAATATTACAATTGTGGCAGAATTCAGATGCATCACATAAAAAATGGTGAATAATCTCACTATACAGACAAATAGATCACAGTTTTTTTCATGAAATTTAAAGTTACTGAAGCAAGCAACCACAGAGGTCAGAGAGACATCTTGGCAAACCAACAGCCTAGAAAAGCAACAAGGCAAACAGCCACAAAATGCGCTTTTAAGTGGGGTAATTTGGGAATGAATTTGACTGCTGTGCTCGGGAGCCGTTTGCGGTAGTACCGCAGTATGCATGTAGGACGGGCGGTGGAGGGGGGGGGGGGGGGGGGGGGGCAGATATTACGGCGTGATGCGAGACTGGCCAAGCCGTGCATAAAATGTCGTAAATCGGCCAAATTATTGCGAGAGAAGTGTATTTCTCTCATTGAGGGCCGCAATAAAGAATTGTGTAATGTAGCATGGGCAGTTTCATCTCAGCTCCCAGGGTTCCCTTCAGGAAATATCAGACTTTTACAGATTTTCATTGCGACACAAAAGCTAGAAGTGGCATGCGTTAATAGCAGATAACACGCCAATCGTTTACAAGGTTACAACCTTTTTTCTCCACGTTGAATTATCTTTGTTGTAAATTGCTTTGAAATTGTTGTAACAATCACAGAATAATATGAACACTTGTCTACTGAATTTTCAATGATTAACATAGTTTTATTTACTTTTTTAAAATTGGGAGGATACTTATTTGATATTTTGATATATTTATTATATAACCTATAAGAGTGGTATGTAACAGGTGCTTGCCATGGATAACAATGTCACGATGTCTCAAAAGCATAGAATATAAGCAAGTGTAACGTAATTAAAACATCGAGAGAGTAATTATAGAAATGTCTTTCAGTGTGCTAATCTTAGCACAGGATTTTTGAGATGAAATAGGTGCAAATCAGATCTTAATCGTGACTCAGCTGTGGGAGAAGGTGATAGTTTGTGTATCACATTCCTTTCTCCAAATCAGTCAGTCGAAAAGCCTAAAGGACAATAAGTTGTTTTGAAAGTCGATAGTGGAAATTCACAAATGTGACTATGGAATTTTCAAAACATCTATCTCTGTATTGGACACCTAAACTGGTCATCACATGAAACCCGAGTCCCGCGGGCCAGTGTCCAAATTCCTCTTAATGGCAGTGACCTTGTATAACTCGCAAAACAACAATAGTGCCTTACTAACAGTCAAACCATATTTCTTAATAGGGATAGTTAAACAATCTAAGTACTATTGTAGTTTAACATTAATGTATTGTAAATGTCATGAATTCAACATGCACAGGTGTGTATTAAGAACGTATCTCTTCATTTCTCCCGTAGGGGTAATGTACCTGTGCAGCTAGACCAAAAGTTCACCACACGATAGGGTAAGATGTGTATCCAGGGGTCACCAGGGGTGAAAACCAGGGGTGAAAACCAGGGGTGAAAACCAGGGGCGAAAACCAGGGGCAAAAACCAGGGGCAAAAACCAGGGGTCTACTCAAAAATATTTTTTCTTTTCTTTTATTTTCAGCTTCATAATTTATTCAAAGATAAACTGTATTTGTTTGCTTCTTTGTTTTTTTCTGTCATATTTAACATGATTGAGACAATTTTGCAAACAAGACTCGGGAATGACACAGACAAAAAACACTGTGGGTAATTCATGCCATATGGGCAGAATGTTGCAAACAGAAAAGACATGTTTTGTGCTCGTGTTGATACACTGTTTATTCCTGTTTTACAGGGGTCAAACATATGGATACTGTTCAAAAACCAGTGTTTATGTATTATCACATTTCCTAAAACATTGTTGTTTATTGCTATTCCGAACCAAGTGTTTTAGTATCATCTTACTTGACAAGAGATTCCTTTTTAAAACAAGTTGAAACAATGGAATGATTAATTTTGTTCATGAATGACTTAAAGTGATACGTGGTTGTGAAGTACTGCAGATTGCCTTATTTCATACAGGAATGCATCGGAACTATAAGATAAATGGACATATTTTGTTTTTAAATGAACAGTTATCGTTTGCACCTTACCGGGGAAGAAAAGTTAAAATTTATCTTTGTCAAGTTTTTTTCTTCTCCGACAAACTACTTGCACTCAAGTCTCTAACACACGTGATAGAAAGAAAAAAAAAACATTGAATAAAAGAAGGAAAAATCAGTCAGTTTTCTTTTTACCGATATTTGATCAGATATTATTAATTATTTCTTTATGGCTTATTTCATTTATTTTAACATTTGAACAAACTATGGTTCCAAGATGTTATTTGGTGAAAATATGGTCAAAGTAGGTCTGAACATGACTTTATTATTAAAAATCTAAGCTTATCACTGTGGTGTGAATATGCAATATTTTCAAAGAAAGAGTATGAATGTATTCAATAAAGCAAAATGTCATATGGACATAAAGATTACACTGAAGAGCAAATGATGTTATTCACAGATATGTGTAATTACATCAATTTTTTTTTAAAACCTTGAGGCTCAGCTTAACCGAAAAGCCAACACCTACTTAGGTATATCTGTGTACAATTTGATAATAACCTTGCAATGACCTCCTGCGCAGAAGCTGAAATTATCTTGTCATAAGCATCTGCTTATGGAGGTGTTTGTTATCAGCAAAGTGTGAAGAAGGTAACATGATACAGCGAAGTTAACGAGGCCCCCTGGTGGGGGAGCAGCCCATTGGACAGCTAGCATGTTGAACGCCCTGTAATTCATCATTTGTCCTGGCAGGAGAAATCTACAGCGATTAAGACACATTCTACTGTTTAGAAATCGGGGTGTTTCAGTTCCGCACCTCTTCATGGTGTTAACCTGTGGGGATAGAGTTTAGGGCATCTCTTGATTGATTGCAAAGTCTGGACAAGGATCATTCATGAAAAGAATGATTTATAACAAAAATAAATAGAAGTCTAACAATAATATAAATTAAGTACTCTTGACGTTTTCAACTGCAAAATGAATAATATTTGATTTGTGTTCCGTATTTAGTCATTTTTTGGCATTAACATATAGATGCTATTCTTTAACTGATCCATTTGTTGATAAATGGCAGAGGATAGTTTTGTTGTTGGTATGTTAGCAACTATCGGCTGGTATAACATAGCCACACCTCTAGGTGGCGACACATCTTGCTAGTGACACCTCTAGCTGGTGACACCTCTAGCTAGTGACACCTCTAGCTAGTGACACCTCTAGCTGGTGACACCTCTAGCTAGTGACACCTCTAGCTAGTGACACCTCTAGCTGGTGACACCTCTAGCTAGTGACACCTCTAGCTAGTGACACCTCTAGCTGGTAACACCTCTAGCTAGTAGCACCTCCAGCTAGTGACACCTCTAGCTAGCAACACCTCCAGCTGGTGACACCTCTTGCTAGTGACACCTCTAGCTAGTGACACCTCCAGCTAGTAACACCTCCAGCTAGTGACACCTCCAGCTAGTGACACCTCCAGCTGGTGACACCTCCAGCTAGTGACACCTCCAGCTAGTGACACCTCCAGCTGGTGACACCTCTAGCTAGTGACACCTCTTGCTAGTGACACCTCTAGCCAGTGACACCTCTAGCTAGTGACACCTCTAGCTAGTGACACCTCTAGCTAGTGACACCTCTAGCTGGTGACACCTCTAGCTAGTGACACCTCTAGCTAGTGACACCTCTAGCTGGTAACACCTCTAGCTAGTAGCACCTCCAGCTAGTGACACCTCTAGCTAGCAACACCTCCAGATGGTGACACCTCTTGCTAGTGACACCTCTAGCTAGTGACACCTCCAGCTAGTAACACCTCCAGCTAGTGACACCTCCAGCTGGTGACACCTCCAGCTAGTGACACCTCTAGTAACACCTCTAGCTGGTGACACCTCTAGCTGGTAACACCTCTAGCTGGTGACACCTCTAGCTGGTAACACCTCTAGCTGGTGACACCTCTAGCTAGTAACACCTCTAGCTGGTGACACCTCTAGCTAGTGACACCTAGCAATTTAAAACAGTTTTAAGATATAAGTTTGAAATACCTACCAGAAATGGGGAAAAATTATAAATGCAGAAACAATTGGAACACTTTCTATAATCAGTTCCATTTTCTCTCGAACAAAAACAAAAAGCCTAATAGTGGGTAAAAGTTGACCTAATTAACAGAGATATTTGTTGGTATCATTTCAGGCACAAGTCGTCAATTAGTAGTATCTCAGAAAATAGTAGAGCGCATCAAGAAGCAGTTAGATAATAGCGAGGAGTTCACCATATTAGCAGCAGTCAAACAACTTGACAAGAATTCCGGCAGTATTATTGCATTTTCGTCACATCGACGAAGGTAAGTTGCTTATTTTTTTGTATATTAATCAAATTGATCCATCATTTGGAAGTTTAATTGAAAAAGAATTGTTACATCATTTGTGTTTGATTATAATTGCTCGTATGATTCAGCAATTAATTGTGTGCATGTAAATTCAATGCCATTGCTCTTTGTGTATCAGATGCCTGTCAAAAAGCAAGCTCCCAGTTAGTGCAGTGAAAAATGAAGAAATGAGTCAAAAAAAGTTTTTATTCTTGCAAATCATGATAAAGAATTAATAACAGTAATAACAAGTAAATACTTGCAAAAATAGTGATGTATTGATTGAAGTGCAACTGTTGAGGGTTGACCAGACTAATTCTTGGGCCTGACTGGTCTGGTACCTGGCTGACGATGGCAGTGTTTATAGGCCGCGGTTTGGTGCAAGCTCGGCAGATCACGGCATTGGTCGCAGAGACCATCAAGGAAACTGTACAGTTGTTTCCATCAAACTCCCTGATCATATCAGACATGTCTGCACGCTGGAATCTCAAGACTTCTGCATATTCAGGCCATTTTGTGGGTAGGAATGAGAAAACAAGGTCATATTCTTTGAACTGGCGTCAGCAGCTACATGGGATAGGTCATTGACCCTTGACCTTTGGGTGGCTGTACCTGTTGCTTTCTGTGTCAGATTTCCAGATGAAAAGTTTTCAACATTTCAGTCTTCTGAGATATATATTCAGGAATTAATGATGCCAGTTTGTTATATGTGTTCAGCTACTTTTCTCATAGATTATATAAAGAATGAGTTCAAGGATATGTCTATAACTGAAATTATTTTAAAAATAAGTGTTTGAATCATTATGTATTGACTTACTAAGCTATGAATTTCTCCAGTAAAATTAACATCTCCAGTAAAATTAACATTGCATGAGTTTTGTCTGAAACAGGTGATGTGCCCAAAAGAAATGTTGCATTTGGTTGCCTATAAAATCGCAATAAAAACAGAACAGCAATAACATTGTACTTGGGGCGAGCAAGGGACAGTTTAATGGAACATGACCTGCCGTCAATGCCCTCACCGTGTGTTAGCTTAGTTTAATGGAACATGACCTGCCGTCAATGCCCTCGCCGTGTGTTAGCTTAGTTTAATGGAACATGACCTGCCGTCAATGCCCTCGCCTTGTGTCAGCTTAGTTTAATGGAACATGACCTGCCGTCAATGCCCTCGCCGTGTGTCAGCTTAGTTTAATGGAACATGACACCGTGTGTCAGCTTAGTTTAATGGAACATGACCTGCCGTCAATGCCCTCACCGTGTGTCAGCTTAGTTTAATGGAACATGACCTGCCGTCAATGCCCTCACCGTGTGTTAGCTTAGTTTAATGGAACATGACCTGCCGTCAATGCCCTCACCTTGTGTTAGCTTAGTTTAATGGAACATGACCTGCCGTCAATGCCCTCACCGTGTGTTAGCTTAGTTTAATGGAACATGACCTGCCGTCAATGCCCTCACCGTGTGATAGCTCAGTTTAATGGAACATGACCTGCCGTCAATGCCCTCACCGTGTGTCAGCTTAGTTTAATGGAACATGACCTGCCGTCAATGCCCTCACCGTGTGATAGCTCAGTTTAATGGAACATGACCTGCCGTCAATGCCCTCACTGCTATGGTGGTTGAAATGATTTGTTTGAAATGTCCCTTTTCATGTAGAAGAATTGTAAGAAATGATTTCAGAATGATAAACTTCCAGAATAATGAATGACTAAAAACAATTGACCTTTACACTGGATTTTATAAATACATCTTATCATGACCTTTGGTGAATTAACATAAATTCCCAAACTCCACCAGTGGGCTGCATGGAGAACCTATAACAGTTTGCGTGTGCCTCTGGTGGACAGTGTGATAAATTCCCAGGCATAACGAAGCAGATTTTAAGTTCTTCATTCTTAAACCTTTTTTCATGATGAGTATACACGCACACAAATATAAATTGAGTTTAAATGATTATTGGGGGTTTAATTTTTTTTCCAGTTATTTAGAGTTGGAGAGCAGTGGACGTAGGGATGAGATCCGACTTCACTACTCTCATGGGAGTCATCTGCAAACCGAGACATTTCCTTATCACCTGTCAGACAACCAGTGGCACACCATAGCCCTGGGCATCTCCGTCAACCATGTACAGTTATTTATTGATTGTAACAAAATATATGAACGAACTATCAGTGATATAGATAGGAATTTTATTGAAGATAGACATTTGAAAATCTGGCTGGGCCAGAGAAATCCACGACATGCATATTTTAAGGTAAGTAAACAGGTTCGCTTTCTGCATATTGATTTCACTTTTAATTGTGTCAATAATTAGATGGGCTTATTGTAAACTTATGATTATTAACTTGACTTCTGTAAATTTCAATAGTATGATGAAACTAAACTACTTTAGTCAATATTATAAAATTTCTGTGTATTCTAGCTATTATATGGACTCCTATAAAATGTAAATGTATTATATTACTGATGTGTATGAAATAAGGTATTGCATTGAATGTGCATTTAAAATCCTAGTGGAATTTACCAAGTAAAGAAAATTAAGGTTTCAATATGTACATATGTGTATTCTTTTTGTAAGTTCATATCAATGACTCAATTTTTAATGTTATTTATACATTATAGAGGGCAGCATCATATTGAAATATCTACAACTTCAAAATGTATAATTTAATTAACTGTTTTCATTATCTATTGATTGATTGATTTTTCTCCAAAAAAAAACTAAAAAAACTATATTATGTGTCTTAAAAACTAAAGTGAAAAAAAAATATTGACCGATATTTGTGTGGATTGCAGGGTGCTATAGAATATGTGAAGTTTATAGCTAGCTCTCAGGGGATATTAGACCAGTGTCCACACGCCAATGTTGGTAAGTACTGTATTCTAATAAAAATGGGTCTCAATACACATGATATAGGTGGCAGCACCCCATTGAGAGAGAAACTACCTACTTAACACATTCTGTTCCAAACAAAAGCAAAATAATTCACAAACCGCTTTTATATCGCTGTGATTTGTCAACCCTTTTTACGCTTAAAACCTAACCCTCGTTTAAACCGGGTTTTAAGATTATGTTAATGTAAAAGTTGCAAGAAGGGCATTTATTTTATGAGCTAGTGTATAGGTCAATTGCTGGTTGTCATATTGCTCTGTTGAAGACAATATCTACATCTATATATAAGTTTACTTGGCAAAACCAATTGGCATCCTGACGAGGACAACATACTAGAACTGTACAAACAGAATTGGAAGTGCACAAATAACTTTCTAAAATCCAATCATTTAAAAAAACAAGATGGTGGTCAACCCACAATCGCACTATAAATGTATTGCCTGAATGATAGAGTGCAGATTTAAGAAGGGCCGTCTCTTGTTTTGCAAGAATGAGATATTGTTCTTGAACAAAGATAGAAAGAAAAATAAAGTGAACTAAAAATACCTCCAAAGCAGACCAAAAACAGAGCTTTAGACTTTATATTTAGACTAAGAAGGGAAGTAAATCTATAAATAGCAGAGAGGCCATTGTTTAATTTACTACGACAGGGAGAGTGTGTGAGACAAGGGGCGGGGGAGTGCGCAACTGCTTTGTTTACCTTGGAAGAGGCTGCAGTTAAGTGGTGGGCAAGGTAGGAAGTTTGACATCAATAGTCCTCCCCCACAGATGACAAACCCAGGGCCAGACGTGCATGCCGCGTCCTCCTGTCATACCTGCATTTGTGCAGGAGGTCCAGCTTTTGTAGATTTTTGACAAAGGTTGTTGGAGATCTTAAATTTGAAAGCATAAAGACAAAGCAAATAATGCGATTGTGGAAATTGAAATGTTGTAGATTTGCATTTAGGAAATTAAATATATATATATGTAAAAATTCTCAATCACTGTCGTCTAATTTTCAAGGTTTTTCAATTAAGAATGACATAAATGTGTGGGATAAGTAAGTGAATAAGACTGGGGTGGCATGAAAAATGCTGAATCAGCAAATTGGAGGCATTGTTTGTCTACAGACAGATCGGAAATTACACAAGCAGATACAGGCCTATTTTGCAGCCCTCTTAAATCCACTAATAAAGTCATTGTGAAGTAGGTTTAATTCGGTGCCATGCGGGGATGTTTGTACAGCGTCGTGTAGATTAGCCTCCGCACCCCCACATCCCTCCACTATTTCCTTACCAGCCTCTCTTCTTTTTGATTTCTTTGTTATTGAAGAAAAAAAAATCATTGATGTCATGAGAAGTCACACATTGATGTCATGAGAAGTCACACAAAGCTTTTCTTGTCATGATGATCCAGTAGACAGTGTTTGAGAAAGCTACCAAGATAGCCCTGTAAAAATGGCCGACTTTGTGAGAGCGACATTTATTATATCTATCTGTCTTTTGTCTTTGTATGAGAGCCTGTGTTTTTTATAGGTATCTTCCCGCAATCTCAGGCCTGAGGAGCTTGACATTAGCACCAGGTTATTTTCAATGATGTTTCTTTCATTTTGAAAGAACCTAAAACAAATGACAAAGAATATAATGTTCCGAGATTTAGAAATGTTTTTTTTCCATTGCAGCTTGCCCTACATGTAGTCAGTTTAAACATCTTGAGCATTCCGTCAATTTGTTGTATAATCAAATACAACATCTAAACCAAAAGGTTAGTGTTCCTACTATTTATATAAATAGATAAAATCTGATATATGCTAACAAAACATATATATTATTGATGTACATGTACATGATTCTTGTTGTTCCTCTTTACCATTTATATAAAAAATTCATTCAGCTTCAACAAATTTGAAACTTTGTTTACAAGTTCTTGCATTGCTATTTCCTGTGGGATGCAAATTTCTTCATTTGGCTCTATAGAGAACTTAATATTAATAGAGAAACAAATATATTTAAAATCAGTTAAACTATTTTTTTATTTAGAGATAAGAACATGTACTTCTGCTCTTATTTGTTGATAAAAAAATTTGAGAAATATCAATAGAGAAACAAATATATTTAAAATCAGTTAAACTATTTTTTTTATTTAGAGATAAGAACATGTACTTCTGCTCTTATTTGTTGACAAAAAAAATTTGAGAAATTTCATAAAAGATGAAGTGTTTACTATATCGAGGACCAGCGTCAATATGATCATATTTATAGTGACATATTTACCTGAATTCCTGGGGAAATAAGGGAATGTATGCTGAGTGCGATAACACTATTACAACATAAAGAGTCAGCACCAGAGATGCGTATGCAATGCATAGTAATTTTACTGCATGCTACAAAAACATACGGGTATCATTTACATGTTTTGGTGAAAGTATTTGGTGATAAAAAAGCGGCATGAATGGCTCTTGAAGTGGGTATGGAGGGCAGGAGATAAATCCACATAAACAGGTGTTAGTATAGAAAAGTTGCAGGTGACCAGAAATGGGTTTATTTGTCTGGCGCATGTACACCTACAAGGGTGGGCGTACTACAGCCTGAGTATGAATACAGATGAGCACAGGAAGTGCAGTATGAATATCTCCAAATATGTGCTTTTTTTTTTCCTCTCCTCCTGATCAAGCCGATTCCGGGCCAGCAATGAAGTTTGCCATTTGCCTGCTCTTGTAACCTCTGCGGAGTGTTTACCTTTTGGGCCCTTCAGTTGAGAGTATTGTCATGAAATGAAAAACGCTACATCACTGATTGACATACACACACACGCAAAAAAACAGTGTGTGGGGGGGCCAATTACCATGGTTATGCAAAAATCAATACCATATCCACGATTGATATTCATGAATGACATGTTACTTACTCTTGAATAAGAATGAGGGAAGTGGATGTCTAACAATGAGATATGTGGCTTTTTTTAACCCCTGCACATACAATGTACATATACGCCCTATAGTTTATCCACTATATAAATACCTATATACTCCCATTATCACCAGATTGCATATCACAGTTACAATGATATTCTTCTTGAAGCTTTGGATGTTATGGATATCACCCATTCCTGTACACATATATACTTAATAATATAATTCCACAATATTTAGATTATTAATTATTATATACTTTAGCTAAAATGCTGAGAATGGTACAAAACAGTTCTCGAATACACATAACTATCATGTGTAACTTGCTTTAAGGTGGGGTGTTGGAAAGTTAGATATTATCATCAATGTACCGATGTTGACGGAGTTGTGCATGGTTTCAGTTGGAGGCTGCGGAGAGCCGGATCTCAGAGCTGGAGGAGTGTGAATGCCTGCAGAGCTGTGATGTCAACGGGACCAAGTACCAACATGGCCAGAGCTGGAGTCCACACCTCTGTAATACCTGCACCTGTAATGTAAGTCTCCCTCTGTGATACCTGCACCTGTAATGTAAGTCCCGCTCTGTAATACCTGCACCTGTAATGTAAGTCCCCCTCTGTAATACCTGCACCTGTAATGTAAGTCCCGCTCTGTAATACCTGCACCTGTAATGTAAGTCCCGCTCTGTAATACCTGCACCTGTAATGTAAGTCCTGCTCTGTGATACCTGCACCTGTAATGTAAGTCCCGCTCTGTAATACCTGCACCTGTAATGTAAGTCCCCCTCTGTGATACCTGCACCTGTAATGTAAGTCCCCCTCTGTAATACCTGCACCTGTAATGTAAGTCCCGCTCTGTAATACCTGCACCTGTAATGTAAGTCCCGCTCTGTAATACCTGCACCTGTAATGTAAGTCCTGCTCTGTGATACCTGCACCTGTAATGTAAGTCCCGCTCTGTAATACCTGCACCTGTAATGTAAGTCCCCCTCTGTGATACCTGCACCTGTAATGTAAGTCTCCCTCTGTGATACCTGCACCTGTAATGTAAGTCCCCCTCTGTAATACCTGCACCTGTAATGTAAGTCCCGCTCTGTAATACCTGCACCTGTAATGTAAGTCCTTCTCTGTTATACCTGCCCCTGTAATGTAAGTCTCCCTCTGTGATACCTGCACCTGTAATGTAAGTCTCCCTCTGTGATACCTGCACCTGTAATGTGAGTCCCCCTCTGTGATACCTGCACCTGTAATGTAAGTCCTTCTCTGTAATACCTGCACCTGTAATGTAAGTCCCCCTCTATAATACCTGCACCTGTAATGTAAGTCTCCCTCTGTGATACCTGCACGTGTAATGTATGTCCCGCTCTGTAATACCTGCACCTGTAATGTAAGTCCCGCTCTGTAATACCTGCACCTGTAATGTAAGTCCCCCTCTGTGATACCTGCACCTGTAATGTAAGTCTCCCTCTGTGATACCTGCACCTGTAATGTAAGTCCCCCTCTGTAATACCTGCACCTGTAATGTAAGTCCCCTTCTGTAATACCTGCACCTGTAATGTAAGTCCCGCTCCGTAATACCTGTACCTGTAATGTGTAGTCCTGCTCTGTAATACCTGCACCTGTAATGTAAGTCCTTCTCTGTAATACCTGCACCTGTAATGTAAGTCCCGCTCTGTGATACCTGCACCTGTAATGTAAGTCTCCCTCTGTGATACCTGCACCTGTAATGTAAGTCTCCCTCTGTGATACCTGCACCTGTAATGTAAGTCTCCCTCTGTGATACCTGCACCTGTAATGTAAGTCTCCCTCTGTGATATCTGCACCTGTAATGTAAGTCCCCCTCTGTAATACCTGCACCTGTAATGTAAGTCCCCCTCTGTGATACCTGCACCTGTAATGTAAGTCCTTCTCTGTAATACCTGCACCTGTAATGTAAGTCCCCCTCTGTGATACCTGCACCTGTAATGTAAGTCTCCCTTTGTAATACCTGCACTTGTAATGTGTAGTCCTGCTCTCACAGGAACATTAAAAAAAATATGACTGAATTTTAAGAGCATTCTTGATTGGGCACAAAGGTAAATGAGACATGATGCCAGTTATACAAATATCAAGAGTCAAAGAGTATAAAGAATCAAAGAGTACAAGTGGAAGAGTATCAAGAGTGGAAGAGTATCAAGAGTGAAAGAGTATCAAGACTGGTCCCCTTTTGCCGCTGGTCCCGTTTTGCCACTGATCCCCTTCTGCTACTGGTCCCTTCTGCTATTGGTCCGTTCTGCCACAGGTCCCTTTTTGCCACTGGTCCCGTTCAGTCTCTGGTCCCATCCTGCCACTGGTCCCTTTATGCTATCGGTCCCATTCTGATATCAGTCCCGTTCTGCCACTGGTCCCGTTCTGCCACTGGTCCCTTTCTGCTATCGGTCCCGTTCTGCCACTGTTCCCGTTCTGCTATCGGTCCCGTTCTGCCACTGGTCCCTTTATGCTATCGGTCCCGTTCTGCTATGAGTCCCGTTCTGCCACTGGTCCCTTTTTGCTATCAGTCCCGTTCTGCTATCGGTCCCGTTCTGCTATCGGTCCCGTTCTGCCACTGGTCCTGTTCTGTTATCTGTCCCGTTCTGCAACTGGTCTCATGTCTCTCAACCCGCTGACTATTATCACTTCTGCCAGACATCTCTCATAATTGGTGTATTTGACAGCACAATGAGAATATGCCAACTTTCGTTAGGTAAAGTGTAATGATGTGAGGATAGGGGCCCAGATGAGGTGGGTGGTAGATGGGGGACCAGTAGAGGCCAGAAAGGTGGTTAGGATGCCATAAGAGAGCTTGTAAATGGCAACTTTATGTTAACTTTATGGCAACTTTATTGCAAGATGAAGATACCTTCATGAAAAATGAGCATAAATATTTTAGATGCACATAACCGCCTTCCTACCTTTCAGCATGTAACATTGTGATATAGCTCTAACTATCTCTCTCCTTGGTATTAGTACAAATATGCATATAACAGCATCTTCTTATCACTGCTTATTATTACATTAACTGTTTTAACCAGGACTTCACAAATTTCATACCTGGAATTCAGTCATATTTTTCAAAGTGCTGGACTTGAATGGGAAGTAATTTTCTCGACGCAATGGCCTTGCATGCATCTCAATGATGATTTAATTTATTTTTTAAGTACAGCAATGTGTGGACAAATGCTGTATATGTGATTTGTTTATTTTTCAGAGCGGCGTTGTGCAATGTGAAGAACAGCAGTGTCCAAGAGTTTCCTGCAAAAGTCCCGTGACCCTGCAGGGTCAGTGCTGCCCTCTGTGTCTGAGTGAGTAAACCTTGTAACATTCCTATGATTAATTAATCACTTATTGTTCAGAGCACCGAATCTCAGCTTACACTAAGATTTATTGTAGCTTAGTGTCACTGCAGCTTTGTAATGGTGGACGCACTTTTAGTATTTGCACCAACTTCCCCTCACTTGTATATGTTATAAGTATATTTTGGAAAAGCTCTCAAGGACTTTGGTGTTTTATGGTATTATGCATTCCTTATCAAATTTCTTGATCGAATATCAAGAAAGAGTTTTCTAAGTGTATGTTCTTAGTCTACTTCTAACTGGACAGGAGACCTTTGGAGGAATCATTTCTGAAAGTATGGGACTAATTCCACAACAAATGTAGGTCACTCTCATAAGAAGTGAAAGAAACTGAACTCCAGGGCAGATCATCAATCTTGCACCTATTAAAAAGGACCTCTTTGATATTACGAACCTCCCAGATTCCAGAACAGGTTAAAAGAATTTCATAGGGGACATTATACACAGACCTTTTCCTGAGTTTTAACATTGTCCCTAGTATCTGTACACAGGTCATAGGTCACCTATCTGTGTATCAACATGGAGGATCTTATTATTAATGATTTCAGATTATAAAAGAACCCACACACAGGTCGATTATCTTGGTATTATCTTTGGCCTAATTATAACATAGTATAAGACCTTTTGACAGGCCACCTATCTAGGTTTACGGGCAGGCACAGGCCACTTTTCTATGTATTGACCTGGGATTAATTGTACGTTGTATAGGACCTCTTGACAGGTCATCTGGGATTACACATAACAATATTTTGGAACTTGTGAATATCTTGTTATGAAATGTCATAGAAACAACAGTATGGATATCATTTTTTATTCTTTTATATGGCTTTTATGAGTAGAAAAGTAAAATTAAATGTGTGGATCCAGGATAAGACTGCATTTTCAGGCAGACTGAGATGACAAGTTATGGCTGCAGATGCAGAGATCAAAAGTGTCCGTGATGAGCATAGCTTGCATCGTTTGATTAATTCCAGGTCTAAATATAGGCATGTTTGTTAGCATCTGTTTGGCAGATGCACACCTTATTGAGATGAGTGACACACAGAATGGATTCAAGCCGGTCCGATTTAGACACACGGGGGTTAGATCGATTTGCTTAATGTGATAAGAGCCCCAGTGTACGGAGCATAACAGCCAGGCAGAAGCAGATGTCCTCTTTAAAACAATCATCTTTTTCATTAATTGTGCTCAGTAATAATCTACTATAGATTAAACAAAAGTTCTATGAAGGATTTGTATGGATACAAAAGAGTTTTGGTTATTTACAGTGACTTGCAAGTTGTTTGACTGTGTTCTGCCATAACAGGGAGAAACACAACCTTATTTCAGTAACCAAATTGTCTTTTATAAATTGCGGAAAGTCAGTGAGTCTCCAGATAGAAATAATCAGGGACTTTGAGAGAGGTGAGTGAGCAAGTTGGAGGTCTAGTGGATTCGGTGGTGAGTGTGGTTTAGGCAGGCGAGGGTCGGGGCAGCAAAGAAGAGGCCCACTCTCATCAGACTTACAAGCAGCGGGGTAAAACGGCACGCCAGAGACTCGCCGACTTTCCCCCTCTGACCCTCAATCCCTGAGCCCTCCACCCACGCATCTACAACTATATTGTGACCAGTCAATAAAACATACTACAAAACGTGCCAAGAGGACCCGCTCGCCGACCGGCAGACACGGAAGGAGAGGCTGCACTGACATAGTAGGGATGTTTAACCACAGCCACCTTTCAGTCTGGGGGGCTCAGTAATTGTGCAGCTTTTATTCCCATCCAGATTTAAATCCACACTCGTGGGTAAACAGATATTGTCAAAGAATAAGCTCTTTATCCAAGGCTTTCCTCTTTGCGGTTTACCAAAACCACAATTCAAATATGTAAATCTGTGTCTATTAGTGCACAGAGTGGATATACAGAACAATGTTATATAATATTAGCAAACGTGAGGGCTTTTATAGATAACAACAAGCGTCGCTTATCATAAACTGACACAGATTATTATTTTTTACGGCAATAATTGTTCTGTGCTGTGTAATTATTGCCTCAAATATAATTGAGTCTGATGTATGCTTAATAGAATAAACATTGAAGACAGGAATTAAGACCTAATATAGAAATACTCACGAAGTTTGAAGGCTGTTGTGTCCAACATGAAAGTTGTGGGCGGTTAATGTTGTAATGTCAGGAGAGGTCCCGGAACAAACATACATCCTCTTGTAAACCAACAGCGTCTTCGCGAAAGTGAAACTTTTTAAATGCTTTCAGGCCTTGTTCTTATGAAGTTGTGTACAAATTTGATTTTAAAGGATATTTGATCATGTGACAGAAACTGTAGCCATGTTTGTAATGTGGCAACATATTCTCTTGTGCTGCCATCCAACCCGCTCCCCAACCCCCCTCTTCCCCCCCCCCCCCCCCACCTCAAAAAAAAAAAAAAAAAAGGTATTATTTTTCAGAGGCACTCACTTGCAAAACTCAGAGTTAAAAAGTGTGTACGACCTGTTTTCTTTCAGGTGTAAACCCCTTCTTAGACAGACTCATGAGAGAGAAGAGAACTGGGGGTAAAGTGGTGTTCTCTCTATTATGTTTGGAGTGCTTGTTTACCCTTGTATTCCTCTCAAACTTATCCAGGGTTACTCCAGAACTGACCTTAAGCTTCTGTCTTGGTGACAACCAGTATCAAATCTTGCTACTCTTGTGGAAGCAAAAAGTACTTCCTGACGTGTTTTTGGTAGTAAATCTTACATGTCACTTGAGCTACTTTTACAGCATCCGCCGCTTTGTGGTTGCAGTAAAAATTTACCTTTTGGATCTTTTGAGAATTCCATATATGTAAGGTCATACTTGAGGTCATTTTCTGGCACACTCTACATTACGGTGGGTGATCAGAAAGTTTGTGGACACTTGTCGCTGTTGATTTGTCAAATCTTCTGGTTCACCAAAAGCTTTCGTGCCACAACTTTTCAATCACCCCATGCATAAATAATTGCATTTTGAAGAGTTGTCGATTTTTATCTTCTAATGCATGATTTCCAGTTTTGACTCATTTTTTTCATGAGACTCTTGTGTATGTGCTGTATATATTCAAGTTGACAACAAAAAACTCTGTGCCAATTGACCTGGGCTGACATACCTCTCTGTGGCTTGCAGTAACCCAAGTTTAATACAATCCTCTCTCTCCATTTCTTGCCCTTTCCTTTACACGAGACCCCCTAATATATAACGTGCTAATATAATTGGCGCCAATAAAAATTAAAAAGTGTGGCTTTTAAGGTATTTACAATCCCATCTGCAGATCAGCCACATTTTGCAGGAATCTTGAATCTTCGTTCTAATGTGGAAAACGTTTCAAAAGATATTGGCAGCGATATGTTAAAATATTTGAGAGTAGACGTAAATGCTGAACAAAATAACAGTTCCAAATTCCACACTGGAGTATGACATTGTTTAGGGCGCCCCCTGGCTCTGAATACTTCTCATAAATTTATTATCTTATTTATTATTATTGTTAACTGAGATTATTACAGGAAACAATAACAGAATATCATTGTTTTAGAACCCTCCCAGCAATAGATATGCTGCATTTAATACGTAAAATAAAAAAATGCTACGACCCCTTATGAAAATGCACTAGACTTGTCAATGGACATGAAAAAATATCTAATTTAACAATATATATGTTCGCTTGACAATACATGTAACAAAATAAAAAACATATTTGTTTTATTTAGTAATATGCCTAATCTCTGTGGAGACTGGGTAATTTAACACTTAATTTTAGTTCTAATTTGATTTTGAAACTAGTTTGCCGTGTCAAAATATTTTGGGGGGAGAATATTAAATTTTGATTCAGTACTTTATATTTCACTTTACTGGGAAAAGGTGATTATTTGTTTATTGTTTTGTATTTTTGATTTGTTTTTGTTATTATTTAATTTGATATTTATTTTATTAAAAAATAAATAAAACATTCAGATAAAACATCTGAAAATATTTTTCTCTCTGACTCCATGTTGAATTCTTGTAGTGTTAATTGTCAGCCCCATTTAATCTTATAACTTCAGATGAGTTAGGTCAAATATATACAAGATGAGAATCTTCCATTTCATAATATGTGTATAAAACCTGTAGGTAACAATTACTTACCATCTGATTATTGTGATTTTATATTTGCATCATTTACTTACCATACTTCTGCAACATATACTAGCCTCGTATATTTGTCAAACACAATTACTTACAATCATCTCACACACATCCTGATTACTTACCATGTTCAGGCACACATCCTGATTACTTACCATATTCAGGCACACATCATGATTACTTACCATATTCAGGCACACATCCTGATACTTACCATATTCAGGCACACATCATGAATACTTACCATATTCAGGCACACATCATGATACTTACCATATTCAGGCACACATCATGAATACTTACCATGTTCAGGCACACATCCTGATACTTACCATATTCAGGCACACATCATGAATACTTACCATATTCAGGCACACATCATGAATACTTACCATATTCAGGCACACATCATGAATACTTACCATATTCAGGCACACATCATGATACTTACCATATTCAGGCACACATCATGATACTTACCATATTCAGGCACACATCATGATTACTTACCATATTCAGGCACACATCATGATTACTTACCATATTCAGGCACACATCCTGATACTTACCATATTCAGGCACACATCATGAATACTTACCATATTCAGGCACACATCATGATACTTACCATATTCAGGCACACATCCTGATTACTTACCATGTTCAGGCACACATCCTGATACTTACCATATTCAGGCACACATCATGAATACTTACCATATTCAGGCACACATCATGAATACTTACCATATTCAGGCACACATCATGAATACTTACCATATTCAGGCACACATCATGATACTTACCATATTCAGGCACACATCATGATACTTACCATATTCAGGCACACATCATGAATACTTACCATATTCAGGCACACATCATGAATACTTACCATATTCAGGCACACATCATGAATACTTACCATATTCAGGCACACATCATGAATACTTACCATATTCAGGCACACATCATGATTACTTACCTTATTCAGACACTTCTCTTGTTTACGTACCATATTCATCATGATTATTTACTTTCCATGAATACACTAAATTAGTTACCCTTCTGAGATATGCTCGTGGCAATTATTTACTATGGTTTGAAATAAGATTTGCGATGAAATTTAAAATCATCATTTTTTAAAACCATTTAATTTGAGATGGGAGACATTATCAGTGCACAGTTTACATATATGGATCCAGCTGCCACATTTGATTGGCAGAAGGCAGTGTACATATCTCACAAGTTGCCATTGATTGACAGAAGGCAGTGTTTGTTGGAATGTGAGACCCATCTGACAGTGTCAGTCTTTGATAATGTTGAGTCATTTGATGAGAGTTTCATTGTGTGTCATGACAGTCCAATACTGACATTATCATCACTGTGACTAGTTACTGTGACTAGTCACTGTGACTAGTCATTGTGACTAGTCACTGTGACTAGTATTGTTACGTTTTGTGGTTGGTACTGTACAATACTGGATGACAATGGAGATGTCTCTACTTCAGACTCAACATCAAACTCCACCCAAATAAACATAAAGATTGCAAACTTAACCATGCCACCATGGTAGATATATAATTCATATTGCACAATGGGTTGAAGCCCCAGGCCAAACCATTCCTTCATTTTTAGCGGAAACTCTTGATTGACTTGCAGAAAGTATTTGACAATGTTGATCTAACATAAACAAGACAATGTATGCATACTTATCAAAGTCAAGCAAATGTCTTGTGGTTTGGGACATTGTCACTCAAACTTACTCAAACACTTTATGAGGCTAGTGTTGAATGGCGTTATTTTGATAACATCATGTTGGATCAGCTAACGTCTTCAGTTTAGAGTATTATGATCTCAGCTACGTATTTGTCCGGCAAATTCTGCAAGTGTCTGTGGCAAATACCATCACCTGTCAAGCATTCAGCCTGCAAGTCTGTCTGTCTGTCTGTCTGTCTGTCTTATCACCATCCTGTCATCGCTGTTAGTTGATCTCATATCTAACATCATTTACACACACACACATATGAAAAAAAAAAAAAAACCAAAAAAAAAACAACCTCACTTTGGCCTTGATTCACATACTTCATGGCCATAAATTAATTTAGCAGTTCATGTTGGATTTTGCGAGTGCAGAATGCCTCGGGGGATGATATCCAGTCCCTGCCATTCCCTATCATAGTCTCATCAATGTTTATTCAAAACTTAGGAGTCTGACACCTGGTATTTACATAACATATAAAGGTGCTGATATTCTAATGGCTCAGTGAGTTTCTTCTCTCAACTCTACTTCTTTCCTTCATGCTAGATTACTTTAAATTTACTCCAGGTATTTTTGAATCATTCTCCATTTAAGTATGTATTTGTATATTATGGATTTGCAATGTTATGTAGGAGGAATAGCCCAAAATGTAGACAATACATTCAACTCTTTCATATTATCTTATGGCAAGTCTTCCCTTTTTATTTGCCTTTTTTTTAAATTTTTAAATAGATTTTATATTTGATATTTTTGTGACTTTTAGAGCGGTGTTACCACCATAGTCGGTATTATGACCACGGCCAGGGCTTCAGTCCGAGACACTGTGTCAAGTGCATATGTCGGGTAATGCTTCCTCCTTTGATATTTATCCTGTGGCTGTTAATGGTTTTCATTTAAAATTTATAAATCGTTGAAAATGTCATACATGATATATTTAATGCCCAAATAACGGAAAACACCCATATCAAGCAAACATTGGGAGTGAATATAACATTGACGTTGATTGATATGGGTTAAATGTATGGTTGCTTGGTATGAACGTGTAGTTTCTGATTGGTCAGGATGGCAAGATGAGTTGTCATGAGGAGGATGAGGATGAGTGTCCGGCTCTGGACTGCCCCACCAGCCAGCAGATACAAGTACCCGGGGAATGCTGCAAACTGTGTACAGGTAGGACTCACCTACTGCACTTACCATGCCCCTATCTATCTAACTTACCCTACCCGGGGAATGCTGCAAACTGTGGACAGGTAGGACTCACCTACTGCACCTACTATGCCCCTATCTATCTAACTTACCCTACCCGGGGAATGCTGCAAACTGTGTACAGGTAGGACTCAACTACTGCACTTACCATGCCCCTATCTATCTAACTTACCCTACCCGGGGAATGCTGCAAACTGTGTACAGGTAGGACTCACCTACTGCACTTACCATGCCCCTATCTATCTAACTTACCCTACCCGGGGAATGCTGCAAACTGTGTACAGGTAGGACTCAACTACTGCACTTACTATGCCCCTATCTATCTAACTTACCCTACCCGGGGAATGCTGCAAACTGTGTACAGGTAGGACTCAACTACTGCACTTACCATGCCCCTATCTATCTAACTTACCCTACCCAGGGAATGCTGCAAACTGTGTACAGGTAGGACTCAACTACTGCACTTACCATGCCCCTATCTATCTAACTTACCCTACCCGGGGAATGCTGCAAACTGTGTACAGGTAGGACTCACCTACTGCACTTACCATGCCCCTATCTATCTAACTTACCCTACCCGGGGAATGCTGCAAACTGTGTACAGGTAGGACTCACCTACTGCTCTTACTATGCCCCTATCTATCTAACTTACCCTACCTGGGGAATGCTGCAAACTGTGTACAGGTAGGACTCACCTACTGCACTTACCATGCCCCTATCTATCTAACTTACCCTACCCGGGGAATGCTGCAAACTGTGTACAGGTAGGACTCAACTACTGCACTTACCATGCCCCTATCTATCTAACTTACCCTACCCGGGGAATGCTGCAAACTGTGTACAGGTAGGACTCAACTACTGCACTTACCATGCCCCTATCTATCTAACTTACCCTACCCGGGGAATGCTGCAAACTGTGTACAGGTAGGACTCAACTACTGCACTTACCATGCCCCTATCTATCTAACTTACCCTACCCGGGGAATGCTGCAAACTGTGTACAGGTAGGACTCACCTACTGCACTTACCATGCCCCTATCTATCTAACTTACCCTACCCGGGGAATGCTGCAAACTGTGTACAGGTAGGACTCACCTACTGCTCTTACTATGCCCCTATCTATCTAACTTACCCTACCTGGGGAATGCTGCAAACTGTGTACAGGTAGGACTCACCTACTGCACTTACCATGCCCCTATCTACCTAACTTACCCTACCCGGGGAATGCTGCAAACTGTGTACAGGTAGGACTCACCTACTGCACTTACCATGCCCCTATCTACCTAACTTACCCTACCCGGGGAATGCTGCAAACTGTGTACAGGTAGGACTCACCTACTGCACTTACCATGCCCCTATCTATCTAAATTACCCTACCCAGGGAATGCTGCAAACTGTGTACAGGTAGGACTCACCTACTGCACCTACCATGCCCCTATCTATCTAACTTACCCTACCCGGGGAATGCTGCAAACTGTGTACAGGTAGGACTCACCTACTGCACTTACCATGCCCCTATCTATCTAACTTACCCTACCCAGGGAATGCTGCAAACTGTGTACAGGTAGGACTCACCTACTGCACTTACCATGCCCCTATCTATCTAACTTACCCTACCCGGGGAATGCTGCAAACTGTGTACAGGTAGGACTCACCTACTGCACTTACCATGCCCCTATCTATCTAACTTACCCTACCCAGGGAATGCTGCAAACTGTGTACAGGTAGGACTCACCTACTGCACTTACCATGCCCCTATCTACCTAACTTACCCTACCCGGGGAATGCTGCAAAATGTGTACAGGTAGGACTCACCTACTGCACTTACCATGCCCCTATCTACCTAACTTACCCTACCCGGGGAATGCTGCAAAATGTGTACAGGTAGGACTCACCTACTGCACCTACCATGCCCCTATCTATC
Source organism: Amphiduros pacificus (assembly GCA_949316495.1). Lineage (NCBI taxonomy): Eukaryota > Metazoa > Annelida > Polychaeta > Phyllodocida > Hesionidae > Amphiduros > Amphiduros pacificus. Next base: position 10,470,105 of record OX439007.1, on the reverse strand, counting down.
TAACTTACCCTACCCGGGGAATGCTGCAAACTGTGTACAGGTAGGACTCACCTACTGCACTTACCATGCCCCTATCTATCTAACTTACCCAACCCAGGGAATGCTGCAAACTGTGTAGGATTCACCTCACTTACCATGCCCCATCCATCACACTAGCCGTGCTCCATCTACCTTACCATGCCCCATCCATCTCTGTGATGACCTATTTCTTGAGGTCACAAGCATTTGAGGTCACAGGGAGAGAGGTTATATACTGGCCCCTGGGCTAATACGTTCATCTCCTCTGAAATCATTATTTATAAATCAATCTTATCCTTGCACAGAATATATGTAGAGTTGATGATGTATTCTCCAATGACTTTGGTGTAAGAACTTTTAGAAGTGTTCAATGAGGTTGTCATATATATAGATATATTTATGTGTATGATGTATGAGCTTTGGATAAATTTAAAAGTTTTATCGTTCAACAGGTACAGACTTTTGTGGGCGAGGCCATGACTGTCATCCAAATGCCACCTGTATCAACCTTGCAACCAAGTATCATTGTCAGTGCAACAAAGGTTACTATGGAGAAGATGGCAAAGTATGCATAGGTCAGTATTGATGGAATTTTCCCCTTTATGATAGATAAATAAACCTTCTTTGAAAAATATATATTGTTCACAATATGTGTATTTTTTTCAACTATAATGATTATATATTAAAAATGTTAACGCTCTGACCTGCATTGTTTTGTAGATGTGGATGAGTGTGCTGTGGAGGGTGGTCACCATGGCCACCATTGTCATGACAACACCCATTGTGTCAATACTCCCGGCTCTTATGTCTGCGAGTGTCTTGCAGGCTTCACGCGACTCACAGACTATACTTGTCAAGGTACTGAACTGCAGAGGGCATTGTATGCATTCAGATTTCATAAAATAATAAGAAAGTGACCTTGATGTCTGTGTTATTAAAGATCCATACCAAAATGATTAACCAATTATAACTGTCAGTATGATCTCAGATATCATGATCGAGAGAACTTTAGGAGGAAAAAACTCCAATAAACTATTATAATTATTGCAGTTTATTATAACTGGATTCTACAACTTGTTGATGTTTACCACAGACACGTATAGATGAGAGTTGCTGATTGGCTACTTATTGTTTCAGAACATAACGAGTGTCTGTCCGGGGCTCATGAGTGCAGTACGGACGCAGTGTGCACCAACACGTATGCTAGCTACCAGTGCACATGTAAAGAGGGTTACTATGGCGATGGTTTCACATGTCAAGGTAAACTTACTCTCCCTCACAGTATTCTCTTATAGCCGGTCACGGACAGGTTTAAACTTAGTGTCCAAGGTGATCCCAGATATTTGATACCTTGATTTGATATTTGATACCTTCATTTGATATTTAATACCTCAATTTGATATTTGATACCTTGATTTGATATTTGATACCTTCATTTGATATTTAATACCTCAATTTGATATTTGTTACCTTGATTTGATATTTGATACCTTGATTTGATATTTGATACCTCGATTTGATATTTGATACCTCAATTTGATATTTGATACCTCAATTTGATATTTTATACCTTGATTTGATATTTAATACCTTGACTTGATATTTGATACATTGATTTGGTACTACATTGATAAGTTTAGAGCTTAGCACTTCTATATCCTACCCTATGATATCTACTGCCTCACTATGCAGTGTTTTATACCATACTTTTGCATTCTCCAAGGCTCAGTATACTCATTAAAAGGGTTTTTAAAAATGATTAAGAGTGCCAAGCTTTGTCATTCACAGATTACATCACGAGAAAATATATTATACTCTATAAAGCATCTGCAAAACTTTCAAACTGTTTTTGTACACAAAAAGGGCAGAAAGAAATTGTTCTTTTAAGGATGTTGTTTTGTTTTGAATGGTTTTGCAGCCTTGTCATCCTGAATGAAGGCATAACTGATCTCAGACGCCGAGTGTCTCTGAAAAGGTTGCCATAGAAATTGGCTTCCATCAACTCGGATGTGAATGATATGTCAAAATAGTTCAGTTATTATACACAAAGCTAACAATGCCTATAGAAGGTAATAAATGTAAAATTATAAAACATTTTCAATACAATTCCTGTCTAATATGCAACCATGGCAACAGGAAATTCAAATTTCATGATAAGTGCATAGCCCACACGGGTAGCAGAGTGAACAGATAAATGCCCAGCTATAAGTATCATCATTTGTAGCTTTATAGAGTCATAACTGTTTACACACTGATTTATACCGAAAATTGACATTATATGATTTCTCACAGACAGAAAAATTTCTTGTTTGGATGATAGTAATTTTCTTGTCTCCATTTTTGCCATATTGCGATTCGTGCAGCAGACATTCCTATAATACACAAGACATACAAAATCAATGAGATCAGAGACTCCTGCTGTCTATATGTCCAAAGGAGCTTTGGTAAATTGCCATTGTCTCAGGATTGGACAACAGGAAGGCTTATCCAGGGAGAAACCTATCCAGGGAGAGGCTTATCCAGGGAGGGGGTTATCCAGGGATGGGGTTAACCAGGGAGAGGGTTATCCAGGGATGGGGTTATCCAGTGAGAGAGTTATCCAGGAATGGGGTTATCCAGGGATGGGGTTATCCAGGGATGGGGTTGTCCAGTGAGAGAGTTATCCAGGAATAGGGTTATCCAGGGAGAGTGCTATCCAGGAATGGGGTTATCCAGGGATGGGGTTATCCAGGGAGAGGGTTATCCAGTGAGAGAGTTATCCAGAGATGGGGTTATCCAGGGATGGGGTTGTCCAGGGAGATGGTTGTCCAGGGAGAGGGTTATCCAGGGAGAGGGTTATCCAGGGAGAGGGTTATCCAGGGATGGGGTTATCCAGGGATGGGGTTGTCCAGGGAGATGGTTGTCCAGGGAGAGGGTTATCCAGGGAGAGGCTTATCCAGGGAGAGGGTTATCCAGGGAGAGGGTTATCCAGGGATGGGGTTATCCAGGGATGGGGCTGTTATAGGAGGAGGTTTATCCAGGAGGGATGGTGGTAATCGAAACAACTAACAGGGGTGGCTAATATGGAGGTACAACAAAGGGAATAGCTGGTTCAGGATAGTTGCTACAATATATGGGGTGGCAGGTACAGAAGGTATCAGATACATCACATGGGGTATCAGATACATCACATGGGGTATCAGATACATCATAGGGGTATCAAAGACATCATAGGGGTATCAAAGACATCAAAGTGAAATTTTATTTTCTTTTTCAATATTTTAAGACAAATATTCAACTCTCTTCGATGCCACATAGTGTGTGTGTTACCAATTGCAAGGACACATGGGACCTTTGCTTGGGATGGAGAAACAATTCAATCCCATCACCAATCCTCGATATTAGAATTAGCAAGAAAGGCGTGGGTGGGCACATGGGAGATTAAAAATGGAACTGTTGTGAACTGGAGAGAAAAGTTAGACATGATTAATTCAACATAGTCTTATCAGATCTCAATAAGAAACAAGAAAAGAAAAGTGTAAACTGTTGTGTGTATGAGCTGTTATCAGGGACACCGCCCATGCTGACACCATGTGTCATGTATCCTGACACACGACAAACACAAAAACACCAACCATATTATTATCCAGATTTGCAGGAAACACAGATAATAAGAAAATATTAAATTTGGAATTGAATTAGCGATAATTGAAAGCATTTTTCTTATTGCTATATGAGAAATAGAGAATTTATTGATAATGAAAAAAAAGAAAATCATGAATAGAATCCGTGACAACATTATGGATTATTTAAAAAATAAACAGTTAATAAAATCAGCACAAAGTAGGAACATAGAATTTTATCATGTTTGGATGTGCATTTGATAATAATACACATGATACAGGCTATAAAACCATTATTATGCAGAGAGATGTGCCCAAATCTCAAGACAATTCAGTTGCCATATAAATTGAAAATATATTTTCACATTTGGTATCAACAGGGGTCTCTTTGGGTACCATTGGTCTCCTTAGTTACCATTGTTCCATTGTTTGGGTTTATTGGATCCCATATGACATGACTGACCACGATATATAACCATAGCAATAGAAGTGAACGTTATTTAGTTTTAGACAATAGCTAAATGACCTTTTTGCACATCATATAATGGTGTCTGACCTCTCAAATCTCAGCTCAGGCAGGCATCGAATTTAACATAGAAATGAGGTGCTTTGAAGAATTATGGGAGATTTACATCACATATATAAACCTGCTATAGCCTGTAGAATTCTCAATGGTTTGATATGTATCGGGATAGTGGAGAATCAAAACTTCTGGAAATAAAAAAATATATCGAAATATCTAATTATGATTTGAAATATGCAAAAATTAAGGTCAAATGAAATCCAAAGAGTAATATTTGGACTGGTCAATTCATTATTTGTGAAATAGATAAATATGAGATTGATGGTATCAGTGGAAACTGGATATGGTCGGAGGAAGAGATAAGTGGTGGATTTGTTTAGTCTGTTGTGGTTGTACTTTGTCTTCTGTAGCAAGTTATCTGCATCACCACAGCACTCATCATGGGGGAACTTCTAGAGATTGGCTCGTGCTATTTAAAAAAAAAATCTGTTCATAAACATTCATTAACATTGAAACAATGTTATTTAAATATTACCCTGAAATTGAGTATTGTGGTTATGATTTAAAAACCTAAAGGCTGTTATTATGTTATTGAGGTACAATAAAAGCTTTAATTGGGTTTTCTTTTTTCGTTTCAGCTATGTGTCAGGAGAGTTGCAAAAACGGGGGAGTGTGCACAGCACCAAACACATGTCAGTGTCGTAAAGGGTTCATCGGTCACAGCTGTCAAATGGGTGAGCCTTTTTTTTTTTTTTTTTCCATTTTGAAAATTGAATCCACCAGTAACGCTTGCTATTTGGAGTAATAATAGTTTCAACAAGTATCAGAAAGATTTAACAGAAAATAGTATAAACAAAGAAATATATCTTAATTGTTAGTGAAGACTGTCCAAACTTAGTAAATGGCATTCAATTCTGGCATCAAAACATTAAATATCCTTTATATTTTTCCCTGAAAATAGAAGGCATACATTTCCATTGTTGACATTATACAGTTTGGATGAAGGCTATAACATAGCTTTATATGTTTCTCAACGTGCTTTGGCATGAACGATAATTGTGACAAATATAGTGTCGAGTTCCTGTGATATCTACAATTCACTTCCTTTCGTGATCTCCGCAAACTAATTGTGCTAATATTAGGCATGGATTGTATTTTTATTTAAATGCCAGTGCTTAAACTATTAATAATTCTATAGTTCATTCATCAACAATGGTGAGAGGAACTAAATGATTCAAATACTAGTAGCGAAAATGGCTAGATCTGTCTCTCTGGTGTTTATTTATGGTTTGCCTTCTGCATTTGACATTGACGAGATCAGACAAAGTATAGAAAGAACTCATTGAAGAGATCAAAGAAGAGAGAACTCATTGAAGAGATCAAAGCATAGAGAACTCAATGAAGAGATCAAAGTAGAGAGAACTCATCAAAGAGATCAAGGTATAGAGAGAACTCAATGAAGAGATCAAAGTAGAGAGAACTCATCAAAGAGATCAAGGTATAGAGAGAACTCAATGAAGAGATCAAAGTAGAGAGAACTCATCAAAGAGATCAAGGTATAGAGAGAACTCATTGAAGAGATCAAAGTAGTGAGAACTCATCAAAGAGATCAAGGTATAGAGAGAACTCAATAGATCAAGGTAGAGAGAGAACTTAATGAAGAGATCAAAGTATAGAGAGAGCTTATTGAAGAGATCAAAGTATAGAGAGAACTCATTGAAGAGATCAAAGTATAGAGAGAACTCAATGAAGAGATCAAAGTATAGAGATAACTCGTTGAAGAGATCAAAGTAGAGAGAACTCATTGAAGAGATCAAAATATAGAGAGAACTCGTTGAAGAGATCAAAGTAGAGAGGACTCATTGAAGAGATCAAAATATAGAGAGAACTCATTGAAGAGATCAAAATATAGAGAGAACTCAATGAAGAGATCAAAGTATCGAGAGAACTCAATGAAGAGATCAAAATATTGCAAGAAAATCAACCTGACACATCGTGGCCACTGTTTTGATGTTTTGATATAACATGGTTCAGTGATCTCCGGTGTCTATATCATGTGTGACATTTTTTGCAGACCTGGATGAGTGTGACCTTGGCATCGCAGAATGTCATAACAATGCGTACTGCGTCAACCTCCCGGGCACGTACCTGTGTCAGTGTCGGCAGGGATTCTACAGCAGTAAGGACGACAACCAACATGGCGCCCTCTGTAGAGGTAAGCACAAACAACCAGCTCGCTGGGATATATTAGAAAGACTTGAATATTAATATCTGTTGGGATAACATGATTTGTTATCTGTATGGAAATGTTTACATCTTGAAACCAGGTGCCAAATGAAACATGGATTTCCGAAGCATGCCATAATTACCATATTCTGATAAGAAAATATGGTATACTTACTTATCCTAAAATCTTTGGCTAAACTCTATGACTCATGGTTACACTCCCCTGACTCATGGTTACACTCCCCTGACTCATGGTTACACTCCCTTGACTCATGGTTACACTCTCCTGACTCATGGTTACAATCATCTGACTCATGGTTACACTCCCCTGACTCATGGTTACAATCCTCTGACTCATGGTTACTCTCCCCTGACTCATAGTTACAATCCTCTGACTCATGGTTACACTCTCCTGACTCATGGTTACACTCCCCTGACTCATGGTTACTCTCCCCTGACTCATGGTTACAATCATCTGACTCATGGTTACACTCTCCTGACTCATGGTTACACTCCCCTGACTCATGGTTACACTCCCCTGACTCATATTTACAGTTCAATGAAACTAAATTATAGTCCAGTGACTCATGATTACAGTTTAATGAGTCTTTTTTCAATGCAGTGCTTCAATGTTACCAAATAAACAAATCCAATATGTCAGTGTATAAATAGACCAATCACCGCCATTTTGGCGCCAAAGTGCGGTTCAAATATTTATTTAAAGATATAACATTGATAATTTTGGATGTGTCACAAAGAATACAGAACATGTACATCATGTTAATACTGATAAGAGCGCTCTCATTATTATTTTATTCTCTGTAGTTTCTTTCTGCCAGACAAATTTATGAGTTGCAAACCATACTATTTATACTGGAGTGTCAAAAATGCCTGAGCTATGAATGATAAATATCTGGCCACCAGGTGGCAGTTCTTTTAGTATTCATTCACCCACAAGAGGACACCACAAACAAGGGGGTCACTTTTATAAATCTGGAAGAAACATACATACAATTCTATTGATTGCACTTCCATTTGAATTTCTTCAAACAAATTAAAGAAATGAAAAATCATTTCCTTAATACTAAATGTTAAAATATTACTAACAGATGTAATGTATAGCTGCAATATAAAAGATGTTGTAATGCGAAGTGTTTTAAGTTTTGCTTTTATTATAATAGATCTTTTGTCGTGGGTTACAGACATAGATGAGTGTAATGGATGGGGCCAGGGCCATGACTGTCCGGCGGGCACCAGGTGTCGTAACATCCCAGGGGGATTCCAGTGCGTCTGTGAAGACCTGCATTACTGCCAACAGGGTAAAAAACAACTCCTTATCAACTTATTCCAGAGAATTGTCATGTTACTTTGACATATCAAACTGATGAAATAAAAATTATATTTTCTTCTTGTGATATTTTTATTTAAAGTAATCACTAGAAATTTTGATCACCATTTTGTTGGTCAAGCTAGCATGTAATACTGAGGTATATTCTGCAGGTTGTCAGTATGACGGTCAGCTCTACCAGGACGGCAGTACGTGGAAACCGCAGAATGATAAGTGCACGCTGTGCTCATGCCAGGTACGTTACATTCACAACTAGATTACTCATGTCACAACTAGGTTACTCATGTCACAACTAGATTACTCATGTCACAACGAGATTACTCATGTCACAACTAGATTACTCATGTCACAACTAGATTACTCATGTCACAACTAGATTACTCATGTCACAACTAGATTACTCATGTCACAACTAGATTACTCATGTCACAACTAGGTTACTCATGTCACAACTAGGTTACTCATGTCACAACTAGATTGCTCATGTCACAACTAGGTTACTCATGTCACAACTAGGTTATTCATGTCACAACTAGATTGCTCATGTCACAACTAGATTACTCATGTCACAACTAGATTACTCATGTCACAACTAGATTACTCATGTCACAACTAGATTACTCATGTCACAACTAGATTACTCATGTCACAACTAGATTACTCATGTCACAACTAGATTACTCATGTCACAACTAGGTTATTCATGTCACAACTAGATTGCTCATGTCACAACTAGATTACTCATGTCACAACTAGATTACTCATGTCACAACTAGGTTACTCATGTCACAACTAGATTACTCATGTCACAACTAGATTACTCATGTCACAACTAGGTTACTCATGTCACAACTAGATTACTCATGTCACAACTAGGTTATTCATGTCACAACTAGATTGCTCATATCACAACTAGGTTACTCATGTCACAACTAGGTTATTCATGTCACAACTAGATTGCTCATGTCACAACTAGATTACTCATGTCACAACTAGATTACTCATGTCACAACTAGATTACTCATGTCACAACTAGATTACTCATGTCACAACTAGATTACTCATGTCACAACTAGATTACTCATGTCACAACTAGGTTACTCATGTCACAACTAGGTTATTCATGTCACAACTAGATTGCTCATGTCACAACTAGATTACTCATGTCACAACTAGATTACTCATGTCACAACTAGGTTACTCATGTCACAACTAGATTACTCATGTCACAACTAGGTTACTCATGTCACAACTAGATTACTCATGTCACAACTAGATTACTCATGTCACAACTAGGTTACTCATTTCACAACTAGATTACTCATGTCACAACTAGATTACTCATGTCCGTAACATAAATTATTAAAATATTTAATAATCCAGAGGGACATACCGGTATACGGATGTTAATGAGTGGAATAGGTTAAGGCTAATTGTGGCCCGCAGAACATTTATTGTGAAGCATTTTTTTTGTCTCATATGAAAGGAGTTTATGGCAGTAAGATTGAATAAAAAGTTAATAAAAAAAACAATTCAAAAATGTAAATACAAATTCTGTCAATTAAAATTGTAAGCCTTGTAGAATTATGGTTGATATTTGATTGCAGGGTGGCAATGTGATATGTGATGCCAAGAAGTGTGACTGCAGTAAGCGTCAGGCAGACCTGGCCTGCTGCCAGGAGTGTGACATTGCCTCCCATTGCCTCCACCAGGAGCTGCCCATTATATTCTACAGCGGGGAGACGTGGACCTACCAGTGTCAGACGTGCCAGTGCCTGGTAAGTACCCGCGGGACAACCAACGAGACTAGTACAACAGGGCATGATACACATATACATGGCATGATAAACAAAACATGAAATGATAAATAAAACATGAAATGAAAAACAAAACATGACATGATAAACAAAACATGACATGATAAACAAATGCATGAAATAAACAAAACATAAAATGATAAATAAAACATGGCATGATAAGCAAATACAGGAAAGGATATATTAGGTCATACAAGGTGCCATCAAGGTCATGGGTGATGAACTTCCTAAAACAAGTGAGAGAGATAAGAGAGGTCCAATACACCTTATGTAGCATAAAGACACATTTATATAGTCAATTTGCCTCTTAATGTATTTTCAGTGTGAAGTATATATTCTTTTGATTTATTTTACCAGGAGGGAGAGATTGATTGTTGGCAGTTTGATTGTCCGATACTGGATTGTCCATCCATCAAAGTGGACAAAACGGCTGGCGATTGCTGTCCACGATGTGCTGACCTTGACCCCTGCCATGCAAATTACAACCTTGAGGTCACGGCCAGGTCACAGACTTGTTACTACAATGGGCATGTGTATCGGTCAGGGGATCGTTGGCCGCTCACATTTAACGTGTGTACTGTCTGTGAGTGCAAAGTAAGATATCAACATTTCTACAACTGTTACATTAAATACTTACTCTCACCATTCCATATAAACCGTTTTGTGTTGTGAGGGCCCATACAGGAACTGGAATATCGTTAACAACTGTACCTTTTTTGCATACTTCCCAATTCTTAGATTCCCCCAAATTTTTATTTTTTAAAAAGAATTAGCCTTTTTTTGGTATTTTGAGGATTGTTGTTAATTTTTTGGATTTGACCTTTTCAGGCAGGCCATGTTTGTTGCGAGTACAACCAGACTTGTGGGCATACTATGGAGGCAGTCACATCGCTTGACCTCCAGTTGACCTCCAAAAATCGGCAACCAAAGCCCAACCAGCGATACATGGATGACTCTGCAACTGGCGATCAACCCCCGACAGATTCTGGCGTCGGATAGGGGTACGCCCAGGGCTGTCAGTCTAGCATTCATAGCGCAGAGAAGTGGACAAAACTTACAAGCCACCTGGTGGTAAATGCTGTCATCATTATGGCTGTGAGAAATCAGTCATAGATAGACATCTATGGAAGAAAAAAAAACCAAGATCTGTGTTCAAACTCTGCCAGGGCCTTTGTAAATCATACCACAGAAAGGTAGAGCAATAATGCAGCGTTCACCAAATTAGAAATAGTGTTAAAAGATAGACCATCATATTTGCCGGATTCAGATCTGTTTCGGGTTCACGTTGATACTGATCATACCGATGTTCTCTAGTCAAGTTTTCAACATATCATATCAACATATTGTATTCAGACAATTTTGCCAAAGATATAAGCACAAAACAAATTGTCTCATGTACATTATTAGTGTTTTCAGTAATTACTTCACGTTATCCATGTTCCTGTTTCTATACACATTCACAAAGGCCCTGGTGAGAGGATAAAGTGAAATATTGAGTATTAGGTCAAATAAGAAACTTATGTTTCCCTTTTAATGAAATAATCCATGACAACAGTACAAATACAGCACAGAAATAAATGGCAGAGTAGCTTATTTAATGAAAACTGGAGTCAGATTTGGAATAATTTATTTTCATGGTCACTGTAAAATTATGTCATCACCAAATATACAATTAGCTATGTAAGATAATTCAGCTATAGAGTAGATATCATAGAGAACTTTTATCTCTTAATAACCAGTAGTCTAATAGAAACTAATGAAAATAATGATGTAAAAAAATGGAAAAGATTGATCTAAAATATGTCTTTCTTGGAAGTAAAAGGTGCTATAAATTGACTGACTGACCAAGTTGTAAATAAATACAAATTAGAGCCAATAGTTTCAAATTTACTAATCTAAGAACTAAGTAGAAAGTGCTGGTAAATTTTATTATTGAATAATGATCGCTTCTAGTGTACAAAGGGTTAATATCTAGATAAGTCTAATAAGTAAATGCTAGTAATAATATAAGGGAAACATAGACACGTTGGCATGGAGTGTTGCCGTGGGTGACGAGAGGAACACTTATATGTCGAGCTTCCACCTAATTAAGGTATTAACGTTAATAACACAGTTATAAGTACTAACCACTTTTCTGCTGAATGATAATATACTGTCAGCCTTGGGGACTTCGCTTTTGCTTCTAATTCACGGTGAAATAACAGTGATCGTATAATGAGCTGGCCTCTTGACCTTCAAATTTGGAGAGAGAGAAAGAGAGAGAAAAAAATGGATTCCTTGATGACTTTGTCTGTGATAGGTTAGAAATAGTGTTCAAACTTTGTGTCAATCTTATGAAGATATTTAGAATCTGGAAAAACATGGAAGCATGGAGCATGTATTGTTATTTTTTTATGTTTAGGAAAGATATGATCATTGTTTTTTTGCCTGAAATATTTCTGTTTAGCTGCTTCGGTAGCAGTGATAAATCAAAGAGGGAGACCTAGAAAGAGAGAGGATAGGATTATGTGCAAAGGATAACTTATGCCAATATGAACATATCCTTTCTCTGTCCATGTCTTTCTTAGATCAAATAATTCCAGGTGCTGTCACCTAGTGCTGCCCTCTGGTGCCGTCACCTAGTGCTGCTCTCTGGTGCCGTCACCTAGTGCTGCCCTCTTGTGTCGTCACCTAGTGCTGCCCTCTGGTGATGGCTTGTAGTTGACTAATCTCGGTGTAGATCTCAGCCACCCTCAACTTAGCAAAATAGTCGTTCTGAACTTTAATTAAAAATAATTTGTAAATAATATATATAAACACAAGTTTAACAAATACATTTTCATTCAAAACAAATAATCACTTTAATTTCAGTTCAAAATTATTTTGTTTGTGCGCTGCACTTAAATTTATCTATGAATCAAATTGTGAGAATTTAGCAATTTTGCAAGGGCAGGGTGGCCTCTGAGCTTCCTGTTAGGTCAACTACCTGTTAGAATATGGCAGAATCAACAATATTTCAAATAACAAAATTAAAATTTAAAATATTGGATATGAATTTATCAGGTTTCTGGATGGAAATGCAAAGTAGCAATAAAACACAATATGATATATAAGAATTGTTGGTTCTGCCACTATGTGCGTCATAGTGTAGTAAGAAAGTGTATAGATTAGCTTACATTAATTTGTACATAGTTGCAATATATATAGACTGTACATATTTAAGCTAAAACTTTAAGTGTATGAAGCTGAATGTAAGCTAATGTTAGATGTAAAAAAAATAAGAGAAATCATTGTTAAAATAAGACAGATTCCTTATAAATAAATAGCATTGCAGACATTTCCAACTATATATGAAAAATATGTTTCATTTTCATATTAAAAAATATAGAAGAAAAAAGCTATGTTTTTTTTTTGGTGTAGAATCATAGAATATTTTTGTTAATTTTGCATCAGTATTACCATAATTCACCAAATAGCAGGAAAAGAATAACATTTATGGTCCAGTACTTGTATTTATTTGTTTGAGTAGTGAATAAAAGTAAGTTTCATTCTGTACAAGTATTATATTATAGAGCGTTAGTGAGGTCATTTATTGTTACATTATATATTGCTGTAAATGTATTTTACAGCAGAAAGAATATCGCGTGTACAGGTCACAGCTTTTAACTCAACTGTAGGCAATGTAATGTAAAGCTAAATGTTATTTATTATGTAATATTGATAATATTCCCATGTTGAAAGTGTATAATTAATTTATGAAAAGTAATATAGTGTTGACTATGTAATACATATATAAAGTAAAAAGTGCATTTGTAGTTGAGATTGCACATTGCTGTAGGCCCTGTAAAAGTAGTGACGTCAGGGCCAAGGAGATTTCTAGAAAGAGGTCTCCGATGTAAGTAGTACATTTATGGTAAAAGTATCGGTCATTCAAATTGTAATAATCTGTCGCTTGAATTAGTCTTGGAAACTATTTTACAAAGTGTAATTAATTAAATATATATCTCATGATGATTCTTAAAGTGATATGTTTAATTTGATTGACTATTGAGTGATCAAGCCATTACAGGGCAGGAAGTTGGGACAAATACTCTGAGGCAGCCAAGACCATTCTTGTTGCTGATTGGATGACTTATAAGAGATATATAAAACAGGAAGTGCATGTGGTGTATTGAGGTCATTCTGCAGTGCATTTTGGGAAGTTTGTTTATAAATATGCAAATGGAGATGTAAATTGTACATTCTATCTTTGTGTTTGTATATACAGTTGAGCTAGCTATTTTCTTGTTAAGATTCAACTTAATCAACTTATGTACAGTTTTTTTTGTTTTTTTTTTGCATAGATTGATTTAGATTTATAAATGCACTCACATTATGATTGCATTTAAAGTTTTGTTGACTAACATTTGAGTAGGAATTAAGTGTATTACTTTTGACTCGGGTCATACTTTTGACGGAAGGCTAGATTATAGGAAACTAACATGAAATAGAGTGACATGCCAGAACTAATGGGGCATGCCAGAACTAATGGGGCATGTCAGAAATAATGGGGCATGCCAGAAATGATGGGACATGCCAGAAATAATGGGGCATGCTAAAATAGATGGACATGCCAGAAATAATGGGATAGACATCTAGAAAATAATTCTCTACCAACAAAAGAAAGAAAGTTTGTACACCATTTGTTATAAGCCATTTATTTGGTAAAATTGAAACTGAATCCTAGAATTACGTGGAATATTTAATGTTTAGTCCCCATTTGTCTGGGTATTATGTGTACAATGATTAAACTTTCTCTGGCTGTTGTTGATATAAGGATTTATACCCTTATCTATGTGATATGAATTAAAAGATATTTTCATAAAATATTTGCATCTGAGTAAAATAGTGAAAAATGTGCATGAGCCTTATGTTTAAAACTTGCATAACTTAGAATAGGAAATGTTTTATTGTTATTTCCTTTCTACATGAAGACAAATTTGGCATTTGTAAAGATAAAGAATGATAAGAGCAAGAAAAAGTCACGTTTATTGTCTTGATGCACTGGGTGATGAAAGTCTAGAAATTTCAGAGTTATAAAGAAAAGCAGTTTTTTTTTTTTTTAAATATCAACTGATTTATATATTTCCTTCTGGCTCAAAAAATATTTAAGTCTAAAGAAAATGATTAAAGTTAATATAATCAATACCTACCTGCTTGTCAATTGTTTTTTTATTGACTGGATACAGAACACATTTTTTAAAGCCTAAAGCAATTTAGAAATTCACTAGGTACCAAGTCTAAAGTATCGGGACGTGAAGCAAAATGTAACATTATATATGGATGTGAGATTGACCTTCCCTCAGCAGCCATTTTGTCATGTGGTATCTTTTCATTATAAACAGGAGAGATATCTCGTAATGGGCTTCACATTGTTTTGCCCGTAGAAAGACACAGCATTAAGAGATGCATGAGCATCGATGGCAAATTACAATGTGAAAAAAGTGCAATATTACATATATTAATGTAGCAAGTATTATAACTCTCCTTAGTAAATCATTATAATATGATATTGTGAATAATGTAATAATTGTATAAGATTAAGCTAGCAGATAATATTATGTGGTATATTATATGTGAAGATATGTCTATGAATAAAACCAAAGTTACAGTAAGAGGACTATGCTTTTGGGTGTCTTTATATTTATATCAGGTTCAAGAAAGGTCGATATATCATTCTTCCACTGTATGTCTCTTGTCCAAGTTTATCACTTCCTTTCACTGCACCACCATTGCTTCCCCTTTATAGTTAATTCCTATCAAAGCATGTATGTTCTGAGGGTTCCTACATGTAAGTCTGATGGTTCCTACGTGTAAGGCTGAGGGTTCCTACATGTAAGTCTGAGGGTTCGTGCATGTAAGTCTGAGGGTTCCTACGTGTAAGTCTGAGCATCCCTACATGTAAGGCTGAGGGTTCCTACATGTAAGTCTGAGGGTTCCTACGTGTAAGTCTGAGGGTCCCTACTTGTATGTCTGAGGGTCCCTACATGTAAGTCTGAGGGTCCCTACATGTAAGGCTGAGGGTCCCTACTTGTATGTCTGAGGGTCCCTACATGTAAGTCTGAGGGTTCCTTCATGCAAGTCTGGGGGTTCCTACATGTAAGTCTGAGGGTCCCTGCATGTAAGGCTGAGGGTTCCTACATGTAAGTCTGAGGGTCCCTGCATGTAAGTCTGAGGGTTCCTGCATGTAAGTCTGAGGGTTCCTACATGTAAGGCTGAGGGTTCCTACATGTAAGTCTGAGGGTTCCTACATGTAAGGCTGAGGGTTCCTACATGTAAGGCTGAGGGTTCCTACAATGTAAGTCTGAGGGTTCCTACATGTAAGTCTGAGGGTTCCTATATGTAAGTCTGGGGGTTCCTACATGTAAGGCTGAGGGTTCCTACATGTAAGGCTGAGGGTTCCTACATGTAAGGCTGAGGGTTTCTACATGTAAGTCTGAAGGTCTCTGATGATTCCTACATGTAAGTCTGATGGTTCCTACATGTAAGGCTGAGGGTCCCTACATGTAAGTCTGAGGGTTCCTACATGTAAGTCTGAGGGTTCCTACATGTAAGTCTGGGGGTTCCTACATGTAAGTCTGAAGGTCTCTGATGGTTCCTACATGTAAGTCTGATGGTTCCTACATGTAAGTCTGATGGTTCCTACATGTAAGTCTGATGGTTCCTACATGTGAGTCTGAGGGTTCAGTCAAATGTTAGTTTGAGGGTCCATACATTTTGGGATTTCCATGTTAGTGGTTATATAGCATTTAAAGAGATTGGTACCAGTAGTACACAAACAACTAATATTGTAGAGATTTAACACCTAAGAAGTTAGTATGAACACAAAATACAGAGTAGCACACTAAAGGATAAGCTTTCTATGCTGATTGGAATTTCTCTCCTCACATGACATGTATTTCCTTCATGAAATAGGTCTGACTTGAGAAATGCCTGGAAATAAAATCTTTATGAAATGCATTTATACATATTGTTTTAAGACTTTGTTGGAGCCAAGCAATCAAGGCAGTTAAAATCTGAGATTGAAAATTGCCTCATAAATCTTATGGCTTAACGCATAATGTATCCTCCCCAGATGGCAGCACTATACAACATCATATTTTATGGAACGAATTATTGAGATTCTGTACCTGTTATCTGATCAGCATATTTGCCATTCAGGATCCAAATTAGAAATGATCCAAGTTCAATAATTCATGCATGGTGTACGGGAGGTCATGGTCACACCTTGACGACCATTGTTGCCTTCTATGTCATGTGACTACAGTGAGACAGTCACTGATGCTTGCAAAAAAACATTTAAAGTTTTGTATATCATAGTACGAGTAGTGACATCACCATATCAGGTCACAATAGGTGATTTTTTGGCTGTGAAACTCCAGGTATGTTTGTCACAGTTGAATGTAGTAAATCGGATTATGGCCTTGGAGCAAGGCAGAGTGCTTGGGGTAATGAGACTAGTAAAATATATTATTTGCTCCACATTGCCAGTTTTCTCCCTGCCTGCTGATAACCTGCACTTCTTTCTACATCACAATCATTGTATTGTTCTTCCTCTGATTTGTCCACTACCATCCCCCAAAATAATATTATTATTTATACTACATGGCCATAACCAGTTGTATTTTATAATGTCAGTGTTACATTGCCATAACCAGTTGTATAATGTCAGTGCTACATGGCCATAACCAGTCGTATAATGTCAGTGCTACATTACCATAACCAGTCGTATAATGTCAGTGCTACATTACCATAACCAGTCGTATAATGTCAGTGCTACATTACCATAACCAGTCGTATAATGTCAGTGCTACATTACCATAACCAGTTGTATAATGTCAGTGCTACATTACCATAACCAGTCGTATAATGTCAGTGCTACATTACCATAACCAGTCGTATAATGTCAGTGCTACATTACCATAACCAGTCGTATAATGTCAGTGCTACATTACCATAACCAGTCGTATAATGTCAGTGCTACACTACCATAACCAGTCGTATAATGTCAGTGCTACATTACCATAACCAGTCGTATAATGTCAGTGTTACATTGCCATAACCAGTCGTATAATGTCAGTGCTACATGGCCATAACCAGTCGTATAATGTCAGTGCTACATTACCATAACCAGTTGTATAATGTCAGTGCTACATTACCATAACCAGTCGTATAATGTCAGTGCTACATTAACATAACCAGTCGTATGTCAGTGCTACATTACCATAACCAGTCATATAATGTCAGTGCTACATTACCATAACCAGTCGTACAATGTCAGTGGTACATTGCCATAACCAGTCGTATAATGTCAGTGCTACATTACCATGACCAGTCGTATAATGTCAGTGCTACATTACCATAACCAGTCATATCATGTCAGTGCTACATTACCATAACCAGTCGTATAATGTCAGTGTTACATTGCCATAACCAGTCGTATAACGTCTACCGTAACCAGTCGTATAATGTCAGTGCTACATTACTGTAACCAGTCGTATAACGTCAGTGCTACATGGCCATAACCAGTTGTATTTTATAATGTCAGTGTTACATTGCCATAACCAGTTGTATAATGTCAGTGCTACATGGCCATAACCAGTCGTATAATGTCAGTGCTACATTACCATAACCAGTCATATAACGTCTACCGTAACCAGTCGTATAACGTCAGTGCTACATTACTGTAACCAGTCGTATAACGTCAGTGCTACCAGTCGTATAACGTCAGTGCTACCAGTCGTATAATGTCAGTGCTACTAGTCGTATGTCAGTGCTACATTACCATAACCAGTCATATAATGTCAGTGCTACATTACCGTAACCAGTCGTATAATGTCAGTGCTACATTACCGTAACCAGTCGTATAATGTCAGTGCTACATTACCACAACCAGTTGTACAATGTCAGTGGTACATTACCATAACCAGTCGTATAATGTCAGTGCTACATTACCATAACCAGTCGTATAATGTCAGTGCTACATTACCATAACCAGTCGTATAATGTCAGTGCTACATTACCATAACCAGTTGTATAATGTCAGTGCTACATTACCATAACCAGTCATATAATGTCAGTGCTACATTACCATAACCAGTCGTATGTCAGTGCTACATTACCATAACCAGTTGTATAATGTCAGTGCTACATTACCATAACCAGTCATATAATGTCAGTGATACATTACCATAACCAGTCGTATGTCAGTGCTACATTACCATAACCAGTCATATGTCAGTGCTACATTACCATAACCAGTCGTACAATGTCAGTGCTACATTACCATAACCAGTTGTATAATGTCAGTGATACATTACCATAACCAGTCGTATGTCAGTGCTACATTACCATAACCAGTCATATGTCAGTGCTACATTACCATAACCAGTCGTACAATGTCAGTGCTACATTACCATAACCAGTTGTATAATGTCAGTGATACATTACCATAACCAGTCGTATGTCAGTGCTACATTACCATAACCAGTCATATGTCAGTGCTACATTACCATAACCAGTCGTATAATGCCAGTGCTACATTACCATAACCAGTCGTATAATGTCTGATACATTACCATAACCAGTCGTATAATGTCTGATACATTACCATAACCAGTCGTATAATGTCTGATACATTACCATAACCAGTCGTACCATAACCAGCCATATAGTGTGAATGTTCAACCAAGCCCTATATAGTCACTACTTAGAACACAAATATTGCCAATACATATATATAAGCACACCGCCTGTCCCGCATTGTAAATTTATCTTCCTTAATTAACTGAAATAGGATTTTAAAAAAAAAGAAAAACAGATCGGATGATGAGGAAAATGAGTAGCTCTTTTCAGGGTTTTATGTACCATCTTTGAGAGTGCATCAGAGAGAAAAAATCGATATCTATTTGGCACCAATTCAGGTCAGTGCATGTCAGACTGGCGGTGGTAGTGTAATTTGTTGATGGGGTCAGTGGCTTGCTCCCTAGGAACCAGCCTATGGTTAACCGCTATTGTAACAAGCTGAATGGAAAAACTGTACATATGCATTGGTGAGCATTCATAGACTTTACAGCAGATATAAATTATTCATGAGAAGCTCCTGAGATTCCTAATTAGATAAAGGACAACATAACTTTAAAAAAAGGTATTTGATGTAGAAGAAGCGTAAAATATCTTATACTCTCCAAGCAGTTCCACACAAATCAAGCACCCCGAGACTAACATTTGTTTCTCATTTTTATGTTTAGATAATTTACACATTTTACAATGAACTAATTTGGAGTGAGATGAGGTTAGGTGGGGAAAGGAATTATTTCTGGTTGTGGCAATGGAATTATAATTTGACAGGCAGGAATGTTTTAGGGTGTCAATATCTAACCAATCTTAAACTAGATATTTTATCATTCAGCTGCCGATCAGAATCGAGAAAAATTGTTTGTGTGGCCCAAGTATCTTCAAAGGTTGATTATGTTAAGGATAAGGATGAAGGATTTATCTTTGATCAGTTGTACCTGACTGAGCAGTAAATGGTCTAATATAACCACATAATATAATACTGAACTGTATTCCTATTACTGGGGAAAGATGAGGTTTACAATCTCCCCCCTTTGTTTTTATGGACACTCCTTATAACTTATTGTAACCAGGTCTCCAAATCATCAAAAATAATACCATTGTCTCATATTACACTGCCGTTGTCTGGGCTTCTGGAATTGGTCAGTTAGCCAAACGTGTCTATGAGAGTTATCGTAATATTTATAAGATAAATTATAGTCCAATGCAGATTTTATTTATATAAAATATTTGGAATTTATTGTATAATTTATATAAGGATTACAGATGATTACATCTACATGTTATCATGAAATACTATTTGGTGACATGATAATATTTACTTTGCTTCATTGATGTAAATAACATGTATATATAATAAAGTGCATCACAAACATCACTTAAATCCAGTTTCTCCTATATATGGTTTAGGACTAGAGTACGTTTCATACATCATGCATGGAAAGCCTTTTTCTCAGCAGTCTTATATGAAATTAACTCCTGATGTTTGTTTCAATGTATACAAGCGTGAGCTTATTAAATCTCATTAACACAATATATATTATGCAGGCACTGACTAAAATCATTGTTTCTTAGAAAAGTAAGAAAAATACAAGAGTATTTGAAAAGAATATGAAAAGATTTCATACAACAAAATCAATACTCTTTACATTACATCTTAACATTCAGGCAATTTAACATTAAGCGATGTACATGGTTTTTAATCAACAGAAATGGTTAAAATACTACTTTTATTACACAGCCTGGCAGCAAATACTAAAAGTTAACAATTAATTATCACAAAGACGCTTACAAAGTCACAATATGATTCAATAGATTTCAACATGTATCACAGTCTTGACTTTATTTACAGAACCAGGAAGTTGATGTACAATTCACATCTCATCGGTTGTATAAAATATATAATTAATTTCACAACTGTTTTATGAAGTTTGCATAATCTTATCATTTCCATTCAACTTTTAATACTGAATTGCACCTACCTAAGACCTTAATTTTTTTCAAATAAATCAAACAAAAATAATTTAACATTGTTGTTATCCTTTCTCTCAACATATGTTTCTTAACATATACATATAAATCATATAAAAATCAACTCATACGATTTGATGAAATCATATAAACACAATTCCAGAAATTTAATTGGAATTATATGTTTTAGTTACATTTAGCACTTAAGGTAATCTATATATATTTTGATTTATTCAACAACATCGACTATTAGTGGAGCGAGGTATTGACTATGACGTATTCCAAATGAAAACTCTGGTAATGTGAACTTGTTGACCCATACCTGCAAAATAGCATTACACAATGTTAAAATTTGTTTGTCAAATAAAAAGAGAAAAGAAACATCAGGGGCAAATAGGAATTGGGATTTTTAAGATTACGCACAGTCCTGATGAAACCTTACTGAAGTAAATGGTGTATTGATGTAATCTTACTTAAGTAATTGGTGTATTGAAGAAACCTGACTTAAAACCTTACTTATTTGGTGTACTCTTGAAGTCTTACTAATCTCCTTCCATTTAATTTTCTCTAATCTTTTCTCTCACCAGAAATTACGTACTTCTGATATTAAGAAAGGTATTTCTAAAGATGTTTATCAAAACTGGTTTTTCTATCAAATAATGGATGGTCAAGACATGTGCTATCCATTACATACACATATTAACCTAAATTAGTCAACTTATCAGAAAAAAAACAAAAAGAAAAAAAGCCTACAATATTTTTCTTGTTAACAATTAACATATATTCTAGTTCTCAACCAAATTATTTTTTTCCAAACAAAACTGTTCCTTACCAAATGAATGTTCAGTTAAGAAAAGGAAAATATACAGTAACTGCAATCAGGTGATATGATATAAGTAAAGTATTTGTTTAATTTTGCATGATGTGATGATGAGGCCAAAATAATACATACTTGTTTCCAATTTGAAACCAATCTTGTACCATTACTCTATAATTTACATCATTTATTTAAAAAGAAAATGTGAACCAAAAAAGTAAATATTCTTGATTATTCCTTGTAGGAATTTTGGTAATGATTTTCATTTATCCAATCAAAATTTGAGTGATATTTGTATATTTTGTAATAGTTTAGTTCTTAATCAGAAACAAGCCTGTATATTTGGTGGTGCTGATGAGCAGTGATGAAAGTCAGCATTCAGGAAAAAACCTGAAGCCCTTAAAAATTAACACGAAGATACCCCTACCCCGTTTCAGAAATGTCATTTTTGGATGTTTCAGACCATGAGTTCAGACCATTTTGAATTTCACATTTGAAGAAAAAAACCCTGAATTCAGGTAATTTCCTGAAGACTTTCATCACTGGATGAGGGATGATACATACGGTGAGATAGTGAGTGATATGTGAGTTACTCCGGGGTGAGTTACTCCAGAGCCTCCACTATGAGAGGAGCCGTGTACTGAGAGTGACGAATGCCGAAGCTGAACGCTGGAGACACCGACTTGTGAATAGTCACCTACACACAAACACCACACAAAATCAACATAGCTTAATTAATAGTAGAACAGGTCACAGCACTGACACCCCATATATTACAGAAGAAGACAAAAAAATGTGAAATATTGGTTTTGCTAAACTGCTCATTTTAAACTCATAATTTGTATAGTTTGTACATAACTTACCAATTTATATAAAGTGAGTCAGAAAGCAAATCTTTTTAGTCTATTGCTACACTTTCACTTATAGCAGGCATAATAATTGTCCATATATTTTTGTCTTCTTCTGTAATATATCATTACTGGTCAAGAGGTGATAAATCAAACTATAAGCAATCTATAAGCAGTCTACAAGCAGGTTACCAGCAGTCTACAAGCAGGTTACCAGCAGTCTACAAGCAGGTTACCAGCAGTCTACAAGCAGGTTACCAGCAGTCTACCAGAGGTCTACAAACATTCTACAAGCAGGCTACCAGCAGTCTACAAACAGTCTATCATTTGGCAATCAGGATTCTTGCTTGTTTTACTCTTATCAAATTAGCAAAAAAGATGACACAAATTAAACAAAATATAAAAAAAAAAAATAATCAGCTTAATTTTTTTTAAATAAAAAAAAAACGAATTAAACAAAGAAAAAAAAAACAGTTTGGTAAAATAGCTTTGTATAAACTGCAAATAGATTGTTCATGCAGAAGAAACTGCAGTCATCCAGCTCAGTATCGGGACAAAGAATAAAATATGTATAAACAAAAAAATATATCACACAAAATGCAATCCAAATAGCTTGGTAGGTACTTATAGTCTAAATACGAAAGAATAAATGATCATAATTAATATGATATGAATTAATGAAATTATTGACTAAAACATAGGCTGGGGACAGATATATAGGCGAGATAAGACATATATATATATGCGCGATATGACAGATATATAGGTGAGATACGACATATATAGGCCAGATATGACAGATATATAGGTGAGATACGACAGATATATAGGTGAGATATGACAGATATATAGGTGAGATATGACAGAGATATAGGTGAGATACGACAGATATATAGGTGAGATATGACAGATATAGGTCAGGTAAGACAGATATATAGGCGAGATATGACAGAGCTATAGATATGATGATGTAGCCTACCTTTTCTGGAGAGTGAGCACCAGGCCCTGGTTTCTGTGTGGAATCTCCAGGCAGGACATTACGACTTGTCATACTATACTGTGGAGCCTTCTTCTGGAAGATCCCTGGATCAGTTGTGTTGTATGCTCCCGGACCTGGTGTCTGTCAAAGTCACGTAAAAGAAAAATGGTGGATTCAAACGGATGTCTAATTTATTTCTAAATTACAGAAAGACAAAAATGTCCCACCAAAACAAAGGTCATTTGATATTTCTTTTGGTGTTTTTTTTTTCTTCTTGAAGTGTCCAAATCAACAAGTGGAATACAAAGAGGAAGAAATCATCTCAAATTTCTATATTTATGTAAAAAGAACAACTGAATCTTTGGTATTATTTGACACATGATAGCAGGGGTTTGCCCACCTTCTGGAGGTCTTCATGGAAGCTTCCGGTCTTGCTCCGCCCAGTCAGGGAGTAACACGGAGCCTGACGCTTCCCACTGATGTTGGTCTTTCCCAATAAACCAGGTAAGGTGTAGCTGTTAGCCGCTAAAAAAATACAGTGTTTATGTTGAATTTTCATTAATTTTCATCACATGATGCTTAATTCCTATTCACATATAAACTAGATTGCCGGTTTGAGTCCCGGCCAGTTATTATCAAGAATCTGGACATCTGGAACCAACGTTTTATAAATGTCACCTTTTTGTATGATCATTCACAATTTTGGCTCTGATGTTTGAAATCATTTCATATGCAATTTGCTCTGTTTTAAATAAAGTAAACTTACCCGGGGAATTATCTGAGCGTCTGTGTTTGTGGCGGACACCAAAGCTGTAACAGGCGGCCATGTTGCGAGATGAGGGTCCAGCGCCCTCTGGAGAGTATGCACCAGGTCCAGGAGTCTTGAAGGAAGTGGTGTCCTTCTGTCTGCTGTAGAGGGAGTAGTGGGGAGTTCCGTCGTGGCCGTCGCGGTAGATCTTGGGGTTAGGGTAGTAGCATGGCCCGGGGCTGCAGTCCTCTTTCCACTTGCCGTGACGCGTGCCGAAAGGGTAGCTGGGGCCCTTGGCGTGGATGCTGCGGGGGTCGTGGGTTTGTTGTCCGACGAGACCAGGTAGGGCATAACAGGGACCTGGGCTGCTGTACATGGCGGCGATAGGGCCGCGGGGCTTTGTATACTGGTACACCATCTTTGTATCTTTTCTAGTGGTCCCTTAAAAAGCTGCAAGTTGAAAGAAATAGCCCACACTTAATTTTATACTTATATCTACTGATATTTATTAGTATTACAAATATATTTAATATACAAATACATAATTAAAATATGTTCCCTAATTACTAATTAAATATAATTACAATGGCTAATTAAATAAAATTAATATACTAATATATAATTAAAATATGTTCCCTCATGTATACACTATGCAGCTACCAACAGCTGACCTCTCTTTAAGGCTATGCTGCACGTTTTTTTCATATTGGAAAACAATTAAAAAATAAGATAGATAGTGATGGTGTTGTTTGCAATGAATTATCAACAACAAAAGTATTACTAATTAACTTTGCATTCAAAGCTTAACAGATTAACTGCATGATAATATTGTAAGTTCACGTCAGGGTAAACTTGTTACTCAAGTGAATTTTGAAGCATGAAATGTGCAAACACTGCAACTTTCTGCTATATATATGTATTCTCATATCCCCAAGGCTCTACCCTATTATCACACCTGCAATGGCCAATCAATTATACTAAGTGTACTGATTGTACCCCCATTTACAGAGCAAATGCTGGCCAGTTTAAAGACCTTGGAGAATGTGGATCAAGTAGACTCCTGATTGTGTGCAAACAAGATCCGAATAAAGCCCGGGAGGGAGCCGGAGCAACAGGCAGCTAGATTGTAACCAGCTTGTGTCAATATGTGATCAATATCAATTTGTGCTCTGCTCACAGCAGCCAAGTTATCGGTCCATGATTAAGATCATGCTAATCTTGCTCCAAAAAACTCTGAAACTTTATCCACACACTTGTAATTGTAACCCTTGTCCAGTAGTTTCATAGAGCTTGTAAATAAACATGATGGTATGATTCCCAATTTTCCTTCCTAAATTGTAATGTCTCATATCAAAAATGCATTTCTGGAATGTGGTATTAGAAATAGTGTTAGTCAGAGGTGGGGTGCATGGTGACCTGTCAAAATA
This sequence comes from Amphiduros pacificus, assembly GCA_949316495.1. NCBI lineage: Eukaryota > Metazoa > Annelida > Polychaeta > Phyllodocida > Hesionidae > Amphiduros > Amphiduros pacificus. The sequence goes on along the minus strand of OX439007.1, from coordinate 10,444,187 downwards.
CTCCCTTACATGAAGCAGATTATAATTAAATATATCTCAGATTCAAAGATTTATTCAGATCTTTTGAATATCCAACAATTCTCACCAAAAACAGGTGGAGATCTTGGGAAGATGATAAAAGGCAAAAATCATAATTTTACTTAAGGAAATAGTACAATGTTCATGTAACAATACCTTGTACATCATAAGTTGCATTATGGCTTTGCTTGGATGTATGGGGCATTTAGATTTAAGTGCAATATCATTTCCACATTGCAGTCATAATCTATGCAGAAAATCACCCTTGCCACAATACTATTCAGAAACAAAATCAGAACATGATCCAGATTTCAATCCAATTTTCAGAAACATGATAATTTTCGGGTTGTTGGCATTTAAAATCTGATCTGAATATTCCATGCAATTCTCTACATAACACCTTTACAGACATTTTTTTAAAAATAAAGTCCAATCTGGGTGAGTATCCGAGCAGTTTTTATAAACCGTTTTTTTCTTGATTCATAATCTCCATTAAATGTTGAATGTGGGATAAGATTTATGGTCCAGACCCAGACAGCTAATTATAATCAGATAATTTTATCATCATTATTGATCATCACTCTGTGCACACTATGATCTGTCTAATGTATACCGAGCTGATTCAATGATTACTTCTATTGTTATACACTGTATTATCAATGTCATGTTTACACTACTCTGTTCTTATTTCTATTATCATTGTGTCCATGTGAAATATATATGTGATGTGTGATCTGCCGATGAACATACTTTTACAGATATGAGCCTATCCCTGCTCTCTGTGTGTCTGTTATCTTGAATAAACTGTAAACCTTCCCCCACTGATACAAATATTATAATACCACTTGACAAGAGATCCAATTTGTTTCACAAATCCCAGTAAGCTAATCCTTTTGCCCTTTAAGTTAATCCACGGGGATTCACAAGTGAGATATGCTTTGATAAAATCATCCCACTCTATTCATAAGACTTGAAACAGAGAAATGGCAGCCTACCTGTGATGAATCTGATCAATTGATGCTGCAATCCAATCCAGTGATAAATCTATGGCAAGTAACAAGTTATTCAAGTAACAGTAATGTTGACTGGCAACGGTAAACAGTGCAAGATGCCAGACATGCGTATTGTAACCCGTTATCAAAGACGTCCTGAGGTGCTTCAGCCCTCCTGGTCAGGGAGTGGGCAGTGCACTCATTACGCCAACCGTGTGTTCACCAACATATAATAAAACTTTGTGAACAAAAGTATCATTGGTGACAGTGTGTACAGACCACTTGAGGTTGATATCTAAATCCCTGAGCAATTCTACAGCTACTGTGTAAGTAAACTTACAATCTCTAATGGGTCCTTTCTCGGTCAATGTGGACTGTTCTCAAAATATTGATTGCTTTCATTGTATAATATGTTTAGGGGTGTAAAGAAATGAACCTTCATGGTCTAATCAATAGTTTTGTTGTAAATGAAAGCAAGCTGTGTTATCATATCAACACTGATTAATATGTTTCATATTAGCACAGTGGTTGATAATGATTGATAAGTTTAAAAACACATAATATACAAAGAGGTTATTGTCCCCTATCTAACTCATTTCTTAGGAAATTGTTGTCATAAGTTGAAATTTATAACATCTCTGAATTATAGATTATATTTTCTGAATACCAGATTCTAATTTCAAGTGGTAAAAATTTACATTTCACAATATTTGGTTAAACACCTACTATTTCTTCCTGTTTAAGTTTGCCAGTATAATTATAAGGCCTATGTGTACACATAATATGTACTTTGCCTTAATTTAGGCTCAAAATTAAAGCATTTGTCAAAATTTTGTTATCTATTATTTGTCAAAACGTCTATTATCTGCTATTCAAATTTTGTTTATTTATTTTTGACAATCTTTATAAATGACCTTTATATTGTATACCGGAATGGCTAATTGGATTAACAAATGACCAAATTACGATATAATTGGGTGTATAAACTATGAAGAGTTATTGTAGAATGCAGCTGAATACTTGAATACAATGTTAAAGTTAACATTAAAGCTAAAGAGATGCGTTGTTGACATCGTCACAAAGTCATATTCATAATGACGTCACTTAGGAAAGTGACTAAATTTATGATTGGGACAAAATCACGCTGAGAATATGAAGAAAGTTTTAACATGTTCTCTCTACGGAAAATACATTTTAACGTCATATTTGCGTGGACAGTTTCCGCATGGACATGCTTGCATGATAACAATCACTGGTATCCAAACATCATCACTGAACATAAGATAAAGTTTGGGACATCGCCCTTATAATCAAGAAAAAAAATTTTCAAACTTTTTTTGACTTTCCAATCACTGACGATGAAATCTTACTTCCTCGTTTGATCCTGATTAATGTTGCCCTGTAGCCCCAGATCATATAAATATCTTGACATCTTGCCTTTCACATTCTCATAAAGAAGATTTTATGCTTGACTCACCTTCAAGGCCTTGTGTTTACAGTTTGGGATTTACTGCAGCAAAGTTCTGTACATGACCCAAATTATCGAGTTCCCGCTTAGTTTCTCTGGCTTGGTATGCCTGGCAACACCCACGTGACCGCCACTCGTGTCGCGCTTTTTGATTGGCCGATTTCGCTCTACATTCATTAGGGAGCGGCTTGTGTTTTAAATCCGAAAAAAATCTTTTCATTTCCAAGTTCCCTTGCAAAAAAAACCCACATCAAACATGACGAACAAGGTACACATAATAATTATTTTATATTTCGTATAATCGACGAATTTGTTGACACAGTACTATTAAATGAAAGCTGATTATGAAACCAATGGGACCAAATACGTATATTGACCGAAGAAGATGGGGACCACTCCGTTTTCCAATTCAATTTATAAATTTAATTTGCCTGCTGACGACAAATTGTCTTGTCATTCAAGATGAATATTTTTCCAATGCTTTCAATAACATGCTAGCGTAGTAAACTTACTCCAAGTTTAATATCCATGACTTGTAGAGTCGACAAACAAGAATATATAATTTTAAACGTCTTGTCATATAATTCAGTTTTGAAATCCCTTCTTCCTTTGTAAAAATGACTTTCACTTATTTTTTGTGATCATGTCCAATCAAAGAAATGCCACATTGTGATTAATGCTGAACAGTTCAGGGCATTCTACATAGCTTATGTGTAGACACACGAAACAAGCAAGCCAAAGAGGTAAATATGTGTGATGAATATATAAAAGTTTTGTTTAATTAGATACAATGAGACATGTGCAATGATAAAATTGGTACATTCTAGTATCTGTGTGGAAATTCTGACACAATTTACATTACATTAAACATGGGGAATACAAAATATTTAATCAGAGGATGTGTGACAAAGAAATTTCTGACATATCAATCATAACTGAATTATTTTTTTCCAACACAATCTTCAATATTTATCAGTAAGATCTTCTTTTCTTTCATATTTTTTCATCAGGAACAGCATTGCTAATTCGTACCTGGTTGTATTTTTTCTTTAATAAAAAACCCAGTTTATCCTAGGGACTAAAATACTTTATTTTCTTTTTTATATATAACAAGAAACATTTACATTTTACATACTAGATATCACAGAGAATTTTTTCAAGTCATTTCAGTCAAGAGTCCTATACAATGCTAATTTATGTCTTCAAAATAACTTGCAAAATTCTTTCACAAGTTTTCTATGCCATTTTAACACATATACGTGTGAAGAGATTTTGCAAGTAGCTGTAGGAACATTCCATTTGACAATAACCTATATCTAAATGTGATATTTTACAGAGAGACTTTTCTCAAAGTCAAGGTGAATTATCAGACTGGTAAGAAAGTTGAAGCACAAATCTACATCCATAAAATATTATTTCTAACTTTTCTGGATGTCTCCAGTTTATGTTTAACTATAATTATGAGCAAAAGCTGATTTTGATATTTCCTCGAGGTAATTTCCACATATCACAGAAAGATGAAACGATCACAATGAAAACTAAAATATGCAAAACAAATTGACACACTGAGAAGGAGGTGACAGTTCTATGAGAATTTATGTACTTATTGCTCTGCAATGAAATGAAGCATGATGATAATGAAATATATCTTATGATGTTATGACACGACCATTTTATGACCCTTAAATGAGTATAACAACCTTGACCATTCATTACAAATACACTGTAACAGTAATATTACAATATCCAATATAAAATCTATAATTTGTATGAATTTAAACAAATACATTGATCAATCATATTCTAATTTGCATTTTCGCAGTTATTTTAAAGGATTTGTGTGCACATATACTCTCCGACACAAAAAAGAGATTTATTCTCAAATCATGATAGAATTTCAATAAAACACATTTTAACATATGTAATTAGTATAATTCTTTTTTACATTAAAAAGGATTACAAATATATTATATCTTGTCTCATATACACTTTTTATCATCCTTAAAATCCTATATAAAGTTGGAGAGTGATATAACAAAACGTACAAGGTATCGTTGTATAATGTATCACAATGAGAGTTTGAATAGAACTCAAAGATCCAAATAAGAATAGCGATATCCTTGGAAAAATCATGAGCCAATTTGTGACTGTATTATGAGTGATATATTATTCACTGAGGAGTCATGATTCGGGTAGAATATTTGAGGATATCCCACAGTATTAGGCCAGGTGTTGTCATCTTTATACCCTACTTCGTTGTGACATATTTGCTATCAGTTGTGTGTGAAAAAAACCACACTGGGATCAGAAATTCCTCCATTTCTAAAAAGATATAAATAAATCATTTTAGATAATAATTTGCATTGATTATTAAATAAATAGGACGCATTATTTTATGATTTAAAAATACTTTATATCATTTTAGCATTCAAAAATAGATTGAGAGAAGTTATTTATAAGAAATCTTTTTTTGTGCCTATTGTAAAAGCAACTAGTCTAAGTAGTCAAAACACTCACCATATAAAGAGATGATACGATACAAATAGCTGGATAATCCTTTAATCCACAGGATCGACCACCAGAGGGCAGGTGTACTGTGAGTGTCGGATACCAAAACTGAACTTAGGAGCCTGCTTCTTTGTCATGTAAACCTGCAATCACATATCACACATGCATTAATCACTTGTTTAAAAAAAGAAGAAAAAATCGTCTCAGCAAGAAATTGGATGATAAATAAATGAGAATGGGAGACATTGCTTTAAGAGTTTAAGAGTTAGCTGAATAATGGAACAGGACCATGGTTTATGATATGTCTTTAATGAATTGATAAACGTTAAGAAAACCTTTTTTCTGAATTTATTTAAAAAAAATATATATATGTGTAAAAAAAATTAAATACCATTTACAAAATTGTTATGTGGAAACATTATGCTCTATTACACGATATCAGTAATATTTAATGTCTGTTAGAGATAAGAATTCTGTGTAAATGGGCTGTAAATTTTAAATAAAAGTCTTATATTCATGAAATTATGACGGGTTTGAGCAATCTGTTTTGTATATATTTAATATCTATCTAAAGTCAGGTGCTTCACACAAAATAAATCATTATTATGCATCAAGCATGCAGGTTTGTGACATGTGACCTGGCGGGGAAATGATGGAAACCTTGGGAACCAGGGTGACAGCTGATATGAGATTACTGTCGCCATCAGAGCTAGGGCGACACCTGGTGTGAGATTACTGTGTCTCCATCAAAGCTAGGGTGACACCTGGTGTGAGGTTACTGTGTCTCCAAAAGAGCTAGGGTGACACCTGGGATTTTTTGTGAAAGACACTAATCGGTGTTTATATCGCACATCTTTTAATAAATAAGCGTGAATGATGCGCCATTTGATAATAAAGTGATAAATGAATAAAGGGGAATGATAAATACAAAATGAAATTCTATCGCCAGATGGCACTAAAGTCTCGGGAGTTCAAGGCAATCAGTTTTTCCGGCCGTGAAATGTATCATATATCTAAACACATTACCGTCTTTTGTGGAAAACATAAGAACAAAATTACAAATTTAGAATTGTAGGATTAAACATCCATTTTATAGAATTTACTGTTAGACTCTCTCAATGAAATCTTTAAAATACCAGTAATATACAACCTGTCTAACAATCCTTTAATCCAGCCCAGTGGGATAAACATACACATCCATTAATATGACCCTCCCAGTATCCCTGCTGACTTCAAATATAGCGCAGATCATTTTATGCACCTATGCTCTCCCTCAGATGCATCTAAGTTTTGCAATACTTAAAGGAGGCAAAAAATGTTGCGTGTTGCAGTAATAAAGGCGACGTACCCGCTCAGGTGAGTGTTGGCCGGGGCCGGGCTTCTGGGTGGTGTCCCCGGGCATGCCGTTACGCCCCGTCATGCTGTACATGGGCTGTTTGTTTTTGTGGATATCTGGATGTGTCACGTTGTGTGATCCGGGTCCTGGGGCCTGTAACAAATAAAACATGTTAATAACTGTAAATATCGCGATTATAACTAATTGCTCATTTTGTGTGGCGTTTAACTTGACATGTTATGATTAACTTGAAGAGCTATTTTGAGCAACTTTAATCAAATAATTTCAATATTCAATAATTTTGAATTGATTTATTTCCTTGATTTAAAAAAAAAGAATGAACACGATATTCAGCTCAATGTGGTCATTTAACATTCACGCTTATTCACGCTTATTGGATAATTCCGTTTTCGATCAATATGACCCTATCACAAATTTTGCTGGAATATCTATATTTTGTTTTACTAAACATTGTTCTTCCCCTCCAACGTCCAACATCGGTACTGGAGTTTGTCTTCTCTCCTACATCTAACCATACCATTATTGACAACTTGATTATTTTGGTTGGCATTCTATTTGACCATTTCAAATGAGACTGAAGTTGATCATTCTGAATAATACCAAGACTGACCCCTGGGAATGACCTGAAGCTGACCCCTGGGAATGACCTGAAGCTGACCCCTGGGAATGACCTGAAGCTGACCCCTGGGAATGACCTGAAGCTGACCTTTTGGAATGACACTGAAGCTGACCTTTTGGGATGACACTGAAGCTGATCTTTTGGAATGGGAATGACACTGAAGCTGACCTTTTGGAATGACATTGAAGCTGACCTTTTGGAATGACATTGAAGCTGACCTTTTGGAATGACACTAAAACCGACCATTTTAAATTGCACGAAACCTGACTACCTTAAGACCTTCTGGACGTGACTAGTTTGAAATACACAGAGCCAGACCAGTTTGTTTGACTATAGACAAAAACAAATTTCTATACGTGAATTAACACTGATAAATAGCCATATGAAAAGGAACCAGTTCAATCAATTTCATATCCCCAGGAATAATTTTGTTAAATTTTCAAATGAAATAAGTTGCACGAGCTCGGAATGTAAGTCTATCAACAGATATATCAAATCAAGAAAAATACCAGCTGTTCTATTCCCATGTGATTGTTTATTACCTTTTTATTTAACACGAGATCTTGAAGAGAATTTTATGAGGCAAAGTTAAATCATTCTTTATCAAATAAACTAAATCTTTCTTTTCAATTCAGTATTGGGCGAGCAAATAAAATCACCTCTGTTCTGTTCATTTTCAACCAAGTTGTGCAAGGAAATCAATAAGGCAAATATGGGATGTGGTAGTACTGTTTGCTCACCTGGGCGAGATCCTCTGTGAAGGAACCCACGTGTGTTTTAGGTCGCATGGAGAAGCAGGGCGCCTGTCTCTTCCCCGCCCGCACCGTGCGCGCCAACATCGAGTCCAATGTGTACACGTTAGGACCTGAAACCAAGAATTAACGATATCACATATTTGTACAAAAGGTTTGATTTTTTTATTTTTTCTTTATTTTTGTGGAAGAGAGCCCTTAAAATGAAAGTGTCAAAGTTTATGGGACCTGTAAAATATATGTGAGGTTGTTATGCAACCATTGTTTGTTTCCATGGTTACTTTGGATACAATAGAGTTGGTCCTTAACACTTTCAGTGCTGACATGGACTGGTAGATATTCACGTATATCACCTCACTTGTTCACACATACATTATGTCATCTGTGTTTAACCACTCAAATATCGATACCCATTTCTCCTTCAATGTAAACCTACACTGTGGAGAATTATGTATCAGTGTTTATATCGTAGTCACTGGTTTAATAATAATAAATTTAGATAGAGATAGATCCGAATACCAGAATTCAGAATTGTATTTTCAGAACAGATTAGTATAAAGGCATTAAGCTATCGGCTGAGGCGTTCTTTCTAATATTTTTAGGGAGGGTATTCCATAGCTTAGGAGCAATTTATTACAACATGATACCGATCAATATTTGATTTACAACTATATACATCTATAATGATCAGCAATAAAAAAATTATCTAAAAAAATACTCTATTTAAGTTCTAATATCCTGTTCTATTGTCTGGTCTTTATATGAAGTGTAACCTTTTTATGAGATTCAGCCGGTAGATTATGTCAGTTTTGGCAACGTGATATGTCACTGGTTGATTCTATTTAATACAGTGAAATTGGCCAAAATGATATTAAATTATTCATGTTTATATCAATTGACATCTATTTTCATTCAATATTTCACATCTATATCGATTATAAAAAACACACGTGCTTTTGGGAAAACAAACTTGACGATGAATGGATATAGATTGGTAGGTTTATAGTTATTGTCTAAGTAATATTAATAATACATTGGACTGTCAAAGTAACCCAGCATATTTTTATGATAAATATCTATCTCGTGTTATATGATATGGTAATTAACATTAAACATTTCACTACTTTATCAGGCATATTTTGATTATTCATATACCTATCTTATTATTGTTATGTGATAATCCATGTAAAAATCAACAAATACTGATAATATCTAAAAAAAATAATAATAATAAAGGCGGGCCGATCCTTTCACGCTAGCATCTAGTTTAGCAGACCAACATGAGTTGAGAGACATGTCAGATTCGAACCCGGAACCAAGATTTGCCACCAAGATGTGATGCAGGATGACGTGTAACATGTGCGCGATAACCCCTGAAGCATTGACCCCCAACACATAACCAGATGAGAGACGTGTTTCCTTGACAAATGCATGAAAGTGGAGTTATCATTTTATCATGTGTACAAAATAAACAGAATATTATCAGCTTTAAGTCGGATCTATACTCTATTATACTCCAAGGTCTGATTTAAATATGCATAGAACCCTTCATATCGCTGTGATCGGTATAGGTAATATGACCAAGTTATCAGATCGATAAAGCAGTGAAGTGTCACAAGAATATGATTGTTGAATATTTATCATCTATGGTCGTGGAAATGTCTATTACCAAAGTCCCAATAAAACATCATTGCTTGAATCCTCAGGTAAATAACAAGAATTTCCATAATTTCCTATTGCTGACGTCCCAAATTTCCCCCCCCAGCAATATTCCAGCGAATAACCCTCACAGGTGGTCAAGAGACCGCCCAACCAATGAAATGACTGGAAAGGCTTGATCCCACAATGTGGACAACTTGTCCACCTACTTGTCCAATGGATAAGGAAAAGGCTATATAAGCGAGAGAAAAAGATGTACGTTAACACACCACTGATGAGAATAAATTGGTCGAAACTAATCTGGTTGTTTTTTGTCTGTTTGTTTGTTTGTTTTTTTTTTTTTTTTTTTTTCTTTTGTTGTTTTTTTTACATCATTTACACAAAAAGTACCCACATTTCTGTTCAATTCTTAACCTCTTATTATAATACTCCAACATTTTCGGAATAAAATGTCAAGGACATTTTAAAATAACTCGATGTTCATACTCAATTTAAAATGTAATTTTCAAAAGTCAAACATCATGGACATATTCAGATTTGAAGAACAATTTGAAGAACATCCGACCTGTTCTATAATCATTATATGTATATATGCAATAAGAAATTCAGCCCTCTCAATGAAAGAAATGTATACTTTTTATTAAAGGAAGACACAACGGGAGCGATAAGTAATATGATCAGATGTAAGATGGGAAAATCTTGTCTAATCATGATAATGATATGCTTAGTGGCAGGACCTTGACATTAGTGAGGATTATATAACCCAGATTAAATAGAAAATCAGACCGGAAGTTCATGTCCCGGGTCACTTCACTGCCCTGCTTATGACATTCTATCTGCCCTTGGTCGCAATAATAATAGTGTGACACTGGTTTTTATAAGATATTAATATTGTTGTGCTGATATATATCTTCCACATATTGCAACTGTTGAGCTCTATTGAGATATCTGGATCACATATCTGGACCAATATTCAACAGACATAATAAGTCTAGACTGAATTCACAGCCATAACATCCAGACCCAAATCCAAGATATAATCATGGACGTCAAAGTCTATCAACAGCAGGTCTCTCATATCTTGTGCGCTTATTAACTTAAGCACATGCTTAATTCCTTAATTTCGTCCCAGAAAAAGGTCAATTTTACCTTGAGTTGTCTAGTAGACTCTAAATCTAGTTCTTTTAAAACAGATTTAGGTTGTAGCTCTCAAAGAGATTTATAATCGTTTACTCCTTGTAAGGTTCACAAGCAGATAATCGTGTCGAATTTATCTCAACTGGTCAAATCCCTTCTGATCTTATAGAATTAACGCTTACAAGATCGCGCCGTGGAGTTGGCATTATTTTCTATCTATCTAGGTTATCTAGCCAAAATGTTTTGTGCTCTTTTATAAGACTTCAAATTTAGACAGCAACTGGGTACATATTTAGACTTGTCAAAGCATTTAATGATCAAGATTAACTTTTTTTCCAGCATGAACACGATTGAGACTTCATTTTCCGATTTTTCAGACACGAATAGGATATGAAGTTAAATAATTTCCTGTTCACAATGCATCACGGTCATATATCGGATCCGGAACCATAAATACACCGGAACTTAGAAACACATTAAGGCGGAAATACGTCAAACCGTGAAATGCATCAGATTTTGATGCTTTTTTCAATCAAAACTTTGAAATGTATCAAACAAATGCCTAAAGCATCAGGACATTAATATATTTTGCTATTTTTAAGCGATTAAGTGTTCTTATTTGAGCACAAAATTATATGCAGTCTCAAACAAAACTTCCACAATGTACTTTTTTTTATTAGCTGATTATCTGACAATAGAGAGGTGTGGTAAAGTTCAACTTTTTTATGCGATTTAATTTGTTGATTAACTTCCCTTTTTGGTGATATTGGCTTGGTAGGTGGAACGCATTAAATCTCACGTGTGTATTGTTTCAATAAGCAGCAAGAGTGTACTGACATTTAGAATTCTGCTCGCTAAATTATATAAACGTGTTAATGCTTGATAGATAAGTTGGCGCGTATACTAGTATTAACTGGGGTGCATTAACAATTCCAACCGCATACAAAATGTATACCTGACAAACAAATGTTTAATTGCCTTAAAACAAGGAATACAGTTATCGCCATTGTTAAAAATAACACTTCATGCTAGGCATATATGATATCTTTTGATCAATTTTGAAAACTTTTCCCATTTATCATACTATCAACTTGAGAACGGTTTATTTAAAATGCATTATATTTATATAAATATTTGATTATTTTCTACCACCCTGTGTGTGTATTCATTTTATAAATGTAATATTACGTATTACGTTTGATTTATTGTAAACTGAGCCAGATACTTCACTTATTGTGTGTTTGAAGCTATCCATTAAAATATTTCTCAGTGTTGAATATTTGTAGTCTGTACAAAATAGCTTGTTGTGGTTGAATCTATTATGAGGTCATCTAGTTGCTAAATTATAAATAACTCGTTAATCTGCCGCTAACCTGTGACAATCAATAGTTTATAAGGTTATATGCCATCAGTATAGAATTCTTTGAAAAAATAGCAGCCATTATTCACTAGTAGCTTTTGAAAGCTGAAAACAACAGTCCATCCCAGGCAACCATAAGCTGTCAAAAAGGACGTGTCCGATAAGCATTATATTCAGTAGGTACAATGCAAGCTGGGACAAGTGCAAATTGCCTGAGTAATAGTTCATATGTGTTTATTTATTTTTTTGTGACGAACTTCATGCACCCAAATTTAATTAACAGGAATTGCAAACATGAAGGCTTTATTAATCATATTAATGTCAATTTCAAAGACATTTTCTCACAAAAGAAATAATTCAACATGTTTAGAAGTGGAATTATTACAGAAACAGCGTCATATTGAAAGATAAAGAAAAAATATCATAGTTTGAGATTAATCCTGATTTTGTCTTTCTCTCCCCGATAATAGCATGCCATATTCTGACTGAAATCGCCGTAATAGTTCAGAGGTATTTAACCTATCTTACCCCGGAAATGTCTGAGCTGATTTAATTACTCTGGTCATTGTAATTATTTCTTAGATACACTTATAGCGACCATTCAGCGTGTGCCAACTTCTGCCTTTTAAAGCAAACATTATCACAGCTATTTAGATAGGATAAATGGCTTGGCAGCCATCAAAAGCCGATATCATCAAAATTGGAATCAAGATTTAATATGCTGAACATAATGAAAATCTAATATGATTTGTTTAGTTTTTTTTTCTTGGCCACAATTTGACGTGTAGAGATCAATGTTGAATAAGTTATTTATTCATGTTCTGTTTATTTCATCACTCCATAGTAACCTTAAAGACCTACACAAACAGTATAATATGATAGAACATGTAAATATATATAATTTTTATTTATTTATTTTTTTGTTTGTTTAATATGATATTTTAGCACTATATATAGAGTAATCTCACCTGGGGTTTTGTCGGTTGCACGGTTGCCGTGTCTCGTTCCGAAGCTGTACTCTGGGGCGTGGAAGTGGGCCTGGAATCCCACCTTCTCCGGGGAGTACGCTCCGGGCCCGGGGGTCCTGAACGAGGTCATGTCCCGGGGCCGGGAGTACAGAGAGTAGTGCGCCGTCCCGTCTCTGCCATCTCTGTAAATTTTGGCGTTAGGGAAATGAGCGGGTCCAGGGCTACAATCATCCGTGAATTTACCGTGTCTGACGCCGAATGGGTAAGCCGGGCCCTTGGAATGTACGCTCCTGGGGTCGTGCTGTGGCTGACCTGTAAGTCCCGGCAGCCCATAACAAGGTCCGGGGCTGCTATACATGGCAGCGATGGGACCTCGGGGTTTTGTGTAGTTATAAACCATTTTGTTCTTTTGGCGTTTACTAACTTCTCACGGGTAATATAGAAATATATCCAATCCCAGCAGCGGTGATCGTAGTCCTTTGGTGAGCAGTGTGGAAATTAGGTCCTTCTGTATCCACTTGAAAACCTGGGAGAAAATCAACAACATTAAACTTATGAGTGATGTGATCAATCCAAAAATGACAGCAATCACCAGATTCGCTGGTCCATATATGTCACAGCACTGTAGACAAACCCACAAATGTTAGCAGTGCTGTTGCCTGGTTGCCATGGGTTAACGCCGTTATTGATCTTCGTATAATACCCACAGACTCACTTTAATGGTTGTCCCTTCTAGCATCTAATCATAATTGATTTATTCTCAAACTATTTCTGTCCACATCTTGTAATCCATCAAGTTAGATTTATTAGAAGGGCAACACCAGGTGATTACAAAGTAGCAAATTTGTAACTAATAATCAGTAAGAATTTTAATGAATACAGATCTATTCAAATCTATATACATATATACATTTATGGTCATAAATACCGCCTTTGAAGTTTTTGTTAAACCTAGTGAAATGATCGTGTTTGAATGATATTCTTGAGAGCTATCATCACAGCAAATCATCTGACTTGACACGTTCATTTTTTATTTGATTTTATTTGATATGTTGGCCGCTCCACTTTTGTCTCAACTGCGCAAGTTTTGCTGGAGAGGTTCTTTCTCATTGAAATCACGTTCGGCCTGTTCACAACACTCTCGCCGACATGATATAACATGAGTAAACTTTACGTGACAATAAATCAAATCTTTCATCCTCTTTAGATACAGTTTGCAACACATTAAACACTATTTTGATCACTAGTGCATATTTTTGTTGTTATCATCGAGTGGTTTTATTGAGGCAGGGCAATAAAACATTCATAGTCACAAGTATGAAAGCCAACATACGTTTCATAATAAATCATAATATATTTGACTGCAACTATGCTGAGGCCTATATTATATGTACAAAAATAAAATAGTTATAATTCAACGTGGTTACCCACTATAAAATAGTTATAATTCAACGTGGTTACCTACTCTGCTTGTATACACAATAATAATATGTATTGAATTGTGTACTATCCTTATTCTCACGGAGAGAATTAACGTCTTGTAATACTAATTTCTCAATCATAGCCGATATTCTGTACTTAAAATTACTCTGTGAAATTTGATGAAGTTAACCTAAACTCTATGAAGTAGAAATTTCCATTTCATATCTTACAAATTGTATTAACAAAATGTATAAAAACACGAATGAACTAATGCATGTATGTATTTATGTTTGAAGTCATATTTTATAAGTCTTGCTCCAATCGATAATCTGTTATTCCTAATCCCATCTGATGTAAAATGATAAAGGATAATCTGAGACAAGATAATCTGTTATCATCTCCTAATATTTAAGACAATTAGGTGAGTGAAAGTGTAATAAGTGGAACTAAGCCGTACCTGAATCCCTTGTAAGAAGGCGCCTGTAATGTCCGACAATCCTGTAAAACTCTGATCTCAGATATGGAATCTGCGGGTCGCCAACACACACAGGCCCTTGGAGACGGTCATGTACCAGTGAGCACGCTTCTTGTACAACTCTGGTTTCCAAGGATCCAACAGTCAGCCGAAGAAAGAGGTTTCCTACTGCACAGTTATGCACTAGTGAAGAAAAGGCAGGGGCACAATTTGAACAGCAAATAAAGCCATACAGTGCTCTTGTATAAAGACACTATGCTAATATCAATACTGATATGGCCCAACTTCATACACTTGAAAAAGCTGGCCAGGGCGAGTTGCTACGTGTTGGGAAGTGTAATGCCTGGTCTCGGAAGGATTTCCTAATCTTTGTTATCAGATCTGATTAGAATAGCCTGAAAATGTATTAGCCGAGACCCATTCAAATGGCATTCAAATCTTTTCATGGTTTGTGTTAACCCGCAAAGGGGTGCGTGTAAGCCTAAGTAATTACTTAACAAAATGATATTTGGTAAATCCCATCCCGAACAAAGTAACCTTTAAAATATATATTATAACGCATATATGTAAAATAATCAACATTTACCGACCCACCCGACAACCTAGAGAGTTATATATAAATGGCAGCTATAAGATATCTCTGGTAAAACTACTTATTATCAAGGTATTATTGTTTATTTTCTATTATGCATAGCTGACAGGCACAGATCTTTAACAGTAAAATCATCTTGAACTAACAAATATCTCCAGGGAGTACCAATGTATCTACAAGTTATTAATCAAGTTATGTATTTCAAAGTAATCAAAAAGCATTGACATTTCAATGAAATGTCTTCCTATCATCCAACAAAACTCAGAACAAACTTAAATAGTCAAGGCGTTTTTCGTGTTAAATGATACCTCCCCTTCCATGTGTGGACTTTCTCATTAATTTTGAGAAGTGAGTTTTGATCTCTCTGTTCACACATTTTCTCCAATATGCTGATCCAACACCTTTATTCGCTTAACATTATGACACCTCAGAACCTAGCTAGTCATAAACATAAATATCAGGGGAAGAGTAAAAACTAAAAGTAATGATGGGTATAGTAACACATTTACCATGACCATCGTTAATGACCATTTACCTTACCCATCATTACTTACCATTTACTGTACCTATCATAGATTACCTTTTACTGTACCTATCATAGATTACCATTTACTGTACCTATCATAGATTACCATTTACTGTACCTATCATAGATTACCATTTACTGTACCTATCATAGATTACCATTTACTGTACATATCATAGATTACCATTTACTGTACCTATCATAGATTACCATTTACTGTACCTATCATAGATTACCATTTACTGTACCTATCATAGATTACCATTTACTGTACCTATCATAGATTACCATTTACTGTACCTATCATAGATTACCATTTACTGTACATATCATAGATTACCATTTACTGTACCTATCATAGATTACCATTTACTGTACCTATCATAGATTACCATTTACTGTACCTATCATAGATTACCATTTACTGTACCTATCATAGATTACCATTTACTGTACCTATCATAGATTACCATTTACTGTACCTATCATAGATTACCATTTACTGTACCTATCATAGATTACCATTTACTGTACCTATCATAGATTACCATTTACTGTACCTATCATATATTACCATTTACTGTACCTATCATAGATTACCATTTACTGTACCTATCATAGATTACCATTTACTGTACCTATCATAGATTACCATTTACTGTACCCATCATTACTTACCATTTACCATACCCATCACTACTTACCATTTACCATGCCCATCATTACTTACCATTTACCATGCCCATTATTACTTACCATATACCATTTACTATGCCCATCCTTACATACCATTTACCACACCCGTCACTACATACCATTTACCATACCCATCATTACTTACCATTTACCATACCCATCACTACTTACCATTTACCATACCCATCACTACTTACCATTTACCATGCCCATCATTACTTACCATTTACCATGCCCATTATTACTTACCATATACCATTTACTATGCCCATCATTACATACCATTTACCACACCCGTCACTACATACCATTTACCATGCCCATCATTACTTACCATTTACCATGCCCATCATTACTTCCCATTTACATACCTGTCACTACTTAACATTAAACATGCATATCATTACTTCCCATTTACCATATCCACTGATACCCTCCAACTTTAAGCATCCTCACTAATATTTACGACCCCACCAATATAAAGTGCTTTATTTATGATAGCATTCATAAAATGTAGAAGGACTCATAAGAAGCCATGAAGAAGCCATGTAGGGATCAAGCTCAAATGATTTCTTAGTAGAAACTGGGGCAACCTATCAAGGACAGCCCATTTACCATTATACTTAAACACTACTTCCCAACCAACAAATACTTGGTTTGTATCACAGATATTTACTCTCACCAACACTCAAGCCCCATGGCTCTTTCCGGGTATATAGGTGGGCTAATTGCATTTGGCAGATGTGAAGGTTTTGATCTCACCTATACCTGACAAGGCCAGATCCCTCACAGGTTTAACACATTATTCACACCTCAAGCAGACCGTGTATGCCTCACCTAGCTCATAAACAAAAGTTGTGAGATGTCAATAGAATTCTACCAGATATTTGCAGCTGATTTCATTTGTCAAGTCCTGACCAAAGTCAGCTGTATACCCAGTGCTATTTGCCACATAGTGGAAGAGTTAATCTTTCTTGCACATATAACAACATGATCACGTTCTCAAGTCAAAGCCATTGATCCTTCGAAGAAAGCAGACATTTGTTTATTCTTGTGTGTTACATATAAAAAATATTTTTCACAATGCTGATGTGTGAATTAAAGCAATGCATATTCAAAAAGTAATTTCATATACTGCCATATATTGCATATTCAAAAAGGAATATATATATATAAATATAAATTTTCCAGTCACAGGTGGAGAAACAACGACCTCTTACCTTTTGTAAGGATCACATAAAATCTCAATACCTATTCCTGTGGCACACTTGTATGCTATAACAAAATGTCTGGTAGTTCTGTACAAGGTTAGAATTTTAAATGCCTTTTTTAAAGTGGATCGTTGTGTAACATTGACTCAAGCGAGTGTGTTTACTGGCTACCGATAACATTGACTTTTAATTGGTTTTAGCTTTTAGTTTCAACATAGCCCGGGTATCGACGATATGGCAGCGACCGCACGGACTCATAAAATGGATTAGACTTGATTGACAAGAAATCTCATAATCTGAAAAGTAAACATTAGCGGCAAGAAAGTAAACACCACAAGCTAGTACAGAGTGGAGATAAAGATCGGGTACTGTATCAGGTCTGTTCCCCAGGCAGTAAAGGTGTAAGAGACATTTCTTTATAGATATTCTTTTATTTGAACTATTACTAAGATACACAAAATGGTCTCAACTCAATTTAACAACATAAACTGGTCCGCATACCTCAATTTCGTGACAAAACTTTACTGTTGTTTATTTGGTGTTTCTGAGCACCTGTTTATATATTATATAACATAAATATCATGTGAATATCAATATATTCCTAATCTTTACATCAATGTGTTTACTTCCCGAATATCGATGTGTCACTTAAGACACTTCACTTATGACTTGTTATCTGAGCTAAAATATATATATAATCTCTGAACTCAATGCATTTATTTATCTGAGTTAATCTATCCCATTCAATTTATCTTTCATCTGGCAAAATGTATCTATTTTCTGAGCTCAATGTATCTGTTAATGTATCGGTGTTAATTATCCTATCTGTGTTTCTTTATCTGATCTTAATGTATCTCTTATCTGATCTTAATGTATCTCTTATCTGATCTTATCTGATCAGTTGCCTGAGCCAATGAAAATAATTTTCATAAGAGAAATATTTTATTTTGTGTAAATAAAGACTGTGAGATTTGTGTTTATTGTCTATAATCAATTTGCCAAAAGACACCACGAGGTGAAAAACACCGGAAGTAAAATACCGGAAGTAAAGCACCGGCAGTAAAACACCGGAAGTAAAACACTGAAGTACGGAACGAAACAGTCACGGGAGCGCCGGGAGCGCATGGTGGCGAATGCATTCGCACGTATTGTGACAGAAGCGGCCTAGCTGTGTAAGCACTAAATACTTGGCGGCTGGAAGGAGTTGATCGGATACACACTCCTCACAGCGGCGGTTCAATCGGATAGTGCATCAAAATCTCGTAACGGCCTCACACGTGATGTGAATGTGACTTGAATGTGATGCGAAAGGCGAGAGCTCACCTGTTTCGGTGCACGCATGCACATGCATATCGGTCACGTTGACAAGAACAAAGAGATCAACGTCTTTAATCTTTCCCAAGAACGGATTAAGTGCAATTGATATTATTATTTTGATTATTGTTTAAATCATTTCAAAGTTTTCTTAACCTTTTATGTTTGATTAGAAGGTGGTAGCGGTCCTTAACATTAAAGACCGTCAAAGCTATTAAATCTTATAAAAGGGTCTCATAAGGGATAACTGCCGATTATAATGGATTTTGGCCTAATGGGCATTCCTAAGGAAGATTAATATTAATCAATCATGGATCTACACGATATTGTTATGATAAATAATGACGTTTTTCTGCACAAATTTAGCGTGGAGGAATGCGTGTCTACATAGTGCAATAAGTTGTTTGTTTTGACATCGAATATATTGTATATATAATGGTCAGACGTTAATGGCGGCAAGTGTTCGTTGCCCTGTGCCGCGCGTCCGAGGCACGCGTTTCAGTCATATATCATGTCTGCATCTAGAGCCCGGGGGGGTACTCTCATAGTCAGCGTTACCGGGGAAGCTGGGCTAAATAGGGTCCTTTTCGCTGATATTTTCCCTAAAACAGGTTAAGATATTTGATAATTTTCCCTAAACCAGGGTACTGTTTTTCAAATTTCTCCCTAAAACAGGGATCACAATCCCCCTTTCCAAATCTCCCCCTTCTGCATCATCCCTAAATGAGGGTATAAAAAATTCAGCTAGTCCTAAATCAGGGCACCAATAATGATAGAATATTTCCCTAAATCAGGCTCTGGGGTTTTCAGTTCCATCCGGGTTAAGATATTTTATCATTTTCCCTAGAAACGGGGTACTGTTTTTCAAATTTCTCCCTAAAACAGGGATCACAATTCCCTTTTCCAAATCTCCTCCTTCTGCATCATCCCTAAATGAGGGTATCAAAAATTCAGCTAGTCCTAAATCAGGGTACCAAATTTCAGCTAGTCCTAAATCAGGGTACCAATAATGATAGAATATTTCCCTAATTCAGGCTCTGGGTATTTCAGTTCCATCCCAGCCTCCGCGGGTTAAAATCATGAGAGTACCCCCCCCGGGATCTAGAGGTCGTTGGCTCATCTACACATCTATAAGTTAACTCGGTAAAACCAATAGGCATCCCGCCGATGTCCATGACACAATGATGCATCTGACACAATGATGCATCTGACACAATGATGCATCTGACAATGATGCATCTGATAATGATGCATCTGACACAATGATGCATCTGACACAATGATGCATCTGACACAATGATGCATCTGACACACTGATGTACCTGACACAATGGTGTATCTGACACAATAATACATCTGACACAATGATGCCTAATTGGGGCATTAAGCTACGTTCTGTTGATCTGACCTGTGCCAAGGTCAAGGCCGTCTGTAGGTCACCGTGTGATTCTTTACGAAGGTATTTTGATATTGAAAGTGACATTTTTTATCGTGTGAAGTTTCATAGTGTCTAAATCTGGTGTTAACTCATTTTTGAAAATCTAGTCCATCGGGTCCCTTTTTCACCTGGGGGGTTGTCATATATATTTATATGTAGATGTGTTTCAATACAAATTAAAAAAGTTTCGGTATTTTTTTTAGCTTTCTGAAGTCTGTGATACAAATTGACGCTCAGTGCAGTGATTTCGGAGATGAAGCGATGCCCCACCCCCTCCAGAGATTAATTTCTACATTTGGGAGTTGTCTGAAACGATGAGAGAATATGAACAAAGCATATCCTATGACCAAACTCAAAAAAATATTAATGCCCCAATTAGGTATTTCTTTTATCATATCAGGGCACATATATAAAACAGTGATACAACCAAGTACTCTGTTGCTCATTTCAGCAAAATCTAAGGAGTGCAAATAGAACGGGCGATCTCCTGTTTTTGCAATTTATGGTAAATCTCCTGTGTACAGAGTGGCGATCTCTTGTTTACGGAGAGGCGATGTCCTGTTTACAGAGAGGCGATATCCTGTTTACAGAGAGGTGATCTCCTGTTTACGGAGAGGCGATCTCCTGTTTACAGAGTGGCGATCTCTTGTTTACTGAGAGGTGATCTGTTTACGGAGAGGCAATCTCCTGTTTACAGAGAGGTGATCTGTTTACGGAGAGACAATCCCCTGTTTACAGAGAGGCGATCTCCTGTTTACAGAGAGGTGATCTCCTGTTTACAGAGATGATCTCCTGTTTACAGAGATGATCTCCTGTTTACAGAGATGATCTCCTGTTTACAGAGGGGTGATCTGTTTATGGAGAGGCGATCTCCTGTTTACAGAGAGGCGATCTCTTGTTTACTGAGAGGTGATCTGTTTACGGAGAGGCGATCTCCTGTTTTTGGAGAATATTTCTCAACAGTGGCCAGTACAACATGTGCACGTTCATGCTTGGGGTGACACCTGTTGTGTTATAATATATGACATAGAAGGGGGTCATATTGGATAATCCTCTTACTGAACAAAGGAATCTGAGATATGTATAATGTGACATCCGGGTATTAATCCAGGCCAGCTGACCTGTATCGACATGTACCTTAGTTCCTCTTTAAAGAATTACTTGAAAATGTCAAATTATCAATATTTCCGAATATATCTCTCTCCAAGATGATAGATTTAAGATATTATGTTCGCGTCAAAATCATTTGTGAGAACGGTAGCCATGCTGTGAAAGCACAGGTATTTACAGGTATTCATTTAGCTGACAAAGTTACTTTTTGTCAGGTATTTACAGGTATTTATTTAGCTGACAAAGTCATTTTGTCATTTCATGACGAGACCTACTTGTAGCAGACATAGTCTACCCAGCATTCAATGCTGACTATGTCGGGAGCGCATATGAGAACTGGCGCCAATAAGCTTCTGCTCTCGGCCCATTGCAAAGCATTCGTGATAGTGGTAGTCTCGCTTTGAAAGCACTGAAAGCGCTGAATCACATTTTTGTTCCGAAGTCCGATACCACTCTTAGTTGGCAGAACTAGCCAAGATGGATGAAGGTGAGATAGAAATTGCCTCAAACTCTATTATTGGGCAAATGCGCAATGAAACTACTACATATGTTTGATTTTGGAACCAGAGAATTTAGATAATTAACGACCATTCAGCATATCATTGAACCATCAAGGAAATATATTCCAAACATTCGTGAAACCTCCCAAACAATTTCGCATTTCCTGTAAGATGTAACTATTTCATCTACATCTACATCTATATGTTTACTCGGCAAAACCAAATGGCATCCCACCGAGAGTGCAAAATTGCACTAGGGGTGCAGCTGGTCAATACCAGCTGCAGGCCAGATTTTACATTCTGGCAAGGGAGTTCCTGAAAGATGCCGAGTTACCAGATTCCAATGTAGTTAAACCAGAGGGAAGATTATTCCAGTCAGTCACAGTCCTTGGGAAATAGCTGTATTTATAATGGTCACAGTTAGTCGCCATTTCTATATAGCAATTTCCATGGTTATTCCTTGTACGAGCTGATTTCATTTTGACATGTTCAGGTAGTTTCAAAGCTATTTCACCATTTATAGCCTTATAAAACAGAACAAGCCTTTGGGTCCTCCTTCTTCCTGCTAGTGAATCCCATTTTAGGTCTTCAAGAATTTTTGTTACAGTGCCTGCCTCTCTCTTCCAATTGCTAGACACAAATCTAGCAGCTCGTCTTTGTACTGATTCTATTCGATCAATATCTTTCATCAAATACATTTTTCATGCGCTGTTTACAATTAACAAAATGTTGTAAAAATCATTCTGTAAGTTTTAATGGACCAAAACTAAAATTATATACAAATTTCATATCGAATATAATCATTTTGATGCAATATTTGCCCAACCTTTCGCCATCTTGGTTTTGGCGCTTTAACAGCTTGGTTTTCCCAGCTACATGACAGGTGTGAATGCTTTGACCACTATGCCCTATTCAACTTTAATCCCCCACAACTGTTCCTTACTGTCCTGTTTCACATCCCAAGTCGATCAGGTATATACGCTCATGGAAAATGACAAATTATAGATTTGGCAATTCTTTGTTTATTTACCATATTATTTGTAAAACTAGTAGTTACCCACATAATGTGCAACTACTATTTTCGTTGGGCATTGTTTTTTTAATACCTTTGTGTATGCTATTGATATTTGGAAGAGGTTTTCACCAAACAACAAATTACAAAGTGTACATCGAATCATCTGAATGAAGTGTATACATGTACATGTACAGTTTAGGGAGAACCATCTTGTGTATATTAGAAAAATAAAGCAGTCACAGATTGACAAGGAATGACAGGTTAACCCTTCCCGGCATCAGCTCACATGAAAGATTATATGAAAGAATGCTGGGAATCGAACCCACGACCTTTGGATCGTCACAGAGGAACTGGTGCTAATAATGTTGCGCTATAATCAATTGCGCCACAGCCCATGGTCCATGACTTGTGGGGTCTTTCTTTTGCATTATCATATGAGGATTATCATAAATGTCCTTTGAGAACTGGTTATGGAGCGCTGGCTTGAGTGAGAAACGACTCAGTGACAGTAGAATATCAACGTTTTCCTATACGGGAATTAAACCCCTGACCTTCAGAATTGGATACATACTTCTCCAAATCTTACACAGGTGACACCAGATTATAACGAGTCAGGTTCTCAAGGGGCCCAAGGGGCTTAATAGGTTCAATGGGCTCAAGGGATCAATGTGTTAAGGGGCCCAAGGGCTCAATGAGTTCAAGGGGCCCAATGGGGCTTCTAAACAAAGATGCAAATAGACGATGGTGCTTATAACAAAGGGGCTTATAACTAACACCAATGTGATTCTAAACCAAGGGGCTAATAAAATAAAGGAGCTTATAAAACCGAGGGGCTTATAAAAGCAGGAAATGAATGCTGTTAGTCTTTATTTGCTGATCTTAAGCAAAATAAGTGAAGTTGACGAGGGAGAATACAAAATGATGACAAAAGAGCAGTGAGTTCTCCCATCAAAATAGGCCCAAAATGACATTGATTCAAAATAGGCCCAAATGACATTGGTTCTTTTATTGCAACACGGCTTATTTTGCCTTGATTTTTGAGAGAGGATAGGCTTGTCGTGACATATATCAGACCAATTAACAAAGTTATTAACTAATTTATTTCTTGACAACTGCACTAAGCTGGATTTTTGCATGTTAAATCATAAATATCTGTTTAATCAGAAATGAATGATAATCCGATTTTAAGACATAATTGCTGGTAATGCCATCAGATCTTTGTAACATTTTATAGAATCCTAGATTTTCGCACCAATTTTTGTGAGGTCACCTGTAAGTGGTGCCCTCTATATTATCAAAATCATGGCGATTTCAGTCCACACATAAATATGTCCCATTAAGATAAAAACATTCCTTCATTTTAGGCAAAATATGCCGGAATAGCTCCAATTTACCAATGTCTCTATAAGCCATATGTGCAAGGATAACATGTTAAAATGGAAGATAAGAGAGGGAAGAAATACATGTCCCATCATAGGAATATAGGTAAAAAAAATAAACAAATGAATGTTGTCTTCAAAAAGATTAAATAAGTGATTAATGTATTCAAAGAGATAACAAGTGATCATTGGCTTCAAAAAGATGAAACGAGTGATTATTGCCTTCAGATCTTCAATGATGATGCTCCTAATGATCTCAGCCTTATAAATTAAAAACTATAAGTGAGAAGACAAGCAGCTGAGGTTTTTATACAGGCTCACAGGGTTAGTCTCTCAGGCAGGTAAATATTCTGTTTGACAAAGCTGCATGGTTTGCTTCATATTGATTATGGTACATGAATAGAAAGTAAAGTAAACAAGAACTGGTTCACCCAAATTCATGCCAATCTTTTTCTGCTTCCCAAATATTTCCAAGCCATCTGAGACATTGACCCTCTTTTTAATATTCTAATTTGCTGAGCGAAAAATAAGTCAGAACATAAAGTGACTTTAAAGTAAGAATAACCCAGACCTAGACCCCTTTGATGGGATTCCTTCTTTATTTGATGGAGACTGACTGGAATATCCAGAATCTTGATCACGATTTCATTGGAAAAATCCTTTTTAAAATGTTGGAAATTATTTTTTTACTGAGAAATATGATAATATGAGATTTAATTTAAGTCCCTTTATTTTATTTTATTTTATTTATTTATTTATTGCTATTTTTTATTTAAAGGGTATTGAAGCTAATCTTCGATTTTATATATGACCCTGAGAAGTAATTGAACAAGTGGAGGACCACTCAAAATATGATATAGAAACAATCGGGACAGTTTTAACACGCAGACAGGAACAGGTCAATGAACTGGTCACTAATCTATGTTGATGATTGTGAAAATGGCCACATCAGGTTTACCTTCGAGCCTTTTAACCAGTGTGAACCCACCATCTCCCGTCCTCCACTTGTATAACCAACAAAGACACAGATTCTGTACTCAGAGTGGGACTGGTGTATTGATGTTTATAAGACTGATGTACAACCAGCAACAACTGGTGTACTTTCCCAAAAGAAAGGTTTATTTTTAGTGTGATAAATATATAACTTTAAGATTAGGAGCAATGATAGATATTTGGTGATCCAACCATACAATATAATCTTTTTAAAAAAACATCTTATCAATGGCCTGTATCACAACGCCTTTGATACATCAACAAATAAAAAAAAACTTCCACCAGAGGGCGACGTGGCGAATCCTTGAGCTCTGTAAATGGTGCATTTCGGTGTTGGCTAACCACATCCTCTTTGTTGCATGTATTACCCTCTATCTTACTATCTTTTTCTTCAAAATGCTTTCAGGATAATAATTCATGCTTAAGGTATTAGATGTTTAAAATCCATGAACAAATCGTCAACTTTGCAGCATAAATATTACAATGTCTTAACGTGTCTGAGCTGCGAAAATCCAAGCATTGGCAGCATGGCAGAAATGACAATTCGACAAGAGACATCTGGTGGAAAACTCCTTTACAACAGGAGATGTTGTAAAATTATTGTTATTTTCTTAATCTTTGCAGATATTTTTTCCTATTAATCTAAACTTACCTTCTTGAAATAAAAAAAACAAACATTGTTTTTACAATAACTGAAAATGGGTCTCATTCAAACAAATCTCGAAAAATAAACTCCATTTTGTCAATTGTTGCAATTTTGTTATTTTGTTATTGCCATTTGTTCATTATGTTATTCGCATTTTATTATTGCAATTTTGTCATCTTGTTATTGCCATATTATAATTGTCATTTTGTCATCTTGTTAATACAATTTTGTCATTTTGTTATTTGCATTTGTTCATTGTGTTATTGCCATTTTATTAGTGTCATTTTGCCATTTTGTTATTGCCATATATTCATTTTGTTATTGCCATTTTATTATTGTCATTTTGCCATTTTGTTATTGCCATATATTCATTGTGCTATTGCCATTTTATTATTGTCATTTGGCCATTTTGTTATTGCCATATATTCATTGTGCTATTGCCATTTTGTTATTATCATTTTGCCATTTTGTTATTGCCATATATTCATTTTGTTATTGCCATATATTCATTTTGTTATTGCCATATATTCATTGTGCTATTGCCATTTTGTTATTGTCATTTTGCCATTTTGTTATTGCCATATATTCATTGTGCTATTGCCATTTTGTTATTGCCATATATTCATTTTGTTATTGCCATATATTCATTTTGTTATTGCCATTTTGTTATTGTCATTTTGCCATTTTGTTATTGCCATATATTCATTGTGTTATTGCCACATATTCATTGTTCTCTTGCCATTTTGTTATTGCGATTTTATAATTGTCATTTTGTCATCTTGTTATTACCATTTTGTCATCTTGTTATTTCCATTTCTTCATTGTGTTCTTGCCATTTTATTATTGCCATTTTGTCATCTTGTTATTGCCAATTGTGTTATTATGTTATTTCCATTTGTTCATTTTGTTATAGCCATTTTATCATTGTCATTTTGTCCTCTTCGTATTGCCATTTGTTCATTTGGTTATTGCCATTTTATTATTGCCATTTTGTCATCTTGTTATTGCCAATTGTGTCATTTTGTTTTTTCTATTTGTTCATTTTGTTATAGCCATTTTATCATTGTCATTTTGTTCTTTGCTGCTTTTATCACTTTTCATTTCAATATTCGATTAAGCTCTTAAGTCACACGTCCTTCTCTATATTATTATATCATGTTTCAAACAGAAGGACATTCTAATGATCCTATTAAAGCATTCGTGAAATCACAGTGGTCACAGGCAATTTAACAGAGGTTTGGGGTATGTCTAATTGATATGTGGTCATGAAACTGTGAAATATGCAAGCTATCTCACTGAAATCAACCAAAATACACTGACCATGGTTATTATGTTTTGCTGAAAATGTCAAGTACTGGTTGTACTCTTTTGACCACCAGGTGGCCACATGTATACAAAGGCCACGGGCCGTGGCGCAGTTGGTTAGAGCGCCAGCTTATTAGCACCAGTTCCTCTGTGGTGATCCAAAGGTCGTGGGTTCGAACCCCGGCCGTGCCGGGATTGAACTCATGATACAATTTCCTACATGAGCTGAGGCCCGTGCCTAAAGGGTTAACCCGTTGTCCTTGTAAATCTGTGACCGGGTGAGTTGTCATGTCAAGGACCTGCGACATGACAATTCAGTGAGGCAGCACTATATCTGCTACAAGTAGGTCTCATCACGAAATGACTGAAATAATGTTGAAAGTGATGTAAAACCCCAAACAAACAAACAAACAAACATGTATACATGTCAAGCATATGACCTCTATTGTGGCCTGCAAGGGCTTTAGGCCTTTACTGATAGACAAACATTAGTAGACAAACAGGCCTTAGTAATACAAATCACTCCATTGTTCCAATCAGTAGGTGCCCCCAATGTTGGCAAAACTTTATTTAACAGGTGTTTTGCACTAGATCACTGGTCAGCTAAACAAAGTTTGTTAACAAAATTTCGTATAGATGATTTGGATTTCAGAAGACCCATCTTCCTTCAAATGGCATATATTTTATTCAAGGAAAAATGCCTGTAATTCTCATTTCATTATTGCTTTAAAGCACAGTTTATTGCTAAAACAACCTAACATTCTATGTATAAAAATTCTCAAAATATCAAACAAAGTCAAACTAAGACGCCACTCCAGTGGCCAAGTGGTAGCATTTTTTTTTGGAGGGGGAACTAGAGTTTGATTATCAGAGAAATAATTTTATTTGTGATTTTATTTTATCATATACTTTCATGCATTTTCATGTATGTATTAGAAAAACATAAATGTGAGGGTAATAAATTACATAAAGAGACAAAGAATCAAAATATTGAAGACACCAGGGCAAAGCAACTTTAAGTACACAGTACCATAGACTGTGCAGTCCAAATCTATAATAGGACTATCAAGGACATCTCGTTGCAATGGGTTTGTGCAGTGGGCGAATAATGTAACTATTATGGAGGGGATTGCTCTGATTGATTGACATAAATATAGAACAGGGAAACACTAAACAACAACCACAAGTTCCAGTGACGTGTGACCGGAATTCCGGGCAAAGGCATACGGGCACCTGCGAGGTGGTGTACTGTCCATATATATGGACATGTTATAAGTGTCTAACATTACCACGATCTCCACGCAGGTATTTCATTTTGGCACAACCACCAGGGCAAAAGAGCAGGGATCATTAAAACATATTTTTTCTCACAGATGGCACTGCAGTTCCAACAGTTAGAAGCGCATCTGGTCAAAAGCTCTGAATGACGAAATTGGCGCAATAATCCCCCACGGTGTACTTTATCAGAGAAAACTATTTACATTAAGATTGGGTATATTATATGATAAATCAAGCAACAATGAAAACAGTTAATGTAGAAATTGGTTGAAATAGAGTTATTGGTGGAAATGATACTAAAACATGATAACTGTTTCGCAACGAAAATTGCCCATATTAACCAAGTATTTCTTCAAACACTTCCCTATATAAAAGAGTCAAATACACTTAATGTATTATGAGAGTGGTTGTGGAAATGTCATTTTATAATTTAAACATTCATGAAACCACTGAGGTCACAGGCAATTTTACAAAAGTTTGGGGTATGCTTAAATAATATGTGGCCACAAAACTGTGATACAAGCAAGCTATATCACTAAAATCAACCAAAATACACTGAGCATGGTTTTTGTGTTTTACTGAAAGTGCCAAGTAGTGCCTATACTCTTTTGGCCACCAGGTGGCCACATGTATACAAGCATGTGACCTCTATTGTGGTCTGTCAGGGTGTTAGGCCTGTACCATTGGATAAACAGGACTCTGTAAGCCAAATAACTCCAATGTCCCAACCTAAAGGTGCCCAATTGTTAGCAAGACTTCACTAATCAGGTGTTTGCACAAGATAACTGGTCAGCTAAACAAAGCTTGTTGTCAAAGTGTCCAATGTATGATTTGGATTTTAGCATAAGACTCATTACATCCTCTTTCAAATGGCACAGAAATTCATGCAGGGGAGATATCATTGGTAATAACTTTTGATCACAAAGTTTGGGGTATCAGCATTTATATCAAGGACTTTTTCCTTGCATGATATGAATGTTTATACCCCAAACTTTGCCATCAAAAATTATAACCAATCATATTTCCCCTGAATGCTTTAACATTTGGGTGGAATAGAATACTTTTCAGAACTAGAAAAGATAAATAATCCCTTTAACACTACTCTGTATTCTGCTTATCTTTTGAGTGATCCTTTAAAGGTCTCACTGACATAGATAAGAAGACACACTGCTGCTATAACAGATAATTTATTCCAACATAAGCTCTGTATAGTGTGTATTGTTCTTCTATAAAATTATTATCCATATAAAAGTTACTTTACATAAAAAAAATCATATTAATATACACCTTGTGTATACTAACCTACGCATTAATTTTGTAACATTACTAAACTCTACTTGAATATTTGTTTAGTGTGCAACTTATGTGTGCAGCAGACGACGTGAAAGCAGCAGACGACAGCATAGCTGTAGACGACAAAAGGGCCATGCAGATGTCAAAAATCAACCTGAGAGAATAGTTTCGAAAGGGCAGATGCACCTTGGCTTTGAAAATGGAACTGCAGCTCTGTTGTCGTCCACAGCTCTGTTGTCGTCTGCAGCTTTCACAGCGTCTGTTGTCGTCGGCTGTATATTGTATGGGACAAACATTTGACACAATCATATCATTTTAGTGGTTTTGTGTTACTTCTTTAATTCACGGTATAGCAAAATGCCAGCAAAAAGACACACAATTAAGGAAACAATGAGAACAAAACCAGAATATGAATATCAGTTGACAACTCAACTCAAAAACCCCTGAACAGCTGTACTATTGAGAGTAAAACAAGTTTCTAAAAGAATTTACGACCTTTTCAACTGACAGCAGTTTTAATTTATGATGGGACCGTTGTAGATTGTTGTCTTTTTATGTATGTGCTGCCTTAGATTTGTTGTTTTTCTGTAAGTGCTGCTGTAGATTTGTTGTTGTTTTTCTGTAAGTGCTGTTGTAGATTTGTTGTTTTCTATGTAAGTGCTGCTGTAGATTTGTTGTTGTTTTTCTGTAAGTGCTGTTGTAGATTTGTTGTTTTCTATGTAAGTGCTGCTGTAGATTTGTTGTTGTTTTTCTGTAAGTGCTGCTGTAGATTTGTTGTTGTTTTCTATGTAAGTGTTGCTGTAGATTTGTTGTTGTTTTCTATGTAAGTGTTGCTGTAGATTTGTTGTTGTTTTTATGTAAGTGTTGCTGTAGATTTGTTGTTGTTTTTATGTAAGTGCTGCTGTAGATTTGTTGTTGTTTTTATGTAAGTGCTGCTGTAGATTTGTTGTTTTTATGTAAGTGCTGCTGTAGATTTGTTGTTGTTTTCTATGTAAGTGCTGCTGTAGATTTGTTGTTTTTTATGGATGTGCTGTTGTACTGCCATTGCCTCATATTTGATGTGATTCGAAATTTGGAATTTCCCGTCTCACCTACCAAATATCACCCAATCAGCTCTCGATCTGTAATTGGTAGACTGACCGAAACGCTTACCATACCAAACAGAACAAGACAGAATCAGTGTGAATTGTCATTTATTCTTTTACCAATAAGTGCACAGCCTGATTTGTTATCAATAGTCATGATTTACTGCCAACGCTCTATGCAAAGATCTACGGTAACCAATTTTATGTAATAATCACTGTAAAAGCAAAATCTTAATAGATTTATATCACATCGATCTAAACTCTATCTTTTTTAAAAGTACTAACAAATAAATCACGTCTTTCATGAAAAGGTTATACAGAAATACATTGACAGCAATTGTCCAATTATAATTTTGCCATCAACATAATCATATTACAGGTTTTCGTTCTCACCATTTGAAGATGTTTGAACTCATAACATAAGAAGTGTCTTGTTTCAGCTTTACTGCTTTGTTCAATTGCTCAAAGTGAATGTTTTTGTGCTTATTTACCAATACGTGTCAGACCCTTAAGATATTTTTAGACATATCTCTACCAACTTACGGCCGCCATGTTTGTATTGCTTTCACAGCGAGGCTACCGGTATCACAAGTGATTCTAATACATGCGAATGCATACGTCGCTACGCTATTCAACTTTTTAATCTCCCCCGCTTGTTCTATACTAAATACTTTCTTTTCCAACTTTGTTATTTTCTCTTAAGGGAATAAAACGTCACGAATATCAAATAACATTATATACATTGATCTATATATATTGATTATCATACATAACATAAAGTTTCAAATAGCCTTAATAAGTGTCAAATGTAACCCGGCAATGTTGACTTTGATAATACCACTTTAGTTATCACAGGTATGTTTTATCACAGAAAGACAGACAACATAACAGGTCATTGACCTTTTCTATAAAATAAGAATACTGAACATTTACATCTTATAAAGGTTTCATAATCTTTGAAATGTTATAGGATATTATGTCAAACAAAATGGATTTAACAAAATCACGAAATGTTGAAAAAACCTTTAAAATAAATTTCATGACAAATTCAATTAATCTATTTTTTCTACATGTTACAAAATATCATGTTGTATCTTGCATGCTCAGGTATTATATCATGTAACTTACTTTCTAAACAATATGAAATTAGGAACCAAATTAGATTAGATTAAATGAGTTTTCCTGTGTAGATAAATCATTGAGAAAAATAAAATCAAACCAAGCCTTTCTTTAAATGTATTGATGATTTTAAAAAATGGTTTTCTTGATATCAGGTGACTTGGATTATAAATAAGAATTGTATCTTGACATCACTGCCAGTTGTGTCCTCTCAACACTTTGCCACATAATGGAATTTTGGTTAACTAGCATGTGTCATCTGAAAATTAAAAAAATAGAAATTCACAATCAAATATAAAGTATATGGATGAATGAATGAATGAATGAATGAATGAATGAATGAATTAATTAATTAATTAATTAATTAATAAATTAATTAATTAATTAATTAATTAAATAATCAATCAATCAATCAATCAATCAATCAATCAATCATTCAATCAATCAACAAATCAATGAATGAATGAATGAATGAATAAATAAATAAATAAATAAATGAATGAATGAATGAATGAATAAACAAACAAACAAACAAACAAACAAACAAACAAACAAACAAACAAACAAACAAACAAATAAATAAATAAATAAATAAATAAATAAATAAATAAATAAATAAATAAATAAATAAATAAATAAATAAATAAATAAATAAATAAATAAATAAATAAATAAATAAATAAATAAATAAATAAATAAATAAATAAATTATGCCATCAACATATTAGAAACTTTCTCAGATTAGATCCAGGATAGATGTGTTCATGAAGCAGCCATAGGTACTAACATATTAGATACTTTCTCAGATTAGATCCAGGATGGATGTGTTCATGAAGCAGCCATAAGTACTAACATATCAGAAGCTTTCTCAGATTAGATCCAGGCTGGATGTGTTCATGAAGCAGCCATAAGTACTAACATATTAGAAACTTTCTCAGATTAGATCCAGGATAGATGTGTTCATGAAGCAGCCATAGGTACTAACATATTAGATACTTTCTCAGATTAGATCCAGGATGGTTGTTCATTAAGCAGCCATAGATACTAACATATGAGAAACTTTCTCAGATTAGATCCAGGATGGATGTGTTCATGAAGCAGATATAAATACTAACATATTAGATACTTTCTCAGATTAGATCCAGGATGGATGTGTTCATGAAGCAGCCATAGGTACTAACATATTAGATACTTTCTCAGATTAGATCCAGGATAGATGTGTTCATGAAGCAGCCATAGGTACTAACATATTAGATACTTTCTCAGATTGGATCCAGGAAGGATGTGTTCATGAAGCAGCCATAGATACTAACATATTAGAAACTTTCTCATATTAGATCCAGGAAGGATGTGTTCATGAAGCAGCCATAAGTACTAACATATTAGATACTTTCTCAGATTAGATCCAGGATGGATGTGTTCCTGAAGCAGCCATAGGTACTAACATATTAGAAACTTTCTCAGATTAGATCCAGGATGGATGTGTTCATGAAGCAGCCATAGGTACTAACATATTAGAAACTTTCTCAGATTAGATCCAGGAAGGATGTGTTCATGAAGCAGCCATAGATACTAACATATTAGAAACTTTCTCATATTAGATCCAGGATGAATGTGTTCATTAAGCAGCCATAAGTACTAACATATTAGATACTTTCTCAGATTGGATCCAGGAAGGATGTGTTCATGAAGCAGCCATAGGTACTAACATATTAGATACTTTCTCAGATTGGATCCAGGAAGGATGTGTTCATGAAGCAGCCATAGGTACTAACATATTAGAAACTTTCTCATATTAGATCCAGGCTGGATGTGTTCATGAAGCAGCCATAGATACTAACATATTAGAAACTTTCTCATATTAGATCCAGGAAGGATGTGTTCATGAAGCAGCCATAAGTACTAACATATTAGATACTTTCTCAGATTAGATCCAGGATGGATGTGTTCATGAAGCAGCCATAAGTACTAACATATTAGAAACTTTCTCATATTAGATCCAGGAAGGATGTGTTCATGAAGCAGGTACTAACCTTCATTCTTGAGGATCAACAATTAGCGGAGCCGTAAAATCTGAATGTCTGATTCCGAAACTATAAGAGGGCGCTGACCGCCTGTTTATTTTCACCTGTAAATTGGAATGAACATTTCTATTAAAATCAGATCTCATGACATTGATGATGTACACAAATACATATCATGTTCCATCACATGCAAACATGAAACTAAAAACTTAGACATTAAAGTTAAGCAAATGTATTCAAAGTTACAATGAATTCATTGACAATTAATGCTTATCAAAAAAAATGATCCAAGCACAAGATTATTTCGGTTTGTTCATTTGTCGGCACTCATAGAGAACATTCATATGTTTGTGTCACCTCGGTTTACTGTGTTAGAGAACGTCAATATGTTTGTGTCATCTCGGTTTACTGTCTGAAACGTCAATTTGTTTGCATCATCTCAGTTTACTGTCATAGAGAATGTCAATTTGTTTGCATCATATCGGTTTACTGTCTTAGAGAACGTCAATATGTTTGTGTCATCTCGGTTTACTGTGTTAGAGAACGTCAATATGTTTGCGTCATCTCGGTTTACTGTCTGAAACGTCAATATGTTTGCATCATCTCAGTTTACTGTCATAGAGAATGTCAATTTCTTTGCATCATCTCAGTTTACTGTCTTAGAGAATGTCGATTTGTTTGCATAATATCAGTTTATTGTCTCAGAGAATGTCGATATGTTTGCATCATCTCAGTTTACTGTCATAGAGAATGTCAATATGTTTGCGTCATCTCGGTTAACTGTCTGAAATCGGTATTTCTGATCCAGTCTACTCTGTACTAATATATTTTATTCTAATCTAAGAGATTGCTGTTATACAGGCAGTGCTAAATGCTCTGGTGACTTTTGAATTGACCTGCACTTGTTTTTTCCCTTGTTTAAATAATATTTTGGTTTTTATAATTATTATAATTTCCTTTCACAAAATATGGCACAAAATCGAGCACGGTGATATTTGGAACATAATTTTGGAAATCTGACATGTTGACATAGCTTACTATAGATTTAGGAAAAAAATTGAATAATAAACTGTGAATAGTGAATAAGTA
Source organism: Amphiduros pacificus (assembly GCA_949316495.1). Classification (NCBI taxonomy): domain Eukaryota; kingdom Metazoa; phylum Annelida; class Polychaeta; order Phyllodocida; family Hesionidae; genus Amphiduros; species Amphiduros pacificus. The sequence goes on along the minus strand of OX439007.1, from coordinate 10,408,839 downwards.
ACAAAGTCCACACAAACTCTATGAGTTGATTATACTTACATTTTGTGGATTGTGAGCGCCAGGACCAGGTTTGCGGGTGCTGTCTCCGACCATCTCTGTCCGCGGCTTCAGGGAATACGATGGCGCTCGACTCTTGTAAACACTCGGATCGGTTACTTTATGAGTACCAGGCCCCGGCGTCTGTAACAAGTAGGAAATGTCTCAACAATCTATGTTTACTCATTATATATGTTGTATTTGTTTTGTTTTTTTTTTGTTTTTTTTTTAATTATTTACGATTTATCAGATGATTTTACAGGAAAAATGCTCCAACTTTTGAAGAAATGTACAAAACATTTCAAACAAAGATGTCCGAACCACAACAACAGGAGGGCTCTTCATATATCGGTTAGTTATATTTATGGTAGGTCTTCGATAATGTTATTTTAACTGTGGACTGAGCAGTAAACTGACATTCATGAGATCCTGATCAAAGCCTCCGTTTGTCCTGCGGCTAGACTGTGACCAGAAAGGTCCCTGCAGCTTGTCGCTTTCCACGGTCTTGCCCAGTAACGACGGAAGAGTGTAGGTGTTTGGACCTGCAATGAAAAGAGGTACCTCATCAGTAATATACATTGTATAGAGTCCTCAGTCAGTAGCATCCGTTTATTATTAACATCAGAGCAATTTGCACCTTGCTCAATGTGCTCGGGTCTCCCCTCTAGCTGTGTAGCCATACTGTGTAGGCTCTGTATGCCCACGAGACATAAGTTGAGCGGCCAACTTCTCAAATCAAATCAAATCAAATCAAATCTAATCAAAAGATAACGATGTCCTGAACTCTTGAGATATAGTATCTGTAATGTTAACATGTAACTGATACACACCATATGACACTGTAAAACATATTTATATTAATGAAACATTTTAAATATTCAACAGAAAGATTTATCAAAAAACTAAATTTGATTGGAAAAAGCTTAAACAGGATGAGTTTACAAAAGATCAAAATTAACTTTAAATTTGTCCCAAATTGAAACTTCATATTGATAGAATACAAGAGTAAATTCAGAAAATAATCACACTTAAGTTGCTCCGGCAATGATAGTACATTTACTTGTTTTAGAAGATATCAAAAAAGTATTCATAAAAAGTGGCAAACAATAGAAATATTATATTATAAAAAATATTTTGAATGTAGACACATATCGATTTTATCTTTGAATAGCTGATGTCTTTTTGAACATATAGATAAACATTATGAAGAGTATACTTAAATTGTTTCATTAATATTCGTATGAGATTCGGAATGTGTTCTTTCTGTGGCGTTATTTATGCTGCGACGTATTATAAGCAATCAGAGACATTTAATACATGTTTAAATATCTCTGAACCAATGTACGAAGAAGTCTTATTCGTATTCAATGTCTCCCGTTGCTATTGATGGAAGTGTTTGGAAAACTGAAAAACTGATCGAAAATAACAGGAATGGACTCAGTGAAACTTTTTATAGACTCAGAACATAACTCATTTCAGACGCAGTGGCCAGGATTGAGCTCACGCTGCGATGATAAGGCGTTTTCTGTTTGTACTAATGGCGCTCACTTTGCATTCAAGGCGCTCACTTTGCATTCAAGGCGCTCACTTTGCACTCACGGCGCTCACTTTGCACTCACGGCGCTCACTTTGCACTCACGGCGCTCACTTTGCACTCACGGCGCTGACCTACTGAGTGTCTATTGCGACCACTTCAGAGCACACAAGCATCTCAATCTTTTTACTTGACACAGGAATTGGAATATTTTTTTATTCTTGATAAAGGATAATCTATAAACATGTTACAGTCAATATAAAGATAAAATAATCACCTGGATTTTGGTCACGTGATCTTAACCTTGTTCGGCTCCCGAATGAGAATTTATGGGATGGTGGCATCGCACTTTCTCCTGCCTTCTCCGGCGAGTAGGAGCCGGGCCCCGGTACTTGGAAGCCCTTGAGGGGCTCAATGCGGCCGTACAGGGAGTACACGGGAGTGCCGTCCTTCCCGTAGCGCGTCACGTTCATGTTGGGCAGGTGCACGGGCCCGGGGCTTGAATCGTCGTAGAACTTGCCGTGCCTCACGCCGAACACCCAGGCCGGCTGCTTGGTGTGCACGCTGCGGGGATCATGCCCTCCTCTCCCGACCATCGACGGCAGGTTGTAGACCGCCGGCCCAGGGCTAGCGTACATGGCAGCTATTGGGCCCCTCGGCTTGGTGTGTTGGTATCCCATGTTGGAAACACCGTTCTGGTCACTCATCCGCCTGCAAACATTGTTTCACAGTAGGTAAGCAAATTATCAAATACAGATAAGGTTTCTCCTCTTTTATTGTGTTGGTTGATGTTGTTTCTCATTCCCTGTAAAAAAAACATATCGGGGAGATTCTCGGTAAGGAAGTAAAAATAGAACCCTGCCAACAGGTCATAATGCCCTGATCCTTTCGAAGAGTGGCTAGAAATATTCTTATTGTATTAACATTGTAGATATAGACAACGACTGAAAGGTAAATGTATTTTGTGATAGCTGAAATAGCATATAATATGTAAAGTCAAACTAAAATTTGTCAAACATTATCACAATGTTCGTACTAGATGTTTCAATTTTCTTTGTAATTTGAATGAAATTGTGAAGTGGTGTTTTTACGATCTTTTCAGCAACTATGGCCATATCAGGTCGACTTTAGCCTTTTAAGTAACACTGCCAGCAGTAGGAGTCGAACCCACCACCTCCCGTCCTCCACTTATCAAACCTTAAAAGGCACAGATCCTAGACTCTATCAACTGTGCTAGCGGGGACGGTAAATAATTTGAATGAATCAATATTTTTATTTTAGTAAATCTATATGATTACAGCATGATATTATATACTCTACCGAAATATAAGACTTTGAATACAAAAAAACAATGACAGTGCATTTATTTAACAAGAAGAACTATTCAGGACTGTCACTGAAAAAAAAATAAAAAAAATAAGTCTCATCTGATGCTTGTAAGACATTCATTCGTCAGGTGCCAGGGATTCCAGGCCTGAAAGTAATCAAAAACATAAGCTATTATGTTGACCAACCACTACAATAACTAATCCTTGATATACCTCACCTACTTTTTCTTAAAACTTATATCCTAAAGTTTGAAGAAAAAAATGTTTAAGAGTTGGACTAAATGTACTTATCCATGCTTTTCATTATTTAAAGTGGATACTATTGACAGAGGAGTGGGATTTATAAGCCGCTGTATGGAGTGTGTTGTTTTGATATGGTTGCAGACCTTTATATGCCGCTGTATGGAGTGTGTGGTTTTGATATGGTTGCAGACCCCCGCATGTGTATAGCTTTTCCCACCTCCTCAGATTTCATTGGGGACCTTTAGTATCTCCACAGAGAAAAGAACTCCAATAGCAATTAGGTTTTGTGCCATTATTTCATCTGATATATCAGACGATTTTTCTCATCTTTATTGCTTATGTCTAATCACATAACAGCACTTATATCAATATGGACAATTCTAAGAAATGCTATTTTTCTGCTCATATAAGACGACAAATGCACGACAGGGGAGAAATGTGTAATGTTTGTTTTTTTTTCAACCCGTTTTATATCCAGTTCTAAAATCTTTTTTTTTCTTTTTTACAAATCTATTGTAAAAAACCTTGTTTATGCAATTAATATAATGTAATCACTACAAGTCATCACGAATTATTAAATGGATTCCCGTTAATCCACCTTGCTCACAGTTTGGCCATACACTTACAATAACAAGCTTTCTATTGTTGTTTTTAAAACCTTATTTACAAAATATTATATTGGCCAATGAGTTTATGATGAACCAAAAAGACCATGTTTCAAAGTATTCAATACAATCAAAGTTAAAATAGTTGAAGTACATTTGCACAGCGCCATGTGATGAAGCATGGAGTGTGGAATGACATATGTGCGTCCAGACAGGAGGGCAGAGTGTGCATATATATATTGGTGGGACCTCCCTGTTTGTATTCTCTTACAGACCTCCCCGGGGTTCTTCAGTTGCATCTCATGTCAGGGTCTCGTTCTGCGCGAGATCTCACATTGTGACTTGGTGGCATTGTTGTCCCCCTCACATATGCCACTGACTCCATGGGCAGAAGTTGGCAGGTGTTGCTAGACATAATTACCAACCAAGCGGGGATATATAAACCCAATGTCATCTGCCCATGTTCAAGACCCAATGTCATATGTCCATGTTCAAGACAATATCATACTTCCTGAGATCTGCTTATTTCACTGAATTAATTATACAATGATATTGCATAGAAACCGTTATACTCTTTGATGCACGCCAATTATTTTGCATAATTTAGGATATGTCAAAAGCTTATTATTGTTTGCATTAAATCAGAAGCGTTTTACAGTGTCATTGTGGCTTGTATTCGATGTATTGCTCAAAATTCTCAACAACGAGTACAAAGTAAATCGTATCAATTCAGAATTTGCAACCTATTGTCAAAGTGAAATAGGCAGGTAAACAAAAAAACCTGCAAGGTAATGAATGCCCAAGGCAATAGTGTGTAGCACAAACTCTGTAATTCAATGCACATATAATGCTGATTGTTGCACATATAATGCTGATTGTTGCACATATAATGCTGATTGTTGCACATATAATGCTGATTGTTGCATATATAATGCTGATTGTTGCACATATAATGCTATTTGTTGCACATGTAATGCTGTTTGTTGCACATATAATGCTGATTGTTGCACATATAATGCTGATTGTTGCACATATAATGCTGATTGTTGCACATATAATGCTGATTGTTGCACGTATAATGCTGTTTGTTTAACATGTTCTCACGTTCTGCTCTTTTTGCACATATTCTGCTGTTTGTTGCACATGTTCTGCTATTTGTTGCACATATTTTGCTGTTTGTTGTACACATTCTGCTGTTTTTTCACATATCCTGCTGTTTGTGGTACATTCACTGTTTGTTGCAGATATTCTGCTGTTTGTTGCAGATATTCTGCTGTTTGTTGCAGATATTCTGCTGTTTGTTGTACACATTCTGCTATTTGTTTCACATGTTCTGCTCTTTTTGCACATATTCTGTTATTTGTTTCACATGTTCTGCTCTTTTTGCACATATTCTGTTATTTATTGCACATACTACACTTGCGCGTATTGACATGCTTTGCACACTTAGTCAGAATAAACATATTTAAGATACCATAAATAAAACAATTCTTATGTATTGAATACATGTGGATTTAATAAAACTCTATTTTTTGGTCAATATGAAGTGCAAAAGTGGTCTCAAAAGACAACATTTCTTATCATATACATATATCCCCGTGCACGCTGTCTATTTGATTAGTAAAAGTTGAAAAGGGGAAGTCGATAAATGCATTCGCATTTATACTGTTACCGTCAAAATCATTTGTGAAAGCATTAAACACTAGGTGACTTCAAGATAGCTGAATATTGCACCAAAAGGGCCCAGCACATAATTATTTAACATTATATCTTGTTTTAAATGATAACACATTTTATAATATACGTTATATCAAAACAATGTTAATTGGATCCAAATTCACCATGGTATGCACTTATTTATTACAAAGCAATTTTTCTGTGGAAACTTAAATCTATACCTCTAGGATATATTTGTCATCTTCTCCAAATTACAGTTCAACATTTTAAAAGTCTCGCATGTTACATTGATTTGCAGAATTGATACATATTTACACTATTATGTCAAAATAACATTCTTCCAAGTACTTGTATCTTTAAAGTAATTCTGACAAGTACCTGTATCTGTAAACTAAATTACGCTGCCGTGTATTAGACTTAAAGCTTAGTTTAATCTCACAATGAATTCAAACCACTGGCACCGTTACTGGTATTTTCAATATGCCTGATTACATACCTAACCAAACAGAAATAAAATGAACAGAAATATTGACCTGGAAAATGACAAAAAGCTGATATTAGATTCAGAGATCTTACCTTCTCGCCTGTTTTGCCGTCACCATTTGTTTTTTAACCATCAGGAGATTGTTTTTTATCCAAAAAAATAAGATAGCCGAAAGAAAGTGTTATTCACTTGGTGAACTGATATCAAATTAAAAATGTTTAGATGTAAACATACATAAGGTAGTCAAGAGGTTGCTTGGAGACATGTGTTAGTGTGACAGACAATTTACGTAACAAGCTGGTCTCGGCGGTTCCCTCCCACTGACAATACTATCACACTGTGAAATACTGTCAAACTGTCACTCAAATATCTGTCACTCACGTCGGAACACGGCCCGCACCTACCTCAATGACACCTGCACAAGCAACACGGCTCAATTAATGAAATGATATAATACAATTAACCAAAGACCTCTCATGTGGAATATGTGATATGAAGTATAATTTCCATAAAACAAAGAATAATACAGAAGATAAACTTATCATTCATGTCTTCATGATCATGTCGCTCAATACCAATCATTGCAGCTACTAGCAATTAGTTGTTTTTTCTCTGGATATATATTAGTTCGGTGTACTTTCAAATATCAAAATAAGAAATGTTGACCCATTAACCCCCAGTTAAGATATATAAACCCGTTTCAACACTTTTTCTCAACTATTATTAAGCTTATTTATTTGTATTTCGAAGCATTACACTCGCTGATACCTTTTCTGGTAAGGTCGGGTTCGGTTTGTGTCATCTGTTCTTTGTGATTATGAAATAAAAAGAAAATTGATCAAAAACTTATTAAAGAATAGGGCATTAAGTCCCGGTGCTGGACTTCTATTTTACCTGTCACACCTTAATTGTGTTTAAGCAGCCGTCATACAAGACACATAAACAAAATATTTGTTTCACTCTTATGACAAATATTTGATTTTGCTGAAACTCTGATGTACTAGTAGTTTTACAAACTGTAAAGACATTTAATGCCCTCTCATTGTAAATCCATTGTTTTCCGTACCTGTCAACATAGCAACTATGTGCGGTAATCATAAACGACTTTGTTTTCTCAGGTTTCATTTTCACATAATTTATATACTATTATTACATGTGACCCATTGGTATATGCTGTATTTAGTATAGATATAAATACTAAATTTCAAATATTTGCGACTTACCTTTTTAGCAGCGGCATCCTTATTGTTTTTATAACAAATTATCTGTATCCCCGTATCGTGAACTACCTCCAATATTTGTTTTTTCTTATACACAATATCCAGAACATGTATGTTGTATGAGGCCCACTGTAAATGTTGCTGGTTGCATGTACTATATGTATGCAATATGACTATATCAGCCGTGCCTAAGTCGAGCTGACTGGTACCTGTCTGGAAGACTATGTCACTGACTGGTCTCCGGTAATCAGGATATTATCCCCATTAACCCCAGGTTTGCCAAAAGAACATAAGATTATTATTCTAACATTTATACACCCAACAAAAATGGCGAGAATTCGTTTCGTTTACAGGATTTGCTTCGCTTGTCCGAGTGTGAGTAAGCTTTGCATAATACCAATATAGTTTGTTACAAATAATCATCCTAGAGGTAATTTAATAATTAAATCCATGATACGGGTCAGGAACTCTTCTATTTCTCAGTTCGTTCAGGATCTGAGTGTAAGGCATTCCTTCATTTAGAAGGCCAATTCTTCTTTTATCGCGTGTTATTTTTCCAACCAGTTCATGCTTTATGTTTCGGCAATAATTCAAGAAATTTTAATCTTTCACAATCTATGAAATAGACATAATCATTTGAATGAAATTAGATAAAAACATTTGTTGACAATATATTTTCAGAAAAAAATATCTCTTCTCATCCTAGTCTTGGATTCTAAGCTCAAAATATAAAATCACATTTCAGACAACTTCGATATCTTTCAAATGTGACACCACCTCACAGAGACGGGACGCGCACAAAGCGCAGGAAGTTGAGACTGATTTTTGGGGTGGTAGTGATCATGGCTATAGTGACGTCATCATCCAAGTTCTCACTTTGCACGCACAATTTTATGCATCTCATCACAGTACATCAATTGTCTATATCAAACTTTGTATAGACTGATCGTCCAAATCTGCCCAGTGTCTCAGCACAGCTGAGTGCAGAAGTTTGCTATAGTTGAGAGTTAAAGTAGACACCAGTCCCCTGTAAAATGACTGGTAGATGGGATACTGGGATTTTCACCATCTTGGCCCAGATAAACGGTATTCTTTGTGTAATGATCCTTTATAGTCCCTGAATTCAAGAACATAAATTCTCAAAAATAACTCTTTTTCAAGTAAGAGAAAACGTTATATATTCATATTCAATTGAAAAACATTATTTGAAATGCAACCGACATCTTTTGGAAGTGTTTTGCCCACAGGCAACATTTACGCCCCTAGCTTCAGTAATTTTTAAAAAATCATGATTTAATTTTGCCGCATTAAATACCATCCTGATCAGTTAATTCAATTAGATCAGGAAAAATACGCTCCGAAAAGTGTAGGGCATTTCGTCACGTTGGAGGATTTGACCTCTATGAAAGGATATAGCTCAAAATGTGCCAATAAGGTCGTTGAGCTGAACAGGAGAGCAGAATGTTGACCTCTGCTGGGCGTTGACCTCTACTGTTCCCCTCTAACTGCGGCTAATTTCCCTCTAACCGTAGCTATTTCTCTTCTATCCACGGCTATTTCTCTTCTATCCGCGGCTATTTCTCTTCTATACGCGGCTAATTCTCTTTTTCTCTGCGGCTAATTCTCTTCTATCCGCGGCTATTTCTCTTTATATCCGCGGTTATTTCTCTTCTATCCGCAGCTATTTCTCTTCTATCCGCGGCTATTTCTCTTTTCTATCCGCGGCTATTTCTCTTTTCTATCCGCGGCTATTTACCCATTAACCATGATTAATCCCCCTGTAACCGCGGTTCAAATCGGGAGCACGGATATCTACCAGCTCCGACATTTATGCACAGCATATGAGCTGCCCGATCTGGGGGCACTTGACTATAATGCATATAACACTGATAGAGTTTTATTACTTTTGGGATTTGAAACATTATGCAAAAAGGTTGTCAGTTACTTCCTGGATTTCATCAATTCCGTTGATGTGAAATGTGGTCGTTTTCATGAAATTCGCATGGTCTGTCTGTAGAAATGAACAGGTCATGAATCATGCATGGATTTATCAAAAGAATTTGAATAAATTGCCTGCACGTAGTTTGCAATTAATGACAGAAATGTACATAGCCCATTTATGGAGTATGGTATTGAATCGTGTATTTGCATTCATCTTAAGTTTCCGTTTATCGATCTTGATAATGGAAAACTAAGAACATTGTGCTCAGCGCAAAACCTCTATGATTAGAGATTAACGTTAATCCAAAGGGATGAAGTGCATAACACATCCCTCTAGTATTTAATGCACATGCGCAGTGGGAGTTCTTGTCCTAATGGTACTGATAGAATAATCATACATGGTTTACTGTACATTGATACCAGCCTAATCACTTGGTTATAAGGGGTTTGAAAAATAAATTGCCACAAATACGGCCAAGATCTGTGCTTCGGTTGTTACCCTGAATTCAGTACCTTAGATGAAAATTCTTGTCCAAATCTGAGTACAGAATGATCTTAACTTCATAATTAAAATGTTTCTTTAGTAGCCATATCATTATTCCTCATGCACTGTTAATAGTTATTACAACAGATGTGCTGCTAATTTACAACAAATTTGCTGCTAATTTACAACAGATTTGCTGTATTACTGTATTTCAGTTATTTTCAGTTACAGTACGTATCAGAACTATCATCAACACACATTGCATAGATAAAACATCAGACACAGCAGATTCTCATGATTAATTGAAAGAGTGATTATATCTATTAAGATATGTTTCATCATAAATGGTATGTGGTATTTGTCATGTGACATTTGAAGGGAGAGATCTGTCATTATTTGTGATGTTGTCTATCTATCGCTATCTATCGCCTCTATCTGTAAACGCTTATTCGCATGGATGTCCGCTTGAGAAAAATACAAATACATGTCAAAGTGATTTACAAGTTGTTGACTCCTGTGTATCTGTATGCGGCATATCTAACTCTTCACTGATAATTATATTGTGTCAATATCACAATACAGTAACTGTCACGTGTAGAGTGGATCTGAGCTAACATCGCCAGACAATACACATATATGAACTTCTCTATACCAAGAGCTCTTCCAGATTAAATCAAAACAACCGCATGCCAGGACAAGAATTGACTGTGGAGTAGTGTACAGTAGATTGAAACTGTTTTTCATTCACCCATTGAGCTTGAACAAATCAACCTTTTGTACAGTGTTGTCAATATTGTGGTTCGATTAGTGTCATAATTGCAGGCTGGAGGCACAGTTGTTGTTGTATGGGCGCAGCGCTGGTTAAAGGTGGCGCAGTTCTTGCAGATGGTAACCATCAACATGCTGAGAAGCAGGGCGTGTGATTGAACCTCTTATGTTCATTATTTATGATCTCGATCATCATGACGCAATTGCTCGCTTATACGTCCATAACTGAGCAGTCAGACCACTTTACAAGAGATATAGATTCTTTGAGCCAGAATATCCTTGTTTTTATATATTAATACCACTTGTTTCTATATTCAGTATAAAGTGATGTTTCCCCATACTTGTGTTGCCTTTAACCTGATTAATAAAAAACTCAGAAATAATCAAACTAGCTTTTTGTAGACTCTACATTTAATATTGAATTAAATGAACTTACAAATCGTCAACTCGAATCAGTATTTGAAGACAAACACCACATCGGTCTGAATGATTTTCTTTGCCTAAGCTGTTGCCTAACTTGTGATAGAAACTATTTCTCTACGAGTGAGACGTTCAAACTCAATGGTTGATTTTAAGATGTGTATGAGTAGTTTCAAAACAAAATTACAGGGCCTGTCAATTATTTAATTTTCGCATATCATTACGTGTCAGCCCCATATCAGATTTTGAGGAATTTCTCGATCAACTTCGGCCATCATGTTTTTGTGCCTTCACAGCTTGGCTACGACTAGCAGAAATGATTTTGCTGCTAAAACAATACGTGTGAATGCATTCGCGCCTATACGCTATCCAACTTTTCTATCTCCCACGCTGGTTCTGTAACAAGATTAGTGCAGATACAGCATGGCATCTTGGAGGTTTGGCATTTTCTCTTTAGGGTATAACACGGCATGACATTTCGTCAAGAAAAAACAAATGAAAAATAAATAAAATTATAAACAGGAACTGGACACATAATGTTTGAGAATATGTTGCGAGTCCAGCTAAGTTTAGTGTTTCAGAATACGTTTTGAGCCCAGGTAGGTTTAATGTTTCAGAATATGTTGTGAGTCCAGCAAAGTTTCATAGTTAATGCAGAAAATGTTGTGAGTCCAGTTAATCTTAATGTTTCAGAATACGTTGTTACCCCAGCTAGGTTTAATGCTTCAGAATATGTTGTGAGTCCAGCTAGGTTTAACTTGTTAGAATATGTTGAGTTCAGTTAGGTTGTGTACGTGCCTCGGTCTGGATTGAGACCACACTAAGTTAACCCCAGGATCTGTATTTAGTTGAGTACTTGGAGATGTTTGTTCCAAGCCTCCATCTATAGTTAACTCCGGATGGGCCTTATATATAGGTTTAGCTCTACCTCAAGTGTTCTATATAAGGATATAAGGGTGCCAAGGCTACATGCTGTCCTCCCTGTTACATTAATATTTCACATCCGCAAAACCTAATTAAATGCTAACCTCTATTGATTGACAGAATCTTTGATGGGCACTTTAAAACTAGCATAATGCTACTAATATAGATGTTATCAACTTAATGAGAATCAAATCCCACAGGTTATGTTCTTGCTGCTTTTGGCTTTAAGAAAATGAATTTCTCATAGAATATGAACTAGAACTATATCACCATTGCAAAGCTCTGAAAAAGTTCATGGACAAATCTCAAATTATTTTTATTCTGGGATGTTTGATCGCTGTTTTGATATTACTTGCTTCATATTTTGTAGACATTCTCTTGGCTCCAGAATACAAGAATGTGTTTTATCACTGAACCTGTCAATAAGTGTTTGCAAAATAATCAAATGTTTACAAAGTTCATAAACGTAAGAGTTAAATCAATTCTAACCAACATGATTCGCTTAGATAGATATAGTGTGTTCATGATATATCATTTGTGAAGACATGAAGTTATTTCATGAACAAATTCTGATATATTTCTACTTATAAGCACAAGGATATGCTAATTAGATGTATAAAGAAAATTGCAATTTGCGATTGATGTTTTAGTTTAAATAACTTATGTAAATTTGTTCCTTATATATATATACACTAATAAAAAAACATAAGACATTTTCCATACACGTTAAATACGTCCACTGTTTTAAGGACCTGAACTTGTTTGGAAACTTACCTGATTTATGTGAGAAATTGAACGATTATGGCCAAATTGTGAGACCAATCACCTGCAGTATTTCCAGTAATTTTATTCAGTTTTGAGTCGTTATATTGTTCTTCTGCCTTGGTGTTAAGAAAACCTTGTCCAAATGGTTCGCCGGGACTACATATAAGCTGTAGCCATGGAGACGGTCACACTTTTTGCCTCACCACAGATCATACAGATTATGGTTGAGATATAAATACTAGTATATATTGAGGGTTGATCCAGAATTTATACGTCCCGGTCATCCTCGCCGAGCTTACACATCACGCAGTGGGATTATACTCCGACCTCTTAGCGTTTCCGTCTCATTGAACACCGTTCTTCCTTGTATCAGATCTTTTATAGTATATTAAATCTTTAGGAAACTAGCTTTAGAGGTTTCATAGAGAATGGCTTATCACAGAGCCGTGAAGAGTTTCCAAATGAAAAACAGCTATGTATTGATCTGCAGATACCTGCTAATGGCTGCTTAACCTTGCAACAGCCACGGGCCACTTAAACAACTTGAATAGTCTAACACAACTCTTGACACGTCAACACAATTTTAATGATTTCAGTATAACCTCTATTGATCAAGTACTGTAAATAAGCAAAATATATTATTTGAGTGTAATAGGTCTATCTTGAAAAAGAGTTCAAAATTTTTTTTGAAATGGGTCAAAGAATGGCCGACGCCACCATCGCAGTGGTCATCTTAGCAACAGTAACTTATCTGAGACGCTCCCGCCAAGTGATCAATGGGCGATATTAAGAGATGCTTGCCATTCCTCGGCTGCCATGATTGCAGTGTCTAAACAGCACACACAAACATACATAAGTGATAATCCGTACCTCAAGTACACGATAAAGCTACCAGTAAACACCATCAAACCATTCACAGGGGTTTTTGTGCATCATATTATCTTTATATATAAGTAGTTATGCATTATATATATATATATATATATATATATATATATATATATATATATGATATTTGAAGTAGGTTCAGAAAATTAGAAGAGTGAATTTACATTTAATGTAAGCAAATGTAAAGTTCTGCTTTTATAATAAAGGATTACTGTTAAAATCTCACTTTGGGAATTATCTAATTTGCTAAGCTATGACCAAAGAATAAACATAAACTAACCCTAAGATCTTAATCCTGTCTTTCTCTCATTAGATCACACTCTCTTTTTGATTTTAACACAAAATAAACATTTTTTTCAGACAAGAATACGTTGGATATCTGGGGCCCATTTCTTCATTACTACAACAAAAGGTTACCCGTTGAGCAAGAATGGCTTGAGCCATGAGAAAATAACTGTAGGGCATGTCTTGTACTCTGGAAATTGAAACATATCCGCGTGTATTTCTCTCTGCCAATGGATACTTTATCTGCCAAACCAGTTTGAGTGTGTGGAGCGTACGGATTAGGGATTAGTGTCTATTTTAGAGGCTTCTTTAAGGAGGTGAAATAAGCAGGATTGCCTGGATGTGTGGACAGAGCGCTGCTTGTTACAACCGTGGAGATGTATGACTAGGGCCACTCCAGAGAAAGTCATCACAGGAGGGTCAACATTAAACAGCCCCGGCCAGAGAAAGTCATAACAATAGGGTCAACATTAAACACCCCAGAGATAGTCATAAAAATAGGGTCAACATTAAACACCCCAGAGAAAGTCATCATAACATGGTAAACATTAAACACCCAAGAGAAAGTCATAACAATGGGTCAACACTAAACACCCCAGAAAAAGTCATCACAACAGGGTCAACATTAAACACCCCAGAGAAAGTCCTAACAAGAGGGTCAACACTAAACACCCCGGAGAGAGTCATTACAATAGGGTCAACAATAAAAACCCCGGAGAAAGTCATAACAATAGGGTCAACATTAAACACCCCAGAGAAAGTCATAACAATAGGGTCAACATTAAACACCACAGAGAAAGTCATAAAAATAGGGTTAACATTACCCACCCTAGAGAAAGTCATAACAATAGGGTCAACATTAAACACCCCAGAGAATATCATAACAACAGGGTCAACATTAAACACCCCAGAGAAAGTCATAACAACAGGGTCAACATTAAACACCCCAGAGAAAGTCATCACAACAGGGTCAACACTAAACACCCTAGAGAAAGTTATAACAACAGGGTCAACACTAAACACCCTAGAGAAAGTCATAACAATAGGGTCAACAATGAACACCCCGGAGAAAGTCATAACAATAGGGTCAACATTAAACACCCTATAGAATGTCATAACAATAAGATCAACATTAAACACCTAAGAGAAAGCCATCACAATGAGGTCAACATTAAACACTCCAGAGATAGTCATAACAATGGGGTCACCACTAAACACCCCAGAGAAAGTCATAACAATAGGGTCAACATTAAACACCACAGAGAAAGTCATAAAAATAGGGTCAACATTAAAAACCTCGGAGAAAGTCATAACAAAAGGGTTAACATTAAACACCCCAGAGAAAGTCATAACAACAGGGTCAACATTAAACACCCCTGAGAAAATCATCACAACAGGGTTAACATTAAACACCCCGGAGAAAGTCATCACAACAGGGTCAACATTAAACACCCCTGAGAAAATCATAACAACAGGGTCAACATTAAACACCCCGGAGAAAGTCATCACAACAGGGTCAACATTAAACACCCCAGAGAAAGTCATCACAACAGGGTCAACATTAAACACCCCAGAGAAAGTCATAACAATAGGGTCAACATTAAACACCCCAGAAAAAGTCATAACAATAGGGTCAACATTAACCACCCCAGAGAAAGTCATAACAACAGGGTCAACATTAAACACCCCTGAGAAAGTCATCACAACAGGGTTAACATTAACCACCCCAGAGAAAGTCATAACAATAGGGTCAACATTAAACACCCCAGAAAAAGTCATAACAACAGGGTCAACATTAAACACCCCTGAGAAAGTCATCACAACAGGGTTAACATTAAACACCCCAGAGAAAGTCATAACAACAGGGTCAACATTAAACACCCCTGAGAAAGTCATCACAACAGGGTTAACATTAACCACCCTAGAGAAAGTCATAACAACAGGGTCAACATTAAACACCCCAGAGAAAGTCATAAAAATAGGGTCAACATTAAACACCCCAGAGAAAATCATAACAACAGGGTCAACATTAAACACCCCGGAGAAAGTCATCACAACAGGGTTAACATTAAACACCCCAGAGAAAGTCATAACAACAGGGTCAACATTAAACACCCCTGAGAAAGTCATCACAACAGGGTTAACATTAACCACCCTAGAGAAAGTCATAACAACAGGGTCAACATTAAACACCCCAGAGAAAGTCATCACAACAGGGTCAACATTAAACACCCCAGAGAAAGTCATAACAATAGGGTCAACATTAAACACCCCAGAAAAAGTCATAACAATAGGGTCAACATTAAACACCACAGAGAAAGTCATAACAACAGGGTCAACACTAAACACCCTAGAGAAAGTCATAACAATAGGGTCAATACTGAACACCAATTAATGTCATGTACAAAGCCTTATCTCAAAACGTAAAGCGTCAAGCAGAAATTAAACCACATTTTCATATTGTTAAAAGTGTTGAAAAGGGGCATGTGTTCGCAAAATCAAACAGGTAACTTTTAGAAAGAGTTCAAGGGAGGGAATATTTAACAAAAATGCATAACTTTCCAAACTGTGAAATTATGAAGTGACATTTTTATCATTAGCAACAATGGCCATATAGGGTCAACATTTGAGCCTTTTAACTAGTGTGAAAGTAATACTGCCGGCAGTGGGAGTCGAACCCACCACCTCCCGTCCCCCGCTTCTATAACCAATTAAGGCACAGCTCCATGGCTCTACCAGCTGTGCTAGTGGCACCGGTCTGTATGAATACTAGCAGGAGGAAGGGAGTGATGCATCATTACTTAGGAGTAGCGTCGGGGTTCACTTACCTTATATATGTGTGGGAATGCAAAAATCAATGATGATTAAATATAGTGATTTGAATGTAGTAGCATGATCTATTACATATAATATATAGTTTGAATGAAGTGAAATTACCCATGGCCAAATAAAGTCAGGTGCAAATGTAATGCAATTGTAAATATGTATTCCAGTTAATAATATTATTTAATATATGGTGGTAATGTAATGCAGTGAGTCATATTATATAAGAAATTGTGGTAATATAATTCAGTGAGTCATATTATATAATATATGATGGTAATGGTATATGATGGTAAGTTAATATATATATATATATATATATATATATATATATATATATATATATATATATATATATATATATATATATATATATATATACATAGAGAGAGAGAGAGAGAGAGAGAGAGAGGGTGCTACTCTCTCTCTCTCTCTCTCTCTCTCTCTCTCTGGAATATATATATATATATATATATATATATATATATATATATATATATATATATATATATATATATATATATATATATATATATATATATATATATATATATATTCTAAATTTTACTTTATAAACAAATGAGATACCAGTCAATTGCAGCAGATCTGTACACTATCTTGGGCCATTAAACGAATTTTTTTGCTTGGATATGAGATTGCCTTGTTTATATCAACAAATCAAATAAAAACCCGTTGCCCGCTCCTCGTTTCTTTCACTATATATAGTAAAATCAAAAATATATTCTATAGCTACCTATAGAAGAAAGCAGAATACTCGGATCAAATATCCTGACAATTCCAATTCCACCAACTCCATTTAATTTCATGCATCATGATTGCACACAATATTCTAGCAAAGAAATCAATGATTTAAAGCGAAATGACCAACCTGGCCAATACTAAGGCAATGTGTCAGCAGCAACACCATCCACACACCAAAATAACTTTCCTCCCTGTAGGTTAATTCTTATGAATAAATAAAACATAAAAATCTTACACTGTTATAAAGTCCAACTGTGATTATCATAATATGTAATAGAGCATAAACCTCAGGCCAAGCCGTCCCCCGCGGAGCTGCTGTCAAACAACAGATCCACAGAAACATCAATAAGGAGGAGTGGCAACCCCATCAGTTCAGGACCAACAGGAGAGTGTCCTCTTTGCTATTCTCTATGAGACAGGAAGGTGATATTGCCGTTAAAACATGAAGGATATACCTGCCTGCAAGACAGGACAAATACTATTCCTGGTAAGACAGAAAGGGTGCTATTCCCTGTAAGACAGGAAGGGTGCTATTCCCTGTAAGAGAGGAAGGGTGCTATTCCCTGTAAGACAGGAAGGGTGCTATTCCCTGTAAGAAAGGAAGGGTGCTATATGCTGTAAGACAGGAAGGGTGCTATATCCTGTAAGAAAGGAAGGGTGCTATTCCCTGTAAGAAAGGAAGGGTGCTATATGCTGTAAGAAAGGAAGGGTGCTATTCCCTGTAAGACAGGAAGGGTGCTATTCCCTGTAAGAGAGGAAGGGTGCTATTCCCTGTAAGACAGGAAGGGTGCTATTCCCTGTAAGAAAGGAAGGGTGCTATATGCTGTAAGACAGGAAGGGTGCTATATCCTGTAAGAAAGGAAGGGTGCTATATCCTGTAAGAAAGGAAGGGTGCTATATCCTGTAAGAAAGGAAGGGTGCTATTCCCTGTAAGAAAGGAAGGGTGCTATATCCTGTAAGACAGGAAGGGTGCTATTCCCTGTAAGACAGGAAGGGTGCTATTCCCTGTAAGAAAGGAAGGGTGCTATTCCCTGTAAGACAGGAAGGGTGCTATTCCCTGTAAGAAAGGAAGGGCGCTATTCCCTGTAAGACAGGAAGGGTGCTATTCCCTGTAAGAAAGGAAGGGTGCTATATGCTGTAAGACAGGAAGGGTGCTATTCCCTGTAAGACAGGAAGGGTGCTATTCCCTGTAAGAAAGGAAAGGTGCTATTCCCTGTAAGACAGGAAGGGTGCTAATCCCTGTAAGAGAGGAAGGGTGCCATTCCCTGGAAGACAGGAAGGGTGCTATTCCCTGTAAGACAGGAAGGGCGCTATTCCCTGTAAGACAGGAAGGGTGCTATTCCCTGTAAGAGAGGAAGGGTGCTATTCCCTGTAAGAAAGGAAGGGTGCTTAGCCATGTACACACACAACGGCTGGTACTCTGATCTCGGTACCATGTCTCTGATACTGGTACCCTGTCTCTGATACACTTGACTGAGTTATAAATTTTAATTTACGATGTTTCATGTTTCTGGAGTGTTCATTAGTTCCACAAAGAGCACGCTTTCAAGCATATGTTGTCTATACAGTAGGTCGATCCTTAGATCACTAGCGCGGAGGCAAAATGGTATAAATCTTGTAAACATTTCTAAAGAGTTTCACAAAATGGCATGTAAAACAGCGTTGTTATGTTACCACTATCATAACTGATTGATAGGGTCAATATTGATTTGTTACCATATACTTCACAGAATCTTAACACTATAAGTTTAATTACTGCAAAGATGTTGCATCGGATAAACGTATATTTAAATGATGCATTTTACGGATGTGCAACACTATCACAGTGATTCACTTGCTTGAGAAGAGGGGATAGCCCCGGATTACATAATTACATGTACAGGCCAAAATGCGTAGGAACAGACAGCTGTCTGATAACAAGCAGTGGTGTATATAGAGCATAATGTATAGGAACAGACAGCTGTCTGATGACAAGCAGTGGTGTATATAGAGCATAATGTATAGGAACAGACAGCTGTCTGATGACAAGCAGTGGTGTATATAGAGCACAATGCGTAGGAACAGACAGCTGTCTGATGACAAGCAGTGGTGTATATAGAGCATAATGTATAGCAACAGACAGCTGTCTGATGACAAGCAGTGGTGTATATAGAGCATAATGTGTAGGAACAGACAGCTGTCTGATGACAAGCAGTGGTGTATATAGAGCATAATGTGTAGGAACAGACAGCTGTCTGATGACAAGCAGTGGTGTATATAGAGCATAATGTACACGAACAGAGAGCTGTCTGATGACAAGCAGTGGTGTATATCACAATATGTAGCAACAGACAGCTGTCCCATGATAAGCAGTGGTGTATATAGAGCACAATGTGTAGGAACAGACAGCTGTCTGATGACAAGCAGTGGTGTACATCACAATGTGTAGGAACAGACAGCTGTCCCATGATAAGCAGTGGTGTATATAGAGCACAATGTGTAGGAACAAACAGCTGTCCCATGACAAGCAGTGTTGTATATAGAGCACAATGTGTAGGAACAGACAGCTGTCTGATGACAAGCAGTGGTGTATATAGAGCACAATGTGTAAGAACAGACAGCTGTCTGATGACAAGCAGTGGTGTATATAGAGCACAATGTGTAAGAACAGACAGCTGTCTGATGACAAGCAGTGGTGTATATAGAGCACACTGTGTAAGAACAGACAGCTGTCTGATGACAAGCAGCGGTGTATATTACAATATGTAGCAACAGACAGCTGTCTGATGACAAGCAGTGGTGTATATAGAGCACAATGTGTAAGAACAGACAGCTGTCTGATGACAAGCAGTGGTGTATATAGAGCACAATGTGTAAGAACAGACAGCTGTCTGTTGACAAGCAGCGGTGTATATCACAATGTGTAGGAACAGACAGCTGTCTGATGACAAGCAGTGGTGTATATAGAGCACAATGTGTAGGAACAGACAGCTGTCTGATGACAAGCAGCGGTGTATATCACAATGTGTAGGAACAGACAGCTGTATGATGACAAGCAGTGGTGTATATAGAGCACAATGTGTAGGAACGGACAGCTGTCTGATGACAAGGAATGGTGTATAGAGGAATGTATAGGAACAGACAGATGTCTGATGACAAGGAATGATGTATATAGGAATGTATAGGAACAGACAGCTGGGGTACGTGCCCCACGTGGTCAGTGTGCTTGATCAAACCAATACCTAATCAGACATTCATAAACAACACACAGGCAGAGGTTACACACTGTGCCAGATCCGCGGCAGCTTGGGCGTCATTCATTAATCGTTTCAATCAAGGTAAATGCAACTAATTAGTGTCCTGGCCAGTTTCAATCCTTTGAAATGTTACAAACCTGGTAACTACTCATGTTAGAGTGACGATATACGCATTATGTGTCAGAGAAAGGTTACAAATCTTGAATAATTTCATTTCATGGTGGTATTAGTATTTTTTCTCCACCAGGTGACACTGACAAGGCCACGGGCCGTGGCGCAGTTGGTTAGAGTGCCAGCTTATTAGCACCAGTTCTTCTGTGGTGATCTAAAGGTCGTGGGTTCGAATCCCGGCCATGCCGAGATTGAACTCATGATACAATTTCCCACATGAGCTGAGGCCCGTGCCAAAAGGGTTAACCCGTTGTCCTTGTAAATCTGTGACCGGGTGGGTTGTCATGTCAAGGACCTGCGACATGACAATTCAGTGAGGCAGCACTATATCTGCTACAAGTAGGTCTCATCACGAAATGACTGAAATAATGTTGAAAGTGATGTAAAGCCCCAAACAAACAAACAAACAAATGACACTGACAATAGTTATTTTTTTGTAATGACTCAAAGTGCTGACTTCGTTGTAATAATTGATAATACTCTCGAGTTACTGGAGAGTTTGAAAACATTCATGAAATGAGGTTTTCAAGCACTTTTTCCTTGCATAATATAAATGCCTTTGTCTAAAACTTTGTTTAGCTGACCAGTGATATTGTGCAAACACCTGCTTAGTAAAGTTTTGCTAACAGTGGGGCACCTTTAGGTTGGGACTATGGAGTGATTTGGCTTACACAGTCCTGTTTGTCTATTAATATTTGTCCATTGGTACATAGACACTAATAACTGTTCCATATATATATATAGGGACAGTAAACCACCTCGTAGGTGCCCGTATGCTGTGGCCGGAATTCCTGGTCACACGTCATTGGAAATATGTGGTCGTTGTTTGGGGTTTCCCTGTTCTATATTTATGTGAACCAGTCAGAGCAATCCCCCCCAAAAAATAGTGACACTATTCGCCCACTGCACAAACCCATTGCAACGAGAGGTCCTTGATAGTCCTAGTATATATATTTGGACTAGCATAGTCTAATTGGTACAGGCCTAACACACCAACAAACCGCAATAGGGTCACATGATCGTATACACGTATACAAGCATACTCCAAACCTCTGTAACATTTCATGCGACTTCTGTGGTTTCAAGAATTCTTCAACCAGTATAAAGACATCTTTAAAAACCAAAGTTTTAATTACATCTAACATAACACATATGAAGGTAAGAAATCAATATGTTAATATTTATTTAATAATATGATGTGAATTTTCTTCCAATAACTGCTCTGATATTTGAGTATGGAGCTCAAGACGATTGGGCCAGTTTTTGCATGGTTATATTAACAGGTAATTTGAAAAATAAATATTTATATATCCAGACCGTGCAGACCATACACAACACGTAAGCATTGCATTGAATCACTTACTTTGAAGAAAAATACTTTGGAGGTAAAACAGAGGAGAAAGGTATAGCCGTGGGAGGTCAAAAAGTTAAATAGGGGAGAGCGGCGAATGCATTTGCAGGCATTGTGATACCAGGAAAATCATTTGTGATAACTGTAGTAAAGCTGCGAAAGGCCCGAAAACATGGGAGCTCAAAATCTCTTCAGAGCCTGACACAAAATGCATTAATTGAATCAAATCAGTTTGAATTAGATAAAGCAGTTCTTGTTTATTATGTATTTGCGTGTCCATATGTAAATTAAGAGCACATGATGGCTGTATTTAACGTGGAAATGAACCATTCGACAAATAGCTAGTCTTTAAGGATGAATTCTGTTTACTATTTCACACCATCTCCTAATAAAAGCAATACATTGAATTGGATGTTTTTATATTCACATTAGATTTATAAAGAATAACACAAATAACAATGCCATAGGACCAGAAATATGCTAAGCAGACTGACAACTACACAAAAATATTATTTCTTTTCAATATTCAACAATTAATAAAGTTGATTGCTAATGATGTCACATGGAGGTGACATTTTGCAACTTCTTCCCACTGTCCTCCAGAACAATTTTCTCATCCTCACCATCCTGTGAAATGACAAAATAAAAAATGCAAATTTACAAAAGTGCACTTGGAAAATGACAAATATTGTTATAAAGTATCACTTGCTTAAAGATTTACAGAGAATTATCTCGGTTACATGAACATCACGACATTATACACTGGATAAATGCTTGAATGGCTGGCTTAAAGGCACATCAGCCCCTAAAGTCATTTAGTGCCTAAAATGGTAAACACATACAGGTTTTGACTAGATACTAATGTGCAACATTAATATAATATATAAACAATCCTTACATCACAGAGTTTTAACAAAATCATTTTTCAAGACATCTGTTATGTATAAATATGTTAAAATTATTGAAAAGACTATTTGATGTTCTGTGGTTCATAACCCAATATACTGAGGTTGATCTTCCCCTTTAAGAAGAAAGCAGTGTGTCAAAGAACTATGTCCTATTCTTATACAACTTAAAAGAGGCTCTTCTCTTTAGTTCTGTCAAGAAGCAAATAAAGTTTTACCAAGAACGGGATTGATTTCATGCAATTTATCAAAAATAACTTCACCACAGTGCATTTGCCATTTAGAACACAAAAATCCAGTTATGTAATTCTTAATCTCTGTCTATGGAATAAGCATATCAATCAGTTGTTTATCTAATGCTGCTTAGGTAGCCTGGTCAGCAGCCTCATTTCCATGGATTCCAATGTGACTGGGAATCCAATAAAAACAAATCTCTTTATTTTCCTCAGTACAGAGTTTATGATGCTGTTCAGGGATTTTCTAAATAAAAGGATTTTTTCCAATCCTTTGATTTCAATGACATCTCAACTGCCAAGCTATCTGCAGGTGATGTACAAAATGCACCATGGCATAATCTTTAACCTTGATTTTGAATTGGATTGAGCATTCTAAAATAAGATGGACGTGCTGATCCTTATATCATACATCCATTATAAAGTTTGGAAGATTGGATAAAACATAATATTTAAATATTTGCAATGTATTACCTTGTATTCAGATTCCTCTGGTTTGGATGGAGCTAGTTTACAGTAGTAAGCAACTAATGGGTGCATAAATCTCTGTTCGATGGTAGATGGTTTCCTCATTCCTGAATAAACATAGCATTTATTCTTCAAAATGAGAGCTTGAATAGTAATAAAATTCACTTTAGACATGTGATGCTACCACATAAATCGTTACACACATATGTATATAATGTTTTGAAAAATGTTTAAAATTAAGAAATATTGAGAAATATAGTAATGACAAATCCAGTGGAGCAACAGAAATATTATACAACCAATAGGGCAACTAGCCAGCAGGGCAATGGTGTAATGATACTACTCATGAATAAATTAGTAATGAGAGAAATAGAAACATTATATTACCAGTGAAGCAACTAGTAATGAGAGCAACAGCAATGGTGACTCCACAGATGGCCTCCCGCATCCACAGGAATGACAGCAGGTACAGTCTGCTCAAACCAGTTCTAAAATAAAGCAAACAAAACCTCCC
Organism: Amphiduros pacificus; assembly: GCA_949316495.1. Classification (NCBI taxonomy): domain Eukaryota; kingdom Metazoa; phylum Annelida; class Polychaeta; order Phyllodocida; family Hesionidae; genus Amphiduros; species Amphiduros pacificus. The sequence continues at coordinate 10,384,774 of OX439007.1, read as the reverse complement.
ACAGTTGTCAATATTGCCCCCATTATAAGATTGATTTAGAAAGAATAACAAGAAAGTCTTTTTTTTTTAAAGAATCTGCATGCAATTTCCTTTTTGAAAATTATATTTATATATCTCCATCTCCCAAATATCAAATGGTCTGGCCGTAAATCTTGCCACATGTCTGCTGAAGACACCATCCCAAACTTGCTACATAAAAGTATGAATCGAATGCGGCTTCATTTACATAAATCTATGACATGTACACATGTATATGCACCAGCCCTTGTCATCTCTGATCATTTATTTATAATAAAGTATGTATTATTACACATATATATATGTATATATTATTGCTCTAAGAGTTGTATTCGAAAATCAGTTCCCTTTCAAAAAATAATATATTTTCAGAATTTGTTTACAATGGACTTAATAGCCTTAAAATCTTACATGTAGTACAATCTTTTATACCTTTTTCTGTCCTGGAACCTTTTATACCCTTTTCTGTCCTGGAATTTTTATTTTCTTCCTTGTTTACCTTATTTGTTTGTTTGTTTTGGGTTTTACATCACTTTCAACACTATTTCAGTCATTTCATGATGAGACCTGTTTACCTTATGCCCAATAATTCATTTGGAGAAAGGTGATAAAAAGAGGCCATAGCTTGCTTATATTTTTGGAAGTCATAAGTTTCTGTCATAAGTGAAAAACAGAATTGACTTTTTTTTTAAAATCTAGTTTGAGAGCTTTTCAATATAGCTGACTTACAGAGGGTCTGTGGTTATTGGAGGTAGCACAGTGGATGTAGAGTTGAATGCCAGGGCTGTAACATTAATCATCAAGTCGATGGGATCAGTACAGTTTTCTACTGTCGTGGGCAAAGGATTCCAGTGCTTCTTCACAGTGTACGATCCAAAGGTAATCCACATACCAAAAGCAAAGCCAAACACAGAACCGACACATGCCCCCTACAACACACTGGTTACATGTAATCAAACTGGGTCAAAATAAAAGAATTTTTTTTTCAATAGAATCGAAAGTTAGGGAATACGGATATCCTGTGTACTTGGTTAACTGTCAAAATGTTTCCAACTGTGCTGCTTGGCACATTATGCCCATGTAATGAGATCTGTCAGGAAAACTCACAATTGAATTGATCCAGGGCAAAAATGCCCCCATAAAGAAAAGGGATGCTAATGGTCCACCGACTGAAGAGGAAAATGTGGCAATTATCTGGATAATAGTACCTCCTAAAGTTGATATGGTAAAACTTAATAACGTCGCTATAATTCCAAATATTACCACTGAAAAAAAAACATTTGCAATAAACACATCTCTCTTATTTAATGGTGACCATTGTAGTTTACAGTACATAAACAAAATATTAAGTTCTGTAATAATTATTGTTCACTTAATATCTCACTGTACACTGCTTAATCATGTCATATAGCTTTATATATTTAAACCTGTGAAATGAAATGGCATTCACTACAAAATACACTATTCAACCTGAAAAAGGATAATTTAGCTATCTAAGAGGTGACTACCTGTGATTTTGAGGTATAATGCCTTTCTCCTTTCTTTGATGTTTGGAAAGTGTGCGGCAAGGACATCTGTCCACATGTTAGTAGCTGCTGAGTTGAGATCCGAGGAGGCTGAGCTGAGATCAACACACATTAATCAGAGCCTGAAATAATGCACATGTTGCCACCTCCCATGACATATTTTTCCAATAACAAAATATAACCTGACCTCAGAGGTGAAACACCGTGGTAAGAAGCAGTCGTGGGGTTCAAAAAGTTGAAAAGTGCATGGACATGAATGCATTCACACATATTGTGTTAGTTTGTGATAGCTGTGGCTAAGTTGTAAAAGCATTAAAACCATTGTCCTTAAATTGGAATCTCTTATTTTCATAGTGTATCTTGCTCTTTTGGGATTTCAATATAATATTCAACCAACTTACAACCAACATGGTTTTATAGCCTTTAAAGCCTGGAAGCAGCTGTCATAGTTTGGACTTTCCTATCAGAAAAAAGATATTGTTAGTTGTACATCATGAAGACTAGCATAGCACCACAGCAAAGCGTACAAATCCATATCATGGTGACAGCTAGCTTAAAGGTTATGTACCACTATGACAGCCAGAGTAAGGGAACCTTACCCCTGAGAGCAAGTGTAATGGAACCTTACTATTGTTACAGCCAACATAATGGACCCTTACCCCTGAGACAGCTAGCACAAAGGATCTGTATCACTGTGACAACCAGAGTAATATACCTCACTGCTGTGACAGCAAATATAATGGACCCTTACCCCTTTGGACCCATAGCCAGCACAAAGGACCCTTACCATGATGACAGCTAGCATAAAGGATCCGTACCAATATTCAGTCTCCTGACCATATTGAGTGACGAATATATTGAGTGACGAATATATTGAGTGACGAATATATTGAGTGACGAATATATTGAGTGACGAATATATTGAGTGACGAATATATTGAGTGACGAATATATTGAGTGACGAATATATTGAGTGAGGAATATATTGAGTGACGAATATATTGAGTGACGAATATATTGAGTGACGAATATATTGAGTGACGAATATATTGAGTGACGAATATATTGAGTGACGAATATATTGAGTGACGAATATATTGAGTGACGAATATATTGAGTGACGAATATATTGAGTGACGAATATATATATATATATATATATATATATATATATATATACTCTATCATTCATTATGTAAATGTATATGATATTCTGACTATCATTCATTATGTAAATGTAAATGATATTATGACTGACTGGCAGCTAGTGTAATGGAGTCTTAATCTTATCACCGTTACAGCCAGCATGAAGGAACCCTCTCTTTGTGACAGCCAGCATAATGAACCTTACCATTATGAAAGCCAGACTGTGAATGACACATACTACTACTAAGAATTACCAGTTCTTGAAATAGTCTACATTTTATGTAAAGAAAATACCTGAGTGATGCTGCTGCTAGACTGGCCATAAATAAACCTGGGATGGCTGGTACCTGGATGACATTAACCACAAAATAGGGCAGCACCTGCAAAATAATGAGTAGAAATCTAATGAGAAATAAAATCTAAAATATTTTGGTTGTCATATGTTTGTGCCCATAGTAACCATCAATTCCTGAGCATCAGGCTCTGGGATTCGAGGTAAACAATGAAGTTATTAATTAGACAACTCACCATAGGTGGGCCTCAACTTAGGATGGAATAGCAGGTTATTGATTATAGGTATAGAAAGTTCAGATGGGTGTGCTTCTTCCAGTATATCAAGACAGGATGACAGAACATATAGATGGGATTGATAGAATTGTTGGAGTTTATAAGAAGTAGCCAAAGTTGGAATTGTTCAAGTAAATATGATTTCTCTCATTTATAGAAATATGGTGTTGACCAGATAGGTGTAGTAAAATTGTTCAGATGCTCCTTTATAGGATGCAATATGTTTTTCAGATAAATATATTCTATAAGATGGATCCAATTTATCCAATACCTTCAATGTACCTAAATCAACTGTTGGAATTGATAATTTTGTTGGGGTTGTTGGAAAATAGAGGGGGGGTACGGACAATCCAAAGTTATCAAAAATAACAAAAACTGTATTTTCATAAAAAAATGATATATTTGACCTACAGGATAATGTAATTCTACCAGACAACTAGTGTATATTGTTCAATATTCTTCAAAGCCTAATTCCTAAATTTGCTATTAACTATGTTGTTATGGTAAGCAGCCATTCAAAATACCTTGTCCTTAATTATTATTATTATTATTATTATTATTATTATTATTATTATTATTATTATTATTATTATTATTATTATTATTATTATTATTATCATCATCATTATTATCATTATTATAATTATTATTATTATTATTATTATTATTATTATTATTTTAATATTGATTTGTTTGCAATTACCTTGATTGAACAAATTATGTTAACTATAGTGATACACATAAATCATGCCCTAATGGTACATATTTGAGATCAAAAGTGTTGCTATGGTAACAAGGCCATGATATTGTCTTGTCACTCATGCATTTACCAATTCTGATGATTTGGGACAGTTCAACCATAATGATTGCAATTATAGATAATGTCTGATTTAAATAAACCAATCATATAGTCTCTTGTAATACATACAACAGGTGACATTCAAAATACACCAAGGCCTTGTATCCCCTTTGCAATTGCAAAGTGGGACATTTTTGCCAGGGTATGTTCAGCATCAGAACTTTCCGCAATTAAAAATCCAGGCCATTTTTCTATATTGTTTGAATCATCGTCGCTGTCTATGTCATTCCTTGGTCGTTTTTGTTTGTTTTGCGCCATGTGTGTTTTTTTATATTTCATCAGTTAGGTCCCCTACCCACCACGGAGCCCAACAAGGGGACGCCTTTCTGGGCCGGTAACTCCAAGCCCTGACGCCATGAGAATACCCAACATGTCATACTCTTAGAATAAAATCTCCACCCTTTCTGATTTTATTTATATCCCTCGATTGACCCAATCAGCAGTAATCTCCTTTCAGCAAATATTTATCAAAATTTTTTAAATTATTCCTAAATTTCAAACATTTCAATGATCATTAATAAAAATCAAACATCCAGAATATATTAAAGGAAATATACCACAAGCCGGTTAAATCAGACCCAGGCCTAATCTGATCTGCCCGTCTGGTGAACATCTGGATCCAAGACAGGCGTGTTGCAACTGGACCGGTATTACTGCCCAGTGCTCAGCCCGTCAGGATTCCATATCCTCCCGACACGGGTCGCATCCCACGGCAAACAGGATGCCCCTTTAGTTGCCTTTTACGACATGCTGGGGGGCAGTGGGGCTATTCTTTAATCCCCACACCCACAGGGGAGGCACAGGATTGACCACAAATCATAAAAAATTGGCTGAGTTCTAATTGGAGACAGAATGAATAACTATTCTTACATATTCTTATTGGTTAGCATCTCAGCCAACTGCTTACAGGTCATGACCTGAGATTGGCCAATTCTGATTTCCTTGATTTATTGTAATTGGGTCAACCTTCTGTAACCTACTTTTTTCTGCTTGTTATTGTTTGTTTGTTTGTTTGGGGTTTTACATCACTTTCAACAGTATTTCAGTCATTTCGTGATGAGACCTACTTGCAGCAGATATAGTGCTGCCTCACTGAATTGTCATGTCGCAGGTCCTTGACATGACATCTCACCCGGTCACAGATTTACAAGGACGACGGGTTAACCCTTTAGGCATGGTCCTCAGCTCATGTAGGAAATTGTATAATGAATTCAATCCGGGCATGGCCGGGGTTCGAACCCACGACCTTTGGATCACCACAGAGGAACTGGTGCTAATAAGCTGGCGCTCTAACCAACTGCGCCACGGCCCGTGGCCCGCTTGTTATTGTCATATGCTCATGCCCAGAGCACACACCACTGAGAGGAAATCATTCCTTGGTTGTTTTTTGTTTGTTTTGTGCCATGTGTGTTTTGTTTATGAGTCCCCTACTCATAGAACTGTGACCTCGTAGACCAATATCATATCACCGGAAAGAAAATCTACATTCACATAGCAAAGATATACCTGGTTTGCATTTGCTATTCGCCCGTCTCTGAGAGGATCACATCCGATTGAAGTGTAATAGGCAAAAATGACAAGTCCTGAAAAGCAACAGATGGTTTTCAACAAGACCGCACCAGGGATTGTAGAAAATAAGCACCTGAAAAATATTAATATGAAGCACATTTATTAGAACATAATTTTACAGATGAAGTTAGACCAAAATCCATCTGCAAAATATGATATTTGATAATAATGATAATGCATAAACTATGGATATGCATTGCAGTTAAAAATTGATTTTGATAAATATACCATTTGTGGTTTAACAATTTGTTAGTGTTGATTAGAATCGTTTTATTGTATTTACTAAATATAAAGTGAAAGTGCTATTACTGGAGAAAAAAAAAGTAGATGTTTGCCATACCTCTTGGCTAGTTTGAGTGTGGGCAGTGAAGAGTATCTCTGTAGGGCAGCCTGAGAGTAGCCATATATCCCCAGGAATGTCAGGCTATTACCAAAGATCACCCCATAGAAGTTCATCCTCTTTGTAGGGTCTGGATCAAACCTGAACACATTAAAACAATTTATATAGATTGACATAAGGACAGAAGAAACATATGACATAATTATAATGAAAGAATATTAAAACATTTAAGAAAATAAATAACCACCTACTCAAATATGTCTAGCCTTCCCCACTCATAATTCAAGGTGAAGACATTTCCAAACCCTTTCACAGAAATCAACCCCTTTAAATAAACAAAATCACCCAATCAGATTAATGATATTGAATATCCCTCAACACATCTTGTTTGCTTTGATTTAAAAACACAAACTATTTAGGGAATATCTGCTGACCACATTCAACAGTCTAACACATAATCCTGCCTTTATTAAAAAAAATCAATTTTTTTTAAATGCTAAGTTTGGTCTGTTCTGAGAAAACATACCCAAATCATGATCAAAATTGTCCCCGCGAACATTATTATACACTGAAAGACATCAGTCCATATCACCGCTTTAAATCCTCCGGGCCCTGAAAATAATTGTAATGGCCACTATTTACTTCACTTGGAATTTCTAAAATAGCTATCTCTCGAAATTGTTACAAATTCATTGTTATTGCCTTTCATGGGAGAGGAATATATCATTGAGATAATGTTATCAATCAAAAGTTCGGATGTACATTTTATTTTCATTTTTTACGTTAATATTCTTTCAAGATACTCACAATGGATGTATATATTATGGATACAACTGCGAAGATTAGAATCAAGCACCAAACAGGAAATCCAGACACTAAAACATGCATGTAATTATTTGAAAAGATTCACCCTTTTCTTTATCAATGCCACATTAATCAAGGCCATGTGAATGCAATATTCATAGGCTGACATTGTTCACTTCTCTGTTAATATTCATTAGATATCATTTTAGAATATTAATTTAGTCACTAGTTTAATCTTGACCACAACATGATGGGATCGGCTACTACCCAAAAGCAGAGTTTGATATCTCAGAAAATATCCAAGATGAAATAAATGGAATTTATTAAAAAAAAGAACCATAATGCTATGTCAACACTACATAAATGATTACATATGGCACAGTAGAATTTGAAAGAATATTTATATTGGCTCCAATGCATTTCTTTTTTGACATGAATCCGTTTTGGTCTATTTTTGGGTATTTTGGGTGGAAAAGGATCTAAAACAATTAAGACGAATAATAAAGGTTATTCAAAACATTTTGGGTATTTTGGGTGCAAAATGAATTGAAATAGTTGAGATGAATAATCAAGGTTATTTAGAAAAAATGAAAAATACATTTACATGTTTATTAAAAATAAAAATAAACTACAAGGTGCTGTGAACACTGGTAATGATGTATTCATTTCTTAAGGATTCCAATATATTTCACAGTTTTGTTTGGTTTTTTTTAGTTTTACATCACTTTCAACATTATTCCAGTCATTTCATGATAAGACCTACTTGTAGCAGATATAGTGCTGCCTCACTGAATTGTCATGTTGCAGGCCCTTTACAGATTTACAAGGACAACGGGTTAACCCTTTAGGCAAGGGCCTCAGCTCATATGGGAAATTGTATCATGAGTTAAAGTTAAAGATAATTGTAATGAAAAGTGAAAATTTGAAAAAAAACAAATATATTACCTGCCTCAATGGCAGTAGAAGGGCCATAATATACATTTCCACAATAGAAGAGCTTAAATAAAAAGTATTGTTAAGTATTGAAATATTTAACACAGGTTAATAAAACTATTGATATACTATCCGGAAATGTTCAAGCTGTCAGCAAATGTAAAATTATTCAGTGCTAAAATAATTTATGCTTGGCTGATAAGTTAAGAATGACTAAGTTTGAGATAAGATCTTTTGTTTCTGTTAAAAACCTTCTCAGCATAAATTTCCGTTGCATTATAACATACTAGGTAACAAGTGTTGCTTTCAGAAATATCTCAACCCTTATATCTATATTATGCAAATATTGAGCTGTGACCTGTTTTTTGGACCTATTTACTGTCTTAGTTGCCAGCTTTACATTCACAGTCATCTTTTAAAGCATAAGCATAAATTTTCAACCAACCTGTATTAGTATGGAGAAAAATGTGCCCAAATATTTGACAACATTGGACTGGAAACGTAGTTGTAAATACTGGAATAAAATGCAATAATCAGTCCTATAATTCTCACCTTTTAGAGGAATACTATTTTTTTAGGAATACTATTTTTGTGTCACAAACATTTAAGGTCAATTGCAAGTTACTGTGAGGTTAACTTAATGCCACAGCCTTTTAAAGCCAGTTGCGGAGCTATTATTTAAAGAATACTGCCATCACTTTATAATAAGCAAGGTCAAATTCATCTCCTCAGTTCCAAATAAAGCATATTATGTAATACATGTATTGTTTTATGTAATAACCAATTCTTTTCTGAACTTTTTACTGATCAATCATTAATAATAAATCAGTCTTATTCATTACATTACTTGTTAAGTCCATATTTTGAGCCACTTTTCAAATAACTTACAGCTGCCATGTTTAAGTGTTTTCACAGTTTGGCTTTCACTGTCACAGATAATTTTGCTATGAACAATAATAATAATAAGAAATAATAATAATAATAATATTAACACAATAAGTGTGAAATCCAATGCTTTCCTGACCATGCTCCATTGAAAATTTTAATCTCCTATCCTGGTCCCATGCCAAAGACTTTTCTCTCAATGTTGGTATTTACCCAAAACAGTATAATACATCATGGCTCCGATCCAGTGAGTCATATTTGCACAGACTCATACTGTATTCTACTGTGGACTATAGAATGCACTATATGAGAGGGAAAGTAAATAGCAGAACAAACTTTTTGGGGTGGCTCAATCTTCCTAAAAGGCTGCTTTAAAATGTACTCAGTATCACAAATTAGTTGTAATATACCTTTTCTCTCTCAGTTGATATTATGTACATGAGCTTTTCACAATGAAATTATGGTAAATCAGTCATGTGATTGATAAATAATCAATTTAACAATATACATTATCCTTGACAAAAAAGGAAAGAAATTTGAAGGTAATTAAAATTAAAGCAGATTCTGTTGAGAAAAAATAATTATATATTTTTAATATATGTAGTAATATCTCAATTTTCTTAATATATTGTGTGTCATAATTGGCCTACCATAGTCACAACATCAACTTATGCCAAGATAACAAAATTACCTCATTGACACTTGATATCTTCAAATTATAGAACAATGGAACAAAGATTAATGTTGCCAGAATGGGTCCCAGAGCCATTCCAACGATTCCCAACCAGAGCTGAGCCCCAAAGGCATACATTTCTGCTGGGAACCCCAACAGAGAGATGGTAGATATATAGGAGACCATCATGGACAATGTGACTGGCACCAGACCCATCCTCCTGTCGCCAAGGATATATTCCTCAGTGGTTCTTTGTTTTCCCCCAGCCTGTGAATGGTAGATTCCTATCCCCAAGGAGACTAATAGAGTTCCTGCAAATACTACATAATCCAGCCAGTGCAGCACCGCACCTTCTATTCTGGCCATCTTGTGATCAGCGCGCAGATCTCCCTATGTATCAATATGTCATGAACACCTCTCAGATTAAGCTACTGGGTGAAAAACAATCAACACTTTCATCACATGTATCTGTTCATACCAGTTTTATTTCATTATAATTGTGAGTTAATTTATTGCATTCTCAATGTGAATTATTGGAGGTATCTGTACTATGCCATAGGTAGATAACTCTTTCCTGCATTCCTTATTCATAACTATGAGGACAAACTTTCAAGTGATTGATGACTCAAATATGTAAAGTACCTCACATATCATTTTGTTCCTGAACAATACAATATTCTATGTACTTTACATTTAAATTGTTAAAAAAAGTTATTGTAAACTTGAAACTTTACACAATATTATTTGTCATCATTGTGTATTTTATGTTTATATGATAACACTGATATCAATAGATCTCTCCATGTTCACACCAAATTTATTTTTGGACTATTCCTGGGAAGTAGAGGAAGATTAATGGGGTAGTGACCATTATCCCATTATCTACCTACCATCATATTTGATAGCATAACCCTTTGATTTAAACTCAAGGAAAAAGGAAAACCTGCAGGGGATTGGGCCTTCTCGTTCATATCAACTATATTATTAAACAAACTTCCAGATTAAATTTGGTCAAAAGATTATTATTGTTGTTGTTGTTGTTGTTGTTGTTGTTGTTGTTGTTGTTGTTGTTGTTGTTGTTGTTGTTGTTGTTGTTGTTGTTGTTATTATTATTATTATTATTATTATTATTATTATTATTATTATTATTATTATTATTATTATTATTATTATTGTTAAATTCCATTGCCAAAAGAGCATAGTTTCGTCAATCAATGGAGTATAAAGATAATTCAACTTGCACTGGAAGCAAGGTAAGCACAGTTACGTATGGATAAAAGAAGTACATTTCTTTCAAACTGTTGTAAGATGACAATGTATTGAAAAATTACATACATGAAAGACTACAATTTCATCAATAATTGGAGTAGAAAGATAATTCAACTTGCACTTGAACTTACTGCACATTTCTTTCAAATCGTTGTATGGTGACAATGCATATAAAACACTCCTTGCTAAGACCACAGTTTCATTGTAAATTGGAGTAGAAAGATAACTGAAATTGCACTGGAGATCTCTTCACGTTGCGAGCAAGATACAGTCGCGTCAGACTAAGAAATGCTTGCTTCTTTCAATTGAATATTATATATATACAACAGACCATACCTTCATCAATAATTGGAGTAGAAAGATCATATTGACGTTGCAAGCGTGATAAACATGGTGACGAGTACGGCCCATGCAATTTGGCTGCATCTGAACTCAGATTCATCTAAGTGACATCAGACAGGATAGTGTTGTCACAGTGACGTCACGGTAACATCAGTAATTATGTTAATCTGTCCATTGGAAATTATGCCATTACCTTTGATAAAACTCCCTCTGTTCCGTTTGAAATACCATTATTTTGGCTAATAATAAAAGAAATGTATGTCCCTTCCACCTTTCTTAATATTTCATCGTTTTCTTTTCAATGAAATTTCCCATTGAAATAAAGCATTAAGTGACTAAAAGTAAATCAATGCCTTGTCGGGATACGCCCCATTGCTTCTGTATATGGCTATATGACATGCCCTTTTCTTTTAAAAGTTTTTTACAATGTAAATGTTGGCTTTAAGGTCAATGTTGTCATAATAAAATCTTTGTACAGCATTACTAATTAGAAATATACAAATATTTGTCATGCCTTTTTCAATACTTGCTTTTGATTTGATGCAGTGAAAGGTACAACCCAAGAAAATACATAAGCTATAAATTATAACAACATTTATGGTAGCAGAATAATGGAGCCAGTGATTTAGGATGGTGCTTGACTCACATCCTGACATAGATTAGGCCTGGGGTTAAAATCAATGTCTCTGAGCATCACAGCCCGATCTTGGTAGCTGTAGAGAATACTTATAATACAGGATAGACATTACATCATTATGACCTTTATATATGAAACAAAATTTATCAATCAGCTGTATTTTCCCACGTTCACATCGCCACACCCTTATATTTTATCTACGTATCTAATGAGTATACATATAACAAGATAATATAAGTAGTTATACAATGTCAGTTCACCTTAGTACAATATCAATGGTTATTTTCAAATGGGTACCTCCGTTATAGATAAGCTTAAATAAAACATGTCCTTCATGCACATGTAACTGTGATGTTACTTAGTTTGATACTTTACAAGATATAAACACATTTATAAGTTTTATACACACTAAATATCCATTAATTATCAAACAGGTCGATGTGACCATAATTGAATGATGACAGTGGATAGAAAATCTTGTTGCTCCCCAGAAGTATTTGAATGACACATTGAATTTTCGTCATCCTTTTAAACTGAGCCAAATTGTAAAGTGGAATAAAGGTCTTGCAGTAGGTTAAGTTGTGCACCATTATGGAATATGCGGTAATGGTTGTTAAGCCAGTTTATCTGGGCTCAGAGACCTTTTAATGTAATGGAAATGTCCTGTATTTTCAATTGTCTTTGGAATTTCAATTCTGAGGGTAATGCTCTAAGATAGCACAAGTACAACATCAAATTTTCTTGGAGTATAATTGGAGTATAATGAATGGAGTTGTGACGTCGTGGATTGTGCACATGACTCCATAGCAACCCATTGTTTGGAACAATGGGATGGTGTACTTTTGGATAATTTAAATTTCATAGTTACTTCCCTGCAATCCCGTGAAGTTGACATGAACAAAGAAGGGTTTCAGTAGCTACAAAGTCTATATGAAATGTATCAGATATAGAAAGGTGAGATTTTCACAATATCATTGATACTCTTCAGAAAATTGCCTTAACTGTTTATCAATATTTCCTTAACCCAACATCGAATTTTTGTGAAAAAAGAATTGTTGTTCACAAAAACATCAAACTTTTTTGTTGGAATATCAAACGTTTGGGGGTAAAAATGTTGCATCAATGTGAAATCACCTTGCTGGGCAAATGCTATGTAAATGGAACGGACACATATATTGGCAGATTTGAAAATTATATCAGAAGAAAAAACTTTTTCAAGGTAAAACTACATTGTATGTCTAATTGGACCAACCTCGCAGTTGTCTGATGCGTGGGTGTGAAATACCCTTGCAAGTGAAAATGCAATTTACTCCGGGGAAAATGACCATTGTCAGAGTTTTAATAAATCCTTTTACGAATGACTACAAACCATGGGTTTTATTACCAAAACCCAATAGTTGTTACTGCCTATATATCTGGCAGTTTTATAATTGTTGTAAATCAATTAACAAATTTTATCTCAGGTACAATAAAACAATTTATTAGTACATCTGTATACCCCTTTTAACCTTAATACATCAATTCACGCTACAAGGTCATCACACCCGTCTGTCAATGCCTCAGCAACACCTTGTGACCATAGACCCTATTGCTGTATTGTGAGCAGTTTTGATAGATTTGTGCCCTATTCTGACCACCATGGTTATCCATGCAATAATACTGCCATAGGATGTCACACCCACAGAAAGTTCAAAGAGAGCTGGATGGTTATATTACGTGTCATGTCCAGCAATTTTAATTTTAGCTGGCCTTTATGCATGTCCTCTGACTGCAACCCATCTTTATTACACTTAAACAATATATCCAGGCCGATTAAGAAACTTCACAGTGCAGGCTGTCTGGTATCAAAATGTATTCACCAGTCCAGGTATTGCCTATACAGCCATGCTGCGTGCGACATGAGTCTACCGGTATATAGCTTTTTTTCTCAAAAGTGTAGTCATGCACCCTTCATTCACATTACAATGCAATATACATTATCTGTTATCAATAGCTACATGCATCTTATATCTAATTTTTACACCTTCCATACTCTTATGCCATTTATCTTCAAATATTTTGAAGATGAACCAAAAGTCTGTGGTGATTTATACTTGTCATCACCGTCATCGGTTGTTGATATCTTTTGCCTGTCAATTGTGTCTGTTTCAGCCAGGGGTGCCTTTATTAATTTTGTGCAGTTAGGGTGTTGTTCTAGATTCACCCAAATGCGGTGCTATCTATTTTCTGGGTTAGCAACCAGAAGCTCGAAAGGAGCATTTTAAAATCTTGCCCTAATCACAGTCCATTCGCAACTGTGGTCCACTTTATTTGCCTAATTGACCTTTTCCCGTATTGTCAGAATTGTCTCTGAAGCGATGTCATTATTTCATTCATGATTGATGCAATATTTCTCTATATCTAGTGTCTTAACGTCACCGTCCTGGATTACTTGTACACTATCCTTAGGCAAACCTAGCATCTTTCCTTTCTCATCAACAAGACTTCCACATCCGTTCCATTCACTATGGCCTTCAATTAGTGATGCTATCCGTCGAGTCACCACCAGCTGATATCCTCACAAAGCATAGCTTAAGCCTGATTATAATATAATTATAGTATATTAAGCAGATTATGATATAATTGTATAAATACTGCATAACAAAAATGCAATAATGGTGACATTGGTTTGTTGGTCAACAATGGGAATCTTTCCCTCTCTCTCGTGAGGAAAGGCAGGTGGAAGTTTACAATTCAAAATATTTCCCATCATGCACTCCTCTGTTTTGAGCCAATCCTGTCATTCAACTGTCCCCAATAGCACAGTTGGTAGAGTGGAGGATCTGTGCCTTTAATGTCTAAATAAGTGGAGGACAGGAGGTAGTGGGTTCAACTCCCACTGTTGGAGGTGTTACTTTCACATTGGTTAAATGACTTGAAATTCAACCTGATATGGCCATATTTGCTGAAAGGGTCGTAAAAACACCATTTTACATTTCCATTTCCAATCCCATCATTTTTTCACAGACCAGCTAAAAATCCCGGAGAGTAGATCACAAGAATTGGTCATTACCTGCAGGTCTATCTTACATTAAACGGTATTTCATGAAATATAACAAAATATCAATGTACATTACATATTAAGCAAATAACAATATAGTGTGGTCCAAAGACCCAAACAAACAGTTTAAACTACAAATTTATTCTAAATACATTTTATTCCATAAAAGTTTACTTATAAATTTAATTTTACAGTTCTTCATCTGACACTCATGGGATTACATTTTCTGTTTATTATGTATTTGAATGTCAATATACAAAGAGCATGTGGTGACTGTTAAACCTGGAAATGTATAAATCAACAAATAGCTAGTTTTAGGATGGATAAAATTTGTTCTCTTTTTACATTATCTCTAATTACTCTTTACACATTGGACATCTTATTCACATGAGATATACAAAGCCCAAGAGAATTAAGCTAGAGTCTGACAGCTGTACAAAAAAACTATTGATTCCTCAACAAAAGATTATTTTCCTTTCAATAAAATAATAAAGTTGCTTGCTAATTATTGTCACAAGGGGTTACACTTTTCCTTCTGTCTCCAGAACAATTTTCTCATCCTCACCATCCTGAAAAATGATAAATGATAAAAACTGTCAATTTACACAACTGGATATTTCTTGTGAAATGAAAATTATTAATAGAATTATCATTTGCTCAGAGATGATGCATTGAAGACACTTATCTGGATTACTTGAATATAACAAGATTTTAGATTGGATAAAATGTACTGAATATCATAAACGTATGTGTTGGATAAGGGATAGTAACCTAAATGAGTTAAATATTTGTAACATATTACCTTGTATTCAGATTCCTGTGGTTTGGATGGAGCTAGTTTACAGTAGTAAGCAACTAATGGGTGCATAAATCTCTGTTCGATGGTAGATGGTTTCCTCATTCCTGAATAAACATAGCATTTTTTTCTTCAAAATATAGGATAAATGAGAACTTGAACAGTATAAGACTTGAGATGCTACCACGCAAACTGATTATACAAATACGTATTAGCATATGGATATATAATGTCAAAAATATGTTCGCATATGGATATAAAATGTCCAAAATATGTTCGCATATGGATATAAAATGTTCAAAAAAGATAAATGAATTTGACATGAAATCAATAACACAGTAATAGATTAATAATATTGAAACATGTACACTAACTAGCAATGAAAGAAATAGTAATCACATGCCAGGCAGAGCAACTAGCAATAAGATCAATAGCGTTATGATACAACCAATGGAGCAACTAACAATGAGAAATAGAAATATAATATTACCGGTTACAGTGAGAGCAATGGTATAATGATACTACCAGCAAAGCAACTTTAAATCATGGAAAGAAATAGTGTAATTATACTACCAGTCAGGAAACTAGTAATGAGAGCAACAGCGATGGTGACTCCACAGACTGCCTCCCGCATCCACAGAAATGACAGCATGTACAGTCTGCTCAAACCAGTTCTAAAATCAAGCAAAATAAAACCACAAAGTTATCAATATTGCCCACTATATATTTGTTGTAGAATGAGATAAACACTCCAAATGCAAAGATACCTTATTTTCAGGATTAATTTCTCATAATTTAAAGTTGGCCAGAAAAAATGGCCTGGTTTCTCATCATTTTTTGTAAATCACATTTAATTCATATGCATCCATATTGTAAGTGTTCTGTGATGTAATATAATATATCATAAGCAGTCACAGCCTCTATTGGAATCATTCTTTTTTTAGGTGACAGTTAATTTGTTTTCCTTACCCAATTCTTATGGAAAATTACAATGAAAAAGAAGATTCTTTTTCTAAAGCAAGGAATAGCTTGCTTGTTATATATTGTTGTATATCTTGAAAATCAAAATGGAATTTTAAAAAATCAGTTTCAAAGATCTTAAATTTAATTTTAATAGACTTACAGAGGGGCTGTGGTTATTGGAGGTAGCACAGTTGATGTAGAGTTAAATGCCAGGGCTGTAACATTAACCATCAAGTAAATGGGATCAGTACAGTTTTCTACTGTCGTGGGCAGAGGATTCCAGTGCTTCTTCACAGTGTACGATCCCAAGGAAATCCACAAACCAAAAGCAAAGCCAAACATAGTTCCGACACACACACCCTACAATAAACTAGTTCTCTTTTATGAAATTTTAAAATGGTGCATTTATATGATTTAATGATGTTGAATATCATTATATGCTCTTCTGCAATGCCTCACCATTATGCATATGATACAGAGCTGGCATAGATCGCTTAATTATTGTCTCAATGTTTTAATAGAATCAAAGGTATAGGAAATACTAATATCATGTGAAGGATAACTTTTTTAATTTCTCCAAATTTTCTGTTTGGGACATTGTGCCAGTGCGCTAAGATATGTATACACAACTTACAATTGAATTGATCCAGGGTAAAAATGCTCCCATAAAGAAAAGGGATGCTAATGGTCCACCAATTGAAGAGGAAAAGGTGGCGATTATTTGAATAACAGTGCCTCCTATTGTTGATATGGCAAAACTTAGTAGTGTTGTTATAATCCCAAATATTACCACTGAATAAAAGAAAAAGCACATATACAATAAAACATTCTACCTATTTAAGGCTTAAATTGTACAGAACATAAGCAAAATATTACGTTTTTTATTTGTTCATCATATACCTTATGGGTTGTCTTTTAGTTTAATGACTATGTCTGACACACGAAGGTATTAAATTGATTTGGTAAAATATCAGATGTATGAAATATCAAATAACATTTCAAACATTGAATCTTTTTCCGAAATGATTGAAATCCATCTATCAGAACTGGTTGGTGACAGAATAAATGAATATTCATAGATTCTTATTGGTGTAATGTTTGGGCATATCAAATGATGACAGAACTACAAGTGTCAGGTTTGTGTCTGCCTTGTTACCGGCATCCCTATTCTGTGCTATAATAGTACACACAACTGCTTGGTAGTTTTATTTGTTTCAGATGAACATTAAATCACTATTGTTCTTGAAAAGGATAATTTCGCAGACCATGACCACTCCACACCCCCGGTCTCATGACACATCAGATGTCTCAGCTGCTCCATCATGTAAGTGTAGTAGGTAATGATTTGTTTGTTTGTTTGTTTGGGGTTTTACATCACTTTCAACATTATTTCAGTCATTTCGTGATGAGACCTACTTGTAGCAGATATAGTGCTGCCTCACTGAATTGTCATGTCGCAGGTCCTTGACATGACAACCCACCCGGTCACAGATTTACAAGGACAACGGTTTAACCCTTTAGGCACAGGCCTCAGCTCATATGGGAAATTGTATAATTAGTTCAAACTCGGCACGGCCAGGGTTCGAACCCACGACCTTTGGATCACCACAGAGAAACTGGTGCTAATAAGCTGGCGCTCTAAGCAACTGCACCACGGCCCGTGGCCGTAGTAGGTAATGATAGAAGCACAATAGTTGGTCATGCCTAGCAGACTCTGAATCTCACCAGCACTGCATGGTCATCTACGTCCACGATGTTGGAAACCTTCTTAGGGTCTGCTGACACAACCTTTTCTGAGAACTGGAAACCATAGAAAATGGCTTTATTCAGATTAAACTTGCAGTTTTCGCGCCGGAATGTTCCAGTTTGTTTGCGTCAAACACCTTGCGCAGGCTAACGTCATGCTCCTTCCACGCTTCTGGCTTCAGACCACATCCCGCTTCTTCCACATCCTTGAGCTTCCACTTTGGATCCTTTAGTACCTTACAACGTGACATTTTGGATGATGTTTGTTGAAGGACCTGAGCTCTGATTTCAGCTTCAAACTCACAATCTTGGGCCAGCTGTTGAAGCCTTGAGACCCAGTGGTCGATGAGTTCAGATATCCCGTAGCAATCCTTCCTGGGGCATTGAGGATTATCACGGGTGGTCCCATAATTAAAATTCCCTGAAATTCCTCAGATATTTTTTAGTTTTCCTTGGGCACCTTTCCTGGACGTTGCCTCATTGTTTGTATTGATCTAAATGTGCTGCTGAGATCCATTTGGTACCTCTCTTACTTCATGGACTTGTCTCTGACCTAGAGACCACATAAGTTCTTCAGATGCATCCATACATTCCGCAGATGAAATTTTAGACTCCTGCCCAGATAGTGGGCGTAAGTGTACAAAAAGAGAGGACTTTGGAATTTTTTTGTTTTTTTTGTTTGGGGTTTACATCACTTTCAACATTATTTCAGTCATTTCGTGATGAGACCTACAATGTAGCAGATAGAGTGCTGCCTCACTGAATTGTCATGTCGCAGGTCTTTGTCATGACAATCCACCCGGACACAGATTTACAAGGACAACGGGTTAACCCTTTGGCACGGGCCTCAGCTCATGTGTGAAATTGTATCGTGAATTCTGTCTCAGAATGGCCAGGGATTGAACCCACGACCTTTGGATCACCACAGAGGGACTTAACCAACTGCACCACAGCCCGTGGCCTTGGAAATTTGAAGTGGTCTAAAGCACAAAATATATAATTAAATCAGTAAAAACAACATATAGCTTTCTAACATGTGATTACCTATGATTTTGATACAAAATGCCTTCCTGCTTTCTTTGATGTTAGGAAACTGTGCGGAGATGATATCTGTCCACATGTTAGTAGCTGCTGAGTTGAGAGCTGAGGAGGCTGAGCTGAAATCAACACATTAATCAAGGTTTTAAATTCTGCACATTTTGCCACCTCCTTTATCTAACATTGGAGGTGAAACATTGAAGTCATGGGGATTAAAAGTTGATTAGAGCATGCATTCATTGGTATTGTGTTTGTGTCAAAAAATTATGTAATAGCTGTAGCCAAGCTGTTAAAACATGAAACACATGGCGGCTGTAAGTTGGTCCAAAGTTGGTCCAAATCTTCAAATGGCCTAAATGTTATGAACAAAGGAGATTACCTACTCACCGGGATAGATTGTCTTTGTTTTGTTATATTGGTTCAGGGGTTAATTTCGACATTATTTCTCTAATTTCATGATGAGACTTGAAGCAGATATTGTACTATCTCACTCAATTGTCATGCGACAGGTCCTTGACATAACAACCCACCCAGTCACAAATTTACAAGGGACAGGCCTAAGCGTATATGAGAAATTGTAACATGTCATACAATCTCAGCATGGCGCGAACTTCAGATCATCACAAAGAACTGGTGCTAACAAGCTTGTGCTCTAACTATGCCCTTCAGGGGAGGGCATTCACTATATCCAGCAGAAGGGACTTCATTTTGAAATTCACTCACAGACAGGAATCGTAGAAGTGTGTATGTGATAGAGGCAGAGGGAGATAGCTGATGATTCTCTTTCCATATAGGTTCTGATGTACACAAGCCTCAGCATAAAGCCTAATGATAGACCCTTACCACTGTGATAGCCAGAATAATGGACCCTACCACCACTACAACCAGCATAAAGGATTCTTACAACTGTGACAGCCAGCATAATGGACACATAGCATTGTGACAGCCAGCACAAAGGACACTTATCACCATGACAACCAGTGTCCATGATCCTTCCCACTGTGACAGCCAAATTAAATGACACTTCACAACTTAAACCTGTTATTTGTGGAATAGTTTGTGATCAGAGTAAAGATGTAAGTACCTGAGTGATGCTGCTGCCAGACTGGCCATAAATAAACCTGGGATGGCTGGTACCTTGATGACATTAACAACAAAATAGGGCAGTATCTGTAAATAAATCAGTTGGTGTTTGAAAGTGATGCATTTATTCCTCTATTTAACAGATACGTACACGAAATATCATAAGTTCCTGTAAAACATCTCACAAGACTGACATCACAGACCAATATCAATTTGGCTTTAGTACAGCATCACAAGATTGTAACATCATATATCTGAATCAAAAGGGCTTGAGCAGGATGGTGACATCATAGACCTGTTTCTCATAGGCTTAAGCATATCTTCAGAGTAATATGACATCATAATAGTTCATCATCAAGTGGACATGAGCATTACAGCACTGTGACTTCTTCAAACATCACTGTCACAGTACCACAGTACCACATTTACCCTCACAAATTAAAGACATACCTGATTTGGATTTGCTATTTGCCCATCACTGAGAGGATCACACCCAAGTGAAGTGTAATATGCAAAAATGACAAGTCCTGAGAAGCAACAGATGGTTTTCAGCAAGATTGCACCAGGGATTGTACCCAATAAACACCTGAAAAAGATGAATATGAAGCAGATTCTTCAGAACATAATTTTAGAGATAAAATTATGCTTGTCCGTAATCTACCTGCAGAATAATATAATAATGAATAATGATGATATAGCAATGTATTCTCTATGGATATGCCCTGTTGCTGATGATTAATTGATTTTGACTAAAAATGTATCAATTGTGGTTCAACATTAAGGTTGTGTTGATAAGAATCTTTTTGTATATATAGTTTAATATAAGGTTGAAACTGTTATAACTGGAGAGAAAAAAACTTGCCACTTGGCTAGTTTGAGCGTGGGCAGTGAAGAGTATCTCTGCAGGGCAGCCTGTGAGTAGCCGTACACCCCAAGGAATGTCAGACAATTACCAAATATCACCCCATAGAAGTTCACCCTCTTAGTAGGGTCTGGATCAAAACTGAGCACATTAAAACAATATATGCAAATTATTATAACAAGCTAAAGAATGACATAATAAATCAGAGTGTAAGAAGATTATAAAAATTGAAAAATAAATAACCACCTACTCAAATATGTCTAGTCTTCCCCACTCATAATTCAATGTAAAGACATTTCTAAACCCTTTCACAGAAATCAACCCCTTTAAATAAAAATAAATATTATTCAAATCATGATCAGATTAAAGTTGATGAATATCCTGCAAAAGTGTCATGCTTACTTTTATTGGGATAATCTCTAATTCTTTACAATCTCTAATTCTTTACAATCACTTTTTTAGAAAACATACCCAAATCATGACCAAAACCATTCCTGCAAACATTATTAAAGTCTGAAAGACATCAGTCCATATCACTGCTTTAAATCCTCCCTGAAAATAATTGTTATAGCCACTAATTATTTCACTTGATATTTCTAGGATAGCTTCATTTTTCTTTCAAGATTACTGACAGTGTATATTCATTCTAATCATAAATGCCTCCGGTAGGAGAGCAGTAAGAGAAAAGGTAACTTATTTAATTATTTCTCATTTCATTTCACAATTACTCACAATTGATGTATATATGACGGATACAATTGCACAGATTAGAATCGAGCACCAAACAGGAAACCCAGAAACTGAAACATGAACGCAATTACTAAAATCATGAAGAGATTTATCATTACACCACCAATCAATGCAACATTGAAAGACATACTGTAATATATATATATATATATATATATATATATATATATATATATATATATATATATATATATATATATATATATATATATATATATATATATATATATATATATATATATATATATATATATAGCTGTATATAACATATAAAAGCTGTATATAACAAGCTGTATATATATATATATATATATATATATATATATATATATATATATATATTTAGAAGCTGGTTCAGATATGAGGTCCTGTAAGTATCTTTGTCAGACCTCATTATGGGATACCATCTCATACCTTAATGTGTGTAACAGGAGAGTGCCATCTGGTGTTAATAATGAATTTTTTTACATACCCCACAAATCTAACGTTCATGTCAATGGCGCTAATGCCATTATCCACCACCAGGGCACTTATTACTAACTGTGACACTAGATGGCAGTGATTTATATAGTTATGGCCTGGTTGTATAAATATGCTTCTCAGACATGTTTGTTCAAAAAGGCCTTGTACAGGTTACTTATGTAACTGTGACTAAGCAGCTGCAATATGAAGAGTGGGGTATTTTATATGCCTCACAGTACGTCAATGCCCCACAAGACAGGTCTGAGATTGGTAAAAACCCCATATCTGATACAATCTCTTTCTATATATATATATATATATATATATATATATATTTAGAAGCTGGTACAGATATGAGGTACTGGAGGTCTTTTTGTCAGACCTCACTATGGGGTACCATCTCATACCTTATTGTGTGTGACAGCAGAGTGCCATCTGGTGTTAATAATGACATTATTTAACATACCTCACAAATCTAACATTCATATCAATGGCGCTAATGCCATTATCCACCACCAGGGCACTTATTACTACCTGTGACACTAGATGGCAGTGATTTATATAGTTATAGCCTGGTTGTATAAATATGCTTCTCAGACATGTTTTTTCAAAAAGGCCTTGTACAGGTTACTTATGTAACTGTGACTAAGCAGCTGCACTATGAAGAGTGGGGTATTTTATATGCCTCACAGTACGTCAATGCCCCACAAGACAGGTCTGAGATTGGTAAAAACCCCATATCTGATACAATCTCTTTCTATATATATATATATATATATATATATATATATATATAGTATATATTGAATTATTTAGTGAATTATTTAGAATAAAAGACATGATTACTCCATGGTGTAGCTCCCAAGTCCTTTATATTTATGACAAATATATCTTTATAGAGAAATGTGATGAAAATTGAATGTGACAGATTGGCAAAACAAATATATTACCTGCCTCAATGGCTGTAGAAGGGCCATAATATACATTCCCACAATAGAAGAGCTTGAATAAATAGTAAAACGTGTTGAATATTCAAATCATTAATATAAAAAACATCCAGACACATTGTTAGATATAGTTAAATTATGTTAAGCAAATTATTGGTAGTATATCAGTGCCTAAATACTTTATGCTTTGCAAAATAGACTTTAAAATAAAATAAGATGATTTGTTTCAATATTTGTGGATATTTCCTTTGCATTATCACTTGGCAAAACAAGTCATAGTTTGAATTAGAAAAAGTCATGGCCTGAAGCACAAAAATAAATGTTACATCTATGTTGTGTAAACCATATGATTGCATGAAATGTTTTACAATAAGTGTTACTTTCAGAAATATCAAAATCCTCATGTCTGTGTTATGTAAATATTTCGCCATAACCTGCTCGTTGGACCTATTTACTTTTCCAGTTGATAGCTTTACCTTCACAGTCATCTTTAAAAAGATTTCAAACCAACCTGAATCCATATAGAGAAAAATGTGCCCAAATATTTGACAACAGTGGACTGGAAACGTTGTTCTAAATACTAGAATAAAAAGCAAGATAACATGTCAGACTGATATCATCACTTGGTAAAACTGACTATTGAGATTCAATTCTCCGACATGATGACACAACCTTTGACATCGAGTTGTAAAACAATATTAATGATTTTGAATAAGCCGTTCCAAATTCATCTCCTCAGCTCCATAATCATTATTAATAATTTAGTCTTATATACATTGTGTTAGGCCCCTGATTTTGAGACATTTTCCAAAGAACTTACAACCTCCATGTTTTTAGCTTTTAAGGGTTGGCTATGTTGACAGTTTCAAAATCATGAAATAAATATCCTAAATATATTACATCATATCACATCACCAGGTTGTTCTGAAGTCTTCAAGGTGTTTGCGTTTTTTATGGTACTCAGCGCCATTTTCAGTTCGCACTATGTAAAACCTTGATGGGTTAACCCTTTTGGCAAGGGACTCAGCTCGTGTGTGTGAAATTTTATCCTGAATTCAATCCTGGCATGGTCGGAGATCGAACTCATGACCTTTGGATCACCACAGAGCGACCGGTACTAATAAGCTGGCACTCAACCAACTGCGCCTTGGCCCATGGACTCATAATGGTGTTAGACAATCTCTATATGGACTTCGCTCTAGCCTCTCATCTGTCATCTGGACAGAGCATCTGCTACAAACATCTTGAAAAACTTGGGTTGTACCCCAAACGATGTGTTTTTATGCCAGATAATCATTGATTTGGCTACCAGCTGTCATCTCATTATGAAACACTATACCATCCATACCAACTGCATATCCATTATGAAAACTCTTTTCCCAGCATCATGGAGTTGGAGGGTAATTTTACAGATAGTGATAGTTCACCAATTTTCTGATGTAATAGAGGGTCAAAGTCTATTTGGATCATCTGTCCCATCTTACCAGATGGCTCATTTACTGAGCAGGGTAAAATTGAGGGATGTTGATTGAACCCTCCTGGGTAGACAAGACTTGCATTCATCAGAATCTGACCGTTAAAGTGGGGATAATCCTCAAATGGACCAGAGGATTAATACCACAAGCCAGTAGGCCATCAATAGTAACTTGCTGTTGTGCTGTTATATTGGTCCTTAAAGATCTCGATGCAGAATTGAAATTAGGCCTGCCATGTTTAAATGCTGCATGACTGTTCCTTGACATATCTATTTAGGATCATCATCCTTGGAGGAGCCAAATCCCAAGCACCATTTTACTTTCATAATTTATATTATGTATGTGGGCTTTTCAGAATGGTAAACAATAAAATTGTGGGAAATCAGATACTAGCAATATTTATGGTTCTGAGATCTTGTGAAAAATCTTCCACCACATAGAGCATGATTTCAACTTTCTTAATATATTGTTTGTCAAAATTGACATACTATCAGCCCGTATTGACATACAATCACAACATCAACTTACATCAAGAATAACATGTGGCTAATCTGTCTGCTTTAAGAAACAGGATTTCATTTTTTAATTATTTAAAATATCAATCCATCATTATCATAATCGATAAAAACATTACCTCATTGATACTTGATATTTTCAAATTATAGAACAATGGAACAAAGATTAATGTTGCCAAAAGAGATCCCAGAGCCATTCCGACCGCTCCCAACCAGAACTGAGCCCCGAAGGCATACATCTCAGCCGGGTAGCCCAACAGGGAGATGGTAGATATATAGGAGACCATCATGGACAATGTGACTGGCACCAGACCCATCTTCCTGTCGCCAAGGATATATTCCTCAGTGGTTCTTTGTTTTCCCCCAGCCTGTGAATGGTAGATTCCTATCCCCAAGGAGACTAATAGAGTTCCTGCAAATACTACATAATCCAGCCAGTACAGTGTCATGCCTTCTGGTTTTGCCATCTTGTGCCAGTGTGTAGAGCTCACAATGTATGTTATGTGTTCCTCTCAGATCAAGTACTGGAGATGGGTGCGAAACAATGAAACTAATATCATATGGACCCAGTGTGTTCTTTCGTTTTAAGTATGCATTTTAATTTATTACATCCTTAGTGTTATTTATTTATGGTTTATGCCTTGGAAAGCAACAAAGGATTTAATCTTTCAAGTGCTAACTCAGATATATAATATGTGATAAGTATCTTACATTTGGTTCCTGAACATCGCTATATCCTTTAAGCTTAACATGAATACCTCATAAGAATACCTTGCAAGTCCAGTATGGGTTAGTTTCTTTGTTGCGAGGAATGTGCCAGGATGTAACACACATGGCTAATTGTCATATCACATGTGGTTAATGCGATCAGCAATCACAATGGGGCACAGAAGGGGATTAGCACAAGGTGAAACATCATGTTGTTTGATTGTATGTTCTAGGTTGTTTAATATAATGCACAAACAATAAAACATGAATTATAACAATAAATATATATTTATTAAGTGTATTGCTATAATTTAAGTGGTTCTTAAATTATTATAAGATATAATTATATACATTACGTTTTTTTGTTATTAATAGTTAACAAATATTGTAATCACATATACAAGAGAGGAGATTTTTGTTTTTATAGCAATTATTATACATGTTGGTTGATATTTCCACTTATCCCAAAAACTACTTATACATTGTTGTTAGCACTTCTAACAACATTGTTTGATGTTTCAAAGGCATGTATTGTTCTACTTTGACCTATAAATAGGGTTGAAACAGGATGTGGGACTGTGGTGAAGGGGTTATTAAAGATATATCTAAGTCTGCAGATTACCTCAGATACTTCCACATCATGGAGAGCAAGAATACATCTCACCTTTCGTTCAAAACTACACCGAGCAAGAATATCTTTTGGCTTTAACTTTACACTTATATTCATATTCCTTGACATGTGCTCCTCACTGGTCAGCTCAGTAGATATCACACTGCCCTTTTTCACCCGACCTGGCCTCTTTCAGGGTGCAACACACATCCCTATGGGAGTGTCACCATATTTACGGCCAACTGACCCCGATTATATCTGGTTATAAGTCATCCTACGAATTCTTCAGTATAGATTCTCAGAAGACCATGCAATTTCTCAGTGGCAAACCTTTTGTTACAAAACTAATCAAATCACACTTAAAAACATCATAAATGAGATTCTTTTACCCCTAAGTTCCGAGAAAACATATTAAGGATGCATCTCATGCAAAAATAAAAAAAATTATTATTGTGGAAAGTATACTTTTAAAGCTGAAAACATATAGCTCCTGTATAGGTGTATGTTTGACTTGCAAGATATTCTTATTTTGTTAACATGTAAACATAAAATAGATTTGCCTACTTGTTAGCTATAAGCAATTGTCTATGCAACATTGTTTGTCATTGTTGTGCATTTTTAAAGATTTCATTAATATAAGGGTCATGGGCCATGGCACAAGTGGTTAGAGCGCCAGCTTGTTAGCATTAGTTCCTCTGTGGTGATCCAAAGGCCATGGTTTTGATCCCCGGCCATGCCAAGATTGAACTCCCATGTGAGCTGAGGCACGTGCCATAGGGTTAACCCGTTGACCTTGTAAATATGTGACCGGGTGGATTACCCAGTCAACAACATGACAATTCAGTGAGGCAGCGCTCTATCTGCTACAAGTAGGTCTCATCACGAAATGACTGAAGCATTGTTGAACGTTATGTAAAACCCCAACCAAACAAACAATCACTAAAATAAGTTAAATACATACTTCCTAAAAAAATACTTGACCCTGGGTGGATTGTAACAATTGAGTATTAAAATCTATCCAAAGCAAATCTAATTGTGATATATCAGGAAACAAACTCTTATCATTATTGATTAAAAAAGGCTCATGGACATGTAATGATAGCAGGCTCTCATCATTATATTTCATTGTTATAGACTATTATAATGTTTGTGGGATCTATTGATGATCATAGACTCTCATAACAGATTTATATCTTGCTTGTCATTATTACAGAATCTCTGATCATTATTACAGAATCTCTGATCATTATTACAGAATCTCTGATCATTATTACAGAATCTCTGATCATTATTACAGAATCTCTGATTATTATTACAGAATCTCTGATCATTATTACAGAATCTCTGATCATTATTACAGACCCTCATCATGATTACAGAATTTGATTATAATTACATTATAATCTAATCAAGATTACACTCCCTCATCGTGATCACAGACTCTTGTCTTGATTAGTCTTTCCTCACTCCCATCAGCATTACAGACTCTCATTATCGTTAAAGAGTTATCATGGCAAAACTGATGAGTGGATTATTCGTGCCATTTTAGGATGGATTGAAAATATTGTAAATGGTGATAGATGAGACGAGTAAAGGGAAACAAACAATGACACTGCAAAAGCAAATGACAGTAAAACAGAGTGGGTTATATGTCAACAGGCAATAAACATCACACTTTAAAAGATCCTAAATTATAGCGAATGCAGTGTTGTACATGAATACTAAGCTGGCCAATGAAGCCAATCCAGCAAAACAATCAGACTAGCCTAAGTATTTCTTTTTAAAATGATAAAAAGAAAGAGGCATCAAATGTTTTAAATAATTCTTTCAAACTTTTGACTTCAACATATTCATCTCTGGTAATGCCACTCCTTTATGACATATTTATGGCATGAATTTTAAGATTTGCATGATGTTGGCTTTATATCATGATGCACTTTAAGTTGTTCCATTTATAACTGTATATGTGGCTTGAATGAATTAGCAGACTTGAATATTTGAAGTGGTACTTTACAAAACTTTTTAATTTTATTATTATTAATGACACATCAATTGTTATAACCACAAAACAGCAAAAAGGAAGGGCACATGTGTGACCAGTGTCTCCACCTTGTGGCCAGCAATTAAATGATGATATCTACAGGCTCTGTAATAATGAATTACTGCAAATACTGGTGCAATCTTTTTCCTTAATATTTTTTTGTTTGTATTGATTTGATTTTAAGCTATCTATTCATGACTATCTATTCATGTATTTCTCAGTTGGGGTCCAGTATTTTCAGTATATTGCACCATGATCTGTCAATTGCAACTACTAAGTACCGGATTCTTGTTTTGAACTTGTTACGATCATATATAAGTATACAATTAAGCACACCCACCTGCAAACTTGGCTTTTCTGACTTAGCCCTTCTCCCTGTTTTCTTTAACTTAGTACCATAGTTATAGTTTAAGAGGCAAGCATAATGTTGATCTTGGATTATCTGATGGTCAGAGACTGGTAATTGAGCATTAGCGAATTGGTCTCAATGAAAAATTTCACGAGCTGACAAGTCCCAGCTTCGAATTCTTGAATTGAAGTTGGGCCAGGGCAATACTGGGTGACAAGGCTGACACAGGACCACCTTGTGCATCATGATGTAGCAACTCTTCCTCCATCTCTTGTACTGCTTCTCTGCTACCGGATTTTTATCGATGTTCTTCACAGCCTACTTCCATGGTAATTCTGTGGCACTGTAGCACCTCATCATTCACAAGGGACTTAAACCCTGCAGCAGGGTCTACCTTCAATACAGCACTAGGGCCACCTAGGGGCATCAGGCCTAGACCCAAACAAATCAAGGCATCTCTTAAGGCAGAGGTCTTCTCACTGTCAATGATTGTTCTTACATTGTGGCTAATAACTGTTTCGCAACATAAAAATAGGCTGACTCTCATGTTTTATGACATCAACAGCAAGGGATATGCCAATAGTTTCAGGCGGATAATGAGAAGAGTGTTCCTTGAGAGTATGGGGAATCTTCTTCAGTGAGGCACACTGGTGGCAAGACTGAGACACTTGATCAATTGTCTTATCAAGATTTAAAGCATAAAATTACCTGTGTGTAATAGTATTTAACTGATGAGCACTAGGGTGGGTCAGCTTTAAGTGTAGTGCTGTTAGTAGACCATGTAGGACTTGTCGTGGTACAATAATACTCTGTTAAAGCTGCCAAGGTATTCTCTTTATTTACAACTAACAGGCCATCCTTGGCTATAGTAGCCACATTTAAATAGTGTCTGGCATCTCTGATGTTGGTGGCCTTCTTGGATGGGTGGATCAGATGAGCCTTTACACGCCGCAGGCAATTGTGAAATATTCTTTGGCATAATTCATTAGACATTCAAGGAATGCAGATGATTGAGGTAGTTAAAACCAATGATAAGGCAATGGTTGAGGTTTAAAGGCATAAACAGCTTCTTGCTAAAAAGCCATAAAACTAGATGCCTTGTGGCAGGTGTCACAAAAGGTACTCTTAGACTAATAATTTAGGCTATATACAGATTTCTTAATACTATATACATTTCAGCGATTGAAATCTGACCTATTGACCACGTTCTTGTCCACTTGTTCTCTGCTACCTGATTTAGCACCACACATATTAACATTAATTTCTTCCTGGATTGTTATTAGCTTCATACAATAAATATAAGTTCAAGACTGCAGTTTGGAATGTTCCAAAAATATTGACCTAATGTCAATACATAAAATGAATTTACCTAACTACAGTTTGAACGTTCCAAAAATATTGAATGAATGAATGAATGAATGGTTTCTTTACAGCACATCGACACAATAAGGTCATTCAGTGCCAAAACAGTAAAAACAGAAATGTAATATTGACTAGAAACAAAATGTAAATGTTATTACAATATGTAGATAACACAAGAATTTAACAACAGCACTTGTATAATATCAATCAAATATTATAAATATGTATAATTTGTTTAACAGACTTTTTCAGTATGATGTTTTGCAGTTCTTGATAAATAAGTCAATGACATAAATAAACAAAAGCTCTGCCCTTAAAACTGATTATAAAGTCCTATGTGAGTTAAAAACGATACTATCACAGAAGTATCTACAGTATCAAATAACGTATGTAAACCTTGCACATTAAAATATTGAGTTTGTATAGTATCAAAATCAATACACTCAATTAAAATATGTTTGATAGTCAAAGTCCTTCTACAACCAATACATTCAGGTTGGTCTTATCCTATCCTATCCTAATACGACTTAAAACTGATTCTTCTCTTCAGTTCTTTCTTGAAGCACCTTTAGATTTACCAAGAACTGGCTTGATTTCGTGTAACTTATTAAAAACAGCTTCATCCCATCGCAATTGCAATTTAGAACGAACAAAAGTTGTAATGTGCTTCTTAAACTCTGTATAGGGAATATCCATATCAATTGGACATTTTTCCAATGCTGCTTTGGCAGCTTGGTCAGCAGCCTCATTTCCCCGAATACCAATTTGGCTGGGAATCCAGTAAAAATGAATATCTTTATTATCCTGAAGTACAGAGTTTATGATATCGTTCCAGGATTTTATAAATAAAAAGATTTTTCCAATCCTTTGCTTTTAAAGCTTGTAAAGAAGATAAAGAGTCAGAAAATATTAAAAAAGCATAACCTGGAGATATCTCTACATGATCTAATGCTTGATATAGTGCGAGAAGTTCTGCTGAATAAATTGATGACTTGCTTGGCAGATATTAAGAATAAATATGATTGCCGCTAACAGCAGCTGCGGCTGCTTTGTCTTCACTGAAAGATCCGTCAGTATATATACACGGATATTCAGCAAAAATAGATTTGATTTCTTTATATCTATTTATATAGAGGGATGGATCTGTTAAGTATTTCTTTAATTCTGACATGGCTACATTAATATTTAAAGTTGCATAGGTCCATGGAGGTGTTTCTGGATATTGAAATTTTGCTATTTGATTTGGATTTATATCGTAAGATTGTAGATTCTTTGATGCGAATGCCAAAAGTTAGTATTGTATTGGGTTTATTTTCAAAAAGGTCAACATAATTTGGATTAAATATGATATCATGTGCATGTTTGTCCGGACAAGCAATTTTTGCAGCATACTGAAACGCAAATTATTTCTCTTCTTAAATCAAGAGGCAGCTCATCTGCCTCAACTGCCAAGCTATCTGTAGGCGATGTACGGAATGCACCAAGGCATAGTCTTAACCCTTGATTTTGTACAGGATCGAGCATTTTAATATACGATGGACGTGCTGACATACATACCATACACCCATAATCAAGTTTGGAACGTACCAGCGCTCTATATAATTGTAATAAAAAATTACGGTCCCCTCCCCAATCAGTATGGGCGAGAACCCATAATAAAGCTAATGCCTTCTGGCATTTCTTTTTTACATATCTAATATGAAGGATAAAAGATAGTTTTCTATGAAATATAAGTCCAATAAAATTGGTTTCTTCGACGACAGGAATTCGAGTTTGGCCAAGGTTTAGATCAGGATGTGGGTGAGCCTTCCACTTTTAACAAAAGTGCATACATGCGGTTTTTTTCACCATGTAAATATATGTATATATCCATGGTTATTTATTTCGGTGCACATTTTACGAGTTTTATGCAGATGAAGAGCAACTCATGGTTTTCTTCAAACCAAAAGTGCTAGCATCTATTAGAAGTAATGTGATGAAAATGGAGTCTTGTGTTCTTGATGTGCGTTTATGCTTAGCTTTTCTGTTTCTAATGTGCAATGATGGGAAGACTGAGGCCTGCTTGATACAATCAAGGTATCAGCCGGATTTTGATTTTCCCCCATTAAAAGTCAGATCATCAGTAATCGAGCCCAAGAAGAGCGTGCGAAACATTGGGGTTTTCTTTGATGAGACAATGTCCATGGATGTACAAGTCAAGGCCATCATCAAATCTTGTCATTATCAACTGAGAAAGCTGTCAAAAGTCAGGAAGTTCCTCTCACATGAAGCTCGTATACGCACAATCCATGCCCTTATCTCTAGTAAGCTGGATTATTGCAACAGCCTGTTATATGGCATACCAGTATCACTGATGAATGGCTTGCAGAAAATCCAGAACACCGCTGCCAGAATGATTCTGGGGGGACGGAAATACGACCATGTGACGCCACTATTAAAGGAACTTCAATGGCTACCAGTGGCAAAAAGGGCAAAAAGGGTCGAATACAAAATCCTGACAATGGTTTTCAAGACTTTACATGGAAAAGCACCAATATATATATATATGTGATCTCATTGTGTTGGACCAGCGTCCAGACCTACGATCTGCTTCCAAAATTCTATTAAAGGTACCTAAGACAAATCAAAAGACTTACGGGGATCGCAGTTTCTGTAAGGCTGGGCCTGTATTGTGGAATGCACTTCCAATTGATTTGAGACTATGTACCAACTATGACAGTTTCAAAGCCAAACTCAAGACTCATCTATTCAGCGTGGCATATGAGTAATGTAGGCTAGATTGACTTATGTGCAGCGCCTTTGAGCATTACGGAAAGGGCGCTTTATAAATATCCCTTTTGATTGATTGATTGTTTGTGTATCTTGGGAAATATGGATAAAAATCAATTTTGGCCAAAGTTATTCCAATGCAGAAGTCATTAAATCTAAATTGCTCACCCAATTAATGGGGGAAAATCAAAATCCGGCTGATACCTTGATTGTATCAAGCAGGCCTCAGTCTTCCCATCATTGCACATTAGAAACAGAAAAGCTAAGCATAAACGCACATCAAGAACACAAGACTCCATTTTCATATATATATATATGGCTCTGAAATTCTTTAAAATATATATATATTTGTACACATATATTCCTGATATATTTGGTACTTGGATCACAGATTATCATTTTTGTTGGTCATCACCCATAAATCTAGCACCCATATATATATATATATATATATATATATATATATATATATATATTGGCTCCGTAACTACCTTTTTTTGATAGTGGGTCTGTAACTGCCTTTTTTTATAGTGGCTCTGTAAGTATCACTTTGTACTTGGAAAAAGTTACGGAGCCACATGTATAATAAAAATCAAGAGTTACGGAGCCACCAGAATATATATATTTTATTAATGGACAGAATTAATTCATATCCATGTAAAAAATAAAATGTTTCCTGTGACTGTTATTGTCAAAAGAGGATATATGCCAGATGAGAGTTTCTTGAAGAAATCGAATTTAAATATGTGGCTCCGTAACTATCATTTTTATAACGTGGCTCCGTAACATACAATCCATATTTATGTATATATGCACATATTTCACAGACATTGATGGGGATGCCTCAATCAAAAAGATAAAAAGACAAATACATTTAAAATCAATATGTCAATTTTAAAAAGTTTTTTTGTAAAATTGGTGCTTAATCCCTTTAAAAAAACACAAAACTCACTTAACTGTCATTAGATATTTTTTTATCATTATTTGTACATCAAGTCACGTGTTGATAATTGCTTTGAAATCTCAATATAGGCATAAAAAAATGTCCTCACAAAATTGTTTTGTTTAGGGGACTGATTTATATACATTATATTTATTAACCGTATTTTTTTAATAAGTTTTGAATATGATGTCGCCTTTAAGATGCAATTTCTTTGTCCTTTTTGAAACCTTCCTTCATCTCTTGAACTTTATTAGAATCACAGAGAAGGTCAATCGCTGTCATTGCTAGAGCTTTGCCTTGCTGTATGGTGTATATTTGTGCCTCTTCAGAACCTACAATAAATTAGATACCTTTTAACAAATGTTACAATCAGTACTGTAATAATCTGTGGTGTCAATAATAATAGTATACATGACCAGTGGAATGTATTTGGTACCATGTGCTGAGCTTGCTGCTCAGGTTGATATCTGACCTTATAACATAGGTCATAAGACACAGGACAGACAGAGTGATTTCTTAGATGTACTTGAAGGTGACTTCCAGTACCTCAACAATCAGCAACAAGGATCAATATCAAGCTGAAATAAATATCTTGCACAAATCTAATGCTCTTTAAATGTTATGGCAATCTTCGCTATGTAAAATATCACAATATTATTTCATTGTCTAAGCACATTGACTGGATGAGATGAGGATGAGATGAACATACACAGTTGCCTGGCAACACAAAAGATCAAAGGATCATAAGGCAAGAACATGTGAGTGCAGTGTTCAGGCTGGCAGATCTCTCAAGTTGGTTCTGGTGGAAGGATCTTAAGAGTCCGAAGGACGAGTGAGATCCTTCCACCAGAACCAATGAGAGAGATCTGTCAGCCTGAACACTGCACGAACCTATGTTCTTGACTTTATCTCATACTTAACTCCTACAGATAGGTATGAGATAAAGGTTTTGGTTTGATTTCCAATCTATTTAAAGCAAAACAGAGAGGAAAACATTGCAGCATGTGTGGAGCTATGTTGTTTGTGTCAAACAACATAAACAACGCCACGCCACCTTTTTAATGACGTCACACTCAATGACGTCATTGCAACATATATTTTACTATGTAATGACGTCATTGAGAGGTGGGCATTGAGATCCTTCCACCAGAACCAACTTGAGAGATATCTGTCAGCCTGAACACTGCACTCACATGTTCTTTTCTTAAGATCTGTACTTTTTACAATGTTAACACTGGTCTGGTATATAAACCATCTGCGGTAGATAAATATGAGATAAAGTCAAGAGCATGGGTTCATGCAGTGTTCAGCCTGACAGATCTCTTTTGTAGATTCTGGTGGAAGGATCTCACTCGTAATTTGGACCAAGGATGATTAGTAAAAGTAGTTCGGCACATGGGTGATCTGCGAAAGTAGTTCTGCAGAGGGGTGATCAGCGAAAGTAGTTCGGCAGAGGGGTGATCTGCAAAAGAATATCTCATAGGTGCAGAACACTCTCTTGAAGCACTAAGTATGAGATAATCCCTTGAATGTCCCCCAATACAAAAGCCTATGTAACTACCAACCAAGGATAAAAAGGATAAATTACTCAATTTCCCTGATATTATACAACCTTATTTAACTAGCAAGCAGAAATATCAGGCATTACACAATTAGGTATTGTAAAATGTCAAAATAAGTCTTTAAAAGACTCAGTTGGTCAAAAGTTCCCAATGCTCAAATGCATATGGTCTATTTTTTTCATTATTGAGGCTACAGAAAAAAGAGATATTAATCAAAATATTTAAAGAAATAGCAAAGTGCTAATTGGTGGAGTGCAACAAAATATTGGCCTCGTTTTCTCATTAGATATTATTTTGTGACCATATTACTCATGATATATATATATATTAGCTGGTGACATGAAGCCTGGGATTTGTTTAAGTTTTTATTGATGGATGAACCGGCAGATAAGCACATGCACACTGAGCAAGATGTACATGACGGAGCCCAATGTCATAGCTCC
This sequence comes from Amphiduros pacificus, assembly GCA_949316495.1. Taxonomy (NCBI): domain Eukaryota; kingdom Metazoa; phylum Annelida; class Polychaeta; order Phyllodocida; family Hesionidae; genus Amphiduros; species Amphiduros pacificus. The sequence continues at coordinate 10,348,742 of OX439007.1, read as the reverse complement.
AGCACTACCCAGGCAGTGGGAGCTAAGAAAGATTATATTATTTATAGCACTCTCGGCGGGATGCCAATTGGTTTTGCCGAGTAAACTTATAGATGTAGATGTAGATGTATTTACCGGAAGCACTGGTGAATGGATGGGAGTGTGCCACGTGTTGAGTGCCTATGTAGAAGTGTGGATGCATGCCTGGTACCTCGTGTGTCAAGTTGCCCATATCCGTGCTCCCCGTTGGCTTCTTTAATATCACCTCATCTTCACTAAACTCCACACCAAGGCTTTCTGCATTAGCCTTGTATAATGTCTCTATGGTCTTATTGGTCAAAACGTTGAAGTAGGGCTTGGGATCCCACACGAGCTCCACCTATAAAAAAATAATTTAGTCTATTTGATTGAAATGATTGGCAATATTGGACAATTTTTATTTACAACATGTATCAATGTACCTGGAAAATATTGATCCTCTGCCCACCCTGCTTTCTTGACCAATCAAAATCAAGAAGAGTGAGATGAATGAAAGCCATCACAAATGGTCTCAATTATTTATCGTTTAAGTTAATGTTTTCTCTCAATGACTTTTTATAACAGGCTACTGAAGTAGGCCATGCTGCCACCTGGTGTGTTAAAATGTGCCACGCATTGCGGCACCTTGTAGACACACAAGCTTGGCTAATGTAGAAACAAATGTAGATTGACATGTGATTATATTTCAATCAGTTTATTACCACCATGACTGTCTACTCTTATCAAGATCCCAAAATTGATTAGTTTTTTGTCTGCCAATTTGTTGCGGAAATATTAACGTCTCCTTTCCACAGCACACAGCTGCCATGTCTCAAACTAATCCCAGCATGCATTGTTCATGATGAAAGAGACACCTGGTGCATCATAATGTTGAAACTCAAGCAGTGAGAATTTCTGCACTGAATTTCTGCCCCACATTGAAAATATTATCATATCCATTTAGATGTATATTCTAGATGGATAAACTACACAAAATATAGCTTTATATTACTTTGCTCAAATTATTGCTGTATTTTTCTGAGGGCTGACATAGCATGGACACTCAAAGCAGTAAGCCCTCTGCAACTAAACCTACGATTGTATCACCAAGAGGAAAATTCTTGAATTAATCCATCTTCGATAGCTTTGATTATTCCAAATTTTTGATAATCAATTTCTATAAAAAAAATACCTTTGAAAGGAATAGAGATAGAAGTTTGACTGAGCTTCAATTCCCTCCCTCATGGCACTGGGCTGATATAGCAAACCTTTTTTTGCAAGCAAATGTTGTTCGTCATTAATATTCATATATGCATGAAAAGTATTGATTAGAGTCTAACAAAAAGTGTGTGGCCAGAAATTTGCTTTCCTGACTGGGAAAGTTAGTAGATGGTACTAACATAAATAACATGAAGTGTGTAAAAATGGTAAAAATCCCGCCCTTGCATGGTATGTTCTACTGCCTGATTAGGCTGGATTGGGGGCCCTGCACGCTCAGGCTCTCCACCAACATTCACTGGAGAGAGAGAGAGTTGCAGCATTAAATTAAAAAGGTTCATTAGGGATGCAAACAGTCAGGATAGAAGTATAACTGTATACTTACTGTCGAGCCAGCTGCCGTCGCCGCTCCCTCGAAGCATGCCGTGACCTTCTGGATGAGTTGCGTAAGTTCAGACTTTGCGGGTGCCCGAAGGAAGTAATATAACTCTGCTTCTTCTGGTATAATGTTAGGCGCTACGCCTCCTTTTGAAAATATACCTGCAAAATTATATATCTGAACTTAAGTGCATCAAGACAATTTGGAATATGTCCTGTTTATAACAACTTGAAGATAACCAGATACCTTATGAGAGTTACCAGAAAGGGCCCTATCATTTTCTATCTATATTAATAAATATTAAGCTTTCTTAATTCTCACACAATACATGCACTTGTAATATTGATTGTAAAAATAAGATCATTATAAAAGGATCATCTTAACTGTCTTTGTACCAGCGATATTGTAATAAAATATGTTTATTAGCAGACTGTCTCACGTGAGATTTTTACAACAGAAAATGAGCTATCTTTAGCCTGACATATATTACACCAATAATATTCATTTCTTATATTTATTACACCAATAATATTCATTTCTAAAGTGAGTCTCAAGAGTTAATATCCAATACATTACAGCTTTCCTGCTATTATAAATGTCATCTTGAACTCTGAATGAGGGCCAACCCATTCTACTACACGGGTTACTTCACAGCAGGCTATATTTATAAGAATAAGTTACTTTGTGATAAAGAAATGCATGATTTGATTGCTGACCCTATAGTGTGACAAAATAAACATTTGGATATAGCTGACTCTATGCCATTTAAATCTTTTATTACATAAAAATGATTAAAAGGTCCTTCACCCTTGAAGCATTTCACTGCCAGAATGCCACAGTACAGGTCATTAAATCTTGAAACTGTATTGATCATGGCAAAATAGAACCTATTTGAAGTGGCCATTGACTATTGTGGGATGTTTACTGTTTTATTTTTAATTAAGAATGTGCATGGTAGCTGTAAAGGGTGCACATAATGAAATAACTGAAAATACCATGAATTCTCCATGTTGGTTTAATCTGCTGTCTCATGTTGGATATGCTTTGATATGCATTGACGGCTGCATCCAGGGCATTGATCCCTTCCCATGGTGCACTTGCTGCGTGGACAGCATGCCCACGAAATGTTGCCCGCACTCTGTCAATACATAGAATTAGAGGAGTTTTTTTTCACATTTCGACCAATGTCTGTGCTGTTCAAGTCAAGATCATTTTTCTTCTTAGAATTTTCTGTAATTCGTCAGAAAGTGATCCATGAATATATCTAAAATTTACATCAATATTTTAATAGAAAAATGTGTCATGTGCTGAGTGGTGTGTAAGGAAAAAAAATATTTTTATGACAAGACTGATGTTGCTTCAAGGCTTACTTAGTGAGGGCGAGGACTGGGGTGTCTATCGTGTTGTGTTTGCCTGGATGTGCCATTAGTGCAGCATCTATGTGTCTGAAGGTTCCGGCATTTATGAGGTCTACTTTACCCCCTCCTGCTTCCTCTGCGGGCGTGCCTAGCACAGTCACCTGCAACAAACCAAGCTCATGCAGCAACTCCAGCTCATACTACTTAATAAATCTTGTCCCTTTAAATAATGTACAGTTTGTGTCAGTTTTTACTTACCGGTATTATTAGTTCAATTCTTTCAAAATATCACATATTTTGCAACACATATGATGAAAATTTCATTTTCCATTATTTATTCTATCATGGTAATGAAATAGACTTGAGAATCAAACCTTATCTATTTAATATATTTAAAAGCATATATTAATAGTTACTGTCCATAAACCTTGCCATTTTAGTTTTTATGATGGCATAGCCAAACGTGATCTTCAATATTGAAAGTTTAATAGTTTATAGTGGAATCTATTATTTATGAATACACTGTGCAAATCTGACTTTAAAATAGGCTTTTACTCGGACAAGGACGGGTTTAAACTTTCCACAATGTGATTTTGTCCCAATCACGTCAATTTCCTGTATGACATCACCATGATGTCAACAACACTTCTTGACCCAAATTTAATGTTCACATGTTCTCCCAGAACATGTTCAGTCTATAATATTTATAACAAATCTTTCATAGGGTGACAAATTTCAAGATTGGACCCATTATATAGTTAGTAACTGTAACATTTTAAACCCATATTTGCAACAATATATATCACTCAATTTACATGCAAAGATATTGGTATAAATATTGATTTTTTCACCTTAGATTCTGATTTCATTTTACAAACATGTTTGCCTCTATATGGTACAATACTTAAATTAAGCATTTTTAGAAAGTGTGAATAGTGAAAATAGCATACTTGACCAATAGGCTGAGAGGCTGCCTCTATGGCTGCCTTGATGCCGATCCCCGCCGCTACTCCTAGCTCCGCTATCAGGTTGTGACCGCAGGCATGACCTATCTCAGGCAGGGCATCATACTCACACAGCACTGCAATGTTGGGCCGGCCCTCACCATGACTAGCCCGGAAAGCTGTCTCCAAATGATGTCGTCTCTCAACAGCAAATCCCTTCTTTTCAAGGAAGTCTGAGAAAAAAAATTATACATTTTATTCATTTCGGATAATAAACTTGCATGCTGATTATATATAACCCATATAAAGTGTAAGCTATGATATAATTTAAGCATGGCTATATTTGGTATTTAGGTACTTGAGAACGTTAAAACAAGATGTCAGTAATATTTAGTTCTAAAGCTTTTTCATTATTTACTTCGGAAATAATACACTTACAGAAATGATTTATATATGTCTGGAATCATGAGAACAAAAGGAACACAGTTATATACGGATGTTGTAGATTTTACCTCATTTTGGTCCTGAAAATGACTGTAATTTTGAACATTAAAACAAAGGCATGAGTCTGACTCGTTCCCCATACTTTTGATGCTTGGCCAGATGTTATCTTGAGCGTTAACGCATGCCCGTGTGCAAGCCCGTTTGCATACCTTCCCGAGCGTTTAATTGTAAGCTGAAAGGGGCCACTATGCCAATACTACCTCTATTTGGGAGAAATGTTTGCAAAACTATCAGAAGCATGTGTTAGGAGCGCACAAACTGATGGTGTTTTTCTCACCAGATGTTCCAATATTCAAGAGGCCAGTACCAAAACATAATTTTCTGTACACATTAGTCTTTTATAAAGATGTATTCTGAAAGATCAAGATAGCACACCATAAATATACACTGAGTAAGACTCCTACTGAACTAACTAAATCATGATGATAGTATGAGCACTATACAAGTTCATAAGATTGATTTGGCCTACTTTTAGAAATGTTGCCCTTCAGAAATTATGTCACATCCATTAAGTTTTCTAAACTATAAACTGTACTAGAACACGACATGTAGGTACATTAATTATAGCTGTGAACTGAGAGCTATACTGAAGTATAACTCCTCTATAACTCAAGATTCATTTTGCTCATCTTCACTCTGATACAACAAGTGATAATGATATTGTCTTTGCATTGCAATGACCTCAATTTTCAGAAATTCACTTGTTAAGAATTTTCCTCCAGTTTACACATATTATTATTTATTTTTTTATTTTCATTATTTTATTGTTTAAATACCCTTTAGCACATATTTACCTGTGATGATTTTATGAGCATGGTGTTCCTGATAGAAGAGTTCAGGGTTCTGCCAGATGTCTCGACTCAGGAGATGCAACTCAGCTGATGCCGCGTCAATGGCGCCACAAGCCACCGCTTTCAGGCTCTCTGAAGACATATTGGATATCCGCTGCTGCAAAACAGATTGTTGCAAAATATGTAAACGTACTTCTACCTGTTTAAAGGCCAGTGGGAATTTCTGATCTTGAGATAATGTTTACAATTTATTGCCTTACGACTTATCTGGATTTTAAGAAAGAAGAGTTCCAATTTATTCAGTCACCAGATGTCAGCATTGTGGGATATGATTCCACACTGTCCACCAGAGGCACACGCAAACTATTATAGGTTCACCATGTCGCCCTCTGGTGGAGTTTGATATGATTCAAGCTCCTGTACAACTCAGAAATATGGACAGTTACCAAAAAGCTGGAAAATGAAATTGATGTGTGCCAGAGAAATATGCTTAGACAAATCCTACAGATAAAATGGCCAGAAAAGATATCAAATGAAGAGCTGTACAAAATCACAAAAGAAAAACCTTGGAGTCAAGAAGTAAAAAGGAGAAGACTAAATTGGTATGGTCACTTAATGAGACTACCAGAAAGTACACCAGCAAAGAAAGCTCTAAGAGAAGCACAGAGATATGTGAGAAAGCCAAGGGGCAAAACCAAAACTACTTGGCTAGAATTTGTAGAAAAAGACATGAGTAAAATAAAGGTGGTGGTTATAAATGGTGAAGGAAAACAAAGTAGAGCTGCAATAGAACAAGCAGCACAAGATAGAAAACTGTGGCAATATCTGATTCGGCGCGCCATGTCATTATAGGTGACGAAACAGCGTACCAGAGAGAGAGAGAGAGAGGTCCCCAAAGAGCGACGCGTGTGACGAACAGAGTGGATGCAAAGAACGAACATGTACACGTTCTTTGGTACGAGCGTGAAGTTTATTGGATACTGGATATTTGACGTTTTTTCAAAATGTACCAAACTTTATATTACTATGCAAACATCTAGTATCAAGATAAATACGGTAAAAACAAGGATATATACCCTATAAAACCTGTGGGAAGGAGATATGGCTCATCCCCTCTACCAAAGTCGGAAATATCCACCAATACTTGGGTTTATCACTTTCTAAGTGTTGTGGCACTGTCTTAACAAATTTTGAGAGGCTAAATGGGGGTTAGATATGCTAGAATAGCTCCCAAGGCATCAATATGTGGGGTAAAATCTGTGGGTAGGAAATATTTTGAGGTGTTTGTAAAAAAGGAATAATTTTTTTCATTGATTGGCCATGTGATTTCAGTTTGAATTGCTATTGATTTTGTTTTTTTAGTTTTTACAGTGCCAGCATAGGACGTTTTAGTATTGTTAAAACTTTCTACACGTTTACGTGCCTCTGGACAAGATATGTTTTTGGTGTGGCGTATCCACTGAATTTCCTCTTCTTTTAAAAAGGAAGGACAATTTCGCGAATACAATGGGTGATTGCCTTGACAATTCACACATTTCATCCTTCTTAATAAAAATTCGTTTGAATTGGACTACATCTTGATCTTTTAGTTCATCCACTATTTCCTCTTCAGAAACTCCCGCCAGATCTGGGCATCTTATCACTCCTTTTTTTTATTATTGAGGGTCTTATGAGCCGTTATCAAAACTGGAACTGTGGCCAACCTTCGGCATCTTAAAAGATTGTTCCCATGGCTTTTCCGCTCAACTTCAATTAATAAACGAGTTCCCATTTTTTAAACTGTTTTCGGCACCCCGGCAATGCCTTGAATCCCCTATGCAATTGCAAAGGGGGACATTTTTGCCAGGGTATGTTCAGCATCGGAACTTTCCGCAATTAAAAATCTAGGCCATTTTTCTGTTTTATTCGAATCATCATCAATGTCTATGTCATTCCTAGGTTGTTTTTGTTTTTTTTGTGCCATGTGTGTTTTGTTTATATTTCATCAGTTAGGTCCCCTACCCACCACCCAACAAGGGGATGCCTTTCTGGGCCGGTAACTCCAAGCTGTGACGCCGTGAGGATACCCAACATGACATACTCTTAGAATAAAAACTCCACGCTTTCGGATCCTATTTATATCCCTCGATTGACCCAATCAGCAGTAATCTCCTTTCAGCAAATATTTATCAAAAAATTATCAATTGTTCCTAAATTTCAAACATTAAAATTGTCATTAATAAAAATCAAATAGCCAGAATGTATTAAAGGAAATATACCACAAGCCGGTTAAATCAGACCCAGCCCTAATCTGATCTGCCTGTCTGGTGAACATTTGGATCCAAGACAGGCTTATTGCAACTAGACCTGTATTACTGGCAAACTAGCCCAGTGCTCAGCCTGTCAGGATTCAATATCCTCCCCGACACAGGTCGCATCCCACGGCAAACAGGACGCCCCTTTAGTCGCCTTTTATGACATGCTGGGGGGCAGTGGGGCTATTCTTTAATCCCCACACCCACAGGGGAGGGTGTTTTGTACAGCTGTGACCAGTGTACACAAAGACATACAGAAGTGTATCGGGATTCAGAGGGCACATGCATAAACAACATAACAGACCAGATGCAAGAGGTATGTAATTTTTTTTTAGTTTTGAGTAAAAATGCAGGAGCTTTTGCAGAAACTGTGCATATTGTCAATTCTCAAAATCGGAACAACACACTTTTGTCCAATTCTTTAAACGATTGAGTGGTAAAATGATTGAAAACGGATGACAATAAACGTTGGAGAAGATTTTGGAGAAATTGACCATTCTGTGTGCTTGTTGATATTTGTCAAAATCGGAGCGACACACTTAAAGCCATTTTTGTTAACAATTTAGACAGTGAATTAGAAAACCGTACTTATAAGGGTGATAAAGCTTTTTCCTAGCTTTCTTTTGGTTGCAAAATTATTGAAAACAGATGAATATTAATGAAGTTATGACAATAAACGTCGGAGAAGATTTTGGAGAAATTGACCATTTTGTGTGCTTGTTGATATTTGTCAAAATCGGAGCAACACACTTAAAGCCATTTTTTTTAACAATTTAGACAGTGAATTAGAAAACCGTACTCATAATGGTGATATAGCTTTTTCCTAGCTTTCTTTTGGTGGCAAAATTATTAAAAACAGATGAATATTAATGAAGTTATTGTAGGATATAGATTACCTACCCAGAGACTCTTAAGAATATATATAGACAATCATGGACAATCACGGTCTCTGGCAGAACATTATGCATAGATATTGTGTGCCGCGTAAAGTCAACAAGTGCAGGTTGATGCATCGCCTTAACCACCGGACCTGGAGATGACTCACCGGGCATAAGAGATCACGTGCAGGAAGACGAGCCCATGTGAAACCCCGTGTCGCAAAAGGAAGCCACGCAGGCAAGACGAGCCCATGTGAAACTCAGTGTCGCAAAAGGAAGCCATGCAGGCAAACCCCACACACATGATGCTCAACGATCCTTTAAAAGGGCCCGCAACTGTTGGACGGCGGAGACCGGAGAGCAGAGTTCCAGCGTCCACTTGCCTCGAAAGATCCACGACTCTCAGCATCGTGACCGCATAGACTTGGGTGTTTTATGTATTCTCAGGACTCTATAAGTATCATACATTTGGGTAGTTCATATGCCTCGCTCATTGCCATGCCGGCCTAGCCAGACAAGGATTCATAGCACCGAATAAAGGTAACTATTGTGCAGTGTATATCCTGTGTCTGCAGTCCTTATTACCTCACACCTCATATGGGTAGATAGGGTTGCTAGGTTCCGTGCCCCGCCTCACAGCCAGCGAGTAAAGTAGAGTAAAGTAGAGTAAGAGTAGAGTATCAATCCCCCCAACGACGGATACTCACAAACCATGGGTAACAGTTGTGACAATAAACGTCGGAGAAGATTTTGGAGAAATTGACCATTCTGTGTGCATATTGTCAATTCTCAAAATCGGAACAACACACTTTTGTCCAATTTCTTTTAATGATTTAGAGTGATTTAGTAAACCATACTTATCATGATGACAGAGCTTCTTCCTGGCTTTCTTTTGGTGGTAAAATCATTAAAAACAAATGAATATTAATGAATATTAAAGTTATGACAATAAACATCCGAGAAGATTTTGGAGAAATTTACCATTCTGTGTGCATATTGTCAATTCTCAAAATCGGAACAACACACTTTTGTCCAATTTTTTTTTTATGATTTAGACAGTAAATTAGATAACCATATTTATCATGGTGATAGAGCTTTTTCCTGGCTTTCTTTTGGTGGTAAAATTTTAAAAACAAATGAATATTAATGAAGTTATGACAATAAACGTCCCAGACGATTTTGAGGAAATTTACCATTCTGTGTGCTTGTCAAAATCGGAACAACACACTTAAAGCCATTTTTTAAAAACAATATTGAAAATGATATTGTCATGGTTATTCTGTTTGCATATCGTCAATATTTGAAGTTGCTTATTAATTATGGTTTTGTATTTGAAAAATGAAAAATGAATGTAGCATTTAGATTATAATTATCATTTTTCAGGGAAAAGTGTCTAAAAAATATAAACCGACACTGCATATTTAATGCCAATATTTCATTTTATGGTTAATATTACCTTTGATGATTAAAGATACCCGCACCAAAAAAGGACCAATTCAATTATAATCTGATAATTTCTATCTTTACGGGAATGGCTCCAATCAAACACTCTGGATTTTCTGCTTGTCGATTTCTAGGAAGTGTTTAGTTATCGTTTCTCATCCATTTTATCAAGCCAGGATGAAGAGCATTTTATGTGCAAACTTCACAAGCTCAGGACCAAATTGGCAGTGAATTCACAGTTTACTTCATTTCTCACAGAGACCTTTGGAATTTCATCTGACCAAGCAATAAAGTTTTTCTCTCTATTCCTGAAACATTTTGTGAACATTTTCTTGAACAATCAGATGCAACACCGCGAATCAATAAACCCAAACAAGGATGAAAATATGGACAGCATGGACAAGGAAATTGTATGTTACATTGGTGGATACGTAATTCGACAAATAAAGGAAAGACCTGCCCAATATGGTGAAAATTTTCTTCCATAACAAGCAAGGAACACCAAGAGGGATTGCCCTCAGGATGGATTGCTGTTCAGGACAGGGGTGGACTTCTGTATCCATCAATCAATTTCTATTCATTTATGTCAGCATGTGAACAGGTTGTGAGAATTAAAGATGATCTGAGACATCTTAACTCAACTTCTTTGAAGAGAGATTCTTTGAAGGAGCAAGTGATGGAGGATCATTCTGTAAAAACACTGTGGGACAGCATGTCAAATTCCCTGAATACTATCGTCTTGGAAAAGGTAATTGGCCTCTATCTAACTGTTTGAGGTCATGCCACTGCTCGCAGAGTTGTAAGAGAGGCTGGAAAAGAAAGTGCACTTCAGAAAAAGAAATCAAAAGGACTTAGAAAAGCGCTGAAAACATTGAACGGGCCATCAACTTAAATGATTAAAAACCTTAAATCTTAAACCTTAAACCTAGGCAGGATGAAGAGCATTTTATGTGCAAACTTCACAAGCTCAGGACCAAATTGGCAGTGAATTCACAGTTTACTTCATTTCTCACAGAAACCTCTGTATCCATCAATCAATTTCTATTCATTTATGTCAGCATGTGAACAGGTTGTGAGAATTAAAGATGATCTGAGACATCTTAACTCAACTTCTTTGAAGAGAGATTCTTTGAAGGAGCAAGTGATGGAGGATCATTCTGTAAAAACACTGTGGGACAGCATGTCAAATTCCCTGAATACTATCGTCTTGGAAAAGGTAATTGGCCTCTATCTAACTGTTTGAGGTCATGCCACTGCTCGCAGAGTTGTAAGAGAGGCTGGAAAAGAAAATGCACTTCAGAAAAAGAAATCAAAAGGACTGAGAAAAGCGCTGAAAACATTGAACGGGCCATCAACTTAAATGATTAAAAACCTTAAATCTTAAACCTTAAACCTTAAACCTAGGCAGGATGAAGAGCATTTTATGTGCAAACTTCACAAGCTCAGGACCAAATTGGCAGTGAATTCACAGTTTACTTCATTTCTCACAGAGACCTTTGGAATTTCATCTGACCAAGCAATAAAGTTTTTCTCTCTATTCCTGAAACATTTTGTGAACATTTTCTTGAACAATCAGATGCAACACCGCGAATCAATAAACCCAAACAAGGATGAAAATATGGACAGCATGGACAAGGAAATTGTATGTTACATTGGTGGGTACGTAATTCGACAAATAAAGGAAAGACCTGCCCAATATGGTGAAAATTTTCTTCCATAACAAGCAAGGAACACCAAGAGGGATTGCCCTCAGGATGGATTGCTGTTCAGGACAGGGGTGGACTTCTGTATCCATCAATCAATTTCTATTCATTTATGTCAGCATGTGAACAGGTTGTGAGAATTAAAGATGATCTGAGACATCTTAACTCAACTTCTTTGAAGAGAGATTCTTTGAAGGAGCAAGTGATGGAGGATCATTCTGTAAAAACACTGTGGGACAGCATGTCAAATTCCCTGAATACTATCGTCTTGGAAAAGGTAATTGGCCTCTATCTAACTGTTTGAGGTCATGCCACTGCTCGCAGAGTTGTAAGAGAGGCTGGAAAAGAAAATGCACTTCAGAAAAAGAAATCAAAAGGACTGAGAAAAGCGCTGAAAACATTGAACGGGCCATCAACTTAAATGATTAAAAACCTTAAATCTTAAACCTTAAACCTAGGCAGTTTGAATAAAATATAATTGGGTTTTATTTTGTTTCAGGCTGGTGAGTTTGGTGACAAGAAAATCAACACCATACCAGAATGCAGTAGTGAAGATGTTACAAATGAAGAGACACCAATGGATTGTGATTATGTCCTGCCTTCCTGTGACAGCAGTTCACTTTCATCAGTGAAGTTCATTTACCATAGCTCACTCATATCCAAGAGAAAGCAAATTAATTCAACTTCTATTGGTATCCAGACTGATCCTCAAGACACCAATATATTACAAGAAAGCAGTGTACATGGGCCTGATCATAATTACAGTTTTAACATCAAACTTGAAACAGGTGATGACAAGTCTCTACAGCGGTCACTTTCTATCCTAAAAGAGATGGAGCAAATGAGAAGGGAAATGGATGTACTGAGAGAAAGAGAAGGATAGTTGATGAGTAGAATAGCAGCATTAAAAGGACTTCAGCTTAGGTCGGATAAAAGATAGTGATGATCTTGTTAAAATTTTATACTGGATTTACAAATTATGAAACACTTATGTCACTTTACAATGTTCTTGAACCAAAATGCTCTAAGCTCCAATACTGGAGAAGGCAAGCTGAGATAGATTTCCAAAATGATCGTAATTACCATCAAGGGAGTAGGAAAAAACCAGGAAAGAAAAGAAAATTTACTTATTTGGAGGAATTTTTTATGGTGCTTGTGAGGCTGCGTGTAAGTCTTTTGGTTGACGATATCTTGGTTAGATTCAATATTGATCAATCACACTTTTCAAGAATCTATACAACATGGTTTAATTTTCTAGGCATGTGATTGTTTGTTTGTTTGTTTGTTTGGGGTTTTACATCACTTTCAACATTATTTCAGTTATTTCGTGATGAGACCTACTTGTAGCAGATATAGTGCTGCCTCACTGAATTGTCATGTCGCAGGTCCTTGACATGACAACTCACCCGGTCACAGATTTACAAGGACAACGGGTTAACCCTTTGGCACAGGCCTCAGCTCATGTGGGAAATTGTATCATGAGTTCAATCCCGGCAAGGCCGGGGTTCGAACCCATGATCTTTGGTTCACCACAGAGGAACTGGTGCCAATAAGCTGGCGCCCTAACCAACTGCGCCACGGCCCGTGGCCCTAGGCATGTGAGCTGCAAGACCTTTTCCCATGGCCAGATAAGGAAACCATCAAGTACAACATACCAGCAGCCTTTGATAGATATCCAGATACTAGATTCATCATAGATTGTAGTGAGATATTTTTGGAAGTACCTTCTTCACTTACTGCCCAGGCTGAGAGCTGGTCTAATTACAAACATCACAATACATTGAAAGTCCTAATTGGAATCTCACCTAATGGTCTAATGTGTTTTGTGTCAGACCTTTGGGGAGGTCGAGTGTCTGATATTGAAATAACAAAACAGTCAGAAATTCTCAGCAAATGTGAATCAGGTGACAATGTCATCGCAGACAGAGGATTTGAAATCAAAAGCCAGCTACCAGAGGGAGTGCATTTAAATATGCCACCATTCATGGGTGGAAATAAACAATTATCTCCAGAAGATACAATGAACATAGCCTCTGTGAGAATATGACATATTCCATATAAAAATGCACCACTAACTCTCATCATAAGATAAAATTAAAATGTTATTTATTTATGCAAAAAAGGGTTGCAAATGATAAAAAACTCTAAAACATATGATAATATGTAAAAATAAAATCACTCAATGTATTTATTTGGCCAAAAAAAACTAATTTAAAAAAAAGTGTAACTAATGTCATAAATTTGACGGACATTTGATGACATTAGCAACTTAGTTACAATAGTGTCTGTCAAAAAGTGACAGTAGTTACATAAGATACAATTTTTGGGACATTAACATGCTATAAAGGTAACCCAGCAGTTCAAAATGAAATTTTACAAAAAAAGTTTGTATAATTTCACAGAAAATATTGCCTAGATGTGAAAACTGAGATTTTATGTATCTAATGTCACATGTATCTAATGTCATAATGTTTGACAGACACAAAAATTTTAAGATTTATACTTATTCACAGAACTCTTGTGTTCACTCCATGTGCTTCCAAGATCTAAAAAGGGTGATATCTAACTCTCCATGAATATTTATCCCCCAAAAATTTAAAGCACCAACTTATGTAACTAATGTCATCTGTTGAGTTTGACAGACATGACATTAGTTACGTACCCATATTTTTTTATTTTTCATATATTTAAAAATCAGTAGAAAATCTGCATTTTTATTTTTCTATTGCAACAAATGGTACATTGTCACACACTTCTGAGCTACAAAGTTGAAAAAATTGCCTGAAAATAAACTTTTTTTAAATTATTTAATTCATGTATCTAATGTCACAAACTGTGACAGACGTATCTCTGAATGCGGTATAGAGTAAATAATTGTTAACTTGGATGGAGTGTGCCTAATTTCCCTTTCAAAGGTGATTGATCAAACAGTTATTTGACTGTGCTTATTTGACCAACTTTCAGCCACCTCTTCTGTTGCTGAAGCATCTAACACATGCTTAAAACTGGCTAGTTTGCAATATTTGGTTATCATACTCTATTAATGATAACCCATGACTTACACTAGTTCTCAATCCCAAAGCAAACATACTTTTAACAGAACAGAACAGAACCAAATACCCATGTATTACAGTATACTCATGCATAAGTCTAAGCTTTTATTTCTTGATGGCATCAAAAGGCTATTAATATCTATATTAAGTATTATTCATTCATTTAATACTGATAGAAAGGACTTTCTTTACATGTACATCATGTAAACCATTATTTCAGCAGCACTCTTACAAAATGGTAGCCAGCTGCCATTGTTGTAGAGAGCCACACCCCTTTCAACTCTTAATATCTCTGGAATGAATGCCATTTTTAGTAGTACAATAGTTTCTTCCACATATTACAAAAGTTGTCTTGGCTAAGTGTGAAGAAGTGGACACTGCTTTGAGGTCACACTACCAACCTTTACATCATTTCAACGCCCCAAATCGCCAGGTACACCACGTGCTGATGAAGGAAGCTTTGTTCAGAGAATCAACATGGAAGGAAGACTTCCATTTACTCTATTGCATGCAAGCACCCATCATCATGAGAATAACCAGATGCCAAGGGAGCAACAACCAACTACAGAACAAAAGACAAGGCGTAACAAGGAAGCAATTAATCAGATCGAGGAAGATCTATGTGAAGAAAACACCAACCAGAGGGATGGTGATATCTCCACTTTTAGTGAATCCTATCATCAGTTCCTGCAAGAAAAGGTTGAGCATGGTGAGGGGGGCAGGGACAGTCCGAGATGTGCTCAAGCTCTTTGGTCAGTTTGCCTTCTTCATGAAAAGTATTGCATCATCCAAGCGGGGAAAGAAACAAGCCAAGACTTTATATATGCCTTTGATGCCCTGAACAGACAAAAGATGAATGACCCTGTGCTGAAGGACCACACATACATCTCGTTCAAGCTAGACGACCAAAGGATACCAAAGGATAAAAAGAACTTTGTGTGGAAAAACATGGAAGATGAAATCAAAGATGCAATGGGAGATGTCATTTTAGACAAGGAGCATGTGAAGAGACAATGGATTTCATATTGGGGAAATGTCTTCTCCACATATTCCATGATGACTGTCGAAGAATGTTGCAGAAGGTTCTTGGATGAGTTCTCAGTTATTGAACTGAAGAGGGATTACATTCTCACAATACCGCTTCCAGATGAAAACTAGAAGACCATGAGGTTTTGGCTTGAGAGAATACACCAGGCTCAACATGAGTTCATTGAATCTCATGGGAGAAAACTCAACTTAGATGTTGCTCATGTCTGTCGACATAGGTTTTACGATTTTATCATTGATAAATTTTCTGCCTGAGAAATGTAAATTAGGGACTGGGTTGTCATTTTTCCCTCTATTTTTAATATAAGATTTTTTTTAAAAAGACATTTTTGAACAGGGCAGAAAATATTTTAGTGCATATTTTCTGGAAAATGCAAAAAAAGATTACTTTCACTACCATTTCTATTATAAAAACCTGCTGTCTGCGACCTTGATTCAAAACTTCAAATGGCTGTCAAATCTGTTCTGATTGACTCTATGACTTGATCTTTTTGATTATAATGTAAAATTGACACGTGTCCAGTGTTTCTGTGTTTCAGGTCAAATAGGGGTCATCCAAAGGCCAAGCAGAGGTCATCAGAAGGTTATCGGATGGTCATTTTTTTCATATTCTTGATAGTATTGATTTCTAAGTCATTTAATGATATAAATAAGGATTTTCCTTTGTAAATTTTCAGTCCTTCATTTTTCACTATGTTTAGATCCTTCAACAACAGGTAACCGGGGTTGGTCTAAATAAAGATCAGGATCTGTATGAACCTTCCATTTTTTACAGAAGTGCATAGTATTACATAGTTTTCTTTAAAGAAAACTTAAATTCTTTAAAGAAAACTTAAATACATTATTATCAGCCCATCCTTGTATTCTATTAAGGTGTTGGAGCTGTCTTTCTATAGTATGCATGCTTGTGGACCTATAACATTACAAAATATGCTGAAAGAGAAGGGCCTAAAAGTAACAGGGAAAAAAGATGAACAGATTACTTCATGTTACCAGGTAAGTCCATTCCTATTCGTGGGAGGAAATTACTGTCATTCTGTCTGTCAACTTGATTTTCCTCTCAGAAACTACCTGTTAAGAGTTCTCAGCTGTCAGCAGGCAAGATGTTGTATTTTCAAGGGACCAAATCTATCTATTTTCCATTGGGGCAGCTACAAATTTGTCTAGTGTTTTATATTTCAAGATGCCTCATATAATTAATTACACAGGCTACACCCTCACATTTTGCTAAATAAAGTCAACTGTGCCAATTAGGCCTAAAAAACATACTACTTTCAAATACAATCAAAACTCACCCTATCCTATTTTTCAGAGCATGATATAGGAAACAAAGTTATTATTATGGCCTTATCTCATATCTGATCTAAATTATTAAATATTTAATTGTATTTTTCAGAGAAGACAAGCCAAGAATAGAAGAAAC
This sequence comes from Amphiduros pacificus, assembly GCA_949316495.1. NCBI lineage: Eukaryota > Metazoa > Annelida > Polychaeta > Phyllodocida > Hesionidae > Amphiduros > Amphiduros pacificus. Next base: position 10,331,710 of record OX439007.1, on the reverse strand, counting down.
AAAGACCGGAAGATCACAGTACTGCCTCATGCCATTTTGCCATAGCAAAGCCAATGATGCGAAAGAGGATGGGTTAATTATCAGCGTACCTGACCACTTTCCAACATGTAATAAACCACGAAAGGAGTTGAAATGTAGGACATTAACGTACAAAAATACTAATGATCGGTCGGACATTGACTGTACAAGTGATTCTGTGCCATGCACCTGGACAAAGAGTATATGTACAGAAACAAATTTGTTTCATGAAAGAGCTATTCAAACTGAAACTAAAACCGTAGACGTTCAAGCAGGGGAAACATTCATTCCTGTTAAACACAAAGATATAGGCATACAATGTGATGATATTTCAGATGTAACAGTTGACCAATTGAGATAAAATGATGAAGACTCGTTTCTATACTGAATTTGTTTAATACATTTATGTTGCTTTATGAGAAGTTTTTATCACATGGGACTGCAAAATTAAATAACTTGGATAGGCCAAAAAAGTCAATGGGAGACAAGTCGTATTTAGCGGACGATAGTATGATATTGATCTTCCTCTACTTCCCAGGAATAGTCTAAAAATAAATTGGGAAAATTTATTATTTTTTATATAAATCTGTTACATTGAACAACAAGCCAAGAATAGAAGAAACAAAGACCGGAAAATCACAGTACTGCCTCATGCCAAATTGCCATAGCAAAGCCAATGATGCGAAAGAGGATGGGTTAATTATCAGCGTACCTGACCACTTTCCAACATGTAATAAACCACGAAAGGAGTTGAAATGAAGGACATTAACGTACAAAAATACTAATGATCGGTCAGACATTGATTCTGTGCCATACACCTGAACAAAGAGTATATGTACAGAAACAAATTTGTTTCATGAAAGAGCTATTCAAACTGAAACTAAAACAGTAGACGTTCAAGCAGGGGAAACATTCATTCCTGTTAAACACAAAGATATAGGCATACAATGTGATAATATTTCAGATGAAACAGTTGACCAATTGAAATAAAATGATGAAGACTCGTTTCTATACTGAATTTGTTTAATACATTTATGTTGCTTTATGAGAAGTTTTTATCACATGGGACTGCAAAATTAAATAACTTGGATGTGCCAAAAAACGTCAATGGGAGACAAGTCGTATTTAGCGGACGATAGTAGGATATTGATCTTCCTCTACTTCCCAAGAATAGTCTAAAAATAAATTGGGAAAATTTATTATTTTTATATAAATCCGTTTAGATTGAACAACATCCTGGTCTTTCAGCTCATCCACTATCTCTTCAGAAACTCCAGCCAGATCTGGGCATCTTATAACTTCGTTTTTATTATTAAGGGTCTTGTGAGCTGTTATTAAAACTGGAACTGTGGCCAACATTCGGCATCGTAGATTTTCCGCATGGCTTTTCCACTCAACCTCAATCAATAATTTATTTCCCATCTTTTTAACAGTTTTTGGTACCCCGCTAATGCCTTGTAACCCCTTTGCAACTGCAAAGGGGGACATTTTTGCCAGGGTTTGTTCAGCATCAGAACTTTCTGCAATTAAAAATCTAGGCCATCTATTCTCATTCACGTTCAAATCATTATTCAAGTCTGTTTCCATATCCCTGTGTCTTTTTTGTTTGTTTGATACTATGTGTTTTATTTATTATTCATTGCCCATGTTCCTAAGCCTTACTCTGACTCCTATTCTAATAATAGGGAGTTATAGATATGGGGCAGAGCCATCAATACACCTTTTTCGTGAAAATTATCCTGATTACAAAATTATGATATACTATCAATTTTTGGCAGGCAAGCATAGCCTGAATGTAGATTAGATTGGAAGATTTGAGCTGGTTTGGCTGACCTGGAAGTGTTATTCAATTATCTATGCCATACACACTGACATTGAGAATTTACATATCATTTACAATAGTTATGGTAAAATATCATAGGTACAGTTACAGATTGTGACACTTAAATAAATTAACCTACTGAATCTAAAAAAGGACAATGTCAAAAGCAGGAAATTTAATTGAATGTTGGGATACATCACAAAATGACATCCACGGATATCTCATGTTTTTCAATTGCTTTCGGACAATTATTACATTTCAGAAATACAGTGGACCCAAAATCCTCACGTCCTACATCCTTGCTTTAGAATTGCAAAGCTGAATAAGCTAGAAAAGTATACTATATTAGTTAACTGCTTATGTTCAATATTCAGAGCATAATTGATACTAATGAGTCATATGTTACAGGCTATCAGCTTCTCATGACCATAGCCATTTCTAATTTCTCAATTTGGTGAACATAATATCAATATCATGTAAATAAGGTCCAGCAAAATCAAATTGTGGAATTGGCACAGCAAGAATTCTCAACAGAATAAAAATCCTCCCAAATGTGTTTAAATCTTAATGATTTTTTTCATACCAAAGAATATCGCCAGTATGTAAAAATTAGACCTTGACATTTTCAAATACTTCTTCCAATACTTGTAGTCAAAGCTTATGATTGTGGATTGTATGTGTAGGCACCCTCTTGTGGCTGATAATTGCATGACATCTTGGGGACATGACAGGATCAAACAGCTGCAGCAAGTACGCATTCCCCACACACTCCTAAAAAAATACAAATATAAAGTTTCTTGATCATTAAATGATTACCATCATAACACTGCAATAAGTTGTAGTTAAATTACTGAGTTAATCTTGTGTTTTAATAACCGAAAATATTTAGAAAACAAGGAAAATATTTGCTAAACAAAAGCCAATGGCCTTAAAGCTATGCTGAGCACTGTTTTTTTCAAAAATGTTTTTTTTAAAACAGTTTCAAATCAGCATAAAAATATTTGATAAAAAATAACCCAATATACAATGTAACATAATAAAAATGAATAGTAAAGCTTACCTGTTCCAGCAGGTAGAGAAGCCTATCCAGCAAAATGAAAGCTTCAATACAAGGAGCAAGGACTGCCCGAAGCTGAAAGAACCTGATCATATCCTGCTCAGCACCAACATGGGCTGCCTCATACTCCATAATGGCCTCGTCTGACAGCTGCAACCAAAACACAGCATACAGATCATGCATCAAGGCCAAATTATATGAACATGACAAAATAAAGGTTAACATGATTGGTCAACAAGTAAACATTTGGGGCAAGCTGGTGAAAGAAATGGGCAAACTCTGTCTTTTTTCCATAGATATTATTGCAGGTCCTGAGGTCCATGTCGTTAAGTGTTTTTTTTGAGGTAGGACATAGCACATTTATAAAATTATCTGCCTACTAAAGCAGAGATTTGGATGAACCAGATTATAGGATGAGTTCTTCAGTTAAAGTTTCTACATTTTTCTTTTGCATGACCCAAATATTCCAGGACCCCATCTCAAACTTTGTCCTTGTTTACCATAATCATTCCCATTTCTATTTAATGTTTCTAAAAGAAAAACCAATTATATTTTCCCAGCGATCAGTATCTGTCATTTACTGTTTACTGTTATCACATAGAATCAGAGTCTGAGATTATGAGAACGATCGCTCACCTGATCACTGATGTTGAGTTTCTTTAGAGCCTTCCTTACGTACTGTACAAAGGATGAACATTTTGCAAATATCTTTCCCACTTGCCAGTCGTCTCGCAGCGTGCCTGTCAAATCCTGCAGAATCACCTGCAGCACAGCTCGGTAGTGCAGAGATTTATGTGGCAACTAGAGAAAGGAATGTATAAGTTGTTACAATAACCATCTAAAATATCACAACATCAATTAGGAATATTATGCTTATACAATATTTCATATCATTTGGTCACTTGTAAGCCTTGGCATACATGTGTACACCAAGTGGTTACATTAAATTTGCAAGTCTAATTAAAATTTGTAAACTGCTTGGTACAAACATCTTGTAGCATTTTATTGGGACGATATCTTTTTCATAATTGCAGATAAAATATATGTGATTATTTGTGATACTAACTGTGCCATTCTGAGCCATTCTAGCAGGGGCTTGGGCAGCAAGCATTCGAGCATTCCGTCCCAACCGAATTCCTTTACTTTTTAAAAATGCACTTGCTGGGAAGGTGGAAACAGGTTCAGCTTCATCTGTAATATATTGAAACTTGCACTAAGCCATTTTTGTTTGAATAAAGTACTCCACAGGCAAATGAAAACAAAGTGCGAAAGTATTGAACATTGGTGAATCAAATTATTATTACTGTAGAATATAGTTATTTATTCTATAAAGAAATGTTATCGAAAGTAGGAGAGGCTAAAATAATATGTACACATCATCCTGTTTTTGAAGGCATATATTGAGAGAAAAGTAAAACAATTAACCTGCATTGTGGAAGGGATTGCTGCAGAATTCTTCCTCAATCAGGTGGTAACAGCATCCAACATTACACAGAGCTCTGGCATGGACATTGTGGGCATACAGCCTCAGCATGCTGGTGGCAAGATCTCCACAGGTGTGTAGACCAGTCAACATAAAGTCCCATCTATGATCATCAGTACCAGGAGGCTTGCATTCTTCATTGATGCCTGTCTCACATCTATGACTGTCAGTACCAGGAGGCTTGCATGCTTCATTGAGGGCTGTCTCACATCTATGACTGTCAGTACCAGAAGGCTTGCATGCTTCATTGATGACTGTCTCTTGAGATTCTACCTGTTCCCTATAATACCTAACAATTCCTTTGGTGCCTGTTTTGTCTTCAATATCCAAATTTCCTAAATGTGCAATTTCTTCAACCTGGGGTCTAAAATGTTCTTTCAAAAGTCCTGGCAAATCTGTTTCTTGTGTCACAAACAATGTTATTGGCACATACTGACTTTTAGTTGAATTTTTCTCTAACTTTACTACATTTTCCTTTTCAAGAGCAGCATCCGCAGGGCCAACATCAGACTCACTTTGGCCATCACTTTGATTCAGTGAGATAGTTCCTGTCTTTTCACTGGTATTATCAAAGCCTGCTTGTGATTCCTTTGTATCTCGACCTTCCCATATCTCTTTTGCTTCTTTTGTTTGTTGTTCTCTCCATCTCCTCAGTTTTTCTTTCTTGCTCCTTTTAATGGGCCGACCTTGTTGTTTTTCTTCTTTGGCATTTCTCACTAACCCTGCCCAGTGCTTCTCCAACTTTTTGGTTCTATCTTCAGCACTGTGTGTATTCGAAGATGATGAGTCTATCCCGAGAACCTGGAGATTATGGAGCAATGAAAGCTGGGAACTTAAGTAGCCACGTCCACTGCCTATATCTATCACCTGAAAATAACACAGCATGAGGACAACAAGCTTTTAATAATATTATTCAGGATATCCCCAATTCACTGGCTTAACCTTACAAAACCAGCATTACAATGATAAAATATGAACATACATGTATAACGGATATACATGTGTATAACATAAATGTATGTTCAATATAACCTATAGATTAAAACTATACAAATTGTGATGCCATACTTTAAATATAATATATTCTATTTAAAGTTGCTGTAACAGTTAATATCATTTCCCGGTAATTTTTTTACAAACCTCAGAATTGGTTGTAGACTTTCCACACATTCCTAATCTTTTATATGTGATAATATATCTCTTACAAGCACAGAAATCAAAACTTCACCTCAATGTCATAATAATACAAAGGCTACAGTTTTACACTAAACATGCTAAATAAACTAGACTATACAATAAAATGATATTCACATGGATTAAATCATGAAAAACATTTGAAATTTTGAACCCATGGGACTGATATTTTCCCCATCTCTGGCACTGAATCTTTCTTCAAAAACTTAATATTCACCCATCAATACAAAAAAAGAAACATGGTTGATGTGTTAACACTTGATCACATTTCACAATGAAGGGAGAATGACTTTATAGAATTTTACATTATATGAACATTTACAGCAACTTTAATATCATAAATATAGTCTATTAAATATCTGTGATGACATATCTTCCAGGAAAAATATGACGCACTCTCCTCCAGCTTACCTTATCTAGGTTGAGATGTTGGCACACTGTCCTCCAGCTTACCTTATCTAGGTTGAGATGTTGGCACACTGTCCTCCAGCTTACCTTATCTAGGTTGAGATGTTGGCACACTGTCCTCCGGCTTACCTTATCTAGGTTGAGATGTTGGCACATTGAGGCACAGGCATGTGCCATGATATCCACCTCATGTCCCTTTTTGGCTGACATCATGTCTGGCACCGTCAGTTTCTCCTCAGACTGCCATTGTTGTTGGAAGTCTTGCTGGCTAGTCAGCACTCCCAGCTCTGGTAACGTATGATGGCGTGCATCTCTCATAAACTCCTCTAATGTACTGTGCCTCCATTTGGGTCTCTGGGAACAGTCGAACTTTGATCTCCCTGCAGGTCCTTTCTTATCAGGGTTGACACAGATAAATTCATAAACCCTATTTTCTTTATCATCAGGATCAACATGCTTTTTGGCATGAAGGTCTGACTGCTCTCTATTGTATGATGTATGATCAGCCTGGTACAGAGTGGCGCTGGGCAGCTTTGCTAACTCTTCTGTACTCAACTCATTGAGGTCATCTCTAACCTTGCTTGGGACACATCTCTCCCACATATCATTGGTGATGAAATCTGTGTTATGAAGATTGGCAAGAGGCAGATAGCCATCGAGGAACCCCATCAATTTCTCCAGCCTATCCTGGATCAGTTCTGTTCTCTCTCTTCTCTCCATTCCTTACTCCGTCTACAAATATAAATATTCTTTATCAAAAAACCTTTCTCATATATTGTATGTTTATAGGGTTACATATTAATTTCTACATTGTTCACAGAAACATAAATACAACCTGTGTCATCTAAGATATACACATTCTAGGTGCACCCATACACATAAATATGAACTCAATGCAGGTAGAAAGGACCAACCAACCATACTTATTATACTTTATTAATATTTTTTCAGTATTGAATCATTAATAACAGGGTCTATGGTACAGCTATTGCTTTGTTGTTGGACAGTACAAATGACAACTAGATGATCCAGGTCTGGTGCTTTATACAATGGAAATTGCTTGTGTCTAGCTGTATTGTATAACAGTATTCATTATTTCACCAATCTTTTGTGGTTGGACCTCAATATTTCTTAGATTGGTGCCTTGTTTAATGTCCTATTAAATATTATCTACAGCTGAATATGTCTTCTTCGTAATAACATATAAAATTAACAAACCGAGGATTTCAACAATTTGTGTTGCAATTATATCTATAGCCCATTGACATCACAAGAATGGCACAAGGTTTAAAATTGCTGGGACAAGATTTTATTTTTTCCCACAATGAATGTGTCCATTTATATGATTACATTTTTTTGCTATAATTTTACACACATACAAATAATATTATAACTCTGCAAGGAAAAATTCCTACATATCACCATTTTGAAACAAGGCCAATGAATGGACAGAATCCTACTGAGCACAAGAGAAAGTTTTGCTCAATTGTCCTTCTGTTGAGTATTTGAATACATCATCTGGCTAACCTTTTCGTTAGGAGTCCTAATATAGTGTTAATTTTAGATTTGAGTTTCGAGGGTCAGCGCGAACGCAGTCCCCCACTACCAGAAATTACACACCCGAGTCATCCACATTTGGGATGATCGCAAGGGTCAACCAAAGCGGCGTGCAATGCAATGGCCTCGCCCTGGGGGAACCGCCTCGCGGATCACGGTATCCCCTGTGCCAGGTAAGTATGCTTAAATGCAGTGTGCCTGTGGTATTTATTTCAAAATGTCCATACAATATATGGGTTCCTAGTTACTTTTGCTTTACATTATACTGTTCTGAATGTCATGTTTATCTGTCTAATTTTATCTTTAAAATAATGTATATTATATATGTAATTTTACTGGAATTCTTGATGAGATTTGGTCAAACACAATCATATAAAACCTATTTTATCTTGTTGTTTCTGTTATTATGATATTTGAACGCTATCAGGAACCTTCAATCAATACGTGGGGAGCTATTTTTAGCTCAAATACTATTGATACCACCTGGTGGATGCTTATTTTATAAAGGTACAAACCAGGTGTCACCTCTTGTATCTCTGTGAGACTTTGACTCCTTCATACTTTCATTTCTGCTGCAATGGTCAATGATTCTGATAAAATTCAACATTACAGAGTCACTCATGTTCAAAGTTATAAAATCTGTCCTTTAAAACTTCATGTTCAAATCAAAGGTTAGCCAGATGATGTATTCAACTGAGAGCAATATAACTTTATCATTGCTCTTAGATTCAAATCATGTAACCTTAATTATTAAATATCCACAGTAACTTTGTAATATTGGTACACTTTCTTAAAGGAAACAGAACTACCTCAGCTGAACCAGCTATACTGAATATTGTCTATTGTAAATACAAGTCAAGAACATGCAACTTTCAAGCCTACCTACTTGGTCTTCACTGAACGCGTGCCTGCAGCAAAAATGAATGACCAGTCTGGGCTGGAGATCTGAAGAAACTTTGAAACTTGAGTAATCAGATGTTTTGTCCTATATTTTCGATTTCCACTCTTTCTTACGGTATTGTGGACAAATATTTGAGAAGAAATATCAAATTCTGACAGCAATAATTACTGACAAAGCATAGAAATAAGACGCATGTCTGAGATGAACTTGAAGAAAACTAATTCGTCTGGTCTTTTTTCGAGCACCTCACAAACAAATTCTAAACTGTAAACTTTTGATTTCGTATCTACCATAATGGTAATATAATAAATCAATTCCACTTATTTATCTCAAAATGTATTAAAATAGTCCACATAAATATTTCAGTTAATATTTTTGGAAATGAAATATCATAAATTTCTAATCTGTAGCTGAGGTATGTGTAATTTCAGAGAATGTAAAATAAAATTGTTTGAGTGACGGATCGAAGTGAAAAGATCTTTTTTTTCTAAAACTCACACTTGTCAAAATCTCAACATTAAAGACAATAAATGTACATAAATAATTAAAAGTTCAATGTTGTTTATTGAAATAATTGTTTGCTTGCTCAACAAGTGAAGCAAAATTGAATAATTTTGTTTCGTTTGCACAGGCTCGGTTTCTTTTTCTCTCGAACCAATCACTATCAACACGTTTGAAATTTTGCTTATGGCGGGTTGATTTGACGTGAGTTTGGAAACAAAACATTTTCTTTTAGCTGTCTAAAATTCAAAGCATGTTTAAATTTTACCATTAGATGGTTTGTACTAGAAGGCTATTTTGAGTTCTTAGTAGGAGTCAAAATCTGAGTCAAGTGAATTCTTTGGTTGAGTAGAGAGTCGTGTTGTTAACCCCTGCCCTGGGCCTGTCCATTCTGGTTTTGCATTTCTTGATGATAGGACACCTATATTTACAGAGCAGTGTTAGCAGTAATTTGTAGCAAAGGAAAACTGGTTGGACACCAGTATCCTAAAGTCTAGAACTGCATGCCAAATTGATATATCAAATCAAATTAACAAGACTATCCGTTGTTGTCCCAAATGACACTGTTACCAGTTAATTCCAACTTTTTTTCCTCAGTTGTTTTAATGATTCGTCTGTATTATTTTTTGTGAGAAAGCCATCTTATGCGATGCTGAAATGTAGACACGTGATCGCTGCTTCCTGCCATTGTTACTATGGACACTAGATCTTTCTGAGCTGCTCTCTCATTGGTCTAAATAATTGCCATTGTTTCAACTGCTGTGATTGGTCAGAACAATGGGGACGTTTTCATCCTTCCCTTCCATTTGGGGTTAATAATGTACATTCAAGAGCTTAAAATGCAATGCACTTTACATATCAGCATATTATTAACAGCCTTCACAAACTTCTCTCTTTTCTGAACAGAAAGTCAATTGCTGTTCCATTTCTGTCCATTCCTTGCCTTACCATACAATATTTCTGTCAATATTTTGTTTGTCCATTCCATTTTAATGTTTGTTGAAAAATGACTTGACATTGTTTGTTGAAAAATGACTTGACATTTTTGCTCCAAGGAATTTTTGACTTTTTTATTATTGATAGACTTGTAACATATATGGCCAATATAGCACAACAAATTTTGTCTGCTCAAAATGAATTGTTTTAAACGTAATATGATCCATTATACCTCAGTGATGCGCGTATTGATGCGATTTCGAATGAATACGCGCATGCCGATTATTTGTAAAATATTGATTAGTTTGCGTCGGCCATCTTTAGAATGGTCCCCCATCGAGTGTCAAGAACATCGTGTTTATACACAGATGGCGGCAACCAGTCTATGGCTGTACGCGCCATTTTCCGGGTCACGTGACGGGGTCAAATGAGGTGCGCTTTGTTTACAAATGTTTGTAACGATAAATATCTTGTTTCATGTTTCATTTTTTAAAAATACAGTAGTTGTCTGAGGTATAAAAACAAAACATACACTCGTCGGTCAGCTGTGACCGCGGATTCAGTTCGTTGGTGATGGCGGACGGATACCCTTCGCCTTCGGCTCAGGGTATCCGTCCGCAATCACCAACTCACTGAATCCGCTCACCCAGCTTCCCGACTCGGTATGTTTTGTTATAATCTTAAAAACCTGATGGAGCTTAGTATGTAAATATTAACAATATATACCTGATAAAAAAGACATAAATTTATCATGCATCTCAGAATTTTAAAGATTAGTTTATAATTTGAAGAATATTTGATGCTACTCTTTGAGGAAGAATGCTCAGCAAATCACAATGAAATGAAAAGTCTCAGATGAAAATGTATTGATTGACAGAAAACGGTCCAAAATGGTCATGAGAGACTAGATTTTCTGCTATGAAAAACGTTTGTCGGATCCCATCACTTTTCTCACAGCCATATTTGAAGGGTTTGATTTTATTGTTTATCATGATTATGAGATTTGATTTAAATGAAACTGATTTTTATTTCAGCTGCTGGACAATTACACCATTAACACTGTTCATCAAAAGGCCTCTTGAACATTCTAGCCACTGAGACGAAGATGGAGGCAGGATCGTGTGTCAAGGCAGTAGTGGTTGCAGCCAATCAGTACAGAAATAACCCAAATGAAGCACATATTGTACATCTCATGAGACAGCTTGATGTAAGTATGGAACAAAAACAGGGGGTTTTCCATGTGTATAGTGTTAGAATTCTCCCAAAATACACATTAAAATTCATTCACTGATTTTCAGGTTGTGTATATATTGATTTCAAGCTGTCAATCATAATTTTTCACAAACTCATAAGTGACTGTCCTAAATTATCTGCAACAAGAAATCTGACATGACATACCAAACAGAATGATTTCATGTCAAACATTATAGATTGATAATTTTTAAAGCTCATCTTTGAATAATTCACAATTCAAACAGATTTGGAACCTCAAGATTATGCTACTATTAGAAGTACACTGTTTTTCACAAATGCTGAAAGTGGAAATGGTTTGATCAGGTTGGTCCCAATATTGAAAAACAAAACAAACAAAAAAGACAACAACACATACATGCCATTCAGATGATTTGAATTGTCATAGTATTGTTGCGGTCTTGGACTAGCAGATAGTGAATGAAACAGGAGATTTGTCAGTTAGTAGTGAGATGTTTTGTTTTCAAAGTACAATAATGATGTTAGTATTTAACTGGTACTATTGATATTAAGTGAACTGAAGACAAGATTCTTTTATGGTTCAATGATCATGACCTGACTACTTTCTGGTATCCATAGTGACAGGAGACATAGTGACAAGGTCAAGTGAAATAAAATGTACTAATTTGATAATGACGTGAGGGATGATATAAATGAATACAAGGAATAGAAATATCAGCCTGAGAGTAGCTGTCTAAATTAAACCACTATAAAAATCATATAAAATCCCTTCAATATCAATATCAATATCAATATTTTATCATACATTCAGGTAATGACATTTAACACTCCATACATGTCATACATAATATTTTATCATCTATTCAGGTTCTGATAACACTCTGTACATGTCATACATAGTGTTTTATCGTCTATTCAGGTTTTGATAACACTCCCATGGGTGCTGGTGAGAATTATTTTTTTGACGGAGGAATCGATTTGACGGATTTTCCGTTCACGGATTTTAAATTTTGACGGAAAATCCGTCTGGAGACGGAGGACCAGCACCTATGCGATAGTCTGAGACATCCAGCGTTGTCATTTTCGCGCGAAAAGCGAGCCTCGCAAACATTACCGAAAAGCGATTGGTGTGGGTAGTCGAGTCGTCAAAATATTAGCCAATCAAAATCCGTCAAACTCTACCGAAGCAGCCCGCAACACCAAAACAAGGCGGCGGCCACAAGCGGTAAGCGAACGACTGAATTTTCGATGTTTTGGGTCGATTTGTGCAATTTTGATGACACAAAATTATTTTTTTGACGGAGGAATCGATTTGACGGATTTTCCGTTCACGGATTTTAAATTTTGACGGAAATCCGTCTGTAGACGGAGGACCAGCACCCATGCACTCCATATATGTCATACATAGTGTTTTATCGTCTATTCAGGTTTTGATAACACTCCATATATGTCATTAAGATGAGTTGAATTGTCATTGTATTTATTATCTATGCAGGTATTAATCACCATCACTGGAAAGGGATCAATCATTAACTTTTTTGATCCCAAGCAGCTGTTACCAACAGAATGCCTGGCTTGTTTGGTTGACATATTGAATGATCCTCAGACCAAGGTTTCCCTGGCTCATAAAATCATGCAACTCCTCAGTAACCTAGGTAAGTAAAATAGATTTAGTATATAATACAACCAGCTTGGAACAGTTACCTATTTGAAGACTTCATAACATAAAACAGTGATCGTATGTGGTTGCATTCAATCATTGTGTGATTTTCTTTGGTTATACTTTGCTGTTTCATGACTAAGTTTGATAATGCACCTATCACCCTGACAAGAAAATAATTAAAACGCATACTTTAAAGTGGATATAATATTTTGACTTCAATTTCATCTATTGAAGGTGAAATTTAGATTTTTTTATAATAGTATTTTTCTTTAAATTTCAGTTATTGAAGGTGGAATCTAGGTTTGAATCAATAGTATATTTATTTAAAATTTCAGCCAATGAAAGTGAAATTCGTGAGGCTCTCCATAATACCTTTAATCTCACATCCTGCCTGGCTAATTTCCTGAAGGTGGCTTTCTCTGCATCCTCGGATCCAGTGGCCATCAAGTGTGTCAAACTTCTACAGAAGGTCACTTATGACAGCAGGATCAATTTCCAGGAAAATTATGTGGAGGACCTCATTAAGTTTGTGGTTAAGCATGTGTGAGTAGATTTATTTGAACAACATGTAAAAGACTCGTCAAGCTTCTCCTGTACATGTACATTATAGATGCACTGACATATGACTGTGAAATGATTGATAAATAATTGAATAAATAACATATTGGTTAACCATTGGTTAATTGGTTTTATGATAACCCAAAAGTATCAACCTCCTTGAATAGTTTTACCTTTGTCAATGAAAATGTTTGTGATTATATTTCTTTATAAATGATTCAGAGAAAGCAAGGAGACCGAGCTGACACAACCGTGTATGGGGTTACTAGCAAATCTGTGCAGACACAACTTCTCTGTGCAAACCCACATCAAAAATATGGTCAGTTTTCAACACTCCTTTCCTAGTTTTACATTTACCAGGACATTGTATGCTCCAGCACAATGTCACATTGGTCTCCTACTTGTACCTCTACTTAGTTTTAAGATTTTAAACAAAACACTTTTATACCTGATCATCCTTTATATTTGCATTGATATATAAATATTATTGCAGAGATTTTCAGTTTCATGATTTATAAATGAGTCAATCAAATTAATAGACAATTTCTTAATCCATTTGTTTGTATGTATGTGTATAAATAGATAGTTTTAAGACATATTTTTCTATGAGCAGGAGGGCATCCGATCGTTTTGTAAGAGGCTGATGCTTTACTTTACTCACAGCAGTCAGACGGTCGTGGTGTTCGCTCTCTCCATACTCACGAGTCTGGGGCTGCATGAAGACTTTGGACAGAAGGTAAATATAACATTGAAACACATCAACACCAAGAAGCTAACATTGACATTAGGCATCTATTATCTATTATTTATTTTTATTTTTTATTTTTATTTTATTTTATTTTATTTTATTTTATTTTATTTTATTTTATTTTATTTTATTTTATTTTATTTTATTTTATTTATTTTATTTTATTTTATTTTATTTTATTTTATTTTATTTTATTTTATTTTATTTTATTTTTTTTTACACTATTTTATTTTATTTTTTTTACACTATTTTATTTTATTTTACACTTTTATTTTACACTATTTTATTTTATCATTATTTTTTTTTTTAGATCAGCCAAGTAAATTCAGGATGGCCTGTTAACATATGCCACTTATGTTTGGAGTTTTGTGATATTGAAATGCAGACAGATGTTGATCATCATCTTCCGTAGACACTAATAACAAGACGTATTGATTATAGTCATATGAAGACCCTGCATGACCTTATTCTGTGCTCTTTGTGCATGACAATATCCAGTAATCTAATTTAATTATTTGTATTTTTAGATGTTTAATGCTCAGAATATCAACCAGACTTTCCAGCTCATGTTTAATATCTTAGTGCACAGTGATACACTCACCACGTTGCGCTACGTTGTCGACCTGTTTACAGACCTCAACAGACACGCCAAAATACAAAATCATCTCACACAGTATGTATAACCTTACTGCAAATTATTTTGGTTAATACTGTACAAATATTTGTGGCAAAAAGAAAATAATTGATTAGATTGAGAATTAGGAAAGCAAAGGTTTTGTTCATTGGGTTACATTTAAAGTTGAGGTACACTATATACTGTGGTATTGCAGCGCTATGAACAGACATGTCTGGTATATGCACTATACAATTTTTATTATTATAATGAATCTGCCATTCTGTCTTGCAGGTATGACTACCTCGAGCCCTGCATGAAGCAAGTGGTGGGTCTATTGTGTACGAAGGATACCCACAGAGCAGCTAAGGTGAGACACAAACAAACCACAATTATGATTATTGTGGGTAAATAAATAAAACAAGACTGTTTGTGCATTATTTTGTCTCGTGTATTTAGATGATTCATACATGTTTATACAGTACTAGACCATATTTAGCTTCCTCAGATTGTGCATGGATCACCAGTCCCTTTGAAATGATTGTGTGGCAATTTGAGATGAAGTTTAATGAACATATGCCACTTATGTTTCGAGTTTTGTGATGTTGAAATACAGACAGATGTTGATCATCATCTTCAGCCTTTCTTACTATGGACACTTCTTTTAACCATTTGTTAGCTGTTCTGTGATTGGTCACATTTATTGTCCTTGTCTCCCACCATTGTCTCGGCTGCCATGATTGGTCCATAAACTGGATGCATGTGCAGTGCTCATAGTATTATTATTAAGATAGAGTATGTGCAGAAATGAGAAATGTTCTTTACCAGACAGGAGAAATGTTCTTTACCAGATCTTCTGTTCGGGCCAATGAATGCTCTGTTGTAGTGGCCCAGTTGGGCAACCATATTTTTGGTCTTTTAGTGGCCCAAGCTATCTTGATTTTATTATTCTAATCCTTGATAGATATCACAATCAATATTTGATCCTATTATCCATAGAAACTTCGGGCCACCACTTCTATTGCTCTGGTGGCCCAACTGGGCAACCAACATTTTTCTCTTTATGTCAAGGCCTGCCAGAGCAATTTTTTTTGTCCAATTCGTGAATTTTATAATATTTAGCTTGAAAACAAAAACATTATTGTTTGTGGGTAACAATTTTTTCTATCACATCATAATATTTCTTACTTGAAACCAACCAAATACTGCACTTAAAACAAGTCAAAGATATCCACATAATCAAATGAGGGGAAAAATAATCAAGTTTATAAATTTTACACCATTACAAGCTCGGTTTTGCAGGACAAAGATGACAAACGTGATAAATGGTGAATGAGGATTTAGCTGCAAGGAATGCTATTTTTTCATTGTGACCGGGCTTCAATATTTCTGAAGTGGTTATCCTGTTGAATATACAATTCATCATATTAAAAATAGAGGATCAGCACAGCTTACAGATGTTTGGGCTGTGTAGATGTTTGGGCTGTGTAAACCTTTGGGCTGTGTAGACCTTTGGGCTGTGTAGATCTTTGGGCTGTGTAGACCTTTGTGCTGTGTAGACCTTTGGGCTGTGTAGATCTTTGTGCTGTGTAGACCTTTGGGCTGTGTAGATCTTTGGGCTGTGTACATCCTTGGGCTGTGTACATCTTTGGGCTGTGTATTTTCCACAGCCAGGAAGTGATAGATACAGGGTTTTGAGGGTAGATTCTCCTGGGATGTTATTTTGACTGACCTGTGTATAATCATGACAAATGTAATAATAGAAGATAATCCAATTCCAGGATAAAGATTACCAACTTAAGGATAAATGGGTATGAGTACTTTGCATTTTGCATAAGTAGAAGACATTTTGCCTGGTCTTTACTTCACTATTAAAATTTCACAATGTCCACTTAACACATCATCACAATCTTAGCACTATTACATGTAATTTGATGAACACAACAGATAATTCTGAAAACACTCGACAAACTGTCTCAAATTCCTTCACACTAAAATGTAAATAAATCGAAGTAATGGCATAGCTGACTGAACAATATTATCCAAGTGTACATGTCAGGTATGTTTAAGATCTTATCACCTGTTAACCGAGAATTTCCTCATTTTTCCTGGCAGTATATTGATTGGGTGAATGAGTAGTTGAGGATTTTATTGTTCATGTCAGGTGAGCACCTGTGACCCTCAGTGTGGCTGAATGAGGCTTATTTCAGCCTCTCACTCTTTATAAGCATATCAACTACACCAGTGTACACTGTAAATTAACAAACAAATTAAAAAACAAAACAACAACATAGATATACTAAAAATATAAAAGATAAAATACATGGCATTTGAAAGCAAAACAATAAGCAGTAACAATGTGTGTAACATATATCCATCAGGCTGCAATGATAACCTTGATAACTATCACAGGTAAGATAATACCCATACACATTATGCTCAAGATATACTTAGCATGTTTGGTTATCTCTTAATCAAGTTATATATCTTGAGCCGAATGTTTTACAACCTATCTGATCATCAAAATATTGATTTTTTTTGGTGTGAGCGTGTTACTACATGTTTTTGTTTGAAGTTGTGGACAGTATTCCAATATGACAATACATTGTTTATGTTGGTTATCACGTTCAGGGCATTCTTCCGGAACATGTGTGCATCATTCTGGGCCAGATATTCCCATCAATTTGTAACTGGGTGGCATTAGTAACAGTTTCTATGGAGTTTCCAGGGAGTAAGCTCAATATCTTGTCGCAATGACGTGGGTGTAGCTTGAAGAATATGTGTGTCTATAAAGCAAAACATGAAACAGAAACTAACCGAGGTAGGTGAAACGAAATGGTGGCCAACAATTATAATCAGCAAATATAATAGATTAGGGCCCAGTAACTATTTGATTATGCATGAACATGGCAGGGGTTCACTATTCACACACAACCACCTAATGTAATGTAATAACATTGGCCAATACCTGAAGTATGCAAATTTAATCTTTCTCTTAATCATGTGATGACACTGCATGAAATTATCAGGTCAAATTCTGCTCTGCCAAGTAGATGTCAATATTAATTTATTATAAATTTATTACAAAAAAACATAAATATCAATATTTATCCCAAACTGAACACATAAATAGAACATTGTTATATGTAGCAGCAATTTGATAATTTTTGTTTTTAAATTCAAAGAACTACAATACATGCTCTCTTTCACTGACACAGATTTTGACTGCACAGATGATTCTCATTGAAGTATTTTTTATACTCCAACAGTCCAATGTATATTTTAAAGCTCTCTCCAATATAACTGATATATGTCTTAGAATTCTGATATTTGATATGGGATATTTAATATTATTTTTAACAAAAGACCAGAAAATCTGAATTTTGACCAAATATTTACCAAAGTGGATTATTTTGACTCATTTTCATTTCAGTTCCTCATAATTGAAGATTTCTTAATTGATTATAATGATATTATAACAATATAAACTCTGATCAGTTAAAATATGTAAAGGTGGAAAAAGAATTGACTTGAAATTGCATTGTAGACATTTGTAGAAAATTGATATTGTGAATATTGTTTCCCATAGTATTTCAATGGTTACCTTGTATTTTTACTTCAAAATTCCTATATTTTGCAGATATTTGAGCTGTTGCTGTCATTTTGCAATGTGAACGGATTACGATGTGTGATATGCCGAGCGTTGGTAGAATCAACTGCTCTCACAGACCCTGCCCAGGTAAATATCACATAATTTGCATTTTTTTTTTTTTTTTTTTTTTTTTTTTTTCCGTTTACTTATATATACATTTTTTTGACAGACTGACTTTTCATTGAGAACTCTTAGTGCGCTGATGAGATTACAACTGCCCCTTTATAGAGTGATATGCAGTGAGTGATTTGATTCAGGTGAAAGCTGTGTTATCGCACGCCCAGTTGACGGAGCCGTTCCTGGCTGTGATACACTGGGCTGGCCAGTCCGTGGACTCCCATGATGTGGCGCCACTCCTTGCCATGGACTTCCTCAGAGAATTATACCAGGTCAGTACGGCTTGGCTTAAAATTATCTTTCTCCTCTTCCAATATGGATTCATTTTTTATATTCAACAATATAGTGCAATTGCGGGATTCCATTTTTTTTTTATGATTGGATTTTAGAGTATTTTTTTCTGCCCTACCGATTGTAATTGTGTAGTTCCGGTGTGTTGTTTTCAATGGGGCAGTATTGGCCTATTGAATGTTAAAATGGTGTATGGCCAATGCCTCCTCTCGGTTTGCGGGTTTCCTCATCATTGCTGCTTGCCTAAAAATGCCTGTCCTACATCATATTCATATGTCCTTTTCTGACAAAGTACTGGTAGTCAAGACCTGCTTATTTATTCCCTGCACAATTGCAAGGACTTTTAGGGAGAATTTGATCTAATCATTTCAATGTATACATGCATATATTATTGTTTATTTGCAGGAAATTTTCGATCTGAATTTGATATCAAATGTTGGTCCTCGTTCAGATATTGTGCTGCCAATGCTGACCGAGACGCTGATGGCGCCTATCAACCAGCCCAGTGGCGCCCCCATCAGGAAGCGATGCCGCAAAGTCATCAAAGCCATACAACTGCTGAACAATATCCTTGACTACTGATTGTGATTATTTATTAGCTCCTGCTGCATGAGATGCGTGGGAGCTATGGTAACGGGCTCCATCCGTGAGTGCATGGATGTGTGTGTCTTGCTATATCTTTATAGCTAATACAGATAGAGGCTAAACTTTTTTACCGCACTTTCATTCCATGTAGATCTACATTAGGATGACTTATACATGACTTGATATTTTTGTGAAAACCTTTTGATTTATCTTGTCAGCTAATACAACTAAAGGCTCATCATATATACCCAAACCACGGCTGTAAAGTGGTCTTGAAAAAGTAGGACAGTAGCTTGGCTTGGCCACCACTAGCATCTATTCATGTGATGGAAATTTCCATAGTCCAAAAGTTGGTAAGTAGGTCAGTTAGACAGGCTGATGGAAATTACCATTCTCCAGAAGTAGGTCAATAGGTTGGTCAGCATTAGCTTGGCAGCTTCATCTTCCTCATTAGGAACAGCTGCTGTCTTTCTCATCAGTTTGACAAGAAACTGGCAGGAGTGTCAGCGGCCCATCAGTTGCCTTGTTTATTGGGGCCCAAAGTAACATAATGTTTATGATCCCAACAAGCCTCTATAATGCCATAGTATGTAAGGTCATAACTTTTTCACCAAATTTATTTCTAAATAAAAAATAGGTTTTAGAACGTCATTTGTATGTGATATTGTGTTTTTCTTGACCTCCTGTTTACCTTTGTGTTCTGGTGAGAGTATGAAAGGCCAGGTGGCTAAATGTATTGACACCAAAACCTGCATGGACCTCATCAACTTCCAGATAACAAACAACCACATAGGCCTGAGTTCTCACTTCACTGGCACACCCGACCTAGATGACTGGAAGTAAGTACCAGTGTCATTATAGTCATAACTACAAGGCCTGAGTTCTCACTTCACTGACACACCCGACCTAGATGACTGGAAGTAAGTACCAGTGTCATTATAGTCATAACTACAAGGCCTGAGTTCTCACTTCACTGACACACCCGACCTAGATGACTGGAAGTAAGTACCAGTGTCATTATAGTCATAACTACAAGGCCTGAGTTCTCACTTCACTGGCACACCCGACCTAGATGACTGGAAGTAAGTACCAGTGTCATTATAGTCATAACTACAAGGCCTGAGTTCTCACTTCACTGGCACCCCCGACCTAGATGACCTATATGATTGGAAGGTGTTGAAACGGATTTAATATATTATGTTTACTTTTAGTGAATCCGGCGTGGAGGTCGTGCTGTATACTTTGGATCTGATGTCAAAGATCAAAAGATATGTTGCGAATATGGAAACAAATTTCTCAAGTATTCTACAGGTCAGTTTTACAATTATAAGAACAGTGTATTTTACAATTCTGCTTGTGACAAGATGATGAATAGTTGGTCTGTCAGGCAGATTTTTAAAACTTCTTTAGAAAAGTCAATAT
This sequence comes from Amphiduros pacificus, assembly GCA_949316495.1. Lineage (NCBI taxonomy): Eukaryota > Metazoa > Annelida > Polychaeta > Phyllodocida > Hesionidae > Amphiduros > Amphiduros pacificus. The sequence goes on along the minus strand of OX439007.1, from coordinate 10,310,972 downwards.
ACCACGCCTTATTTTTCGTAGATAACATAGGTTGTATAGGGTCTAAATGTTTTTTTTGTAGATAGCATAAGTTGTACATGGTCTGTTTTGTAAAACATACAATCCTGAATGATGTTTAATTCATTTTCAATAATAATGAATATTTAAAACAAAGTACTTAGCTATAAATCAGAAGAATTATATTACTGTAACCTGGAAAACTGTCATCAAGTCTCAATCATATGACTGGTCTCCCAATCAGATGAAGGGGAAAAAGGGCTACCTTGCCTGCTGCTTGCAGAATGATTGTTTTTTGTTTTTTCAGGATTCCCGTTTGGTCCCATTCCTGGCATTTGGCATAACATGTGAGAGCCGTGAGATTGTGCAGATAACTCTGCAGCTGGTGGGCATTGGGGCGACTCTTGAGGAATTCCCTACTATTCTGTATGTGTCAAGACTAATAGAGAATACACAGAATCACGATAAATAAACAAGTCATAGATCGGCCAGGAAACCAACCATTAAAAGTCAAAGCACACTCGTTAAAATCAAATCATTGAAAGAGATAAACAAATATTTCAAACGCCAGTCTTTCCAATCCTTTTCAAATCTGCACGTTTCTGCTTTGTAGACCCTCCTGTATTTGCACTTCCTATTTTGTGTATTCTGATTCCATTTGTTTACAAAAGTTATGTTTTTTTAATTGCTAGATTTTAAGCAAATCTTTATTGTATTGTTAAAGAGGTGTTGTGTTTTGTACTAGGTTGGGAGATTCTATATCAGCGAGCAATGCAAGCAGATCTCGGCAGAAGGAATTCCAGAATATGACTCCAGACGAGTCAGGACCCCCAACAAACAAGCGACCAGCATGGACCCTACAAGACAGCAATAAAGAGAATGTACCAGCCAATCAAAAGAGATCAAAATCTGGGGCAGGTCAAGGTCACAGCAAGATGGACCAAGGCACGGATGAGTTAGATTTCTCTGTTCAATCCTTGATTGACAAAATGTCGACAGGAATGGAGGTAAAGTTAAGGATGTTATTCTGTATTAGGAAAATATGGAATGAAATCTTAATTTAAAATATTGTGGATCAAATTTGTTAAAAACATGGTATTGGGGAATTATTCAGCTATGATAGAAAGAAGGATTTTCTACCAATGTCTTTTGCTTTAAATAAAACCTACCGTATTTACTCGTGTATAAGACGAGGTTTTTTTCCAAAAACTCTTAGTTAATGTTTAGGGGGTCGTCTTATACACGAGAGCAGTCTTATACTCGAGTATTTACGGTAAAACGTAAATACGGTAAAACGTAAATACGATGTTCATATTTTCGAAATAACGAATATCAGACGTAGCAGATTGATTTTAATTGCGTTTTAAATGATAAATAAAGGTATTTACCCAATATTATTGGTCTATTATTTCAAAACGCTTTGTTTTGACTTTGTTCTCACTGATTCCAATTATCAGCGTTCACAGTTTTCCGTCATTGTTTCCACTGCTTTGAGTCGTGTCTTCCCTTTTTGATTGCGTTTTAAATGATAAATAAAGGTATTTACCCAATATTATCACAAATTGTTCGAGAACAGAACAAAACCATCAATCCATTTAAAACGCAATTAAAATCGATCCACGTGTGAAAGCATTTCTGTCAACAAGGGAAGACACGACTCAAAGCAGTGCAAACAATGACGAGATGCAAAACTGTGAACGCTGATAATTGAAATCAGTGAAAACAAAGTCAAAACAAAGCATTTTGAAATAATATGTTTTAAATGATATATAAAGGTATTTACCCAATATTATCACAAATTATTTTTCGCAAGAATTTCTCCACGATGTAGAATGTAATACGATGTACGTGACGTCCTTAATCTTAGCGTCACAACCAACACGTGGGAGAATATTTCTTTGTGTATTATAAAGCCAATGATATTCATTATATCATTTTAATTATTATTGTTTATATCGATCTTAGCATCAAAACAAAGCGTGTTAATACACAAAGAAATATTCAACCACGTGTAGACAGTAGAAAAACACCATCCATTCATTTAACATGCATTACGCAATACTAGCGTGAAAGCGTGAAACTATGACGAAATGCAAAACTGACCGCTGATAATTGGAATCAGTGAAAACAAAACTGAATGAATGCCACGGTTTCCACTCAGATTTACTGACCTTGCCTGTTAGAATTCCTCTCAAAATAATATCCAAAGAAAACACCATACATTTCTACCTGGTATTTAATCAAATATATGTGGGGTATCTCCCTAATTCTGGTTAATTTACTGACATTTTGATACAGGATAAGTTGGCATGTTATTTCCCACGAGTGGAAGACCAATGTGTTGGTGTATGTGAAAGATCCCAGTAACTATTTACAGGGCTTCCCCCTGCTTTCAACTAAGTGACCTGCTGACTTTTTTGTGGATTTTTAGTCTGCCATTTTTATGTTAAAATCAAAAGGATTGCCCAGTTGAACTGTTCAATCTTATGAACAAATGAGGACTGACAGTGCATGAACGGCATAATTTTAATTAATATATCTACCATCAGTCTTTTTGGAATTGCAAGAGAGCCCTGCAATGATCAGTTTCCCTCCAAAGTTAAAGCCTCATTTTCATTTGTGGGGGCTCTTCCAAGACTTGCTTGCACTCCCTTTTCTTTGGCGACGATCGTATGATTCGGTATATAGATTCAGAGGGGGTGGTGCTGGTAAATACAAGAGCTGGGTTTGGAGCTATGCAAATTTTGTTTGGCCTGACAAAGTTTCATTTCTGGCTGCAGAGAGCAGCAATGAACAGGTGAGTGATGGGACTCAACAGAACCTGGATATTTTAGCTGATACCATGTTGGATTCTCTCTCATTTCTCAGGACAACCTGTCTGATCTTAGCCTGATTGTGTCTCAATAAAAACATAAACAATAGAAATGGAATTTAGGCAGAGATTGGGACATGCAATCCTCGTGAGATGCACAGGCAAATATGTTAACAACACACGCTACTCAAGCACTTCACTTTACAAATCATTCACCAAATCAACTCGATCAAAGGTTACATACACTGGGTAAATACCTTTATTTATCATTTAAATTGCAATTGAAATCGATCCGCTATTATGTCCGATGTCTATTATTTCGAAACGCTTTGTTTTCACTGATTCCAATTATCAGCGTTCACAGTTTTCCGTCATTGTTTCCACTGCTTTGAGTCGTGTCTTCCCTTTTTGAGAGAAATGTTTTCACACTTTGATCGATTTTAATTGCGTTTTAAATGGATTGATGGTTTTGTTCTGTTCTCGAACAATTTGTGATAATATTGGGTAAATACCTTTATTTTTTCGAAAATATGAACATCGTTTTTACGTTTTACCGTAAATACTCGCATATAAGACCATTAAGATCTTGTATCGTAAGCATATTTACGTTTCACTTTTAAAATAGCTGCCAAGCATCAGCTGAAGCTTGAATGGTAGCAGAGCCGTTATCTCAAGAAAAACCAACTCGTCTTATATTCGGAAATTGTTTTTTTCTAAGCAAAATAACCTTAATTTTGGGGGGTCGTCTTATACACGAGTCGTCTTATACACGAGTAAATACGGTAATTACATGAGAAATGTCTTTTTTTTCTGGCTCTAATATTGATCATAAAGAGTAAACAAGTATTCTATTTATTGCTATTTGAATATGATCATATTGTATAATCCTCTGGTTGTGCTAGCTTAGAGCTAAAATATGGACAATTTTGCTTAGAATATTAAATGTTGGATTTCAGTTAAAAGATTTGCGAGCATCTGAGATCATCAATGTGTACGAGCACAGGCTTCAGTCGCTGCAGACGAAGGAGAACCATCTGCAGGACCTTCTAGAAGCCAAGGCCCTGGCGCTAGCCCAGGCTGACAGACTGATATCGCAGTACCGGTGCCGACGTGCCCAGTCAGAGGCAGAGGTCAGTGTCCTCTATAAAATATCACATTATATATTGACTTCTATGACCCTTCCATTTATGATAGAATCAAAATATTTAGCATATATTCTCCCTGCCATAATGCCTTGATTGGCAGCATGTTTTTGAAATTTAACAATTTATAGTTCATATATTATTACATTTTAAGGAATGTCCTTTTGTTCATATGCAAATTTGCCTTTTGAGAAAACAAAAAGTGAATTTAATTTTATATCTATATTTTTGTTAGGCACACAAATTAAGATCCCTATTGCGAGAGTCAGAGCGGCGTTCTGAAGAACATCGAGAACAGGTGAATGAGATGATAATAGAACGGGAACGATCCAACTCGGAGATAGACCAACTGGTCCAAGAGAATACAAGGTAACTTGAGACAAATTATACCTGTGGACTTCAGTGGTAGGTTATATTTCATTTGATGTTTATTGTAAATGAAAATTATAGATGTAATGATTTGATTATTGTTGTCAGATTGGAGACTGTAGAGGACCAGCATAAGGAACTGACAGCAGCTTTCACAGAGCAAACACAAAGGTAACCAGCAGATTTAGAATGTAATGATTCCATACTTTATATTGAGATGTTGCAGACACTCTTCCAAATCAAATTTAAATTATTGTGACCCATTTACTTTAACATAAATCTCCCAGTGTTTAAAAAGGACCTATCTCCCTTTACAATGGATACTGTTCACATCTCAATGAACATTGATGCATAAAAACCTTTATATTTTTATCTCTTGTTTAAAATACAATAGATTTTTGGGCCCTTTGGCATGTTAAAGCAGTTCTTTGTATATGAAGGCCCTTTGATATATTAAAGCTTTCATATTAGCACTTCCTATTTAGAATAGCAAACATATTGGGGGCCTTTTATATGAAAAGGGGGGCCCTTTGTTATGCAAAAGCCTTCATATCGTAGTTCTCTCTAAGAATATGATAGTTATCCATGTCTAAGGGGGCCCTTTGACATATAAAAGCATTCACATCATTATCTTTAAGACTAGGATAGATATATACATATATATATATATATATATATATATATATATATATATATATATATATATATATATATATATATATATATATATATATATATATATATATATATATATATATATATATATATATATATATATATATATATATATATCCACAGCTGCCAAATGACCCTGTTGTCAATTAAAATTTACTTCTCAGTTATTTTATCTGATGTCTGATGTTGAAATGTAGACACTTGGTGATCACCGCTTCCTGCCATTGTTACTATGGACACTTCTATAATCGTCTGTTAGGTGCTCTCTGATTGGTCGAAATGATTACTATTGTTTCCCACCATTGTCTTGACTGCCATGATTGGTCCCAAAACCAGATGTGCTTACAGCAAAGATATTTAAATAGAGATTGGAAACAGCAGGTTTGCCACTAGGTGTCAGCACGGTGCACCATGCAACTCACACGTGCAACTGTTGTTGATCAGCGATAAATAGTTTTGTATTTATTACACCAATTCTTCCATTCTTGATGTCATTGATGTACAGTTAACATAGATATGTGAAAAGTAAGCAGTTCTCATTATAATTTCTTACAAAAAAAGCATATTTATACAAAGTCCGGGAGTTTGTGAATCCGGACCTTGGTCTGTGTTCTAGGTCCACATGTAGTATTTACCACGGCGGTGGAGAGATCAGTTAGCCTGAGCGATAATGCAGAACTTCAGCTTGTTTCCAATCTCTGTGTTAAATGTCTCTGTTTACGGACATCATAGATTATTGTTAAGATAAGGATGTCCATGTTTGATGTTTCAGGTTTGAGAGTGTCCAGAGGAGTTTGTCGACACTGAAGCAGGAGCACCAGACCATGTCCGAGATGCACGAGATGCTACGCAGACACAATGAAACCCTCAAGCAGCAGCACGACTTGTAAGCAGCACTCATTACCCTCCTCACCTTCCTCATGGCATTCACTCCTAACCTGAGTGTACTTTTCTCAAGATAGTTTCAAAGAAAATATCATCTTTTTAACTCAATATTACCCAGCTTTACTAGGCCTCTTCAATATAGGCCTAGCGCCGACGCGACCAAATGTCGTACTATTTGGGCACTCATGAATATTAATGAGCAAGAGCACCTGGTAACATTCAGGGGGCGGGGCTAATGGAACAGACCTATTTGAGCATATCTCATCGCATAAGCGGAGAGGGTGTTATATACTGAGCCCGATGCAAAGGAGAGTAACTCAATATGCGTATATTTAAGATTCGAATATTAATTTTGATTTTAAAAAAAGTTGTATTTTTGTTTGATTATCACCACTAGAAATAATGTGTAAGTCATGAAGGTAATTTATTATATGGTGAATTGTTTTGAACATTTGATGTGAAAGTTTGAGAAATTCAAAAGGAGTTTTGTCAAGTTATTTTAGTGGTATGTTTGTGAGTGCCAAGTTATTTTCTGTGCCTCATTCTGGATGTGTGTGTGTGTGTTATAGGGCATCTCAGCAGTTGGTAGAGCTGGAGGACGAGAGAAAGAACCTGTCCCGACAACTCAAAGAGAAGGAAACAAAACTCCAAGGTACAACTTCCATATGGAAACTGTGTGTTTTCTCTTTTTTGGTGTTCTTGGGGGGGAGCAGCCTGAATATATTCAATATCATTTTTTATAATAAGGTTTGCAATTATGTGACTTCTATTGTGGTCTGTAAGGGTATTGGGCCTGTACCAATGGTCAAGCATTAATGGACAAACAGGCCCCTGTTAGCCAAATCACTCCATCAAACCCATCTGAAGGTGATCCATTGTTAACAAAGCTTTACTAAGCAGATGTTTGCACTCGATCACTGGTCAGTTGAACCAAGTTTGTTGACAAAGTGTCCAATGGATGATTTGGATTTTAGCAGAATACTCATCTCCTTCCAAATGGCACAGACATTTATGTACAAGAAATATGATGGGTATTGACATTTCATCACAAAGTATAAAACAATGTATATTGCAAGGAAAAATTGCTTTCAAACCTCATTTTGTGATTGCTTTAAATAGCCCAATACATTGATGCATGTGGTCAATGTTTCGAAATGCTGACCTTGACCTACATTTCAAGGTCATGGAACCCATCTCTGAAAATTTTGTGAACGTGTCCAATGTGTTGACAATTACTTAACTCAAGTTATAAATGCATCTTATTAATGTTTTTAAAATGGTGTAATCAGGAACCATGACCTTCATTTCAAGGTCATATGATGCTAAAAATTCTATTAATATGATAACTTGCCAACAAACCAAGATAATGTAATCAAACTTAAACCAATGATGCATCTGGTCCAAGTTTCAGCATGGTGCCCTTGTAGGTCACCATGATCTACATCTCTGAAATTCTGGTCAGCATGATGAGTTGACGACAAAAAAAAAAATCATATGTCACTACCAAACTAAAACCTTTGATGCAATACAGACTCAAATTTCAACTCTTTCCACTGTTTGCTATAAGCCGAGGGGTCTGGTTTGACTGGTATTTTTTTAGCATTCCTGTAATCTATTTGGTGTCCAGGGCAATTGAACTAAATTTTCTAATGAAAATCATTGTACAGTTTTTGCTTTGATGATTTCCTGATAATTAATTCAAAATGCCTCCCTCATTTCAGAGTTGAGCAAGAGCCTGGGCAAGGCTGAGGAGAGACTAAAGAAGGCCTCGAAAGAAAGAGACGACCTTGAGAATGCCATAGATAAACTGCGAGACACGTTAGGCCGGACAGAAGCTGCTAAAAAGGAACTTCAGCACCAGGTGGGAAATGGGGAGAAGTTCTCTCGAAATACTGTTTATGATTTAAGATTTGTGATTAATGGAATGCTGTAAAATTTTAATTAAATACAGAACCCAATGATAATGGGGGGGTGTTTGGTGAAGGGAGGGCCTCCATAATAAAGGGTCTAAAATAAAAAATAGCGTAGCTCTTAAAGAGATGATTGGGATATTGTTTTGCTTGTAGGTCAATACACTTGAGGTGGTGTGTCGTCAGCATGAAGAAGCCATCACAGAGAAGGAGACGACTCTTAGAGCCCAGAAGACTGAACTGGACAAACATGCACAGATAGCTGCCCTCATCCATAATCTCAGCAGTGGAAAGGCACCAAACCCCTAAACCTAACAGCTGCCAAATGGAACACTTACTATTTGTGATATGCAACCGCACTCGTACCCTGATTGACATTGAAGTGCACGTTTATGGACGATTTGGGGAAAGCAGGCTGTTCCCAATGCTGTGCATTCTCACAACATGCTTAGATTCTTAGCAGTTTTAACATTGTACATAGAGCTTGTATATTGAGTCTGTTAATGAGAATCATATGCAAATATTTTTGAATCAAGAAACATTAAATACATACATTCATACTCACACATCTCACAAACAGGCAGGCAGATTATTATTATGTATATATTAGGCAATTATTGAAATTAATTTTATTTTATCAAAGAAAATAAATTTTGGATGCCAAAACTGACACATAAACTTCCAAAACAATATAATTTGAAAGGAATTATCACATGAATTCTTGACTAATTTTTTTGGTGGGGCAAGAGAATATTGAAAATATACTCTATTTATTTTTAATGTAATATACAGATGCATTTGTACATAGAGATATACATTCAGATTCAGGTCATGTATATATACCATCAAATACACCTGCTCAAAGCTTTTAGCCATTTTTGTATATATTCCTCATAAGGCCAGGGAAATAAGTCTTGTTTCTAGTTGTTGGTTATTTTATTAGAAGATATTTTTTCTCCAGTGCATCATTGAGGACTCGTCCAGCAACTAGGAACATGATGTTTAATGACATTATTGTGTATAAAGCTATTAAATCTGTTGATAAATTAAATTAGATTGAGAAAACATACTTTGATTGGTGTTATACTGATAGAATTTAGGAGTAAGTGCAGTGCCTCCTTTATGGAAAATTAACTTTGAAGTATGATGATTTTTTTTAGACTAAATGAACTAGAAGTTTAAAACTATAGAATTTGATGAAAGAATATTGCCAGATGGGAATTTATTTCCGTTTGATTTGATTAATATTAAATAATGGCTTTGCCAAATATCCACAATCCCAGCAGTTTACATCATAGGTAATTATTCTATATTATACATTCACATTTATACTACATCCACATTATGATATACTCACATTTATAATACATTCAAAAATGTGAATACATTTTGAATATTTGTTAACTGGTGTGTGATATCATAAGATCTGTACCTGTTGACTATCTGAATGTTACATGTTGTTAAGATTTTAATATTTTCATGTTATGCCAGTGGACTAATGATTAGGATTATATTTATTGATATTTATATATCTCATTGGTTTAATATACCGGTACTTATTTACTATTAAGAAACAATGACTTTTTATGAAACACAACGTCACGGGTCACGTGACTTCCCTCGCAACCACGGCGGCCATATTGGAGCCGCTGAAAACAAAGTGAACACACCTATTGCACACAGAGAGAACTTACATCTTCTTATATTATTCGCAATTACGGCAGCCATTTCGGGGGCCAAAACGAAGTAAAATCTACAAAATACATATTTAACTGTCTTCCTCTCGTTCTCACGATTTCACACATATATAAATCATTTCTGTAAGTGTCACAGTATATTAGCCGAAATCTTTAGAACCATCATTGACATCTTACATCGTACACAATTACGGCAGTCATTTTCGGGGCCAAAACGTATACAATCTACAAAATACATACATAACTGTAGGGCTAACAACCGCCAATTTTGCGCATTTTGGTCTTTGTCAATCATTATATTATCCAACAAAACATGGACAGTTGATTTTATATGTTCTATAGTGGGGTATATCCATCAGTGACACTTGACATTATTTTATCTTATAAAGCGATGTGCGTATCTTGAATTCTAACAAGATTTACAAGTCAGAGTCACGTCTTTGCGCAAACAACATGAACAACCATAGACTTCGCGCTGAACTCTCTTCAATGCTGAAAGACGAAAATTAACATATCGAGAATTAAACTTGCATATTTGATGAGAAGATCCCACAAGCTTAATTTTGAGCTGTCAATGATGTAAATCGGCCAAGAACTGACAGAGTAGTGCCAATTTATATGTTTTTGTGACAAACTGATACTTTGGCACGTGCGTATTGTGACACAAGAGAAGTCACTTGGTGCAATTTTCACAACAATTCTTTTTTACCATTCATATAAACTTTTCTGTGTCAAAAATTACATTGTTCCATTTGTTTTTTGTATACAAGACAATTTCATAATTATCAGCCAATCCTATGGTTGCGCGAATCCTATGGTCGTTAGCTCTATTCCCCTTGTTCTCTCTCTGTAAGTGTGTTATTGGCCGAAATATTAACCCCTAAGGGACTAGGCTATCTTAATTTTGTTGACTGGCAGGACTAACCAACTTTTTTCTGGACTAGTGTATCTACATACTAAATTAATAAAAATTATAACCATGGTTATTCAATATGCTTAATAAAGTGCTCGGGTCAAAAGTTCATGATTAAGGCAGTCTGACGTCATTATCATGATTATATTGTAACAAGTTGCAACCCTTCAGAATGTTACAAATGACGTCATCAAGCCAGAACAATGGGGACGTCAACGTACCTCCCGTCCGTTACCGGTGGTGGACGTTGCCGTCCTTCCCGTCCGAAAATCATTTCTGTACATATCTTATGAAATCATTTCTGTACATATCTTATGAACTGAGATGTGAATATGAAATATTAAAACTAGGTCTACCATTAACTTCTGGTTTTATGTTCGCAATTACGGCATTTTCGGGCCAAAGCCTAGGGAAATCTACAAAATACATACATAACTGTCTTCTTCTTGTTCTCACGATTTCAGACATATATAAATCTTTTCTGTACATATATTATGAACCGAGATATGAATATGAAATATGTAAAACTAACACTAACTACTCGTTTTAATGTTCACAACTACGGCAGTCATTTTCGGCAAAATATTAATCATATATGATAAATATCTGATTATGTGAAAAATATCCAACTTATCCGTCAATAAGATGTTTTTGCACAATATTATTGTCAAATGGGAAGACATCAAATACTGCATGACCTGAGTTGTGAAAACAAAGACAGAATAACCTTTGATCACAGATTTGGCCTTACATTACAAGGACTTTGAAGGTGGCTTTAGGGGTGGCTTCAACAGATTGTCTTAGGGGTGGCTTCATCATTTTTACACATGTTTGCAAATAAACAATTAAGAATTATGAATTTCTTTTTATTCATAAGGAAAATATTTTGAAGTTTTACCATGGAACAAACTGTTTTTTTGCACTTAGAAAATGTAAAATATAAAGAATAATGACTTCATACAGAAAAGAAAGATTAAATCTTCCTATTGGGTTTCTATATGAACGATATGCACATCGAAACATATCAAATTAAATTTTTTTTGCAAACGTGGAATATATAAGGAATAATGACTTTATACAGAAAACAAAGATGAAATCTTCATATTGGGCTTCTATTTGATCAAAATGCACATCAGAACATATCAAAGAATAATGTCTTTATATAGAAAACAAAGATGAAATCTTCATATTGGGCTTCTATTTGAGCGATATGCACATCAGAACATATCGAATTGATTTATTTTTGTAAACTTAGTAAGTACAAATGATAAAGAGTAATGACTTTTTACAGAAAACAAAGATGAAATCTTCATATTGGGCTTCTATTTGAACGATATGCACAAATGATGTATAAGAACATGTAGAATTGAATTGGTTGCTACGCGTTTGTTTTCAGCGGCCAGTGGGTCGCGCTCTGGTTGCCAAGGTGTGAAATCACGTGATGCACTGAGTGACCCGGATACTCCCGGCTAAGAATTTAGACAATAACATGTCCATATATATGGACAATAAACCAGCTCGCAGGTGCCCGTATGCCTTTGCCCGGAATTCCGGTCACACGTCACTGGAACTTGTGGTTGTTGTTTAGGGTTTCCCTGTTCTATATTTATGTCAACCAATCAGAGCAAACCCTCCATAATAGTGACATTATTCGCCCGCTGCACAAACCCATTGCAACGAGATGTCCTTGATAGTCCTATATATAGATTGGACTGCATAGTCTACTAAGAATTGCTCTGACCAGAGAGAAAGTAGTTTATTTCTCTGAGAGAAGCTGGTCTCGCCATATGTAAACATTGCCACGTGTTCGGCGCAAGTCACATGACTCGATCATGTGGTTTACATGTATGAGGTGTAAATAAATCGTTAAAGCCCTAACATATCTCAATGGCCTTTCAGTTCTGATTACATATATCTCATGTGATAACACATTGTGTCATCTTGCCCCTTATTCAATGAAAAAATAATCAAAAGTAGCGAGTAATCTGATTTTATCAGAGAACCGAGATCATTTAACACCTGCCACCCCTGCTGCTGATAAGTCGAGTGGTCGGGTCAGATATCTAGGTCGACATAGTCTGTGGTAACGACAGGGCGACTGGCATGTAGTTGGACAGGCACCAACCAAACAACATGGTAAGGTGGGTGGTCACATTCAAAACAATCTATTTCTCATATAAGACTGAACATGACGTTTAATTGTTAGAGCTGAAAACAGACAGTGGTCAAGACATAGCCATCGTAAAACCTGAGCGCTGATCGTAGCCCGCGTTGCCAGCTCTTGTGCAGCGGTCAGTACTACAGTAGCAATGCAGGCAACATGTTCATGCCAGTTTGGAATCCAGGATTAGCAGATTGTTTGATCAAGTGAATGTTGTGTAGCGGAAAATATGACAGGTATATTTGATCCTGTTTGATGGTTGCATTAGCACGTTGTATGGTAAATAAAGTAGATACATATAAATAAATATAAGATAGATAAATATTCCACTAGTCAGATTCAATCAGCTGTCTGTCAAAATGAAGTGGATGAGCAACATTGATCACTGTTAGATTGATTGACAAGTCTGACAGTTTGATCTGTACCGGTATTCTGAACCATGTGGGGAAATTTGTTTCATAAGTGATTTGACCCCGGGGATTTGACCAAACAACAGTCATGCTGCTCTGCATTACATAGGTAGTATTCAATTACGAGGTCTACCTCTGCAGTCATTGCCCAGTTTTTGATTTCATTCAAAGTTTGGAAATCCCCCAATCATAAATACTTGACTTGCTCACAAAGATATCATCAAATCTGAATTGACAGACATTAGGTCATAAACTGTAACCAGGTGTGTCTGGCACATATACTAACCAATTAGTACAACTACCAGTACAAAATAAATCTATCAGGGATTGATATGAGAGGAAGTCCTGATATGGAGGGTAGGCAGGGACTGATACTGTGATAGGATAGAGAATTCCTGCTATGGAGGGCGACAGGGACTGATATGATAGAGAAGTCCTGCTGTGGAGGGTATGCAGGGACTGATATGATAGAGAAGTCCTGCTATGGAGGGTAGGCAGGGACTGATATGATAGAGAAGTCCTGCTGTGGAGGGTATGCAGGGACTGATATGATAGAGAAGTCCTGCTATGGAGGGTATGCAGGGACTGATATGATAGAGAAGTCCTGCTATGGAGGGTACTATCAGGCAGAAACCGAGAGCATTTACTTTAACTCATAATGTTCTGCACTCCGAGTTCTTCATGCGTAACTTCCCAGAATAGCAGATTTGACCGTGGAATTTTTAACCCCAGAAGGACTACTAACCTATTTAAATTTTGGTGATTGCAGAACTAACCAAATTAGTGAATTGAGCTAGATATTTGCGTGTAGTTAGCTAGATATTTTCACACTTGTTTGCATTGAGTTAGATATTTGTGTATTGAGCTTGATATTTGTGTATTGAGCTTGATATTTGTGTATTTAGCTTGATATTTGTGTGTATTGAGCTTGATATTTGTGTGTATTGAGCTTGATGTTTGTGTGTATTGAGCTAGATATTTGTGTGTATTTAGCTAGATATTTGTGTATTGAGCTTGATATTTGTGTGTATTGAGCAAGATATTTGTGTGTATTGAGCAAGATATTTGTGTGTATTGAGTGAGGTATTTGTTAATCATCCTTTTCATTTCATAAAGTTAGTTTGTAACTAGTCCTGAGCTTTGACGGTACAGCAATCACAATGTACAGTTGATTTTCAAGATTTTCAACTATCAGAAAATTAAACAAGACAAAATAATATACTCTGCATTACATTACTCTGCATTACTATCTATTTCTATTTCAGTCAGCATTTATTCCCTGCCAATCAGTTCACAGCCAGACTTTTGTAAATACTGATGACTTGCTGTTGATTCTGTGCACACCTTTATACCTTTGGTGGCAGGGACTGATATGATAGAGAAGTCCTGCTATGGGGGATACACTACACAGGTAGTATTCCATTACTACCTCTGCAGTCATTGCCCTGTTTTTGATTTCATTCAAACTTTGGAATTCCCTGAGTCATAAATACTTGCCTTGCTCACCAAAATAACATCAAATCTGAACTGACTGACATCAGGTCATAAACTGTAACCAGGTGTCTGACACATAAACTGACTCATCAGTACAACTTCCAGTACAAAACAAATTTATTTATATTCTTTCACAAATGAATGGACAGTCAGATATTTATGATACTGATGACTTTTGCTTGATTCTTTGCACACTTTTAAGTTTAATACCTTTGGCGGCAGGGACTGATATGATAGAGAAGTCCTGCTATGGAGGGTAAAAATATTATTGACTTAGCTAATACTCCTCCTGTTTGTACAATCTTTAACATGTTTATAGTCAATGATAACAGTCAAGACAGATTTTACAAACTTGGCATGTTTTTAAAGTTTAACGAATCATTTCAGAAATCAAAGATAGAAACATGAAATATTTTGGGCAAAAAGTTGTAATATCAGGAAAATATTTTTAGTATAACAGCTTTTATCATCTATATTTCAAGGTCCCTTTTCAATGGGTTATAAATTAAATAAAATCCTCTTATTGATAGACAGTCCTGGAAACTATCCTATTTGTTATTGCTCTGCCCTGTAAACATGGCTATTTTAATGATTGATTTGTATTCGGATATTGTGGTATTAATAAGGAGCAATAAGAATATCTACTTTCAAAGATATCTCTAATTCATAATTTTATGAATTTGAATTTGTTTGTAACCAAATGAAAAAAGAGGTTATTTGATATGAGACTTGTATGTGACAAAAAAATCCAGTTGCAAACACTTCATTTCAGGAATGGCAAATGCTTGGACAAGTCATTTGATCAATTGAATCTAATACTTTATTTCAGACACATAAACAGTTATATTTTATAATGGTCCATAAACATTGATATATAAGATCTATATGTAATGACAAAATAGTTTTTGATAATATTTACTCAGGGTCTTTAGTATTCATGATAATACCATTGGGATTTATAAAATGTAAGTTAGTAATCATTGATTTATCCAGAGTCATTTCATCTGTACACAGACATGCAGCATTCTCAGCTACCGTATTTACTCGTGTATAAGTCGACTCGTGTATAAGTCGACCCCCCAAAATTGAGGTTATTTTTCTTGAAAAAAAACAATTTCCGAATATAAGTCGAGTTGGTTTTTCTTGACATATCGGCTCTGCTACCATTCAAGCTTCAGCTGAAGCTTGGCGGTCATTTTAAAAGTGAAACTTAAATATACTTACGATATAAGATCTTAGCAGTCTTATACACGAGTAAATACGGTAAAACGTAAATACGATGTTCATATTTTCGAAATAACGGATATCAGACGTAGCGGGTCGATTTTAATTGCGTTTTAAATGATAAATAAAGGTATTTACCCAATATTATCACAAATTGTTCGAGAACAGAACAAAACCATCAATCCATTTAAAACGCAATTAAAATCGATCCACGTGTGAAAGCATTTCTGTCAACAAGGAAGACACGACTCAAAGCAGTGGAAACAAAGACGAAATGCAAAACTGTGAACGCTGATAATTGGAATCAGTGAAAACAAAGTCAAAACAAAACTGAATGAATGCAGTTTCCATTCAGTATGGGATATGCGAACTACTGTCTCTACACGTGGTAGAATATTTTTTGTGTGTATGTTTTTTTCCCACGAGTGGAAGGCCAATGTGTTGGTGTACGTGACATCCTGCAAGATACCAGTAGCTATTTACAGGGCTTTCCCCTGCTTTGAACTAAGTGACCTGCTGACTTTTTTTGTGGATTTTTAGTCTGCCATTTTTAAGTTAAAATGAAAGGACTGCCCAGTTGAACTGTTCAATCTTATTAACAACGAGGACTGACAGGGCATGAATGGCATAATTTTAATTAATCTATCTACCATCAGTCTTTTTGGAATTGCAAGAGAGCCCTGCAATGATCAGTTTCCCACCAAAGTGACAGCCTCATTTGCATTTGTGAGCGCTCTTCCAAGACTTGCGTGCACTCCCTTTTCTTTGGCAATGATCGTATGCTTCGGGATATAGATTCAGAGGGGGTGGTCCTGGTAAATACAAGAGCTGGGTTTGGAGCTATGCAAATTTTGTTTGGCCTGGCCAAGTTTCATTTCTGGCTGCAGAGAGCAGCAATGAACAGGTGAGTGATGTGACTCAACAGTTCCTGGATATTTTAGCTGATACCATGCTGGATTCTCTTTCTCGTTGCTCAGGATAACCAGTCTGATCTTAGCCTGATTGTGTATCAATAAAACAAACAAGAGAAATGGAAATTAGGCATTTTTTAGGCAGAGATTGGGACATGCAATCCTCGTGAGATGCACAGGCAAGCCTGACTGAAAATATGTTAACCGCACACACCCGCTACTCAAACACTAATATAATGAATATCATTGGCTTATAATACACACACAAAATATTATACCACGTGTAAAGACAGTAGTTCGCATATCCGATACTGAGTGGAAACCGTGGCATTCATTCAGTTTTGTTTCGACTTTGTTTTCACTGATTTCAATTAACAGCTTTCACAGTTTAGCATTCCGGCATTGTTTCCACTGCTTTGAGTCGTGTCTTCCCATTTTGACAGAAATGCTTTCACGCTAGTATTGCAAAATGCATGTTAAACGAATGGATGGTTTTGTTCTGTTCTTGGCCTGCAAAGTGAATTTGTGATAATATTGGGTAAATACCTTTATTTATCATTTAAAATGCGATTAAAATCGATCCGCTTTGTCCAATATTCGTTTTTTCGAAAATAAGAATGTTCGTAATGAAAACTCATAGTGTCGTAATTTTTTGGCGTAAATCCTCGTCCACAGGTTGCTCTCGTGTATAAGTCGACCCCCTAAACATTAACTAAGAGTTTTTGGAAAAAAACCTCGACTTATACTCGAGTAAATACGGTAGTTTATCATTGTGATGCTGGATTTCCACCTTACTTCACTTCAGAGGACGGATTGGACCAATTGGTTACAAGAAACATCTAATTTAGCTGTAATCCTGGATTTCTTATATTAGCTGGACAACTAAGAACTCTATTTCCCAGCATTTTGCTGGCACCATAGTCTGGTAGTAACCGAAGTGACATTCAAAAGGCATTATTATATGCCACATACAATTTTTAAAGCTTATTTTGCATTGATACATTTCTCTCCACATACAGCTGATGATAGTGTCATAAGATATCTTTGTCATTCATATCATGAGATGAGATACCGATACTGTTATTTTTACTTTCACTGAAGCATTATTCCCACTGAAGTTCCCGACACAATGGAAATTTTAATTTAATGTGACTAGTGAATGTTTTGATTGTTTTGAAGTCCAATGATAAATTTGGTGCAAAAGTTTGCCATTCTTAAAATTTATCAAATGACACTCATAGATTTTCAGATTGTGATTAGCTTTTGATAGATTATTGGAGGTATATTTCATTGCCTAAAGGCTCAGTCTATCTGTGATTATGGGGCACTTGACCTAGTGACCTATAATATCTAATTGGAGCACAACTTTTATTGTCTGATAAATCTAGTCATTACTTGCTACATCTGCCAGTAGTTGGGATGTTCCAAGTTCTGGTGCCAAGGGTACAGAAGCTTGGTGAGTAATAGCATTTTGCAGCAAGTTTGCTCCATGGGATTGGAAGCAATGCAAATCTGTCAGATGTATGAAGATCTAAGTTTTAATTTATGATTTATTTTATGACATGATTGTGTTGGAGATGTAATCCGCTGGTCGTAGTCATCAGCCCGTGACACATTTACACAGGCAACATAGGAACAATTGATAAGAGTGGAAGAATTGTAAATATGTTTTATTTACAAAGTACTGTTTGCAGAATGAATTAATATAATATATAAGGATTTTGTTCAATATGTGAATAATGCGATCTGGGCTGCCAAGATGTTGTTCACTGATGCAGTACTTTTTTATTTTCACTGATGCAGTTAGATTTTATTTTCACTGATACAGTAAGTCTTTTCTTTTCACTAATGCAGTTAAATTTTATTTTCACTGATGCAGTATGTTTTATTTTGATTAGACCTCATACTTAGATGTTATGTTAGACCAGGGATATAAGATTAGTACACCATGAGATCAGTCACGTAGGCATGAGAATAAGGTTCTCAATGTGTGACAAATGTCATACCTCTATATTTACCTGACTCTCACTATAGTAAGAGATTACACCAGAAAGCTCACTGCTGTGTCATCAATAAATTGGAGGCCTTGTCTTAAAATTTCACAGAGCCAGTGCCATTTATCAATGCAAAGGGATGAATACAACCCAGTTAAATGTCCATACGCGTTAGTAATTTAAATATGAAATTAATAATGTTTTCCTTGACTGTTACCATCCCTTCTGAACCTTTTTTGTTCTGTGAGGGTCACCTTTTTTGAGTCAAGAATATTCCTGATTAAAAAGAAAATATTTTTGATTAATGTTAACTTATTTATTTTGGTTGATATTAACCTAATAATCTAGATATATTTGAACATATCCAGCCAAATTTGACCATGCGGCATCAGCCATATATATTTTGATCAATTCGTAAAAAGGTTTATTCATCATTGTTTGTCACTACCTACCTAGTCGCTTTGGTGACTTTTCCTGTTCAAATTTACAAAACATTTACTGAGGGCCATAACCATTATTTGATCAGGGCAAGTGAAAAAATATCAAGGCAGCTATGGCAAAATGACTTGCCCTGTCGGTTAGTGTTAGAAAGCACTTCAGACATGTTGCACATCTGGTAAATCAATCAACAGGTGTCTGCTGTACATGTTTATATTGATCCTTCTGCACTCGATCAATTAATGTGTTATATACTGTTTGAACTGTAATATAATCATGCCAGTGGTGCCGAGATTCAATTTGATATTTAATGAATTTTAATTTTGATATTCAGAATACATTTTTTAGGTTCCTGAGTAATTGAGAGTGAAAGTTTTTCTTGTGTGCTTCTGTCTCATATTTGGACAAAGCTCATAGACAGTTTTATTGATTCAGACTTGTTTACAAAGGTTCACACCTTCTTAAGTGACAGGATTCAATTTGATTTTGAATGAATTTTAATTTTGATATTCAGAATATATTTTTTATGTTTCCAAGTTATTGAGAGTGAAAGGTTTCTTGTATGTTTCTGTCTCATATTTGGACAAAGCTCATAGACAGTTTTATTGATTCAGACTTGTTTACAAAGGTTCACACATTCTTATGTGACTTTTTGCTTAAATTTCAATATGTTTTATCTCACTAAAGAATAAATTTTAAATATTTTATTATCTATTTAATGAAAAAAAAAAAACATTAACGCAGAGTGAAAATATTCATACTCAACAAAAATATTACAACACTTCCAACTGCACACATCCAAATTAGGAAATCTTTTCACAGAAATGTGAATAGAAGACGCCCAGGATACGTGGTGCAGTGGAGGGGTCAGGTAGAATATGTGGTGCAGTGGAGGGGTCAGGTAGGAGACACCCAGGATACGTGGTGCTGTGGAGGGGTCAGGTAGGAGACACCCAGGATACGTGGTGCTGTGGAGGGGTCAGGTAGGAGACACCCAGGATACGTGGTGCTGTGGAGGGGTCAGGTAGAATACGTGGTGCAGTGGAGGGGTCAGGTAGGAGACACCCAGGATACATGGTGCTGTGTAGGGGTCAGGTAGGAGACACCCAGGATACGTGGTGCAGTGGAGGTGGGTCAGGTAGGAGACACACAGGATACGTGATACAGTGGAGGGGTCAGGTAGGAGACACCCAGGATACGTGGTGCAGTGGAGGGGTCAGGTAGGAGACACCCAGGATACGTGATACAGTGGAGGGGTCAGGTAGGAGACACCCAGGATACGTGATACAGTGGAGGGGTCAGGTAGGGGACACCCAGGATATGTGGTGCAGTGGAGGGACATTTAGGATACGTGGTGCAGTGGAGGGGTCAGGTAGGAGACACCCAGGATACGTGGTGCTGTGGAGGGGTCAGGTAGTAAACACTCAGGATACATGTTGCAGAGGAGGGGTCAGGTAGGAGACACCCAGGATACGTGGTGCAGTGGAGGGGTCAGGTAGGAGACACCCAGGATATGTGGTGCAGTGGAGGGGTCAGGTAGGAGACAGCCAGGATACGTGGTGCAGTGGAGGGGTCAGGTAGGAGACACCCAGGATACGTGATGCAGTGGAGGGGTCAGGTAGGAGACACCCAGGATACGTGGTGCAGTGGAGGGGTCAGGTTGGAGACACCCAGGATACGTGATGCAGTGGAGGGGTCAGGTAGGAGACGCTCAGGATACGTGGTGCAGTGGAGGGGTCAGGTAGAAGACAGCCAGGATACGTGATGCAGTGGAGGGGTCAGGTAGGAGACACCCAGGATACGTGGTGCTGTGGAGGGGTCAGGTAGAATATGTGGTGCAGTGGAGGGGTCAGGTAGGAGACACCCAGGATACGTGGTGCTGTGGAGGGGTCAGGTAGGAGACACCCAGGATACGTGGTGCTGTGGAGGGGTCAGGTAGAATACGTGGTGCAGTGGAGGGGTCAGGTAGGAGACACCCAGGATACATGGTGCTGTGGAGGGGTCAGGTAGGAGACACCCAGGATACGTGGTGCAGTGGAGGTGGGTCAGATAGGAGACACCCAGGATACGTGATACAGTGGAGGGGTCAGGTAGGAGACACCCAGGATACGTGGTGCAGTGGAGGGGTCAGGTAGGAGACACCCAGGATACGAGATACAGTGGAGGGGTCAGGTAGGAGACACTCAGGATACGTGATACAGTGGAGGGGTCAGGTAGGGGACACCCAGGATATGTGGTGCAGTGGAGGGACATTTAGGATACGTGGTGCAGTGGAGGGGTCAGGTAGGAGACACCCAGGATACGTGGTGCAGTGGAGGGGTCAGGTAGGAGACATCCAGGATACGTGGTGCAGTGGAGGGGTCAGGTAGGAGACACCCAGGATACGTGGTGCAGTGGAGGGGTCAGGTAGGAGACACCCAGGATACGTGGTGCAGTGGAGGGGTCAGGTAGGAGACACCCAGGATACGTGGTGTTGTGGAGGGGTCAGGTAGGAGACACCCAGGATACGTGGTGCAGTGGAGGGGTCAGGTAGGAGACAGCCAGGATACGTGGTGCAGTGGAGGGGTCAGGTAGGAGACAGCCAGGATACGTGGTGCAGTGGAGGGGTCAGGTAGGAGACACTCAGGATACGTGGTGCAGTGGAGGGGTCAGGTCTTGCTCGGGATAGATGATGCTGTGAAGCAGTTGGCTGAGCTCATTTGTGGGAGTGGATTTGACAAGTGGAAATTATGTTACAAAACAGCACCTGCTGCAGTCATTCATCTTGAGAGACTAATAGGTGTCAAGTAGATCTCAAGTGAAATCCAACAAATGGCCCAGGGAACTTTTCTCAAAGAGAATTTTTGAGTACCTACACAACAGTAGGACAAACACTTTGATTCATATAGCAATTTCTTTAATTCATTTCCATCCTGGAGCCATGCTCCAGGCATCAAGATTATCTGCAGGGTGATCCCTCCATTGTTACCCTCCAGGTTATTTCAACATGAAAGTGTCCCGCTGTGGGAGATGCCTCGAAGTCTTGTTGTTGTTGTTGTGATCCAGAGGGAGGTGCCTAATTGCCCTGGCAGGCTGGCAAGTCTACTTGAATGGCCCAGGGATAATATCTACTTCAATATGCTATTGTCAGTCACAAATAGAGAATGTTGCTCATCAGAAGTCTGATATAGTTAATATGGCATTTCACTGTATATGCAATCACCATCAGGCAATGCTTGGACTTACCACAGTGAAGTGTGACAAACAAAGAGGTGTGAATGATGAAGCAATTTGCCATTGACAGTTTGGTGGATTGCCACCTATAGGGCACACGTTTATGATGCTTATTTTACAAAAAAGGCCAAAAGTGAGGCATTGATGGTGTGCCCGGGGCATGAGTGGTGTGTGGTAGTGGAAGACACAAGTGTGATTGACCACCGGTCAGTAGCACCCAGACCTCCAAACAACACACACTTTGCTCTGTCAGTGCTATTGGCTCTGCATCAAATTTTCATTCAAAGTGTATGAGGTGTATTGGTGGGAGTTGCTGACAGTGGCTGATTGCTGACAGTGGCTGATTGCTGACAGTGGCTGATTGTTATTAGTGGCTGATTGCTGACAGTGACTGATTGCTGACAGTGGCTGATTGTTATTAGTGGCTGATTGCTGACAGTGGCTGATTGTTATTAGTGGCTGATTGCTGACAGTGGTTGATTGCTGACAGTGGCTGATTGTTATTAGTGGCTGATTGCTGACAGTGGCTGATTGCTGACAGTGGCTGATTGCTGACAGTGGCTGATTGCTGACAGTGGCTGATTGCTGACAGTGGCTGATTGCTGACAGTGGCTGATTGCTGACAGTGGCTGATTGTTATTAGTGGCTGATTGCTGACAGTGGTTGATTGCTGACAGTGGTTGATTGCTGACAGTGGCTGATTGTTATTAGTGGCTGATTGCTGACAGTGACTGATTGCTGACAGTGGCTGATTGTTATTAGTGGCTGATTGCTGACAGTGGCTGATTGTTATTAGTGGCTGATTGCTGACAGTGGTTGATTGCTGACAGTGGCTGATTGTTATTAGTGGCTGATTGCTGACAGTGGCTGATTGCTGACAGTGACTGGTTATATTAGTGGCTGATTGCTGACAGTGGCTGATTGCTGACAGTGGCT
Source organism: Amphiduros pacificus (assembly GCA_949316495.1). Lineage (NCBI taxonomy): Eukaryota > Metazoa > Annelida > Polychaeta > Phyllodocida > Hesionidae > Amphiduros > Amphiduros pacificus. The sequence goes on along the minus strand of OX439007.1, from coordinate 10,287,791 downwards.
GATTGTTATTAGTGGCTGATTGCTGACAGTGGCTGATTGTTATTAGTGGCTGATTGCTGACAGTGGTTGATTGCTGACAGTGGCTGATTGTTATTAGTGGCTGATTGCTGACAGTGGCTGATTGCTGACAGTGGCTGATTGCTGACAGTGGCTGATTGCTGACAGTGGCTGATTGCTGACAGTGGTTGATTGCTGACAGTGGCTGATTGCTGACAGTGGCTGATTGCTGACAGTGGCTGATTGCTGACAGTGGCTGATTGCTGACAGTGGTTGATTGCTGACAGTGGCTGATTGTTATTAGTGGCTGATTGCTGACAGTGGTTGATTGCTGACAGACTACAGTGGCTGATTGCTGACAGTGGCTGATTGCTGACAGTGGCTGATTGCTGACAGTGACTGGTTATATTAGTGGCTGATTGCTGACAGTGGCTGATTGCTGACAGTGGCTGATTGCTGACAGTGGCTGATTGTTATTAGTGGCTGATTGTTATTAGTGGCTGATTGCTGACAGTGGCTGATTGCTGACAGTGGCTGATTGCTGACAGTGGCTGATTGCTGACAGTGGCTGATTGCTGACAGTGGCTGATTGCTGACAGTGGCTGATTGCTGACAGTGGCTGATTGTTCTGCTGAGGAAGTTGAAAGAAGAACTCAGCCCAGTGCTGATTAAGAAGGCCTGATGCTTGTGGACATAATTAGAAGGTGGGTGAGCTAACCTCATGTCTAAAGGCAAAGTATCTGTGAGTGATTACCACAATCAACAACTAATAGACTGTGTGAAGGAGGCTGTGTTATGGACACCTGTCTTATATATGAACAACATCATGTATCAGTGACAGTGCTATTGACACCTTTGTCATGTAGGTACAACATTTGTGTCAATGATAATGTTATTGGCACCTATTATCTCATGTAGATATATAATCATGTATCATTGACAATGTTATTGACACCTACTGTGATTGACACTTATACATGATGATATTTCATGTAGAAATATCATCATGTATAAGTCATGGAATTTATTACTTTGTACCATAGACCATGTTATTGACACTAATGGATTAAATCATTTTGTACCATTTACCAAGTTATTTACACCTATGGATTAAATCATTTTGTACCATAGACCATGTTATTGACACCTATCAATTAAATCATTTTGTACCATAGACCAAGTTATTTACACCTATGGATTAAATCATTTTGTACCATAGACCATGTTATTGACACCCATGGATTAAATCATTTTGTACCATAGACCAAGTTATTGACACCAAAGGATTAAATCATTTTGTACCATAGACCATGTTATTGACACTAATGGATTAAATCATTTTGTACCATTTACCAAGTTATTTACACCTATGGATTAAATCATTTTGTACCATAGACCATGTTATTGACACCTATCAATTAAATCATTTTGTACCATAGACCAAGTTATTTACACCAAAGGATTAAATCATTTTGTACCATAGACCATGTTATTGACACCTATCAATTAAATCATTTTGTACCATAGACCAAGTTATTTACACCTATGGATTAAATCATTTTGTACCATAGACCATGTTATTGACACCCATGGATTAAATCATTTTGTACCATAGACCAAGTTATTGACACCAAAGGATTAAATCATTTTGTACCATAGACCATGTTATTGACACTAATGGATTAAATCATTTTGTACCATTTACCAAGTTATTTACACCTATGGATTAAATCATTTTGTACCATAGACCATGTTATTGACACTAATGGATTAAATCATTTTGTACCATTTACCATGTTATTGACACTAATGGATTAAATCATTTTGTACCATAGACCATGTTATTGACACCCATGGATTAAATCATTTTGTACCATAGACCATGTTATTGACACCTATCAATTAAATCATTTTGTACCATAGACCAAGTTATTTACACCTATGGATTAAATCATTTTGTACCATAGACCATGTTATTGACACCCATGGATTAAATCATTTTGTACCATAGACCAAGTTATTGACACCAAAGGATTAAATCATTTTGTACCATAGACCATGTTATTGACACTAATGGATTAAATCATTTTGTACCATTTACCAAGTTATTTACACCTATGGATTAAATCATTTTGTACCATAGACCATGTTATTGACACCTATGGATTAAATCATTTTGTACCATAGACCATGTTATTGACACCAAAGGATTAAATCATTTTGTACCATAGACCATGTTATTGACCCCTATCAATTTAATCATATTGTACCATAGACCATGTTATTGACACCTATGGATTAAATCATTTTGTACCATAGACCATGTTATTGACCCCTATCAATTTAATCATATTGTACCATAGACCATGTTATTGACACCTATGGATTAAATCATTTTGTACCATAGACCAAGTTATTGACACCAAAGGATTAAATCATTTTGTACCATAGACCATGTTATTGACCCCTATCAATTTAATCATATTGTACCATAGACCATGTTATTGACACCTATGGATTAAATCATTTTGTACCATAGACCATGTTATTGACACCTATGGATTAATTCATTTTGTACCATAGACCAAGTTATTGACACCTATGGATTAAATCATTTTGTACCATAGACCATGTTATTGATATTTCCATCATGTTGGTACATCATTTAACACAGGTTGTGTTATCGGCATGTTTCTATTACATTATGTTAAATCAATAGTGCTGTAATACTGTAACAGGCAGATACAATAACCTTCAACCTCGTGGAAGTATATTTCACCATGTTGAGGAGCTTGCTTTCATCACCTATATTCTGGCTTTCCTCAGAGAGAGAGCATCGTAATTCTCAGGGAAATGATGAGACGAGCGCCTATTCTAGCAGCCTCCTCGGAGTCCATATTGCATGGAATAGAATCCATAAGAACCCTCCACTATATCTTAAATCAATCAGAGGGCAATGTTGATCCATAACAGAGCTTTCTCCAACACTTTTTAGCATTTTGTAGCTTACCACATTGGCTACTGCCCATAGATAGAACCCAGACTGGAAATTACACAATTTGATCAATTTGACACGTTAAGTGAGAAATGGGCTCAGGTTTGGTTTGGCCATGGCCTCAACATTCATGCTTTGACTGCACTAACTAAAAGGAAAGTGTTTTTTGAAAATATATTTTGCTTTATTATGGCACTGATATTAACTTCATTTGTTTTAAATAAATCTCTAATTATAACCCTGTGATGAAGTTTGTTGATGTTAAATTTGAAATTAATAATAATGAGTATTATGTAATTTTGAAACAGGGCAATTAATCTGCTCCTTATCTTTAGTAAATTTGTTACTGCCGATTATGCAGGTGTGTCTGAAACAATGCCATACAACTGGTGGTTACAATGTAGCAGTGGGATAATCTAAGCTGTGACAGATGCATAATGGATGAGAGGAGGTGTCAGTCTCATTGATACTGTCAGATTGCAAGCTGCGAGGGCAGGCTGGTGGTTAACAGTGGACTGGGTGATGATGGGGGTCCCTCACACTGTGAGTCTATGCTCAGAGTACAGTCTATGCTCACCAGCAGTGTACACAGTCAGTCTGTGCTCTCCAGCAGTGTACACAGTCAGTCTATGCTCTCCAGCAGTGTACACAGTGAGTCTGTGCTCTCCAGCAGTGTACACAGTCAGTCTATGCTCTCCAGCAGTGTACACAGTGAGTCTGTGCTCTCCAGCAGTGTACACAGTCAGTCTGTGCTCTCCAGCAGTGTACACAGTCAGTCTATGCTCTCCAGCAGTGTACACAGTGAGTCTGTGTTCTCCAGCAGTGTACACAGTCAGTCTATGCTCACCAGCAGTGTACACAGTCAGTCTATGCTCACCAGCAGTGTACACAGTCAGTCTATGCTCACCAACAGTGTGCACAGTCAGTCTATGCTCACCAGCAGTGTACACAGTCAGTCTATGCTCACCAGCAGTGTACACAGTTAGTCTATGCTCACCAGCAGTGTACACAGTTAGTCTATGCTCTCCAGCAGTGTACACAGTCTATGCTCTCCAGCAGTGTACACAGTCTATGCTCTCCAGCAGTGTACACAGTCAGTCTATGCTCAGAGTACAGTCTATGCTCACCAGCAGTGTACACAGTCAGTCTATGCTCTCCAGCAGTGTACACAGTCAGTCTATGCTCTCCAGCAGTGTACACAGTGAGTCTATGCTCACCAGCAGTGTACACAGTCAGTCTATGCTCACCAGCAGTGTACACAGTCAGTCTATGCTCTCCAGCAGTGTACACAGTCAGTCTATGCTCTCCAGCAGTGTACACAGTCAGTCTATGCTCACCAGCAGTGTACAAAGTCAGTCTATGCTCTCCAGCAGTGTACACAGTCAGTCTATGTTCTCCAGCAGTGTACAATCAGTCTATGCTCTCCAGCAGTGTACACAGTCAGTCTATGCTCTCCAGCAGTGTACACAGTCAGTCTATGCTCTCCAGCAGTGTACACAGACAGTCTATGCTCACCAGCAGTGTACACAGTCAGTCTATGTTCTCCAGCAGTGTACACAGACAGTCTATGCTCACCAGCAGTGTACACAGTCAGTCTATGCTTACCAGCAGTGTACACAGTCTATGCTCACCAGCAGTGTACACAGTCAGTCTATGCTCTCCAGCAGTGTACACAGGCAGTCTATGCTCACCAGCAGTGTACATAGTCAGTCTATGCTCTCCAGCAGTATACATAGTCAGTCTATGCTCTCCAGCAGTGTACACAGTCAGTCTATGCTCACCTCAGCAGTGTACACAATCAGTCTATGCTCACCAGCAGTGTACACAGTCTGTCTGTGCTCACCAGCGGTATACACAGTCAGTCTATGCTCTCCAGCAGTATACATAGTCAGTCTATGGTCTCCAGCAGTGTACACAATCAGTCTATGCTCACCAGCAGTGTACACAGTCAGTCTATGCTCACCAGCAGTGTACACAGTCAGTCTATGCTCTCCGGCAGTATACATAGTCAGTCTATGCTCACCAGCAGTGTATGCAGTCAGTCTATGCTCTCCAGCAGTGTACATAGTCAGTCTATGCTCACCAGCAGTGTACACAGTCAGTCTATGCTCTCCAGCAGTGTACACAATCAGTCTATGCTCACCAGCAGTGTACACAGTCAGTCTATGCTCACCAGCAGTGTACATAGTCAGTCTATGCTCTCCAGCGGTATACACAGTCAGTCTATGCTCACCAGCAGTGTACACAATCAGTCTATGCTCTCCAGCAGTGTACACAGTCAGTCTATGCTCACCAGCAGTGTACACAGTCAGCCTATGCTCACCAGCAGTGTACATAGTCAGTCTATGCTCACCAGCAGTGTACACAGTCAGTCTATGCTCACCAGCAGCGTACACAGTCAGTCTATACTCACCTCAGCAGTGAGGATCATGGATCAGTAAGGTGTGGATCAAGGGTCAGTAAGGTGTGGATCATGGGTCAGTAAGGTGTGGATCATGGGTCAGTAAGGTGTGGATCATGGGTCAGTAAGGTGTGGATCATGGGTCAGTTAGATGTGGATCATGGGTCAGTAAGGTGTGGATCATGGGTCAGTAAGGTGTGGATCATGGGTCAGTAAGGTGTGGATCATGGGTCGGATGTTGATCATGGCTAAAGAGAATTGGATCATGGGTATGAGATGGTTATTTTTCATTTACCTCATCTTTCTTTTCTCACCCTTTACAATTCATATGTTCTTTGTGTCAATTTCCCAGATTTCCAGGATTAAAATTTTAACCCGTTACATTCTTTTTCAAAGACATAATCCATATTTTCATCTCAAACTGAATGTAGTGGCGGACACAGAATATTGAAACTTGATATGGAAATGTTTTACTGCAACAGGATGTGTATTCCTGTTGGCACATATCATATTATCAGAGTCTATCTGCAGATTATAAGATAAGCTATATTCTGCTCTCACACATCTATTGTGAGATGTAAATAAACATGACCAAACAAGGTAATCTGTCTGTTATGTGACCAAATATATGATATATATAGCTACATAATTTAAACTTGAGCCATAGTGTCCAAAGGCTTAAGTACAGCTAAATGTGACAAAAATCAGACTTTAGCATCTGTATGAATCATATTTATTTGTGATAAAATTTATGTTTGACACTGTCTGGTTTAACAGAGAAAAAATTGAGCATAGTAGAGATGTAGCCCAGTCCAACAGTTGACCACTACACAATATGGGAGTTGCATAATTTGATTAGTCAAGTCCAAAAATGTATTTGGTGATCTATATTGCCCATACATATATGTGATAGAAACAGCCTATTCTGGCTAATATTGCTTATACAAATAACATTCTGGCTATAAGACCCTTGGTCCTGCTATGCAAAGGTTGATGACATTGGGGCAGATACCCTGGGCAAGGGAAAGATTTCTTCTCAGACAGGCCCTCATGATCTAATGATCCCATATTGTCTTGACAAAACATTTGGCTGACCTGATAATATTGTAAAGGTATTGATTTTTGACGCCCATGCACTCTGCATGTTTACTCTGCAATGTTTTCATTCTGACCATTAGCCTATTACCACTGACGTATATGTCTCACTAAACCAAGCAAGCTAACAGTACTGTATAGAGTGTAGCCATAGAGAAAGTTACGAGCACTCTGAGCAAGCTACCAGCACTCTGTGAACTATAGCCATAGAGCAAGCTACCAGCATTCTGTGAACTATAGCCATAGAGCAAGCTACCAGCACCCTGTGAACTATAGCCATAGAGCAAGCTACCAGCACTCTGTGAACTATAGCCATAGAGCAAGCTACCAGCACTCTGTGAACTATAGCCATAGAGCAAGCTACCAGCACCCTGTGAACTATAGCCATAGAGCAAGCTACCAGCACTCTGTGAACTATAGCCATAGAGCAAGCTACCAGCACTCTGTGAACTATAGCCATAGAGCAAGCTACCAGCACCCTGTGAACTATAGCCATAGAGCAAGCTACCAGCACTCTGTGAACTATAGCCATAGAGCAAGTTACCAGTACTCTGTGAACTATAGCTATAGAGCAAGCTACCAGCACTCTGTGAACTATAGCTATAGAGCAAGCTACCAGTACTCTGTGAACTATAGCCATAGAGCAAGCTACCCGCACTCTGTGAACTATAGCCATAGAGCAAGCTACCAGCACTCTGTGAACTATAGCCATAGAGCAAGCTACCAGCACTCTGTGAACTATAGCCATAGAGCAAGCTACTAGCACTCTGTGAACTATAGCCATAGAGCTACCAGCACTCTGTGAACTATAGCCATAGAGCAAGTTACCAGCACTCTGTGAACTATAGCCATAGAGCAAGTTACCAGCACTCTGTGAACTATATCCATAGAGCAAGCTACCAGCACTCTGTGAACTATAGCCATAGAGCAAGCTACCAGCACTCTGTGAACTATAGCCATAGAGCAAGCTACCAGCACTCTGTGAACTATAGCTATAGAGCAAGCTACCAACACTCTGTGAACTATAGCCATAGAGCAAGCTACCAGCACACTGTGAACTATAGCCATAGAGCAAGCTACCAGCACTGAACTATAGCCATAGAGCAAGCTACCAGCACTCTGTGAACTATAGCCATAGAGCTACCAGCACTCTGTGAACTATAGCCATAGAGCAAGCTACCAACACTCTGTGAACTATAGCCATAGAGCAAGCTACCAGCACTCTGTGAACTATAGCTATAGAGCAAGCTATCAGAACCACATGTGTATTATAGCCATATAGCAAGCTACCAGAACCACATGTGTATTATCGCCATAGAGCTATTAGCACTGAACACTATATGTATGGTGCCAAACATCTATGAGGCCACACATGAGTGTGACCTGATGGATGACCAAATGATTGATTCTCAGTACTGAAGGCAACCCACCATGGCCAGCCCTCCTATCTCCATTCATATGGTAGTGAGCCTGTAGCAATAGAGAGAGAGAAACCGATGGCATACACATTCAAAAAGTTTTTTGCTCACATTTGTTTTGCCTTCAGGGCTTGATGTTCGAGGTTTCAACTGATTAGGCTGTAAGTCTATGGAGCATACATGTAGTCTCGTCCCATGTCGACCATGTTTTAACATTCCTTGTTTCTTTTACACTATAAAGTGGCACTGGCATGAGTGAAAAGTGATTTGTTGCATACAAGGATTTCCTTATTTTGCAAATCCTACATGAGCTTGACTTGTGTGTGTGTGTGTGTGTGTGTGTGTGTGTGTGGGTGTGTGTGTGTATTATACATTGATCATATGATTTGAAATGTGATTTCTATGAGTTTATCAATGATTGTTACTGATTCATCCTTTTTTCATGGAGATCCATTATAATTTTAGTCTGATTGCATAAGATACCCGACTTAATAGACCAGATATGTTTCAAAATTGATTTGTAAAGCAGTTTGTACGGACGGATCTCACATACAACCTCTGCCAGTATTGCCCTACTCTGCATGGCAAGGTAGAGTCACATACTCCCTCTGCCAGTATTGCCCTACTCTGCATGGCAAGGTAGAGTCACATACTACCTCTGCCAGTATTGCCCTACTCTGCATGGCAAGGTAGAGTCACATACTCCCTCTGCCAGTATTGCCCTACTCTGCATGGCAAGGTAGAGTCACATACTCCCTCTGCCAGTATTGCCCTACTCTGCATGGCAAGGTAGAGTCCCATACTACCTCTGTAAATATTGCCCTACTCTGCATGGCAAGGTAGAGCCACATACTCCCTCGGCCAGTATTGCCTACTCTGCATGGCAAGGTAGAGTCACATACTCCCTCTGTCAGTATTGCCTACTCTGCATGGCAAGGTAAAGTCACATACCACCTCTGCCAGTATTGCCTACTCTGCATGACAACGTCGAGTCACATACCACTCTCTGCCAGTATTGCCCTACTCTGTATGACAACGTCGAGTCACATACCACTCTCTGCCAGTATTGCCTAATCTGTATGACAACGTCGAGTCACATACCACTCTCTGCCAGTGTTATACTTATGGAATGTTGGGCTGCATATTTAGCATATGATTAGGAAAGATTAAGAAAAGCTTGTCATGCATTTGTACTGACTCCTAACCATAGCTATGACACCAATTGGTCATGTTACCATATGTGACTGGCGTTTGGGATCCTTGCCAATTATCTGCTGGAAATATGGGAGTGAACTGTGGAACTCACTCACAGTCATATTTCACTTTGACTTTCTCAGTCAATTTTTAATTTTATTTGATGAGCATGGCTTGCATACTGGAAAAATTTATTCAAAAACATAAGCGAAGCAACAATTTGTCTTCATTTCATCAGACAGCAATTCAAAATGTATAATGAATTTCTCAACAAAGCCTAGCTATTGATTCAATAATTCATACGACTTGTTGATCAGATGGGTGCTGAAAAATGGTAAGAGAGGATGCTTGATGCCTCATTGTGAGTGATGCTCAAATAAAGATTTCATCACACACAGAGTAGCAGCCTGTTCATGCTCAGTGTAGCAGGGATGGTTGTCTGTTCATGCTCAGTGTAGCAGGGATGGTTGTCTGTACATGCTCAGTGTAGCAGGGATGGCTGTCTGTTCATGCTCAGTGTAGCAGGGATGGTTGTCTGTACATGCTCAGTGTAGCAGGGATGGTTGTCTGTACATGCTCAGTGTAGCAGGGATGGCTGTCTGTACATGCTCAGTGTAGCAGGGATGGCTGTCTGTTCATGCTCAGTGTAGCAGGGATGGTTGTCTGTACATGCTCAGTGTAGCAGGGATGGCTGTCTGTACATGCTCAGTGTAGCAGGGATGGCTGTCTGTACATGCACAGTGTAGCAGGGATGGCTGTCTGTACATGCTCAGTGCAGCAGGGATGGCTGTCTGTACATGCTCAGTGTAGCAGGGATGGCTGTCTGTACATGCACAGTGTAGCAGGGATGGTTGTCTGTACATGCTCAGTGCAGCAGGGATGGTTGTCTGTACATGCACAGTGTAGCAGGGATGGCTGTCTGTACATGCTCAGTGTAGCAGGGATGGCTGTCTGTACATGCACAGTGTAGCAGGGATGGCTGTTTGTACATACATGCTCAGTGTAGTAGGGATGGCTGTCTGTACATGCTCAGTGTAGCAGGGATGGCTGTCTGTACATACATGCTCAGTGTAGCAGGGATGGTTGTCTGTACATGCTCAGTGCAGCAGGGATGGTTGTCTGTACATGCTCAGTGCAGCAGGGATGGTTGTCTGTACATGCTCAGTGTAGCAGGGATGGCTGTCTGTACATGCACAGTGTAGCAGGGATGGCTGTTTGTACATACATGCTCAGTGTAGTAGGGATGGCTGTCTGTACATGCTCAGTGCAGCAGGGATGGTTGTCTGTACATGCACAGTGTAGCAGGGATGGTTGTCTGTACATGCTCAGTGTAGCAGGGATGGCTGTCTGTACATGCACAGTGTAGCAGGGATGGCTGTTTGTACATACATGCTCAGTGTAGTAGGGATGGCTGTCTGTACATGCTCAGTGTAGCAGGGATGGCTGTCTGTACATACATGCTCAGTGTAGCAGGGATGGTTGTCTGTACATGCTCAGTGCAGCAGGGATGGTTGTCTGTACATGCTCAGTGCAGCAGGGATGGTTGTCTGTACATGCACAGTGTAGCAGGGATGGCTGTTTGTACATACATGCTCAGTGTAGCAGGGATGGCTGTCTGTACATACATGCTCAGTGTAGTAGGGATGGCTGTCTGTACATGCTCAGTGTAGCAGGGATGGCTGTCTGTACATACATGCTCAGTGTAGCAGGGATGGTTGTCTGTACATGCTCAGTGCAGCAGGGATGGTTGTCTGTACATGCTCAGTGCAGCAGGGATGGTTGTCTGTACATGCACAGTGTAGCAGGGATGGCTGTTTGTACATACATGCTCAGTGTAGCAGGGATGGCTGTCTGTACATACATGCTCAGTGTAGTAGGGATGGCTGTCTGTACATGCTCAGTGTAGTAGGGATGGCTGTCTGTACATGCAGAGTGTAGCAGGGATGGCTGTCTGTACATGCTCAGTGTAGCAGGGATGACTGTCTGTACATGCTCAGATAATGCTGTACCATCATTAATACATCTGTCTTTCGAGTACAAAAGCAACCACAAGCCTTTCCTTCCTCATGTGATTGAAAGTGATATGTGACTATGTCACTGACGTAAGCAACATTTATATTGCTGTCAATATTGACATCATGCTGAGCAAATATTAACCATTCTGATTTCTTATGAGAGAATAACAATATTATTTGTCTCATATGACATACCAAAATATGCAAAATGAAGAAATTCTGATAAAATAATATTAATAGTGATTTGTTAGCTCCCTCAGCTTGAGCAGTAGGGGAGCTATAGTAACAGACTTTGTCAGTATGTGCATGTATGCCAGACAAGTCTGTTCATAGCGCTGTAAATGACAAATACAATCTACATTTACACCGCTATAAACAGACTTGTCTGGTATCAGCATTATATAAATTCATTATTATTATTATTTATTATGTTGGGACATTGCGGGATGATATTATGCTTGGACATTGCAAGCAATTATTATTTGGTCATGCTTGTGCTTAGACAAGAGGAAGTGTTGGCTCCAACTACCAACATTGACAAAGTCAACAAACACATTTCATATATAAATATATTTCTGATTGCAATTTCTATATAAGGTATAACCACCTTTGATTTCAATAAGTCCTATTTTAAAGGCAACCCAAAGGTGGGAACTTGCCACTTGTTGATATGGCTTGCTGGAGAGAAATGCCTACCGATATGTGTAGAGTGATCTCTCAATATTACATATCTGTCCGTGGCCAAGATTTATGATTCTGTGACCTAAAAGTCTATATAGATAATCTGTGATCTAGTAATAGTCCGTCAACGCAACCCATTCCCTTATCTGTTTGCTAGCCCTCAAATCATGGCACTTAACACAACCCTAAAACATACTCTCGTCAAACTGGTTGTTCTTGTGTCCTAGATAACAAGGACAGGTTGGTGTGGCAGATGACACAGAAGTCGCACTAAATGAGGTCAGTTTAAACTCAACTGTAAACCAGTTGAAATTGCTCATCTGTAAAAAAATGAAATAAAAAAGCATTTATTATAGGTAGAAGAAGGAAATAAAATAATACTTGTGCAGTTGGAACTTATAAAATTAACTTGTTTAAATTGAAATAGCTCTTGGTTTTTGGTTGATTGACAGTCTGGGATTTTAGCACTAACCTTAGTCCCAGATAATAAAAACACTTTCCCCTGTTGTGAGCCTGACATGATTTTTCAAGTATTGGTAAAAATGTCCTTTTGTCATTTGATTAATCTTACTAAATATGAATTGCCTAACCAAACACAAATAAAAACTAAAATGGTCCATACATGTAATACATTTTTTTTTAATATGCAAAAAATAGTTTAAGATAGTACACTTCGATTCGGGCTAGTGTAAATCTTCACTTACTAGCCCGACTGGCTAGTAGCCTAATAAGTATGTGACCCAGACTGGATTAATTGATTTTCTGCTACTGAGTCCATACTTTCCTGAAGGTACAGAAGAGGGTTAAAAGTGCAATGAATGCAATTCAAATCCAGATTTTGATCGCTCCATTCAGCACTTGCACGTTTCTTGATTGTTTATGTTATCTAAATGTATGTACATTAAGAGTAAGTTTCCTCGCCTATGAGACATCCCAGAGGCTTTCATCTTGCCACTGCTGTGACGAGCTACGAGAGGGAAAGATGCAGATTGCTTTCTACCAGCGGACTGCATCTGACTCAGAGATGTTACACTTTGGGTCTCCATACTCGTGTAACCAAGCTGCTTGAGTGTAACATTTTACACCCAGTGCCTGGTGTGTGAAAGTCCTTTGCAGTGTGACAAGCCCATCTTGGTGTTAGCTTGACTTGATAACATATGGTCAGGCTTTGCTGCCCAGCAGCTGTAGGGAGTCAACATGCGGCTTGTTATAATAGACTTGTGTGAATAGAAATACTGTCAACAATAATGGTTTATGCTACCTCAGCCTACCTGAAAGCTGGAAAGAAAAATCAGCTATTCTACTTCATTAAGAAAGTGGTTTGTGTAGTTGTTTGCAAAGCTTAGGGATATGGCTGTGATGACATGACTGTTATGAGGATCAAACAGAATATGAGAAGAATCTTGGCATTGCCTGTCAGCAGGTCAGCTTGATGTTGCCTGTCAGCAGGTGACAACCAATTTGAACATACTTTGTCTCATATCCTAAGGGTCACTTATATTATTAAGTATAAGCAATCTTAGAATTATTTTTATATTTTGCTCCTTGGAGCTTTTACGATAGAAGTGTATATCAAAATGATGAATACATTGCATTAGGAGGAAGAGGGAGATGCTTAGGCTTTATTCAAATGCTCGGGTTTAAATGAAGTTGGAGTTGGATTATAAAAGGATTTAGTGAGTTATTCCTAATACCTGTACTTCTACATTCTGTACACAACATGGCACCAATCAGGATCAATTATTCTTATTGAAGGGCTTCCAAAATGGAGATCTCGGATTGTTACGCATTGGCCTGTCAGGATTATCTAACAAGGTTAGGAATCAAGATATGGACTGAATATCAATATAAGGATTCACTCATTGATGACCTGATGCTGAGTCTGCATGCTGTGGTCAATCAATAACTTCCTGTTGTCATTATCAAGATTACGAGAAATGATTTGATCCATTTGTAAGATATAAACTCTTATAGTGATTGTCATCAAGCCACCAAACCTGACACCATATAGACACAGAAGCAAATCCATTAATTGCCTCCCCCATCAGGTCTGAGAGTTTGGCTGATATCTAATGAGATAATGGTAATTATCTAATTAGCATAATCAGTGTAAATTCGGTTGTTTCTTGATCAGCAACAAAGATATTTAGAAATTGTTTTTTACCCTCAGCCCCTGATGTAATCAGGCTGAGGGTATTGCAGTACTCCTGGCGTGGGTATGTATGTATGTATGTCTATGTCTGTATGTCTGTAGCGAACATCCTTGTCATCGCGATAACTCAAGAACAAATGATGGCAGCTTCATGAAACTTGACACACATATGCATCTGGTGAAAACCTCGGACGAGTTCGATGAACGGTGACCTTGACCTATTTTTCAAGGTCACAGGGACAATTATGTGAAATCCCAAGAATCACAATAACTCAAGAACGAATGATGGCAGCTTTATGAGATTTGACACCCACAAGCATCTGGTGAAGACCTCAGAATTTTTCCTATGAAACATGACCTTCACCTACTTTTCAAGGTCACAGGGACAATTATGTGAAATCATCTTGTCATCGCGATAACTCGAGAACAAATGATGGCAGCTTCATGAAACTTGACACACATATGCATCTGGTGAAAACCTCGGACAAATTCGATGGACGGCGACCTTGACCTATTTTTCAAGGTCACAGGGACAATTATGTGAAATCCCAAGAATCACAATAACTCAAGAACGAATGATGGCAGCTTTATGAGATTTGACACACATAAGCATCTGGTGAAAACCTCAGAATTTTTCCTATGAAACATGACCTTCACCTACTTTTCAAGGTCACAGGGACAATTATGAGAAATCATCTTGTCATCGCGATAACTCGAGAACAAATTATGGCAGCTTCATGAAACTTGACACATATAAGCATCTGGTAAAAACCTGGGACGAGTTCGATGGACGGTGACCTTGACCTATTTTTCAAGGTCACAGGGACAATTATATGAAATCCCAAGAATCGCATAACTCAAAAACAAATGATGGCAGCTTTATGAGATTTGACACCCATAAGCATCTGGTGTAGACTTCAGAATTGATTCTATAAAACATGACCTTCACCTACTTTTCAAGGTCACATGGACAATTATGTGAAATCATCCTTGTCATCGCGATAACACAAGAACAAATGATGGCAGCTTCATGAAACTTGGCACACAAAAGCATCTGGTGAAAACCTCGGACGTGTTTGATGGACGGCAACCTTGACCTATTTTTCAAGGTCACGGACAATTATGTGAAATCCCAAGAATCGCAATAACTCAAGAACGAATGATGGCAGCTTTATGAGATTTGACACACACAAGCATCTGGTGAAGACCTCAAAAAATTTTCTATGAAACATGACCTTCACCTACTTCTCAAGGTCACAGGGACAATTATGTGAAATCATCCTTGTCATCGTGATTACTCAAGAACAAATGATGGCAGCTTCATGAAACTTGACACGCATAAGCATCTGGTGAAAACCTCAGACTAGTTCGATGGATGGCGACCTTGACCTAATTTTCAAGGTCACAGGGACAGTTATGTGAAATCCCAAGAATCACAATAACTCAAGAAGGAATGATGGCAGCTTTATGAGATTTGACACACACAAGCATCTGGTGAAGACTTCAGACTTCTCTTGATGGAACATGACCTTCACCTACTTTTCAAGGTCACAGGGACAATTATGTGAAATCATCCTTGTCATCGTGATAACTCAAGAACAAATGATGGCAGCTTCATGAATCTTTACACGCATAAGCATCTGTTGAAAACCTCGGACTAGTTCGGTGGACGGCGACCTTGACCTATTTTTCAAGGTCACAGGGACAATTATGTGAAATCCCAAGAATCGCAAGAACGAATGATGGCAGCTTTATGAGATTTGACACACACAAGCATCTGGTGAAGACCTCAGACTTCTCATGATGGAACATGACCTTCACCTACTTTTCAAGGTCACAGGGACAATTATGTGAAATCATCCTTGTCATTGCGATAACTCGAGAACAAATGATGGGAGCTTCATGAAACTTGACACACATAAGCATCTGATGAAAACCTCAGACATTTTTGTATGGAACATGACCTTCACCTACTTTTCAAGGTCACAGGTACAATTAGGTGAAATCCCTATCATTGCTATAACTCGAGAACGAATGATGGCAGCTTTATGAGACTTGACACACATAAGCATCTGGTGAAGACCTCAGACTTCTCTTGATGGAACATGACCTTCACCTACTTTTCAAGGTCACAGGGACAATCATTTCAAATCCATGTCATTGCAATAACTTAAGAACAAATAATGGCAGCTTCATGAAAATTGACACACATAAGCATCTGGGAAGACTTCAGATGAGTTTGATGGACGGTGACCTTAACCTGCTTTTCAAGGTCACCGGCCCATCTCAATAATTCTAGAGTAAATGATGACAGTTTCATGATACTTGGCACACCTAAGCTATCAAAGGAAGTAGATTTTATGTTTTTTTTTTACCCCTGCGTCGATTTGCCTTGGTGCAGTGACGTTTTGTTCACAAATATTGTGTGGAGCGAATGTTGTGCAATGAGTTACCAGGGCTGAGGGTTGATGCATCTCTGATGCCTATGTTTTTACATATGGTGAGAGTAAATGATATCATAAATTGGATATCCAACAACTTAGAAATATAGATTTAGACACATTAAATACGAAAATATTGATAATTGAATTTTTTGTCTGATTCTGATGAAGCATTAGACTGGGTTCTGTCTCAATCATACTAGTAGGAATATTTGTAAGAGACTAATGAAGCATTTACTGTGTTGCATCAGGTCCTTCTGTGCCCTGAGCCATGGGTCTGGTGACAACAGATGGAGCTTAATATGCATAAACATGAATGACTGTGCAAGGTCACGCAAGATCACCACTGTGTGACCATATAGAGGCATCAACTAGGAATGTGTTACCAAACTGCCTCAGTTGTATGACCGGATAAGGTCAAGGAAAAATGAACTGACATTTTGGCACACACACACACACACACACACACACACACACATACACACACACACACATTCTTCACCCAATAGAAGCCTGGTATTATATCTACATTGAACATGCTGTCATATACTTGCATAGAATGACCCCAAATGTGGCTGTGAGAGAGAAATCATTATATTTACTGCCACCAGATCGTGCTATATGCAGGTTATGGATATTGCATCCATCATCTTGGCTTATCACATGGAGAGGAAAGAAAATAATATGGTGCAAGTGTTTTTATCCTGATTTATGATTGAAAGTAGATAATGTCTCAGCATAAATGGGAGAGAGTTTGGAGGGAGGGAGAGTTTGGAGGGAGGGAGAGTTTGGAGGGAGGGAGAGTTTGGAGGGAGGGAGAGTTTGGAGGGAGGTTGGAGGGGCATCCTATCTTGAAGGTCCATTAGCCAGGCTGAGCATGTTGTGTCGGCACCCAGCAGACAGGTAATGCTGGCAGAAAGTTGGCTTGGCGTGTGTACACAGCGCTGCCAAGTCTTCTTTGCCACACAATCAGCATTGCTTGCACAAGGAAATGGCCGAGTCAACTGCGTGAGGACCACTGAGGTAATGCGATCCTTCTATTAAAGCCTGCAGCCGGGCTAGCTGCACACATTATAGGCCAGCTTGTTATGAGAATTATAAAGCTTTGTGCTGTTATATTGGAGCGATCACAGCTCGGAGCAATCTGCAGTGTCCCAAGGTCACGGTGTATATGATTGACATGCAGGGAAGATGTGGCTGACTGGTGCAGCAATCTGCCACTCTATCACACACAAGCTCGTGAGTTCATCCTTCTATATATGTCATATTTTCCTGAGATATATTGGTAATAGGTTGGTCATAATGATAATGAAAATGGAGGGAAACACTCAGATGATTGGTGGGAATGACAGAGTGGTGGGGCTGACAGAGTGGTGGGGCTGACAGAGTGGTGGGACTGACAGAGTGGTGGGACTGACAGAGTGGTGGGACTGACAGAGTGGTGGGACTGAAAAAGTGGTGGGACTGACAGAGAGGTGGGACTGACAGAGTGGTGGGGCTGACAGAGTGGTGGGACTGACAGAGAGGGGGGACTGACAGAGAGGGGGGACTGACAGAGTGGTGGGACTGACAGAGAGGTGGGACTGACAGAGTGATGGGACTGACAGAGAGGGGGGACTGACAGAGTCGTGGGACTGACAGAGAGGGGGGACTGACAGAGTGGTGGGACTGACAGAGAGGTGGAACTGATAGAGTGATGGGACTGACAGATCGGTACGACTGACAGAGAGGTGGGACTGACAGAGAGGTGGGACTGACAGAGAGGTGGGACTGACAGATCGGTAGGACTGACAGAGTGGTGGGACTGGCAGATCGGTAGGACTGACAGAGTGGTGGGGCTGACAGAGTGGTGGGACTGACAGAGTGGTGGGACTGACAGAGTGGTGGGACTGACAGAGTGGTGGGACTGACAGTGGTTGGACTGACAAAGTGGTTGGATGACATGATGGTGGGACACTGATATAGCTACTTTTTAGATGCATTAAGAAGATTTTGCAATATTTTTCTGTGAAAAAAATACAACAATGCGTCATTTTGTTCACAAAGTTATGCTATGGAACAAATATTAGCAAATTTATAGCATGTTGTATTTTTATGAAAACTGATGATCACTGCAGCGCCCACGATGAAGTCATTTTGGATCTGATTACAACAGATGATCATATTTTACAGGGATTGCAAGATAGATTTAAAATTTGGCTTGTGTTTCCTTTAACCCAGCTTCACTCTCCTGGCTTATGGAAGGGACTGATGTGGGGAGCCTTTTTTGCGAGCAAACTTTGCTCCTGATTATGGGATGGGACAGCAGACAGCTTAATTATCACACCTTTGCTGAGAACAATAGGCACTGGCCTGACTCTCCCAGTAGTGATACTGAGGTCACTCTCCCAGTAGTAATACTGAGGTCACTCTCCCAGTAGTGATACTGAGGTCACTCTCCCAGTAGTGATACTGAGGTCACAAGCTTAACTTACTGACTGGGAAAGTCAGTAGATATGCCAAGTGTAATAAGTTGGGGAATTTTAAGATTGGGGAGCGTGCAATAATGGTACAATTTTGAATCCTGTTCCAGGCACATAAGGGATGGAAACTGTCGAGCGTTTCCTTGGTTTCTAAAAAAAAAAATTGTATTTTAGATTTAGTCTTAGTACATACCTTTAACCATGCAAAGTTGTATATTTTAGAAATACGAATTATGAAATATCTGTTTAATGTAGAATGATACATGGTGAGAGTTTAAGATGGAAGAATGTTCTCTTAGCTTCTCAAAGGTTGCCCCTACAACACGAGACCAATTGATTCTACATGTCTATATATATATCAGGCCTTGACATAAAGAGAAAAATGTTGGTTGCCCAGTTGGGCCACCAGAGCATGTGAAGTGGTGGCCCGAAGTTTTTAGGATAATGATTAGAGTAATAAAATCAAGATAGTTTGGGCCACTAAAAGACCAAAAATATGGTTGCCCAACTGGGCCACTACAACAGAGCATTCACTGGCCCGAACAGAGGATCTGGTGGCCCCAGGCCACCAGGCCAGTGCGTATGTCAAGCCCTGATATATATGACGTTGCTTTGTTAACATCACACCCAACATTTATCATTTTAGAGTAGGATTCTACAAACAATAAAAGTCACAGACATTGATCTCTCTCTATCCTACAGGTGGGGCAGATATAGTGGTAGATTGATCAGGTATTGTATTGTATTGTATTGTATTTATTATAGTGACATAGTACAATATACAATCATATATTAACCATAGTAATAAGAAGCATAGAAACATTAACGTACCCAGCCCAATAGGACTCATTAGTCACCTATTCTGTTTACATTAATAATGTTGGACAAATACTATGAGATTATCAGACATACAATGATATAAAGAACTACATGTACAAGAGGGGAATATCCAAATGTTCAGTATTTTTTAATGTATTTCTCCAGAAATTGGCCCTGTCTCGTATTTTTATCAAGTATTTCATTGACATAAATTAATCCTTACATTAATTGCTTTCCTGAACCACCCTTTTCTATTTTTATTTTATGCAGTGTTTTTTTTATATAATCATATCATCTTCATATAAATGATAAACATCATGTGGTTACCATGGTTACTCACAGACTTGATCTGTTAAGGTTATCAATGTACTCTGTATGGTAATGTGCATCTATTTACTAACCATTTAGACAACACATTGTCACATGATAACCCTGTGTCTGTTGGGTCACATTTCCATGTTAACATTTAGGTGGGCTGAACAGCTCAGACCAGGAAAACCTCTCATTATTTGAATGATAGAATATCACCAATGGATATACAGTTAATTCTATATTTGTAGCACTTGACTGTTGCTATCTGTTCTGATTATGATACTAGAAAAACTGCATAATTTGCAATTTCCATCAATTTTAATTGTCCAAGCAGTTGATATATGTATCTGTATGGTTCAATCCTGGATGCCTGTGGCATAATAACAAAGAGCCTATATAATGATAGTATCTCTGATTATAATGATGATAGCATCTCTGATTATAATGATGATAGTATCTCTGATTATAATGATAGTATCTCTGATTATAATGATAGTAAAACAAGGTGGATGAGCATAATATGCCAATTTCTCATTTAAACAAGAAAGATTTTCACCATAAAATGAATTTAAATCAAATTTGCATTTTGAAGATTATAACAGTATTCGATGTGGGAAATTTATAATCATAAAATAGTTTGAAAAATGAGTACTCATATTTTGAATATAAAAAAAAAGTCACCACTCTTTATATAAAAAGGATGATAGCATATCGTGAATGGTCGAGACCGGTCCTTGTCGTATCCAACATGCCATCATAAAGTCTTTACTATAATGAAGATTCATTTCAGGCTTGAGGCCTGGATACAAACAAATATGAACGTATAGAACTTGATTTCTTCACCAGTTAACAAAAGTCTCCACATTCTTGCCAGGAATACAAGGTAAATTATGTGCATAATATGGTAGGCATCATAGATACATGAATGGCAGAAACGCCACAGATATTAAGATACATAACACACGATGGCAAGAAAGAAACAAAGTGTTGAATAATGCATACCACCATCTGCCATATTGTTTGCTGCACCAGGCCCTGTATAATCTCCAGAGATGGTTTCTTTATGTTTGCAGATGCTGCCCTGCCCCTCTGGCCTCCGTCCTAACCATGGTGCTCTCATCCTACCCCTGACAGCTCTCATCCTATCCCTGACAGCTCTCATCCTAGCCATGGTAGCTCTCATCCTACCCCTGACAGCTTGCATCCTACTCCTGACAGCTCTCATCCTACCCCTGACAGCTCTCATCCTACCCCTGACAGCTCTCATCCTACCCCTGACAGCTCTCATCCTACCCCTGACCGCTCTCATCCTACCCCTAACAGTTTTCATCCTACCCCTGACAGCTCTCATCCTACCCCTGACAGCTCTCATCCTACCCCTGACAGCTCTCATCCTAGCCATGGTAGCTCTCATCCTACCCCTGACAGCTTGCATCCTACTCCTGACAGCTCTCATCCTACCCCTGACAGCTCTCATCCTACCCTTGACCGCTCTCATCCTACCCCTATTGGCTTTCATCCTACCCCTGACAGCTGTCATCCTACCCCTGACAGCTCTCATCCTACCCCTGACAGCTCTCATCCTACCCCTATTGGCTTTCATCCTACCCCTGACAGCTCTCATCCTACCCCTGACAGTTTTCATCCTACCCCTAACAGCTCTCATCCTACCCCAGACAGCTTTCATCCTACCCCTGGCAGCTCTCATCCTACCCCTGACAGACCTCATCCTACCCCTGACAGCTTTCATCCTCCCACTGACTGCTCTCATCCTACCCCTGACAGCTCTCATCCTACCCCTATTGGCTTTCATCCTACCCCTGACAGCTCTCATCCTAACCTTGACAGTTTTCATCCTACCTCTGACGGCTCTCATCCTACCCCTGACAGTTTTCATCCTACCCCTGACAGTTTTCATCCTACCTCTGACGGCTCTCATCCTACCCCTGACAGCTCTCATCCTACCCCTGACAGTTTTCATCCTACCTCTGACGGCTCTCATCCTCCCACTGACAGCTTTCATCCTACCCCTGACAGCTCTCATCCTCCCACTGACGGCTCTCATCCTACCCCTGACAGCTCTCATCCTACCCCTATTGGCTTTCATCCTACCCCTGACAGCTCTCATCCTAACCCTGACAGTTTTCATCCTACCTCTGACGGCTCTCATCCTACCCCTGACAGTTTTCATCCTACCCCTGACAGTTTTCATCCTACCTCTGACGGCTCTCATCCTACCCCTGACAGCTCTCATCCTACCCCTGACAGTTTTCATCCTACCTCTGACGGCTCTCATCCTCCCACTGACAGCTTTCATCCTACCCCTGACAGCTCTCATCCTCCCATTGACAGACCTCATCCTACCCCTGACAGCTTTCATCCTCCCACTGACGGCTCTCATCCTACCCCTGACAGCTCTCATCCTACCCCTATTGGCTTTCATCCTACCCCTGACAGTTTTCATCCTACCTCTGACGGCTCTCATCCTACCCCTGACAGTTTTCATCCTACCCCTGACAATTTTCATCCTACCTCTGACGGCTCTCATCCTACCCCTGACAGCTCTCATCCTACCCCTGACAGTTTTCATCCTACCTCTGACGGCTCTCATCCTCCCACTGACAGCTTTCATCCTACCCCTGACAGCTCTCATCCTACCATTGACAGATCTCATCCTACCCCTGACCCTTAGGTGCTTATCCTAGAACCCTGTGGCCCTTACCCTACTGCACATACCACTGGCCCTTGACAAAATATTTCATAATGTGTCATAAACAGAAACTATATAATGACTACCATTAATGGGGAATTTTCATTTCAATGATAAACATTTGCAGTTTGAAGAAAGAATTGCAACCCACATTGATCTATGGGCTCTGTTAGTACAGCTGCACAAGGTAAACAGGAATAAGACTTTCTTGTAATAAAGAATGATGTCACTGTGGGGCTATTAGCTTATTGCAGCCAAATATCATAGTTACCTTACTTGACGTTTAGGATTATTACACTCCAAAATACATTTCAGTGTCAGAAAGAATATATATTATGTAACATTCTGCAGTGTGTTAAACCCTGCAATGACGTCATTCTGAGTTGACTGCAACGATTGATCTTATTTAATGGGGGTGCAGGATGAAATTGTAGGTTTGCCACAGTTTCCACAGTTACTAATATAACTATTTTGTCTTTTCATTAAGATGTATTTACTCATCTTTGATCATATAATATTGTAAAAGAAGAAAAATAAAATACATAAAGACATGCACTATCTGCAATATCATAAAGACATGTTATATCTGATGAGCAGACTGCAATATCATAAAGACATGATATATCTGATGAGCAGACTGCAATATCATAAAGACATGATATATCTGATGAGCAGACTGCAATATCATAAAGACATGTTATATCTGATGAGCAGACTGCAATATCATAAAGACATGTTATATCTGATGAGCAGACTGCAATATCATAAAGACATGATATATCTGATGAGCAGACTGCAATATCATAAAGACATGTTATATCTGATGAGCAGACTGCAATATCATAAAGACATGATATATCTGATGAGCAGACTGCAATATCATAAAGACATGTTATATCTGATGAGCAGACTGCAATATCATAAAGACATGATATATCTGATGAGCAGACTGCAATATCATAAAGACATGATATATCTGATGAGCAGACTGCAATATCATAAAGACATGATATATCTGATGAGCAGACTGCAATATCATAAAGACATGTTATATCTGATGAGCAGACTGCAATATCATAAAGACATGTTATATCTGATGAGCAGACTGCAATATCATAAAGACATGATATATCTGATGAGCAGACTGCAATATCATAAAGACATGTTATATCTGATGAGCAGACTGCAATATCATAAAGACATGTTATATCTGATGAGCAGACTGCAATATCATAAAGACATGATATATCTGATGAGCAGACTGCAATATCATAAAGACATGTTATATCTGATGAGCAGACTGCAATATCATAAAGACATGATATATCTGATAAGCAGACTGCAATATCATAAAGACATGATATATCTGATGAGCAGACTGCAATATCATAAAGACATGATATATCTGATGAGCAGACTGCAATATCATAAAGACATGTTATATCTGATGAGCAGACTGCAATATCATAAAGACATGATATATCTGATGAGCAGACTGCAATATCATAAAGACATGTTATATCTGATGAGCAGACTGCAATATCATAAAGACATGATATATCTGATGAGCAGAAGCATTCGAGAGTAGCATATGCTGTAGTTGATACATGTCACGTTTAACATTTAACACTGTTATAATTGATAATGACCAATATGTTCTAGATACTCCAGTAGATAACAATACACATCCAGGGTGATGTCACTATATACGTTGGCTAATGGCAAACAAATATAACAATTTTTATGTCAAGAGGCTGTTGTGTAATAGTGTCAAAACACCTTTGTGTTTGTGTTTAAGTTTCAAGAGACTATTGTGTTAAATATATATTTATATATATGCCTTGCCTGTTTGTAGCTAATTTGTTTTTAACCTATCATTTATTTTATCCAATTCCTAATTATGTGTTTTTATTTATATGGTTATCCTTAATGATACATTTTGCTTACAATCTTAGCCATTTTCAGAGATTGTATAGAGTGTAAGAATGAGGGAGGGAGGACGGTAAGGGAGATCAGGGAGGGATGAGATCAGGGAGGGATGAGATCAGGGAGGGATGAGATCAGGGTGGGATGAGAGCTGGTAGGGATAAGATCAGGCAGGGATGAGATCAGGGTGGGATGAGAGCTGGTAGGGATGAGATCAGGGTGGGATGAGATCAGGGAGGGATGAGATCAGGGTGGATGGAGATCAGGTAGGGATGAGATCAGGCAGGGATGAGATCAGGGAGGGATGAGATAAGGGTGGGATGAGGTCAGGGAGGGATGAGATCAGGCAGGGATGGGATCAGGGTGGGATGAGAGCTGGTAGGGATGAGATCAGGGTGGGATGAGATCAGGCAGGGATGAGATCAGGGAGGGATGAGATCAGGGTGGGATGAGAGCTGGTAGGGATGAGATCAGGGTGGGATGAGATCAGGGTGGGATGAGAGCTGGTAGGGATGAGATCAGGCAGGGATGAGATCAGGGTGGGATGAGTTCAGGGAGGGATGAGATCAGGGAGGGATGAGATCAGGCAGGGATGAGATCAGGGAGGGATGAGATCAGGCAGGGATGAGATCAGGCAGGGATGAGATCAGGCAGGGATGAGATCAGGGTGGGATGAGATCAGGCAGGGATGAGATCAGGCAGGGACGAGATCAGGGAGGGATGAGATCAGGCAGGGATGAGATCAGGGAGGGACGAGATCAGGCAGGGACGAGATCAGGCAGGGATGAGATCAGGCAGGGATGAGATCAGGCAGGGACGAGATCAGGCAGGGATGAGAGCTGGTAGGGATGAGATCAGGCAGGGATGAGATCAGGCAGGGACGAGATCAGGCAGGGACGAGATCAGGCAGGGACGAGATCAGGCAGGGACGAGATCAGGCAGGGATGAGATCAGGCAGGGACGAGATCAGGCAGGGATGAGAGCTGGTAGGGATGAGATCAGGCAGGGATGAGATCAGGCAGGGATGAGATCAGGGTGGGATGAGATCAAGCAGGGACGAGATCAGGCAGGGATGAGATCAGGCAGGGATGAGATCAGGGTGGGATGAGATCAGGCAGGGATGAGATCAGGCAGGGATGAGGAGGGCAGAAGAGAGGTCGGACAGACACTACTATTGAGAATGATATTTATAGGCCATTTTGCCAGTGATATGTGAGAGTAGAAGCTTCTTCCTTAATGAACAGATCAATGGAATTAATAATGGTAGAGTTACGACATTGTAATCTGGGAGGTCATCGAGACAAACAGCCCCCAACCGCACAGATTCTGATTGAATGGCACCAAAACACTCAAGGTTACAAATTATGGATATTGCAATTTGCCCAGTCAGAAAGGAGATTGAGGAAATCATATTGATGTGGTGTGGGGTGATGTGGCAATGATATAAGCAGGCCATCACAAGCCAGAGGTGGTCGGCTTGAAGAGAGAAACTAGGATATAATAGCCCTGCCAGGGGTGATGTGGCAATGAGATAAGCAGGCCATCACAGACCAGAGGTGGTCGGCTTGAAGAGAGAAACTAGGATATAATAGCCCTGTCAGGGGTGATGTGGCAATGATATAAGCAGGCCATCACAAGCCAGAGGTGGTTGGCTTGAAGAGAGAAACTAGGATATAACAGCCCTGCCAGGGGTGATGTGGCAATGAGATAGGCAGGCCATCATAAGCCAGAGGTGGTCGGCCTGTAGAGAGAAACTAGGATATAACAGCCCTGTCAGGGGTGATGTGGCAATGAAATAAGCAGGCCATCATTAGCCAGAGGTGGTCGGCCTGTAGAGAGAAACTAGGATATAACAGCCCTGCCAGGGGTGATGTGGCAATGAGATAAGCAGGTCATCACAAGCCAGAGATGGTTGGCTTGAAGAGAGAAACTAGGATATAACAGCCCTGCCAGGGGTGATGTGGCAATGAGATAAGCAGGTCATCACAAGTCAGAGGTGGTCGGCCTGTAGAGAGAAACTAGGATATAATAGCCCTGCCAGGGGTGATGTGGCAATTAGATAAGCAGGCCATCTCAAGCCAGAGGTGGTCGGCCTGTAGAGAGAAACTAGGATATAACAGCCCTGCCAGGGGTGATGTGGCAATGAGATAAGCAGGTCATCACAAGTCAGAGGTGGTCGGCCTGTAGAGAGAAACTAGGATATAACAGCCCTGCCAGGGGTGATGTGGCAATGAGATAAGCAGGTCATCACAAGCCAGAGGTGGTCGGCCTGTAGAGAGAAACTAGGATATAACAGCCCTGCCAGGGGTGATGTGGCAATGAGATAAGCAGGTCATCACAAGCCAGAGATGATTGGCTTGAAGAGAGAAACTAGGATATAATAGCCCTGCCAGGGGTGATGTGGCAATGAGATAAGCAGGTCATCACAAGTCAGAGGTGGTCGGCCTGTAGAGAGAAACTAGGATATAACAGCCCTGCCAGGGGTGATGTGGCAATGAGATAAGCAGGTCATCACAAGCCAGAGATGATTGGCTTGAAGAGAGAAACTAGGATATAATAGCCCTGCCAGGGGTGATGTGGCAATGAGATAAGCAGGCCATCACAAACCAGAGGTGGTCGGCTTGAAGAGAGATACTAGGATAAAATAGCCCTGCCAGGGGTGATGTGGCAATGAGATAAGCAGGCCATCTCAAGCCAGAGGTAGTAGGCCTGAAGAGAGATACTAGGATATAATAGCCCTGTCAGGGGTGATGTGGCAATGAGATAAGCAGGCCATCACAAGCCAGAGGTGGTCAGCTTGAAGAGAGAAACTAGGATATAATAGCCCTGCCAGGGGTGATTTGGCAATGAGATAAGCAGGCCATCACAAGCCAGAGGTGGTCGGCTTGAAGAGAGATACTAGGATAAAATAGCCCTGCCAGGGGTGATGTGGCAATGAGATAAGCAGGCCATCTCAAGCCAGAGGTAGTAGGCCTGAAGAGAGATACTAGGATATAATAGCCCTGTCAGGGGTGATGTGGCAATGAGATAAGCAGGCCATAACAAGCCAGAGGTAGTAGGCCTGAAGAGAGTACTAGGATATAATAGCCCTGCCAGGGGTGATGTGGCAATGAGATAAGCAGGTCATCACAAGTCAGAGGTGGTCGGCCTGAAGAGAGAAACTAGGATATAACAGCCCTGCCAGGGGTGATGTGGCAATGAGATAAGCAGGTCATCACAAGCCAGAGATGGTTGGCTTGAAGAGAGAAACTAGGATATAATAGCCCTGCCAGGGGTGATGTGGCAATGAGATAAGCAGGCCATCACAGACCAGAGGTGGTCGGCTTGAAGAGAGATACTAGGATAAAATAGCCCTGCCAGGGGTGATGTGGCAATGAGATAAGCAGGCCATCTCAAGCCAGAGGTAGTAGGCCTGAAGAGAGATACTAGGATATAATAGCCCTGTCAGGGGTGATGTGGCAATGAGATAAGCAGGCCATCACAAGCCAGAGGTGGTCAGCTTGAAGAGAGAAACTAGGATATAATAGCCCTGCCAGGGGTGATTTGGCAATGAGATAAGCAGGCCATCACAAACCAGAGGTGGTCGGCTTGAAGAGAGATACTAGGATAAAATAGCCCTGCCAGGGGTGATGTGGCAATTAGATAAGCAGGCCATCTCAAGCCAGAGGTAGTAGGCCTGAAGAGAGATACTAGGATATAATAGCCCTGACAGGGGTGATTTGGCAATGAGATAAGCAGGCCATCTCAAGCTTAAGTAAAGGTGGTAGGCTTGAAGAGAGAAATTATAATATATGTAAGCTTGGCCAGGCCATCATCATACATTGGGAAGAGACTTAACCTTGAGCAACATATGGCTTGTCACCACATGATTACACAATGATTTGAAAATTTTCGGCATTTATAGCTATGCTGACAATTGTCTGCAGTAAAGAGGCAGAAATTTTCTGTCATTCTGTCTGTCTGTCAACATTGATCTTCTCCTCAAAAACAACTGTTCAGAGATTTTAGTCGTAAGATGTTGGGTTTTCAAAAAAATAAATTCTATCAATTTTCCATAAGTTGTCAAGAATGTTGCTATTTTAGATAACATGACAAATATCAGCCAATGAGAATCTAGACAACAAGGGGTTGAATTCAATATGTAACATGCATTTTGATTTGCCAAAATTATTGTCTCCTTATGGAAAGGATGTAAATGATCATTTATGAAGCAATTTGTGGAATTTTCTATAAAAAAAATGTTCACAAACATTAAAAAAACAGTGATAGGCCAATGGTCTCATAGCTATGCCAATGTTTATTTAAGGGATAAAACTCAAATGTGGCTTCTTCTGATCAAATTGGCTCAGTAATGATGTTTTCATATATGATGGGCCATATAAATACAATAGAGAAATAAGCAAGATGTATGGTGCCCCATTTGTCTGCCCTGTATGTGTATTACCTTAATGCCCACATGGGAGGATCGTGGCACTTTAATCCGTTGTGTGCTGAGCCAGTTGTTCCAATGATCCCAATAGATGCACAATGCATATTTCAGCATGTATTGGTGCAAATATAATTCTTGTTTTGCAGGAAACATATAAAGATTGCATGTATGATAGGTGAATAGTATCGATTGCTAAATGAGAAATGGAAGGGGAATGAGATATAAATTATTATTTAAAGTTTCATGCTAATAGGCCTGTCTGATTCAGGAGGAAAGTTTAGCTCTACATTAGCATTGTGTGATACCATATATATCCCAGCCTGTCCCTGGTGTTGCAAATACCGCATGGGCCAAGTTCAATTCCCAATCTTCAAATCCACCAATTTATCAGTGAAATGTAGTATCAGAACACATCTGTTGATTTATAGGCCAATATTTTTTTTGTGGCTGTTAATATTTTATATATAAGTTATTTGCAGTTGTTTAATTAGTTGTGTAATATTAGGACAATATTGATGATGTCTGAAGTAGGGACCAGCCACTGAGCAGTTTTACCTGTCACGATCATCTCAAGGCCAAGGCCTCCAACCAAACGCTCTGTCACCAGCAGGAAACCTCACATCAGTCCTGTACCTTGCACCCTTCACAGTAAAGAAAATATTGCGATTTATCTTGAAGCAGAGAGTGAGATGTTTTATTGGCACCGGCCCTGTGTACTAAACACTGGTGTGAATGTTTCATGAGAGCTGAGCAGATTATGTGCAGGAGTTGAGCAGGGAGTCGCTGATAGAGACCCACTGAAGATGCCTAGAATGATGACGGCATGATGGCAATCATGCCGCAAACTAGACAACATGCTTCCACCTGTCTCTCTGCCCATCTGCTTACTGTTTGTATGCTCCCCAGCCATTTGTCTACGTCTTAATACTGTAAATTATCCTGCGTGTGTAATGTGTATCCCCCCTGTGCAAGTAGTGTGGTCCACAGAACTCCCTGTCCAACCTGTCCACACTGTGTCCATGATGTGCTCTACTCCCAGTCACTAGTCTACTCTACCACTGGTCTACTCTCTGTAACTAGTCTACTCTGCAACTGGTCTACTCCCAGTCACTAGTCTACTCTACAACTGGTCTACTCTCTGTAACTAGTCTACTCTACAACTGGGCTACTCCTAGTAACTAGGCTACTCTATAACTGGGCTACTCTCTGTAACTAGTCTACTCGACAACTGGGCTACTCTCTGTAACTAGTCTACTCTATAACTGGTCTACTCTCTGTAACTAGTCTACTCTGCAACTGGTCTACTCCCAGTCACTAGTCTACTCTACAACTGGTCTACTCTCTGTAACTAGTCTACTCGACAACTGGGCTACTCTCTGTAACTAGTCTACTCTATAACTGGGCTACTCTGTGTAACTAGGCTACTCTATAACTGGGCTACTCTCTGTAACTAGTCTACTCTACAACTGGTCTACTCTCAGTAACTAGTCTACTCTACAACTGGTCTACTCTCAGTAACTAGTCTACTATACAACTGGTCTACTCCTAGTAACTAGTCTACTCTACAACTGGTCTACTCTCAGTAACTAGTCTACTCGACAACTGGTCTACTCCTAGTAACTAGTCTACTCTACAACTGGTCTACTCTCAGTAACTAGTCTACTCGGAATATTATCTTAAAGTACACTGCAGGCTCCTGTCCAGAATAGGAATTCATTTATTTCAAATGTCCACAGGCCATCAGATGATCCTATGGGCTCCCTAAGATATCACATAGATGTCTTTAGGATGTCCTTTAGACATCTATCAAATGATCTAGATGTCTTTAGGATATCCTACAGACATCTGTGACATCTAATCTGGCACATGCTGTGTGGCATCTGTGTATAATGTGACCACAGCTACGGCATATCTCTGATCACCACTGATGAACTCCCCGGTGGCTGGGACCCTCTGAAGTTGGCCGATTCTTACTTCCCAGCCAGTGCCTAGTGCAAATGTGACTGGAGTATTAGCGGGATGGTCATGATGAGGCTGTTGATAGAGGGAAGTAATCTGGTGGCCAGACTCACTGCTTCTCATGACTGGACTCACCAAGCATCATAGCTCACGTCTGTGTGTTAAATGTAAACATGTACATAATTAGAGTAATTGTGCACATTGTGGGCACATATTGACACAAGATGAATTTGGAGTATATTTGTCTTTACAGTGTAATAGTTTGGTCTATTAGTCGTGAATTATAGCAAGTCTGTTCATGTGACAGAATAGGGAATCTGTTCGTGTGACAGAATAGGGAGTCTGATCATGTGATAGAATAGGGTGTCTGATCATGTGACAATAGGGAGTGATCATGTGACAGAATAGGGTGTCTGATCATGTGGCAGAATAGGGTGTCTGATCATGTGGCAGAATAGGGTGTCTGATCATGTGATAGAATAGGGAGTCTGATCATGTGACAGAATAGGGAGTGATCATAATAGGGAGTCTGATCATGTGATAGAATAGGGTGTCTGATCATGTGACAATAGGGAGTGATCATGTGACAGAATAGGGTGTCTGATCATGTGGCAGAATAGGGTGTCTGATCATGTGGCAGAATAGGGTGTCTGATCATGTGATAGAATAGGGAGTCTGATCATGTGACAGAATAGGGAGTGATCATGTGACAGAATAGGTGTCTGATCATGTGACAGAATAGGGTGTCTGATCATGTGGCAGAATAGGGTGTCTGATCATGTGACAGAATAGGGAGTCTGATCATGTGACAGAATAGGGAGTCTGATCATGTGACAGAATAGGGAGTCTGATCGTGTGACAGAATAGGGAGTCTGATCATGTGACAGAATAGGGAGTCTGATCATGTGACAGAATAGGGAGTGATCATGTGACAGAATAGGGTGTCTGATCATGTTGCAGAATAGGGTGTCTGATCATGTGACAGAATAGGGAGTCTGATCATGTGACAGAATAGGGTGTCTGATCATGTGACAATAGGGAGTGATCATGTGACAAAATAGGGTGTCTGATCATGTGGCAGAATAGGGTGTCTGATCATGTGGCAGAATAGGGTGTCTGTTCATGTGACAGAATAGGGAGTGATCATGTGACAGAATAGGGTGTCTGATCATGTGACAGAATAGGGAGTCTGATCATGTGACAGAATAGGGAGTCTGATCGTGTGACAGAATAGGGAGTCTGATCATGTGACAGAATAGGGAGTCTGATCATGTGACAGAATAGGGAGTGATCATGTGACAGAATAGGGTGTCTGATCATGTTGCAGAATAGGGTGTCTGATCATGTGACAGAATAGGGAGTCTGATCATGTGACAGAATAGGGTGTCTGATCATGTGACAATAGGGAGTGATCATGTGACAGAATAGGGTGTCTGATCATGTGGCAGAATAGGGTGTCTGATCATGTGGCAGAATAGGGTGTCTGTTCATGTGACAGAATAGGGAGTGATCATGTGACAGAATAGGGTGTCTGATCATGTGACAGAATAGGGAGTCTGATCATGTGACAGAATAGGGTGTCTGATCATGTGACAATAGGGAGTGATCATGTGACAGAATAGGGTGTCTGATCATGTGGCAGAATAGGGTGTCTGTTCATGTGACAGAATAGGGAGTGATCATGTGACAGAATAGGGTGTCTGATCATGTGACAGAATAGGGAGTCTGATCATGTGACAGAATAGGGTGTCTGATCATGTGACAATAGGGAGTGATCATGTGACAGAATAGGGTGTCTGATCATGTGGCAGAATAGGGTGTCTGATCATGTGGCAGAATAGGGAGTCTGATCATGTGACAGAATAGGGAGTGATCATGTGACAGAATAGGGTGTCTGATCATGTGACAGAATAGGGAGTCTGATCATGTGACAGAATAGGGAGTCTGTTCATGTGACAATAGGGAGTGATCATGTGACAGAATAGGGTGTCTGATCATGTGGCAGAATAGGGAGTGATCATGTGACAGAATAGGGTGTCTGATCATGTGACAATAGGGAGTGATCATGTGACAGAATAGGGTGTCTGATCATGTGGCAGAATAGGGTGTCTGATCATGTGGCAGAATAGGGTGTCTGATCATGTGACAGAATAGGGAGTCTGATCATGTGACAGAATAGGGAGTCTGATCATGTGACAGAATAGGGAGTCTGATCGTGTGACAGAATAGGGAGTCTGATCATGTGACAGAATAGGGAGTCTGATCATGTGACAGAATAGGGAGTGATCATGTGACAGAATAGGGTGTCTGATCATGTTGCAGAATAGGGTGTCTGATCATGTAACAGAATAGGGAGTCTGATCATGTGACAGAATAGGGAGTCTGTTCATGTGACAGAATAGGGAGTCTGATCATGTGACAGAATAGGGAGTCTGATCATGTGACAGAATAGGGAGTGATCATGTGACAGAATAGGGAGTCTGATCATGTGACAGAATAGGGAGTCTGATCATGTGACAGAATAGGGAGTGATCATGTGACAGAATAGGGAGTGATCATGTGACAGAATAGGGAGTCTGATCATATGACAGAATAGGGAGTCTGATCATGTGACAGAATAGGAGTCTGTTCATGTGACAGAATAGGGTTTCTGTTCATGTGACAGAATAGGGAGTCTGATCATGTGACAGAATAGGGAGTCTGTTCATGTGACAGAATAGGGTGTCTGATCATGTGACAGAATAGGGAGTCTGATCATGTGACAGAATTAGAGTATGTCATGATTAACTGGTTTTGAATAAATGCGGTCCAGAAGTAGATGTGTATAACACCAATGACTCACCAATAATTGTAATAATTAACTTGAGGTTTTGACAATTTTGTTTATTTCTGACATAGTACAGGCACTGCTCTGTATATAGAAAGACTAACAGATGCAGGGAAAACTTAACACATATTACATGCTGGCCTGACAATATAGGTAGAAGTACATATTGTCAATTATATATTTAGAAACATGTTCACAATGAAAAATGCATGGCATCCAAGGCACAGGCCTTTCATATAATGTGGTTTAGTCGTCAGCATGGCAAAAAGTCAAAAGAAAGCTAGAATGAATGAATGAGCTAGAAGTAGAAAGAGGCAATTTCATGTTAAAATTTTCAGTTTATTATTCAACATCCCCTCAGACCATTGGTATTCACCTAATAGTTCCCTGTTGAGTTTGGAAGGATATAGGGTTTAAGATATCTTAATTTGAGATAATTTGATTCAACTATTTGTATTGTGTATTTGCAGATGACCCATGAACTACTATGACATAAGAGGAGACTAGTGGCACCCCACGGTGGCCATACTGAGGACCCCTGAAACTTTCACATTCCAAACAATTCAAGCTCATTATGGATTAAATCTACCTCAAATACAAGCCAAAATCATCAGATAACTCAAAGTTCAAAGGAAAAAATTTGCATTGAGAATATTGCTTCATATAACATAAAAGAACACCAAGCTTAAACAAGATGGGTACATTTCTTGGCCACGCTGTTCCAGGGACGTTTTTCCTCATGTTTGCCCTCTGGTGGACTGTGCAGATCTTTCGACGGTACTACAAATCACTCATGAAAAATGGACAGCCATTCAAAAGTTCAGTGACTTTCCCGTGCTGCTGTTTGTGTGGCCAGTTTAAAAACTGGGAGGCGGAAGGACTTGCCAAAGTAGTATTTGCTGCAGTCGGATTCACAGGTGAAATTATCACAGGATTCCACGAAGGACGATTTGAGTATTTAGGCAATGGTCAACACGCCACGATGTTCTTCTTCTTTGGAATGTCAGGGATTATTGATATTCTTATTCATCATAATATTCCTCTGCCAAAAGGAATAGAATACATAATGCTGACTCTAGCATTCTCTGTAGAGGCCATTTTGTTTCGTTTTCACCTTCACGGCAGAACAGAGCTTGATATATTAATACACACCCTGCTCATGTACTGTGTCTATGCTAGTGTTATTGCCTGTCTTATTGAGATGCGCTACAGGAAGAGTGTATTGGCCATACTGGCCCGAGCCTTTTTTGTGGCAGTCCAGGGCACGTGGTTTTGGCAGACAGGTTTTATTCTGTATAATCCAGTAGATGGCGCCACCCCTTGGAGAGAAGACGACCATCAGGAAATGATGTTCATATCAATGATATTTGCGTGGCATATTGCAGCGGTCACTCTGACGATGCTGGCTGTAGGGGGCGTGATCGGCTGCTTCTATCGTTGCCGGGGAGAGTTCCATAACTACAATCACTATGACAGCCTCAGCATGCAGCTCATCAAGAAAGACAGTAATGGACATACCATCGTCAATCTAAATGATGACAGCGAAAGTGATATTGAATTTGAGCAACCTCTAACAGAGAGATCTGAGCAATGAAATCAACAATAATAACCGTCTTTTGATTGTTATAAGACAAATTAAGGGCTCAGCCGATGTCTCCAATTTTAAAAAATAGTGTTTCAGATATGGTGATTTAGCAAATATGATTGCTTCATCGATTAAGTATTGAGAGTGCAAAGTGCAAGCTGCTCATGAGCACAGATCTATACATATATATATTTGTCTGATATCAAACTATTAGTATAATTCTGAGTCTGAAAATGGCATAAATCGATTGAGGGAAGCATAATACTTCAGTAGGGCCACCATCTTTTCTCCAATTTTATTTCTTCCATTTTGTTCTATGTGTTCAAGTAATTTTTTCAATATAATAGAATTTCGAAATTTCATGGAAACACCACTTTTGTTACTGAATAATTTCTTGTCATATTTTACTGCCATAATTGATATTTAACAGTTGGAACCAAACATTTGTTGGATTACACATGAAGGCGACCAAATGAAGTCATGCACAACCGTCTCATTTATGCCACGCATGAGGTATGCATGACCAAATAGATGTTTGGCTCCAGTTTTGTTCAGCCTTCAATTAGTCACGCTTGTGAGTAACCAAATAGATATCTAGCCTCGACTGGTATAATATCTCTTTAGTCTGCCAATAACTTACAGGGTGGGTAACTTACAGATTGGGTAACTTACAGATTGGGTAACTTGCATGTTGGGTGACTTGCATGTCGGGTAACTTGTGGTAACTTGCATGTCTGGTAATTTTCTGGTTTTATTGCCATACTGCTGATGAAACATTTTATTTGTTCATTCATTACATTCCATACCAATATTTCTGCTAATTTATTGTCTCATTTATTGTGATGTATACTTTTGCACACAACAAGACTAGAACCTGTATACTGTTTCATGTATAAATGAAGCAAACATTTACCTTATAACATCCCTCACTCTATAGAATTGAATATAAACGAAAATTGCAATATTAGGGCATAATTGCATCTTGATTTTTATCTTCGCAATATGGTGCCCCATGTTTAGAAATAACTCTGATTCTTAATTCTGCTAGTCATGTTTGCAAACTTATACAAGTTATCCACTTATGCTAAAGCATTGATTCGCCTTTATTGAAGATAGAATTGTATGATCTTAAGACAGAAGGGTATACATGTTTATTCTATGATCACTGTGTATTCTGTGCTGTGATTGGTCAATTCCTGGTCACATGAGCTTCTCTAAATTGTTTTATTGACCAGATGCATTATATTGCACGTCAATATACTTTCCACTGCACTGATGGGGAATTCCATGACGTCACCATACAGACAAACTCGTCCCTTTCATGGCGGGAAATGTTGGGGAAGCCCTATAATGACGTCACCATACAGACAAACTCGTCCTTTTCAGTTCTCACTTTTAGAATTAAACCAACAATGGCAGTAATTAACACAGTGATCATAGAATAAAACAAATATGTACCTGGGTGTCGTGCAATATGACTTTTTATGGACCTTCGGAAAGTTATATTGCACTCGGCTGCGCCTCGTGCAATATAACTTTCCGAAGGTCCATAAAAAGTCATATTGCACTCCACCCAGGTCCATATTTGTATAATATTGATCTAAAATAAATCTCAATGACATCTGCTTTAAAAAAGTCCTCATTTTATAATTGAAAAACCCTCAAAATCTGTAAAGGACATTTTGTTCTTCACCAATCTGCTATTCATTTTATTCTTTAAAATCTTTCCATCATATTGAATGATATACTTCACTAACGTTCAATTTTACATAAAAAAACTATATGGAAATATAATCACATATCAACTTATCTAACTAATGTGTATTATACTCTAAACCAGTAAACTTGCATTTTAGTACAAAAAATGGATTTAGATATGGTATAATATACCATTTATTATATAAAATGCATTTACATACATATATACACATTATATGTATACATATGTACATGTATGTTACATTATATATATGTATATAATTAAAGGAGTATTGGAATATTAGGCATCGGTCTGAACAGGGAGATTTGATTTGTTGAAGGAATGCGAGTCTGATCTTTTGAGCAGCCCAAATATGCACACAAACCTGCCTAAACTTTAACAAAACTGTTATTTAAAAATAATCAAAAGTTTTGAACAGTTCCAATGGCATAAAAGGGACTGATCAAGTACTATGATAAGAATGCAAGTTTTACATGTTGTGCATAGTGCCTTTATATATAGGTAAAGCAGTTTATTGTTAACAACATTCATCGTTAATATCATGATTCATCCCAGTTATTAATTGATATTAAGTTGACAAATGTATGTTTGTTTATATAAATAATTTTTTTTAAATTCTTGACATCTTTATGTTCATTTTTTTTGGTTAAGAGTGTGTTAATAGACTTAAATGTATGATGCAGCATCCTGTTATTTGATTTATTGAAAGAATATGCACAAATGAGCATCATGACATGACATTTAATCGTAGAGTGACATGGAAGTTGCTTTACTTGCAGAGGTCTGTGTCTGCCCATTGCAGCGAGCATGAACTCTGTGACCTCAGATGAGGCCCAAAGTAGGTTAACACTGTGACATCACACTGGCACTATACAAAGGACATTGACCTTGATGCCATCATAAGCTAATGTCATACTTTCACAACATCATTTTACCTTTCAGTGCCTCAATATCAACACTCCACCAGAAAATAACACCAGCGATGGAGGGTGCATTTAGAAAGGGGTTATTTTGTTCAGAGTAGTTTTACAAACCCTTTTTGCAATGGGTCAATTTTAAAAAGTAAAAAAGATGTTAGGGGCTAAATACACTGATCACTTTTTTATGATATTTACACTTTTTTTGGTCAAAATTACTAGATAATTCCTTTAAAACATGGTCATTCTGAGGTACCACACACATGTATGTATAGACAGATAGATATGCATATGTTTATAACTATCTGATCTATGGCATTTTACATTCCATTTATCAGTAGGGATCGGACTTCTATTTTATTACTTTGGGATGTGCCTGACCAGATTGAGTCATTCCAAAACCAAACTAAATACATATATGCAATTATCCCCCATTATCCCACATTATCCCCCATTATCCAACATTATCTCTCATTATCCCCATTATCCCACATCCGACATTATCTCTCATTATCCCCTATTATCACACATTTCCCCCATTTTCCACATTATCCCCCCAAATGCCACATTTTCCCCATTATTCCCCATTATCTCACACTATCCCCCCCCCCCACTTCCAGTTACTTATTCAACCATCCTTTGATTTGAGTGATATTTCTTCTCCAACAATAAGAAATAATGACAATAAAATGCATGTGATAAAGTTTTAAAATGAAATTTTTGCCATGGCACATTAATAACACTCAATCAACATCATACCAAGTTTGGCCCTCACTCTTTACCTGAATGGACACAATATTACTTTGTATTACCTTGATATTATCAATAAGGGACTTATTTCTTACATTTAAAATTTCATTTAATCTTTTGTATTATATTTAATTAATTACAATTTATTTAATTCTTAATGTAGTTTCCATGTTAAATATATTCATGGTGATTTAGTCTTGTGGTGATTGATTTACATTGAGTCATTACACAATTTGTATGTTGTAATGTGGTAAAATATGGTATTGGTCCTAATTGTACATATAGTCATCAGTATTGACCAAAACTTGATATTAATCTATCAGAAACATTTCTAGTTTTCCCCCAAAAGCAATCGCTTAGAATTACTCTGTTGTATGTATCAAGTCTAATTATTGGCAAGATTATACAGACTTATATCAATTATAATGGCTTACAAGTGATGTTAATGATTGATAGATCATAGTTAAAACGGATATAAAATTTGTCTCCAACAATAAGATATAATGACAATAAAATGTATGTGATAAAGTTTAAAAATGACAATTTTTGCCAGGGAACAATAACAAATAAATCTTTTGTTTTCCAGTTTACCACCATGAATAATTTTGAAAAATAAAATTGTGAGAGCAAAATTGTAATAAGTTTACCATAATTTGAAGATTAAGAGAATAAAAAATCACTCTATCTTCAAAAGAATTATCTTTTTCCAAAGTGAACTGGAAACTCGAGATTTATAGTCCTGTGCTTGAATAGTGATATGGTTGAAGTTGACTTGTTACTTACATATTGCATATTGTGATGGTATGGTTATTTCACGGTCAGGGATATTGTGGAAATTTCTATATGAACATCGTGCAGATATGTGAAAGAAAAAATGTTGGTTTGACGACTACTTGCAAATTTGATGGAGATTTAAGGATCTAAATGTTGTATCTTCTTGCTGTGGTCAAAAGGAGAATAACTTGAATCTTTATGATAATTTGGGAAAACAATCTCATGTTATTCAAGATATTGTGTATTGATATATTAATTTGTCAGGTGATAATTTATTGTGCTTACTACTGCTAAATATAAGTATTATAATGGTTATTTAAGTATTCATAAGTGATTTGATTGATACCAAAATAGATAGAATTGATGAATATCGTTATTTTGAGAGATAAAACTTTCTGATATATTTTCCATTAGTTTCTGAGTTCAAATGACACAAATAAAAAAACTGTAATACAATGACACAAATTAGCCAATAGATTACTATATCTTGTGACCACAAGAATAGATTTCTGGATAGAGATTTTTTATAAATTGAAAACAAAATTTCTGGAGCTACAATAAAGGTTTATACTAGTTTGATATACTAGATGGTGAATACTAGTTTTTGGCTGTTAAAATTGTGCTTTGTCTGCTAAGATTTTTAGAACATATGTGAAAAAAGTCAGTAAAATTGAAAGACCAATCTCACAAAACAGAATTATCGCTAGAAGACTTTCATACTGCTGTTTACTCAGTGGAGAGAAGACTGCTGTCAAATAGAAATAAAAGAAATGTGAAATAAAAACCATACAGCTAGTGGTACAAGGTTCTATTTAACAATTTGTGATGTGTCGAGGACCCCAGATTGTCTACAGTATATTTGAAATATCTTGATAAAATGTGTTGATTGAATGTTGATAGAGTTATATGTTGGAGGAGGAGAAAAAATGATTATAATAGAAATAAAGAATAATTATCAATAAAATGAATGTTTAGAATAATAAAGTTATTAATTGATCCAAGCCATTGTCTTAACCATTGATCATTTGGAAGTGAGGTAGAAGTATTTGTGGAAGGAAATTATCATACCTGTTAGGCCTAAAAAAAAGTTTGTTTCTCGTTTCAATGCCTTCCCTAGTTCAAACCATAACATTTATGGACTTTCTGGATGAAAATACATAGTTCCAGTCATACTTTCTTGTACATATTTTAATTCAAAAAATATTTTACATATTTAACAATAAAGCAACAACAGTAACCTACCTACACTCGTCCTATTTTTTAGTGCATGTTATCTGAAGCAAGCTTTTACTTTTTATGACCTTCATGAAATTTAACCTAAATGATTCTTCAGGGGGAAGCTTACTCAATTTATGTCATTTTGGTCAGTGGTCTAATATCGCACCAAATTATACCTATGACATCATAATTCTAGCAATAACACATAGCCACCACATCCAGGAGTACAAAAATGTTATTCTGAGACCTGAAAATAATGAATGTACCAACATTTTCAGCAGTCACAGCTTTCAGTTTGTAGTTATCTGGATGTGTTTGTATATTAGCCCAAATAAATGTACATTGCCAGATGTATTTCCTTGTTATGAATATGGCTTAAGAACTACAAAGAAAATAGTCTCATTTGTCCAATATATCATGTTATATGTTTCTTAACAGCTATAGCAGCAGCTATAATTACTACAATAGTAAGACATCAGCTTGGTTAATATCAGTATCTTGATATCATTGTACCAAGGTTAGTTGAAATAATATGAGAACATTGAGATCATATGAAAAAATAAATAAAGTCGAATCATTTTTGCTCTCAGTTGTGATATATGGTATTGTGTGATATGAGATGACCGAGTACTGTGAAATGTGGAGTTGATGGTCTACGGGAGACTGGGTACCAGGAGCTAAATGGAACCAGCACCAAAACACACCCACCATTGATTGTTTGCTCAATTCACAAAGTGATTGTAGATTTATGAAAATCATGCATTATTGCCCGGTTCAGTCGTATGAGATGTGGGGATTTGCTTCTGGTTACTTTTGGTTTATAACACCATGTCTCCAAAGTGCCATGCAGGTTCTGTAGCGTTTGCCATTAGTTAATACCATGAGCAATTGTTTATTGTTTAAGTTACAAAAAATAAAAGTATGTACCGGTAATATCAGTATTGTGCGTTATAAAACCTGTAAACGATATAAAATCTTATTATGAACAGATGACCATGCATATTTTGTCTCATGGAAAAACCAAATAGGGTCATATACTTTATGCCACAAGAGGGCACCACTTTCTATTGCAGACAGTAAGGCTACCATGTTTTCTTGACATGGTTTGCTCAATCATGTGTCTGGCGTTTGAGAGGCTGATAGAAATATCATTGAGTGAGTATATTTGAGGTGCAGTAATATGTGACTGTTATATAATTATGCATTATAACTAATATAAATATGCATGTCGTTTTTGACCATTCACACATCTGTGGAGGTCAGTAAATGCATTCTATGGTACATGCATTTATGGTTCAATAAGCTGATAATAAATAGTGCCTCACACTTACCCTAAATCAGGGGTTCTATCCAAAACACGTCTTGTGTCTCAAAAGCTACAGTGGATTGTTGCTTTCAAATTTAATGGTATTGGACATGAATAACAAAAAATGAGTCGATCTAAGATGTGAATGAATGAGGTTTTTTGGCAGTGCTTATTTCAGACAGGTGGCAGCACAAGGTGTTGATTGCATTGGGTCCCTTATTTAGCAGTAATTGACAGTAACATGAAGCCGTTCCGGACATTTGCAGTGCCACCTGTGCCTGTTAATATTCAGTCAAGCATGTCAGTCGAATACATGCAGCCAAATATAAAAAAAATAAATGTATTAATGGCAATTAACCCCATGTGTTTGTTCTGTTGTTTGTTTTTTTTTTATAATTTTA
Source organism: Amphiduros pacificus (assembly GCA_949316495.1). Lineage (NCBI taxonomy): Eukaryota > Metazoa > Annelida > Polychaeta > Phyllodocida > Hesionidae > Amphiduros > Amphiduros pacificus. Next base: position 10,245,287 of record OX439007.1, on the reverse strand, counting down.
AGCTCCCGTCAAAATTTTACAGTGAACTATACAAGGAAATTGGATTTTTTGTCTAAGAAATATTAGGGTAAATATTGGAATTACATCATAGCTCGAGGATCTCTAGCAGTGAATCTGCCTTTTTGTTTATTTTAGGTCCGGCAGCCATTTCACCTAAACACTGCCCCTAAGCTGCTCAAAAATGTTTAAAATGCAAATAAAATATAGCAGAAAATTTCCTTAGAAAAAGGGCTAGTTATTTAGGGAGTGGATGCCATGACTAATTACATCAGTGTATTTAATGTAAATTAAAAATAAAAACCCTCACTCATCAGGATAAATTCTTGCCAGTTTACATGCTTTATGAACCTTCACTATACTGTCAGGGTCCATGGAGGGAATTGTGCATACACCATTTTGGCACATATCACAAATCTTTTATTCCACAGCAGTAATGTCATGTGAAAATGGTCACTGTATCGTTTCCCTTCCATGATTTCTTTGAGAAAGAAACCTGTGTTGTTAACATTAAAGATTTCCTATGATTTGAATGCCTATACACTAGATTTTTCATAGGATCCAAATCATAGGAAACCCTAGAAGCTAAGATTGCCAAAATTGTGGGATCATTGCAATGTTTATTCTCCCCTCTTTCATATACAACTTAAGGGATAAAATCTGAAATCACAACCTTGGATGAGAACAGTTTTAATCCATGCATAAAGTTATCAATTTTGCTTTCATAACCATAAGGTGTGGATATTTCCATTCTGTGCCATCCAATTCTTAAATTTAGTGTTTCAAAATGTACCATAGCCTTACATTAATTAATATTTCTGTGATCCAGTTGAGGGGATTATGGAAATGAATAGTATACCACAGAATCCATAAGCTAACTATACTTGGATGTGACAATGCCTTGCAGTATTTTGCAAATATGAGCAATTAAACAACAGAGGAGCAAAAGTTGTAAATTTCCGAGAGTATAATCTTATTTACAGGGTGTTCCACCACTCAATCAGTTTTTCTCTCATTTTTCTTGGAAGACAAATTTCAACTCCATGAAAGAAATATTGCAAAAAAGCATAAGTTAAGGTTAACAGTTTCTAAAAATGCTTTACTATCTTAGCATTGTATTTTTGACACATGGTTGAGAGCAAACCTATTCTTATCATTTGGTTTGCAGAAAGCTCATGATCTGAATTATACTTCACATGGAAAAGTCTTTAAAGAGATTAAACACCAATTTTGCACACAAAAAAAAGTTTAAATTCACATATTGATGATAAATGTATTTGTCTTTCATGTCTATTAACTTTTTAGTCAAATCAAAGGTTGACAAGATGCCATTAAATTTAATGACATCTGGTTTAGAGGGTTTATTTCCATGGAAATTATAGTCGCCAGTGAAACTACTTCATGGGTAAAAGAGCAGTGAAATCTTGCACTGATTCTATTTGGTCAATATCTTTCTACATTTGCATGCTACAATAAAGCACTGAGAAAAACTAACTTCCCTTTTGCACATTTTGTCTTATATCCATTCAACGTCAATACAAATATGCACCACACTGCTCCCTAATGTTATGCGAATTCACAAATCTTAAACAGACCTGCAGTGGAGTGAGGTATGTTCTACCAACACTACTTGACGTTTGCATAAATCCTGTTTATCTTTTTTTTTTTTTTTGGAAAATTTCAGTCTGGAAGAACAGTGTTATAACATTTTTAGATCTTTGTTCTAATAATAGTAATTATTATTAAATAACATGTAAATCCTTCATATTTGATTTAAACATATATTTATTTCTCCTCTAGTTACTTTAAATCTAATCACCAGATCATGCAGATAGCATGTCCTGGCTGAGGCTCAATAGATGAAAGTTACAATACATTCATAACTATGGATTTACATTGGTGGTTGAAATTATAAATCAATTGAAAATACAATTTGCAAACATTTCATACAGTTTATGATGGTATAAATCTTTTAGTATGTTTTATATACTTATAGACATATTGAAATAACATCATGTTTTCCTTATCAGAAAGAGTGCTTTTTCCATACATTATGACTGATAGAGTGGCAGGACGGTTAAATTTCATTCTAATACCATTCATCATGGTGTTACAATAGACTACACACTTATTACATCTTAAAAAATAGTGTCTAGCATCGTCCTTCTCCAAGCCACAATCATACATATTATCATCAATACATTTCCTTCTGAATAAATCATCTTTCAAGATACTGAAACCTATTCTGATTTGGGCAAAGGCCACTTGAGTTTGCCTGTCAATACTGTGATTAAACAAATGAGGTGTAACACAATTTAGCTTAACTGAACTGTTTTTGAATGAAAGCTCGCTTGGACTACACTTAATAGACTGGGATAAATTGTTCCATAAAATGATGGTAGAAATGATAAAAATATCTTTTGTACATTTATACTTTGGAACTGTCAAGTTCATCATTAAATATGATCTAGTGCCTAGAGAGCGTCTTGGAAGAAAAGGTTCCAAAACTGTATGTAGATATCCATCATATTTAGAAAGGTGATTAAATACTTTAATCACATTTTTATTGTTTAAGAACAAAATCATTTTGCAATACATTTATAAGCACCAAAGGTACTTGATTATCAGAAAAAAATAACCTCACCTTCCTTTGATTTTCATAACATTTCATGAAGATAAAAAACAAGTTTGTATACTTTCACACTCATAAGGGTGACAAGATTAACTTATCTTGATGATTGATAGAGTGATAATTAGAGTGATAAGCAAGCCTTAAGGTGTCTTAGGTGTGTTTTCTTTTCTTAAAAAATCCATAAGCTAACTATATGACGAATAAAAACATAATCCATTCATGCATTTTTAATATATACCACTTATTCCATATAATTAAAAATTATAAATATGAATCAAATCACACTACCTCAGCACTGCCAGCTGACAAGTCTAGCTGGAACAAGGTGCTAAGCACTACTGTCATGATCTACATGTTTATCAGCCCTTATCAGACCTAGTCATCAGCAACATTTGGGTGGGATATATATATATATATATATATATATATATATATATATATATATATATATATATCCCACCCTGATGACCCTGATGTTGCTGATGACTAGGTCTGATAAGGGCTGATAAACATGTATATATATATATATATATATATATATATATATATATATATATATATATATATATATATAAAAGACCAAATGCAAGTACTATTTCTTTTGATTTATTTTCCAAATTAGCCTCTCGTGTAAGATAACTGATAATAACTGACCCTTTAATGATTTCTGGAATTCAGAATGAAATGAAATATTATAAAATTTATTACCTTATGATTTTCTCAAACATGACCTGAATCTATTTGTCCAAATAGTCAAGCTTCATTGGGTCACCAATTAATTTTCCTATATCTTAACACTTGTTTTATTTCTAGATATACTGTATTATATTGGTATGAAGATGGAAAACATATTGAACAAGACATTTGTTTATGAGAGTACATGACATATGAAAGTTAAAACAGTTTTTCTGGCATTACATCTTGACGACAGACCACAGGCCTTTGAGAGGCTTGTGTAGTATTGCTTATGCAACATGCTAATTAGGTATGTGACTCCAACTCACCATGCTGAGTAGTACATTGAGACACATACTAAGTTAATGTTATAAACTTGTGGTTCAAACAACTAAGTCCTCAATCTCTGAGAAGCTAATCCGTTTTTGGTTTACCTGCTGTTACAAAGAACATTTTATGAATGCACCTCAAAAAGACCAATAATGTTAACAGTAAAACAAACATCATTAACATTATAACACCATAAATATCCCACATAGCATATTGATAGTAAGGCATTGTCATTGCTGGCTCATTTCTTAAGTGTGAACCACCAAATTCTAAGATATGTTCCATCCAATCAGCAGCTTCCTGGCGTGCATTCCTTGGTTTGCTTCTCAATAACTTGGATGCTCTTTTAATATTTTCTCGATATTTGTCACTATCTAGTATTTTGGCCATATTTGTTACTAACTCCTGTGACGTAAATGATCGCAATTTCATGGCAATACCAAAGCCTTTATCTTCAATCATTAGGGCATTATGAGGTTGGTCTCCAAAAAGAGGGAATGCCAACATCGGTACCCCATGGTAGATGGCCTCATATCGTCCATTGTTCCCAGAATGAGTTATGAAAAGTCTTGCCTGGGTATGCCCTAAAAGATCATTCTGCGGGAGCCATTCATATATTTTCACATTTGAAGGAATAACTATGTTGGAGTCTTTCTTGATTTTTATCCTCCACAGGAATAATTCTTTTCTTTTGCTGAATCCCCCAAGGAATTTTTGGAGAATATCAGTTGGAAGATTTCTTACACCAGAACCGAATGACACAACTACTACCCCATGTGGTGCAGCTGTAACCAAGTCATCAAACTCTTTGCTTAAAGGTAGCGATGGGTTTGCAGTAAGACCTTCAATACTTATGATATTTGGCATGGATGGTGCCACAGGCTCTGCTATAGGACCAGCACAAATAAAAAACATTGAACTCCTCAATGGTAGGTCCAACCAGTTTTGGATTTGTGGGTCTTTAATATATTTCCTCAGCAGTGTTGTATTTTTTAACTTTTCAAAGGGACTTAAAGCTGGAATGGCTAATAGAGCCCCAAACATAAAACTTTGAAATCTCTGTACAAAACTCATGTCTGGTGTTGCATGAACCATGATAGATGGAACAAAAGAAGCAGGTTGCGGCACTCTCATAATAGGTTCTATGATACATGGACCAACAGACACAAATGGAATTCCCAAGGAAACAGGTAACATCTCCAGACAATAGCTCACAACAAAGAGATCCACTATCACCATATCAAAATTGAGCTTTTTCACTTGATTTATGAATTTTTGGTCCTCCATAATTAGTTCACATTCTCTTTGTGCCCATATACTTGGTGTTATCATATCAATTTTACCTGAAAATGAATTTTCTATTTGCTTCTTTGTAAGTTCATCAACATCAAGAACAGCTTCTGCTTTCCCTGGATGAAAGAATGGTAACACTTTGTATCCCATCTTCTTCACAGCTGCTGGTTCCTTAATGCTTGATCCCAATGCAACATATACCTCGTGTCCTCTTTTTGGAAGGTCTTCTGCAATTGCATTGTTGATCATCATATGACTCCCAAATTGATGGGCAAGGAGCAAAAATCTGGCTCCATATGCTGTACAGGACAGATATACCAGGCAGGTGATCAGGAATAATGTTTTCATGATTTCAGTTGAAGAAGTGTGGTCGCTATGTAGTGGTAAGCAGGGAGAGTAGACACTGCCCTCACATTGTTTGCCTTTCAGAATTATCATCAGATTGAGTACACACATTCTACACTGAAACTAAAAATTTGTCATTTCCAAACAGATTTTAATTCATATATGCCAAATCTACATATAAGTCGCAACATCCACCAATGTAGGAAGTAAATTTAAAAAAAGACAAAACATAATATATCCACTAATTTCACCTTGAGCTAGACTTTGATCTAAATATGATGTTTTGCAATATGATATTTTGCATGTTTTGATATAAGAATAATTCAATTAGTGATGAACATATTGCTTTTAATGTGAAGTTTAAGCAAGGATTACAAATATTTTATGTAACCTTACTTGGTGATTATGAATCCTGCTTAGCTACCAACATTTACATAGGCCAATTTTGATATAAATATTCTTATCGATTCAGGAAAAACACATGACCATATCAAACAAATGATCTTTAGAGTATAAGGAGATAATTCCAATGATATCTGCTTTTTAAAATATACAGATGAGCATTTCATATGATTAATAATGAATCTTTGTAAGACTCATAAATGAATAATTTTGATTGCCAGTTGTAATGTCAATACCCTGTTTGTAAAGATAACCACTGTCTTCAATTTTGAACGGTAACCTATGTCCTCAGGAACAGATATGAGCTGAACTTTTCACTATGTCCTAGCAATGTAAATATGTAAAAAGTAGGACTTAACCTGGTAAAGACCAACTCAATGATGTTGATTTTATATACCATTGTTTAAGGTCTGGTCGGTGAAACCTTTCCATTTAAAAACATCCCTCCATCTAAAAGAATCATAATCTAATCACAGTCTGTGTAGGTATTACCCTCTGCTCCACGTCACTAGAAAACTAGTAGCTGAATGATTTTTAATTCATACACACAACAAAGTCTGTGATAGTCAGGATTAGGGTGATAGCACCCTTCAAAGGCTTTATTTCAATTAAGTATCACATAAATGTTCACCTTAAAATAAACACATGCAAAACAAACACACGCCCACATTACAACATCAGATAAACTATTCTATGTATTTGTTATGACCTTTTCAAACTCTTATGATTGAGCATGATAGAAGCTTAAGATTTGGCCAAAGTGTGAACAGATAATCAGAGTTCGAGGTCCTCAGGCGTCTACATTGAAATCCTTTCCATTGATTCACTTCTCTTAATCACATGTCAATTCTATTTCTTATCTGTAAAATTGTTAAGCCTTAAGATGAGAAGATGTCTCATCATGTGAAAGTTTCTAATAGAAATTTGGATAAAATTATTTACCGAATCCCCTAGTTCTGGGCTTCTCAAGTTAAATTATTATTATTCTTTTCCCACCAATATTAGGTTAGATTAATTTGACATATAACTAGGTGATTTCCTAAATATACTGAGAATATTGGAGAAAAAGTTTTGTGTTTGATACATTACAGGTTCTCGAAGGTTTCAGAAAAGTGAAAAATCGAGGATAAATGTTCACATTTTGAAATCTCTAAAAATGCTAAAAATGCCCATATAACTGTTACCATGGCAACCAAATATATCTTAATTGGTTAGTTATACCTATGATCAAATCTTTGTTAGGGAATTCATGTGCATGCAAAATTTAGGAATTTTAATACATAAAATATATAATTTATGGGGAAAAGCATATATTTATTTTTAATATGCTATAAAAATGATTTGGTCACCATGGCAATGTTACAGTGATATCTCAAAATCTAAATGAACATATATTTTTTTTCATGAAAAACTGACCCACAATGTATCTTCTTCCTTAATATACTAAAATTAGACCATGCATTTTGAGGGACCAGTGAACTTAAAATTTTACTGGCTCCCCTACTATATTTTGTCAAAGATAATGCAGTTGAATATGATAATTAGAAACAATGAGCAATGATATCATGTAAAGTGATTCATATTTGTGAGTTTTGATAGAAATATTTGATAACTTTTATAATTTGAGGCAATACTTTGCCTCTCGCGCATCTATAAAACGCAGTAACACTATATACAATCTGCACTCCATTTTTTGCAGGTGTGGTCCACTGACATTTCATCATTGCAAGCTTGGCCCACAAAGGTGTCAGTGTCCAATGACAGGTTAGCAGTATGCTGACAGGTACTCGTTAAGGCAATGTGGGACACTGACATTTCATCATTGCAAGCTTGGCCCACAAAGGTTTCAGTGTCCAATGACAGGTTAGCAGTATACTGACAGGTACTCGTTAAGGCAATGTGGTCCACTGACAGTTCATCATTGCAAGCTTGGCCCACAAAGGTTCAGTGTCCAATGACAGGTTGGCAGTATGCTGACAGGTACTCGTTAAGGCAATGTGGGACACTGACATTTCATCATTGCAAGCTTGGCCCACAAAGGTTCAGTGTCCAATGACAGGTTAGCAGTATACTGACAGGTACTCGTTAAGGCAATGTGGTCCACTGACAGTTCATCATTGCAAGCTTGGCCCACAAAGGTTCAGTGTCCAATGACAGGTTGGCAGTATGCTGACAGGTACTCGTTAAGGCAATGTGGGACACTGACATTTCATCATTGCAAGCTTGGCCCACAAAGGCTTCAGGGTCCACTGATAGGTTAGCAGGTTGCTGACAGGTACTAAGTAAGACTGTGTGGTCCAGTTGATCAATGCAAGCTGTGTCAACAAAGCTTTAACATCCATTTCTTTGCATGTTACAATATTGCATGATAACCATGTTTCATTCTCCAATCATGTGATATGAATATATTTCCATTTGAGATTGAGAATGTTGTGCTGTCCAATATAGTTTCCTTGTAATGTTTTAAAATGTAATATATGTTGAGTTAAGGTGTCAAATGAAGAGTATGTGAGTAGCCAAACATAGGATATATAACATTTACAGTGTCAAAGTTATGACATTGTGATATAAATGATTTCTGTTTTATAGAGGATAAAATTTAAATGAATTTAAAGAAAATAATGTTGTTGGTGTTCTTCATTTACAATTAAAAATATTTGCTCTTGTAGATGTAGAAAACGAAGATAATTACTTATGAAAATGAAAATATAGTATAGTTTGATAGAAACTTTTTTCTAAAAAATGTATTAGTTATATATGGATTGAGAAATGATCATGCTCGGTCATCTGTGACTTAAAACAGCTATTTTATAATATGCCTTTTCATGTTATTTGAGTAAATGTATTTAAATATCATTTAAAGGTATGGCAAACAAATTAATAGTACAAACAATTTACCAAAATAACTCAAAACACTTTTTTCTTAGGTTTGACATTCTATTTAAACCAGGAACTGATTCATAACTTTATTATTCTCAATAACATATATTTATCTAGATCAAAAGCTTTGAATAAATGAATTCCGATTTTTATAAATGAAACCTTGATTTAATGTGCTGTCAAGCTGTATCGAATAGGCTGTTAAAATCAATATTTTAATACTTTGAAAAATCCATGACTTCCCCTATTTCTGTCACTTCTGTAAGTGTATCAAGCATATTTTCTAAGTTTGCCAAAAAAACTAAACAAAACAAAAAAAGACAAAATAAATTCATTTTTTGTTGTTGTGACGTTCATATTGCTGAAAGAGAACCCCAATATGATGATATAATCATTGTTATCTGCGTAGTCATTTTTTTTCTACGTTTCCAAAAAAACATATCCATTCTATATATTCTGGTTTACATATCTCTCAAATAAAACCCTGATATGAACATTTAATCTTTGTTTTCTGCACAAATTCATTATTTATCATATTTTCTATGTTTGCAAAAAAAAACCAAAACAATTCATATGAAAGTTAAAGCAGTGTTTTGGGCATTACATCTTGATGACAGACTTCAGACCTCTGAGAGACTTACAAGTGTAATAATGCTTACGTAGTATTGATGTAACCAGTGAACATGTTATTTTCTCGAGAAGTTGGATTGATAGTTATGACTTTAGTAAACATTTTGTTTTCAATCTAGCCATTGTTCACCATCTAGCACTGTTCAGATTTCACAAGGCTAGGCACTAATTCAGTGTTGGCTATGTTGCACAGACGTCCGGAAATGACGTCATTATGCTTCAGGTCTGTTAAGAGCATCCAGTGTGAAATGTAAGGATTAGTTCAGATTTTCAGTCCAGCACCGTTCAGAGTTCTCACACTCTTGGAGTTTAATAATGGATTATAAACTTCGTGTAAGTTGGCAACGAGACTAACCTTGATCAAGTGTAAATGAAACAATTACTGGTGAATTTGCTCAATTTTATGATAGCATCGTTCAAAAGAGTAACAGTGGAGTGACTGATATTGATGTCTCCCTTACATAAAATACCTTAAGTTGGTTAATTTTGTTTTGTTCATAATACAATAATTGTACCGTAAGAGTACGAATAATGATATAAAAATAAAACTAAATGCAAACTCTTCCATCATTACAAATCAATACAGCCTGCTAGAGAACCAATAGAATTTCCAATGATTTATAATGAACTAATACAAACTGTTCCTATGATTGCAAGTGAACCAATACAGCCTACTAGAGAACCAATAAAATCACCAATTATTTATGACTGAAATATAAATGATCTAATACAACCTCTTCCCATGTTTGCTAATAAATCAATGCAGACTACGTCCATTGTAGTAAATGTACCAATACAAGTCAGTCCCACCATGGTTGTTAATTAACCAATGACGCGCTATAGGTCCATGTTTTATAATGAATCAATAGAAACTACTCCAACAATTAACATTGAAACCAATCAAACGGCTCTACTCTCATGATTATGATTTAATAAATGCAAACTCCCCCCTTTGTTCGCATCTTTTGATAAATCAACATAAACCTTTACCCTTTTTGGAAACTTGCATTAGGAACATGTGAGGTCCATGCATGATCTGTCAAACTCGAGCACCGTATTCATGGATTTTGAAAACACTCAATCTTACTACATAATTGTGGGTTACATACTGATTTCTACACCAGAGCCTCATTGAAGTTAAATATCATTGTAAAATTGGCTGAGAGTCAAATGTAGTGTAGTATATGACTCTACCTCGCCATGCAGAGTAATGTAATGTTTGAAATGCAATCTTGTATCAAATAATATCTTTATTTATTAACAATACATTATGAAACACACAGGAATATTTAATATTGTTATAATATCTACATATATTTTGCAATTACAAATTTTATGTTAAATCTATAGGGGAAGCTGTATTATATTTTGAATAATTTAGGGACTGACAAGCCATCTGACAATCCCTTTGACACGCCCCTTGTAAAGCCTTCTGCCAAGCCCTCTGCCAAGCCCCTGCCAAGCGCTCTGCCAAGCCCCTGTCAAGCCGCCCGCCAGGCCCCTGTCAAGCCCTCTGCCAGGCCCCTGTCAAGCCCTCTGCCAGGCCCCTGTCAAGCCCCCCGCCAGGCCCCTGTCAAGCCCTCTGCCAGGCCCCTGTCAATCCCCCCGCCAAGCCCCTGTCAAGCCCCCCGCCAGGCCCCTGTCAAGCCCCCCCCCGCCAGGCCCCTGTCAAGCCCTCTGTCAAGCCCTCTCCCAGGCTTTCTGACAAGCCGTCTGATCAGCCCTGTGCATGTGCCAGGCCCCCTGACAAGCCCCCTGACAAGCCCCCTGACAAGCCCCCTGACAAGCCCCCTGACAAGCCCCCCCCCCCCCCCCCCCCCGCCAGGCCCATGTCAAGCCCTCTGCCAAGCCCGCTGCTAAGCCCTCTCCCAGGCTTTCTGACAAGCCCTTTGAAACAACCACGCTGGATTTCTTATCAAGCCAAGTAGGATCACTATGTTCATTATGGCCAAACTCTGCATATAAATTTGTTTAATGTAAAAAAGTAAATATGTATAATATCATTTAAATGTATTTGTAGGAACATTTTATGCACAATTTAATCTTTTTATTTGTTTGTATATTTTTCTATATTTTGGATAAAAGGAATCTGCTACACTTTAACAGATATTCATGGAGATAGTAAAGCTTACTACAATTTAACATCTAACATTGGAGGTCCATCTTAAAGTCCCCATATTGAGGTTTCATTTGACACAATACAGATATTTCTATTGGCCTGAGGCCAGTATGTATATCTTCTTTACTTAATGATATGAATCACTCTTGCTCCTTGTAATTTTCTTCCTGAAAACCCTTTTCATGTTATTTAAAGTTGACTTTTTCTCCAGTCCAATATGCAGCCTGAGGAATTCCCTTTTCATCTGTTTCAGGATTTCTGTCATGACGTCACACACCTCTCCCGGGCTTTCTGCTGTGGAGACCTCAAACACTGGACATCCATATTTGTAGGCCAAATCTCGCCCTTCATCGGCCGAGACTTTGCGTACATGGTCTAAGTCTTTTTTGGTTCCCACTATAACCAGAGGTGTGTAGTTAAAGTCTTCTGATTTTCTGTTGTTTTGTATTTGATGATAATAGTGGTGGATTTTCATAAAGCTGTCCCTGTCTATCAGTGAGTACAGTATAATATAGCCATCAGCCGATTTGATATTGTGTTCCAGCTGCTCATCATCCTGAAACAAGATAAATCATCATCCTCAGACAGAATCGTTATTGTTAAGAAGGCTTTTGAATTGATAACACATATCACTCAATCATTGTTCAGCAACAAAGATCTATTTCACCCTGATTAAAAAATTAAACATAAAAAATGAATAATTACATTTGGAAAATCTACGTTTAAAGTAAATAAACACTTATGTTGGTTGTGAATAATTGGTGTTTGTTTGTTTTTGTGGGTTTTATCGTCATTCTTATCCTTTTCAATCATTTCATGACAAGACCCACTTGTAGCAGATATTGTGCTGCCTCACTGAATTGTCATGGGTCTTTTCCAAGACAACCCACACAAATGACGAACTATGAACCCTGGTATGATTTCAAATGTAACAAAACGTGAACATAAATTGGGTACAATAATATCTTACTCACAAGAATAATGCCTATCTCAAACTGTACTGTTCATATTTCATTCACCAGAAAATCTATTTAGTGCTAAATACACAGATCAACACAGATTCTAATGAAATAAATTCTTTTGTTTTGGTACACATTTATACAAAATGTTGAAACAAAACATTTCATCGTCAACACTGAAACTGTGAAGTTTATACCAAAAATATATATATTTGCGTTCTCACAGTAAAATCACAGTGGGAGTACAGCATAATGCTGTGTTGTGGTACAGATAAATATTCTTGCAATGTCCTTTGCCACTTCTGCTAAAAGCTTCTTGGAAATGTGACATTGACCTCACCCTCCTCAGTGCCGTAGCTAGGGGGGTTTCCGGGTTGCCCGGAAACCCCCCCCCCCCTTTAGGTTTCCACAATAAAATGTTCAGTTAGACTTATTTTCATATGGTTTTCAATTTTGGAAACCCCCCCCCCCCCTAACCCAATCCTAGCTACGGCACTGCTCCTGTCTGGGAACTGTGACATTGACCTCACCCTCTCTGTCTGGGAAATGTGACATTGAACTCACCCTTTCTGTCTGGGAAATATGATATTAACCTCACCCTCTCTGTCTGGGAAATGTGGCATTGACCTCACTCTGTCTGGGAAATGTGGCATTGACTTCACCCTCTATGTCTGGGAAATATGATATTAACCTCACCCTCTATGTCTGGGAAATATGATATTAACCTCACCCTCTCTGTCTGGGAAATGTGGCATTGACCTCACCCTCTCTGTCTGGGAAATGTGACATTGATCTCACCCTCTCTGTCTGGGAAATGTGGCATTGACCTCACCCTCTCTGTCTGGGAACAGTGGCATTGATCTCACCCTCTCTGTCTGGGAAATGTGACATTGATCTCACCCTCTCTGTCTGGGAAATGTGGCATTGACCTAACTCTCTCTGTCTGGGAAATGTGGCATTGACCTCACCCTCTTTGTCTGGGAAATGTGGCATTGACCTCACCCTCTTTGTCTGGGAAATGTGGCATTAACCTCACCCTCTCTGACTGGGAAATGTGACATTGATCTCATCCTCTCTGTCTGGGAAATGTGGCATTGACCTCACCCTCTCTGTCTGGGAAATGTGACATTGATCTCACCCTCTCTGTCTGGAAAATGTGGCATTGACCTCGACCTCTCTGTCTGGGAAATGTGGCATTGACCTCACCCTCTTTCTCTGGGAAATGTGACATTGACCTCACTCTGTCTGTCTGGGAAATGTGGCAGTGATCTCACCTTCTCTGTCTGGGAAATGTGGCATTGACCTCACCCTCTTTGTCTGGGAACAGTGGCATTGACCTCACCCTCTTTGTCTGGGAACAGTGGCATTGACCTCACCCTTTCTGTCTGGGAAATGTGACATTAACCTCACCCTCTCTGTCTGGGAAATGTGACATTAACCTCACCCTCTCTGTCTGGGAACTTACCCCATTAGCTGTATCCACAATATCTAATGTCACCTCATCTTTATCCATCACGGCCTTGTGGCAGTATGTCTCTTCTGAAAACCAGTTTAAATCTAAATATACCATTTGAATTTTCTGGAACCTTGATGACAAGAACGAAAGAGCAAGTTGTGCTTTTAAGGTATCAGATTAAACCTAATTGGTTGAAACGTTTTTGCTTCTGTGATATATGGAAAATGAGCATTTGTTCTCTGTCTACATATCACATCAACATACATCAAAGCTGTTCTGCTATTTTTACAGAGAAAAATTGTAGATGTATAGTTTATTTATATCACACCACAAAATTTTAATATCAAGTGAAAAAGGTATTTCAGATAAAAATATCCATAACGTATGGATTTAAACAAATGTAAACAAATGTTAACAGTAAATGTTTATCAAAGGATGATTAAATATGTTGAATGAATAAAGGCATTCCATATCTTTTTGTCTCCATCTAAAAGATGCACTCACCATGATTTGTATCATATTCCCCAATAAAGCGTTTGGTAAGATATCTAACAGTGAACGCTGCAAATAGATAATTATATATAAACATATCCCGTCACTTCAATATGACAGTCAACATTTGGATGTTTGGATCAATAAGGTAATAAGTTCATAACAGAGAAGTTTGAGGCTATTTAGACTGACAGTTAAACTAACAAGCAGCTCAGATCAGGAATAATACAATATCAGAAACTAAAAGATCATGAATAAAAACACTTAGAAATTTGGTCAAAATAGACGCTAAGTGTATTTTAGGTTCTTTAGGTACTTGCACAGATCTTAGAGTAATTGTCAACTCTAGGTATATTTTCTCTTAGCATAAATTATCTCAGGAGACTAAAACGACCAGTTATAACAGAGGTTACATATGGGTTCACTTTAGTGGTCCAGCGGCGACAAAAAAGCTCTGTTTGCATGGATTAGATCTCGAGAGAACACAAATAGGTATGCTAAACTGTGTAGTAATTGGATTAGATTTAGATGTTGTGATATCGAAATGGAGTTAGGTGTGAATCTATAAACTCTATAGACTCGAGTTTGCGAAGTTCAGTGTACATGGCGCCTTATTTCCTTATGAGAAGACTTCGAAAGGAAATTCTTTGGTATGGGAATACTCTGCATTACACAGCGCCATTGTATATATGTTATGCTTCCTGCTTGTTAGTTATGGTAAAAGGTATGCTCCCTTGGATTGAGCTGAGTGCCCCCTGGTGGCGATCGGCCATCTTTGTTTTGTGTTCTGATACCAAGAATTGTATCTATTCTGTTGACACTTTTACTGCCATAAAAGCTTTGTGTATCAACTAGATTGTTTGTTGTTTGGACAATAACACCTTAGTGGCGCAGGTAGAATTCAATTACTACTACGATAGAGACGTCCTGTTTTGGAGGGTAGTATGAGAACAGCGAGATTAAAAAAGTGAATGGGGAAAATTAGTGAGTGCATTCGCACGTGTTGTGTTCATTTGTGATAGTGGTAGCCAAGATGTGAAAGCAATAATAACATGGCGGTCATTTGTTGGTTGAAATATGCCTCATAGTTTCTAAGGACCTCGGGGGTCTGTGGCTAGAGGTGCTTTTGGGAACTGGAGTCCCTTACTTTATGGGACATTTGAACCCCCGGGGTAATAAATCCTGGATCCGCCCCTGGACCTAACACATAATGTAATAGTGATTAGGGTGAAACATTCATATAAAAGTATACCATATTGTAGTAGTCAGATGAACGTAAATAAAGGATCAGGGCTCTGCACATACTTTCATGAGTAAAGATTTTCCATTTGTGTGTTAGGACCTTTACTTGTACTTGCTGAAATCAGATATTTCGACTGAATAGAAAGAATTAAGTAATTTTTGAGCTTCTGGAGTGATATTTCTGAAAATGGTCTGGTTGTAAAGTCGCTATCTGTATTTTTGCAAAGGTCAGGTCTTCGGATAATGAAGTTATATGCATTAGCGTGGACCATTTATTATACATATACATTCATTTAATTGCATCAAGCTCCACTGGATTCTTTGACTTTCAATGCACTGTCCAGTTTCAGATAAAGTAAGATTTATATCCGTGCTGGATTCACGTTTCTATAATGAAGCTATTTAGCGCGCGTATAGAGGAGGTTTGTATACAGCTTGTACGAGGTCTGAAGACTAAGAAGTTGTGTAGTCATACAAGGATTGGACATGTGAGAAAACCTTCCTGCAGCATCGGCTGTGAGAAGTCAGGGGAGATGTACCTCAAACATGAAGTTACATGATCTTACAAAGCCGGACCAGTGGGTGGCCAACAAGGCGGGGGGGATGAGGGGCGATGCCGGGAGACTGGGAGGAACAAGGCGGGGGGACGAGGGGCGATGCCGGGAGACTGGGAGAAACAAGGCGGGGTGAGGGGCGATGCCGTGAGACTGGGAGGGAGGAGGGCAGGACGGGGTAGCCAGCGGGTACACGTGCCCAACATATACAAACCATGACCTTGACATCTGTCAGCATTCCATAAGGTCATCTATGCACATTTGTTAGATCCAGTAAACTCAACATAGTAATCTTTCAGTTACACTAATTGGCCGGCTCATGGCTTCCTTGGGCTTCCCTTATGTCCTGGCAGGCTCATGTGGTGTAACAAAAACGGTGCATTTTGGAATTTCGATTCTCTTTTTTTTTTAACCTACCAGGAAATTGAACTTGTGCACAAAATATGCTGAATATGTATTTCTTTGAATCGATTCCATACGTTTCATAATTGTGTTCTTAATGGGATTTCTGTACAGAGATATTGTAATCTGGTTGGGTAATGCGTTTGTTGGCAGAGTGAGGCTCCCTGCAGAGCGGAGCATTTTGTTTATTTACAGCACAATTACAACCTATGCCTGCCAGGCAACATATACATGTAACCTATGCCTGCCAGGCAACATATACATGTAACCTATGCCTGCCAGGCAACATGTGCATGTACAACATCACACAGTCATAGAGGTGTCTGCAAACGGGCACCAGACAAACATAAAAAACAAAGGAAGTTTTATTTCATACTGTCAGCTCCAATACTCAATATATCTTATTCTAAAAACGTATCAAATACAAAATTACGATACACATTACATTTACTGACTGTCTGGCTTTATAACTTTTTATTTTAAAAAATAAAAAATGGGTAGAAACATCATTTTGCTAAATGGGAAAAATTTCAAAATATCGGCCAATGTAAGAAACACAGGAATACTCTACATTTTGATTGAAATATATAATATATTTACAGAAGACAGCCTCCAATTTGTCATCATGACCATTATTTAATGTTTCTGAAGATAATGCTCAAGACTTATAACTCTATGGGATATAATAGGAATATAAGCGGAATAAAAGCAAATGGGAAAGGTTTCAAAATATAGGCCAAGAAACACAGGATCACTCTGCATTTTGAATGAAATATATAATACATTTACAGAAGACAGTACTGACCTGTTTTTCCTACACCTTGACTTCCCAGAACAAGTAGCTTGGCCTTTGTCCATTTTGTTCTGAAAGACATCGTGAATCTCTCCCCTTTGTCTTCTTCATACAAAACACACACTTCCTCTGGCCGGGATAAGTATTAATCAAAATCAAATAGAGGAATATCCCTACAGAATTTCCGGTTTTCTGATATTATACAAGTTTACCCACAATGCATCATTGTTCCATGAGGCAGGAAGTGGCCATTGTTGTGCGGTGCATGACTGGCTGAGAGAGAGTATCTGGGTGTGAGTCTCTGCCCGTTGTACTATATGTAGACGGCCCAGTCCGAGTTGCCTCCATTCAGCCCTGCACTGCTCACACCTCATCTACTCCCCTCACTCTGCTCATCTGCTCTGCTCATCTGCTCTGTTGCGCTGCCTGGTCCAGTACCCCGTCACATCAAGATCCCCTCACCATCTGCCCAACCAATACGCTTGATCGTCTAAATGTTCCCTCAAATCTGCTCAGCTTAGACTACACAGATATAGGTGCACTCTCTTTCTACTTACTCATATAGTTAGTCTCTTACCTAATTCCTGACTCTTTCACTTATTCACTAAGTTTATCATGGTCAACACTCTGCTATCTTAACATATCAAATGTGTGGTCACATGATGAAAATTATTTCAAATTGAAACGAGAAAGCCCGTTGTTTGTATTATCATGTTTTAGAAATGATGCAAAATAAATAGTCCTAGACATTCTTCAAAAGGAGTTGACATTTTGTCACAGTGACAATCTCATCCTTTTAGAAAATTTGTTCTGATAAAGGTATTAATATGAATTATCTTTCCCTTTAAAATGATTCCCATATGGTCAATGATTAATCCGTTCATTAGTCGTCAGGACGTAATGTGTCTATGGAATCAACCGATAAACAACCTGCATGACTTATCAAAACTTTCTATGATTAACTTATGTCCATACTACCAACTAGGACAAATGCTTATCCTCATCAATACAAGGACAAATGGGTGCTTATTCTCATTACATCTTAATCCTCAGGACAGAGGGATGCTTATCTAATCCCCTCACAACCAACAGGAAAATGGATGCTTATCTGATCTCCTCAATACCAACAGGAAAAATAGATGCTTAACTAATCTCATTGCCACCAAGACAATGGTTTCTTGTCTAATCCCTCATCACCGACAGGAATATGGATGCTTATCTAATCTCCTCAATACCAATAGGAATATGAATGCTTATCTAATCTAAACAATGCCAATAGGAATATGAATGCTTATCTAATCCCCTCACAAGCAACAGGAAAATGAATGCTCATCAATACCAACAGGAAAATGAATGCTCATCTAATCTCATCGATACCATCAGGAATATGGATGCTTATCTAATCCCCTTATTTAACTTCCTCAGTACCACCCAGGCATTGCATTTCTCATCCAGCTGTCCATGCCAGACCAAATTTTGAATTTTGAATATGCAATCTACTCCCAAGACAATTAACATCCCTCTCACACCTGTTCATTACAATCGGACAAATACTGCTACTTAAACCAACCAGAAACCAGAAATACCGAAGTAATTTCAACTTAATAAATCATTTAGCAGTGATGATTTGTTTGAAAATAAAACAATTTTGTCTTTCCTTGATATCTTTGGCAGTAAATCACTATTTCGTGTAAATCTTCCAGAATAGTCAGCGGCGATAGGTTCACATTCTCTGGTGGTCTTTGAGATAATCTTGCCACCGAGTAAGAGGCAAAAGCTGCCTCCGTAGATGATAACCCCCCTGCACTTCTGCAGAGATTATCTCAAATACCAAGGTCAAGTTGCTCACAACTGTGGGGCAGTGAATGGTGGTGACCTAATCCAGACCAACTCCCTGCTCTCACCAGGTGAATCTTACCCAGGAGATTATCTAGTTAGGAAAAAGGTCACACTGGTCTCAAACATGTAGGGTTGCTACTTCACTGTGGGAATTAAATAATCATGTGATGTAAACATATTTATTGGTGTTATAAAATTCAGTTCCTCCTGGATTAACTATTTTGTTTGTTGCATCGTATGCTTTCCCATTCGCAACCCTATATATTTCTTTTTCATTCAGAGATGTTTTTTCTTTGCTTATAATAAATGATAATTCAATGCCTATGAATGACGATGTCTAGTTGTATATCTTGTTTGGCACCTTGCGTGTAGATATTTTATAAGAAAAGCGTTTCCATATTTTTCCTTTATGATAGCAGATGAAATTGTGAACTGCCACAAAAACATAAATGTTTCTTCTTGGGATATATATATATATTTGTCTGAGATTCAGCGAATTACAAATAGTTATTTTCGCTGCTGCTGACTTAAATCTTCCTATAAGAGTGTGCTACTGTTGTCTCTGATTCCTGTATCTCAAGATAGAAGGGATAACTGATGTTCCTATGTGAGACTGGTAACAGCCGACAGACAAAGGTTAAAATCTGGGAAACAATGACGCAAAGGGACGATTGAGACATTGGGAGAAACAGAGAAGGTGTGCTTTACAGGTTCACTTTTTGATGATAGAATCAATATTATATGTTATGGAAATGTATTTCATGAAAAAAAAAGATAAAAGATGCTCTTTGTAATGAGTCGCCTGCAATCATCAAGAAATTCAAAAATATAAACAAATGGTAGAAAATTAAAAGGACGATTAAAATAAAAGGTTATTGAGAAGAAAAAAGGGGCAATAAACTAAGAAATAGAAAGAGGCACTGAATTAAGAAATAAGAAGGACTTATTAAGAAATAAGGGATAATTAAGAAATGTATCATCTTTAAGTTACAGCAGTTACATTGCTTTTATTTTAGTTTCTTCTAAAGTGTGAAATGGCCCATTATGACCCACTAATGATTGGCCCCTCCCAACCTGTCAGGGTCGCTGCTGTGTTTTGCGAGTTCAGCAGTTTCTCCGAGACTGGCGCACACCGCGGGATCGTGGCCCACTTGTACGAGGGCATAGACTATGCAGTCCATTATATAATATATGGACATGTTATTACTGTCTAACGAGGGCACCATTACAGGTGCCGCAAATAGCGCGCCATCTGCTGGGGAGTACGGAGAGGGGTAGTAGAATGTCACAGGAAATATATCATTTACGTAGTCGCAACTCATGACTGAATCACAGGGCAAGAGCTTTCATATTTGAAACAGAAAAAAACATATACTATGAAAAACAAAACAAAAAGAAAAACAAAAAACAAACAAAAAACAAAAACGATGAATGTTGGTGCTTGTTATACAAACTACATTGGGTCACAAGTTTATGTTAAAATATATATGTTCATTTATATAACTTAATCAGTGATTTGGATGTCTTGGAATGATCAACTGCTACGTACAATTTGATTATATCATCAAATAGGAATCATTTGAATTGAGCGCGTATGGAGTTTGAGGTCACTTTCAACATATTTCAACAATTACCCCTGTCGTCATATTTGCCCTATCTCCCCGACCCTTCACTTATCAATTAACCCTGTTTTCATATTTGCCCTGTCTCCCCAACCCTTCACTTATCAATTAACCCTGATATCATATTTGCTCTATCTACCCGACCTTTCTCTAATCAATTACCCCTGTCATCATATTTGCCCTATCTCCCCGACCCTTCACCTATCAATTACCCCTGTCATCATATTTGTCCTATCTCCCCGACCCTTCACTTATCAATTACCCCTGTCATCATATTTGCCCTATCTCCCCGACCCTTCACTTATCAATTACCCCTGTCATCATATTTGCCCTATCTACCCGACCCTTCACTTATCAATTACCCCTGTCATCATATTTGTCCTATCTACCCGACCCTTCACTTATCAATTACCCCTGTCATCATATTTGCCCTATCTCCCCGACCTTTCACTTATCAATTACCCCTGTCATCATATTTGCCCTACAAACTTTCTGAGTGGGGCAGACATATCATACATTCAATGCATCACAAGTCAACTATAAGCCCATTGTTTGGGGGTTGACAAAATTAAGCGTTTACTTCTCGTTTAGATAACTAGATATTCCAAGGAAATAGTCTATAATTATACTGAAGTAACGCCCCTGTACACGTGGATATAACTGTAAGATGCGAAGTTCGTGGGTTAATATGTCTACCCCCGGCTGAGGTGGAGGGCAGGCCGGCAAGAGCCAGGATACTCTTCTCGGCCAGGTACACCCCAACTCTAACCTTTCCAAATTACAGACAAAAATAAAGAGATGCAGAAAATCAATATCAATATTAAAATGGTATTTTTTCTTCCTCTTTACTTGCTCACATATTCTATTAGAATTCTTATGAGGCTGAAAAGATGTGCAATTAAACTCACCAGTAATGGTTTGGCGATATGATATCAAGATAATGCGGAGATAATTCGTTGACATCTCTGTGTTTTTTTCTATGGTGATCCCTTAGCCTGCGGTGCCAGAAATGGGTGAATATATTAACCATATGTCAAAGGTTGACCAGAAAAATGGTGCACACAATCACTGAAATATTCAGTCTAAATTCTAGTTTAAAAATTACAAATTCCTTCAGAATTATCTCCACTAGTAATGGCGCAGACGGTCTTATTCATTATGTCATGTTACATACTTTCAAAATCAGACAAAATGATTTCTAAACGTGTCACCACATAGTCCTCCTACTACCTCGTTGCATCTATTTTATCTGGAGTTGGTTCAGGTTTAAGAGTTCACAATTCCATATTGACTGTTTTGTGATTCCTTGTTAAGATTTGGACCTCGTGTTTTGCACTGTTACATATGGATATATATTATATTCTCTAAACTTTTTTTGATGACTTTGAAAATTGGATTTGAAATGCTAGCATTTAATCTTACATTACAACTGAAGCGTACTCCTTTGTAGTTCAAAATCAATTTGATATCAACTTACATCGTTTTCTTTAGTAATGATTTTCATTCAGTGACGGAGGTATCTTTATTTTATTCTATATGAAAAGAACGAAATATGAATTAGACATTTCTAACCAAGCCTTGAGTTGTCTCCACTTGGCAGCAATATGTAATGGCGTTGGTGCCCTATTCATAAGACCTCCCCGGTGAAAAGAAGACGGCCGTCCCAAGACTATGTCCAATGACCTGGATGGACGATGGATGGATTGATTGAAAGTGAAATTTCCCGAAATATATTTAAATTTAAATTTTGCAGGACAAGGGCATTCCTTTTTCAAATTCATATTCATTTTAAGATTTACAAGCACAGAAACACGTTGAGAACAAAACGTGCGCTGAAAATGCAAATATGAGATCAGATAGGGCGAGCGGCGACAGCGAGAGGGCGCTGCGCCGGTTTTCCCCGCAGCCTCGTTTTGGAAACAGTCGCTGACCTTGGAAACAATCATTTTTAACCAAACAGCGAAGAGAAGAGGACGTATCGTATCCGTCTTCTCCTTTATCAGCCAAATATTTTCATTTGGATTATTTTATCGTCGTAAATCAGTGTGATATCGGAGCGATGACTCCTGTCACACATTCCGCCGGTCCAGGCGGAGATACTGGCAGCCGCAGCAGCAGCAACGCCAGCACAGCCGACAGCTACAGCAGCTTCGGCACAGACAGCCGTGCAAGCACAGACAGCCGTGCAAGCTCCGTCCTCAGTGACAGGGCCGCAAGCAGGGCAAGTACAGCAAGCACTGCAAGTACCATTCACAGTGACCGAGCAAGCAGGGGAAGTAGCACAAGCTTGGCAAGTACCAACCTCAGCGTGAGGACCTCCAGCAGAGCAAGTACAGACAGCGGAGCAAGCAGCGTGGCGCGTACCGTCAGCACCGAACACTCCTCCGTCGGCAGGGCTAGTCGTGTCAGCACTGCTAGCTCAGTGCGCACAGAGAGCTCTGTCAGCACAGCAGGCTCCGTCAGCACAGCAGGCTCCGTCATCACAGCAGGCTCCGTCAGCACAGCAGGCTCTGTCAGCACTGCAAGGTCCTACAGTTCAGCGAGTTCCTACAGCTCAGCTTCCAGTGGAGACAGTGTGAGGGCAGTGAACCGGAGCAACAACAACGGGGCTTCCAGTTCTTCCAGCTCCAACTCTCCTCCACCAACCATCAGGGTAAGTGCAAAGCTTTCACTCTAATAAAATGCCCTTCAAAGCATGGACTTAAAACATTTCTTGTCACACACATGCATGGTTCCTTTTTTGTCACTCATTGCCAACATGATACTTTTTGTTATTTCTATATAACTTGGTTCAATTGTTTAACTATTTAATTTGGTTTCATTACTTTTTTTCCCATCTGTTTTCCCCATCTTTGTTACATATGATGTGGACCACCACTTTGTCTTGTTTACATTCTTAAATAAATGCTAAATATATTGCTTTTCTTAATTTGGTGTGCAATTAATCATAAAGAAAAAATGGATGGGGTTTTGCTGAAAATTGGTTTTGGAAAGAGGTAAGTGAAATCTTGTGTCACAAGAAAAGGTCAACTTGGGTATCACAAGAAAAGGTCAACTTGGGTATCACAAGAAAAGGTCAACTTGGGTATCACAAGAAGAGGTCAACTTAGGTATCACAAGAAGAGGTCAACTTGTGTATCACAAAAAATCTCAACATGGGTATCACAAGAAAATGTCAACTTGTTTATCACAAAAAGGTCAACTTGGGTATCATAGGAAAATGTCAACCATTCCATAACATTTATAAGAGAATAAAAACAACTGGTGTTTAACAATAAAAGGTTAACTCATGTTTCACATGAGACAGGCAACTTAGAAATCCTAGGAAATGGACTCTTGTGTGCCATAACTGTTTGTTTGTCCTTCCTTATTTGGGACAAAACAATGTTTCAAGTGCCAAGGCAGAGTTTCATATCAAATGGAAAAAGAGTTCTGCCCAGAATAGCAGAGCTTTCTTTGCTGGGGGGGGGGGGGGGGGGGGGGGGGGGGGAGAGACAAACACTGATTAAGCACAAGTGAGTCAAACATAAAAGACTGGTGTGACCTGACACAGATGAGACAGAAATAAATGAGCAATAGGGGTCAGATTGAACATGTAGGGTTCAGATTGAACGTGTAGGGTTCAGATTGAACATGTAGGGTTCAGATTGAACATGTAGGGTTCAGATTAAACATGTAGGTGCCAGATTGAACATGTAGGGTTCAGATTGAACATGTAGGGTTCAGATTGAACATGTAGGTGTCAGATTGAACATGTAGGTGTCAGATTGAACATGTAGGTGTCAGATTGAACATGTAGGGTTCAGATTGAACATATAGGTGTCAGATTGAACATGTAGGGTTCAGATTGAACATGTAGGTGTCAGATTGAACATGTAGGTGTCAGATTGAACATGTAGGTGTCAGATTGAACATGTAGGGTTCTGATTGAACATATAGGTGTCAGATTGAACATGTAGGGTTCAGATTGAACATGTAGGTGTCAGATTGAACATGTAGGTGTCAGATTGAACATGTAGGGTTCAGATTGAACATGTAGGGTTCAGATTTAACATGTAGGGTTAAGATTGAACATGTAGGGTTCAGATTGAACATGTAGGTGTCAGATTGAACATGTAGGGTTCAGATTGAACATGTAGGGGTCAGATTGAACATGTAGGGTTCAGATTAAACATGTAGGTGTCAGATTGAACATGTAGATGTCAGATTGAACATGTAGGTGTCAGATTGAACATGTAGGGTTCAGATTGAACATGTAGGTGTCAGATTGAACATGTAGGGTTCAGATTGAACATGTAGGTGTCAGATTGAACATGTAGGTGTCAGATTGAACATGTAGGTGTCAGATTGAACATGTAGGGTTCAGATTGAACATATAGGTGTCAGACTGAACATGTAGGGTTCAGATTGAACATGTAGGTGTCAGATTGAACATGTAGGTGTCAGATTGAACATGTAGGTGTCAGATTGAACATGTAGGGTTCAGATTGAACATATAGGTGTCAGATTGAACATGTAGGGTTCAGATTGAACATGTAGGTGTCAGATTGAACATGTAGGTGTCAGATTGAACATGTAGGGTTCAGATTGAACATGTAGGGTTCAGATTTAACATGTAGGGTTCAGATTGAACATGTAGGGTTCAGATTGAACATGTAGGTGTCAGATTGAACATGTAGGGTTCAGATTGAAAATGTAGGGGTCAGATTGAACATGTAGGGTTCAGATTAAACATGTAGGTGTCAGATTGAACATGTAGATGTCAGATTGAACATATAGGTGTCAGATTGAACATGTAGGGTTCAGATTGAACATGTAGGTGTCAGATTGAACATGTAGGTGTCAGATTGAACATGTAGGTGTCAGATTAAACAAGTAGGGTTCAGATTAAACACGTAGGGTTCAGATTAAACATGTAGGTGCCAGATTGAACATGTAGGGTTCAGATTGAACATGTAGGTGTCAGATTGAACATGTAGGTGTCAGATTGAACATGTAGGTGTCAGATTAAACAAGTAGGGTTCAGATTAAACACGTAGGGTTCAGATTAAACATGTAGGTGCCAGATTGAACATGTAGGGTTCAGATTGAACATGTAGGTGTCAGATTAAACATGTAGGTGCCAGTTTGAACATGTAGGGTTCAGACTGAACTTGTAGGTGTCAGATTGAACATGTAGGTGTCAGATTGAACATGTAGGTGTCAGATTGAACATGTAGGTGTCATATTGAACATGTAGGGTTCAGATTGAACATGTAGGTGTCATATTGAACATGTAGGGGTCAGATTGAACATGTAAGTGTCAGATTTAACATGTAGATGTCAGATTTAACATGTGGGTGTCAGATTTAACATGTAGATGTCAGATTTAACATGTAGATGTCAGATTTAACATGTAGATGTCAGATTTATCATGTAGGTGTCAGATTTAACATGTGGGTGTCAGATTGAACATGTAGGGTTCAGATTAATCATGTAGGGTTCAGATTAAACATGTAAGTGCCAGATTGAACATGTAAGTGCCAGATTGAACATGTAGATGTCAGATTTAACATATGGGTGTCAGATTGAACATGTAGGGGTCAGATTGAACATGTAGGGTTCAAATTAAACAAGTAGGGTTCAGATTAATCATGTAGGGTTCAGATTAAACATGTAAGTGCCAGATTGAACATGTAGGGTTGTGATTGAACATGTAGGGGTCAGATTGAACATGTAAGTGTCAGATTTAACATGTAGATGTCAGATTTAACATGCAGATGTCAGATTTAACATGTAGATGTCAGATATAACATGTAGATGCCAGATTGAACATGTAGGGTTCAGATTGAACATGTAGGCTTCAGATTGAACATGTAGGGTTCAGATTGAACATGTAGGGTTCAGATTGAACATGTAGGGTTCAGATTGAATATGTAGGTGCATTGCAGAAGCCAGTAACTAGCTGACCTCTGACCCCTGAGTTCCTTGCCCTTTGTTCCCAGACTGAGGCTCACATTGCATTGCAGAAGCCAGTAACTAGCCGACCTCTGACCCCTGAGTTCCTTGCCCTTTGTTCCCAGACTGAGGCTCACATTGCATGGCAGAAGCCAGTAACTAGCCGACCTCTGACCCCTGAGTTCCTTGCCCTTTGTTCCCAGACTGAGGCTCACATTGCATTGCAGAAGCCAAGCAATAGGTCTCACCCCAGTAATTGAGGCCCCCTATTGCAGGGAGGATTAGACTTGCCGATTTCAAATTATCATAACTTCTTTAATAAAAATGTCAAGAGCTAAATCTAAGGCTCTACAATATTGTAAAATTCACAAATTTTCATATAAAACCATAAAAAAGGCATGTCAAGCACGAAAATCTCAAGTTAAATGCATTAATAGGACATTTTTTTTAAAAAACGTTTTCTTGTTTCTCACCAAAACACCTGCTGACAAATCATTACACGGCACTATTTTTCTCCATAAAAGCAAGGTTTCTTTCAAACTTCATTTTTTTTAATAATTTTAGAAAACCCTCGTCATAAACTGTCCAACTAAGCCAAACCTAAAGAATTTTCATCAATTTAGCACTGAAAAACAATCAAACAAAGACAGAAATGAATTTTTTACAATGTACTACTTCTCTGCTTCTACTCGTAGGTATACATAATTACTGGGGTGAGACCATAATAGAGTAATGAAAAAAATGAATCTTCCCTATTTTTTTCCTGGTGAATTGTGTTAATATAAGTAATATATCTGTGCAGTTTTAGCAATTTAACTTAAAAAGAAAAAAAGTTATGGCTGTTTAAACGTGGAGGGAATATCTGAAAAATGGCCGAAAAAAGAGAATTTAAAAAAAAAAAAAATCGACCAATTTTTGGATTTTTTTTTTTTTTTTTCGTGCTTGACCCCCATTTTTTATGATAAATTCTGAATCTGTATGCAATTACGAACGTTTTGATGTATTACACAGTTCTGGCGACATTTTACAAGTTACATTTATTGAGGAGTAAACAGGCTGCATTTTTTAAGATTGGGGTCAAAAATGGAGAAAAGAGGTCTCCAGGAAAATCATGTTTTTTGACCAAGTTTGAGATGCTCTAATTAAAAAAAAATAATAATATAGGTGAGTCTTTGGTGTTCTAAATCAAGATTAATGTATTACCTGTGTAAAAAGTAACTAAAAAAAATTCCTGAATTATTTGTTACCACCGTAACTAAGGAGACAAAACATCTTGTCATAATTCATCAAAATGCCCCAAAATGCCAAAAATTTGGTAAACATGTCAGGATAATTTTCTCATTAATTTTCCAAATATTTAAATTTATGAAAATAACAAATACTAAAACCTTTTTAATACATATCGTGACATTTTTAATCAATTTTGGCCCAAAAAAGATAAAAAAATATTTAATTTAACTTAATTCATATGCTCTACTATGGTCTCACCCCAGTAATTGAGGCCCCCTATTGCAGGGAGGATTAGACTTGCCGATTTCAAATTATCATAACTTCTTTAATAAAAATGTCAAGAGCTAAATCTAAGGCTCTACAATATTGTAAAATTCACAAATTTTCATATAAAACCATAAAAAAGGCATGTCAAGCACGAAAATCTCAAGTTAAATGCATTAATAGGACATTTTAAAAAAAAAACGTTTTCTTGTTTCTCACCAAAACACCTGCTGACAAATCATTACACGGCACTATTTTTCTCCATAAAAGCAAGGTTTCTTTCAAACTTCATTTTTTTTAATAATTTTAGAAAACCCTCGTCATAAACTGTCCAACTAAGCCAAACCTAAAGAATTTTCATCAATTTAGCACTGAAAAACGATCAAACAAAGACAGAAATGAATTTTTTACAATGTACTACTTCTCTGCTTCTACTCGTAGGTATACATAATTACTGGGGTGAGACCAATAGTCAAACACATAGAAACAGGGAATTACAATTATTGCCAATAGTTATAAAACTTTCAGCTGACAAATATCTGGAGAACACTGGTTGCTTCTACCTTTGCTCTCCAGATATGATGCTGAAGTCTATGAGTAGTGAGCTAATGGCAGATTGGTCATTTCAGGTTGTAGTAACAGACAGCAAGAAGAATCGAAGCAAGAAGTCCTCGGCAGACTGTGGTGGCAGAGTTGACATGGCCGCCTTGATGGGTGACGTAGACACCCCCTTCACTGACGCCATCTGGGGTGAGTCTCAATCTCCCATTATATACTGCTTGCCAATGGGGCATGATGGTGAAATATAACCATTAACTATTCATGTGGGTCTTATCCATATGAAAATACAAACTGCAACCTTGACAAGCCTGTAAGCCTGTCTTTTCCCATGCAAACTTTCAGACAATATCTTGATTCTTGTCTTTCATTTTGTAGCTTAGATATATTTGAGTTGTATTGATTTATCTAGGTACAAAGATGAGCACCAGTCGTCATGGCAACGCACCACCATCCCCTGCCGGGAAGAAGATGAAGAAACAGAAGTCTGAGGACTGCTCACGCCACCTGCAGGAGAGGACCAGAGACAACCTCCCTCGGCTGAGGTCCCAGGCCAGTTACCAGGAGCGTTTCCCAGACACAAGCATCCCACTGCAGCATCAAGGACTGCATGGCAAGGAAATCAACCTGGAGTATAAGGTCATGCCCTGCCCACCCAAGACCTCCCTGGTAGAGCATAGGCACCCTCGCCGCAAACCAAAAAGGTCTGTATTATCACTTTGTTATTAAGTTTCTAAAAGCCTTTAAACTATTTCATTAGTCTAATATAATGGTGTCATAAGCAAAATATACAAGGAAAAAATAGTGTCACAGGATATGAAATATACAATGAAAAAATCAAGGGCACCATAAGAACTTTTGACCTTTATTTAGTAAAAGCCATCAGTCAGAGTAACCAATTTTAATTGAGTGTCTTTTATTGGGGATGATAGATTGTGCTGCACTTTCACATATCAAATTAATCTCTATTTAATCTGATATACAGGAAGAAGTCTGTGATTCCAACCGGACATGCCAGTGAGCAGAACACAAAGGTTGCCATGAAGATTCAGCCCATAGACATCGGCGGAAATGTTCCACCACTGGACAGAGCCAAGACACTTCCTCACATGGCACTCGGAATGGAGGAATTGGAAGAGCGCAAGATGGCCGAGATGCAAGAGTTCAGCCTTTCCCGCAGCCCTCTCAAGCCAGTGTTGGGACCCAGGCTCCCTGCTCTCAAGGGAGCAGGTTTGCACATCTCCAAATGTGAGCCAGTCAGTGACAATCATTTTGAAGTGCTGCCACCTATTGAGGACAAGAAGAAGAAGCTTTCCAAAAGATTGGCCAAGCAAACAAGTTTGAGCATCACAAGCATCAAGACCTCAGAGAAACGTGCCAAGCTCAACGTCCGCAGCGCCAACAGAATCTAGATAAGAGATACATTACTTTATGGGGGGTTACTTTTTACAATGTGCACATTGTGTATTCCAAAATCTGTAAAAGAAATTCTCCTTTCAAAATTCACTGATTCATCATAACTTTGGATTATCTGTTTCTCTTCTGTCGACATATCTCTGGCGGAGCTTTGGAGATTGCCTCACATTTCAGATATAATATTTAAATCTCTTGTCCCTAAATATCTCAAAATCAAATGCACATATTTTGTTAATTAGTTCATAGAAATAGTCTTTTTCCCAAACATAAATAAGGATAACTTCACTACACTTTGATCCTCATAAATTTCACAATGTTTGATGGCTGATATCGAAATCCACATTTCGTTCCAACCTCAGTGAACACAGTAAATTTCACAAGATTTGACAGCTGTAATGAGAATTTACTTGTACATCTTTCAGCACAACCCAACATCAGTGAACACCATAAATTTCACAAGATTTGACAGCTGTAATGAAAATTCACTTGTACATCTTTCAGCACAACCCAACATCAGTGAACACCATAAATTTCACAAGATTTGACAGCTGTAATGAGAATTCACTTGTACATCTTTCAGCTCAACCCAACACCAGTGAACTTCATAAATTTCACAATGTTTGACAGCTCAATTCATAATTTACTTGATCATGTTTTCCAACAACACAGCCTAAATGAACCTATATTATTTCATACTGTTTAATTATTTCAGCTCAACCCTACCTCAGTGAACTTGAGATTGTATTTTAGAACAACCCAGCCTCAATGATTAGATAATATTTCACAAGATCTGACAGCTCTAATCTTAATTCACTTGTTCATACTTTAGCTCCACTCTACCTTAGGGATATTTATACAATGTTGGACAGCTCAAATCAACACTTGATCCACCAAACTTCAGTGAACATCATAAATTTCATCGTGTTTGACAGCTCTATTCATAATTGAAATAGTCATGTCTTAGTTCAACCCAACCTCAGTGAACTTCATATATTTCACAAGATTTGACAGCTCATTCATTTCTTCATGTTTTAGCTCAACCCAACTAAAGTGAACTTGACAGCTCAATTAAACAATAAGATAACATTTCACAAGGTTTGACAGCTCTAATCAGAATTCGCTTGTGTAATACGCTTTAGCTCAACTCCACCTCAGAGAACTTTTTAAATATTAAAATGTTAGACAGCTCAAATCAGCACCTGATAAACCCAACCTCAGTGAACATGATAAATATCACAAGAATGGACAGCTCTTTTTAGAATTCATTTGATATTACTTTCTCTTTCAAGCTAGTAAATGGTGTCTTACAGATAAAGGATTTTTGGTCATTTGAAAGCACTTTATACAAGACAAGTTAATTTTGGCAGCTCAAGGCAGAATTGTCATATAAGCTTGCATAATCCAGGTCCCACCTCATATTTGACAAAACAAAGGGAAATTGTCAAACTATCTTATATAAACTAGGGCCAACCTCTTTCTTTACAAAATGAAAGAGAATTATCAAACAATCTTAGAGGTCCAATTATTTGACAAAATGGTGGGAAATTGTCAAATAAACTTGAGGGCCCAACCTCTTCTTTGACAAAATGATGGGAAATGGTCAAATAAACTTGGGGGCCCAACCTCTTCTTTGACAAAATGATGGGAAATTTTCAAACAATCTTACGGGCCCAACCTCTTCTTTGACAAAATGATGGGAAATTTTCAAACTATCTTACGGGCCCAACCTCTTCTTTGACAAAATGATAGGAAATTTTCAAACAATCTTAAGGGCCCAACCTCTTCTTTGACAAAATGATGGGAAATTTTCAAACAATCTTAAGGGCCCAACCTCTTCTTTGACAAAATGATGGGAAATGGTCAAATAAACTTGGGAGCACAACCTCTTCTTTGACAAAATGATGGGAAATGGTCAAATAAACTTGGAGGCACAACCTCTTCTTTGACAAAATGATGGAAAATGGTCAAATAAACCTGGAGGCTCAACCTCTTCTTTGACAAAATGATGGGAAATGGTCAAATAGACTTGGGGGCACAACCTCTTCTTTGACAAAGTGATGGGAAATTGTCAAATAAACCTGGGGGCACAACCTCTTCTATGACAAAATGATGGGAAATGGTCCAATAAACTTGGAGGCACAACCTCTTCTTTGACAAAATGATGGAAAATGGTCAAATAAACTTGAGGGCCCAACCTCTTCTTTGACAAAATGATGGGAAATTTTCAAACAATCTTACGGGCCCAACCTCTTCTTTGACAAAATGATGGGAAATTGTCAAATAAACTTGAGGGCCCAACCTCTTCTTTGACAAAATGATGGGAAATTTTCAAACAATCTTAAGGGCCCAACCTCTTCTTTGACAAAATGATGGGAAATTTTCAAACAATCTTAAGGGCCCAACCTCTTCTTTGACAAAATGATGGGAAATGGTCAAATAAACTTGGGAGCACAACCTCTTCTTTGACAAAATGATGGGAAATGGTCAAATAAACTTGGGGGCACAACCTCTTCTTTGACAAAATGATGGGAAATGGTCAAATAAACTTGGGAGCACAACCTCTTCTTTGACAAAATGATGGGAAATGGTCAAATAAACTTGGGGGCACAACCTCTTCTTTGACAAAGTGATGGGAAATTGTCAAATAAACTTGGGGGCACAACCTCTTCTTTGACAAAATGATGGGAAATTGTCAAATAAACTTGGGGGCACAACCTCTTCTATGACAAAATGATGGGAAATTGTCAAACAATCTTACGGGCCCAACCTCTTCTTTGACAAAATGATGGGAAATTTTCAAACAATCTTAAGGGCCCAACCTCTTCTTTGACAAAATGATGGGAAAATTTCAAACAATCTTAAGGGCCCAACCTCTTCTTTGACAAAATGATGGGAAATGGTCAAATAAACTTGGGAGCACAACCTCTTCTTTGACAAAATGATGGGAAATGGTCAAATAAACTTGGGGGCACAACCTCTTCTTTGACAAAGTGATGGGAAATTGTCAAATGAACATGGGGCACAACCTCTTTGACAAAATGATGGGAAATGGTCAAATAAACTTGGGAGCACAACCTCTTCTTTGACAAAATGATGGAAAATGGTCAAATAAACTTGAGGGCCCAACCTCTTCTTTGACAAAATGATGGGAAATTTTCAAACAATCTTACAGGCCCAACCTCTTCTTTGACTGATGGGAAATTTTCAAACAATCTTAAGGGCACAACCTCTTCTTTGACAAAATGATGGGAAATGGTCAAATAAACTTGGGAGCACAACCTCTTCTTTGACAAAATGATGGGAAATGGTCAAATAAACTTGGGGCACAACCTCTTTGACAAAATGATGGGAAATGGTCAAATAAACTTGGGAGCACAACCTCTTCTTTGACAAAATGATGGAAAATGGTCAAATAAACTTGGGGGCACAACCTCTTCTTTGACAAAATGATGGGAAATGGTCAAATAAACTTGGGGGCACAACCTCTTCTATGACAAAATGATGGGAAATTGTCAAATAAACCTGGAGGCACAACCCCTTCTTTGACAAAATGTTGGGAAATGGTCAAATAAACCTGGAGGCACAACCCCTTCTTTGACAAAGTGATGGGAAATGGTCAAAAAAACTTGGGGGCACAACCTCTTCTTTGACAAAATGATGGGAAATTGTCAAATAAACTTGGGAGCACAACCTCTTCTTTGACAAAATGATGGGAAATTGTCAAATAAACCTGGGGGCACAACCTCTTCTTTGACAAAATGATGGGAAATGGTCAAATATGGGAAATGGTCAAATAAACTTGGGGGCACAACCTTTTCTCTGACAAAATGTTGGGAAATGGTCAAATAAACCTGGAGGCACAACCTCTTCTTTGACAAAATGATGGGAAATGTCAAATACACTTGGGGGCACAACCTCTTCTTTGACAAAATGTTGGGAAATGGTCAAATAAACCTGGAGGCACAACCTCTTCTTTGACAAAATGATGGGAAATGGTCAAATAAACTTGGGGGCACAACCTCTTCTTTGACAAAATGATGAGAAATTGTCAAATAAACCTGGAGGCACAACCTCTTATTTGACAAAATGATGGGAAATTGTCAAATAAACCTGGGGGCACAACCTTTTCTTTGACAAAATGTTGGGAAATTGTCAAATAAACTGGGAGGCACAACCTATTTGAAAAAATGATGGGAAATCGTCAAACAATCTTAAGCGCCCAACTTGTTAGACAAAATAATGGGAAACTTTAAAAAAGTCTTGGAGGTCCAACCTCTTGTTGGACACAATGAAGGGAAATTGTCAAACATTCTCGAGGGCCCAACTTCCTGTTTGACAAAATGAACAATTGTTGTACAATTCTTGTATCTCAAGAACAACAAAAAATTAAGGTATGAAAGCTAGAAGAGGTATAAAAAGTATAAAAATGCACAAAAGGTTTTCCAAAAACAATAGAGAATGTATATGAAAAACATGTTCAATATTGGCCTCATGACCAAATCTAGAAATCGTCAGCTTTGTATGAAAACTCGTTTTTAAAGACACATCAAGATTTGTCTGGTCGTTTCTTGGGGATCTTTGTCATGTGCCTAGGATTTCCGAACAATTCAAGTCGTAGCTATAAGTCTATTCTTTGTGGAGAATCTATCCCAATCAAATCTGTTCTAATCTATTCTTGTCTAATCTACTCTTGTCTTATATAGTCTAATCTATTCTGATCTATATTAATCTCATCTATTCTAATCTTTTATCTAATATATTCTTACCTAATCTAATCTATCATATCCTATTGTAATATATTCTAATCTTTTGTGATATATTCTAATCTATTGTAATATATTCTAATCTTTTGTGATATATTCTAATCTATTGTAATATATTCTAATCTTTTGTGATATATTCTAATTTATTGTAATATATTCTAATCTTTTATGATATATTCTAATCTATTGTAATATATTCTAATCTATTGTATTGTAATGAATTGCTACCTAATCTATTGTAATCTACTCTAATCAAAACAATTAATTATCTCTTTTAATCAATTGTATTTTATTCTAATCTATATTAATCCATTGTTATCTTTCTAATCTGTCCTTATATATTCTAAGCTATTCTTGGCTTTTCTTATTCCAATCTATTTGAATTTAATCTGTTTGAATCTAATCTGTTCAAATTTAATCTTTTCAATTATTCTTTATTTTTATACTAATGTGACACTAATCAATTCTAATGCAATCTAATGCCAATGGTCAATCTTCTTGTGAGCTTCCACAACAAGAAAATGTTTTTGACACCAGGTGGTGTTGATGTTTGCATTGCTATTGTGAAGAACCCATCATATGAAATGTTGCTTTTCATGTCGGAAAAACGATTGAATTGATAATTTTATGCCTGCATTATTTTACACTAAATCAAAGATAAACTTCAATAATAATAATATTTGAAAATAAATATAAACTGCCTTAAAAAGAATGTTAAAAATATGGTGGCCTGGTAGTCCATGAAAAAGGTATGCCCTTCTTTTGCATTATTTTGCCAGGTGAAATTCTTTGCCTATATTTGCATCATTTCACTCTACATTGTACTTCTTTTGCCCTATGCCCCGTCTTTTCCAAAATTTCGCCCATGCTTTGCGTTATTTTGCCTTTGTATTCTGCATTATTTCCTCTGTCTTTGACCCCCACCCCCATCTTTGTCCTAGTAGGGTCAAAATTTTGCCCTTTTGCAATATTTTGAACATTGCCCATATTTGTATTATTTTGCACTTGTTTTGCTTTTATTCTCCCTCCCTACTTGCCCTTAGTCTGTGATTTTTTGCCACTTTGAGATTATTCACTGTGCATTTTTACTGATTTCCCCATTACTAATTACAACTTTTTCAGTGGGATTAAAAGGCCACTGCAGAAGAAACTGATTTTTTTTATGACTAGATAGAACATAAAATAGAAATAAAAGTCCAAAATAAATATAAAAAAATATTGTTCTCAAAGTTTAAATTGAGTTAGTGTAAAATAAAGCGGGCAGAAGATTCAATCATTCTCCCCCTGTGAAGGGGATGTTTAATATGATGGGTTTGATTGGCCATTGGTATTAGATCAGATTAGAATAGATTGGAATAGATTAGATTGGAATATATTAGATTAGATTACAATAGATTAGAATAGATTAGATTAGAATAGATCAGATTAGAATAGATTAGATTGGAATACATTAGATTAGAATAGATTAGAATAGATTAGAATAGATTAGAATAGATTAGAATAGAATAGATTAGATTAGAATAGATAAGATTGGAAGATATAAGATTGAAATAGATCAGAATAGATGGGATTAGAACGGATTACAATAGATTTAATTTGATTAGAATAGATAAGCTTATGCAGAATGGATTAAAATAGATTACATGTATAATAGGTAAGGAAGATTATATTAGAAAAGATTAGAATGGAACAGAATAGTTTAGAATGGATTAAAATAGATGATAATAGATTAGATTGGAATAGGTTAGGTTATGTTATAATGGATTAGAATAGGTGAAATTAGATTAGAATAGATTTGATTTTTGAGAATGGAGTGGGTCAGAATAGATTTGAATAGATTGCATAAGGATAGATAAGATTTGATTAGATTTTATCAGAATGGATTAGAATAGATTAGAATAGATTAGATTAGATAGATTAGAATAGACTAGTTTTTATTATCTTCACAAGAATACTTATATCACTGATTGAATTAGTTCTGAAATCGGCACCAAGACGAAGGTCCTCGAAGATCAGATGAATCATGAGGTGGTGTGTCAAGAAATAGCGGGTTTTCAATTTTATGACGATTTCATAATTTAATCAGATTTTAGACTTAGAGTAAGTTGGCCATGAGGTCAACATTGAGCATGTAAAAAACATCCCCCCCCCAAAAAAAAGAAAAAAATAATAGAAAAAACACCAAAAAGAAATCATGCTCTCCAATTAGATTAGAACAAATAGAGCATGTGAAAAATATATTTAAAAAATACCAAAAAAAATAAAAAAATAAAAATACAAAAAAAAAACAGAATATAAGAAAAAACATTTAAAAAATGTAAAATTGTAAAAGTTTGAAAAAAATAGTTAACACATTAGAAGAAGCAAGCAAACGTTATTTAGTTATTTGAAGAGGCAAGCAAGCACACATTATTTTGTCAACTGAAGAGGCAAGCACCCATTAACAATTAGTCATGTTCTCCAATTAGATTAGAACAACCTTGAGCATGCGAAAAATATATTAATAAAAGACCAAAAAATAAATAAATAAATAAAAATAAAAAATACCAAAAAAAACAGAATATAAGAAAAAACAACAAAAAAATGTAAAATTGAAAAAAAGTAGTTTGAAAAAAAGTAGTTAATGCATTTGAAGAAGCAAGCAAACATTATTTAGTCATTTGAAGAGGCAAGCAAGCAAACATTATTGAAATTGTCAAATAAGCCTGGAGGCACAACCTCTTCTTTGACAAAATGATGGGAAATGGTCAAATAAACTTGGGGGCACAACCTCTTCTTTGACAAAATGATGGGAAATTGTCAAATAAACCTGGAGGCACAACCTCTTCTTTGATAAAATGATGGGAAATGGTCAAATAAACCTGGAGGCACAACCTCTTCTCTGACAAAATGTTGGAAAATGGTCAAATAAACTTGGGGGCACAACCTTTTCTTTTTACAAAATGATGGGAAATGGTCAAATAAACCTGGAGGCACAACCTCTTATTTGACAAAATGATGGGAAATGGTCAAATAAACTTGGGGGCACAACCTCTTCTTTGACAAAATGATGGGAAATTGTCAAACAATCTTAAGTGCCCAACTTGTTAGACAAAATAATGGGAAACTTTCAAAAAGTCTTGGAGGTCCAACCTCTTGTTGGACACAATGAAGGGAAATTGTCAAACATTCTCGAGGGCCCAACTTCCTGTTTGACAAAATGAACAATTGTTGTACAATTCTTGTATCTCAAGAACAACAACAAATTAAAGTATGAAAGCTAGAAGAGGTATAAAAAGTATAAAAATGCACAAAAGGTTTTCCAAAAACAATAGAGAATGTATATGAAAAACATGTTCAATATTGGCCTCATGACCAAATCTAGAAATCGTCAGCTTTGTATGAAAACTCGTTTTTAAAGACACATCAAGATTTGTCTGGTCATTTCTTGGGGATCTTTGTCATGTGCCCAGGATTTCCGAACAATTCAAGTCGTAGCTATAAGTCTATTCTTTGTGGAGAATCTATCCCAATCTAATCTATTCTAATCTATTCTTGTCTAATCTACTCTTGTCTTAAATAGTCTAATCTATTCTGATCTATATTAATCTCATCTATTCTAATCTCTTATCTAATGTATTCTTATCTAATCTAATCTATCATATCCTATTGTAATCTATTCTGATCTAATCTAATCTAATATATTCTAATCTATTGTATTGTATTGAATTGCTACCTAATCTATTGTAATCTACTCTAATCAAATCAATTAATTATCTCTTTTAATCAATTGTATTTTATTCTAATCTATATTAATCCATTGTTATCTTTCTAATCCATCCTAATATATTCTAAGCTATTCTTAGCTTTTCTTATTCCAATCTATTTGAATTTAATCTGTTTGAATCTAATATGTTCAAATTTAATCTTTTCAATTATTCTCTATTCTTATACTAATGTGACACTAATCAATTTAATTCAATCTAATGCCAATGGTCGATCTTCTTGTGAGCTTCCACAACAAGAAAATGTTTTTGACACCAGGTGGTGTTGATGTTTGCATTGCTATTGTGAAGAACCCATCATATGAAATGTTGCTTTTCATGTCGGAAAAACGATTGAATTGATAATTTTATGCCTGCATTATTTTACACTAAATCAAAGATAAACTTCAATAATAATAATATTTGAAAATAAATATAAACTGCCTTAAAAAGAATGTTAAAAATATGGTGGCCTGGTAGTCCATGAAAAAGGTATGCCCTTCTTTGCATTATTTTGCCAGGTGAAATTCTTTGCCTATATTTGCATCATTTCACTCTACATTGTAAATGTACTTCTTTTGCCCTATGCCCCGTCTTTTCCTTCTGGTAGGGGCAAAATTTCGCCCATATTTTGCGTTATTTTGCCTTTGTTTCATATTTATTCTGTATTATTTCCTCTGTCTTTGACCCCCACCCCCATCTTTGTCCTAGTAGGGTCAAAATTTTGCCCTTTTGCAATATTTTGAACATTGCCCATATTTGTATTATTTTGCACTTGTTTTGCTTTTATTCTCCCTCCCTACTTGCCCTTAGTCTGTGATTTTTTGCCACTTTGAGATTATTCACTGTGCATTTTTACTGATTTCCCCATTACTAATTACAACTTTTTCAGTGGGATTAAAAGGCCACTGCAGAAGAAACTGATTTTTTTTATGACTAGATAGAACATAAAATAGAAATAAAAGTCCAAAATAAATATAAAAAAATATTGTTCTCAAAGTTTAAATTGAGTTAGTGTAAAATAAAGCGGGCAGAAGATTCAATCATTCTCCCCCTGTGAAGGGGATGTTTAATATGATGGGTTTGATTGGCCATTGGCATTAGATCAGATTAGAATAGATTGGAATAGATTAGATTGGGTTAGAATAGATCAGAATATATTATATTAGATTAGAATAGATTGGAATAGATTATAATAGATTAGATCAGATTAGAATAGATTATATTGGAATAGGTTAGATTAGAATAGATTAGATTAGAAAAGATTAGAATAGATTAGAATAGATTAGAATAGAATAGATTAGAAAAGATAAGATTGGAATAGATAAGAATAGAATAGATTAGAAAAGATAAGATTGGAAGAGATTAAAATAGAAGATATAAGATTGAAATAGATCAGAATAGATGGGATTAGAACAGATTACAATAGATTTAATTTGATTAGAATAGATAAGCTTATTCAGAATGGATTAAAATAGATTACATGTATAATAGGTAAGGAAGATTATATTAGAAAAGATTAGAATGGAACAGAATAGTTAAGAATAGATTAAAATAGATGATAATAGGATTGGAATAGGTTAGGTTATATTATAATGGATTAGAATAGTTGAAATTAGATTAGAATAGATTTGATTTTTCATAATGAAGTGGGTCAGAATAGATTTGAATAGATTGCATAAGGATAGATAAGATTTGATTAGATTTTATCAGAATGGATTAGAATAGATTAGAATAGATTAGATTAGATAGATTAGATTAGATAAGATAGATTAGATTAGATAGATTAGATTAGACTAGTTTTTATTATTATCTTCACAAGAATACTTATATCACTGATTGAATTAGTTCAGAAATCGGCACCAAGACGAAGGTCCTCGAAGATCAGATGAATCATGAGGTGGTGTGTCAAGAAATAGCGGGTTTTCAATTTTATGACGATTTCATAATTTAATCAGATTTTAGACTTAGAGTAAGTTGGCCATGAGGTCAACATTGAGCATGTAAAAAACATCCCCCCCCAAAAAAAGAAGAAAAAAATAATAGAAAAAAACACCCAAAAAAAATCATGCTCTCCAATTAGAGCATGTAAAAAAATATATTTAAAAAATACAAAAAAATAAAAAAAATATAAAATACAAAAAAAACAGAATATAAGAAAAAACATTAAAAAAATGTAAAATTGTAAAAGTTTGAAAAAAATAGTTAGCACATTAAAAGAAGCAAGCAAACGTTATTTAGTCATTTGAAGAGGCAAGCAAGCACACATTATTTTGTCAATTGAAGAGGCAAGCACCCATTAACAATTAGTCATGATCTCCAATTAGATTAGAACAACCTTGAGCATGCGAAAAATATATTACTAAAAGACCAAAAAATAAATAAATAAATAAATAAAAATAAAAAAATACCAAAAAAACAGAATATAAGAAAAAACACCAAAAAAATGTAAAATTGTTAAAGTTTGAAAAAAAGTAGTTAATGCATTTGAAGAAGCAAGCAAACGTTATTTAGTCATTTGAAGAGGCAAGCAAGCAAACATTATTTCGTCATTTGAAGAGGCAAGCACCCATTAACAATTAGTCATGTTCTCCAATTAGATTAGAACAACATTGAGCATGCGAAAAATATATTTAAAAAAAGAAAAAAAAAAAGAAAATACCAAAAAAACAGAATATAAGAAAAAACACCAAAAAAATGTAAAATTGTAAAAGTTTGAAAAAAAGTAGTTCACACATTTGAAGAAGCAAGCAAACATTATTTAGTCATTTGAAGAGGCAAACACACATTGGTCATGCTCTCCTATTGGTTAGAAGTTGTTTTCATCATGCTTTGAAAGCTCTGAGCTGATCATAGGAGCCGTGCTGTAGAATTGATCAGATTTACTTATACTGAGACCAAATTTATCATGCTTGAAAGCTCTTTTAAAATGACGATTCTTGAAAGCTGTCCCTAAACAATTGAGAATTCATTTTATTTTGGCCAATCTTCACATTCAAGATTCAAGTTCATGCTTTGAAGCATTTTACAATGTTCATCCTTGAAAGCCTTCACTGAGTCATCGATAATTAGTATATTTTACTCATGTCCAAACTATTTGTGTGAACCAAATTTCTCAAGCTTCTAGACTCCTTTCATAATGTTCACTCTTGAAAGTTTTCCTTAAATCATTGAAAGTTATTTATTTTCCCCACCATCTTGTGGTTGACTAAGTTTATCATGCATGAAAGCTCTTTTACAATGTTCACCCTTGAAAGCTGTCACTCAGATCCAATCCTATAGTAAATGAGATTTATCATGCTTGAAAGTTCCTTAACAAACAATGCTCATTCTTGAAAGCTGTCGATTCATTATTGAGAATTTATTTTCACTCACACAGTACCCCATATTCACAAGTCAGTCAAGTTCATCATGATTTAAAACATCCACGAGAGCTGTCAATAAATATCATTGAGAATTCATTAATCATCTTGGCCCATCCTTACATTCATAAGTCAGTCAATTCATTGTGTTTTACAGCATTTTACAATGTCCATCCATGAGAGCTGTCAGTAAGTCATTGAGAATTCATCTATCATCTTGGCCCATCCTTACATTCACAAGTCAGTCAATTCATTGTGCTTTACAGCATTTTACAATGTCCATCCATGAGAGCTGTCAGTAAGTCATTGAGAATTCATTTATCATCTTGGCCCATCCTTACATTCATAAGTCAGTCAATTCATTGTGCTTTACAGCATTTTACAATGTCCATCCACGAGAGCTGTCAGTAAGTCATTGAGAATTCATTTGCTATCATTTTGGCCCATCCTTACATACTTAAAAGTCAGTGAATTCATTGTGCTTTACAGCATTTTACAATGTCCATCCATGAGAGCTGTCAGTAAGTCATTGAGAATTCA
Source organism: Amphiduros pacificus (assembly GCA_949316495.1). Lineage (NCBI taxonomy): Eukaryota > Metazoa > Annelida > Polychaeta > Phyllodocida > Hesionidae > Amphiduros > Amphiduros pacificus. Next base: position 10,202,812 of record OX439007.1, on the reverse strand, counting down.
TTTATCATTTTGACCCATTCTTACATTCATAAGTCAGTCAATTCATTGTGCTTTACAGCATTTCACAATGTCCATCCATGAGAGCTGTCAGTAAGTCATTGAGAATTCATTTATCATCTTGGCCCATCCTTACATTCACAAGTCAGTCAAGTTCACAATGCTTTACAGCATTTTACAATGTTCATCCATGAGAGCTGTCAGTAAGTCATTGAGAATTCATTTATCATCTTGGCCCATCCTTACATTCACAAGTCAGTCAAGTTCACAATGCTTTACAGCATTTTGCAATGTTCATCCATGAGAGCTGTCACTCAGATCCAAACTCATAATTTTAAGTGAAATTTATCATGCTTGAAAGTTTCTTTACAATGTTTATTCTTGAAAGCTGTCATTACATCATTGGGGATTTATTTATTTTCGCTGAGAACCAACTTCAAAGCAGCCAGTTAAGTTCATTAATAATTTAATTTTCATCCAAATTACATTTCCATTTTTATTTCATCCATAACCTTATCAGTCTCCAAACCTGTCCGAGATATTAGACAAGCTACTTATGTTTTTGGCCAAGTTTATTTTAACAGTATCAACTTAAATTCTTCCTTCACATCATAATTTTTAGTCCTGTCGTATGTGCACATTTTAAGTGTAACCTTTTCATGAGCAATTGTCTCTTCATTTTATGTATTGTAAAAATTTATATGATTATATTTCAACAAAATAGTTAACCTACCAACAGTGTAGATATTACACAAAAAGACACACCTGTAATTTTCATGTATATGAACATGACATTAATGACATTATCTACATGTTGGCATTATTGTGCCATATATTACAACACTGTGATACTTCTTATACTGGGTGCTACTGAGATCAGAATATAGTAATTTACAATTAATTTACATGCTAAATAACATGCTACTATTGTGATATTGTAATATTGTGATAAAGTTTTGGATCTAGCATTTTACAGCGTATCCAATTAAATGTGATTTATACATAGATCTCAAAACTGTGATAATTGATAACTATTTGGTGCTACTGATATCAGAATCCATAATTTACAACCAAGGTGCTCTTTATATGTTAATACTGTACCACCGCTGCAGCTTTAGATCAAGCAGCTTATAGCTTATGTGTTAATACTGTACCACCGCTGCAGCTTTAGATCAAGCAGCTTATAGCTTATATGTTAATACTGTACCACCGCTGCAGCTTTAGATCAAGCAGCTTATAGCTTATATGTTAATACTGTACCACCGCTGCAGCTTTAGATCAAGCAGCTTATAGCTTATGTGTTAATACTGTACCACCGCTGCAGCTTTAGATCAAGCAGCTTATAGCTTATATGTTAATACTGTACAACTGCTGCAGCTTTAGATCAAGCAGCTTATAGCTTATATGTTAATACTGTACCACCGCTGCAGCTTTAGATCAAGCAGCTTATAGCTTATGTGTTAATACTGTAACACCGCTGCAGCTTCAGATCAAGCAGCTTATAGCTTATATGTTAATACTGTAACACCGCTGCAGCTTCAGATCAAGCAGCTTATAGCTTATATGTTAATACTGTAACACTGCTGCAGCTTTAGATCAAGCAGCTTATAGCTTATATGTTAATACTGTACCACCGCTGCAGCTTTAGATCAAGCAGCTTATAGCTTATATGTTAATACTGTACCACCGCTGCAGCTTTAGATCAAGCAGCTTATAGCTTATATGTTAATACTGTACCACCGCTGCAGCTTTAGATCAAGCAGCTTATAGCTTTTATGTTAATACTGTACCACCGCTGCAGCTTTAGAAGTTTAAAATGTATAAATGATTATAAACTTGTAATAATTATGTCAATTATTGTTTGTATTACAAGTTTCAAGCACCTTTTAAGAAAAAAATCTGATACCTGACCATAAAATATACATAATCTGAATCATGTGAATTAAACTATACCTCTTGATAACAATATATGTGACCATCATTGCAATAAAATATATATAAAAAAATTATAAATGTATTAATTTTATTTTGTCATAAAAAGCAGGAATCTTAATTTTTCTGAATTGGTAATTTCAAATTTAAGTGTTCAATATCAGTTAATAATGTGATCCTCCACTGGATAAAGCATTTTATATTTTCAAAGATTTCACATGAAACATTCAAAGAAGTCATTTAAGTTTACAATGATCTTTTCACATAAGTGTGCTACCCCCATCATTACCAATGAAAATACACAATAACCTTGCTTTGTAACCCAGGTTTTGTGCCTGATTTTGATGCTGTGTGTTGTATAAAGAGCTACACTTTGATGCTTCTTTTATGTATATAACCATTTGGTACATTACCCATGGCTTTGCACAACAAATAATGTGAGATGAACCCCACTTATTTACCTCTGAGACTGATGGCTGAAATATGGTATCATGGATATAATCAATAAAAATATTTGTCAAAATATGTCACAAGGTACCACAAGGTTTCATCATGGTATAAAGCTTATTGAAATTTAGTTACACATATTGTGATAACTTTTAAAGCTGTGATAATTTTAAAACATACTGTAAGCAAATGGAAACCCGACACTCAGCTGATATTTACAGTCAAATTGCAGATGAAATATAACCTTTTTGGTTATATTTAGGCTTTAAGTTGAAATAATAAATAAAATGTTGTACTAATGGCATCATTTGGGCACCTTATTTGACAAATGGGGCACACAATAACTTCAAGATTTATCAGACTCAAACCATTAAATCCATACAATATTTGGGCAACTTTTTCCCGTCCTCAGGTTGAGACAGATCTTGGCCCTTCATTGCCACCTTCCTGTTATTATAACAACTAAAATCTGACCATATTTGAACAAGTCATTCAGGAGCAAATATACACATATAAATAACATAACTTTCCGATATTTTCCTTTACTGCATTTCTTTTATTCACAAGTCAAATACAGAATATTATTTCAGCAGAAATATACACTACATATCATTCTATATAGTTATTTAACATCTCTGTCTTTCATAAAATATAGCATAGTACGACCAGTAGAGGCCATTCTTAAACTAATATTGACTTGATATACCAGATTTGGTATATTTGTTAAAATCATCATATTTCTTTACCTTAAGCATAAGAGAGCTGATGCTGGCACAGCAAAGTTGTATGAACCCACTGCAGCAAGGTTAACATCAGTAGGTTATATGAACATGATATTACACATCTAACTAACCCTTAAGATCATTCTAAATAAATTAATAATTTCCTTCTATTTAACATTTATTCAGCCCATTCAGCCAAAGGTTTTCATTAGTAAGAAAAGCTTAACTTTTGATCACTGTACAATGTACATGTACAAAAAACTTAAAATCAAAGTCCTTAATGAGTATAAAATAGAAATAGACCCCACACTGAGCTCTACACTCTTATTATCTATTATCACAGTCAGGTGCCTCAAATAAAACCTATCATCCGTAACTAGCGTCGAGGCCGATGCTGTTATTGCTCAGGATTTATTACTCAGGATTTATTACTCAGGATATATTACTCAGGATATATTACTCAGGATATATTACTCAGGATATATTACTCAGGATATATTACTCAGGATATATTACTCAGGATATTTTACTCAGGATATATTACTCAGGATTTATTACTCAGGATATATTATTACTCAGGATATTTTACTCAGGATATTTTACTCAGGATATATTACTCTATAGGTCAGGTTGATCCTAGCATCTCGATCATGATACTCTTTAGGAACACGATGCTGAAAAAGAAATATCTATATATAGTTTATTTGCTGACGGGATGATAGCTTTGTCAATTATTCTGTCAAAATGATCTTTTTTTTGTTTATGCTTAAAAAGAAATCACTTTTGGCCCTACTAATATTTAATTTAATATATGACAGTTGAGACTGAAGGTGATATAAACAGTGCCTTTCAAGTTTATCTTGCCTGCAATGTTTCCTGTATGTTGACCTATATTTGTAACCACATTGTCTGACATCTTACCTGCCGTGTTTCCTATATGCTGACCTATATTCGGACTCACATTGTCTGACTGGTGGCCGACATCTTACCTGCCATGTTTCCTGTATGCTGACCTACATTAGTAACCACATTGTCTGACTGGTCGCCGACATCTTACCTGCCATGTTTCCTATATGTTGACCTATATTTGACCTATATTTGGACCCACATTGTCTGACTGGTGGCCGATATCTTACCTGCCATGTTTCCTGTATGCTGACCTATATTCGGACTCACATTGTCTGACTGGTGGCGGACATCTTACCTGCCATGTTTCCTGTATGTTGACCTATATTTGTAACCACATTATCTGACTGGTGGCCGACATCTTACCTGCCATGTTTCCTGTATGTTGACCTATATTTGTAACCACATTATCTGACTGGTGGCCGACATCTTACCTGCCATGTTTCCTGTATGCTGACCTACATTAGTAACCACATTGTCTGACTGGTCGCCGACATCTTACCTGCCATGTTTCCTATATGTTGACCTATATTTGACCTATATTTGGACCCACATTGTCTGACTGGTGGCCGATATCTTACCTGCCATGTTTCCTGTATGCTGACCTAATTTGGGCCCACATTGTCTGACTGGTGGCGGACATCTTACCTGCCATGTTTCCTGTATGCTGACCTACATTAGTAACCACATTGTCTGACTGGTCGCCGACATCTTACCTGCCATGTTTCCTATATGTTGACCTATATTTGACCTATATTTGGACCCACATTGTCTGACTGGTGGCCGATATCTTACCTGCCATGTTTCCTGTATGCTGACCTAATTTGGGCCCACATTGTCTGACTGGTGGCGGACATCTTACCTGCCATGTTTCCTATATGTTGACCTATATTTGTAACCACATTATCTGACTGGTGGCCGACATCTTACCTGCCATGTTTCCTGTATGTTGACCTATATTTGTAACCACATTATCTGACTGGTCGCCGACATCTTGCCTGCCGTGTTTCCTGTATGTTGACCTATATTTGGGCCCACATTGTCTGACTGGTCGCCGACATCTTACCTGCCATGTTTCCTGTATGTTTCCCTCCATGATGACAAGACTTCCTGCCGGGAGAGGTATTCTGACATGCTGCTGATATGTGTAATCTCCTTTCTCCTCCTAGACAACAAGCAGGAAACAAAGATTCAATATGTGTCCACCTCAATAACCTGAAAGTTTCCCTTTCTTATGCAGTATAATGACGTTTTTGTGCAATCAATTGACTTTATACCCATTATTCAGTGCTTTATCATTTTTGAAATTATAACAGGTAGAAAATAACAAAAATGTGAAAAATTATTCTCCTCTATCCTGATCAAATGTGATATTATAGGGAAGGATAAAAAAAATATTGTTTCTCACAAAATGGTGGGACCTGGAATATATATTTTTTGGTTCTTTTACTAAAGTATAGAGATGAGTGCAAGAAGAAACCAGACTTTTTCTGGCCTTATGTGTCATGATACTTCTGGTATCTTGAATTCAAGCAAATATGCCTTGAAAACTATCAAATATTTTTTACCAGTTTAATGTGTGCTTGAGTATTTTGTGTGATATATTAATGTGCAGTTAAGATGATAATCGGACAAAGACGCTTATGATGTACTCAACCTGGACACTGAGTTTGCGTGTTCTATATGAGACTGCAACTGAGCATTTGGTATGATATTGAGATTGACTATTTTCTTTGAGACTGAGATTGCCTTTATACTTGAAGATCAGGTACACATATTTTTACAAAAAATAATTTCCCGTTTTAAAATATTTTGACAACAACAGTTTAATATTTAACACGATACTGAGTGAAATTTAGAAATAAATACATAGAATATTTAATGATGTCACAATTTCTAATATAGTGCTACACTGATTTTGGAATTAATTTCTCCAACCTCATGTGTTTGACATACAATACATGTATTTCTACAAGGTCAATCTATTTCATCTTTTTTTATTGATAGATGAAAAATATAAAAATAATAGGGACTTACTGGAGGTGGCTTTTTTCTGAATTCAAACATTCTTGTATCACCAAATGAGAGTGAGGCTATTGTTGGCTGGTACCCTAGCCCTGGTTCATCATCAGAGTGCCAGTCTACACTGTCATGGCCGTCCCGGTAAAGATTAGCCAACACAGAGTTAAAGCTGCAGCCGGTGTTAACTTCTAACCTTTCTCGTAACATCTGCACAACTGGTGGCCACTGCAAGTACCAACCATTATCATTTTATGTACAAGTACCAACCATTACAATAATAATAATAATTTATATGGCGCTATTTCAGACTACCGTATTTATTCAAATATAAGACGACTCGTGTATAAGACGACACCCCAAATTGATGTTATTTTGCTTGAAAAGACCAATTTCCGAATATAAGATGAGTCGGTTTTTCTCGACACATTGGTACTGCTACCATTCAAGTTTGGCGGCCATTTTAAAAGTGACATGTAAATATGATGTCCATGACATCCTTGACCTTATGCCTCAGTCACATTTGCGCCGATTTCAGTAAAGACGCCCGGCCGATGGGTATTTTTTACAAAATCGGCAGGCAGTTCAGATTGCCGTGCGGGCACCGGGAGATCATCGGCCACAACTGGGCATTTTAAAGACATCGGGCGGGTCATCGGGAACTTTCAGCTGCAACATAAAAGTTGCCAGCATTTCCCCGATGTCTTATCAGCAAATACCATCTTAAAGTACACGGCAGGGTCCCGGCAGTGTCCCGCAAGCCATCGGCAGATTATCTTAGGGCTGCCGGTGGCATTGTGCGGTGAAAATAGGATTTTTTTTATTTCATCTGTTCACAGGCCATCATCAGATGATCGAACGGGCTCCCTCAGATATCACATAGACGTCTTAAGGATGTCCTACAGACGTCTGTCAAATGAGACAGACGTCTTTAGGATATCTCACAGACGTCTGTCAATGAGAAAGACGTCTTTAAGATGTCCCTCAGACGTTCGTGACATCTCATCTGGCAAGTGCCGCGCGGCACCCGTGTATAATGTGAACACAGCTACTGGATTAGACTTGCCGATTTCAAATTATCATAACTTCTTTAATAAAAATGTCAAGAGCTAAATCTAAGGCTCTACAATATTGTAAAATTCGCCAATTTTCATATAAAACCATAAAAAAGGCATGTCAAGCACGAAAATCTCAAGTTAAATGCATTAATAGGACATTTTTTTAAAAAAACGTTTTCTTGTTTCTCACCAAAACACCTGCTGACAAATCATTACACAGCACTATTTTTCTCCATAAAAGCAAAGTTTCTTTCAAACTTTTACATAATTTTAGAAAATCCTTGTCATAAACTGTCCAACTAAGCCAAACCTAAAGAATTTTCATCAATTTTACACTGAAAAATGATCAAACAAAGACAGAAATGAATTTTTTATGATGTACATGTAATACTTCTCTGCTTCTACTCGTTGGTATACATAATTACTGGGGTGAGGCCATAATAGAGTAATGAAAAAAATTAATCCTCCCTATTTTTTTCCTGGTGAATTGTGTTGATATAAGTAATATAATCTGTGCAGTTTTCGCAATTTAACTTAAAAAGAAAAAAAGTTATGGCTGTTTAAACGTGGAGGGAATATCTGAAAAATGGCCGAAAAAAGAGGATTAAAAAAAAAAAAAAAAAAAAGGGCCAATTTTTGGAATTTTGATCAATTTTACACTGAAAAACGATCAAACAAAGACAGAAATGAATTTTTTACGATGTACTACTTCTCTGCTTCTGCTTCATATATTAATTATAATTCATACGTTTTTCAATATTGTCATTTAATGACCTTCGATGACTTCATTTCCATCACCCAGATGTGTTCAGGCTTGAATGGCACAGAACTATTTATAGAAAGGATGGAAGGAGAAATGGACAGACATACTGATAACAAAAAGGCACCGAGACCCTTAAAACATAGGCTATGCTGATCATTGCTTTTTCATTTGTCGACATGTTTGTGGACATTTTCTATAAATGCCTGCAATTTAATTGTTTAAAAAATTTGATCGTTTAAATACTTTCCCAGAGCATACTTGAGCAGAAAGATTATTAAGAGCAATCAAAATACACAGTACATATTGAATTTAGCCCCAACTTTTGTTCTTATCTTGATTCTTATGAGCTGATATTTGTCATTTTATTCAAAATGGTAACCTCCATAAAAAGCCTGTGATTTTTTTTTTCAAAAATCACAAAAAATAGAAAATTGGAAAAAATTGTGAGCCTTATTGGAAATAGATTGAACTAATCCCCTGAAAATACATCTTACCTACTAATAGCTAAGAACTCTGACAAGTAATTTCTGAGGAAAAGATCAAAGTTGACAGACGGACTGAATGACAAAAACTTCTCCCTTGCTGCAGAATCTATGCTAAAATAGTCATCTATTAAAATCTCAGTTTCACATTGAGTATTCCCAGCGTTTTACGATATGTTCATTATACTCACATTGGTATTGGCCGGCATTAGCACCCCAGAGTATCTGTAGGGATGGTCCCCGTACCACGCAGTCAGACGCGGCTCTTGATAAGAAATCCCATTTCTTGTATTTGTCTTCTGTTTCCACGGTAACTCATTAAAAAGTTCGTGATAGATGTGTTCACACTCTCTTGGATCAATAAAGTTGTAAAATAATCTAACCCTGAAGAACAAAATACATCATAAATTAATTTTCTTTTGAAATGTTTATGGAGCTTCACATCAACAAATGTAACTTCTAGTCTTACTGACTTTAGTGTGTTTCTGACTGTAGTGTGTTTCTGACTGTAGTGTTTCTGACTGTAGTGTGTTTCTGACTGTGGTGTTTCTGACTGTAGTGTGTTTCTGACTGTAGTGTCTTTCTAACTCGTGTGTTTTTGACTCTAATGTTTCTGATTCTAGTGTGTTTCTGACTCTAGTGCATTTCTGAGTCTAACTCTAGAGGAATTTTGCTTTTCAAGATTTGACACATCAGTAGCTTGGACCATAAGAAACAAAGAGAATGATCTGCATCACAAACAATGACAATAGCATGGAATGGAATACGAACTGTGAATAAATATTTCCTTAATGAGAGGAGAAAATCTTCTCTCTGGTTGGTGTTTGGCTCAATTTGTTTAGAACAAAAATTTAGTTAGCCAGAAACAAATATAGTTATATTGTGGTCTTACCTTGCTGGTGGGCTAGGTGAGTGTGCCTCATCCAGATCATATATGCCTGGTTTACTGAAAATATAACAAATATTATATTATTACACACACAGTAATACAGTGGTAAAATACACTCCACACTCTTAACTGATTGATTGAATGAATGGATTCGTAACAGTTTATAGTGCAATTGTGGGTTATCATCCTATTTCTTTTAATGATTGCATTTTAGAGAGTTTTTTGTGCTCTTCCGGTGTGTTGTTTTCAATGAGGTGACCTGCAATTGGCCTACTGACACATTAAGGTCATTCAGTGCCATTAAACTGATTGAAAATCTGACAATATAACACTTTCTATTTACATAATTTAAAACACCATAACAAGCCAAGATAAAATAGGCAGGGACTGCGATTGCGATCTTTTAGGATCTTTGCTATTATTCCAAGCCAAGATAAAATATTCTTTGAAAAATCCAAAATATTGAACAAAATGAGGTCTTCCTGACCCTTATCCTTCAAAAAAGGTCATGCTATGACTACAGGAACAATTGCAGCAAGTTGCTAAATGAGGAGCAAATCTTTTTTTAAAATCTACCATTTCTTGATAATGTACAAAACCTATATCTTTAAGAGAGAGATTTTCTCCTGGTTCTGACGCTATATAAATTTACTGAAATATATACTTCATGCAAAAGAATGTATATAAACTGGTTAAAAATATACTCTTTTAGAATACTTACTCTATTGTTCTGACAGGAAGCTTTTGTCTCAGATCCTGGAATAAGTAACAAATCATTAGTTGATGCACATCCCAATTAAGATGTCCCTGGCTAAACCTTTCATGGAAAAGTAGAAAGTTATATTGTAAGAAAGCTTGTAAACTTTCAAAACAAATTTATCTCAACAGTTACTCGTCAAAAACGAGACAAACAAGAAAATGAAAAAAATAATTGTTATATAAAATCTTTGTGTATGGATTTTACTATCTGGCACTCTATGCATTTACTCCAGGGATACATACATTTCTTTTGGAAATTACGTGCTCAAGGTTGCCCTCTTTTGAGTCCAACTTACTCAAAGTTTGCAAATAAAAGTTTTTATCAACATTCATTTATTCAAGATCACTTGACAATAAAATTAACCAGAGCTCCAGTATTTTAAGTATAGGATAACTCAGTGGTAACAAAAATCAAATGTAGGAAAATGTGTTAAAATTAGAAATAAACTTAATATGAATTCAGAAAAGCAAGTTTTCCACTTGCATTGGTAAGTTTGGTTAAATGCATTGTTGTGGACAGTAAAAACATTCAGGCCTCACATTTTGTGGCTGGAATTATTCTGTTAAATCTAATACAATTGACAAGTTAGTAACAAGACAATATATTCTATGTATGCTGAATAATCTACCAAACAACAAATGTTCAGATAAAAATAAACGTTGTCTTTATTCATAACACATGACAAGTTGTTACAGCAGCTGCTTTGATCAAATAAAAATATCACACTCTGTAATTTTGTTTTTATCTTAATGCTTATAAACAAATTATCAGATCACAATTCCTTTAAATTGAACAAAATAATGTGCTGTATATTCAACATTACATTGCATTTAACAAAGTCAATTGAGATGTATTGAAGCAGTTAGAGCCATTTGTTCTGGCATGCTGTGAAATCAGTCAACAACAAAAATAGAGCATATTATGTTTTTATGCTAATCTATACACATTTGGCAAATGTTGCATTCTTAAATCTTAACACCTTTGGCAAATCTGGCATTCTTAATGCATATGGCAAGTATATAGTTCTAAACACATGCATCTGGCAAATATGGAGTTCAAAACACATGTCAAATATGGCATTCTAAACACATATGGCAAATATATAGTTCTCAACACAATGCTGTCACAACAGCATGACACAAAAACAAGTGGTGATTTTAACAAATCGAGCTCATGCAGGATTTGAAAATTAATATAAGAAGAAACCAAAACAAAATGAAAAAGCAAAGTCATGCAATAATTTAACAAGTTTGGCAAAATCTTTCAGATTTTCTGATACATCTCAGTCTTCAAGCTTGGTTTAACATTTAAACTCATTTTCACTTACTCCAATCTTAATACAAAAAGCACCATCAAGTGGTACGATAGATTAAAGATAGCCACCAATTAAATGACATCGGGTGATAATACAGAGATAATGCATTGACTTGCAGCCTAACCACTTGAAGTCTAAGACATCCAGCCCAAAGGCAAAACAGAGGGAGCAAAAATATATCATAACTGACTAGTGTTAATGGGCAATAGATGTATATACACATTGGTGAAGATCCTATGATAAACAATTTACAAAGCTATCATTGAAGGTATAGAATAATATCAGACTCTGCAATCAATGTGATGAAGTTATTTCATGCAATACTTATTACTTCCAGAAAATAATTTAAAATAATCAGTTATAAACAATCTAAAACTAATAAGATTTATGTTGGTACCTTTGTGAATAGCTGTGTTATCAATGGCTGACATTTTGTGTATATAAATTACTCGACTTGCTGCATCAACAATAATATTAACTCTTTTACAGCTGAATATTCTAAATTGAGAACAAAAAATAGAGTGCTTTGTTTGACTGACTTACATATACATTGCATATTATCAAAACACGCAATTTTCCCAATGTTTAAAAATATTTTGGGGAAAGTGAATCATATCTTATCATGCTATCAAACTCAAACAATTCAGTTTCATTCATGTTAAGTATAATGTAAGTGGATGGTTACACATTTCTATTAGTTCATATAACAGGGACCTTAATATACTGACAAAAAGCTCAAAATGGTAATCCAAGTATATTTGAGTACCTCTGAAAGGCAAATGGCACCTGATATATTTGGAGACGTTTAAACTCATAACATTCAAGTTTAAAATAGTCCAAATACTATGATCATACTTTTATCACAAAAAAGATTAAAATGATTATATTGATATTTATAATGACATTGGTGATAATGATGAAAGGTACATGCCTTCACTGAGGCTGCAAGTCATAATATATCTAAGCTTTTGTGAGTCCATATTTCATGGCAAAGCACCAATCTTGAGCGTCAAATCCTTGATATCAGTGCTGTCCCTGTATGGTATTGGAGCAGGACTTGGCTGTTCTGTTCAGCCCCTCTCTGACAGCCATCAGCACTGCCCCCATGGGGTTACTTGGTATTGGAGCAGGACTTGACCGTTCTGTTCAGCTCCTCTCTGACAGCCATCAGCACTGCCCCCATGTGGTTTGCACCCCGCCAACATTTTAAATCTGCAGCTTCATCGGAGTCGATTCTATGTCCGATCCCCCAGAAGAGATCTGTGGGACTCGCCTCCACCAGGATGCTCTCACTGGTGTTGAGCAGTGCCCTCTGGAGGTGGGCATTCTGACTATATTTGGCCATATTTGCAGTGATCATCACCTCTTTAGCTTTTCTATCTCTCCACTCATGAGAGTTATACCCCGCGACAGCCCGGCCTAACTTATGCATCTGTTTCGGATTAGTCTCATCGAGAAGTTTATCGGCTGTTTTGTAGTCTTTGAAGTACAAGGCTTTCTGATACTGATAGAACTGCTCCGTGCACGAGAACTCTTGGCCCTGTATTGTGAGCCTGGCTGGGTGGAAGTTACTGAATGGAGAGCTGATACTGTAGAACAGTTTGATGTGGGAGCGTGGGCAGGTCCGGGAGAACGGCAATAGGTCCTCTGCACCATCCTCATACAACACCTACAATACATCATAATATCATACACTAAAATGCACACTAGCCACACCATGAAAGTACACATCGTCAACACACATTTGATTTACTGATCTGCTGAATATATAAATCGATAAATGAAATAAGTGTGTATTGAGCAATTTATTTTTACTTCTCTTTTTTTGTCGTCATTAAGCTAGTTTTTTTTCACATACTGAGTGATATACTTTTAACAACAGAATTGCTATTTCTGTTACCAAACTTGTTTAATATTCAATTCAACAGGACTTTTCTGAGAAAATATTTCATTTGACATTACCAAATGGAATGTCAAGCAATTCTTATTTAAATATTTGGTTCATTACGAAAGTGCCACATAAATAAATTGGGAAGGATGTCACTTCAAGGCTTTGATGTACATTTTCTGAGGCTTATTAATGGGTAGGATGAGACCTACAAGAGACAGATCTGTCAGCCCATCATGCCACCTATCTACATACATAAAACCACATGAAAGCAAAGAGGAACTTTTGGGTTTTATGTTTTCTAAACTTCTGGCAAGTGTTATGAAACACCTTCCAAATCTTAATTGACAGTCAATAACACAACTTTGACACTATGAAACTATTCAAGAAGCTAAACAGAGAATATTTCTTGCATATGGCACATGGGGGATTCAGTATTAACAAATTACACTGCTCAGGTACTCAGACAACCCATATGGTGATCAGAGAAAGTTAGACCAAAATGATATCTGAATCACATTAACCTGGACTGTTAAGATTCAATTCTCTTCCTGAATGTATGTCTTATTACTCTTTGATTATTACTGACATACATGTACATGTGTGATTTTGGCAAAACATAAAATCAAAATTTGACAGACATATGGGACTTTGGCTAAACATAAAATCAAAACTTGACAGACATATGGGACTTTGGCTAAACATTAAATCAAAACTTGACAGACATATGGGACTTTGGCTAAACATAAAATCAAAACTTGACAGACATATGGGACTTTGGCTAAACATAAAATCAAAACTTGACAGACATATGGGACTTTGGCTAAACATAAAATCAAAACTTGACAGACATATGGGACTTTGGCTAAACATAAAATCAAAACTTGACAGACATATGGGACTTTGGCTAAACATAAAATCAAAACTTGACAGACATATGGGACTTTGGCTAAACATAAAATCAAAACTTGACAGACATATGGGACTTTGGCTAAACATAAAATCAAAACTTGACAGACATATGGGACTTTGGCTAAACATAAAATCAAAACTTGACAGACATATGGGACTTTGGCTAAACATAAAATCAAAACTTGACAGACATATGTGACTTTGGCTAAACATAAAATCAAAACTTGACAAACATATGGGACTTTGGCTAAACATAAAATCAAAACTTGACAGACATATGGGACTTTGGCTAAACATAAAATCAAAACTTGACAGACATACGGGACTTTGGCTAAACAAAAAATCAAAACTTGACAGACATATGTGACTTTGGCTAAACATAAAATCAAAACTTGACAGACATATGGGACTTTGGCTAAACATAAAATCAAAACTTGACAGACATATGGGACTTTGGCTAAACATAAAATCAAAACTTGACAGACATACGGGACTTTGGCTAAACATAAAATCAAAACTTGACAGACATATATGTGACTTTGGCTAAACATAAAATCAAAACTTGACAGACATATGGGACTTTGGCTAAACATAAAATCAAAACTTGACAGACATATGGGACTTTGGCTAAACATAAAATCAAAACTTGACAGACATATGGGACTTTGGCTAAACATAAAATCAAAACTTGACAGACATATGGGACTTTGGCTAAACATAAAATCAAAACTTGACAGACATATGGGACTTTGGCTAAACATAAAATCAAAACTTGACAGACATATGTGACTTTGGCTAAACATAAAATCAAAACTTGACAAACATATGGGACTTTGGCTAAACATAAAATCAAAACTTGACAGACATATGGGACTTTGGCTAAACATAAAATCAAAACTAAACAGACATACGGGACTTTGGCTAAACATAAAATCAAAACTTGACAGACATATTTATTTATTTATTTATTATCATAATCGGACTCGAAGCCCAAAACTTAAAAACTAGGTTTTACATACATAAGACATATAAATAAAGTGTAGAAATATCACAATAATTAAAGACATTAAATGGTACATAAATTGTTGATCATATAATTGATGTCATCAAGTTCAAAGAATCTATCGAGATGACCATCCCTCATTAGCACCAATTCCTTTACAATACTGCTGTAATCAAAGTATTCAGGTATTACAGCATCTGTCCAGCATTTTAACATATCTTTCTTTGAAACATAATGTGGCTTACTTAATGCATCTTCAACAGATGTTTCACATTTGTAAGCAATATATCTTAAGTTTCTACCAATAACTGACATTTTACTGTACATAGAATTCTTTGCAACATAATTTACAACTGGGTTCTTAGCATCAATTAATGATTTATAAAAATTCATAAATCTACAGAAGAAGGAGACTCTAAGTGGCACATTATCTGATATCAAGGCCACCATATCACAATGGGTGTCGTATGGCAACCTCCACATTCTTCTGATAGCTTTACGCCATTGTACACATATACCATTTAGTGCATCTCCCCATAGGGGCCAAATCTGAGATCCATAAAAAGAGCAGCAATATTGGTTAAAAAGCTTGTTCTTGACAGAGCTTTTCAGGGATCCAAAATCAGACATAAACATATTAAAACTCACATTAAATTTTCTTTCACCTTCTTTGTTTAAAATCTGATAGTCAGTAGTACTCAACATATTCCCTAAATGTACAGCTTTATTACAGATGGGAACAGTTTCACCATTCACAGTAACACTGATTCCTGTAGTATCTTTTCTACCAAACACTAGCAGTTTACTCATTTTACCATTAAACAATACATCATGCTTTTTTGCATAACGTTCACATATTTCAATAATTTTTCGCAGGCCTGACAATGTGGGTACAAGAGTGATAAGGTCATCTGCATAACCCATACCTCCACAATAGTGTTGACCAATATGACAACCAATTCCAGATTGTTTCAGTTCTAGCAGTAGACCATCCATATATACTCCAAACAGCAAAGGAGACATTACCCCCCCTTGCCGTACGCCATTAGTAACCTTAAAAACAGGAGATATCTTATCGTTCCACTTGACCTGTAGTTTTTGGTTAGTATACATATGCAACAAAAGTCTAATTACCAGGGGACACATCCCTTTATCAATGAGCTTCTTAAACAACAGGCAATAATTAACCCTATCAAACGCCTTTGAAGCATCAAGTAAAAGAGCATAAACATGGCTACCATTTTCTAGATAATGTGAGATTGTCTCATTGACTAGTCCTGTACACATTGTAGTAGACAACCCATTTTTAAATCCAAATTGTAAATCTGATGTGTCAAATACAGCTGCTTGTTGCTGCAATATCACAATGTCATACAGCTTACCAATGGTACTGCCTAAAGTAAGTGCCCTGAAATTGTCAGAACTATTACTTGCTTTCCTTTTATCTTTTTGCAAAGGCACCATAGTTCCTAGTATAAGCTTTTCAGGGCTAACACCATGATATAACATGCTATTGAATAAAACCGTGAGAATAACATAAAGTTTGTTAGTACCTTGTAAAATATGATCTGAAAAGATGCCATCTTGTTCACCTTTACCAGGCTTTAGTCTTTTCAATGCATTATGTACATCATCAACATCAATACCATGTAGGTGACCATTACCATCATCTGTGCAACAATTACAATCAATAAGAGAATTAACTTCATTTACCAAAGAATGCATATCATCTGATTTAAAACCAACACAATTATACAGTTTGTTGAACTTGGTAGAGAATAAATCTGCAACATTTTTGTCACCAGATATACCATCTACAACCTTAGGCAATGAACGTATAGAATGTTTCATTTTTCTTGCTTCATTCCAGAGATTACGATCATTCCTAGAACTTATAGCTTCAGCCATTTTGTTGTTCCTGATGGACTGATTTTCCCTTATAGTGTACCTAATGGCATAATGATACTGTGCTCTTGTTCTTCGCATGATATCAGCAATAGTACCATTTCTTGGTGAACCATTATCACGCCACAGATTATGCCAAAATAATGAAACTTCTCTTTTATCTTTGACATTATCATTCCAACCAGGAACAACCTTACAATTGGATACAATACCAGTCTTAGGCAGACACTCATCTGCTGCCTCAAGACAACTTTTTAAGACCTTGTCATATGTAACACATATCATCTCAATATGAGCATTATCAGTGCACTTAACATCTCTACATTTAAAAGCATCACAATTAACATCACAATTGGACAATTTCTCATCAAGTTTACATTTATACATGTCAATGTCATTCTCTGTACACTTATGCCAGGCAACTCTACGAGTACGACAATGCTCAACAGATACATAGTATGAAACATCAATATCAAATTCAATACATACAGGAATGTGATCAGAGAAATTATCTACAGACAATAAAGTATCATACTTAACTATTGCATCACAGAAGTTGGGTGTTATAATAAAATGATCAATAATTGACTTACTATCAGTTACAACATTATGATATGTATAGGGTATATAAGCACACTCAGAATCAATACACATGTGAAGTTGCTCATCATTGACAAACTGTCTCATAGCATTGGTCTGTACATTATCTCTAGACATATCGGTGTTCATATCACCACCCAATATGAAATATTGTGTATCACTCTTATCACAAATTCTACTAATTTCATTCAACACATCAATATAATCATCATCAATAGTACCAGTATCACATGGCATATACATATTAAAAAGCAAAAAATTGAAATCACCAGTTTGTACCTTAACTGCACACAATCTTTTAGATTCACACACAATCTCTTCAATTTTATAGTCTATATCTGAAGACCAGACTATAGCACAGCCACCAAATGGTCTACCAATTAAAGGCACACTTTCATCCATACCACTCACAACTACACAATCAGCATTGCTATCTATATCTTTCAACCTTTCTTTGAACTTTGTTTCATACATACAGTGTTCTTGTACAAGTGTGAAATCAAAGGTCACCAACAACTCTTTCATAAAAACATACTTGTCCAAACCCAGGTGTTTACAATTGTAACTACATGCACTAAATTGCTTGTGTTCCATCATAGACAGATTATGAGGTGTTTATTCTCAGAGGTCTCTCCTTTTTGCTCACTGGATTGAGACCTAGGGGGGAAGAACTTTCGTATACCAATCCCCATTGGCCAGAACTCTGCATTCAACACTTTGGTTATGTCATCTTTACTGACCTCTAACTTGAATTTCTTATATTTGGATTCAGCATGTGACATCGGGCTAATTGATCTAACATTGACACCTTGACTAGTGACATGATCTTTCAGTACTTCCTCATCTGTTGTACTAGATACCCTTTCTATGACAAGGTGCCTGCTGGGGGGTGGTGCCCCCTGCACACGAGTGTTCTGTGCACCAGTGCCAACTATATTATTTCTCTGTCTCTTTTTGTTCTGCACCGTGGACCATTTATTATCACCTTGATTGGTTTTCACTGTGTTCCTCTGCCCCTGTTTGTGACCACCAGGTGTCACTACAGGTGTAGGTGCTGATTGATCACTAGGTGGGGCCTGCACTGCAGGACGTACCACACTGTTGACTGTCTTTTGTTTGTTTTCTGCAGTTTCTCCTCTCACTGCAGCAGAGTAGGAATTCTTGTTGTTGTTCTGCGTTTCTTGTAGTACATGTCCATGTGTCTTTATATCATTGTCCAAGTTAGACACTTTTGCATTGATTTCTAATTGCTCTCGCTTCTGGAGAGACAAACTGTCCTCAGCATTACACATTCTAGTCTCTAGATTCATCAGCCTCTCCAGGACTGATGTTAGATCCATTTCTTCTGGAGTGAATTTGGGCACCCTTTTAAGATTTACAGCAGCACATTGCACCTCAACATTCACCAAATCTAAAGCACTGAAAGCATCACAAATATCTTCCACACTTTTCTCAGCTTTTGTCTTAGCACCACACTCTTTTCTATTTTGTGGAATACCCAACTCATCTTTATAAGCCTCATACAGACACTCTTTTGCATCACATATTTCCTCAGTATCATAGAATTTTGTGCAAGCAATCTGCATTTTGAGCTTTGAGGACCCATGTCTATGTGTATTGATATATGCCAACACCTCATTCATGAGGTACTTTGGAGCATCCTTATTGGCCATATCTGCACATTTGGAGCACAACTTTTGGTCCCCAACTTGCTGACATGTGTTCCTAGTAATAGTCTCTGAACATTTATCACACTTCATATTGCACAATTCAATACAATACACCAATATGGGACTTTGGCTAAACATAAAATCAAAACTTGACAGACATATGGGACTTTGGCTAAACATAAAATCAAAACTTGACAGACATATGGGACTTTGGCTAAACATAAAATCAAAACTTGACAGACATATGGGACTTTGGCTAAACATAAAATCAAAACTTGACAAACATATGGGACTTTGGCTAAACATAAAATCAAAACTTGACATATATATGTATATATATCTTGATATTAATCCTATTAGCACTGCACACACATCTGGTTTGGGACCAATCACGGCAGTCGAGACAATGGTGGGAGACAATAGCAAACATTTAGACCAATCAGAGAGCAGCTAACAGACGATGACAAGAAGTGTCTAAAGTAACAATGACGGGACGCAGTGATCACCATGTGTCTACATTTCAACATGCATAAATGGCTTTCTAAGAATAAATGACAGAGACAAATAATTAAACAACTGAGAAAAAAATGTTAATTGACAACAGGGTCATTTGGGATTTGTCTATTATATATAGATGTGAATTTAGCAAACTATAAAATCCAAACTTACTCGAAATTTCTCCTTGTCAGAGTCACAGTGGATACTGAGTCTTTCCCGGACTAGCATCAGGAGTTTGCCCAGATGGTTCTTGCCATACCAGTTCTTCTCATCCAGAGCCTCTGGATCATCCATGCTATATCCGATCCCCCAATAGGTATCCTTGGGACTAGCCTCTGCCAGGATCCTGTCGCCAGTGTTGAGGAGTGCATCCAACAAGATTTTGTTCTGACTAAACTTGGCCATGTTGGCTTCAAGCATCACCTCATAATCATATCCCTTTTGGCCCCATCTGGTTTTGTCAAAATGTCTCACCTCCTGTCCAAGTTTGTAGTGCTTAAATGGTTCTTTTGTGCGTAATATCTTGTCTCTTGTCAGGAAATCTCCAAAATATTCTGCCTTCTTACTCAGATAGTACTGCTCTGTGCAGCAATACGTACGGTTCTCCAGCCAAACATTGCAGGGATGGAAATTACTGAAGATGGACTGTTTGCAGTAGAAAAATACAAATTTCTCTGTGATAAGAGTGCCCACTTTTTCCTTATCTTGTTGATGGCCTTGGAATGATCTCTGAAAACCAAAGAAAATTTAGGCATTTTTAACAGTTAAGATAATCAACAGAATTAAATCAGAAATTCACATCAAAGAGAAACTTTTCTGATATCTTTTGAATGTAAAATCATTTTTTATAACATCAAGAAATTCAAGTGATAAATCTTGGTAACTGGAGTAAATTTTGGTAACTTGAGTAAAAAAATGAAAAACTTTGTTGGGTCAAAATATAATCAACATTTCATGTGGCTTCTCATCTCGAAAATATTAAAAAAAACTTTCAGTCGAATAACATAAATAAAACATAACCCCATGGGTTGATAGCTCTGCTGACTTGAATGAAAACACATGAACTGAGATTAAGTACAACAAGCAACCAGGTTATGATTTTCCATACAAGATCCCAAAGTAGGCAAGATGTTGTATTTTCTGAGATCTAATTCTATCTATTTTCCATTAGACTCAGTTCTTTTTCCATTTTGTCATGATTTTTTCAAAAATCTAATAGCTATCACTAAGTTGTCAAGGAGGCTGCCATTTTGAATAACATAGCCAATGAGAATCAAGATAACAAGTTGGGGCCAAATTTGAAATGTAACAAGCATTTTGATTGGTCAAAATCATCATCTGCTCAAGTCTGCTCCACTTTTAATGGTTGTGAGATTTTGCATGCACACAAATTTTGAATTCAAGGTCAATGTGTCAAGGACAAAGGTCACATGACTAAGAAAGTATGACGAGGTACGGCTATGGCCTAAGACATTTCTGTATTCCAAGTTTTAGTTTCTTCTTATAAGTGGTTGCTGAGATATATTCCTCACAAAATTTGTGACATCAAGGCCACTGCACTAAGGTCAATGGTGACATCACTAAGATTTGAAGGAATCTGAATCTTCAACTCTCTATCTACCTCTGTATTAAATATGAAACAAATATTACTGGTAGTTTTGGAGGAGAAGATTTTTAAACATAGTGTTAGTATATAACAGATATGAAGTGTTTTTTATTCACTTCTGATGGTTGTGATGTGGCATGTTCACAAATTTTGAATTCAAGGTCAATGTGTCAAGGTCAAAGGTCACATGACTAAAATTGTATGACAAGGCACAGCTTTAACATATGACATTTCTGCATACCAAGTTTTAATATCCTGTAATAAGTGGTTGCTGAGATATGCTCAGTACAAAATTTGTGACCTCAAGGTCACTGCACTAAGGTCAATGGTGACATCACTAAGATTTGAAGGAATCTGAATCTTCAACTATATATCTACCTCTATATAAAATATGAAAGATGTACTACTGGTAGTTTTGGAGAAGAAGATTTTTAAAGAAATGTTGACAGACGGACGGACAGACGGACAGACGGACAGACAGACCGACAGACATTTTCCCCCTCCTAAAGCTCTGCGAGCTAAAGTCTCAGCAGAGCTAAAAATCTGAACAATTTAGAAATTAAACAATCAAATTTTTGTTAAAGATTCGGTCACTCTGGCTTATGATCTACGGTATTCTGTTATAAATATTTTTATACCCCAACTGAGAGTTGTCACCTTGCC
Source organism: Amphiduros pacificus (assembly GCA_949316495.1). Classification (NCBI taxonomy): domain Eukaryota; kingdom Metazoa; phylum Annelida; class Polychaeta; order Phyllodocida; family Hesionidae; genus Amphiduros; species Amphiduros pacificus. The sequence continues at coordinate 10,180,777 of OX439007.1, read as the reverse complement.
CCACTGGAACTGCATGAAAAAGGGAATTGCACAAAAAGCTCCTTAAAAACAAATCATTAAAAATAACAAGATGGCAACCTGCAACTGCACTGTTCAGAGACTTGCAGTCATTTTACAGCACTGTGACCAATTGGTCAAATACAAATTGTGGTGGAACTAAAACATATATAGTGTGATTGCGGGTTTCCATCTTGTTTTTTTTAATGATTAAATTTCTGTGAGCTTTTTGTGCAATTTTGATTTTAATTGTGCAGTTGCGGTGTGTTGTTTTCAATGGGGCAGTGTGGCGACCCGCAATCAGCCTATGTGAGCATTATAGATGCTAAAGAAAGACTGGACTTTTAAGTTTAAAAAATAAAACTTTCTCTAACATAAATCACACAGACACAACAGTCTTGGTACCCACCTGCTGATTTAAAATCCAATGGAAAATCTTGCATGACAATCAGGTAAACAGCATAAGATGGGCATCCCTCTATGTATCTTAATATTGTTGAATTAATAGAGCTTGTCTTGTAATTATGACAGTGGTGAGCCTATCTGCCACCCTGGTTGTCATGCTGGGAACTGTTGCCATGGAGACCGGGGAGGGGCAATATAACAGCTTATCAAATCAATTAGTGGGGTGCTCAATTGTTTTGACATGAAACCTTTGAAGTGACCCCATCTTTCTACATCTATTTTTACTCCATAATCAAATGACACTTATCCTTGCTGACATTAAGGTAACAAAAAAAAACAATTATGTTATTTTTGCATTTTCACTGTGTCGTTAATTGATAATGAAATAACATGTTACAATTGAGTGATATCAATTCTGGCTATCTGCTCTCCCGGAATTTTAGCTGGTCCGTGAAAAAATGACGAAATTGGCGCGAGAGAGCAGTGCATTACGGGAAAGATGTTGCATTGTAAACTTCCGCCTGCCTTGCTTCAAGATGGGAGGGAAATTTCAGACTGACATCGTACATTGATACGCCAATGTCAGTGCTAAAGAGTGTTTGTTGTGTAATCTTTATATAAGTATATTGCAATTTACGTAAGTTATGTCAAAATTATGAAGGCAAACCTGAGAAAAACAACGATGGAAAGATGAAAGGCAGAGGCGACAATGCCCCAAACAGGCTGTCGCCGCTGTTCCCGGATGTGCCGTGTGCAAAGAATTTGGTCAAATACGATCGCAGCGCTAAAAAAATGCAGCGTATATGGGAGAGCAGATAGGGAGAATTTAATGTTAATATGGAATTGCGAAACCTTGGTACCTGAAAAAATAATACATGCATATAATCATTTTCTTCTTTTCTTTTTTTTTAAAAATAACTCAGTAGCAACTCATAACTTACAAAATCTCCTTCAAGAGGGCCATTTTTCCAAAGACCTTTACCATGTTTACAAACCCTATAGACCCTTTATACAGAACTCAGTCAATTTTTTTAGAAAGAATTGATATATATTCAGTAATTTAGGCCAATTGGTTGGAGAGATTGGCAGAATACCAGTGAAGTATTGTGGGTAGGTGAACTCGGCCCCCAAGAGGGGCCTTTATGGATTTTTGAACTGTTACAAAGTATTTTTTGAACATGGATTGATTGCATGTGTCTCTGTCAGCTGCTTATCCATTTAATTTACTGAGATATAGCCCAGACCTCTCTCACATTGAGACATTGCCCACAGATCAATCTCTCTGGAGACATTGCCATTATAGTGAGAGGCATGGCCAATGCCCCCCTCTAATTTCCAACAACCCCATCAATTCCAACAACACATATATCAATCCCAACAAGTGATTGAAGTGTACTGAAGATATTTGATAAATCAGATCTATCTTATATGTTATATTTATCTAGAAATATGGTTGTATTCTATAAAGGAGAAGATTTGAACAAATCTATTTGTGTGTGTCCATCAATTCCAACAATTCCATCTATCCCATGAACCAATATAATTCAATATTGATCATACCTTCAGTAAGTATTCTATGTACAGACCTGCACAGTCCATAAGCTCTGTATATTTTCCTACACATATCTGGTAAACCCCATATTTCTAGAAATGAGAAGAATCGGATGTATCTGAACAATTCCATCTTTGGCTACTTCCTATAAATTCCAACAATTCTATCAATCCCATCTATAGCATGTCCTGTCCTTCTGTCTTGATAAACTGAAAGAAACCCATTTATCTGAACTTTCTTCACATATATCAAACCACCCTGCTAATCTATTGATGGTGTTAATGAGGCCCACCTATGGTGAAGTGTGGAATTAATGACTTTATTGTTTCTATCAACCATTTCAATCAGCCCCCTTGTAATCAGAATCAGATGAATCAGAACTAATGCATGTCTATTTGTAATCTACCCCTTGACTGTTAGCATCCTTTATCAACCTTTTTATGCTGTGGGGGTCTATCAGGAAGAGGGATGAAGCTCAGTCAAATCTACTTCATACACTTATCAGAAAAGCATGAACGACTTAGTGGATTCCTTCATGTCTGCATGTCCCCCTACAAAAAATGGGATGTGTCTGGACAATACACTATAAGCATGTTTTCTATAAATTTATTTTCATAAATGGTTGGAAATGATGTTAAGATGAATCATATTTTATCCAATATCTAAGTCGACCAACTCATATTGCTCAAAAGATCAAGAATTCATTTGTGGAATGATAGTCCTGTCTTCTGTATGTGTTAATTGGTATTATGTCATGCCACCTGGGGTACCCACATCTACCCTCTGGCCTTCCCTCTGCTCTTACATACATCACCCAACTTGTGGTCAATGGTCTGTCAGAGCAAGATATATTCCTGCACTTTGAGGACATGGTCTCACATCAAAGCATAACAGTGTAAACATTATGTAATAGTAAACAAAGGACAGGGTGTTCCTCTGACTAAGATGGCACAGATACAATGTTAGCTAGAAATCTGCACATCCCTACAACACACAAATTGATGTCTGCAGAGTTGTACTTCTTTAGTTTTTATTCAAATTGATCATGATTGATTGATAAAGTTGACTATCTTTACTTTATGTTGTCAAGATATAAACTAATGATCCTGGTAATATATCAGACGTGTTGAGCAGATTAAGAGTCTGTCACCAGCAGGTCAATTGTGGGATGCATGTTAGTACTACAATGACTACAAGAAGTAGTTACCCACATGATTATCTTGCATGGGAAATTTAGACAAAAGATTGAAGGTGGTGTTATTAAAAGTTAGATGTGTTTTGAATGCCTTCACAGCAAGGTGGTTTCATGCCCCTGTGCCAGAGATGACAATCAGCCCCTTGTCTGATATTATCAACACCTCATGAGGTTTTGATATCATGTTTACCCACTTCCACAATTTGCCACCTCCAGATATATATTGCTCTCAATTTCTGACCATCCTTTCTGCCAACATCCCAGTATAATTTTGTGACAATTAGAATTTTGATGAAAGCATGAAATATCTCTATCATTATCATTATTCAACTTTTTTCATGGATTTACCATTTTCAAAAGAAAGAAACTTAAAATGTATTAATAGATATGCTAATAATTATGTGATTTCTAGAGATAGTTTTCCAACAAAGATTTGTATATTGCAAAATATTGTGTCAAAGAAATAAAGTAAAAATCATCTTGATGAGATGATGTATAACAGTAACACTCTAAGATCAAAATGTGTACAAAATATCACCAAGTGACAAAGCAATCTGATATCATGTGGCATCATTGTAGTGTCCCTGGTGGTGGAGCATCTGTCACACCTCGCAACTTGCAAAGAGCCTTTATCAATTTTATAGGGTCTTTTCTGAATGTGTAATCACAACATTTGACAAGGTGGTGTGGGCACAGAAGGTTTGGTTATGGCATGGTCTTATCAGTCTAAATAATTACATGCATCACATAACTTGAAAGACCTTAAATGCAGTGCTTGATTTTATGTGATGAAGTACTAATTCTATGTGATGAACTGATGACTTTATTGCCCCATTTAGCCACATGTGTTCTGCAGAATGTAAGTCAATCCACATTCAATTGATGGGATAGATATACATATTGTTGGAAAGATGGGATTGATGGTGAATTGCTTGGGCCTTTGGCCATGGATGTATAGTGACTTACTATATGCATGTTAACTAACTGGACCAGTGAAAAGGGTTGGTCCTGCAAATTACTTAAAGTTAAGGATGCCAATTGGTTTTGCTAAGTAAACTTAATGAACCTTGTAGAGCTTGTTCCTGGAAAGTTGAAAATGAAAGTAAACCAGAAAGTGAAAGCAATAAATATCACAACCTCAAACAAAGACAACTTCTTCAAGTACAACAGGACAATGTGTCTATATGTTAATCACAATCTGCACTCTGAATTCATGTTTAATTGATTGCAAATCAATCTTACTTGTGCTGGTTCTTCATAAACAAACTTGTGTGATTTTGGCACGTCTACGGTTTTGTTTGTCCAAGCTGGTAAGGACTTCTCTGTTGTGGGACGTCTTGACTGACTTGACTGGCTTCCTGAGCTCGAAGGCGACGTTGATGCCCACCCACCTTGAACTCTACCTCTTCGTCTTTTTTCAGAACTCATTGTTTTGATTCATATAATGAGAAAAGTTTTCAAGTTTCAGACATTTTCTGGGATCAACATTTTCGCTCGCGTTTGTTTTGCCTTTAGGGCTAGATGTTTGAGGTTTCAAGGTGATTAAGCCGTAAGTCAATGGAGCCTACCCCGATTATCGGTCCATGGCGGCCATGTTTTGGCTGATTAATTCTGATTACACCGTCAGATGTCGCTTTTGTTTGAGAAGTGATTTGTGAGTGCGTAGAAGAGTAAGAAGATTGGGATTTTGCAAACTTACGCGAGCTTGATTTTTTAAAATCAACACTTGTCTCGATTGCAATTATTTTCATGAGCGGCAGCAGAATGAGCTTTAGCGTGAATTTATTTTGGGACTTCGTTTAGTATTCTCAATCTTAAACTTAAAAAAAATATAAATAACTTATTGTGCATAAATAACTTGTGTTCTATTTTTCTTATAAAATAATTTGTGTTGAATTAATTGACAGTTCCAGCTATTAAAATACGGAAGTCCATTTTGATTTTTATCGCGCATTAGACATAACATTGAAAATGTTTACTTCCGGCTAAATGTCAAGATTCGACAGCTAAAATTACCTCCAAAAACTCGTTAATTTCACCTAAAACACAGACACAATGATTTAATATACTTCGTCTGTGTGTAGATCAGTATATGTTTGAAGGATGGGAGCAGACCAAAGTAACACAGCTCACGCTCAGTTGAAATCCCAGCGCGATGAAGATATTCCCTACACTTCATATTCCATCAGTAAACCTATTGATGGAGGTGGGTACTTGATTTGAGACATTTATCGGTTGTTGATTACAATTGGAAAGTCTTGACACATTTCTCTCTCAACACAATCTCCTTTGTATATATACATACATATACAACTGAAAGATATATGACGTGTACACTTGCAAATGGTCATCTAGAATTACTTTCAAAAGAAGGGAAAAAGAAAAAAATGGCCAATCTAATTTTTGATCTCTATGAACTAATTCATATTTTTCTCCCTCTTTATAAGCCATTTTTCTAATGATCTTGATTCATTGGCAGAGTAAACAAGAGTAAGAAAGGAGTGATTGCATGAATGGGGTTCGGGCTTCAACATTAAATATTGTAGCAGCGTAGACTGACAGATTGATACCCATATTGACTGTATATTATTTTGCAACAAGTGCTTATTTTTATTAATGTTTCTGTTACAATTCACATTTATAAGTTTTATTGTATTCACTCTATTCTTTCTGAGGTATAATTGATTGCACAACATTTATACATTTACATTCAAGTATATATCCACATAAATACGAATCTCCACCAAGTTTGAATAATTACTCTGCAAACTTTAGACAATAAAAACCCATTCTTTTCATTTTCTGCCATATTAACTGTTGATAACATTTAATTGATTTTCATGTCTGCATTTTATACCTATATGGTGAATGGCTATGAGAATGTAACAAAACAAACAATTATTTCGTGAATTCTTGCTCTAAGGACTTAAATGTTTTAAATAATCCTTAATCTTTTGAATTGCTAGACAGCTGTGAGTAATTATTTTCACTCAGTACAGCTCTTTGTGTGCAAATATACAATAAGTTACCATGCCCTAGTTGGGAAACCTATTGCCAATACAATGAAGCCGATATCAATCTGGGAAGAGATGTCAATACTTGTGGCGCTATACAGTGCACATTGTCTATAAATTTGATCAGACATCAAATCAGACATCAGAGTGCAAGTGCACTTAACAGACTAAAGCATAAAGTACAAAAGCTAAGTCATGAGTCAGATACCAGCCTTTTGATATAGTAATTCCAGTGCAATGTATATTTTATTAAGAAATCTGGCTGTAGTCATGTCTACTATTATCATTGACACCACAGAGTCACAGAACATTTTGTGACATTTGTCACAAGGTATCTGGTACTTGTATTGTCAAACATATATTTGCAAACACATCACATGGGTCTTTATTGTCTAGGTATTTTAATGTGACACATATATTGCATGATTATTTAATTTTATACCTGCTTTTGATAACAGTGAGAAATAATAATGAAGAAGAAGGTATGTATAATTGCTTTGGGTTTGAATGCTAAATTAATATAGGACAAGACTGCATAAAAAGTCGTAGTGCATACAGAGAAGTCTCATTATGTTTATTCAAATCTAATCTAGTTGGGGACAAATTTTTGTTGGCTTTAATCCTTCAAATATTCTGTTTATCATTAACCATCCAACCCAGTGTTATTCCTTGGTGAGGTCATTGGCAAATATACTTAATCACAAATGATTATTTTAGTTTTCTAATACATTTTACATTTTGAAATTCTCATTTAGGAAATGCCCAGAAAACTAATATTCATAATTTTTGAAAATGAGAAATCACTGTATCATCTTTGGCAAAGAACTTCAGGGTAACAGACTATTTCAGTTCTGTGAACAGTTACAGGCATGGAACATAGTATGTCACACTATTTATTCTTCTATGCTTGGTGCTCTTGTTTCTATGTACCTTATTCATCACAATTATAGCTCTCATTACTTGTACTACACCGAGGTACATCATGAAAAAAAACACAACTAATAAAACAATGATGAAAATAGAACCTAGAGATAAAGCCAAACATCTTTTTGGTCTGCTACATCAATAAAGCTGTGTTTCCATATGTGCAGTCTGTAATGGAGAGCATAATGCTGTTCGCACATGTATGTGTTGGTTTTGGGGTGTTTTCTTGGTCAAACTGCAGAACTTTTGAATTTGGTGCAAAATTACTCAAGATTACAAACTATGAGAAATCCATCCACCACTGCATGTGTCAACTTTTCCATTGCTACCCCATGCAAATTATTCAAGTCAATTGAATAATTTCGTGCCAACAGACATCACATTGCATACATGGAAACATCCAGATTGAGTTGTATGGTTTAAGGAAAAAATATGAACTGCATGACAAATTGCACATAAGGAAACAGGGCTTTATGGTCAATATTATGCCACTCCTATGACAGAGCTACACATCTGCCAAGCATGATTAATTCATCTCTTCATAATGCCATTTATGAACAAAAAGATGGTTGCACTAAATTTCTATTAACAATGCCTTTGATGATTCTCTCATGCATTTTGTTGCCAAAATTTAAGGCTTTCAATATTAAGATTATGTTTTCTTGTTGTTTTATTTATCCGATGACATGAACATTTCAACCAAACATTGATCAGTAGCTTTGCAGGGAATGAAAATACTAATGTTAGTGATGACATGAACTATAATATTGACTAAACGAATGGTGTTAAATGCATCTGACCTTTATGAAGTTTTGGAATGTGAATAGAGGAATGGTTAAGTATAATAATGGGATTAACAAATTTGCTGTTCTGGCACATTCAAATAAATATAGATTTCTTTATTTTGTCACAAATTGAAAGTTTTTAAAGTTCAGCTTCACAGACAAATTAAAATTAAAATGATAAAACTCTAAATCTTCAATCTATTTTTTTTCACTTTTTAAGGAATAGATCAACCTGTGAAAATGAGATCAAGAAACATGCAACTTTTTTTCTTGATCTCATCAATATTATCATATTGAAATTTACTCTATATTTAAATGTAAGACATATGTTTAAAATTTAAATAGCAGAGTCATAGATAAGGCCCATTAATTAAAGTTGAATGATTGATATTTATTAATGGTTCACCTTGACAGACACTCCACGTTCATCTCCACGACTGACATCCAAAACCAAGTCACACCACCACCTACGAGAGGGCGCCACTAAGGAGGTGGTCGGGGCAGCCAAGCATGACATAGTGGTGGTGAAGGAAGGATCTATCCAGCCCGATGTCGACCCGGCTCTGGCCAAACTAGAGAGCATCCCGGTCTTCCTGCCTATCATGAAGGGAACTCTCAACCTTCCCAATATCCAGGTAACTTTGATAACTGATCTCATAAAGATATCAATATTCTCATAAAGATATAAAACTAGTGGATTAAGATTTGAAGATTTTGACCAAATTAAAAACAATACACAAAGTTATGTAGTTTTACTGTGTTATTTTTGTCTTTACTGCTCTTTTTTTAAATATAAGGTTTATTTTGGGTGATTTTTTTTCCTGAATCAAAAAGAGTGTCATAAATTGGTATGGTTCAGATGGACTGTTACAAATATTAAATATGGATCATTAATTGTACAAATCATATACAATATATATATATACATATATGTACATAAAAACATAATTCAGGTGTACAGAAAGGTAATCGTTATTTTAGAACATCAGCTCATACATGTGACTAAAAAATTAACAAACCTTTCCTATATTGTTACTTAAATTGTGTACATAATATATGTAAAGTTTAAAGGGTTTGTAAAACTAACTAACCATTCTTTTTACAATATTATTTTGTTAACTCTGACTCATCACTAAGGAACCTGAAAAAGCTGAAATGCATCACTTTCAATATCCCAATGATAATTTTATGGAAAAGAAACAAATTTAGATGATAAACATCATGATAATATGTGGAGTGTGAGGAGCAAATATATTTCAAATCAAGTGGAATATTTGAAGACAGAACAATTTTGCTTTTTAGGAAGCTGCCGCACTATTTCCAGACGGCATTTTGCAGTTTTTAAAGGTTTGCCACGTACTAACAGTAGCCGATAGTTTGAATGTTTTTATATTAACCAATAATAATTCACATTCCTCCCGGTAGTTTGTTATATTTATATACCATTTAGACTTGTGTAGCTAATATGTTTTGAGCCTCTAGATCTGTCTGGGATAGATTTCTGTTTTGATCACACCATTGTATTGCAAACCCTTTCACCACCTAGTGGATATGAAACCTTTCAGCACCACTCCCAAATCTGTGTTACCCTCTCATCCTTCTCAGAAAAACTATTACAAAATAGATGTGATGATTTTTAACCCCAATCAAGTGTGTTTTATATTGTCTAAATATTTATGACAGACAGTTCTCTATGGACATTTTGATAGACTCACGATTATGAAATAATTGGGGTTTGTTTTTCATTGAGATATATTTATTTACATTAAGTTGGCATGATATTTTAAATAATTTTGGCATGTTTGAACTGCTTACTTGCATATTAAGTCATCTTTTTCAATATCTTATATGTTTATTTTTTTCCTCATGTTCACGATTTTAAAATATGTATCATTTCCATTATAACATTTAGCATTTTGTCTCCCTTCTATCTAAAGAGAAATATGGAGTATTGTAAATGTAATACCCATGTCCTTTTGGTCCCTTTCCTGCAATATATGTGTCCTTTTCCTGTTATACCCATGTCCTTTTGGTCCCTTCCTGGAATATTTGTGTGCTTTTGGTCCCTTTCCTGTAATATTTGTGTCCTTTTCCTGTTATACCCATGTCCTTTTGGTCCCTTTCCTGCAATATTTGTGTCCTTTTCCTGTTATACCCATGTCCTTTTGGTCCCTTCCTGTAATATTTGTGTCCTTTTGGTCCCTTCCTGTAATATTTGTGTCCTTTTGGTCCCTTTCCTGTAATATTTGTGTCCTCTTGGTCCCTTTCCTGCAATATTTGTGTCCTTTTCCTGTTATACCCATGTCCATTTGGTCCCTTTCCTGCAATATTTGTGTCCTTTTCATGTTATACCCATGTCCTTTTGGTCCCTTTCCTGCAATAGTTGTGTCCTTTTCCTGTTATACCCATGTCCTTTTGGTCCCTTCCTGTAATATTTGTGTCCTTTTGGTCCCTTTCCTGTAATATTTGTGTCCTTTTGGTCCCTTTCCTGTAATATTTGTGTCCTTTTGGTCCCTTTCCTGTAATATTTGTGTCCTTTTGGTCCCTTTCCATTAATATTTGTGTCCTTTTGGTCCCTTCCTGTAATATTTGTGTCCTTTTGGTCCCTCTCCTGTAATATTTGTGTCCTTTTGGTCCCTTTCCTGTAATATTTGTGTCCTTTTAGTACCTTTCCTGTTATACTCATGTCCTTTTGGTCCCTTTCCTGTAATGCTCATGTCCTTTTGGTCCTTTTCCTGTTATACTTGTTATCTTGGTTCCCCTTTCAAAAGCAGCCGATAGGTAAGAGCTGTTCATTGAATCTGTTGAAAAGGTACAGATCATATTTTATGTTTTATTCTTACTGATATGTAAATCCAATAAAGGAGGAGGCATTCTGTCTGCAAGATGATCGATGATTTTTATTCTTAAGGCATGAATATTGGGTCTTGCAATAATGCTCTCTGAATGACATAAAGCAGTTTTACTGGAATAGATGTTATTAATTTAAAGTCATAGTGTTTATATCTACTTTGATAATATTTTGGCTATAATGAATTCTCTTCGATGTGTCTTGAGTTCTTTCTTCCGCATTTATGATGGTGTTGTTTTTAACGATATTTCCATCACTGATAATTTTCTCTGTATAATACTTTGTCGTAACATGTTTTTTGTCTCTGACGCTGGTGGCATATTGCTATGTGGTTTATGATATGAGAGTATGTGTGTTATTTGAGGAGCCTGACGTACTGGAGAAGCTGGACAGTCGGCAGGTACTACAGCTGTGTGCCCGATACCAGGAGCATCTCAAGCAATGCGCCGAGGCCGTCGCCTTCGACCAGAACGCCCTCTGTGTCAGAATCAAAGAGGTAACCTCAATCAATAAAAATAACATATCCATCTGATCATAATATTATTCATTCTTCATCAGAGGACTATTGTGTTTTTATATGATTCCTGATCTATTCGCAACAGTCAGCATGTGAGGTTGTTGTTTTTTCATTATATTTAATAGCTCATGGTACTTGATACAGTTTCTTTTCAAATGGATAAATGTATGATAACATTGGATAAAAAAGGATGCAGTATATTTTTGGTTCGCCTCACAGTCTCTTACTTCCATTTCTTATTCCTGGTATTCAGGTCTGAATGATAGAAAAGATTGTTTGCATGCTCATAATATAAATGTAGATGAATGTAAAAATAAATGTAAATGTAAAAAAAAATTTTAAAAAAATTTATGCTCATAATATAGCAAAACATAATGGTCTGTTATATATTTTTCAGGTTGACTTCCACGTACACACTATATATACACATCTGACTGAGAGACAGAAGCGATTTGCAAAATATGCAGAACAAGTACAGAAAATACAAGAAATGCATTCTGTTCTGAACCGAGTTAAGATGAATGTAGAACAGACGACTTCCCTGCTAGAGAGACTCAATTCAGTGCTGCCACCTGATGAACAATTAGAACCCTTTGTTATGCAGGGAGGCAAATCTATTAATTGATCTTATTATCAGCATAACGAGACAAGAATATATCATTTTATTGGATTATCATATCTCAGATTAAAAAAATCTAGAATTTATCTATGGATGGAATTGCATTTTTTTTTAAGGAAAATGTAAGTGGACACTGCCACACTTACCAGTATGCCGAGAAAGAGGAAGGTAGATGACATATTTTTAAATGGAAGGCTTTGTAAATGTGATATTTGATATCTTTAAAGTAGTAGTGCTGTGTCAGATTGGTTTTTATCAAATGAAACTTAATTTGAAAAATTATGTTGTTAAACACAAATATATGACTTTACTGTGAAATGGCTAATTCTAAATGTTTGTTAATGTTGTTCCTTTAAACAAGTTTGTGGAATGTAAATCTATCAGACATATAGATATCAAGTTTATTTTTACTTCAGCAAAGGAATGAAAATTATGGATTATTTTTCCGACAATCATGTGACATATATAAGTTATAAATTTAATGACTAATGACTTTGAAGAGAAAAAAAATACTTATTTGTTAATCTGAATTGATGTATTTATGTCAGACCTGTAGATATGTAAATATTGTATGACTTCCAACATTGTATTATTGTTGATATATTTAGCACTGTTAACATGTAAATATCATTATGGTTATTTAATTTGTAACTTATAGCTGGGCTCAATGTGGTATTGACATTCAAGCTTGATTCCAACACACTGTTTGACTGTTACCATTTCACTTGGACCTTTTGTATACTGCGTGGGTACCAGGAGGGGGCCCAAAACTCAGTCAAACAAACTGTATTAATATTGTAATTCATGTAGTTCATTCAGAAATATATGAATAAATGTTTTCTGTTTTATCTAACAGAAAATATAAACAAGATTAACCCTTGTCTGCTTATAAACCTTTTTTTGTAATTTGAGGGTTGATATGAAGAGGAATGAAGAGTAAACAAATGGTTAAACAATACTGGTCATATAAAACAATGCGTCCCTGGCCAAATTTACCAGAAACAGGAAACTTGAGGCTTTAATTTTCTTGCCCTAATACTTAACTGCCAAAAATTAATTTTAAACTTTTTCATGAGTCACCTTTAAAATTTGCAAAAAGTATAATTTTGTTAGGATGTAAAAATATTATTGATGGTTTGTCTGTTGGCCACTAGATGTCACTTATGGAATATTTCAATCTGATCATCCAAAATATATTTATTGCATTTAAAATGATCACTGGTCATGTACCTGCTGTTATTTATATAAATAAATAAATAAATAGAGAAAAATATTATTTGTTTTGAAGTCTTATATAATTTGATTGAAAATATTGGGCAGGCACAGGACACACTGAAGAAATGCATTGCATTGTAATACCCTGTAATGTTGTAGTCTCTAAAGCTGTTTTTCAGAGGTCAAAAGAAAAAAGGTCTATTGTGATATTGGGGGCTGCTGATTGCTATTCATCAACCTTACACTTCATAAATCAACATATTTAAGAACCAATCTGAGAACAAAAAAAGAAGAGAGAATATATAATCAAACATTTTATTTTTATAATTACATTTAAAATATAGTTTATTCAATGTAGATATTTAAATGCTTTTCAAGTTTACAGAACAGAATAATGTTCTCGTTTGGCAGTCATTCCTCTTTTTCTGCTTATCATAGGGGCAAGCATCAACATGAACCAGGAAAACAAACAAGTCCATACCCAGCTGTATATATAGCTATTAGTACATTTCTCATCACATTCTCATTAGTAAATTTAAAAGAATTTTGCTTTATTGACGGCACTGTGACAAAGTAAAAACGATGAAAGGATCTCATTGCTGTTTATTTTCTTGTGTTTCCCCTTCCCACCAAATTATCCACAATTCCCATTCACAGCATGGCAGAACATATAAAGATGCAAATCATTTCAGTTTATAAATATCATGGTTTATATTTACGTATACATATGTATATAATTCATTTTTTTTCTCTCATAAAAACAGCAAATCATGACATAAAATCTTTCATTCAATCTAACACATATAATCATTTCATACAATCACCCATTTTAATTTGTCCTGAAGCATACAAATCTTTTATCATATTTATTGTAAAACCTTGCTGGGCCCCATACTATACATCCTCATTCCCCTCCCCGGGCCTCTTTTCCTCATCTTGATGTAACATGAGTTGTTTTCTATCCTCCTCATTCTGGGGGATATATTTAGATATTTGGACACTGCAGGACTCTGTGGTGCCATTATTAGTTCTATGCGAGTGGTATGTGATTTCTGTTTGACAGCCAGGTTCTGGCGTCTCGGCCTGCGATGTGGCTGACCGCATCTCGCGATACTGCGAGCCTCCGTGGTCCATCTGCGGCGGGGGCCGGATACTGTACACAACTATCCCGACGATTATCAGACCAAATGAGATGAAGTACAAAACATGGAACTGAAAATATAAAACAACAATTAATTCTCATATCTCAGGTCTGGTGAAATAGTTTGACATCATACGGTGGTATTCTTATAATAAAGCAGGACGTATTTAACAGAATTAGGAATTCTTTTGAATAGAGAGCATTACACAATTTTCAACATAACTTATCAGCAATAAGTATTTTATTAGCTCTATCATTTTTCTTTCATTAATGATTTTGTTGTTGTTTTTTTTTTGTGTATGTTGAGCAATTCACACATCATATCACATTGATATATAGCACATCATATTCTCATTGAGAATTTAGAAGCTTCAAATTGGAAGTGAACATATTGATATAATACACTCATTCAAATACTTATTCAAATAGCAACTGGTATTTAGATTGTATGTAAGAAAAGACATTTTGAATGCAAATCTAGATTTATTTTCTCATGCAACAACACACAGGATACCAACAAAAGTCTCTAATGATTGCGACACAAAAATCTCATCTTAAAACATATTTAATTAGGACCATTCAACTATCAACTTCTGGAGATAGTCCAAAAATAATAGCTCAAAAAATAAAAGCTCATTTCATTTCCATAAGTTTTGAAGACCATATTCTTACTATTTAAATTTATTCCAATTAACTTAACAGAGACAAAAAAGATTTTGACCTGGAAAATAAAATTACAAATAAAATCATTCACTATTATTCAGTGAAAATGATATTTTCTAAAGGATTGCTTAGATCCTTTGCAGAGAACAGAATACAAAGTAAATCGTCTTATAACCTTTAACTTGAAATGCCTTGCTGAGAAATATAGAAAAAATAAATATTGTGTTCATGGTAAAATGAAAAATTGCTAACAAAAAAATAGTGAAAAAGTACTATTTTTACAGGAACCACAACAGTCACTGCAATGAATGTGCTGATAAGACCTAAAAGCATCAAGCCCATTAAAGCTTGTAGTTGCTACTAGATGTGGTAGACTGAATTAGTTACCTTATGTATGGCCTAACAAACAGATAAATACAGGGTAAATAGCCTGCACCAAATTATACAAAGACAAGTCAAATACACAAGAAATCACTAAATCACATAGAAAGGGAAAGGAAACAAACACTGGGGTTGCTTCATGATCAGAAATAGTATTGGTCTATAGTGAGAGACTGCAACCAGGGGGCACTGCTCTCATGCTAATGTAACAATTAGTGCCACCTGGTGCTCTCAACCCATGCACCAATATTATCATGCTCATTGTAATGGTTAATAAACGGCAAAACAAATAGCAATTTTAAAATATTTCTGATTCTTTGTATGTTTGCTAGGATTGAAATATACTTTTTAAATTCCCCTCTTTTAGTTTAACATATTACTTTTGGATTCGTTGATCAAAATAATTGTTTTGCCACCGTTTTTTTGCAAACATTTTTGTCTTTCATAGTTCTGCTGATTTGTATGAATTGCTCAACATTATTTGCAAAAATCTGGCAAAGTCAATGTTTATTAATATTAATCAAACACATGATTTGTTTGAACAAACATATTAACAAAATATACTTCAGAGAAAAAGAAATGTGTTTGACAAGTAATAAAAAAAACATAACAATTTGCTTTCTTGTGTATGTAACTTGTGGTATTAAACACATTTAATAATTAGATACCTTGTGACAAATGTCACAAAAAGTACTGTAATAACATATGATGTCAACAATAATAGTAGACATGGCTACAACTAGATTGCTTAATACTATATACATTACACTGCATTTGCTATATTGAGCAATTGCAGTACATTGACTTGATGTCCACACATGATGTGAATTTACCCCTGTGGGAAATCTTTTTCTATGTGGTGTTGTTCCAATCTGCGGGCAGCACTGCATGGAAAAACCCACCAGGGATAAATTCATATCATGTGTGGACATCAATTGTCAATATTTTCAGAACATTTCAACTGTCAATCTTACTTCATGGCATTCCCATGTATTGTCAGAATAAATTATCAACCAATTCAATTTGGTCAAATATTTTTTGCAAGTGTCACTATAAAACATGAAATGACTCTGATTGGTCCAAATTTGCAGTTGCTCAAATGCATATAGTTAACTTATATGTTGCCAACCATAACCTATAATCTCATGGATGCTCAGATGGATCATATATAAATAAACCCATTATGTTACAGAACATAGTAGCATTAGAACAGACAGACTAAAGAAAAGACAGACGGACATAGGACAGACAGGGTGATTACTGAGATGTACTGGAAGTTACCTTTCAGTACCTCAATTAAAATGGCATGGCCTCAATGGCATTTACTTCATTTACTGAATACTATACAGCCATGCAACCTCAACATGAATGATTTTTATCTTAGTGTAAATCAAATATATGTAATGCAATCTTAATGTTGTCATTACAATTTTTATGTTAATTTATTCTAATAATTTGCAACCATGATTTTTTAATTCATTCATTTTAGGCACTATCTAACACATAATCATTTATTCGAGGCACTACTTTAAATGCAATCATTTATTCATGACTACCTTACATATTATGATTAAATTATGCCAGAAAAAGTCTTAGTTCTCAAATTTTATGAGTTGAACTATGTGCAGGAGACAGGCAGGGACCTGCGATGAAAGGATGGGCATGGCAGGACAGCACAATGCTTAATTTGTTCACTACAGTTCTGCTATTTGTTAAACATTTTGAGAATATTTTGATTGCATCACAAACTTCAAAAGACAGGCATGAACATGTTTGCATTTACATGTTTGAAGTTCAGATTATTCATTCATTTCTTGTTATCAACTTGTTCCTTTAACATTATCAACTAGTTTCTGACTTTTATCAATTAATAATCATCTGCCAGTCACTTATTCATTATTTTAATTGTTGCTCATACTTTTTGTATCTGCTTTTTATTCACTGAATTACTGATTATTTATTCATGATGTATAGATTATTTATATTTATTACTGACTTTTTATAATCGATTGGTTACTTACACATTTTAATTGACTGATTGCTGACACATTATAATTGCCACTATTTAAAATTGACTGGTTACTGACTCTTTATAAATGACTGGTCACTGATTCATTTGACTGGTTACTGACTCTTTGTAATTGACTGGTCATTGACTCATTTAAATCGACTGGTTGCTGACACATTATGATTGACTGGTCACTGTCTTATTATATTTGACTGGTTGCTGACACATTATGTTTGCCTGGTTACAAACTCATTATATTTGACTGGTTGCTGACACATTATATTTGACTGGTTACTGATTCTTTATTGGCAGTACTTACTTTGTAATGGAAGAGGAAGAGACCAATCAGGAGGGCGTAGAAGTCTGCCGAGAGCAGATTAAGATTGACGGCGGCGGCGGACGTCAGCTTCATCACAACGGGCATGAGAGAGTACATGGCAAATAGGCACACGGCAAACGTCACCATCGGCACAACTGCAAAACAAAATCATCTTCACTGAGCTCATGAATCATGCTTCTCTGATGAGAGTGGTCCTTATTCCAAAGACCATAAACTGTGATTGCTAAATCAAACCAAGGGCCTAAAAAACTCAGAAAGTCTCAGACCTCAGTAGTAAGTCAATGGTACCCACTTAAGCTGAGATATTTATGTTTTCATGGTGACTGTCAACTTATTGTTTGGGTTGCAGATTCTATGTCATATCAATACCAACTGCTGAATTGGCAAGCACAAGTTGTGCCCTCTACATGGATATATATGCCAGAGTTGCCAGAGATTTTCCATCACAATTAGACAGAGCATATCGACCATGATATTTGGCATTGTATAAGCTTAGGTAAAATAATAACTGAGCACAAGAGCCAAATTTACACAACCATTTACATAAATAAGGGTGATATTTTACAGTCCAAGCAGATGACCTACTAACCCCATTGATGACCAATAAAACTTATTCCTATCTATGTACTCATATGTACTGAACATTTAATCCTAATATGTGTCAAAGATGATTTCCCTGGTTTAACACATTTAGCTTGGCCGAAAAAGCTCAAATGGTAGAGTATTTGCCTTGAGACCCAGGGATTCCCAGTTCGAATCCTGGCCGGTTACTACCAAGTGAGCAGACTGTCTGGAATCATCGCTTTGTAAATTCCACAGACTTTGGTCTTGGAGAAATAGTAAACAAAACCCAAAAAGCATCATCTCCTATTGGCTCATAACTTATTTGAGTAAAATTCTGCACAGCAAAAGTTGCCATCTATAATTTACCTTGCCTGCTAAGTAATATATAAAGCAAGCTTTTTTCAATAATGCCTGCAAACTTGTGCATTATGGACATGCTCTGCTGTGATGTTATATGCTGACAAAGTGTAAATGCTACATGATCCAATCTTGTGTTCATCCTGCATGCTGCATACACAATTATACAGCCACAGATTGCTTTTTGTGTAGATCATAGGGGGCAATCTTGTGTCTGACCTCTGAGCCACCTGAGCCTATATTATATACTCGCATGCGCCTATCTCGCCACTCTAAGACGCCTCCCGCTCCTCAAACAAATTGAATCTCTTGTCAATTTGCTAAGCATGTATCTAGTTTCCTGACTGCCCACCTGAAAATTTGCATCTGATGGTTATTAAATATCGAGGGGTTTTGGGTGCAATATTTGTTGGTTGCATGGCTCTTCAGCATAATGTGTTATATATAAAGGTTTTAAGATTGTCTATCTTTTTACATTTTTTAATACTTTATGGCAAACTGTTCCAGATTATAGGATCTATATACTGAAAAACCCTATCTCCATAAGTTAGAAGTGATAAATGCATGCATTAATTAACATATTGGCAGCTTTTTGATTAAGATATATTTTTCATATAAACCAGATTTCCCTGGTTCCTCCAATTGTTTTAAACATCTGGTCACTCACAGAAAACAATCTAGCAAAAGGACTTACTTTAATATCACACTAAAGAAAATACTACTTTTCTTGATCTGAGTCTCTAAGCCATGAGTATTAGATGTCTCTTAGCTCACCCAGACACAGCATCATGCCTCTGCCTCCGCAGCTTTTATCCTCTCAGCCTTTCATACTTTCATTCCACATTCCACACCTTTTTCACACAGACTTTTCAACTGACTTAAACATTTTTCTTCAAGTTTTATATTTATGGACCTTTAACAAATGGTGAAAAGCACATTGAATTTCCTTTCTTTAGCTTTCCATAAAAAAGCCCCGTTTATTCTACGTGTGCTTAAATATTGCATATATAATACAAATGTACTCACTGACTTTGTAGTTTTGCCAATCTATTTTTAAAATTTCATCTCTTTCTAAAACAGCACTGAAAAAGAAAAAAATGTCATGTAAAGGTTTCTGATTGATGGGATGAAACTCAATGATTCACTAACTGATGAATAATTGCTTAAAATGAACAAATATACATTTTTTTAAAACTTGCCTGTCTTACTTAATTTGCCATAAGAAAAAAAAAATCAATACCAGTGACCTTGGTACTTACAACTGGACGCCATTGATAATGCTCCCAAACAGGCCGATCATTCCTAAAAACTCCACTTTATTGAAATTCCTCACAGCAAACTCCTGTGCGACGTTGGAAATGCCATAAAGCGTGGCACCGGCCAAACACAACATATCACCCAGAACCTTATTAGGACCTGCAAATACACCAAATAAAACATCAAACTTGAAATAAATAAATGTAAATATATTTTTACTCCTTCAAAATTCACCTTCAGTGTCCCTGAAAAATCATTTAGATAATACATTTGATCATTATTGTTTATAACGATATGGAGGCATACATGGTTTGTCAAAATATTTTATGTGAGCAATATTTTGGAACTAAAAAACATTTTTTCAGCAACTTTTTTTCTTCACAATTGGGAGTGTAGTCATCTTCGTTATTTTGTTATGTGAGTATATAGTCTCATCAAGAAATAACTGAAATAATGTTGAAATTGATGTAAAACCTCAAATAAACAAACATAAGCAAAACAAATATATGTGTGGGTAAATGTATCAGATATTTGGAAAGTTTCATAATGTTTATATTATTACCAGAAGCATATGTGTGGAGCATACAAACTGACAATGTTTTTTCTAATGTAGTGGACTGCCAATACCAATACATAATGTGCTGTATACATCAGCCTTTTATAAAGATATGTTTCTGACAGATCAAAATAGCACATTATAAAAATATGGTGGCTGTACGTTGGTCGAGATACACTTCAATATCTCTTAAGAGCCTAACAAGTAAAGATAATATTCAACTACAACAGGAAAAATATGGTGTTTTCCTCTCACCCAGGGACAAAATGATATTTTTTTCTGAGCAACATTTTAATGTATTTTCCCGCGATTGTGAAAATACAAAGATGTATGACACAGTGCTCTATTTGGGATAAAATTCCTGATTTTTCCCAGGGCATGTTTTTATATTTTCAGTTGCACTCTCTCATATTGTGATTGACCTTGTCAAGCTGATGAGTTGAGATCGGTTCTTTGATTTTGCCTGTTTCCAGGTGATTTTCGTTTTTTAAGTAAATTACCGATGTCAGCAGCCGGAGCTTAAGGTTTGTCATTAAGTTTCTCCATCTCACTTATATCCTCTGATGTAAAACACAGAATTCACCTTCATTTCACATGTTGACAAGAAGCTGTTCCACAATGACAGCATTAGTCAATATTCAGTGACTATTCTTAAATAGGTTTAATATATAACTTAGTTCATGAGAAGATCAGAGAGCAAAATTATAATAAAATCATATTAATAATATCAAACTCAGTGATTTGGAGACAGGGTTAAAGAAATTTCCATGACGACCAAAAAAAAAAATAGAGCTTTGCACCAAGAGGTGAAATGAGTTTTATCGCAATAATAATAAATTATATGGTAGTTGATCTGAGATTTTTATATTCTTTGATGGCACTAAGTAATTCCCATTGATGGTGTATCTTGGAGATGTTCTTTAAAGCAATACATTTTCTTCATGATCTCACAGAGGTTTTATAACAGCCACATCCGTCCTTGGAGTGACAACAACTGCAGGATTAATGTCAACAATCAACTGTATATTTATGTCATGTTTGAGATATTCGCACAAACAAGAATGACTTAGTACCTAAAGTTTTCCACATGAAAGGTCTGTAAATGTATAAGTGGTAATATCTTTATAATCCCGTTGGTCTCACCTGTCACCCCTTCCTTTGCTTACTCACCATATTTAACACAGTTCTGATCAAGGTTCTGAGAAAGTCACAAAGAGGACTTCCAGGTCTTGATTAAATTGAAGCGAGTTTTCCCTTATTACCCAAGATGTTTTTTGGTACATTTAAACTCACTCAAAAGAAATATTAATTATTTCCAGAGCCCAAGATTTATATTCTAACTAATATTAATGGCCTTTTTAGCTCTGCTGACTTCTGTAAACAATCTTCTTCCCCAAAACTACCAGTAATATATGTTTCATATTTTATACAGAAGATATAGAGGTGAAGATTCCTTTAAATCTTAGTGACATCACTATTGACCTTGGTGCTGTGACCTTGAGATCACAAATTATGTACGGAGCATATCTCAGCAACATGATAACAACTGTAGGTATCGTTTATATGTCAATGTAATTTTCTTTGGTACTAATATCCCCCATAGAGTGTATAATGATAGCATAGAAATATTGCTTTGGGACAAGCAGCGGGTGTGGCAAAATGAGCCAAATAATTAACACTACCCATAACTCTACTGTAAGAATGTTGAATGACTTTGTTGATATCAATTTTTTATTTTTATTTTTGGACAGTTATAATAAAGATTTCAATGAATATCAAATCAAAACTGAATTGGGATCATGTATGGAAAACCATAACCGGTATTCTTGATACACTTTATCATAGTTTATGTGTTTTAATTTAAGTCAGCAGAGCTATCAACCAAGGGGGTTATGTTTTTAAAGTACATTAAAGTGAGGCTTGAGTGATCACTGAAGTATTGAGCTCATCACTGATGCTAAAACTATCAATCAAGATGCATCATCCAACCCAAAAAGACAGTTCCATCAATCATAGGCACAGAATAATGTCCACATCAAAGTTTTATGAAATGTTTACTGAGGCATGACTGTTTGCTGTCACACGTCCTTGATTTAGGATACCAATACTGTACATCAGCCAGTATCATCCAACTAAAACTGGGAGCTCCATCCATCATCCTGATTTGAAAAAAAAAATCCATTTGGAGGACAATGACACACATTTTCAAAGCCTCAAGCTTTGACATTTATTTGCCAAGATAAAAATCGCATTGCATTTTTTTGCGCTAAAAGTTTATGGTCAGACAGACAGAATGTGACACCAATGTGGCACCAAAATGAATGATTTGGGATAAAAGCTCCTTCTGTTCTTGTTTTTCTTGTTATCTAAAAACAAACGAACACTTCAAATATGACAATTAGGATATATAAGGTAGTCAGTCTAATGTGGTTAAAGCAAACCCGAGAAAGCAAGATGCCGCGTCACGTGTAAGAGTCATCGAGAACGTCTCGCCGAGAGAAACCTCCTGCCATCCGGAAAAAGTAATTTTATAGTGAGACAATTTGTTGGATTTGAGTCTTTGCCTCTGTTTGAAGTTGGCGGTGTAATTTCTTGGTTGGCTGCCTTAACTGATTTCATGAGTCGGGAAACATACAAGTATGAAATGAAAACAGGAGATCTTAATGGTAGAACATCAGCCGTGGAGAGCGTCTCTGACTCCTGCCTCAGGCCAGATACGCCAGCCCCATCCACTACCCGTATTGCTTCCCTTCTTTTTTTTTCTAAGCAACTCAGGCGATCTAATTTCTTTCATCTTGCAGTTGATTGCATCAAGTCAAACACACCTGACAAGCAATTCACACTGTATTTCTTAATCTCAAAGGAATACTATGGCTGATTCAGAATTGACCACTATACATGTATATATCCGATAAATATACAATATCCATTATACATGTCTTTATCTTCACTTTTGTATTTATATTTATGCACTTTATGCTGTGATATCTCAAACATGACCCTGCCCAAAGCACAAACAGGACATGGCACTTCCATTAAGCTGAGGCACTGACCACCGGACCATAGAAACAGTCCAGAAATCTTGGAGTGACTATGGTAAATAACAAAATAGATCTTATTTTACTTTACCCCATGGTAAATAACATGACAGATCTCATTGTACTTTAAACCAAGGTAAATAACATGACAGATCTCATTTTACTTTAAACCAAGGTAAATAACACAGCAGATCTCATTTTACTTTAAACCAAGGTAAATAACATGACAGATCTCATTTTACTTTAAACCAAGGTAAATAACATGACAGATCTCATTTTACTTTAAACCAAGGTAAATAACATGACAGATCTCATTTTACTTTAAACCAAGGTAAATAAAATGACAGATCTCATTTTACTTTAAACCAAGGTAAATAACATGACAGATCTCATTTTACATTACATCATAATAAATAACATGACAGATCTCATTTTACTTTACACTATGGTAAATAACATGACAGATCTCATTTTACTTTACACTGTGGTAAATAACACAATAGATCTCATTTTACTTTACACTGTGGTAAATAACACAATAGATCTCATTTTACTTCACACCATGGTAAATAACACAGCAGATCTCATTTTACTTTACACCAAGGTAAATAACACAGCAGATCTCATTTTACTTTACCCCATGGTAAATAACACAACAGATCTCGTTTTACTTTACCCATGGTAAATAACACAGCAGATCTCATTTTACTTTACACCATGGTAAATAACACAGCAGATCTCGTTTTACTCCACACCATGGTAAATAACACAGCAGATCTTGTTTTACTCCACACCATGGTAAATAACACAGCAGATCTCGTTTTACTCCACACTATGGTAACTGATACGATTGATTTCCTTTACCTGAGGCCTACATGCACATCAGCAAGGCTGGTGGCACTCAGCTGCTCAGCTGCTCACGTCCAGGACATAATCTGTTTAGACAATTAGGCTGACAATTACCCATATAAAGTATGTCTTCTTCCCACTAATCCTCCTCAATCTAAATCCTAAACACTGATCCATATGTCCTACTGACATGTCCTGTGTCCTATTGATCTGCCCTGTGTCCTACTGACTAGGACTGTTATTTTCTGACTGGACCAGTCTTTAAATGGTTAATATTTTGCTCAATTCATAAAATATTATTCATGAGAAAAGCCCAATTTATTCAAAAGTCATAAATAAACACCAAACAAGCAAAACAATAATAATGCTGCCCTTTTCCACGGATATACAACTTTCCACATTTTGTCAAGGACCTTATGAACCATTTCAAGCCTATTTTGTCAAGATTACATACATTATAACTACTCCCAAAGACATCTTCAAAATAGACTTGAAATCCCATATTTCCATGAACTCGACACATTGCCCGTCATATTTATCCTACGACTGAGGCAGAACTTGATTCCTGGCAACAGGTTATCAAAAAGATATGTAAGCTTGTCAGAAAAAATTGTTTAGTTTTTTTCTGGTCTCAACATCCATTCACCATTGTTACCAAGCTTGCAAAATGAGGGGAATTTAACTTGATTTGTTTGTATAAACAACCATTTCAGCACTGTTATGACTCTATCGGGTCAGATAGAAGCCTGTCACCAGGACTCAATACCCTACTCTTTTTAAAGGGTGACTGGGAATCTTTCTTTTGTCTTATCAAATAGACCTGATAACACAACATGATAGCACAGCCTTTGATAATTAGTCATTAGCACTGGCTGGAGTGAGAAACAACTCAGTAGCAGATATCCAACTTTCTCGACTATGTAGCATGACCAAAGTATTCTCCCCAACTGGGATTCGAACCCCAGGCGTTTAGCATGGCAAACAGACGTTTTACCAACTGAGCCATATCCCACTCCTGAAAACAAGGGGAAATGTGGGCCAGTCTATTCATAGGGATGACAGCAAGGAACCTGCCAATATATTTCAGTGTTGCCCTGTGACGTCACATGATGTTTACCCCTTTGGGTATCCATGATGTCATTACATTGACTCGCCTAATTACCATCTTAAGTGGGCGAGTACAATGTCAGGTGAAATAGTGAAGAAAGGTCGCTGCAGAAAACAATAGGGTTTTAATTTGCAGACATTAATGGGGAAAATGGTGATACACTGCAACAAGTTTAACAAAGCATTGATGCACATCAAATTACACACAGTGAGAAAATTATGATTTTCAAGTGCATTTTGCTGATGTCTTTGGGTTTAAGTTTATAACTTACTGGCTGTTCTGATAAACTTTAAACTTATTGATCAGGAGTTCTTATCAATCTCATGTGTTTTCTTTGTTTAAACTTTCCTGTTAACTTTTTAAGACCTATCATTCACGAGACACCATCCATTTTCCTTTTTGAACTAATGCCTCTTTCCCTTTTCCTTGTTTCCTGTTTATTCTGTTTCATTTTCAGACAATCTATTTATTGCATGACACTTAGAATCAAACCAAATAAAAAGTTTTCTAACTTTTGATTTATATATTTTATTTCACAACTCCACTGAAAAAAAACAATCATGCATAGAGTTAAACAATTAAAGTGTTAGTTTCATCTTTTTTACATTAAAATATCACATTGAACTAAGAATATCCAATTATTATTGTTTATACACTCCTGAGCGTAGAAAAGTCTTTATCCAGCGTATAAAGTGGAGCGTCTATAAAGGTTAATATGAAGCTGATCTGTTGATGGTATGCACAGCGTCAGGCCATGCTTTGTGTTATAGGGACTATTTCCTCCAACCCCTCCCC
This sequence comes from Amphiduros pacificus, assembly GCA_949316495.1. Classification (NCBI taxonomy): domain Eukaryota; kingdom Metazoa; phylum Annelida; class Polychaeta; order Phyllodocida; family Hesionidae; genus Amphiduros; species Amphiduros pacificus. The sequence continues at coordinate 10,154,646 of OX439007.1, read as the reverse complement.
CAGCCTGTGTTTTTTATGCTGTGACTTCCTGTTGTAACTTCCTCATTTTCTACATCTTGCTGATTTATGCAGCGATCTTCTCGTGACTCTATTATCATTAGCATTTGTGTGGATTTAATTTCCTTCTCTCACCCAAACATGAGACACTTAATGCATATGAAGAGACCACAGCTTTACAATCTCACGCCATGTGAAATGTCTTATTGAAAGAAATGCTGTATTTTGTTTGTATAGCCAATTGATCGATTGTGAGCCCTCACATTGAAAGATGCATTTCTCATTCAAGCGAAATGAATAACATTATGTAGGTCAATTGCTGTGGAGTGCCACAAGGATGTCGGCTATGCTCCCTGACTTTCTCTTCAAGACATGCCTGGCTGGTAAACATCATGATTGAAATTCTCACAGCTTCATCCTGTGTGTCCTTATAATACCTTTAATGGAATTTCCTGGTCAACAACTTTGCCTAAAAGCTCTGTTTTCATCTCAAGCAGAGGGAGAAGTTTATGTGAAGAGTGGCCCACTGATAAAACATGGCATCTATGATGTGTGTGAACTTTGTTACTTATTCACTATTCACAGTTCATTATTCAAATTTTTTCCTAAATTTGTAGTAAATTATGTCAACATGTCAGATTTCCAAAATTATGTTCCAAATATGACCGAGCTGAATTTTGTGCCATAATATGTGAAAGGAAATTATAATAATAATAAAAACCAAAATATAATTTAAACAAGGGGTAAAAAAACAAGTGCAGGTCGATTCAATGTTCACCAAATTTGGTATACGGGTCAAGGAGGGTCCCATAATGTCATTTATGAAGCGTTTCCCCGGCGCTATTTACAGTGACAAGATGGCGCCACTCACAACTTTAAGATTTAAATAATTAAATAAAATGAATCCTGATATTCCAAGTGAAATAGACGTGGCGCAGGTCAATTCAATGTTCCCCAAATTTTGCATACAGGCCAAGGAGGGTCCCATAATGTCATTTATGAAGCGTTTCCCCGGCGCTATTTACTGTGACAAGATGGCGCCACTCACAACTTTAAGATTTAAATAATTAAATAAAATGAATCCTGATATTCCAAGTGAAATAGACGTGGCGCAGGTCAATTCAATGTTCCCCAAATTTTGCATACAGGCCAAGGAGGGACCCATAATGTCATTTATGAAGCGTTTCCCCGGCGCTATTTACGGTGACAAGATGGCGCCACTCACAACTTTAAGATTTCAATAATTAAATAAAATGAATCCTGATATTCCAAGTGAAAAAGACATGGCGCAGGTCGATTCAATGTTTCCCAAATTTGGCATACGGGTCAAGGAGGGACCCATAATGTCATTTATGAAGCGTTTCCCCGGCGCTATTTACGGTGACAAGATGGCGCCACTCACAACTTTAAGATTTAAATAATTAAATAAAATGAATCCTGATATTCCAAGTGAAAGACATGGCGCAGGTCGATTCAATGTTCCCCAAATTTGGTATACAGGTCAAGGAGGGTCCCATAATGTTAATTATGAAGCGTTTCCCCGGCGCTATTTACGGTGACAAGATGGCGCCACTCACAACTTTAAGATTTAAATAATTAAATAAAATGAATCCTGATATTCCAAGTGAAAAAGACATGGCGCAGGTCGATTCAATGTTCCCCAAATTTGGTAAAAGGGTCAAGGAGGGTCCAATTATGTTATTTATTAAGCGTTTCCCCGGCGCTATTTACGGTGACAAGATGGCGCCACTCACAACTTTAAGATTTCTATAATTAATTGAAATTAATCCTAATATTCCAAGTGAAAAAGACATGGTGCAGGTCGATTCAATGTTCCCCAAATTTTGCATACGGGTCAAGGAGGGTCCCATAATGTTATTTATCAAGCGTTTCCCCGGCGCTATTTACGGTGACAAGATGGCGCCACTCACAACTTTAAGATTTAAATAATTAAATAAAATGAATCCTGATATTCCAAGTGAAAAAGACATGGCGCAGGTCGATTCAATGTTCCCCAAATTTGGTATACAGGTCAAGGAGGGTCCCATAATGTTAATTATGAAGCGTTTCCACAGCGCTATTTACGGTGACAAGATGGCGCCACTCACAACTTTAAGATTTCTATAATTAATTGAAATTAATCCTAATATTCCAAGTGAAAAAGACATGGCGCAGGTCGATTCAATGTTCCCTAAATTTTGCATATAGGCCAAGGAGGGACCCATAATGTTATTTATGAAGCGTTTCCCCGGCGCTATTTACGGTGACAAGATGGCGCCACTCACAACTTTAAGATTTAAATAATTAAATAAAATGAATCCTGATATTCCAAGTGAAATAGACGTAGCGCAGGTCAATTCAATGTTCCCCAAATTTTGCATTAGGGCCAAGGAGGGACCCATAGTGTCATTTATGAAGCGTTTCCCCGGCGCTATTTACGGTGACAAGATGGCGCCACTCACAACTTTAAGATTTCAATAATTAAATAAAATGAATCCTGATATTCCAAGTGAAAAAGACATGGCGCAGGTCAATTCAATGTTCCCCAAATTTTGCATACGGGCCAAGGAGGGACCCATAATGTCATTTATGAAGCGTTTCCCCGGCGCTATTTACGGTGACAAGATGGCGCCACTCACAACTTTCAGATTTAAATAATTAAATAAAATGAATCCTGATATTCCAAGTGAAAAAGACATGGCGCAGGTCGATTCAATGTTCCCCAAATTTGGTAAAAGGGTCAAGGAGGGTCCAATTATGTTATTTATCAAGCGTTTCCCGGGCGCTATTTACGGTGACAAGATGTCGCCACTCACAACTTTAAGATTTCTATAATTAATTGAAATTAATCCTAATATTCCAAGTGAAAAAGACATGGCGCAGGTCGATTCAATGTTCCCCAAATTTTGCATACGGGTCAAGGAGGGTCCCATAATGTTATTTATGAAGCATTTCTTCGGCGCTATTTACAGTGACAAGATGGCGCCACTCACAACTTTACGATTTAAATAATTAAATAAAATGAATCCTGATATTCCAAGTGAAAAAGACAAGGCGCAGGTCGATTCAATGTTCCCCAAATTTGGTATACAGGTCAAGGAGGGTCCCATAATGTTAATTATGAAGCGTTTCCCCGGCGCTATTTACGGTGACAAGATGGCGCCACTCACAACTTTAAGATTTCTATAATTAATTGAAATTAATCCTTATATTCCAAGTGAAAAAGACATGGCGCAGGTCGATTCAATGTTCCCTAAATTTTGCATATAGGCCAAGAAGGGACCCATAATGTTATTTATCAAGCGTTTCCCCGGCGCTATTTACGGTGACAAGATGGCGCCACTCACAACTTTAAGATTTAAATAATTAAATAAAATGAATCCTGATATTCCAAGTGAAAAAGACATGGCGCAGGTCGATTCAATGTTCCCCAAATTTTGCATACGGGTCAAGGAGGGTCGCATAATGTTATTTATGAAGCGTTTCTATGGCGCTATTTACGGTGACAAGATGGCGCCACTCACAACTTTAAGATTTAAATAATTAAATAAAATGAATCCTGATATTCCAAGTGAAAAAGACATGGCGCAGGTCGATTCAATGTTCCCCAAATTTTGCATACGGGCCAAGGAGGGACCCATAATGTCATTTATGAAGCGTTTCCCCGGCGCTATTTACGGTGACAAGATGGCGCCACTCACAACTTTAAGATTTAAATAATTAAATAAAATGAATCCTGATATTCCAAGTGAAAAAGACATGGCGCAGGTCGATTCAATGTTCCCCAAATTTGGTAAAAGGGTCAAGGAGGGTCCAATTATGTTATTTATCAAGCGTTTCCCCGGCGCTATTTACGGTGACAAGATGGCGCCACTCACAACTTTAAGATTTCTATAATTAATTGAAATTAATCCTAATATTCCAAGTGAAAAAGACATGGCGCAGGTCGATTCAATGTTCCCCAAATTTTGCATACGGGTCAAGGAGGGTCCCATAATGTTATTTATGAAGCGTTTCCCCGGCGCTATTTACGGTGACAAGATGGCGCCACTCACAACTTTAAGATTTAAATAATTAAATAAAATGAATCCTGATATTCCAAGTGAAAAAGACATGGCGCAGGTCGATTCAATGTTCCCCAAATTTGGTATACAGGTCAAGGAGGGTCCCATAATGTTAATTATGAAGCGTTTCCCCGGCGCTATTTACGGAGACAAGATGGCGCCACTCACAACTTTAAGATTTCTATAATTAATTGAAATTAATCCTTATATTCCAAGTGAAAAAGACATGGCGCAGGTCGATTCAATGTTCCCCAAATTTGGTAAAATGGTCAAGGAGGATCCAATTATGTTATTTATCAAGCGTTTCCCCGGCGCTATTTACGGTGACAAGATGGCGCCACTCACAACTTTAAGATTTCTATAATTAATTGAAATTAATCCTAATATTCCAAGTGAAAAAGACATGGCGCAGGTCGATTCAATGTTCCCCAAATTTTGCATACGGGTCAAGGAGGGTCCCATAATGTTATTTATGAAGCATTTCTTCGGCGCTATTTACAGTGACAAGATGGCGCCACTCACAACTTTACGATTTAAATAATTAAATAAAATGAATCCTGATATTCCAAGTGAAAAAGACAAGGCGCAGGTCGATTCAATGTTCCCCAAATTTGGTATACAGGTCAAGGAGGGTCCCATAATGTTAATTATGAAGCGTTTCCCCGGCGCTATTTACGGTGACAAGATGGCGCCACTCACAACTTTAAGATTTCTATAATTAATTGAAATTAATCCTTATATTCCAAGTGAAAAAGACATGGCGCAGGTCGATTCAATGTTCCCTAAATTTTGCATATAGGCCAAGAAGGGACCCATAATGTTATTTATCAAGCGTTTCCTCGGCGCTATTTACGGTGACAAGATGGCGCCACTCACAACTTTAAGATTTAAATAATTAAATAAAATGAATCCTGATATTCCAAGTGAAAAAGACATGGCGCAGGTCGATTCAATGTTCCCCAAATTTTGCATACGGGTCAAGGAGGGTCCCATAATGTTATTTATGAAGCGTTTCTATGGCGCTATTTACGGTGACAAGATGGCGCCACTCACAACTTTAAGATTTAAATAATTAAATAAAATGAATCCTGATATTCCAAGTGAAAAAGACATGGCGCAGGTCGATTCAATGTTCCCCAAATTTTGCATACGGGCCAAGGAGGGACCCATAATGTCATTTATGAAGCGTTTCCCCGGCGCTATTTACGGTGACAAGATGGCGCCACTCACAACTTTAAGATTTAAATAATTAAATAAAATGAATCCTGATATTCCAAGTGAAAAAGACATGGCGCAGGTCGATTCAATGTTCCCCAAATTTGGTAAAAGGGTCAAGGAGGGTCCAATTATGTTATTTATCAAGCGTTTCCCCGGCGCTATTTACGGTGACAAGATGGCGCCACTCACAACTTTAAGATTTCTATAATTAATTGAAATTAATCCTAATATTCCAAGTGAAAAAGACATGGCGCAGGTCGATTCAATGTTCCCCAAATTTTGCATACGGGTCAAGGAGGGTCCCATAATGTTATTTATGAAGCGTTTCCCCGGCGCTATTTACGGTGACAAGATGGCGCCACTCACAACTTTAAGATTTAAATAATTAAATAAAATGAATCCTGATATTCCAAGTGAAAAAGACATGGCGCAGGTCGATTCAATGTTCCCCAAATTTGGTATACAGGTCAAGGAGGGTCCCATAATGTTAATTATGAAGCGTTTCCCCGGCGCTATTTACGGAGACAAGATGGCGCCACTCACAACTTTAAGATTTCTATAATTAATTGAAATTAATCCTTATATTCCAAGTGAAAAAGACATGGCGCAGGTCGATTCAATGTTCCCCAAATTTGGTAAAATGGTCAAGGAGGATCCAATTATGTTATTTATCAAGCGTTTCCCCGGCGCTATTTACGGTGACAAGATGGCGCCACTCACAACTTTAAGATTTCTATAATTAATTGAAATTAATCCTAATATTCCAAGTGAAAAAGACATGGCGCAGGTCGATTCAATGTTCCCCAAATTTTGCATACGGGTCAAGGAGGGTCCCATAATGTTATTTATGAAGCGTTTTCCCGGCGCTATTAACGGTAACAAGATGGCGCTACATACTACTTTAAGATTTCAAAAATGTTAAATCCTAATATTCCAAGTGAAAAAGACGTAACGCAGGTCGATTCAATGTTCACCAAATTTGGCATACGGGTCAAGGAGAGTCCCATGATTTTATTCATGAAGTGTTTCCCCGGCATTATTTACTGTAACAAGATGGCACCACTTACAACTTTAAGCAACTTCAATAATAAAATATCAAGTATGTCTAAGGCCCCACTACCCAATCAAAATTCCTTTTAGTACTTTCACCCGTCATCCCAGTCACACATATGACAAAAATGATATTTTTTCGCCACTTTTAGGCTTCACCAGGGGAAAATAGATATTCCAATAAACTCAAAATTATGCTCTCATATTGAGGGATCTAGATATAAACTAGAAATGTCTATCAAGTATGTAAGGCCCCACTACCCAATCAAAATTCCTTTTAGTACTTTCACCCGTCATCCCAGTCACACATATGACAAAAATGATATTTTTTCGCCACTTTTAGGCTTCACCAGGGGAAAATAGATATTCCAATAAACTCAAAATTATGCTCTCATATTGAGGGGTCTAGATATAAACTAGAAATGTCTATCAAGTATGTCTAAGACCCCATTACCCATTCAGTTCATTTTAGCACTCCATTCAGTATGTTTTATGAAAATTATGAATTTTTGACTTTTAGACTTCACCAGGGGAAAAGGGCTACTCCACTGAATTCAGAATTATGCTCTCATATTGGGGGTCTAAACACTTTAGACATTAAGACTTCAGAAGGGGAAAAGGGGACTCCATTGAACTCATCTTCTAGACAAAATCTAGACATGTCTACGAAGTCTAAGGCCCTATTAGACAATCAAATTTCCTTTTAGTACTCGCATCTCCATTCATACCATTAACAAAGCCGAATGTATTGTCAGGGGAAAATTGCTACTCCATTGAACACAGATTTATACCCTTATATTGAGGGGTCTAGGCATAATCTAGACATGTCTACCAGGAATGTCTAAGGCCCGATTAGTCAATCAAAATTCCTTTTAGTACCTTCACATCTCATACCAATCAGTAAGTCAAATATATTGACTTTGTCAGAGTAAAACGGGCTTACTCCATTGAACTCCATTTAAAATGCCTTTGAAAGTAATAAATGCACAAAAGATAGATTTTTTAGATAAAAAGTATATATTCGCAAGGTATATATCATTTCATATGCAGGTTTGACCCAAGTCCTATAAGTGTATTGGGATATACACTTGGAGGCCTATTTGGGAAAAAAAAGTCAATTATAAAACAAACTTCAAGCTTATTTCTTTGTATCTAATTATTAATATCTTAAAGTTGTGAGTTGCGACATATTGGTACCGTCAAATGCGCAGAAGAAACACTTTACACATGACATCAGGATACCCCCAATATAAAATTTGGTGACCTTTGAATTGACCTGAACCAGTTATTTTTCACTTGGAATACTTGTGATTCATTTTATTTGATTTTTGAAATCTTAAAGTAGTATGTGGCGCCATCTTGTTACCGTACATAGCGCCGGGGAAACACTTCACAAATAACATAATGGGACCGTCCTTAACCCATATACCAAATTCGGAAAAAATTGAATCGACCTGCGCCATGTCTTTATCATTATCACTTGGAATATTAGGATTAATTTCAGTTAATTATTGAAATCTTAAAGTTGTGAGTGGCGCCATCTTGTCACCGTAAATAGCGCCGGGGAAACGCTTCATAAATAACATTATGGGACCCTCCTTGACCCGTATGCAAAATTTGGGGAACATTGAATCGACCTGCGTCATGTCTTTTTCACTTGGAATATCAGGATTCATTTTATTTAATTATTTAAATCTGAAAGTTGTGAGTGGCGCCATCTTGTCACCGTAAATAGCGCCGGGCAAACGCTTCATAAATAACATTATGGGTCCCTCCTTGACCCGTATGCCAAATTTGGGAAACATTGAATCGACCTGCGCCATGTCTTTTTCACTTGGAATATTAGGATTCATTTTATTTAATTATTTAAATCTGAAAGTTGTGAGTGCCGCCATCTTGTCACCGTAAATAGCGCCGGGGAAACGCTTCATAAATAACATTATGGGTCCCTCCTTGACCCGTATGCCAAATTTGGGAAACATTGAATCGACCTGCGCCATGTCTTTTTCACTTGGAATATCAGGATTCATTTTATTTCATTATTTAAATCTGAAAGTTGTGAGTGGCGCCACCTTGTCACCGTTAATAGCGCCGGGGAAACGCTTCATAAATAACATTATGGGACCCTCCTTGACCCGTATTCAAAATTTGGGAAACATTGAATCGACCTGCGCCATGTCTTTTTCACTTGGAATATCAGGATTCATTTTATTTAATTATTTAAATCTGAAAGTTGTGAGTGGCGCCATCTTGTCACCGTATATAGCGCCGGGGAAACGCTTCATAAATAACATTATGGGACCCTCCTTGACCCGTATGCAAAATTTGGGGAACATTGAATCGACCTGCGCCATGTCTTTTTCAGTTGGAATATCAGGATTCATTTTATTTAATTATTGAAATCTGAAAGTTGTGAGTGGCGCCATCTTGTCACCGTAAATAGCGCCGGGGAAACGCTTCATAAATAACATTATGGGTCCCTCCTTGACCCGTATGCCAAATTTGGGAAACATTGAATCGACCTGCGCCATGTCTTTTTCACTTGGAATATTAGGATTCATTTTATTTAATTATTTAAATCTGAAAGTTGTGAGTGCCGCCATCTTGTCACCGTAAATAGCGCCGGGGAAACGCTTCATAAATAACATTATGGGTCCCTCCTTGACCCGTATGCCAAATTTGGGAAACATTGAATCGACCTGCGCCATGTCTTTTTCACTTGGAATATCAGGATTCATTTTATTTCATTATTTAAATCTGAAAGTTGTGAGTGGCGCCACCTTGTCACCGTTAATAGCGCCGGGGAAACGCTTCATAAATAACATTATGGGACCCTCCTTGACCCGTATTCAAAATTTGGGAAACATTGAATCGACCTGCGCCATGTCTTTTTCACTTGGAATATCAGGATTCATTTTATTTAATTATTTAAATCTGAAAGTTGTGAGTGGCGCCATCTTGTCACCGTAAATAGCGCTGGGAAAAAGCTTCATAAATAACATTATGGGTCCCTCCTTGACCCGTATGCCAATTTTGGGAAACATTGAATCGACCTGCGCCATGTCTTTTTCACTTGGAATATCAGGATTCATTTTATTTAATTATTGAAATCCTAAAGTTGTGGGTGGCGCCATCTTGTCACTGTAAATAGCGCCGGGGAAACGCTTCATAAATAACATTATGGGTCCCTCCTTGACCTGTATGCCAAATTTGGGAAACATTGAATCGACCTGCGCCATGTCTTTTTCACTTGGAATATCAGGATTCATTTTATTTAATTATTGAAATCTCAAAGTTGTGAGTGGCGCCATCTTGTCACCGTAAATAGCGCCGGGGAAACGCTTCATAAATAACATTATGGGACCCTCCTTGACCCATATACAAAATTTGGGGAACATTGAATTGACCTGCGCCATATCTTTTTCACTTGGAATATCAGGATTCATTTTATTTAATTATTGAAATCTTAAAAGTTGTGAGTGACGCCATCTTGTCACCGTAAATAGCGCCGGGGAAACGCTTGATAAATAACATAATTGGACCCTCCTTGACCCTTTTACCAAATTTGGGGAACATTGAATCGACCTGCGCCATGTCTTTTTCACTTGGAATATCAGGATTCATTTTATTTAATTATTTAAATCTTAAAGTTGTGAGTGGCGCCATCTTGTCACCGTATAGCCGGGGAAACGCTTCATAAATAACATTATGGGACCTTCCTAAACCTGTATACCAAATTCGGGGAACATTGAATCGACCTGCGCCATGTCTTTATCACTTGGAATATTAGGATAAATTGAAATTAATTATTGAAATCTTAAAGTTGTGAGTGGCGCCATCTTGTCACCGTAAATAGCGCCGGGGAAACGCTTCATAAATAACATTATGGGTCCCTCCTTGACCCGTATGCCAAATTTGGGAAACATTGAATCGACCTGCGCCATGTCTTTTTCACTTGGAATATCAGGATTCATTTTATTTAATTATTGAAATCCTAAAGTTGTGGGTGGCGCCATCTTGTCACTGTAAATAGCGCCGGGGAAACGCTTCATAAATAACATTATGGGTCCCTCCTTGACCTGTATGCCAAATTTGGGAAACATTGAATCGACCTGCGCCATGTCTTTTTCACTTGGAATATCAGGATTCATTTTATTTAATTATTGAAATCCTAAAGTTGTGAGTGGCGCCATCTTGTCACCGTAAATAGCGCCGGAGAAACGCTTCATAAATAACATTATGGGACCCTCCTTGACCCATATACAAAATTTGGGGAACATTGAATTGACCTGCGCCATATCTTTTTCACTTGGAATATCAGGATTCATTTTATTTAATTATTGAAATCTTAAAAGTTGTGAGTGACGCCATCTTGTCACCGTAAATAGCGCCGGGGAAACGCTTGATAAATAACATAATTGGACCCTCCTTGACCCTTTTACCAAATTTGGGGAACATTGAATCGACCTGCGCCATGTCTTTTTCACTTGGAATATCAGGATTCATTTTATTTAATTATTTAAATCTTAAAGTTGTGAGTGGCGCCATCTTGTCACCGTAAATAGCGCCGGGGAAACGCTTCATAAATAACATTATGGGACCTTCCTAAACCTGTATACCAAATTCGGGGAACATTGAATCGACCTGCGCCATGTCTTTATCACTTGGAATATTAGGATTAATTGAAATTAATTATTGAAATCTGAAAGTTGTGAGTGGCGCCATCTTGTCACCGTAAATAGCGCCGGGGAAACACTTGATAAATAACATTATGGGTTCCTCCTTGGCCGGCATGCAAAATTTGGGGAACATTGAATCGACCTGCGTCATGTCTTTTTCACTTGGAATATCAGGATTCATTTTATTTGATTATTTAAACTTAAAAGTTGTGAGTGGCGCCATCTTGTCACCGTAAATAGTGCCGAGGAAACGCTTCATAAATAACTTAATGGGACCCTCCTTGACCCGTATGCCAAATTTGGGGAACATTGAATCGACCTGCGTCATGTCTTTTTCACTTGGAATATCAGGATTCATTTTATTTAATTATTGAAATCTTAAAGTTGTGAGTGGCGCCATCTTGTCACCGTGAATAGCGCCGGGAAAACGCTTCATAAATAACATTATGGGTCCCTCCTTGGCCGGCATGCAAAATTTGGGGAACATTGAATCGACCTGCGCCATGTCTTTATCACTTGGAATATTAGGATTAATTGAAATTAATTATCGAAATCTTAAAGTTGTGAGTGGCGCTATCTTGTCACCGTAAATAGCGCTGGGGAAACGCTTCATATATAACATTATGGGTCCCTCCTTGACCCGTATGCCAAATTTGGGAAACATTGAATCGACCTGCGCCATGTCTTTTTCACTTGGAATATTAGGATTCATTTTATTTAATTATTGAAATCCTAAAGTTGTGGGTGGCGCCATCTTGTCACCGTAAATAGCGCCGGGGAAACACTTCATAAATAACATTATGGGTCCCTCCTTGACCTGTATGCCAATTTTGGGAAACATTGAATCGACCTGCGCCATGTCTTTTTCACTTGGAATATCAGGATTCATTTTATTTAATTATTGAAATCCTAAAGTTGTGGGTGGCGCCATCTTGTCACCGTAAATAGCGTCGGGGAAACGCTTCATAAATAACATTATGGGTCCCTCCTTGACCTGTATGCCAAATTTGGGAAACATTGAATCGACCTGCGCCATGTCTTTTTCACTTGGAATATCAGGATTCATTTTATTTAATTATTTAAATCTGAAAGTTGTGAGTGGCGCCATCTTGTCACCGTAAATAGCGCCGGGGAAACGCTTCATAAATAACATTATGGGTCCCTCCTTGACCCGTATGCCAAATTTGGGAAACATTGAATCGACCTGCGCCATGTCTTTTTCACTTGGAATATTAGGATTCATTTTATTTAATTATTTAAATCTGAAAGTTGTGAGTGGCACCATCTTGTCACCGTAAATAGCGCCGGGGAAACGCTTCATAAATAACATTATGGGTCCCTCATTGACCCGTATGCCAAATTTGGGAAACATTGAATCGACCTGCGCCATGTCTTTTTCACTTGGAATATCAGGATTCATTTTATTTAATTATTTAAATCTGAAAGTTGTGAGTGGCGCCATCTTGTCACCGTAAATAGCGCTGGGGAAACGCTTCATAAATAACATTATGGGACCCTCCTTGACCCGTATGCAAAATTTGGGGTACATTGAATCGACCTGCGCCATGTCTTTTTCACTTGGAATATCAGGATTCATTTTATTCAATTATTGAAATCTTAAAGTTGTGAGTTGCGCCATCTTGTCACCGTAAATAGCGCCGGGGAAACGCTTCATAAATGACATTATGGGTCCCTCCTTGGCCCTAATGCAAAATTTGGGGAACATTGAATTGACCTGCGCCAGGTCTATTTCACTTGGAATATCAGGATTCATTTTATTTAATTATTCAAATCTTAAAGTTGTGAGTGGCGCCATCTTGTCACCGTAAATAGCGCCGGGGAAACGCTTCATAAATGACATTATGGGACCCTCCTTGACCCGTATACCAAATTTGGTGAACATTGAATCGACCTGCACTTGTTTTTTTACCCCTTGTTTAAATTATATTTTGGTTTTTATTATTATTATAATTTCCTTTCACATATTATGGCACAAAATTCAGCTCGGTCATATTTGGAACATAATTTTGGAAATCTGACATGTTGACATAATTTACTACAAATTTAGGAAAAAATTTGAATAATGAACTGTGAATAGTGAATAAGTAACAAAGTTCACACACATGCATCTATGCAAGGTCCGGGACAGGGCAGGAGAGGTCCTCAGTGAATCAACCACCAAACTAAATCAACTCAATCATGTTCAATAACTTTGAAGGATTTTCATAAAATGGAACAAGATTAAACATTTGTTATCTTGGACTAATTTATTTAATATTTTGTTTGTCTCAAATTGTAGGGTTTTGGTACATGAAATATTTTCTGATCTTACTTGTATGCTTAATTATATAGACTTCTCAAATTTTGATATTAACATCCAATCAGACAGAATTATTATAACATATGGCAATATCTTCACATTCTGAAATGGTGGTTAAGGCATAATAATACAGTCACAGGTGTGTTTACTTGTGTATCGTTATTCATTCCTTCTACTTCAATTTCACATTTAAAGTTATTATACCTGTAAAACCAATATCTCTAATATTGACATCTGTTTGCAGAAGTAGAACATGAGCAGGTGGTATTCATGACAGGTGCTACTCATGACAGGTGCTACTCATGACAGGTGCTACTCGTGACGGGTGCTACTCATGACAGGTGCTACTCATGACATGACAGGTGCTACTCATGACAGGTCCTTTCAAGGACAATTTCAAGGTCAATTTCAAACATCATTATTGAAACAAATAACTCCGCTCAGCGCATGCCGGGACAAAGTGTGACCAAATAAATGTTTGCCACCAACTTATGAGAGTCTTCCTAGGGGATTCAGAGGGTCTGCCTTCCAGGGTCGGCCTGCTAGGGTCTACCTCCCAGGGTCTCTATTCTAGGGTCTGCCTGCCAGAGTCTTCCTCCCAGGGTCTTTCTCCCAGGGATTGCCTGTCAGAGTCTGCCTCCCAGAGTCTGCATTCTAAGGTCTCCCTCTCAGGGTCTGCCTGCCAGAGTCTGCCTGCCAGGGTCTGCCTCCCAGGGTCTGCCTCCCAGGGTCTGCCTACCCAAGTATATTGCCTGACATTACACCCCTCTTAACACACACACAGTGACTCGATATTTGTGAGATAAATGACACCTCCTGATTGGTTCACCTGATATGAACCGACGGTGCGATAGTGACGGATACGTGGCAGAAAGCAAGGTTGTCACAGCCATCTTATAACTCATTAAACAGGATTGGGGCTTGCTAAAGCATCAATTTTGCGCCCTATTTAATATCGACCCAGCGATGGCTATTATTTACTGTGATGAGTCGTGAGCTCCACCTATCACAGCCAATCTTAGGATCACATTCCGACCACTTTACCCTGATTAGCGGGTATTCTTCTTGAAACTTGATGAATCATATCACATACCAAGCCAATTCATCTCAATTTTGATATTTTTAAATAAATGCTGGAGATCAACTGATTCAGTTCTTAATCTCCCATGAAATATTATGCCTGCAAAAATCAATTTATTTTTCATCATGCAGGTAGTCTGTGATAAAATCCAGACTATGGTGAATAACCTTAATAACTACAGATGACCTTATGTCTGACCGTGTAATGACCTTCATGTCCTAGTATGACCTCCCGAGGATGATCAAGAAATGAGACGTGTCTGCCTATGACCTGGATGTCAAGGTAATATTGGATTGTATGAGGCTTCGTGTATGCCAGACCATCTCTAATGATAGAATGTATCTATCTCATGTCACTTCAAATAAATTGTGTGCCCCAAACACTACATCAGATGCTAGAATGTTTCATTTTCTGTGTACTGGTTTGGTTTAAACATATTTTATATGTCTCTAGTAAATGGTAATCACTGCAGCATGGATGTACCATATTACCTCCGATGATAGATTGTATGCATGTCATGCCATTTTAGATGATAGATGGTATCTAGCAAACACAATACCTCAGATGATAGATCAATCTTGTCACAACTTAAATGATAGATTGTACCCAGCCAATGCCAAATCTCAGAGAGTATATTTTATATATGCAACCTTTTGTGAGAAATAATATTTATACCATGCTTATTCATGGTGGACAGTACTAAATTTGTATATATTATGTTAAATCCCAGAGCTTGGTGTGAATCTGTTTGATATGAATAGAGCCAATCTTGGATGGTAGAAAATGCAATGCATAACAAATGGCCGATTATGTACATATGACAGATGATGCATTCTATACATGAAAGCAGAGCCTATTCTATAATACATCTGCGTTTGTTGCAAGATTACGTCTACATTTGTATCTTCAACCTAAGACGGGAGCTGATACAGCTTCACATGAAACCCAGTACTTATAAGATCTCCTAATATCCCACCCACAAACACAGATGAGGAACTCAAATACATAAATACATACATCATTATCTGAGGAAGCATCAAGTTGTATGTCACCTTTTAATATCTATAAAGTGACAACATATCTTGAGTAAAATTTAAAAAAAAAACTGTTTGTAAAAAGCAGCTTTTCTTTTTTAAGTATACAGTTGAGTTAGACATATATATATAATATATATATATATGAATGCATACATATATGGTTTAGCTATAATATGAAAATATGTATGTATATATATATATATATATATATATATATATATATATATATATATATATATATTGAGGAATTGTGCTTATGAGGACTACTCCCTGAATATGTTGGTGCACCTTTTCAATGATGAATGTCTCTGCTGGCCTAAGCTTTAATCTGGCTGCATCTGAAGAGACATCTGTGCAGCCCCTGCTTTGATATTTGGAATCCCCATAGGCATATCTTTATTATATTACCAGACAGTCCCCACACCAGTAGATGGCGCTCCTTTGATGGTGGGGAGCATGAGTTTATTGGTGTATATATGACATGGGGTGAGATGTGGCTGACTTTATCCTGGTCAAGGAGACATGAATGATCCCATATAAGGCCTTTGGGATCAAGTGAAATCCAAGGCAATCCCATATCGACTTTACCACTGTCTTCGAAAATTCTGGCATTTCTATGGCATTTGTTAGAGAGCTTCTACATGTATATGAATATATAGGGGGCAAAATTGATAAAATACTTTCTGTTAAAAGTATAAAACTTGGCATGATCATACTTCAGACCTTTCTTAATTTAGATGTGGAAATCAATGTCAAATAAAAAATATAAAACATTGTCATTATAACATAACAAAAGGTTTGGATGGAAAAGATTTATAACAATTGTACCACATGTATATCCCCCAATATGATTCTTTAAAAAATTTGTCATGTGACCCTTAAATGCAATATGGTTGCTATACATATTATAGTGTATTCGACGAATTGAGCAAATTTTATCTGATCTCTAGCCACTCAGATGTGTAGTACCTCCCACGCTAAGATAAACTGATTGTTTTTTCAATATTTTCAATCCTAGATTTAGGGGAGGAATGGAGATTGGAAGATATCCCAGGTCAGTCAAACCTCCCTTGTAAGTCCCTTTTAATATATCCTGTACAAACAGTGAGCATAAAGTGACCCGTACCTCCTGTCCCCTGTAACATATCCTAGACAGTGACCCGTACATCCTGTCCCCTGTAACATATCCTGGACAGTGACCCGTACCTCCTGTCCCCTGTAACATGTCCTGGACAGTGACCCGTACCTCCTGTCCCCTGTAACATGTCCTGGACAGTGGCCCATACCTCCTGTCCCCTGTAACATATCCTGGACAGTGACTCATACCTCCTCTCCCTGTAACATATCCCGGACAGTGACCCTTACCTCCTGTCCCTTTTAACATATCCTGGACAGTGACCCCCTGTGACATGTCTTGGACAGTGAGCATAAAGTGACCCGTACCTCCTGTCCCCTGTAACATGTCTTGGACAGTGAGTGTAAAGTGACCTGTACCTCCTGTGAGTCTATGCAGACCTTGTCAACATATTCATTGGTTTCTATCCATGTGGGACTGAGACTTCTGTGGGAATTCAAGGAGTCTCCCAGTTCTGGAATATTTTGCCTTTTGATACCTTAATGGCGCTTACTTTAATCAGGTTTGCCAGAACTGAGCATTTGCTTTTGAGATACCCCTTTTAGCAAATAGATTGCACAATGTTTTATGTCAATATTTCATATTGAAATATCAAGATTTTATTCATAATCAATATATGATACAAAAAAGATATTTGATAAAAAAGTCCATCATATCCATCAATCAAAAATATAAAATAAATCATATTAATGATAAATTCAGAAGAATATTCATTCTTTTTCATGTTCAGACTGTACTTTATCATAGCTATAAGATGCTTTATCTTATAAGATACTTTATGCTATATATAAGGTGCTTTATACTATATATAAGATGTTTCATTCTATATATAAGACGCTCTATCCTATATATAACACTTTATCCCATATCTAAGATTCTTTGTCCTACATGTATAATATATACGATACTTTATCCCATATCTAAGTTTCATTATCCTATATATTTGATACTTTATCCCATATCTAAGATTCTTTATCCTATATATACGATACTTTATCCCATATCTAAGATTCTTTATCCTATATATACGATACTTTATCCCATATCTAAGATTCTTTATCCTATATATACGATGCTTTATCCCATATATAAGATTCTTTATCCTATATATACGATGCTTTATCCCATATCTAAGATTCTTTATCCTATATATACTTTACTTTATCCCATATATAAGTTTCATTATCCTATATATTTGATACTTTATCCCATATCTAAGATTCTTTATCCTATATATACGATGCTTTATCCCATATCTAAGATTCTTTATCCTATATATACGATACTTTATCCCATATCTAAGATTCTTTATCCTATATATACTTTACTTTATCCCATATATAAGTTTCATTATCCTATATATTTGATACTTTATCCCATATCTAAGATTCTTTATCCTATATATACGATGCTTTATCCCATATCTAAGATTCTTTATCCTATATATACGATACTTTATCCCATATCTAAGATTCTTTATCCTATATATACGATACTTTATCCCATATCTAAGATTCTTTATCCTATATATACTTTACTTTATCCCATATCTAAGATTCTTTATCCTATATATACGATGCTTTATCCCATATCTAAGATTCTTTATCCTATATATACTTTACTTTATCCCATATATAAGTTTCATTATCCTATATATTTGATACTTTATCCCATATCTAAGATTCTTTATCCTATATATACGATGCTTTATCCCATATCTAAGATTCTTTATCCTATATATACGATACTTTATCCCATATATAAGATTCTTTATCCTATATATACGATACTTTATCCCATATCTAAGATTCTTTATCCTATATATACTTTACTTTATCCCATATATAAGTTTCATTATCCTATATATTTGATACTTTATCCCATATCTAAGATTCTTTATCCTATATATAAGATGCTTTATTCTGTGTATAAGATATGGCATAGCAGACACGTGAGATGTATGGACATTATAATGAAAGCTGCTTCTTGGATCAACTATATAGGCTCCTGTCTCCTGCAAGTCTGATCTGCTCCTGAATAATTGATGATGTGAACTGGTTTTGTCAACTACAAATGGCCAGAAAAACCAATACATTCATCATGTAATTGTAATTAACAACAGAAAACTTTCCCAAACTTTACAAACATGTCTAATACTTGCCAAATGTTTGTAAACATGCCCGATACTTGCCAAATGTTTGATGTGATAGACTCCCAATACAATGTTTTATTTTGTAGAAAAGGAAATTGTGAGAAGTGTAATGTGAATACTGATGTCTCCAGCTCTACTTAAATTGATTTATGTACATTTTATTTTCTGAACAACTTTGGTTGAATAACTAATTTTCCCGAAAATGTTATATTTTTTTGTTTGATTAAATTGAATAATAGTTAATAGTTAAGAATTAATCGCTTCTCCCGATTGAGATCATGACCCAGAATGTCCACTGTCTGGAGTGTGATCAGCTTCTTATCCTTCCCATCAGCCATTGTAATACTCTCTGTCTGCTGCTGCTTTCATAAACGATATATCTCACAACTTTTTAAATGTAGATTTTCCTATGTTTACAAATTGAATACCACTTTGATTCAGTGAAAATTTGCCCCATCAGATAGTGTTAAACATCACCTCGCTATAAACAGGCAGATCGTAGATACGCTTTTTGCTATCAACAGCAAATTGGCACGTTTTCTGTGAATGAGAAATGGCTTGCTTCAAGCAGAGAATTGCTATAAGCGTGGTGAGAACTCATTGTATATCTATGGGATATGGGGTAAAACAAATTGGCCATTTTGGTTTCATTTCTGGTATCCATGGTGATCGGTCAAGGTCAAACTTGCATGGCAGCTATGTATAATAAGTGGTGATAAAGACTCATAGTTCCAGTCCCGCAGGACATGTTACATCTCGCTAGTTCTGGCCCTCGGTTCGACCTCACACCCTTCGCTGTCCCCAGGGACAAATGATATGGAATAGAGCCATATTCATAACATTCTTTATGCCCTGTCACAAATTCGACTATTCCTTGCAATCGTAAATCTCGCTGTCTTTGGGCTGGACTTTTTTTTTTACGAATGCTGCCCATCTAGCTTTTGCAGGGTGGGCCTGTCTGGCCGAGTTTTACCGTTTCCTCTGACACCACAGTCGTCCATGTTTGTCGAATTTTTGCCGGTCTCGTCCACAGCTGTGTCATGTGGCAGAACTTGGTAGCATCTTTCATGATTTCTGCTCTGTTCCATCAACTCTTGTTATGACCTTCCGTGACACCGAACCTATGCGATCATGTCACTAGGGGGCAGCAAGAACGCCATTTCTTCACCATTACCAAGAGCTGCATCTTTTTACAAATTAATAAAACACAACCTGATTTATATTCCCCTCTTGCCATTTTACCATATTTCCCATTTAATCCATCATTTTTTCTTATGAGATTTTAATGAACTGCAGGAAAATGGATGTCACAAGATATCACAGGCTTGAAGTACTTCTGCACTATATTTTCATTTGGCCAACTTTTGCAGTTCAGCAGGATATGAAGCTTTATGTGCCGCTAGAAATATTGTTATTAATCTTTCCAGGTTGGTGTAGGATGAGTGCCATCTGGTGGTTAGTTGTCAGACCAGGGTGATTATTGATAATCCATTTTATGGTGAAAGCGGAATACATCAATAATTGGTAATATGAAGTCTTCTCTCATCAAAAACAACATGGCATAACCTCGGATTTTACTGACTCTTCTTGGATTGAAAAACTTCCCCTCCTCAGATTACTTCAACTAAATGTTTCAAGATCATAGCATTTATGCTGATATGAAAATAACTCACACTATACACATCCCTGGCATTTTATATTAATCTTGAAAAATGTAATAACTACAGTAAAATAAGATGATACAAGAAATCCCTCAGATAACAAGAATTCTCATAGATCACAAGAATTCTCATAGACAACCAGAACTCTATCAATTATAAGTATGCTCTCAGATAACAAGAACTTTCTCAGATTACACGAACTCTCTCAGATTACAAGAACTCTCTCAGATTACATGAACTCTCTCAGATTACATGAACTCTCTCAGATTACAAGAACTCTCTCAGATTACATGAACTCTCTCAGATTACAAGAACTCTCTCAGATTACAAGAATTCTCTCAGATTAACAATAACTCTCATATAACATGAATTTTCTCAGATTATAAGAACTTTCTCAGATTACAACAACTCTCTCAGATTACAACAACTCTCTCAGATTACAACAACTGTCTCTCCATATTGTATGATTTCTTCTCCACTTGTCCCAGGCAATCTGAACATTCATCATGCAGAACAAATTTACTTGATTGTCAGCAATTAACAAATGGATTTTAGACAGAAACAAACAAAAGTATTTTTTCTCTTTAAAATGAGCCTGCTTCGTGAATCCATCTTCGTCATCGCAAACCATGATTTGTTCAATCGAAACAGTCACAACAGTCGCTTCTAATCAATTCATACCAAAGAAAACTAGAAACAGGTTTATGATAATCCCAATCAAATTCACATAAATCCTTTCTTGATTAATAAGATAGTTTTTTATATTTATTTAACCATCTTATCAATCTTCTGAGCTATTTGAAGATTACCATTTATTTTTATTTGATCACATTAATGGTCTTATGTTTTTAATATTACAAACAAATTTAATTGTTTCAGGCAATTACCTCAAATGGATAAGATATGTCAACCTGGGATTTACACAAACAATAACACAAAATAATGCTTTATATTATTCCTAAAATATAACACAAGTCTGTAGAAATGGCAATCTTGCGATGTTCACAGTGATTTAGGTATCTGCACATTTTAATTGTCACATCTGTGATGAAAACATTCAGATAAATAATCTCTAAATAATCTGCATTCAGTGACGACCTCTCCGGGGTCTGCAGATGTACAGTTTGATGATAAAACACAGATTTATTGATGAACATTTTGGCGAAAGCACTTCACTCCATCACCACCATGTCTCTCTTGAAGGAATAAAACCAAATCGGCAAAATGGCGATACATCTTGTTCGGGGAAAGTCGGTAGAGATATTGTGGCCTTGCAATGCAGCTGGCCTACGCTACACGGTCACATATATCACTCAACACACGTCATAATAAAATCACATCTTTCCTTATTAATGGGTCTTCTGAGCCACTTCATTTGTACACAAATCAAACAAATGAACAACTTGCACCCATATCTAATTTGTCAACCTTAATTGTCCCCCTGAAAATGGAATCCTATTTTTCCCGCTGGCTCAAATTACAATGTGTGTGCGGCTACGATTGATGTGTATCTACTGGAAGCCTCGACAGATCTACCTCAAATACAAACTGCTAGGTCTCGGTTAAAATACAAATACAAGCTGAATACACTGTCATATATAGGGACAATTAAATTATAAATTATTTGAATTTATCTGAATTTCAAAAACTGTGCTGATACATTGATAGGCGAGTTCAAGTTTAAATAATTATATTCCTTCTTGGAATATTAAATGACATCATAATATTTTAAAAAGGTGACATTTATATAGCACTGATTCCAAACAATGTCTGCTTATAGCATTTGATAGATACTGGTCGGGATTTGAACCAGTAATCACCGGTTATCAAGGCAAATGCTCTACCAAGTGAGCTATTTTGGCCAGGCTATGAGTAAGAAAAAAGATTTGCGATCATCTTGCGATCATCTTGGATCATTCTGAGGGATTAATCTCAAGTAGATGATGAAGATCTCATTTGAACGAATCATGTTTTTCTTAGTCCGTGTCTTGCTGTTTATTAAGGCTTGTCATGTAAACGTTATTGTCATTTTTATTTCATGGCATAATAAATCAAATCCCTTCAGCCTGCACAAACCTTGGCAAGACAAATTAAAATGATAATTAAAATTTCAACCATGAAGGATTCTCTGTGTGTTTAATGATACGAAGAAAGCGGCTGTCTTTTGTCAGCGTATCCTACTTTATAATGATCGCCATTAGCAAAGGTGGCGGCACTGTACAAATTAAACTCACAGCTTAAAGAGTACATTTTAATAAAAAAAAAAAAAAGTTCAAATGATCGTCTTCTTTATTCAAACACATTTCATTCAAGCTGTTAATTGCATCAAATATTGATGGATATTAGAACCTACTTAAAGATGCAAAGATGTGTATTTCAAGTACTTAAAAAAGTGAAAGTCATTTTAAGTTGTGTAAGATTCTTCAGGGATTGTGCATTATATCACAGCTCTATAAATCTATCAGTTTTATTTACAGGGATTAAGTTTTGTCTCAGAATAAGTCAGGGCATTCCTCTAGTCAGTGTGAGGATCCAGACAATTTTCTTAATGTGAACACCAGAAGATTTCTTTGAAAAATAAACAAAAAAACAGGGTCACAACTGTGTCAGGAAAAAAATTTACTTCTTTTTTAGCAAAACTAGTTGAGAGGAAAACAACATGAAACAAAAAATGCTTTAGCTTTGATTTATCGAGTGAAATAAAACTTGACTCATTTCAAAGAGGATTTTTCACTCTGTTGAGAAGTGCTACACATTTTTGCACCCACTGAACATTGTATGACCTCATGTTCTGACAAGGAGCACTGATAATGACGTCCTCCACACACTGCTGAGCAAATCAACCAAATCACATCAGAAAGGAATACGAACAATTTTGCACAGTGGATTAAATGTTTTTATATTTTGGATTTCATTAATGATATAAGCTGCATTTTGGGCCAAGCAGAACAATCTGAATGTACACTGTCTTTTGTTCAAAATGTGTCCATTAAATGTTGGAAAATTCTTCTCTTTTTTCACTCTGGTAATTATGATTCACACGTTTTCTTCAGATTTTAGCTTTAACATTTGCAGAAATTTATCATGATCTTCTTAGAAAGACATTTGCATAAAACAAGATTCAAAAGTCTTAAACAACATAAATGCAGGAGATCTCCGTCTAGAGTGAACCATAAAAAGAAATCTCTCCTCCATGAATAATCTATATCTCTGTTTTATAGCTTATCATAGGTCATAACCAGTTCGAGCCAAACATCTATTTGGTCACATATTTGGTCACATAAACACGACCAAATAAGGTTATGCATACCTATTGCATGACATGATCTTGTTACGCATAGCTGTCGTGTGGCACTATTTGGTCATGTATACCTCATAATATGGTCGTGCGATGGTTGTGTGAGCTCATATGTTCAATTTGATGCGTGACCAAATAGATGTTTGGCTCAAACTGATGAAGAAGAGATTTCAGAGTGCCATTAAGGAGCCATCTACTTACCATCTCCCTGCCATTTCTCCACCATGATATCTGCGAAGACGAGGGATCCCACGCCGAGGAGGCAGAGAAAGACGCCCAGCACGTGCAGAACCTTGTAGCGAACTCGCAGAAACAACCAGGACAACACCAGCACGGTGGGAATGGTGAAACAGTCCAGCAACTGAAACAATCAAGAACAAGGTCACAGTGATTCGAGTATATAAGTCAATAATAATAACATTTGAAAGACAGTTTTGAATGTATAAAAAATTAGTTGGACAGTGAAAAAAGGAAGTTCAACATAAGAAAGATTCTTATGTTTTGAGTGAAAAGCAACTTATTTGCAGGGACTAAAACAGTCGAGAACAATATCAGAATGATTGAAGTATATAAATGTATGATGACAACTGATACATTTGAGACACAATTTTGAATATACATAAAATGAGTTAGACTATTAAAAAAGGAAATTTAAGATAAGAATGATTCTATGTTGTGAGAGGAAAGCAACTCATTTTCCTCAGGAACTTTCTGTATTCTTCTTCACACCACGAGGCGTTTGTGGTATTAAATTTAAGCCACTTATTTGCAGCAATAAAGCAAAAAGCTTATATCTTGTGTTCTGAGTTGTGCACACCATTCAATTTCCGACCAACTTTCGGCCATTTTGATTTTAGTGCTTTCACACTCTTGGCTTCAGCTATCACAAATGATTTCCCTGGTAACACGATATGTGGGAGTGTTTTTGCCATTCTCCCCTATTCAACTTTTCAACCCCCCTCTTCTGTTCCTAAATCAAGTATTTCACATCCAAAACACATGTCATACTCTGTCTTTTTTTTAATAGTTTTTTTTCCAGCAAATGAGTCACATTATCTGAAAGATAACCATGGTGACATATCTTATATCAGATTGTATCTTACTTCAAAATATTCATAAAATAATGTATTTCAATCAATGCAAAAAAAGTCATTTGAAATTGTTTTCTGAGGAAAATTAAACGACGTTGCGAAAACCTTACAAATTGCAAAGCTGCAGATTTAGGATGCGGCTAACTACTGCCCAAATATGGCATTTTTGATTGAATATGGAATGATATTGGTATAGCATTATGGCCGATAAGCATGTGTGCATGACTGCGCCTGCAGATGCAATTTCTTGGGGAAACCCGCTTATAAAAGATTCAAGGGGACAATTTTGCTGGGGTGACTGGCCAAACACGGTGGGTCAGAATAATAGTCAATAAGCGTGAAACACAATGTTGGGCATGCCTATATTCCTTCTGATTAGCTCCTGCTGATAAAACGCTCCAAAAATCGTCCACGTCTCTGCGTGAATTCATAAATATGCAAATCATGTTCAAGAAAACTTGTTGGACACGATGCAATCATAGACATTGGGCAACATGTTGGGTCAATAATGCTGAGGGAATCGAGATTTCAATAAGAAAGTATATTGCAAACAGCAGTGAACCAGGATTGCCGAGATACAACGTCGAAGATCTGAGAAACTATTTGTGGATACAATTCAAATCAAACGAGCAAACAAATGCCACCATATTGCTCTGATTTCTGGAAATAAGATTGTGATGGGACATCAAGCTCATGACATCTTCACATTCTATTCTTTATGTTGCCATATATACATTTCTTATTGTTGTTTAAATAAAAATCAATAAAATTAATATGATTTCAGACAGAGCATTTCAAAATACTGTCAAAAGAATAATTGAACATAAAAAAGAAAAATCCCTAAACTTTGTTGTCAGCCTGATAATTCTGGAAATAAAGCCCCTCCCAGTGAGATGACAGGCGAGATAGGAGAATAAGGCATGAAATATTCATGGTGCGTCTAGCAGAGCCACGACAAAGTGACTGATTATCGAGACAGGATCTGCAATAGGGGCGACACTTTACGCCACATTCTCAACCCAATATGTGCAGAAAATAAATCGTACCGATCATAATTGATTTATCCTTCATTTTTCCTCAAACCATCAGGTGCAATTTGTATATCCAAATGTTCAATGATCATTTATAGTACTGTCAAGGATTGAGAAAAATTATTCAAATTAAATTTGTGAAAACGTGAGTATTGAATATAATGTGCTTTCTCTATATAAATAGATTCTGCAATAAGATGATGAATAAACTCATTTAATACAAAACTGGTGAGTTACCACTAATTGTCACTTTCCCATAAGACTCAGATCAGGTTTGGGGTGAAACCAAGAGAAAAAATTTAGACAGAATTTAATCATAGAAAGGATAGCCTCTCTGGCGGTGAGGGATTACCATGATAATAAAATGGTTTTTTTCTCTAATATTCCACCTCTGTCGGCACTTGGGAGTAATAATTTGATGTTCACAGGATGAAAGTCTCTGTACTCAAAGGCAGTCAAACTCATTAAAACTTGGAAATTTCCACATAATTATGACACCATAGAGAAGAGGGTTGCTTAACTTGCCTGACTCTGAATAGTGAATAAAATTCCTTTAATCTTCTTAAAAATGTGTAGCATTAAGCAAACGCTTGAGAGATTATATCTTTCCATTCATATCACTCAAGTCATTATCAATCCAACATCGGCTCATTCACAGGACGTGTAAGTCAATGATATTTTCTTTTTTTTTGTCTAATGAGAACAAGTGAGATTTTTTCCCCAAAGCTTGTGAGTAATTTACATACAATAAGCTAATTATGACCCACATATATCTTGTTCTCAGTGTCTTTTATATAATTATATTCTCTGTTGATGGGCAAATATAAGAAACCTTTATTGCAACAGCTCATCAATATTTCATTTTCATTCTACAGAATTGGTCCCCAATTTAGCAATTGAATATATTTCTCTCTCAGAACTGCCAATGAAATCATATCATCTATGTATGGGAATGAAATCAAAGTCGGTGCAAATCTGTGCATTTATTTACCTGTGAGCTTGAGTAATTGAAGGCGGTGGTGGTCGTCACGTTGAAATACAATCTTGGGCACTTATTTGGCAAATGGACTTTTAGTGTTCGTTTCCCGAGGGGCTTCTCTGTGGTGACAGATTGATGAAGTGACGACAATGTGCCCATTAATATTTCAAATGTAAATTAACGACAAACAACCAAGTTGTCTCTAATTGTTTAACTAAGACACTTCCCTGGGGCAGATTATTAAGGAATAACTGGTAAATCAAACAAAGGTAGCAGCAGTCAAGTCCGTACTGATACCAAGACAGGCAAGATCGTTGCAATACAAACTCTGCAACGGCTGGGATATGGCCAAACTGGGCTGAATTAAATGCTGGAATTGATGTCAGACAAGGGATGAAATGAGCAAAGATTGACACAGGGAATGATGTCAGACAAGGGATGAAATGAGCAAAGATTGACACAGGGAATGATGTCAGACAAGGGATGAAATGAGCAAAGATTGACACAGGGAATGAATGACAGACAAGGATCAATGTCAGAAAAGGATTGACACAGGGAATGACATCAGACAAGGATCAATGTGGGCAAGGATTCATACAGAGAACGATATCAGACAAGGATCAATGTGAGCAAGGATTCATACAGAGAACGATATCAGACAAGGATCAATGTGGGCAAGGATTCATACAGGGAATGATATCAGACAAGGATCAATGTGAGCAAGGATTCATGCAGGGAATGATATCAGACAAGGATCAATGTGGGCAAGGATTCATACAGGGAATGTCATCAGACAAGGATCAATGTGAGCAAGGATTCATGCAGGGAATGACATCATACAGGGATCAATGTGGGCAAGGATTCATACAGGGAATGTCATCAGACAAGGATCAATGTGAGCAAGGATTCATACAGGGAATGATATCAGACAAGGATCAATGTGGGCAAGGATCCATACAGGGAGTGACATCAGACAAGGATCAATGTGGGCAAGGATTCATGCAGGGAATGACATCATACAGGGATCAATGTGGGCAAGGATTCATACAGGGAATGATATCAGACAAGGATCAATGTGGGCAAGGATTCATACAGGGAGTGACATCAGACAAGGATCAATGTGGGCAAGGATTCATATAGGGAATGACATCAGACAAGGAGCAATGTGAGCAAGGATTGATACAGGGAATGACATCAGACAAGGATCAATGTGGGCAAGGATTCATACAGGGAATGACATCAGACAAGGATCAATGTGAGCAAGGATTCATACAGGGAGTGACATCAGACAAGGATCAATGTGAGCA
The DNA here is from genome assembly GCA_949316495.1 of Amphiduros pacificus. Classification (NCBI taxonomy): domain Eukaryota; kingdom Metazoa; phylum Annelida; class Polychaeta; order Phyllodocida; family Hesionidae; genus Amphiduros; species Amphiduros pacificus. The sequence continues at coordinate 10,126,546 of OX439007.1, read as the reverse complement.
AGGATTCATGCAGGGAGTGACATCAGACAAGGATCAATGTGGGCAAGGATTCATACAGGGAATGATATCAGACAAGGATCAATGTGGGCAAGGATTCATACAGGGAATGACATCAGACAAGGATCAATGTGAGCAAGGATTCATACAGGGAATGATATCAGACAAGGATCAATGTGGGCAAGGATTCATGCAGGGAGTGACATCAGACAAGGATCAATGTGGGCAAGGATTCATATAGGGAATGACATCAGACAAGGAGCAATGTGAGCAAGGATTGATACAGGGAATGACATCAGACAAGGATCAATGTGGGCAAGGATTCATACAGGGAATGACATCAGACAAGGATCAATGTGAGCAAGGATTCATACAGGGAATGATATCAGACAAGGATCAATGTGGGCAAGGATTCATACAGAGAACGATATCAGACAAGGATCAATGTGGGCAAGGATTCATGCAGTGAATGACATCAGACAAGGATCAATGTGGGCAAGGATTCATACAGGGAGTGACATCAGACAAGAAAGGATAGAGCAAGGTTTGGTGAAAGCGAGGATTTATGGATGCCTAGATTACTGTGATAAAGGATTCATATGTGAGCAAAGATTGCAGAGATTAATAAAGTAATGACTGATGCGAGCAAAATCGAGGCGAGCTTGTTTAGAGGTAAATCTACTTTTCTGAGTCACTAGTTTCACAGATTATACATGTTGTCTTTTGTCCATACTATATTATGACAACACCACCACTGAATACACAACATACAACATCTTTTATTGGCTGAAAATTTAATCACAGAATGAATGGAGAAGCCAAACATGGCCGCTGTTCCAGGTTAACGGTGTGTCATTGACAAAGCGAGCCGCGTCAGCTTCTACCTGACCTGAGCTGGCCTCCAGAACAATGCTCATAATCCCACAATGATTCCCTCCCCAAAAGTCATTTGCTCGGAGGCAAGCACTTACTCGTGTTTCAGTTGTGAGAGTAACATTCTGCTCCATTAGATTGTGTCTCGCGGGCAGCCAATAATACATCATTGTTCTTTGTGTATTGTTCTGGCTCATTTCAGTGCATATATCTTACTCTCACTCGTAAAGAAAAACACTGCCCATCTTCTTCACTAGAATAACATGATAATAAAGTCTGGAGCATTTAATATTTATCTGTACATCTTTGGTTATTGCTCTGCTTAGATTGACGTTTTTGTCGATAGCAAGATTATCCTGTATATATTATCAACATTTAATCTTATTTAATTAGAAATGGGTCATGTTTAAACAATAAAGATACAGAAGAGAGCGACATTATCTGGAGAGAGGGTACCAGATAAATGTCAGATTAGAGTGATTTAAAGGAAGGATACCAGTGGATGAATGACGAGTCGGTGTGATTTATGGATAGGGTACCAGATGAATGCCAGGGATTTCTGTCAACCTTGGGCGTTAAAATCTGATGTATTCTGGGACAGTGGTGTGACTGACCGAGCGTGGATGAGTGATCGTCCAATCACCACACAGCATCCACCTGGGAGAAGGCTGCTACATGTTAGACTGGTGCCGCCACACGATGAGTTTTGCCTTGGTGGAAGAATACTAATAAGTTGAGAGCTCAAGATGTCACAGTCAGTTCCCAACCTCCTTGTCCTTATTCTTTTGATATGATATGACAATCATCTAAATTTTTTTTTAAATATGATAATTTTCCAAATTCGAAAGTCCGGAATAATTTATCAATGTGAAGAATGATGTGTGGTTCTCATCTTGTATGCTTTGGTAGAGTGCCTAATTGACTTGGTTAGAATTCTAAGTACAGTTAAATAGCAACCCCATCTATTTATATACTATGGTTGAGGAGTTCTGGAAAGGGTCAAAGAATCTCTGCGTTGTCAAGGGTATCAACCCCAGGGCTCGGACCAGATCAAGAGAATTTCTCTTAGTGATATACTTTAGTCAGGATAAAGAGGAACTCTCGCAATGCTGGGCCTTTAATAACCAAGGTCATGAATGGTTGACTCTCTGTGAGTTCTGTACCTTGATTGACAAAAAATGTCCTGTCATTGCTGGAATTTAACAGTCTTTGGTAAGAGATTTCCTGTAATCCTGTAAATAACGATTTCCTCGAAACATAAGTCTTTGTTTAGAGACTTCTTGTCAGTACTGTGCCTTGACATATAAGTCTATAGATGTTTAGAGACTTCTTGTCAGTACTCTGCCTTGATGTATACATCTATGTTTAGAGACTTCTTGTCAGTACTCTGCCTTGATGTATAAGTCTATGTTCAGAGACTTCCTGTCAGTACTCTGTCTTGATGTATAAGTCTATGTTTAGAGACTTCTTGTCAGTACTGTGCCTTGATGTATAAGTCTATGTATAGAGACTTCCTGTCAGTACTGTGCGTTGATGTATAAGTCTATGTTTAGAGACTTCTTGTCAGTACTCTGCCTTGATGTATAAGTCTATGTATAGAGACTTCCTGTCAGTACTGTGCGTTGATGTATAAGTCTATGTTTAGAGACTTCTTGTCAGTACTCTGCCTTGATGTATAAGTCTATGTTCAGAGACTTCCTGTCAGTACTGTGCCTTGATGTATAAGTCTATGTTCAGAGACTTCCTGTCAGTACTGTGCCTTGATGTATAAGTCTATGTTTAGAGACTTCCTGTCAGTACTGTGCCTTGATGTATAAGTCTATGTTCAGAGACTTCCTGTCAGTACTGTGCCTTGACGTATAAGTCTATGCTTAGAGACTTCCTGTCAGTACTGTGCCTTGATGTATACATCTATGTATAGAGACTTCCTGTCAGTACTGTGCCTTGATGTATACATCTATGCTTAGAGACTTCCTGTCAGTACTGTGCCTTGATGTATACATCTATGTTTAGAGACTTCTTGTCAGTACTGTGCCTTGACGTATAAGTCTATGCTTAGAGACTTCCTGTCAGTACTGTGCCTTGATGTATACATCTATGTTTAGAGACTTCCTGTCAGTACTGTGCGTTGATGTATAAGTCTATGTATAGAGACTTCCTGTCAGTACTGTGCCTTGATGTATACATCTATGTTTAGAGACTTCTTGTCAGTACTGTGCCTTGATGTATAAGTCTATGTATAGAGACTTCCTGTCAGTACTGTGCCTTGATGTATAAGTCTATGTTTAGAGACTTCCTGTCAGTACTGTGCCTTGATGTATAAGTCTATGTTTAGAGACTTCCTGTCAGTACTGTGCCTTGATGTATAAGTCTATGTTCAGAGACTTCCTGTCAGTACTGTGCCTTGACGTATAAGTCTATGCTTAGAGACTTCCTGTCAGTACTGTGCCTTGATGTATACATCTATGTTTAGAGACTTCCTGTCAGTACTGTGCCTTGATGTATAAGTCTATGTATAGAGACTTCCTGTCAGTACTGTGCCTTGATGTATACATCTATGTTTAGAGACTTCCTGTCAGTACTGTGCGTTGATGTATAAGTCTATGTATAGAGACTTCCTGTCAGTACTGTGCCTTGATGTATACATCTATGTTTAGAGACTTCTTGTCAGTACTGTGCCTTGATGTATAAGTCTATGTATAGAGACTTCCTGTCAGTACTGTGCCTTGATGTATACATCTATGTTTAGAGACTTCCTGTCAGTACTGCGCCTTGACGTATAAGTCTATGTTTAGAGACTTCTTGTCAGTACTGTGCCTTGATGTATAAGTCTATGTTCAGAGACTTCCTGTCAGTACTGTGCCTTGACGTATAAGTCTATGTTTAGAGACTTCCTGTCAGTACTGTGCCTTGACGTATAAGTCTATGTTTAGAGACTTCCTGTCAGTACTGCGCCTTGACGTATAAGTCTATGCTTAGAGACTTCCTGTCAGTACTGTGCCTTGATGTATACATCTATGTTTAGAGACTTCCTGTCAGTACTGCGCCTTGACGTATAAGTCTATGTTTAGAGACTTCCTGTCAGTACTGTGCCTTGATGTATAAGTCTATGTTCAGAGACTTCCTGTCAGTACTGTGCCTTGACGTATAAGTCTATGCTTAGAGACTTCCTGTCAGTACTGTGCCTTGATGTATACATCTATGTTTAGAGACTTCCTGTCAGTACTGTGCCTTGATATATAAGTCTATGTATAGAGACTTCCTGTCAGTACTGTGCCTTGATGTATACATCTATGTTTAGAGACTTCCTGTCAGTACTGTGCCTTGACGTATAAGTCTATGCTTGGATACTTCCTGTCAGTACTGTGCCTTGATGTATAAGTCTATGCTTAGAGACTTCCTGTCAGTACTCTGCCTTGACGTATAAGTCTATGCTTAGAGACTTCCTGTCAGTACTGTGCCTTGATATATAAGTCTATGCTTGGACACTTCTGTCAGTACTCTGCCTTGATGAAAAAGTTTGTGTTTAGAGACTTCCCTATCAGTACTGTGCCTTGATGTATAGATCTATGTTTAGAGACTTCCTGTCAGTACTGTGCCTTGATATATAAGTCTATGCTTGGATACTTCCTGTCAGTACTGTGCCTTGATGTATAAGTCTATGTTTAGAGACTTCCTGTCAGTACTCTGCCTTGATGTATAAGTCTACATTTTGTATGTTAAGACTGTTAGTAAGGTGCCTAATCTAAATCTAGAGTCAGTCCGTCATTGATATTTGCATCTTCCGATCAGTTATTTACATCCAGATGGGGGAATACTACATCAATAATCAAATGTGCCCCAACTCAATCTTGTATTTAATTCAGTACCCCGGTGCTTGCAGATGAGGTATGAATGATGACCCTGACAGGAAATGATTTCTATAACTTCCTGTTATTCTCACAATGTGAGACATTTACTTGTAATCTCGCACTTAAATGAAATATTTAAATTCCTGTCGAGTGATAGAAAAGCATCAATGTCGCTGTGAAAAGAACCACTATCTCCCTAAAAGCTGTCTGTGATTAGGAGAATGTAACGCATTCTGGAATACAATTATATCTTTTTAAAACACAATATCGTTGAAATATTTAAAATTTTCATCAAACAGAATATAAAATCAAAGTACCGGTATATAAAACATCCTATCACTTCTATATTCGTTCGATCTGATGCACGACTGAAGAGGTCGAGATTTGTGCAGTTGTCTTTCATCCTTTATCTGCTGGAGACAGAGATTTGACACTTTTCCAGTTTGCACCGGGTGAGACACAAGGGGGCACTGCAGTAGAAGTAATGCGAGTCTTTGATGAGACATGTGTGGGGCAGGGCCGTGAATCTGACGAATCCCGCTGCCCACATTTATCGATGCACCAAAGCTCAATGATATTCTGCTCCTTCTATTGGCCAAGCTTTACTGAATCATAAGCCCAACGTTGCACCCAAAATGAGATTCGGAAACCAGTTTGAACCATACATCTATTCAGTCACGCATTAACGTGACAGCATAAGGTCATGTGCGACCATCACATGACCATATTGGGTCACGTATGTCATGTGTGTAGTGAAATAGTGGCTATTGACAATTTTGTGTGACCAGATATCGGGTTTTCACCATAAGTTATATTATTTGGTCATATTTATTGCATGACCAAATAGATGCTCTAACTAATAACTGTCACAGTGGTGGAAGTTTTATAATTCTGATATCATAGATCTACTGGTTGTCCCATTGTAATTTATTTTCCTCAATAAAGAAATATTACTTTTGAATATCTTCTAATAGAGAAATGGAATCAGTTTTGCAAAAACATATCTAGGGCTGACTATGCTAACTGTTACTGGCGTCTGACATAGAGGTGAAGGCCATTGTGGTAGGCCATCAGCCACTCACATTCGACTCACACCTCAATTCAACCTGGTCTGAATTAGGAGTAAACATGTTCTACAAGTGGTCTGAATTAGGAGTATGCATGTTCTACAAGTGGTCTGAATTAGGAGTATGCATGTTCTACAAGTGGTCTGAATTAGGAAAGTGCATGTTCTACAAGTGGTCTGAATTAGGAGTATGCATGTTCTACAACTGGTCTGAATTAGGAGTATGTATGTTCTAATTAGCATCAAATTTGAATAGGGAAAAATAAAACCCAAGTTAATTATGGAAGTTTATTGGATGCAACACGCTTTTAGTAGAACTAATAATAATGAATTTTGAAATAAATGGAATGTTTTGCTATCAAAACTCCCAACTAGCAATTATGAGAACACATTGACCTTTGGTTTTTCGGAGCCTGCTACAGCTGTAAGTGGAAGGAATGTCCATTTTGCAGTTTGGCACTAAGTGCGCTTCACAGCTGCTGACACTTTAATGCCTCGTGTCTCGGTCTCGGCGTTCATTAACAAGTGGGTACCTGGGAGAGCTGTCTTGGTGGGGCGTTCCTCACACGGACGGGCAACTGCATTAAGCGAGGTCGACCAGGATAATCACTGGTCAATTCCAATTGGGTCATGCGCTAATCCTGCAGCAAATGGCCCCATTGTCCTCATTAGCTATTCTGACTGGTCAGTGCCCTTGGCAACCGCTGGAGGCCGAGGCCGTGCCAGTTTTCCCTCTATCTGGTCACTCGCGGTTAACAAGCTTAATTGAAACTGGACACTCAAAACTGTAGGTGCGTTGACAGAGCGCTAGACCCAGAGGAAATTTAAGAAACCTGATCCTTCTTCACAAAATTGCAGAGCTTCTGACTGTTTAGACACCCACCATGTGTGTATTATACGGGATTGACGTGACTGCTCTTTTGTTTAATCTTTTCCAGGAGGGCAAGAGGGCCGGTGACGTTACATTATCCTGCCTTTCAGACCTCTCCCACTCTTACAATTACCTGCCTCATTACACAGAAGTAATAAGGGTAATTTCAAAGTTTCAAAGCTACACTACATCTCATCAGCGGCAATTCTGTTTGTTTCTAGATGTATAATCACATTTCTCCATATAACGGTCGGGATGTGACAAGCAAAACAGACAAAACCACGTTAATTCCATCTTTACCACTCAATTTCCACAAAAACTTTGGTTCAATAATGGATAACATATATAGAACGTGTTTACAAGTGAAAATATTTTAATGATAAAATTCACTTAATTTGCATCTAAAATGCAATACCCCTGTTCAAATATGGGCATGTTTAAAACAAACTTTGCTCACCTGGACACTGGTAACTGTTGTAAAATGGTATGCCTTCACGATGAGATAATTTGCTTCTACGTCAATGACGCCGAGGAGGAAGTATTTCCATCCACGATCTTTGAGAACAGGCAGGATGTTGTTGTCACCACGGCGACAGGAAAGCATTGTCGTGTAGACGAGTGACAGTAAGATGTAGTTAAGGAAGCTCTGAGCTGTAAAGACACAAATATACACAGTCAAATATGAGACATTAAATGTGTGATTTTACCTATTTTATTGATTATTCTCTTACGATAAATAGTTGCTTATCAGAAATAAAGATGACAAAGAATTTAAACTGTGCTCTGAGTAAAAACCATTAATAAATTTAACCAAACAAAAAGGGTATTTGAGAGATAAAAAAAAGTAATTTGTCCAATAAAATGATACCATAAAATCTATCAAACTAGTCACTTAATGGCCGATTGAATCAATAAATGGATCATTTTTATTTTTTTTAAATGCTTCCACATGCTCATGAACACATGAATAATGACTGATGCTGTTTTGTTTAGCTTCTCCTCTATGATAGGCAGAAATAGGACAAAGCACTGAGTTGTTGATTATCTAAAGTAAAGTTAACCTCGAACAAATATGTCATGTGACACCAACCTATCACTTTGAAGAGTAGAAAAATAAAACTTCCTAAAAGTGAGCATTTGTTGGTTCATTCCTGGAGGCCAAATTCCAGTCTCCAGCATTATTAGAACTATTCAAAGACTTTTGCAAAAAGAGAACATCAAACAAGTGTTTCTATCAGTGGAGACGACACTAGCCCGTAGCTATATGCTAATTGCCCCTACACTTTCCTCTGATTTTGTCTTGCCTAAAAACCTTAGCTTTAATTGGATTTCCTCTCAATCCATTACTCAAAATTACACTCAAAAGAATAAAGCAGCGTTTGTTTGGTTCAAATATACCAAACAAGCAGTTGCAAGAAATGTCCTTGCATGTTCTCTAACGACATGACGACTTCTCTAGCTTATTCTCTTAACTCTTATTAGATTGCCTTCCCCAGCAAATGTGCTTTCATTTTTTTTCAGTTTTGTTTCAGCTGAAATCGTGGTTTCTGATAAGTTCTCCTGGGAAATCCAGCGTGAGACACAGATGCGGCATATATTCTATCACAGGTTTTCCATCTATTCTTGGCTGTGAACCATATTTTGTTGTATATCAATATACCTCACTTAACAGATGCTTTATCTTCTAATGTAAATAAATAAAAATAAAGAAAATTTGAAAACAATAGGAAAGGTAATAATTGCACATCTAGTTAAGGGAATGTCCATATTCTGGTCATTTCAGAGTATAAAGTCTATATTTTCTGTCTAAGTACCACAGCACCTGTGATTACGCTGTACATTTGGCCCGGGCTCAAGCCTTCCCATCATGCAATGCTGCCATTCGTTATCTTTGATTCCCGACGCTTCAAAAGCAAGGTGATGGTTTCTCCGTTCTCTGCTCCTTGCATGCTTTCCTCGAACCACGAATGGAGGGGCCACAAAAAGCATGGGTGAGAACCCTCGCTTGTGGTCTGTGTCAGACAAAGATGTCCCTTATAAGGAATTTATCAATTACGGTCTGTTAATACATGGACACTGGATAATCGGCAGAAGTTTTTTCACACTTTCACGTCAGGGATGGAATGCTGAGGCAGACCAAGTTGATTGTATCTCTATTCAAGACATTTCAATTCTATCCACATGATGCATTTTTTTATCATTTGGGAAATATTCTCTTTTTTAATTACATGTTACAGCTTGGAGGACTTGATTGCAGGTGGTTTGGGATGAACCATGGTCTGATATTCCTGAGTTGTTCATGAACCATGGTCTGATATTCCTGACCTGTTGATGAACCTGGTCTGATATTCCTGACCTGTTGATGAACCATGGTCTGATATTCCTGACCTGTTGATGAACCATGGTCTGATATTCCTGACCTGTTCCATGACCCACAGAGACCTAGTCTACCCTAGTCTACGGGGAGGTGGGTCTAGACAATCAATGCTCTATTCTGTCATGTGACATAGTGCGCACTCTGCCTCACTCTGCCTCACACTCCGTCTCACACTCCGTCTCACACTCCCTGCTCTCACACTCCCTGCTCTCACATTCCCTGCTCTCACACTCCCTGCTCTCACACTCCCTGCTCTCACACTCCCTGCTCTCACACTCCCTGCTCTCACACTCCCTGCTCTCACACTCCCTGCTCTCACACTCCCTGCTCTCACACTCCCTGCTCTCACACTCCCTGCTCTCACACTCCCTGCTCTCACCTCAGGTCCTAACAATCGTTGGTTATAACATATATGTAACTCTGTCTCATCTTCAAAATCAATGTGCACCTTAATTTTTTAGAGAAAAATGTGGAATGTGTGAAGATGTGTTTGCATCAGCAACATATTGCTGTATATGTCTGGGTTACACAATGTGATCCATAACCTCACAGTCTGGGTTAAGATCTGTGACCTCACAGTCAAGTTTAAAAAATATGATATGTGACCTCATAGTCAAGTTAAAAAATATGAACCGTGACTTCTCCAGATATAAATATTCTTTAAACCCGATGTTGATAAAAGTTCCCTCACTTTTGACATTTCAGAGCTTGCCTCATTTGAGGTACTTTAATCAGACCTCAGCATGAAAGGTCCTTCAAAGACAAGAATGCAGAGACCTATTTGACAAATGGAAAGCAAATCCTAAAATGAAACTAAATCCTCGTAATGGCAAACATGCATGTCAAGAAAACACATTTGGGGATTTTTTTCCTCTATAAATGAGGCATCCATATCGTTAATTAATCCTGAATCTCGTGTGTGAATGTTAATATGGATTTAATAGCATTCCTAAATCACCGATATTGTTGTTTTATTTCTTTTACAATGTTTTGTTCAGAGTGCAAGCTTTTTCAACACATAACTAAATCATTATCAAAAACGCATTTGTTTTGTTTGAGGGCCTTGTTTACATTATGCGAGGCAAGTGTTTGGAATGCTTTCAAGGAGTAGGCCAGAGATTCTTTGCAGGTCATATTAGCATTCTAACTATGCAGACTATGTTGGAATATCTGAATTTCTACCATGCAGGTAGACTCTGAATTGTTTCCAGGAAGGGAACATTATTTTAACCCCTAACGGACTAGCCTGTTTAGATTTTGTTGATTGGCACGACTGGCTATTCTTTTTTTGGACTAGTGTATCTGAGTGCTAAATGAATAAAATTTGTAACCAAGGTTATTCAATATCTTCTATGAAGTACTGGGGTCAAAAGTTCATGACCCATACTGTCTGACCTAATTTTCATTATCACATTGTTACAAGTTCCAGCCCAACAGAATGCTACAAAATGACGTCACTAAGCCAGAACAATAGGGATGTTAACGTCCCTCCCGTTCGTTGCCGGTGATGGATGTTGATGTCCTTCCCGTCCATTAGCGGTTAAATTTGTATTTCATGTATGCATTGATTCCATGCAGGTATAGGCAGAGATTCCATGCAGGTATAGGCAGAGATTTTATTTCATGTAGCAGGCCATGTTGGGATTGTTTCGAGGCAGTCAGTGTCGGGATGCCACCTAGTGGCCACACTTGCCCACTGTGTACCTTGTGCCACTCCCCTATGCCCAACTGAACATCAATTTCACCCCTCGTCTCATACTACCTTCCACTTGTCTTGTCACACACCAAACCTAACTGCTCTTCCTGAATAAAACACAATAGTCGCTGTCCTTATGGTGCTGCATGTTACATCAGACCGACTTCCTTCTACAACAAAACACATCCGCGTTGTACCTGCAGAATATTCACCCCATTCTTCCTCTTTTGACAAGAAACCTCACCCGATTCTCAACATCCATATTTATACATTAAATTGGCAAAACCTAACTGGATCCTGATTAAAACTTCTTTTCCTTATTTTACCTAGTTTTTATGCGACTGTCTCAGGCCTAAAATAACTTCCATACATCTCAGTACAAACAAATTAGACATCAGACATATTGCTACTCCTGCAGGAATAATAAATATTTTCTGAGGAGACAAAACATTTTGAACTCACTTTAAATGATGAAATTTAAAAAAATCTTTTCAGAACTTATTCAGAGTTATTCAAGAGAAACAATTTATGAGATATTGCTGCAATATGCTGGAGCCCATCAAGTCATCGTCAGATCAGACAGACATGAGCACTGCACAAACATTGCCAATATGCAACTCAATGGGATAACATTTTCTCATTCTCAGCTGCTCAGCTCAGTTAACCAAAGCTGCTCAGGTTAGGGACCAAAGCTACTCAGGTTAGGGACCAAAGCTACTCAGGCTAGTGACCAAAGCTGCTCAGGTTAGGGACCAAAGCTACTCAGGTTAGAGACCAAAGCTGCTCAGGTCAGGGACCAAAGCTTCTCTGGTCAGGGACCAAAGCTGCTCAGGTTAGGGACCAAAGCTGCTCAGGTTAGGGACCAAAGCTGCTCAGGTTAGGGACCAAAGCTGCTCAGGTTAGGGACCAAAGCTGCTCAGGTTAGGGACCAAAGCTGCTCAGGCTAGTGACCAAAGCTTCTCAGGCAAGGGACCAAAGCTGCTCAGGTTAGGGACCAAAGCTGCTCAGGTTAGGGACCAAAGCTGCTCAGGCTAGGGACCAAAGCTGCTCAGGTTAGGGACCAAAGCTGCTCAGGCTAGGGACCAAAGCTGCTCAGGTTAGGGACCAAAGCTGCTCAGGTTAGGGACCAAAGCTGCTCAGGTTAGGGACCAAAGCTGCTCAGGTTAGGGACCAAAGCTGCTCAGGTTAGGGACCAAAGCTGCTCAGGTTAGGGACCAAAGCTGCTGAGGTTAGGGACCAAAGCTGCTGAGGTTAGGGACCAAAGCTGCTCAGGCTAGTGACCAAAGCTGCTCAGGCTAGTGACCAAAGCTGCTCAGTCTAGTGACCAAAGCTGCTCAGGCTAGTGACCAAAGCTGCTCAGGCTAGTGACAAAGCTGCTCAGTTTAGTGACCAAAGCTGCTCAGTTAAGCAGCCAAAGCTGCTCAGTTAAGCAGTCAAAGCTTGTCAAAATCCTCACAACGTACTACACAATAAAGCAAAACATATCAAATTTTCATGATCAAATAATTTCATTATTATTTTACCCTCCCCATCTGAAAACATGACTTTTTAAGAGTGATCTGTCAAGTAAGATTTCCTTGGCTTTGGCATTTTCTTGAGGCTGCAGATTTCAATCTGCATCCATACTCTGATCAGCGTTTTTATTTCCATATATATCTTGTCAGCTTGAAGTAATACAGAGATAAAGTTGCTTTAAATATATGTATTCTCAATTGAGGCCATACATTTCTTACTAGTTTGTGATTTCTCCTGGGAGATATCTTGCTGAATATTTGTGGTGAGTTTGATACCTTGTACCTTTTGTATCTTGTGATCTACATTTTGAAAAATGCATCCTGGGTAAAGTTTACTATCCCAATTTCTGGGCTTGATATCTGATTGTGTGAGGAGAATTTTTACAGCATCCAATATGTGCCTCATGTCACGTTAATGCTGCAATCATGTGATCTTGATCATGTGATCTTCGTCATGTGATCTTCATCATGTGATCTTCATCTTTGTCAAAGCCTGAATGATACAGTCAAGGTAGTTATTGGGACTTCTGTGTCTCACTGTTAAAACACATTATATATAGATCACACAGCCAAGGACTTTGTTCTTCTTATAACAATAACCTAATTTTTCCATGCCTGAAAATCTAGGACTCCTAAATCTAAACGATTTCTTTAACAAATTTCTTTAGTGTTGTAATTTTGTCATCAAAATGATCATTTAAATCTGAAAAATACCAATCGTCATGAAGTTCAAACAGATTTTGTTGAACAGGAAACGTAGACCACATTTGTCTTTGACACATTCAATATGTCTCCCAATAAACAGTCTGTGTTGAAAGGAATGATTTCCCTTTGTATGTTTAGCTGGTTGAGGCTTGACATTTATTGTGTGCCAGCCATACATAACTGCTTAACACAACACATAGGCACTGTTAGATCCACACGCCTATATGGTCTGGTACAAACACGGCCCACGGAAGTTATGCTTACTCTATCTGGTGACGGTAACTCTGTCATGTGACTCTATCAGATGACGGTAACTCTGTCATGTGACGCTATCTGGTGACGGTAACTCTGTCATGTGACGCTATCTGCTGACGGTAACTCTGTAATGTGACTCTATCTGCTGACAGTAACACTGTCATGTGACTCTATCTGCTGACAGTAACACTGTCATGTGACTCTTTCTGATGACGGTAACTCTGTCATGTGACTCTATCAGATGACGGTAACTCTGTCATGTGACTCTATCTGGTGACGGTAACTCTGTCATGTGACTCTTTCTGATGACGGTAACTCTGTCATGTGACTCTATCTGCTGACGGTAACTCTGTCATGTGACTCTATCTGGTGACGGTAACTCTGTCATGTGACTCTTTCTGATGACGGTATCTCTGTCATGTGACGCTATCTGCTGAAGGCAACTCTGTTATGTGACTCTATCTGGTGACAGTAACTCTGTCATGTGACTCTTTCTGATGACGGTAACTCTGTCATGTGACTCTTTCTGATGATGGTAACACTGTCATGTGACTCTATCTGGTGACGGTAACTCTGTCATGTGACTCTTTCTGATGACGGTAACTCTGTCATGTGACTCTTTCTGCTGAAGGCAACTCTGTTATGTGACTCTATCTGGTGATGGTAACTCTGTCATGTGACTCTTTCTGATGACGGTAACTCTGTCATGTGACTCTTTCTGATGACGGTAACTCTGTCATGTGACTCTTTCTGCTGAAGGCAACTCTGTTATGTGACTCTATCTGGTGACAGTAACTCTGTCATGTGACTCTATCTGGTGACGGTAACTCTGTCATGTGACTCTTTCTGATGACGGTAACTCTGTCATGTGACTCTATCAGATGACGGTAACTCTGTCATGTGACTCTTTCTGATGACGGTAACTCTGTCATGTGACTCTATCTGGTGACAGTAACTCTGCCATGTGACGCTATCTGCTGACGGTAACTCTGTAATGTGACTCTATCTGCTGACAGTATCTCTGTCATGTGACGCTATCTGCTGACAGTATCTCTGTCATGTGACTCTATCCGGTCCCACCTTGCCATCATGTGACTCTATCCGGTCCCACCTTGCCATCATGTGACTCTATCCAGTCCCACCTTGCCATCATGTGACTCTATCCGGTCCCACCTTGCCATCATGTGATCCTATCCGGTCCCACCTTGCCATCATGTGACCCTATCTGGTCCCACCTTGCCATCATCTATAACTCAATAGTTGCTTTGCCTAAACTTTCCACAGCAGGTGGACATCCATCATTGTCCACCAAGATTGTTTTCTCTCAGTAATTGTTTCTTGTAAACTGACCTGTGATGACATTTTGGCTAGCTATTGGTGTATATCATCTGTGTCAGATATACATGAATATATAGGGCTAACGACCGTCAATTTCGCGCATTTTCGTCTTTGTTAATCATTATATTATCCAAGAAAACATGGAGAGTTGATTATATGTGTGTTATATTGGGGTATATCCACAAGTAACAATTGACATTAATTAATCTTATAAAGCGATGATCGTATGTTATGTTCTTGCAAGATTTACATGTCAGAGTCACAGGTTTGCACACACGATCATAGCTTTCGCACACTTATGTTTCTTCTATGCTGAAAGATGAAAATTAATAAATCAAGCACAAAACTTACGTAATTGAACAGAAGAGTCCAAAAGCTAACTTTTGAGTTGTCAATGATGAAAACATCGCCTATCTTTATGTTTTTGTAACAATCTGGTACTTACGCACGTGCACCTTGTGACAAAATTGGGGGTCAATGGGTGTAATTTTCACAACAATTTATTTATACCATTCATGTAAATTTTTCTATGCCAAAAAAATCAATGTTCTATTTATATTATGAATACAAGACAATTTCATAATTATCAGCCAGTCCTATGGTTGTGCGAATCCTATGGTTGGTAGCTCTATATATATGCCAGTAGGTTCACACTCTTATAAAGTCTAACATTAGAATGATCTAATTTTGAATTGCCTGAACTGAGTATTTTTTACAAAATAAAAATCAATTTTCAAAACTGAAATATATCTTCCATATTTTTGATAAATATCACTCTTCCCATCATTCAACACATAAAGTTCTCTTACACAAAAAGCTGAGCGAAAAATATTCATGAAATGTTATAATATCCTTTTAATTGCATCAAAGCAAATAACATATTACTTTGTTTATTGTTTTCAATTAAATTATCCCTAATACTAATATTCTCCTTCTTCCCAAGTCAGATCATATTTCACAAAAGCTTTTAATCCCACATTAAGAAACATTGAACAGCAAAGATTTAATATCCATCAGGTGCCATGGCAACATGAAATGCTATCACATTTCACATAATACACTCAAACTTTTCTTTGGGTTATTACCGTAGACTTAATCTGTGTTTTGAGAAATCTAATCCCACACTTGAGCGATCGCATTGACGATTCATAACGTGTTACTGGTGAAACGGAGAGAGTGACAGAAAATACGACGCATCGTCTAATGTCTGTCATGTGATCAGGGGAGGGGTTTCACAGTTTACTGGCTCAGCATTCTTATCATGGCCTTCGTGTTTCAAGCAAGTCTGCTCCCAAGAGCTTCAAATATTTAACTGAGATTCTGCTTTAGGCATTGTTTCTGTTATCCCAGCCTTGCTTTATGGTTACCCTGTGTTCCTAATGGAGTAACAGTCAGTTAACAAAAGCGTATATATACAAGGTCTTTCTTTCACTATATTTGTAGTATTCTTTGAAAGGAAAAAAAAGTATCCACTACATTTGTAGTATTCTTTGAAAGGAAAAAAAAGTATCCACTACATTTGTAGTATTCTTTGAAAGAAAAAAAAATCTAAAGTTTTCAGACTCAAATTTCAAGATTATATGTCTCTTTTGGCTTCTTACACAAATTCCTCAAGAGAAGATTAATGCAAGCCCTGAAATTGACCCTGAGGGGAAATGTGATCAGTTTCAGTGTTTTGATATATACACCTTTTGAAACACAAATCTGCATCTTAAACAATATCACCTTGCATTAAGATAGAGTTGCGAGTGTTTGCTTAACAGTGTGGTTGTTATGGAGAGGGTGATTGCTTACTGTGGATGCGGCCATCCCAGACATTAATACACATCAGCGAGGTAGTGGATCGTAAAGATGTGCCGCTACATCAAGCTGTCACACCTAATCTGTCAAATGATGTGACTAGAATGGGGCGCCGCCACACTGCAACCATCACGCCACGCAATATGCCATACATCAGGTGCAACCATCAAGCCACGCAATATACCGTACATCAAGCCACGCAATATGCCATACATCAAGCCACACAATATGCCATACATCAAGCCACACAATATGCCATACATCAAGCCACACAATATGCCATACATCAAGCCACACAATATGCCATACATCAAGCCACGCAATGTGCCATACATCACGCCACACAATATGCCATACATCAGGTGCAACCATCAAGCCACGCAATGTGCCATACATCAGGCCATGCAATATGCCATACATCAGGCCACGCAATATGCCATACATCAGGCCACGCAATATGCCATACATCAGGTGCAACCATCACGCCACGCAATATGCCATACATCAAGCCACACAATATGCCATACATCAAGCCACGCAATATGCCATACATCAGGTCCAACCATCAAGCCACGCAATATGCCATACATCAGGTGCCACCATCACGCCACGCAATATGCCATACATCAAGCCACACAATATGCCATACATCAAGCCACACAATATACCATACATCAAGCCACACAATATGCCATACATCAAGCCACACAATATACCATACATCAAGCCACACAATATGCCATACATCAGGCCACACAATATGCCGTACATCAGGCCACACAATATGCCATACATCAAGCCACACAATATGCCATACATCAAGCCACACAATATACCATACATCAAGCCACACAATATGTCATACATCAAGCCACGCAATATGCCATACATCAGGCCACACAATATGCCATACATCAGGCCACGCAATATGCCATACATCAGGCCACGCAATATGCCATACATCAGGCCACGCAATATGCCATACATCAGGCCACACAATATGCCATACATCAGGCCACGCAATATGCCATACATCAGGCCACGCAATATGCCATACATCAAGCCACGCAATATGCCATACATCAAGCCACGCAGTATGCCATACATCAGATATGCACCAGTTAGAATATGAACAACTTGGTCTCTCTTTCCAGTGGCCACTTTCAATTACAATACTAATGACCATCATAATTAACTGAACCTTCTATGCTATTGGTCAAGGAACAAATTGTTGATCTGTCCTCGATGCTCAAAGAACAGTCTTCTGAACTTAGTCTCATGAAAAAAGATCTGTACTTTTGATTCCTGAAAGAGGGTCGTACTAATTTCATTGATAGTTGCATTTGTGTTTACAGTGATAGATGTCTGTCTTCCTAATGATAGGTGCATCAATTGTGGTCTTATCAATGATAGGTGTGTTCTCCACATCAATAGATGCATCGCTTATGGTGCCCACTCAGTGATAGATGTTTGTCTTCCTAATGATAGGTGCATCAATTGTGGTCTTATCAATGATAGGCG
Organism: Amphiduros pacificus; assembly: GCA_949316495.1. Taxonomy (NCBI): domain Eukaryota; kingdom Metazoa; phylum Annelida; class Polychaeta; order Phyllodocida; family Hesionidae; genus Amphiduros; species Amphiduros pacificus. The sequence continues at coordinate 10,108,682 of OX439007.1, read as the reverse complement.
CATTCTCCACATCAATAGATGCATCGCTTATGGTGCCCACTCTGAAAGGCAGCGGGTGATATTAGGGGGGAGAATGACAAGCTTGGGTGGTTACATTGGGGCGCAGGCCCACCACGTGAATGCACTGCCATCGCAGACACATCCCAGCCTCGATGGACAAACACACAATAAAAGCCAGGCTTAGGTACACATAATGAAATCGGGCGTGAACATTTCTCATAGAATCTGCACTGCAAGATTGGCTCAGAATATGCTTCTGGTCTGAGTTGCAGGCCTCATCATCATAAACATCCATGTAGAATTCCTCAATTGTGAGACATTCCTTGGGTGTAACTTTCATGTGAAGTTGTAGGCACAGTTGTAATCTAATTCTTGTGCCTGTTGCTATTCACACACCTAGAGAACTTAAACTCTAACCTAGATGTTATTCACCACAAAAAGGAACCAAAAAAAAAACTCAAAGCAAGTTTAATCAGTGTAACATTTGCCTCTGAAAGGAATGCAGCAGTTAAGATGAGACAGAAGTCATAGAAATCAGCATGTGCCGTGGAGCAATCTCATATGATCAATCCTGAAATACCTCGCAAACTCTGACGGAAACTACGCACGCAACTCATCAAGCCACAGGCAATAAGCTTCTCTCATTGGTCAGTGATAAGTGGTCATCCGTCTCTGGATTCCTCTGTGGTCAGAGATAATTCATAGGTATTTCTTATTGCCTCCTGCCTCATCAACATTTGAAGGGAGCCAATAAGAAATTTCAGTGTCTCTCAAGTTAGTTCTTTGCCAGAAATGATTAACTATTTACCTTCAAGGAAAGGGAAGTCTTTAGGGAAAAGGAAGCGTTTCCTTTATTCCTCTGTGGCCAGAGAAATTATGTGTCAGTATTTAGGTTCTTCCCCAGTAGGGAGAGACATCACATGATCGCAATGAGACATCACATGATCATTATCTTATGATCATAGTGACACATCAAATGATTATAGTAACACATCTTATGATGATAGTGACAGATCACATGATGATAGTGACATCACATGATCACAATGTGACATCACATGATCACAATGTGACATCACATGATCACAATGAGATGAGTCATCACATGATCACAACAAGATGAGACATCACATGATCATTGTGACATCGCATGATCTCAATGAGACATCACATGATCACACTGTGACATGACATGATCATATTATCAACTTTGGATCTTTATTTCCTCTTATTCAAAACTTTTCTTCCTTTCCAAACTGATTTGAGTCATTTATCCCCATAAATGCGACTGATTATAATGTTACTTGGAATACATAGATTGTCAGAGCCATCTCAAGCAGATCTATAGGCAGCTGATAACGATTGGTTTTGTGAGATTGCCATATATTTGCTTGGCCATGACATACAATCTGTTGTATTTTTCATGTTTTATTTCAGCACTAAAAGCAGACTATGCAGAGTATATGAAAAAATGTGAATCACATCAAACTTTAGTTTGAGATAACCAAAGTTTGATTTCCTTCCAAGCTCCACTGCAGACGACCGCATTAATTCATGAAAATGATTTCTTTGGTCTGCTCGTCTAGACATGCCATACTATCAAGTATTCTCTGTTGTGGTCAAAAGGCCATGGCCAGAGTTAGCCGAGTCAGACGTCTTGCCTCTGCCCAGCCTCCAACCCAAATCCTCCTGGACCGTTTGCATCTGTCCACAGAGGCAATGTGGCACATAAATATTCCTCATCTGCAGATACTCCCTTGGTATCTGAGGTCCATCTGCAGCCCTCTGAGGGTATGCGAGCAGACAGTTCAGCCATTTTTGCAGTAATTTGGCATGGCTCTGACAAGACCCTTCAGAGCATCTGGGTAGATCTGGACCCCTATCAGCGGCATACAGTGGACTTGTCAGACTGACAACGACAGAGATACACCGTACACAAAGAGACTTCTGTGGCTTCCATACTTTGCAACAATTGGTTCTGTGGGTCTCTCTACTCAACCCTCCAGACCTCCGGGTATGTCTGATAACCCATCTTTGCCTACAATTTGCCTCTTCTATGAATGAATATGCAAATGTTCTACTATTCTCTGTGGGTAGCCATTAAGCCTATCTTTCTCCCACAAACCCTTATCAGCTACCCAATATGTTGCAAAACTAAAATTCTGTTATAACTTTACACAATGCACAAAGGGAAATAAAATCTGACTTTAAAGTAGAAAGCAAGCATTTAAATTCAATATTCATCCACATTTGCTGTGATGTGGTTTCAAAGCAGTGGGGTAATAGAACACTTTTCCCTCCTCAGTATTGAACACACAGTTATAAGCATAACACCACAAGAAACAAAACATCTAACATTAAAGAATACAAGATTTTGTGCTTTAAAAAAGCAATATTTCTTCAGGTCACCCAGAACAGTAATATTTGATTCAAAAGTTTATTACTTTGCAATTCAGGGCTGGTAGATCCATATTGCATTCATAGTGAGTTTTCAAACATTTGAAGCTTTTACAGTTTGCATGATTACATAATGTTTGCCTCGGGGTTCCCAGAATCATATCATTCAAACACACATTGCATTTTACTTTGATGGACAATTTGACAGATGCGTCAATCTTTAACTTCAATAAACATTGCCTTAAATAATTGATGTGATTGATTTCTCCATTAATTGGTTGTATGAGGTTATTACAATAAAGACTCATGAATCGATCATCAATTTTATCTATTGGTATAAAATGGCAATACTTTCAACAAATACACCAAGTTGTTACATATAATTTCCAATTTAGAATTATAATCTTAAACCTATTCAGATATTCCTAACATTATATTATATTTAATATCAAAGTGTTAAGAATGAAAGACGCTGACTTGTTTTCCTATTTGATATAAATGTTCAGAAAGAGTTTCACTAAATCCGAGTGTGGTATTATTTGTGCATGAAGCTGGGGTAGTGTGTATATATCACTGAGCATGTTAGCCAAGTAGTGAGATCGGCAGCATGTTCATTATTGATACGTCAACTCACATGCAAAGTGCAGACTTATGAATGGGTCTCATGCAACACTCTGATGGGGAGTATAGTGTAAACACTGGACGTGAACCACAGGGATGGACCGATCATAACCTTATCTGTTTTGCCATTCTATCACCATTATTTTCATTCATATTACAGTCCAGAAAATGCTTGGTTGTGTACTTATCAAATTTTGTGTATAGATAAATCACACTGGTTATTTACTGGGATGGACCCGTGCCAAGTTTCCAGCCCTGCCTTTACCAAGCTCCCTATTTGGACCTCTTTCATCACACAGACATCCAATTTTTTCCCTCTACAAACTAAGCTGGCAAATTAGCCACTAACACACACTGGGCCCAAGCCAGACAAGTTTGTTTGGCACAAGATCTAATGGTCAGCATGAAGGAAAACAATTTGTTTTAACTTTTTCAAACAAAAGTTTGAAGCTATAAATATTTGATAGTGACTTAAGGTAGTGATATCACTCAAACTAGTCAATTCACAGAGTCAAAGTTACTGACAATAGCCAACTGTATTGCCAGGTCAAAACAAATATCATGGGAAAAGGTCAAAACAAATATCATGGGAAAAGGTAAAAACAAATATCATGGGAAAGGGTAAAAACACATATCATGGGAAAAGGTCAAAACAAATATCATGGGAAAAGGTCAGAATAAAGAGCACACAAAAGGGTCCAAACAAATATCACACAAAAAGGTCAAAACAAATATTATGCAAAAGGGCTATATCAAATATATTGAGAAAAAGTTTATTTGAAATTCATATCAATCTAAATATGATAGAATAGATATGATTGCTAAAAACCTTACATGTAATAATATTACCCAAGTGAAGGCACTATTGAGTTATATTTTGAGAAGAAAGAAACAAAAAAAACAAACCCTATGTGTCTCAAATCACCCCTGCTTGGGCATTATGGGATGATATATCTTCATTCAGTCTCTGAATATGGTTTTGGATTCGTTATTGTTGTGTTTAGGGAAGAGCTTGGGAATAGTGAGAGCTTACCTGTAGGGATGTAGACTCCCTCCTGCTGCAGAATCCCACTGGTGACCGCTGTGCCACATATCAACAGAGAGAGGGTCTGGCCCAGTCCGACAGCCACCAACAGGTTCCTGAAACACATCACAGTCATCTATAGCAATATATCAACAGAGAGAGGGTCTGGCCCAGTCCGACAGCCACCAACAGATTCCTGAAACATATCACAGTCACCTATAGCTATATATCAACAGAGAGAGGGTCTGGCCCAGTCCGACAGCCACCAACAGATTCCTGAAACACATCTCAGTCACCTACAGCTATATATCAACAGAGAGAGGGTCTGGCCCAGTCCGACAGCCACCAACAGATTCCTGAAACACATCACAGTCACCTATAGCTATATATCAACAGAGAGAGGGTCTGGCCCAGTCCGACAGCCACCAACAGATTCCTGAAACACATCTCAGTCACCTATAGCTATATATCAACAGAGAGAGGGTCTGGCCCAGTCCGACAGCCACCAACAGATTCCTGAAACACATCACAGTCACCTATAGCAATATATCAACAGAGAGAGGGTCTGGCCCAGTCCGACAGCCACCAACAGATTCCTGAAACACATCATAGTCACCTATAGCTATATATCAACAGAGAGAGGGTCTGGCCCAGTCACCTATAGCTATATATCAACAGAGAGAGGGTCTGGCCCAGTCCGACAGCCACCAACAGATTCCTGAAACACATCATAGTCACCTATAGCTATATATCAACAGAGAGAGGGTCTGGCCCAGTCACCTATAGCTATATATCAACAGAGAGAGGGTCTGGCCCAGTCACCTATAGCTATATATCAACAGAGAGAGGGTCTGGCCCAGTCACCTATAGCAATATATCAACAGAGAGAGGGTCTGGCCCAGTCCGACAGCCACCAACAGATTCCTGAAACACATCACAGTCACCTATAGCTATATATCAACAGAGAGAGGGTCTGGCCCAGTCCGACAGCCACCAACAGATTCCTGAAACACATCACAGTCACCTATAGCAATATATCAACAGAGAGAGGGTCTGGCCCAGTCCGACAGCCACCAACAGATTCCTGAAACACATCATAGTCACCTATAGCTATATATCAACAGAGAGAGGGTCTGGCCCAGTCCGACAGCCACCAACAGGTTCCTGAAACACATCACAGTCACCTATAGCAATATGTCATTGTAAAAACATATTTACAACATGAATGGAGAATAAAGAGTATATCAAGAATAAAGAGTATATCGAGAATACAGAGTATATCAAGAATAAAGAGTATATCGAGAATACAGAGTATATCAAGAATAAAGAGTATTTTCTGCTGGGTAATAATGATGAAAGCTAGGTGTAGACATAATATATTGTCCTTGCTTTAAACAAATCAATATTGGATGAAATTAAAATGTCATATTGAGCTACATTTAACTGGTGGTGCAAACTTATAGATTTGTCCTCTCAATAACTTCCCTACATCAAACTGCTGTCTTTACTTGCGATCAGAATCTTGACAACATCTCTGAATAATTAATGCTGACGAGAAACTGCGAGCAGGAATGTTGATTTGCCAGCCAATATCAAGCCATAAGATTCCACAAATATTACACTGCCTCGTCACCGAGCCCAGCCGATAATGATATGGATGACACTTTCTGTCCTGTTTGTACTTCATGAATTATTCCCTTATGTTAGGTCATACTTCTATCTTATATTTGCCAATGAAAAATCAATTAAATAAAATGCCAGTGCTGCAGTTTTTTATGAAACTTCAGCGCCATTGTTGAACCCTCCTGACAAAAGCTCACCTCTCCCAGCAAATGAAATTTTGAATTGCAAAAAAAACCCTCTTTTTGCATTGAAGCGAATAGAAATCTAAGTATAAAATTGAAGAAAGTGACTCCAATATCAAAGAGACAGTGACGCAAACAGTGAACAGACTCTCCTACACCTGAACTGATTAGCTTGTGTTAATGTGTGGTTTATTCTGGGGTACATTATTTCCAGGTGACAGCACCTTTTATAGATGGGAATTATTATAACGCAGTACTCATCGTGAGAGTTTTGTAAGGCTGACAATATGATTGATCCATGTGGCCGTATCAGGCTGGGGGAGTTGGGAGTTGGGGGGTTTGGGGGCTTGGGGTGAGATATATAAACACCATTCACTGTTTTGGCTTCCAAGTGGATTAAAGCGTGAAAAGTAGCAGGTTTAATTCACTATTGTGAAGGGAAGTGTTACGATAAATTGGTAAGACAATGAAATCTCATATGGCTTTAGCTTTTCAGCATCTGTGAATGAATCTCTTGTTTTGCCACAGACACATATTTGTTATAAGGCATGTGACTGTTATGTGACAAACCTCTCTTAAATGTCGCTGCTGAATGAATCCATAACAGTTTGTTGCACAAAGCTGAAAGACTGCTGGAAATCGTTCAGCAAAGCACAAAACAAGAAATCTGCAGACCAACGTTTGCTAACCTATATCAAAATTGCAAGTTCAGAGAAATCACAACATTTGAGAAAAATTCTTAAACAGGTTTATGGCTAATTCTAAAATGACAGTCTATCTTGCCAAAATCTGGTTAGAAAAAGCAGCTATATCTTATTTTTCATATGGCTTTAAACAATTCTCCTCCTGGCCTGATATTATTAGGGAGGGTCGGATGTCAGAACCACCATAAAGTGGTTAGATACTGGGCACTGAAACACTCTCCTCACATTCTCATAACATTAGTTACTCATCCACTCACATCATCAAATATCTATCCTTTCCTAATAAACCACAGAATACTGCTTGTGATAAGGTGTGTCCCAAAATATACATGATTGAATTATTTTACTGTTTTTTTAAATATAAAATCAGCCATATGGCATGGAAACTTAGATCTCAAGCACGAAATTCTTCTTCAAAATAACAAAATATCCCTATTCAAAATAGCTTGACGATTTGTATTCATAATCTTCAACTAAATAAACCTCATTTCATTTCTCGGGAATATGAGAAAAGGTTCTTTTATATCATCTTCTATTTTTAAACATCACCCACATCTTGTTGTTATGTGAAGCATATCTTGTCATTGGGCCATAATATCTGCATAGTATTAGTAACATTGAATGCTCCTCAGCCATCTTGAGTATCATCTACACTACCCACAATGCATTTCATTGTTCAATTCAATCCCATAATGCAATTATTTCCTGATTAGTATTTTTTTGTGACAAAGGCTTTGGCTCATTAGTGGAGGAAATGTACTTCACTAATTACTTCACACTTGCATTCCTACTTACTATCTCCTCAGGCAATGACATGTTAATAATGATGGCCAAATTGTCTATAAATATTGTCCGAAAACAAATAATGAATGAAATAATCTGTATTCAACAAATTTTGTAAACAGAATTAGACATGTTAATAATGATATCCAAATTATCTAATAGATAAATATTGGCAGAAAACAGATAATGAACAAATGATCTGCATTCGACAAATTTTGAATTATTCTTTATTAGAAATGAGAAAGCTTAATTAAAGACAAATTAGAATAAGAAAGCTTAATTAAAGACAAATTTTATAATGGAAATTGTCCATAAAAAATGCTTTTAAATATTTCAGGATGTCAAGTTTTTGCTATAGATTGTTTGATTTGTAGTTTGATGTTCAAGGCTTTCCTGACATAAGCCTGTAAATACAATAGTTCACTATATTTAATTCACATTACTTGATTATCACCCATCATTTTGTCACCAGACGGCAAAGAAGCAGTGGAAAAGTGTTGGCCGGAGATTTGAAAATGTTTACCGAGTCCTCTAAGTATTGTGTAAGATGGTTTTTGACCTTTGTACATCCTTGCTTTTCTTATCTTGTGTGAGGTTAATTTGTTTTATTCAACAATCATTTATCAAGTTTTTAGGTGCAAGATGAAGAACAGGACCAGGAGTAGTCCCACTTTGTACTTATGTCATGATGGATTTGCATCCGTTATTTTGAAGAAAAAGTTTCACACCAATTTCATGCCACATGGCGCGGCGTCACTGCGGCACACATATATATCATGTGCAAGGTGATGAAAACATAAACATCAAACTTACATGTGTGTATAGATATTTGTCACTAATTATACACAATTATGAATTCTCCCTTGCGAAGGTCATTTGACCTTAAAGACCTTTTTGTGCCCTTGAATTGGCAATCTCGTATTTTGTGTCATGTTCTGTGAAATGCTGTGGCGCCATGTGGCGTAAATTAGGAGATAGTCACAAAAAAAAGTATGTAAATGAAACATTTCCATGGTTACACACCAATCTAAACATCTTTCATAACATGTCTCTTTTCATCCCCACTTTTATAAAATTATTTTGCTGATGAGAATGGCAGATGGATTATAATGGTGTATAGAATATACCTGCCACAAAATGTGAGATATGGGTTATAAAGGTGGAGTTGTCAAAACAAGGTCTTACATCTGGGTGTAGCATGTATAAATTATATCATTGTTGAGAGGATTGAGGTCTGCAGATTACCATGATAGGACGAGAGGAGAGGCTGAACCTCACAGCAAGAAAACGATACCACAAAAGCATATGTGGCAAAGGAGGAGAGCGAGAAGAATGGGAGGATAGTAAGAGGAAAGGAGGATAGAAAGAGGAATGAGAGGATTACTGAGGGAAGGAAGAGAAATGGCATTACAGGATAAAAATTTCAGAAGGGAAAGTTGTTAACAGAATTTCAGAAATGAATGCTTGCAGTAGAGCAATAATAGCAACAACAGGACTACAGTGGTTGTAGGAGGAAACTAGAGGAGGATTACAGTAGGAGGAGGAGGAAACTAGAGGAGGATTACAATAGTCGTAGGAGGAAACTAGAGGAGGATTACAGTAGGAGAAGGAGGAAACTAGAGGAGGATTACAGTAGGAGAAGGAGGAAACTAGAGGAGGATTACAGTAGGAGAGGAAACTAGAGGAGGATTACAGTAGTAGGAGGAAACTATAGGAGGATTACATTAGGAGTAGGAGGAACATAGAGGAGGATGACAGTAGGAGAATGAGGAAACTATAGGAGGATTACATTAGGAGTAGGAGGAAACTAGAGGAGGATTACAGTAGGAGTAGGAGGAAACTAGAGGAGGATTACAGTAGGAGTAGGAGGAAACTAGAGGAGGATTACAGTAGGAGTAGGAGGAAACTAGAGGAGGATTACAGTAGGAGTAGGAGGGAACTAGAGGAGGATTAAAGTAGGAGGAAACTAGAGGAGGATTACAGTAGGAGGAGGAGGAAACTAGAGGAGGATTACAATAGTCGTAGGAGGAAACTAGAGGAGGATTACAGTAGGAGAAGGAGGAAACTAGAGGAGGATGACAGTAGGAGAATGAGGAAACTATAGGAGGATTACAGTAGGAGTAGGAGGAAACTAGAGGAGGATTACAGTAGGAGTAGGAGGAAACTAGAGGAGGATTACAGTAGGAGTAGGAGGAAACTAGAGGAGGATTACAGTAGGAGTAGGAAACTAGAGGAGGATTACAGTAGGAGGAGGAATCTAGAGGAGGATTACAGTAGGGGGAGGAAACTAGAGGAGGATTACAGTACTAGTAAGAAACTAGAGGAGGATTAGAGGAGGAGGAAGAGAAAACTGGAGAATTCCAATAGGAGGAAGAGGAAACAAGAGGAGGATAACAGTTGAAAGAGGAAGCTATGCAGAATGAGGTAGAGGATGGTAATGTTGACGGGATGATGGCTGGAATGATGGGAGGTTGTTGTCTTGCAGTCTACTATGGTGGTGAGAGTGGTGAGAGATAATGATAGATACCTCAGTGCCATGAGTAGCGTGTGATCAATGTCCACCACACCATGCTCTCCTCCTTGTCACATCAACCAATCAAGCAGCTCACAAATCACCTCACGAGATTATCCACACATGTCCCCGACTCCTACGCCCCGTAATATTCACCATATGCTCACAGCGACATCGTCTACCCACACTGAGACAACACAAAGTGACGCAATTCACATCTGCAATGCCTTCAGAAATATGCAGCAGACTCAACCTGGCTTTCCACGCCCGTAGTCACATGAGGCAGATATTTTGTGTAATATCCTGAGTGGTGGAAGCAGGTCTTGCAATGTCCCCGGGTGGCTGAACCAGATAATGCAACTGATTCCTCCTGCAATGTCCCCGGGTGGCTGAGTCAGATAATGCAACTGATTCATCCTGCAATGTCCCCGGGTGGCTGAGTCAGATAATGCAACTGATTCCTCCTGCAATGTCCCCGGGTGGCTGAGTCAGATAATGCAACTGATTCATCCTGCAATGTCCCCGGGTGGCTGAGTCAGATAATGCAACTGATTCCTCCTGCAATGTCCCCGGGTGGCTGAGTCAGATAATGCAACTGATTCATCCTGCAATGTCCCCGGGTGGCTGAGTCAGATAATGCAACTGATTCATCCTGCAATGTCCCCGGGTGGCTGAGTCAGATAATGCAACTGATTCCTCCTGCAATGTCCCCGGGTGGCTGAGTCAGATAATGCAACTGATCCATCCTGCAATGTCCCCGGGTGGCTGAGCCAAACAATGTGACTGTCCCCAGGTGGCTGAGCCAAACAATGTGACTGATCCCTCCTGCAATGTCCCCAGGTGGCTGAGCCAAACAATGTGACTGTTCCCTCCTACAATGTCCCCAGGTGGCTGAGCCAAACAATGTGACTGCTCTCTCCTCTCCTCCACCTGGGCCTTGACACAGATAAGTACCCTGGATAAAATTTATGCCTAACAATTGCAACTTTTAAGGCATACCAATATGCAGAGCATGATGTTTTTCTGTTTTTATTCTTGATTACAAGTGTCATTCCTATCATGAATCCTTTACAAAAATCAAGTCTTGTAAATGCCAAAATCTGGATGTATTGTCAGTGTATAATGGATGCAGTTTGTTGTCTGGTATGTGTTTAATTACAAGATAATGAAATAAGAGAGAAATGCTATTATCTTGGGAAGAAAAGAATGTCTTAATAGAATACATGAGATCTATCTAATAGGAACCTGACCTAATTTCCTTTTTTCTAAATATAAAAATTTAAGAAATAAAATCTGTGACAAATGGGGTAGTGGGTGGAGGGGTGCCTGGTTCTAGTCACATCTGGTCTATTATCCAATCTGACATCATCTACAGCTCATTGCAAAACGTCATCAAACATTCCAATTATGCAAATATCTACTCCCAAAGGATTGGCAAATGGAAATCTGTTGTTTCCAGGAATACCATGTACAGTACTCATCATATTCATGTTTCTGTGCTAATATCACTCAACCTCTAATGACTGACTATTGCAATAAGACCATGTCACCATCTTTCCCAGCCATAATGTTTCTAAATAAGCACGATCTCTCACTTTTGCACCTATCTCTCACTCATGCAGCTGTCTCTCACTGTTGTATCCATCTTACACTTATGTACCTATCTCTCACTTATGCAGCTTTTTATCATTTTTGTAGCTATCTCTCATTTATGCTGCTATCTGTTACTTATGTAGCTATATTTTACTTATGCAGCTGTCTCTCTCTATGCAGCTGTCTTTCACATTTGCATCTATTTCAGACTGTTGAAGCTATATTTCACTTATTCAGCTGTTCTTACTGTTGCATCCATCTCTCATGCACCTATCTCCCATTGTTGTAGCTATCTCTCATTGTTGTAGCTATCTCTCATTGTTGTAGCTACTAGTATCTCTCACTTGTTGTAACTATCTCTTACTTTTTGCAGCTATTTCTCATGTCTCAATGTAGCTATCTCTCACTTGTGCAGCTATCTCTCCCCATTTTGACTGTTTCTCAACTGTTTTTCACACTCTTGGAGATGGCTAAACATGTCTGCATTTCACCCATGTTGGCCCCTTTGCACAAAACCTAGCAGGACCTCAATAATTAGGTCAAATTAGCAATGTTGTAAAACTGAGCCCAAATAAGGAACGTATGCACATTGTAGCCAATATGTCATGTCACTTCCTCTTTGGTCACGTTCGTGATTTTTTTATATTGTATGTAATTACGCCGGAGGATGCAAGATGGCATTTAGAATAGTCCAAGTGACGACGACATGGCTACAATTAGAAGGAAACGTCACATGACGTCAGAAGCACCACTGCATTGTGGAGCTTGAGATTATTGCTGTCATCCCTATCAATAAACTGATGCACTTTTCATCTCATTGTGCAAACTTATATACAATGACGAAGAAATGCTGAGATGAAGAAACAACAGAGATTTTTTTCTGACAAAATGATATAGTTTCTTAAAAACCTATTGCCAGGAATGGATTCCAATCCGAGTTGTAGCCGACACATGATGAAAAGTGTTTTGTATTCCTGAAAACAGTGGATTTCAAGTCCATTGTGGTGACGTCACTGAGGACACCGAGAAACTCGTTAGATTTAGCAGTTAATGCCATTTAAAAACGTGACCAAATAAGGTCATACATGGTTATCACATGACATCATCTGGTCTTGCATAGCTAAAGTGTGGCACTGTTTGGTCATGCACACCTCATGCATGACACAATATGGTCACACGATGATTGTGTGTGACCTCATTTGGTCAGATTCCTACATGATCAAATAGATGTTTTCTCCAACTCTTTAGATGTTAGTACATTTAGAAATATAAAGCTGTATATTAAAAGTGGCTGCTTTATAGCTTGCAGTATCATACATAATGTAAGATCCAGCTTCAAGGCCGCCCCGTGTCTGTGTCCACATATCTTATCATGTACATTTATACTTTATACTTTCATGTTTTATCCAAGACAAGGTTTATGTGATATCAAACATACTATTGCCCCCATCTTTAATTGAATACATTAGACACACCAAACTGCATGACTAAGTTGTCTAGAATTTTAGTCTTAACAGTGAAATGATGATTATCAGCGGAATTATGGTATGCAACTCTATGAGGACAAACATCAGAGGGTTAAAAAAAAAAAAGAATTATGGTATGTGGCAAAAATAAACTGTATATAGCTCTTTTGAATTACAGTTCACAAGTAAAATTATGAGATGTGCAAGTTTTCCTGTAAATGTAACAAAGTAGCTTTGTTTCTGGTTGGCTAATATGGTGGCTAATGTGAGCATTAGCCATTAATGCAGCAAGCATACCCTGTGAGTGCTTTATAATGAAACCTTTTTAGGAGAATTATGATGCATGAGATATTGATAATTAACGGTCATTGATATAACCAGGTATTCTTGTCCTTGGTATTTACGTTTAATGGCCTCTACCACATGCAAAGCTGTCGTTACAGTTTGCCACTAGTCTTACATGCCATCATGGCCGCCTCGCACTGATATGTGTAATTAAAGTCTCTGGGTTTGACCTTTCTTTGTGGACATGCATGTTTCTCTGTCCTCCAGACGACCCTGGCATTTACAGGCAGCCAATTCTATTCCAACAATCTGCCGGCCAAAACTGCATTAAATGATTAAAGAGACCACTGCCCATGCTCGTGGCATTTCAGCATCATAAACTGAATTCTATGACAAGAAAATTGTTGAGAAATGTGGCTATTTTAAGAATACAAATGTATAAATTGTCTGTGAAGCAACTTGTATAAAAAGAAAGGAAATATCTAATAAAAAAAGAGAAAGTTTTCTGATAAAAACCATTTTGAGGTAGAAACAATTCATATTTGAGAGAAAGCGATACAGACAGTGTGCATGACCTTGACCTTTTATCATTCTTACTATCAAAAACAGAGAGACTGGATGCCCCAGGGTGATCTCTGCCTTCCCCCTCCAGATTTCATTCGGCCAAAGTGGCCAGCCCTCCCAGGACTCATCAGATTGGCTGTTTTATTCACCATCATAACTCAGACGAGTGATTTTTGACTAATTTATAGCTTGGTAAACTCATAAAGTGGCTGGCCCAGGCTGGTTGCTGGACCTGTAGACTGTTATATTTGGCCCTGTCTGACCTTGCACACTGGGTAACATCAAGTCATGAAGACCTGCCTCCAGCCCAATATCGTGGTCAAAATACTGTGTTAAGTCTGGTCACTTTGACTCTCCATTGTTGTTACATAAAGCTGTACACATGCTAATAATAATTTATTATTTTTCTTCAAACAAAAATATGACCATTCGCCATTCCTAAGACATGACCAAATAAGGTCACACCAGATCAAGCATGACTACCTTTCACCATTCCTAAGACATGACCAAATAAATATGTGCAACATTTAGGCATTGGTCAGATGAGATCCCATGATTGAAGATCATATAAATGTTCATCTTCCAAGTACTGATATTAAAAGAAAAAGTTCCCAAGCCCAGTAGTGTAGGCTGCACTTAAAGTGATGGTGTACTTGGATGGGGGATAATTAACTCAGTAACATCTCATGTGAGACATAATTAACCCTTTATATCTACACATATCACACTCTAAATAAAAAGCATAGGAAATTGGGAGAAATCTCGGAGCAATTTCTCTCGGAGATCAAAAAATGGTGCTATGAGAAGATTTACGAGTCAGACAGTGCAGCTTTGAAGTCTCTTCTCCCATATACCGACATATAAATTGGAAGTGTATGATGGTCTTCCTTATGGAAACCATTTGATGTAAAACATCAGCCAAAGGTGAGTTTTTCTAAGTAGCAGTGTTGCTTTATAAATCATCCATCTTGCTGGGAGAAGTGGCGGCATGTAAACAAGGACTGAATCAATCATGGCGCCCTGTCCCAAACTCTAAGTACCGCACTGATGACTGTTATACGGGGGACATATGTCACTCTCCACTGATGGCCAAGGGACATGTCACTCTCCACTGATGGCTGTTATATGTCACTCTCCACTGATGACTGTTATACAGGGGACATGTCACTCTCCACTGATGGCTGTTATACAGGGGACATGTCACTCTCCACTGATAGCTGTTATACAGGGGACATGTCACTCTCCACTGATAGCTGTTATATGTCACTCTCCACTGATGGTCGTTATATGGGGGACTCTCCACTGCCTTCTCTTACCCTCTACCTTCTCTTACCCTCTGTCTCTTCTTACCCTCTGTCTCCTCTTACCCTCTGTCTCTTCTTACACTGTGTCTTCTTACCCTCTGTCTCTTCTTACCCTCTGTTACCCTCTGTCTCTTCTTACCCTCTGTCTCTTCTTACCCTCTGTCTTTTCTTACTCTCTGTCTCTTCTTACCCTCTGTCTTCTCTTACCCTCTGTATCCTCTTACCCTGTCTCTTCTTACCCTCTGTCTCTTCTTACCCTCTGTTACCCTCTGTCTCTTCTTACCCTCTGTCTCTTCTTACCCTCTGTTTTCTCTTACCCTCTGTCTATTCTTATCCTCTGTCTTCTCTTACCCTCTGTCTTCTCTTACCCTCTATCTTCTCTTACCCTCTATCTTCTCTTACCCTCTGTCTCTTCCTATCCTCTATCTTCTCTTACCCTCTGTCTTCTCTTACCCTCTATCTTCTCTTACCCTCTGTCTCTTCTTACCCTCAATCTTCTCCTATCCTATATCTTCTCTTATCCTCTGTCTCCTCTTACCCACTGTCTCCTCTTACCCTGTCTCTTCTTACCCTCTGTCTCTTCTTACCCTCTGTCTCTTCTTACCCTCTGTCTCTTCTTACCCTCTGTCTCTTCTTACCCTCTATCTCTTCTTACCCTCTGTCTTCTCTTATCCCCTGTCTTCTCTTACCCTCTGTCTTCTCTTACCCTCTATCTTCTCTTACCCTCTATCTTCTCTTACCCTCTGTCTCTTCCTATCCTCTATCTTCTCTTACCCTCTATCTTCTCTTACCCTCTATCTTCTCTTACCCTCTGTCTCTTCTTACCCTCTATCTTCTCCTATCCTATATCTTCTCTTATCCTCTGTCTCCTCTTACCCACTGTCTCTTCTTACCCTCTGTTTTCTCTTACCCTCTGTCTATTCTTACCCCCTGTCTCCTCTTACCCTCTATCTTCTCTTACCCTCTGTCTTCTCTTACCCTACATTTTCTCTTACCCTCTATCTTCTCTTACCCTCTGTCTCTTCTTACCCTCTATCTTCTCTTACCCTCTGCTTTCTCTTACCCTACATTTTCTCTTACCCTCTATCTTTTCTTACCCTCTGTCTATTCTTACCCTCTGTCTCTTCTTACCCTCTGTCTCTTCTTACCCTCTGTCTCTTCTTACCCTCTATCTTCTCTTACCCTCTGTCTTCTCTTACCCTATATCTTCTCTTACCCTCTGTCTTCTCTTACCCTCTGTCTATTCTTACCCTCTATCTTCTCTTACCCTCTGTCTTCTCTTACCCTATATCTTCTCTTACCCTTCATCTTCTCTTACCCTCTGTCTTCTGTTACCCTCTGTATCCAACACTATCTTATCTTACCCTCTGTATCTAACACTGTCTTCTCTTACCCTCTGTCTTCTATTATCCTCTCCAAATGGCCCTCTCTCTGCCAGCTTTCAATCTTAAACTCTGATAGTTTAATCAAGTATCTATATACTGATAAAGAAAAAAATCATCTAAATTCTATTTTTTTTTCAAAATTCTAATTTCAAAGAATATATACAGAACTTTGAGTGAGAACTTTGAGTGAGAACTTTGAGTGAGAACTTTGAGTGAGATATTACCTGTTGGACCTTTAAGAGATTTTGATTCAATATTTGACCAACTCAGAGCCACCATGATTTTGGTGCTTCCACGGTGCGGCTACAACTATCACAAATTATTTGAACACTGAAACAATGTATGCGAATGCATTTGCCACTCTGCCCTTTTTCACTTTTTAATTCCAACAACTACTCTGGGTTTCAATTCCAAACTCAGATGCATTGTATAATCTCTTATGGAAAAAACATGTCATGCATTTTTAAAAATATGTTTCTCTATTCAAGCAAAATGCAGTTATTTCTATTTCGACCATCTTGAAATGTTCTTCTTTCATAAGGAGAAAACTTCCAATCAATTAATTAATTGGGAAGAAATATGCTGCAGGCTTAAAATCTAATTAAAGTGAAATTGGAAACAATGAATGTTCTGATTCATTTGTAAAATTACATCTCATTCCCAATGGCTTTGATTTTGCAACTTAAGGTTGAAATTTGTTGAGTCTCAAATATCAGTTTATTTCTTTACACTATTTAAGGATTACTCAAGTACTTTTTTGTATGAATCTTTTCAAATTTTGTACTTCTGAAAAATGATGATGGTACATTAAGACATTACCTATTGAAATCATGAAAAATTGAAACTTGATATTACCAGTTGGGCATACAACCCGGGAATACGTCATGTTCCAATTATAGCATCAGCTGCCCATTCATTCCCTGCTCCTCTATATTCTATTACACAGCTTATCTGGACCCTGGCCTCACCCACCTCAGAGGGACACCACTTTTGTTCAAAACCTGCTCTCACAAAAACTTCACTCAAGAAAATACTATTTAAGTAAACCACAATATGTCAAGTTCTTTACAATCACAACTAAATGTACAATTCATAATATACAAAATTAATATATTTTGTGTGCACTTTTAATTAGAAAAGTACCTTGTAGTCTTAATGTGAAGAAGCAAATTTTATACAAAAAATCCAAAAATATTTACACAAGTCTCTCTTCCCGCTCTCTTCAAAAAGATATCTTCACAAACTTTGTTTTTGAGAGTATCTTGACATGTTATTGACCTGATGTATTAATTATTAGACATACAACCCATTCTAAATGGGCTTTAAGAAGGGAATTCCCTCTAAAGGTTTTGCGAAGAATTTCACCAAAATTCACACTTTAAGTTATAAGCCCTTTGTGAGGGGAAGAATGCTAAGAAATTTGCATATGTTGTACTAAATACACCCTCTGTAGCCTTTTCTGTAGGGATGCCAAATTTTATGAGTGGGGGATTGAAAAAAAAGAAGTTATATTGCACAACTTGTGACAACGTTGGTCAGAGATTGACTCGAATCTCCCCTAACTTGGTCTCACAAACCCCTCTCTTCCCGCTCTCTTCAAAAACATTGGAAAAAAAGATGGTTACCACTAGCTTCAAATGTGTTATTGAAAGTAATATTTCAAAGGTCTAAGCTATCTGATACATTTTACCCCCCATAATTTAGAATCTTGATCCCTCCATCATTTTAGGGGTCAATCCCTGCCCTCCCTGCACAAGGAAGTGCTTGTCATGGCCATTTAACCAAGACTTTGAATTTGTTATTTATAGATATACTTGTGGTGAATCCCAGATTGTGTCAAGATCATAATCTAGGCCAACATGTGTGTAAAACAAGGGATAATTGGGTCAGAATGGATAAGATCCCTTAATCCCAGCAACAAGTTGTTTTCAGTGTGCATGCGTTAGTGTGTCTTACAAGGGCAGCATCCCTGGTTGCCTAGGGTTACTACCCAGGCAGGACACTCAGCCATTGGCTGGGACAGTGTGAGTGTGTCTCAGGGTGGCTGCAAGTTGGGGTAATACCCCTCTCTCAGTGGGGTGACAGAGTGATGACGCTGTCCTGACTGGCACACTATAATTGGAAACATGACCTGAATTCTCAACTGTACATCTGAATAGAGGTTTAATATATACCTAGAATATACTGGCATTCTGTGGAAAACAAATTCATAAAATGTCACAAAATATCACAAAATATCACAAAATGTCACAAAATATAAAAGAAATAATAAAAGTATGCACTTTGGCTAGATCATCATTTCATATTGGATAGCATCATTCATTTGTATTTCTCCTTGAAATTTAGTTTCTTCAATGATTGAAAATTGTCTCGTACATTGAGTTAAGGTACTGTGTTATGCTTCAAAGTTTTGGTCGTCAATCTTTATGTGGTAAATGTGAAGATATATTCAGATTTCAGCCTCTTCATGAATATTTTATACTCAAGGTCTGCCAGTTCTTTAGGTCATGTTATCATTTTGATTCCTTTGAGATGGGCACATATCTGAGACATTTGTCCAGTGACTCATCATTCCTCTCTAAATTAATGAGGGATAATATTCCTGAGACAACATTGTCATGGGACAACACAGTGGATTCTGCTCACACTTAAACTCGTCTAAATAAATGGAATGCAAGTATATTATGATGATTTGATTAACAGGACGTCAACGAACACCTACAATGCACTGTTTTAGGATCACCCATGATGCACTGCTTTAACAATCACCCATGATGCACTGCTTTAACAATCACCCATGATGCACTGCTTCAACAATCACCCATGATGCACTGCTTCAACAATCGACCATGATGCACTGCTTTAACAATCACCCATGATGCACTGCTTCAACAATCACCCACGATGCACTGCTTCCACAATCACCCATGATGCACTGCTTCAACAATCACCCATGTTGCACTGCTTCTACAATCACCAATGTTGCACTGCTTTAACAATCACCAATGATGCACTGCTTCCACAATCACCCATGATGCACTGCTTCCACAATCACCCATGATGCACTGCTTCCACAATCACCCATGATGCACTGCTTCAACAATCACCCATGATGCACTGCTTCCACAATCACCCATGATGCACTTCTTTAACAATCACCCATGATGCACTGCTTCAACAATCACCCATGATGCACTGATTCAACAATCACCCATGATGCACTTCTTTAACAATCACCCATGATGCATTGCTTCAACAATCATCCATCATGCACTGCTTCCACAATCACCCATGATGCACTGCTTCAACAATCACCCATGATGCACTTCTTTAACAATCACCCATGATGCATTGCTTCAACAATCATCCATCATGCACTGCTTCCACAATCACCCATGATGCACTGCTTCATAAGAATCGCCACTGTGGTTTAGCAGAAGGTAGTGTGTCTTTGCCTTGGTTCGCATTACCTTTGCCTTCAGTGTGTATTCAGAGCAGGTTTATTTGTGACTATCATTCTCCCATGCCTCGAGCCTATGATGTCTCAGATACAGCGCGGTATAGCACAGTGACATCTGAGAACCAACCCTGCGACATGGCAATTCTTGCTCTATAAGAAAACATTACAAAAACTGCTGCATTGAAATTAATGAAATAATACAATCTCAAATTGCTCGCATAACAATGCAGCCTCATGTCAACATTTGCAAAGTTTATCAGACAATACAATGTGATGTCTATGTGATATTTGTCAATCAAATGTTCACTGGTGTGTATTTCTTTATATGGCTATGGAATTGGGATACATGAAGAATTCATGAAATGTGTAAGCCCCCGGGATAAACTGGTCATGAAATCTGCAACATCGGAAAACCTAAGTTGCCTCCATTCAGACACTGAATGATGGAATCTAATAATCAGACAAACAGTCCATAACAACCGACATAAAACACTCGTATTTCTCTGTCGCCCTAATCAATAGCTTGTTTTTATAATCAATTGCCTATTGGGCGGCTATTTGTTCGTTTAATATGGGCCGGATCAATACTATTTATCTGACATGTCACAGGACCAGACAATTGTTTGCAATAATTTCTCACTCAAGGATTCATAGCACACTAATTGATTATATCCGCAGTCTTTGTTTTCATTTTGGTTTAGGTTACAAGCATCTCTTTATTTGCATTCCAAGTTATGATCTCCATCCCGGATACTCCACACAATGATGTGATGGCAAATCATATGGAAGCAAGGAACAGCAAATATCTCATTTAGATTTGTAATCTAAACATGTATAACATAAGGGATTTTCGAATGACATGTTTACATTACTGGCTCTCAACAAAGATGCTTATCATATTATATGTCTAAATGATAGCAGTACTAGTGTCTACCATATTTCACGTCTACAATAATAGCAGTACTAGTGTCTACCATACTTCATGTCTACAATAATAACAGTACTGCTGTCTACCAAACATCATGTCTACAATGATAGCAGTACTAGTGTCTACCATATTTCACGTCTACAATAATAGCAGTACTAGTGTCTACCATACTTCATGTCTACAATGATAGCAGTACTGCTGTCTACCAAACATCATGTCTACAATGATAGCAGTACTAGTGTCTACCAAACATCATGTCTACAATGATAGCAGTACTGGTGTCTACCATACATCATGTCTACAATGATAGCAGTACTGCTGTCTACCAAACATCATGTCTACAATGATAGCAGTACTGGTGTCTACCAAACGTTATGTCTACAATGATAGCAGTACTGGTGTCTACCAAACATCATGTCTACAATGATAGCAGTACTGCTGTCTACCAAACATCATGTCTACAATGATAGCAGTACTAGTGTCTACCAAACATCATGTCTACAATGATAGCAGTACTGGTGTCTACCATACATCATGTCTACAATGATAGCAGTACTGCTGTCTACCAAACATCATGTCTACAATGATAGCAGTACTGGTGTCTACCAAACGTTATGTCTACAATGATAGCAGTACTGGTGTCTACCATACGTCATGTCTACAATAATAGCAGTACTAGTGTCTACCATACTTCATGTCTACAATGATAGCAGTACTAGTGTCTACCATACGTCATGTCTACAATAATAGCAGTACTAGTGTCTACCATACATCATGTCTACAATGGTAGCAGTAATAGTGTCTACCATACATCATGTCTACAATGGTAGCAGTAATAGTGTCTACCATACATCATGTCTACAATGGTAGCAGTAATAGTGTCTACCATGTATCATGTCTACAGTTATTCCAGTATCTACCATGCCAGGCTTCTTCCATGATTGGTGTCTACTGTGATTGCTATTCCAGTACTGGTTATCCAGCAGATCAGATGTTTACCATGTTAGCAATATTTGATGTCTTCCATACTGGATGTCTTGCATAATGTGTCTAACACAACAGCCGTCTACCATGATAGCAAATACTGGGTGTCTATAGAAATAGATGAAGCGATTTAAAACAGGGCTTCCCAGGAGAGGGTGCTAGACTCGCTGGCAAGCTCATAGCTCAAATTTGAAGGATCAATAACTCAAAGATATTGATGCCAGAGAAAAGTGAATTCCCCTCTGACCCGGCGGGTGCTTGGGAGGCAATCTCGGCCTGTCATGTCGGACAATCAGCCTCACCATGAGTACACAGTTTGCCTCTCCGACAGAGGATCGCTCATATTCAGAATGGTCATACCACACCACTCTCAAATCATCAGTCAAAAACAGCTCAACCTCTGTAACAATGATTACAAGAAAAGCCGCAGATTCAACGTGTGAAAGCATCACTTGGACTGATTTATATCAGAAAATGAATCACCTTGGTTATGATCGAGTTTGAAAAATAAGATTCTTCTCGGAGGTTGTCAGAATTTCATGACAATAGATCAATAGAACAAACCACAAGATTCCATGAAGAATCTAACACAAAAATGGTTTTGAACCCCATACCAGAAAAGTTTTCCAATAAATTCTTTAGAATTCTTCCCCACTTAATGGGACCGTTTGGTTGGCATGGTAATTTTTCCAAAATTACTAAAATTAGGTCAACATTTACAGAGAACTTTGCATCAAATGGCAAGAAATCATCTGTCTGTACACATGTGTGTGGCAGTCTCGGGCATAATTTCCTGAAGGTCATTCATAAATATGACCTATGTCATGTTTGACCTACATAAACATGACCTATAGTGCGATTGAAGGTAACCATCTTGTTTGTTTTAATAATTAGATTTTAGTGAGTTTTTGTGCACTTCCATTCTTTTGTTTGCATTCCTGATAGGTTGTTTTCAATGAGGCAAGATGGTGCCCCACAGTTGACCTATATAATACTTGTGTTACCAAAGTTTGCCCTGCTTTAGGTATGCATGACCAAAGAATTGATCAATTATAGTGTGACACTTGCAGGTATGAATATATGAGACAGAGCAACACTCTTGTTGGGAGACAAATCATGATCCTCAAGGTCATCACAGAGGTCAACTCATTGCAGCACTCTGAAGACGTCGGCCTCAGCAGCCAAGAATAAATGTGAAAAGCATCAAAACCACAAAAAGGGATAAACATTTATCATTATGCTTAAAGGCTGGGTAAAATATGGTTGTTATATAAAATATACAATCCGCGTTTAACCTTTGTGATGTGACTTTGTCTGCGGCTAACATACACAGAGCTACGTACAGAGTTTGGACGAACTTCTAAATCTTGTTGAAGCTAAGACGCTGATTTACCAGGTCTCAAAATGACTCATGTTAGGTATAAGAATGACTCAGAGATAGTCAGGATGACATTTGATGAAGTGAAATATGAAATGCTGAGTTCCATCAGAAACCCTCCAAATATGAAATAGCTCCATTTACATCCCAGAGATAATAGTAATCTGAAGAAGTTTCGAAGTCTTGTTCTTTTCTTTTAAATGTCAGGCATGGGAATAACATTTATGCTGTCACATTCTCGAGACATTTACCTACAATAAATTGTGCAAGACATGTTCAGGTTCTCATGGATTTATTCTCTAGTTATTGTCAATGTCACGAATTATGAAACACTATATTCTTATGGAGCAGCGCGTCATCAAAAACTAAAACTTTCTGGAACTCTTTGTATGAAGCTAATTTCATAAAAAAAATGTTATATCTCAACTGATTTGCATCATACAATTCTAATTATACATAGGTCTATGCCTGCAACAAACAATTGAGATGTACCACTGAGATGTATGATCAGGATAGACCTCAATGATAGAGTGGCCACTGAGATATTTATCATTGACCAGTTCAATATCCTGCCCGAGGTCTTTTCTGATCCTTGAGATTTATGCCGGATATTTTGTGAGGAGATTCGCATCTTTCTTCTGGACAAATATTACCAACATAAATCTACCAAACCCATCTAAAAGACACCCAAGACAATTGTGATGGATCTCGCATTGACAAATGAAAAGGAAATAACATGGATAGAATTCATGAGAGGGTGATACGGCTAACATTGCTAGGCTTAACCTGCCGAGTGCTGAGTCACCGTGGACAGGGGGCGATACCGCTTCATACATCTTTCCTGATCACCAATCTCGCTGTTCACATTAACATTCCCACAGTGCCAAGGATCGCACATTTTTACCCCTATATATTATTCATTGCTTTGAATAATTCAATATCATGCGAGCTTGATTATTTTTTTGCCAACTTGAGTTCCTGTTGTCTTTTTGTGAAATATGTGGTGGGCCATTAAGAGAATTTAAGTCAGATCTCAACCAACTTACTGCATGTTTATTTAGTGTTTTCACAGTTTGGCTACCAGTTTTACAAATGACCACAATTGATTCAGATACATTCGCCGACATGCCCTCTTCAACTTTTTAATCTCTCTCACTGGTTCCATACCAATTACTTTCCTTTTAAAGTTTGGTATTTTCTCTTTAAGGAATAACACGTTATGGACCATTTGAAAGGTTAAAGTAAAAGATAAAAGCTGTACTCTATTGTCGAGATAGGTAAATTCTTTAAATTCTATACTGGGGATCTATAAATAATTACTTATAGCTGATTTTACTTCAGGCATGATCAATTCTGGTTTCATTTCAGATTTTCAATTAACGCTATTTTGCTATCACGTGACTCATTAAAATCCTGACAAAATTCCACAATTTAAAAAGAATATTGAACGATCCAATCAGAAGCCCAAGGTCATTAGTGTTAAAGCTATTATGTTCTGGAGGAAGTGAAAACAAATTGCAATAAGCTATAACACGCAGCAAAAATGTCGAAACAGTCGTAAATGCGACAAGCATTTCGTGTGAAATGAATGAGTTCACACATTTTCAAACTGTTCCAGACAGGGGTGAGTGGTTTGTCGCGGTGAATGCCAGACCCGGGAACGCAGCATATATGCTTTATGTAGCACAGGCATGCACACTGCCCGAGAACTGGACAGAAATAGAAGGGGAGAAAAAAAATAACAAATGAACAGAAACAGGGGAATTATCTCACCCTAGAACACTGCAATAATGCGTCATACTGCCATTAAGGTAAGTGGCCTGAGAGTGAGAGGCAGGAAACTAGCTCCACACTTTTCCATATTATATCATTCTCATAATAAATCTCATTCTTTTTTATACAATATAACAACAATTTTGAGTTTTATCAATGTACTATATCACTTTTAATCTATATATAGAAAGATATAAGTTAAGTATAATTTATATATATATATATATATATATATATATATATATATATATATATATATATATATATATATATATATATATATATATATATATATATATATATATATATATATATAGATATATATATATATATATATATATATATATATATATATATATATATATATATATATATATATATTGATATGATAAATTTAATTCTTTGTAAAGACTATTTCTTGATGAAATGGAGTGATCCAAGAAAATCTTATTAGATATATTGAAAAAGATGTCACACAGCATCATGTTCAACTGCTCCTATTAAATGGAAATTAAGGAAATGTGTTTGTGTGAGTAGACCGGGTAATGGTAGACTGACGGATGACTGCTTGTTATGTGTTGGGACAGTGAGTTTACTCAGCACTCTGCCACCTTCCACTGCCTCCTGGTAAACACAGAGTCGCTACTGGAAGCTCGGCGGTGCTCTCGGTGTCACTGACACTATGCAAACACTTCAATGCTTGTGTACACTTGTCATCCGCCTGCGAGATCACTGTGTTAACTATCTGTTAACACCGGTGTCGCTGTGAGTATCTACTCCAGGAAGACTTGCCTCAGTTCATAAAAATCTCATATCCACTCGTGAGAAAATCTAATTTTGAATTTATCATAAGTTGTCTTTAAGGTAGGAAAGTGAGATGAAAGTATACAGCAGAAGTGCACCCCTCAATCACTTTTATCCCTGTCAGAAACTGGATATACTTCAGGCTGTAGTGTCCCCCCTCACAGTCATTGGAGAGAGCCCAGGCTGCTGTGCCCTCCCTCCCAGTCATTGGAGAGAGTTTAGGCTGCAGTGTCCCCCCTCCTAGTCATTGGAGAGAGCCCAGGCTGCTGTGCCCTCCCTCCCAGTCATTGGAGAGAGTTTAGGCTGCAGTGTCCCCCCTCCCGATCATTGGAGTGCCCCTTCCCAGTCATTGGAGACAGTTAATGCTGCAGTGTCCCCCCTCCCTCCCAATTATTAGAGTGTCCCCCCTCGGGTTGTGCAAGCAGTGGTATTAATGAAGCGCTGGCATGTGACAGTGATTACGCACTGATACAATTTCTCCTGAATGGATGAGCAAATGGTGATGGGGATTGTGTGACGTGATGGGCACAGAATTGCAGATTAAACAAGAACAGCCAAGAATAGATGAATAATATCTGGGATGGAGCGCAGTGGGATGGGCCAAAATCACCAAATCTGTATAAATGACTGACCAAAATTGCTCTCACATACAACCACATTATGTTTAATATCAAATACATTCTCAACAATAAATGCCTTCTAATTCTCAGGCAGAATCTTGCCATGAATATTAATCAATAGAAACTAAGTCAGGATCACAAAGCAGAGATATACAAAGCTGTGAACTGTCCTGCCTGTTTTCACAGATGACAGTACGCTGATCTTGTTTTCATTATAGACGTGACAATAGCAGATAAAGTGGAGAAGGTGTCATTAATTATCTCCTGTATAATTAGAACAGCACTAATTGCCCTCCAAATGCTGAGTTCTGGAACAGGTGGAAAATCCACAAAAACTGAAAAACTATGACTACGAAAAAAAGAAAAATCAGCCGAGAAGAATTTGAAAGACAGATATGTTGTTAGTATTTTACTTCCAATTGTTTCCATGGTTTGGTTAGTGAGAGTAAGAGCCACTTTCCATTGTTGTCAGTTGCTAGGCACATGGTTTGGTTAGTGAGAGTAAGAGCAACTTTCCATTGTTGTCAGTTGCTAGGCACATGGTTTGGTTAGTGAGAGTAAGAGCCACTTTCCATTGTTGTCAGTTGCTAGGCACATGGTTTGGTTAGTGAGAGTAAGAGCCACTTTCCATTGTTGTCAGTTGCTAGGCACATGGTATGGATAATGAGAGTATGAAGAACTTTGCATTGTTATAAGTTGCTAGTCTTAATGTGCTTGTAGCAACGACTGCGCTCTGCAATTTTAATCTTATTTTCTCATATAATGCATAATTATTGATTTACACAAGACTCAATCCTTTATTTATGAAAGTTGTCAAATGCTGACGTATACTTCTTCACATCTTTCCAAACTAAATTAGACACAGGGATGTTATGGAATTTCCATTGAAATGACTATTTTGTGTGATTACTGGAGAAAACCATTTTGTGTGGTTTAGAAGAATGTCCATTTTGTGTGATTATTAGGTACAACTATTTTGAGTGATTTCAAAGTATGACAGTTTTGTGTGATTATTACCGTAGCTTTGACCCATTTTGTGGTATGACCTAATTATATGCATTATAATACAGATATGAAGGTTTTGATGCAATATAAAGATTTCGATGCAATATTTGACCAACTTACAGCCACCATGTTTTAAGAGCTTTCACATAGCTACAGCTATCACAAATAAATTTCCTGGTAACAAAATAGGTGTGAATGCATTTGCCACAATGACTTATACAACGTTTTAATCCCCCACAACTGTTCTTTACTCCAATGTTTCACCTCCAAGGTCGGGCATATTTTCTTATGGAAATTACATGTCATTATTTGCACAATGTCCATCTGAATGCATAATAAATCAGCATTAAAAGTCAAGAATATTCTCAAGAATATGGGTAAAATGATCCACATAATATGGCGAAATGCCATATTTTTCTTAATGAAAGTTTTGATTGGCAAATAATTTGATAAAGAGCCCTAGGCAGTTATCAGATTTGCCCAATAAACTGGTTTAATTCTTCTCGAAATGTTATTCAAATGACATAAAACAGAATGTTGCCTTCAAGAACACTGATAACACATTTCATTTCTTTATCATCTACCTGTACGCTAACAAAGAGGTAAAATCCTTGGTACTTTTCAAGCAAATAATTGCATCCTGAATAGAATTCCCCCAAAAGTCTCTCGACTACAACACTATCAGTTTCCTGCCGATAACTTGTTGACAGAGTACATGTATATTTAAAAAAGGCAAAATGAACCCTTAAAACATCGGCTAACAGCCTTGAAATAATGTAAGAATATGATATCCTTTACAAAAGCAAATGAGTTTCCTTCTTTATATTTTAACCTCAGCCTTTTATGCATAATAAATACAGACAGATATTTTGGGTGTAAAAGATGTTTTAATCAATGAGCTCCATTGACCAATTACATTTAAAATCCATCAGTAAACCTTGAAATTGTCAAATGTTGTCAAAAAATGTATTCATGGTCGATTAATCTTCTTGTTTGTTAGGTGTCACTGTGAGAAAATGCTGTCTGTGTTCATGTCAATGTCTATGCCAGTGACAGTAACAATCTCGGACTTGTTCTCACAAATTCAAAACTGTTTAACTTTTTTCTGCAAGTGTTTTTGATATTGAGACATTGCCAAAAAAAATAACTTTCACCAATCTTTCACCAGGAGAAAATGCCTTGTCTGTGTTTGTCTGTTTTCTGTTGTCAATGTTAGTCACGATTTCATAACTGTTTAAATTATTTCTGTAAGTGTATTCGTTGTTAAGATATCATTAATCATGACTAATCATCTACCTTTTTTATTTACACGAACTCGAAGGTAAACCTAAGTTGAAGAATGAAGAATGTAAAGCTTTGCTTAATGCTTCCCTCAAAGCAAGAGTGATATATAGTAGTGCAGGATAGTTATTGTTGGTCAAATATAACAAATGTACAACCCAGTACAAACATATATATAGGCAAACCATTTTAGCCTAACAGACCTGACATCAAACAACTTGGCGGCTTGCCAATTATCCTGCATTACATATCAATAAAAAAGCCGCTACATTCAGTACAAAAATATATACCTGCTAGATTGACGAATTCCACTAAATAAATCAAAGGTAAAATACAGCGCCCTCTCTTCTACAGAACTGCAGCAAATAAAAGCTGGCAACTCGCCAGGTTTTATGTGGGTGATAATTGGGGAAGACATAGGTTTTGTAACAAGTGGTAATCAAGAAATCACAATGAAAATGACTCTCATCATAACACATGCAACCAATAGGAAACCAGCAATCTCGTTGCTGCGGGAAATAGTTTTGTCTCTTTACTGCAATGTCAATGCGTAAATATGCTCTGATAATGTTACATCACCAAACACTGTAATCTGAATTCATTACATGTCATCTATATTGGGTTTTTTTTTTGTTGGAATGATTTAAAATCAAACTTACTCTCGTCATAACATTATCGAAACATGCAACATCAGCATTGTATCATTTCTATTCAATATGAAGGTATAGATGAAGTATATCTATATAAATTAAATATAAAGGTATAAATGAGTTCAGTCAAATATTTACAGTAATTTCATAATGATACCATATAGAACGCACCATATGATTAGATTAAAGGTTCTACTGACAATGCAGACCACTGATGCATCTCTCAGGAGATGAGTTACCTGCCTTAATTCTATCAGACGATACATGTGGGATGGAGGTCTCGGAAGGTCCACTTCTCCTTAAAGGGCCTCTGTCCATAATGATACAAACTTATCAGATAAGATTTCATAGGACATAACCAATGACTTTGTCTAACTCCAATAACATTGAAAATTCATGTCCCAGAAAAGAAAAGGAACCGCAAACTTTAAAGATGTGGATTACAAGTATAGAGACACTTCACAGCTATACTTTTCATCTTATAAATGTGTTCTTTCATTATCAAGGTTAAATTTATTCCAGACTTTTCATATACTGCCACAAAGATTAAAATTTCAGGACCAAAATCCTATTCACCCAAATCACACTATATCAGTTGGAGCCAAACTTGTATTGGGTCACGCAGAAATGTGAGCAAATGAGGTCACGAAAGACCATCATGTGACCATATTGTGTCACGCATGACCAAAGAGTGACACACAAAAGCTATTCATGACCAGATGATGTCACACAATAGCCATGCGTAACCTTATTTTGGGATCATTTATGCGTGACCAGATAGATGTTTGGCTCTGACTGTATATCGTTAATGGTCTCTGTTGGCTGATTCCTGTGTCATGGTATGGTCTCAGTAATGCCTCAGTCACATTTGCATCAGGCACCGGCAGGAAGTAAGAATCGGTCGATTACATAGGGTCCTGAACGCCGTGGATTTTATCAGTGACAATCTCAGATATGCCGTAGCAATGGTCACATTATTATAGGGCATAGTACAACATGCAAGATTGAATGGCACAGATGTAGGATATCCTAAATACGTCTATCTCATTGGATATCCTAAAGATGTCTATATCATTTGACAGAAGTCTGAAAGATATCCTAAAGACATCTATATGTTACCGTAAGGAACCCCTAGGATCATCTCACGATGGCCTGTGAACACATGAAATATAAAAAATCCTATTTTCACCATATGATGCCACTGGAAGCCCTGAGATGATCATAAGATATGCCTGCGGGATGCCTGCAGGACACTCACAGGAGCCTGCTGTGTACTTTAAGATGATGTTTGGTGATAAGACATTGTGGAAATGCAGGCAACTTTTATGTTGCAGCTAAAAGTTCCTGAGGTGTCAGGTATCACTGTGAGAAAATGCCGTCCCTGTCTGTGTTCATGTCAGTGTCTATGTCAGTGATAGGAACTATCTCGGACTTGTGGAAACATTGTGGAAACGCAGGCAACATTTATGTTGCAGCTAGAAGTTACTGATGACCCATACGATGTCTTAGAATTGCCCAAATGTAACTGATGATCTCCTGGTACCCTCATGGCACCCTGGCTTGCCAGCCGATTTTTGTTTTAAAAAAACGATTGGGCGGGCATTTTAACGGAAATCAGCGCAAATGTGACTGGGGTATAAGTTGGTCCCGAGTAACTTCACAGCACAGGTCTGAATACATCTGTTCACTTTAAAATCTTACATATCGATATCTTAAAGAAAACAAAAATGACACATGTGCATTGTGCTCGTTCGAGCCAATAAAATTTGATATGGTATTGACATATTCACTATGATCCAAAACCATTTCACTGACATAACAGATGTGCCCATTGACAAATTATGGGGAAAGATCATTATACTGTTAATTTTGTGTTATTTATGGAGAATACGGTATTGACATTTCCAAGATTCTGCATTGGGATAAAAGTATTTTGTTCACATGACAGATGAGAAAATTAATAAAGCCTTAGATATGCCCTGAACTCTGGCATAGGGCTAATAATAAATAGAAGTACACTACGGGGAATGTAGAAGGTCATATATGAAGCTGTACTGCCCTAAACTCATTAACCCTGCGAGATAGAGTCCTCATGAGAGACGCAGTGCGATTCTATCAGTTGTGTATTTATGTGACTGCGAAATGTCTCAGAGAAATGTCAATACTGTTGGTTAAGGCTGTCTTCTGCTATCACTCTCCGCATCCCACGTCCCTCCTCCCTCCATCATAAATAAAGCCTTAAATCAGATTTAGGCTGTTTAATGCAAAACATGAACAGGCTTGTTATGTCTTACAATGGGAACAAACCATGCAATGACTGGCTTTATCGCTCGGAATACGAGGGCACAAAAGCCGAGAGAACAGCTGATCACCCCCCAAATAGAACATGCTCTCCTCAAAGCTAAGCATTTTTGTGCGAGTTGTAATCTCTCACACAATAAAATGAATGCAGAAATAAGACAGAGATGATATTATTCCAGTTAACTTGCGACGTCATTGTAGTCGATCTGTATTGCAAAGTCTGAGATGATGATTTAACCCATTATCTTGGCATGCAATTTCAAGAATTCATCCTGGAGAGATAATTAAAGAATTTCCTTTTGGCAAACATAGTGTAATATTACTAATTCAAAATTAATGTGAAACAGATGGTTGTGCCTATTTTTGCTGCATATTTGGTTTATTCAGAGATAGTGTGTTCAGCATTTGTAACTTTATCTGTGTATATTTGTACAGCCTCCATGTAGTGTATATTCTTACACTTGAATGGTTTAATAACGTCATGATGTGTAAATATAGACGTGCACAAATAAGGCATCTGATCAGCGTCCCCATGAGGCTGCACACAGGAGATCTGATCAGTGTCCCCATGAGGCTGCACACAGGAGATCTGATCAGTGTCCCCATGAGGCTGCACACCGGAGATCTGATCAATGTCCCTATGAGGCTGCACACAGGAGATCTGGTCATTGTCCCCATGAGGCTGCACACAGGAGATCTGATCAGTGTCCCCATGAGGCTGCACACAGGAGATCTGATCAATGTCCTTATGACGCTGCACAGAAGAATCAATCAAACGTTCTGAATATTGACAGCTATTGGGTATTTCCCACAGTAGTTAAAACTGAGAGATATAGAAAGATGTCAGCCATACATGAAACATTGACAACACATGACTGAACTTAGGTGACATCACAATGACATCAAGGTGACATCAAGGTGACTCATCATTTCCGACTTGTCTAACATTTACCCATCACATGTCACCTCTGTCAACTGCTGTCATAAAGGGTTTCCTCCTCAACATATTCACTAAGACCCTCAGTGTGACATTTGGTCCTAACTGGGCAATTCCCGATTCTGGGTTGTGATGAATTGTGGGAACTCTATCCTCCAAACCAACAAGTGCTCACAGCATTGACGAGTGCAGTGACGTATATTAAGTTAACTCCACATTTTAAGCATTTATACTTGAGCGAGAATAAAATATTTTTTCTTATATCTAACACATAATTCTGACCATTAGCTTTGCCATTTTCTCGCAATGTACTTTTATACTGTGCCATTTTGATCTGTCAGAAAGATTGAAATATACAGGTGCTGTACGGATATTCACAACCTGTCTTAAATCTTACACACTCGACACTTTGATCATCACCAGTTAATGTGCACATGGCAGGCTAATTTGGGCAATAAATTAAAGTTTCCTGCTACACTCTCCACCACAGGCAAACTCAAACCAGATAGCTTTCACCAATTGTTACCCTCTGAGTTAAAATAAAATAAAAAACAGTCCAGAATCTTCTCAACCACATATTTATAATAGCACAGTAATATTTATATTCAAAAGAAATCTGTCTCGGTTTGTTTTATCTTTCATATTAGCTTTAATGTTACGCTGTACTTTGAATAGAAATCTTTGACTAAAACATCTATCGTACCAGATCCATTGAGTCCATGTTATTTATGTTTCGGCTTCTGGATTACTCTACATCACAAACCGATATTTGTCACTACCTCTGTTTTGATGTTGTTCAAAATCTGGAACACCTTGTCCAGTCATACCTGTGGGTCATGCTCACCAAAATATCACCCAATCAGAATTGACCAATCGCAGGTCACAACTCGTAATCAGTTGGCTGAGTGAGATGCTGACCAATAAGAATCTGTATGAATAATCATTTATTCTGTCACCAATCAGTTCTTAGCCAGGTTTTTATGAAAAGTCATGACTTGCGGTTGATCCTATGTACACCTTTTTATCTTTGTTGGTAGGGACCGATGATAGAGAAGTCCTGTTTTGGAGGGTACTTCCTGGTGAACCATTGTGGCATCTTTCCTTGCATATTGTTATCAGTTTATGCTTTGATCAAAGGAGTCCTCCAACCAAAATGTTTTTTTCGCAAATGCTAGGAGTGAGATTGTTAACCATATATATTGGCCCTATTTATGATAGAGTTTCACTTTTATAATATACAATACCAATTTTTTCCATGATAAAATAGGTCACTGCTTCGAAAGTTCACTGCCTCTTGGCATCTTCTTAATTACATATTTATCAGTCCTGTTCATCAGCCCTGTTCATCAGCCCTGTTCATCAGCCCTGTTTATCAGCCCTGTCTATCAGCCCTGTTCATCAGCCCTGTTTATCAGCCCTGTTTATCAGCCCTGTCCTAGTTGCTGTCCTTTCATCATGAGAGTTGGGCCACGCAGGTTCAGTTTAGCCGGCCTTTATCACAGCTACTCTTACTCTGACCATCTGACAAGGTCCTTCTCTGATCAGCACAGTCAGATTACAGTCTTGTATCTGACAAACAGCCAGCTTCTGATTAGCATTTATAAACATCTTGTTTCCTGGGTGCTAGTTTAATCTTTCAGGTATATGGGAGTATTATACAATTCTACTTCCCTGGATGAATCTTCATGCCAGGTATATTATACAGATATCTCTATATTCTGTCATTATTTCTCTATACTCTGTAGATATCCCTGTTTTCCCATTATCTCTCTATATTCTACAGATATCTCTATATTCTGCCATTATTTCTCTATTTCCTACAGATATCTCTATATTCTGCCATTATTTCTCTATTTCCTACAGATATCTCTATATTCTGCCATTATTTCTCTCTTTCCTCCAGATATCTCTATATTCTGCCATTATTTATCTATTTCCTACAGATATCTCTATATTCTGCCATTATTTCTCTCTTTCCTCCAGATATCTCTATATTCTGCCATTATTTCTCTATTTCTTACAGATATCTCTATATTCTGCCATTATTTCTCTATACCCTACAGATATCTCTATATTCTGCCATTAGTTCTCTATTTCCTACAGATATCTCTATAATCTGCCATTAGTTCTTATTAAATATTCAGGTGACAACAGCAACATTCCTCCCATCCCAGCACACCTTATAACTTAACACATTATAACTTAACACTGTCAAACAAACTTAGAGATACATGTACAGTATGTTTTACATGTTGAGATTATCAGCATTGCTTTGATGCAGTCTCTGACGTTAGCCATTTTCTGTGAGTACATCATTAAGTGTTATAATCATATTGAACCGGTAATTCAGTCACAAATAACATCAAGTTCATCAAATTATAAAATATAGCTGCAATGTTGTTGAGAACAATGAAGCTTGTATCCCAGAACATGATGTGCTCGAAGAGGAATCAACCATTTATCGTATCTTGCAAACTCTGTTTTTTCCTGGTGAATTTCCGTCGTGATCAATTATTCAATAGCTTCTGACAAAAATAATACAATATATCAGTAATATTTAAATACCAGCTGAAAACCTATGCATCTATATGACAGGCTTGATTTTATGACAATACATACAGGAAATTCTAATACTATTAAATAAGAAATCTTGGCCATAATGCTGTTTTCTTACTTACGATGACAAAAGTATCCATTTATGCAGGCCAAATGACTAGTTTTACATTTAAAGTCTAAAGTAGAACTTTATATTCCTGTAAATTGTAAAGTGTCCTGTTTTTTATCAAGTAGAGTGCAATTTGAATGAAATTTATATGTTTGCTTAATTATTTTCATGTAGCCATGAAATATGCTATCAGTATATAAAGTTATAAAGATCTACTCAACAGAAAAACGGAATAAACAGAAAAACAGAGAGTATGTAAGAATGAGGTCAAACATGGCGAACGATCAGAGACCACACTCCCGACAGTGCCAACAGTCATGTCATCATAGAAGCATATTATGAAATAAAATAAAATATGAAAAGCCCACACAGTCAGAGTGTGACAAATATGTTGATGGTAAATGAATAAAATCATTCTCACTAAGAAAATGAAATTAAGGGCCAATGCAAGAAAGGTTCACATAACAGATATGTATATAAGTTGTGTAGTAATGAAAATCTTTAAAATGAAGAAAATCAAACTGAGAACTATATTCATGGAATTTTTTAATGCCATCCATAAGTGTGAATCGTATCACTTGACCCACTTAAATGTCAAACTTTACATTGATTATGGTGATAATCATCTCATTGTTCTTGTGACAGATGGGATTTAATAGATAGTTTGGATCTTGGATACCAAAACTTTAGAGTTACCATATAGAATGGCAGTAGATATCATTTGTAGGTCAGATTAAAGACTCATCCTAGTTGATGGTCTTATCATAAACATGTCGGTCACATTAAAGATGCTTTCTACTTGATGGCCTGAAGCATTAATAGCATCAAGTGCTGCTTAAATAAAGGTTTTCTTTGATGTCTTTAATAAAAACATTACTTCCAAAATGGAATCTGGTGCAGAAATATGTGACATGCATACCTCATATTCCTAAACCACAAAAAATAAATTGTGTCCTCGTTTTCCCCACTACTTTAGATATGAACTCTATTTTTTATCTTTCTTATTCTTCCTTTTATAAATTTATATATTAGACATGAACTCAATTTTTTCTCTTTCTTCTTCTTCCTTTTAGACATTTGCATCAAATATACAGAATATTTCAGACTCCTTGGCAGAGGAGTTTCACGGTGATACCTATTAGTTGGTTCTGTGGCCTTACAGATGGAGTGACACTTTTGTCTGAGATAAACTGGATGATGCCTCACTACTCATCTCTCTCATATCAAACATTTAAGGATTTTCATAAAGATCTGTTTAGCATATAATGATAAGTGCAGATCCAAGATGCAAATATTGCTTGAAAAAACTTGAATAGAAATAAACACCAGAGGATGTCTGAGGACATAAAACCAGTTATTTATCCCGAGTCTGTGATCTTGTAATGTGTAGATACATCTAGCTTATACACGATGATACAGGATGTAGGATCTATAATCATGTCCAAGGGGATTGGGCAAATTTGAGGAGTGAAAATGAGATATGATGGTTTCCCCTCCCTTTATACATATACTATTATTAAATCACCTGTCTGTATTCTTTGGGGCTTTTTATCAATTATAAATATCATTGCTGTCTGATACACATCTGCAAAATGCCATTAATTGCTGTCTGATACACATCTGCAAAATGCCATTAATTGCTGTCTGATACACATCTGCAAAATGCCAT
Source organism: Amphiduros pacificus (assembly GCA_949316495.1). NCBI lineage: Eukaryota > Metazoa > Annelida > Polychaeta > Phyllodocida > Hesionidae > Amphiduros > Amphiduros pacificus. The sequence continues at coordinate 10,071,784 of OX439007.1, read as the reverse complement.
CAATTGCTGTCTGATACACATCTGCAAAATGCCATCAATTGCTGTCTGATACACATCTGCTAAACATAATCAATTGCTGTCTGATACACATCTGCAAAATGCCATTAGTTGTTGTCGGATACACATCTGCTAAACATCATTGATTGCTGTCTGATACACATCTGCTAAACATCATTGATTGCTGTCTGATACACATCTGCTAAACATAATCGACTGCTGTCTGATACACATCTACTAAACATCAATTTCTGTCTGAAACCCATCTGCAAAACATCATTGATTGCTGTCTGATACACATCTGCTAAACATCAATTGCTGTCTTATACACATCTGCAAAACATAATCGATTGCTGTCTGCTAAACATCAATTGCTGTCTGATACACATCTGCTAAACATTAGTGGGTGCTGTCAGACGTACCTCTGCTATATGTAAGCAAGCGCTGTCAGAACTACTGAGTGTCTGTGCAAATAAGAGGATCGGAATATGACATTTGAGACCACTGTATCATCTTGTTATTATGTGCTCTTCCCATTTCTTTGATGTTTTAGACTTGGTCACATCATACGCTTTCACAGTCAGCAGTTGGAGCCAAACATCTATTAGGTCACACATAAACATGGCCATTGCATGACATCATCTGGTCACACGTAGCTGTTGCCTGGCACTATTTGGTCACGCATATGTCATGTGTGACACAATATGGTCACGCAATTGCCAAAAGTGACCTTGTTTGGTCACATTCATGCGTGACCATATAGATGTTTGCCACCTTTGAGTCCCCACCAGGGTCTAGGCAACTCCCACTTGATGCCACATAATAGATGCCTTTTTTCAGTAAAGTTGCCTTTGTTTTTCAGATGCTCTTTCTTCATCTGTATTCTTGGAACCAACATTTTCCCCAGTTTTAACAATTGCAAACATAAAACTAACTCCTATATTTGGAGAAGATCATCTTGTGTTGAGTCAGTTGACATAAAATATTAAGAAAGAATTATATTAATATGAGAATTAATTAACAAAGGAGTGTAATACAAGCAGGTGAAATATGACCAGCAACATGCACCTCCACAGGATAGTTTGTGTAACAAGCATTGAGTAAAATGTACATAACATTTTGTAACAAAGATTGAAAAAGCTCGATTATTCAGTAACAGTTAAGTTGATATTTTCCTGAAAGCTGCTAATAGACACATTATGAATCAGCAAATCTATATTTGCACAAGTACATTCACTTTATGACCACATTTTGTGTAAAACTGTGGTTTAAATAGACCATAACTGAATGGGGAGCGGCCATTGCTTGCACTTCTCTGAACATAACTCTGTCATCAATTCTGACAGTCCATTAGCCCCCCGGGTGATGAATGGTATGATGGAAGACATAAAGCCTGAAATTATGACTGCTGTGACACCAGTGGAGATCCTGACATGTTAACTTTATGACACTGGTAGAGATCCTGACATGTTGCCTTTATGACACCAGTGGAGATCCTGACATGTTGCCTTTATGACACCAGTGGAGATCCTGACATGTTGCCTTTATGACACCAGTGGAGATCCTGACATGTTGCCTTTATGACACTGGTAGAGATCCTGACATGTTGCCTTTATGACACTGGTAGAGATCCTGACATGTTGCCTTTATGACACTGGTAGAGATCCTGACATGTTGCCTTTATGACACCAGTGGAGATCCTGACATGTTGTCTTTATGACACCAGTGAAGATCCTGACATGTTGTCTTTATGACACCAGTGAAGATCCTGACATGTTGCCTTTATGACACCAGTGGAGATCCTGACATGCTGCCGTTATGACCTGTACCACATTAACATATGGCCTGACTTGTAAAGGCTTTAGTCATTATCACTTGTTAAGGCTTTAGTCATTATCACTTGTAAAGGCTTTAGTCATTACCACTTGCTAAGGCTTTGGTCATTATCGCTTGCTAAGGTTTGGTCATTATCACATGCTAAGGCTTTGGTCATTATCACTTGCTAAGGCTTTGATCATTACCACTTGTAAAGGCTTTGGTCATTAACACTTGTAAAGTCTTTGGTCATTACCACTTGCTAAGGCTTTGGTCATTATCACATGCTAAGGCTTTGGTCATTACCACTTGTTAAGGCTTTGATCATTACCACTTGTAAAGGCTTTGGTCATTAACACTTGTAAAGGCTTTGGTCATTATCACTTGCTAAGGTTTTGGTCATTATCGCTTGCTAAGGCTTTGGTCATTATCACATGCTAAGGCTTTGGTCATTACCACTTGCTAAGGCTTTGGTCATTACCACTTGTTAAGGCTTTGATCATTACCACTTGTAAAGGCTTTGGTCATTAACACTTGTAAAGGCTTTGGTCATTATCACTTGCTAAGGCTTTGGTCATTATCACTTGCTAAGGCTTTGATCATTACCACTTGCTAAGGCTTTGATCATTACCACTTGTAAAGGCTTTGGTCATTAACACTTGTAAAGGCTTTGGTCATTATCACTTGCTAAGGTTTTGGTCATTACCACTTGCTAAGGCTTTGGTCATTATCACTTGCTAAGGCTTTGGTCATTATCATTCCCCTCTTAAATAAGCTAATCTAGACCAGGTGTCTTTCTCTTCACAAGTATTTTTGCTTTGTCTTTATTTTATCCGATTTTTACATAGATGTTGCACGCAAACTATTATTTTGTAATTACCATGATTTCCACAGAGATACATTTTATGGGACAAACATGTCATTTGTCATGTGTTAGCATGGCATGCCGCTCACCTCCAGGCAGATACACCGCTCAGCACCATCTGGAACATACTACACTGCTCAGCACCATCTGGAACATACTCACTACACTGCTCAGCTCATCTAGGTCACCATACTCAATTACCATCCCTGATCTGTTACATACAGGCCAGACTCTAAATTGTGGCTCTTTTTCTTCTAAAAGATGCTCTATCAACAAGCTGTTACTTGCAACAAGATATAAGACGGCATTCTCAATATCACTGAGGCAGAATAATATTTCTTGAAATGAATGGCTTTATTTTGGTCATCGATATAGAAAATCAAAAATCAAATCAAATATTTAAGTTTCCCAGTGTGAACTCTTCACACTTGCTAATTTAGTATTTGGTGTGACACATTCATTTGGCTAAATGAGTTTAAGCTGTGCGAAACTGTAGTGAGAATCGGCTATGATTGACCACGTTAGGTTGGCTCTGACTAGGCAACCAAACAACAGTCAACATGCAAACCAATAAAAGACGCCCAAATACAGGGCCATTAAATGACTGCATTTAATCAGGATTGACTGTTGCATGAATCCATCAATCATGCAATCATTTCATGCACGGCAAATAGTCGTCATGCATGAATCCATCAATCATGCAATCATTTCATGCATGAATCCATCAATCATGCAATCATTTCATACACGGCAAATAGTTGTCATGCATGAATCCATCAATCGTGCAATCATTTCATGCACTGCAAATAGTTGTCATGCATGATATCATGTTGTTTCATTCATGCATGACACTGATTGCTGATTGTTAGCAAACTCTGAAAGCTTTTGTATAAGTCGGTGTTAGTACAATATCCTAAATCACACGTGTTCCATAGCTTTGTCTAAATACAGTAAAAGGCTTTATCATCAAGCCAGAAATGTGAAGGAGAAAATAGAATTTAATTTCAAAATGGTGATGATGTGAAGATGTGAATGGAACCTGATACTAAATGCTTATAAACGGAATACATATCTGGTAACAATAAACAGAAAATATCAGGACAGTTATATATATCTCCAACCTGACGCAAGCTTCAGGTCATTAAACTATAGCAAGACACTATCTAAATATATCTACAAGTTCATATTTTCTCATTGAAAGTTTGGTCTGAATTCCTTAATGTAAAAAAGCGCAGATTGTTTTTGGCCATCATAATGTTTACAGATGTAAATGTAAACTTTTGGTCAATGCCAGTGGAGGCCAGATTCTATTGAATTCTAAGTTAGGTTCTGAAAATTCAGATAAGCAGACACTGGAAAGTTGTTTATGCCAGAGAAAACAAAATTGGTTATTTCAAGATGATTGGAAAACATATTTTTAATTTTTTTAGATGAGAAGATAAATAAACTTGGTTACACAAAGAGAAGCAGATAAATCCAGTTGTTCTATTTTCAATAAAAGGATGAGCAGATAAGGCAAAATTGTTTCTCATTTGGGAAGCGGGTCAAGTCAAGATCGTGCAATCAAATACATTTAGATCCAAGTTGTTTATCTCAAAATAAGCCATTAATTTTTGTTTATCCCATCGTCTCAGAGATTCAGTGGCTCTTTTGAAAAATGCAGTAGTCCACTGCCGAGTTCTCCTCCAGGGGGCGATACTTATGTATAATGCAATTGAGCCTATAACCAGTAAATCTACTTTATGAACCTCCAGGGCAGGGCTATCTAAATATTTTATAGCAGAGATAGGGCAATGTCCACTAAAGTGACCCTTCCAATTGCTACCTGATCTAAATATCTATATCATAATTGCAACTGTTAGATGACCTGTGTTTGCTTTTCAATATTGATGTCTGTCCGGTTTAGCTCTTGTATGGGCATAACAACTTTTTCATCAGTAATGGCTTAGATCTCATCTTAGGCCAGAAATCAATGAGGCATTCTTGAGATGAGGCAGTCTGAGTTACTTCGTCTCATTGGTCTAATATATGCCAGACATCGCACACGCTATCCATACATGGACATATAATACAGACACCTTTATATTTATATTCAGGGGTGTAACAGGTCACGTTCTACAATGCTCGATTTTGTTTCTCTATGATGGCATAGTTGGTGACATCATATCACAGTAGGTGACATATCATGGCTGTGACATCATCATATCACAGTTGTGATATCATATCATGGTTGTGACATCATATCACCATTGTGACATCATATCACCGTTGTGACATCATGCATTTTCAGATGTAATCTGTAAAACAAATTCTCTTTTCCTGTGTCCCCTGTTTTACACAGCCAAGTTCTGTTTTCTTGTGCTTTATGATGGAAAACTGGAGAGCTTTTGACCAGGGGCATGTGAATCAGGAGAACAAACCATTAAATATTCACTCTTCTTGTCATTTGATACATATGGTCATCCTGCTAGAAGGCCAAGGTGCCTTGCTCCATGTCCTCATATCTACGCCCAAATCTAAAGCAGCTCAGATATTTTGACTGGTCTCATTCTATATATACTCTATACATATAGATATATATGTTTCTGCACTCAGGACCAGTCAATGACCAGTAAATATGGCATTTCTTTTGTTTATCCATCGTGCCTGTTAGGTATATACTAACTTTAATATGTGGACTCACATTATGGGCTTAGAGAAGGAGTGGCTGCAGACTGTCTTGGCAGGGGTCTGATGCAGTGTGAGATGGCAAGCTTGACATGTCAGGAGGTGCCGCACGGAAACAGGAAGTGCCTGATGATATGAGACAGGTACCCAGAATGCACTTCATCTTCCAGCCTAGCAACTTTTGTGAACCTTTAACGGAACAAGGATAATAGGACCATATGCCGTGATTTACAACCTACCAGAGAAGCCATCCAATTTTTTTTCTACGGAAGGATTGCTTGTATGGCTTGACATTTAAAACTTTCAGAGCTAATAAAATGGCTTAATATTGCCTCTCACTGGTATATACATTGCTTCTTACTGCTACATACATTGCTTCTTACTGGTAGAAATATTGCTTCTTACTGGTACATACATGGCTTCTTACTGGTACATATATGGCTTCTTACTGGTACATATATTGCTTCTTACTGGTATCTTATATGTCTTCTTACTGGTATCTTATATTGCTTCTTACTGGTACATATATTGCTTCTTACTGGTACATATATTGCTTCTCACTGGTACATATATTGCTTCTTACTGGCTTCTTACTGGTATTTTCTTACTGGTACTTACATGGCTTCCTCTGGTTGTTAAATTGCTTCTTACTTGTACATATATTGCCTCTTTACAAGCACAATTACTTTTTCTTCCTTGCCACTTACTCTATCACCACAGGTACTGTTTTTTCCTTGCACAAAGTTTCTTGTTTCAATAATACTTGGACATAGCAGTGATGATGAATGTCTGAGGGTCGCAGAGACCAGGAAGTAATACATCTTTGCTAATGTCCACGCCATTTTTTTCGAGGTAACGGTGGGTGTAACAAGCACATATATCTGGGAAGTAAATAAGAAGCACAGGAAGCAGAACAGGAAATGCTCCGTCTTCATAATCCAAAGTTCCTCATCAGGAGTATAAATAGAATAGTGGTTTGTCTTTGAGTTCTGATGCCGAAGCAAGCCCGTCCCTGCTGATAGAGTATGCTGATTGATAGAATATGCGCATATCACATCGAAACAATTTTCAATATCTGATATATGATGCTTTTTGGTGTCACAGAAAAAGGTTTTCCTGAATGTTACAAAAAAAATCTACCTATATATCACAGAAAAAGTCTACCTGAATGTCACTGTAAAAGATATACCTAAATGGCACAGTAAAAGGTCTACCTGAATATCACAGCAAAAGGTCTACCTGAATATCACAGTAAAAGCTCTACCTATACATCACAGAAAAAGTCTACCTGAATGTCACTGTAAAAGGTCTACCTGAATGTCACTGTAAAAGGTCTACCTAAATGGCACAGTAAAAGGTTTACCTGAATATTGCAGTAAAAGATCTACCTGAATGTCACAGAAAAAGAATCTTCCTGAATGGCACCATAAAAAGTCTACCTGGAAAAAATGTATAATCTCATCCAAAATACCTTAATACTGAATAAATATTGAGTATAAAATAAGTATTCAATACAAGTAATCAATATAAATCATCCAAATTTTCTATTCTTCAAAGAGAAATGACACTTTCTTGTTTAATGATGACTTTGAACTATTAAATGGTAAGAATTTTTGCAAATCTGTTTAATAGACTCAACAATTTTGTTTAATGAAATGAATGTTTGCATGTCAGAGATAAAATATCTTTCAAGGCATCCGCGTAATCTTTCATAAGTAGGATCATGCTTTTATGTGGCTTTCAAATAAATCATTTAATCCCCTGAACTTCTTGATAACCAAAATAAGGCTACCGAATGAGGCTTTCGAATGAGTCTATAGAATAAGTGTATAGAATGTCTATAGAATGAGGTTAAAAGGTGAGGCTATAGAACAAGGCTGTCTCTCTAAGGCTACAGAGTCTATAGAATGAGTCTGTAGATTAAGACTATAGAATGAGTGGATGGAATGAGTGAATTGAATGAGTGTATAGAATGAGTCTATAAAATGAGTCTATAGAATGAGGCTGTAGATTAAGGTTATAGAATGAGTCTATAGAATGGGTCTATAGAATAAGTGTATAGAATAAGTCTATAGAATGAGGCTAAAAGATGAGGCTATAGAACAAGGCTGTGTCTCTGAGGCTACAGAGTGAGGCAATAAAATGAGGCTATAGTATGAGTCTATAGAATAAATCTGAAGATTAAGGCTGTAGTATGAGTCTATATAATGGGTCTATAGAATAAGTCTATAGAATAATTCTATAGAATAGGTCTATAGAACTGGCCTGATTCTCAGAGGCTAGTCTATCTCAGAGGAAACATTTGGTTACAATTAAGATACAAGATGAGCATTTGGAAGAAATCACTGCGTGTTTCACGCGATAATATCACCTATGATGTTTCTACTCGACATTGCGCATATACACTCATTTGGTCTTTGGCGAATATTTGTTTCCACCTTTTATGAGTGAAGTTAGAATATATGGGACCTACCATCCGATTTCTGTGAGTGATGCCAGTATGTAGGCACGGCGTGTGGCCGCGAGGCTTGAGCTCTCCTCCTCTAGCTCCGTCTCCCCGACGTGGTCATCTGCGGCCTCCATCATGGTCACGGCACCCAATGTTACCCCTCGCAGCCTCCTTACCCCACTCGTATAGAGATTGTGTGGTATTACCTCTCACAGCCTCCTAATACCACTGATACGGATAGTACCCAGCGATGCAGGCCAACTTGAAAACTAGTTTGCACCCTTAATCAATAGCATCCAAAGAAAGCCTTAATCTTTGTGGTGACTGCAAGTAGATTTGTAATCAAGCTCAGTTGCTGATAGTAATCCTAGCGGAGCCACAAGTGGTTCTGCCAACTGGAAAAACACCCACTTGCTCCTGATAAAAAAATATTGCAGCTTTACTCAAGTCTTGTTTAAATCCTTTAACACAATTTAGCGCGTGTATGAGTGGCCCTGGATTGGTGTGGATGGTAATCCGGTTAGCTAGTCCCAGTGGGGCCGGGTGAGCCAGCCCTGTCTTCCCCCCCTGTCTGCGGCCTAGAATGCCACTGCTTTCACTGAGGATATCGCGCAAAGTAATATACTCTGGCAAGTCTTGTCTGTACTCCAGTATGCATAGACGAGCATAGGCCACAACCAAATGCCATCAATCCCTCCTCCGGTACAAATCCACTTGAGGTATTCAGCGGAGGATTCGGGCGTGGTGTATTATTTATCCGGGGGCTTAGGGGGTGTGTGTGTAACCCACCCTGGTCACTTGCGTTTCCTCCCCTCCGCCGACGAATCACGGCTCTATTGTTATGAACAATGGGCCTCGGTAACCAACCTTTGCTTCTCTGATTGCCGCCAAATGTTCGCCTCAATGGGCACAAAGTATAACTCTATGGGCAGCTGATTGGCACATGATGTGCAACACAGATAAAAGCACAGAGCTGGGCGTCAGTAGTTCTTTGTGGTTACGTTGTGTCGTGGACACTGCTATATATGGGGGTGATGATGTTCTAGTTATAGTGCATCACAACAGGTGACCAGCCCAAGGTGCTGCCTGCTGGGTGCATATATATACAGGCTACCACCGCCCGCCCCCGATAATCAATCAATGGCTCAATTCCAGAACACCAATTATCCACCTCGCTTCTCTTATCTCCGTAAACACTAAACATCCAAGAAGAAACGCGAGCAAATCCAGGGCTTGTATTGGAGTGTGGAGCGTCTGTGGCCACGTGTGTTAGTGTCAGTGTGTGAGGCGTACACCTGGGGTTATGCTGCCTCCACCACGTCGGCCCGCGGCCCCGCTCGCTCCCACTGCCTCATTAAGTGCCTCATCCCGCACCATTATCCAGACCGGCCGCCAATGTGCTGCCATTCCATTTGTTATAGAAATCCTCCAGCCCCTACAATGTCACATTACTGACAAAAATATAGTTTCCGGAATATTTCCCTGAAAGCTTGCGGCTCCTGTGTACGACATAACAGTCAGTCTGTCGGATACTTATAAAACGTTGCCCCCCCCTTCTGCTCGTCAGCCTGAGACTTAAGAGTTGGGTGGTAGCATTTCTGTGAATGCTGCCAACAATGCAATACTACTCAGAATGTCTTTTGGGTTATATAAATGAGCCAGCACACTCTAAAGCCATCAGTGCCAAATTAAAATTCACACTACGTGGGCCATCAGAACAGCATGATGTCTTCGGTGGATTTCTCTTTCACAGCCTTATAATGAGTTGGAGATCCTAGAATCACAACAGTGTTTCTCGGCAACTCGAAATAGTGATTGGTCCCTGCAGATGCATCAATTCAACCTCGGCCATTTCAAAGACTACCGGAGCAGTTCCAGTGTGTGGTACATACAAAAAATGCTATCAATGGTCCGCCAACACACAGGAGGGAAGCACACACGCGGTGATGGGGTCTGGGTGCCTGAGTGATCATCACGGAACTGTGATTATATCCACTCACACCTCCCTGTCAACCCTCATTTACTGTCCCATTATCAATTATACTCAATCAAGTCTCCCTGCGACTGTCGTGTAAATAGCAATGGATGTTTATCCTCCTCACTGACAACAATGTTAAGATAATCCACTGTTTTAAACACCCCTCAAATATCCTCTAAATCTCATATCCACTCATATATCTTCTAAACCTCAGTTATCATATCCACTCATATATCCTCCAAACCTCAGTTATCATATTCACTCATATAGCCTCCAAACCTCAGTTATCATATCCACTCATATATCTTCAAAACTTGAGTTACAGTATCCACTCAAATATCCTCCAAACCTCAGTTTGCCATATCCACTCATATATCCTCCAAACCTCAGCTTATCATATGCACTGCCAAAAAAGAAATCCCAGCGAGCTTCATTTGATGTATGGCAATATTTGCGAGGCTAATTGGCCGGGTTCCGCTTGCAGTGCAGTAGATCAGGTGCGTTGTGTAACCGCTGGTGCCATATACAGCTGCTATTCCACCGGCTTTACACAGGCCTCACATCACTGGACGTAGACACACATCCACGGGAGGCTGGAGCAGTGACTGACTTCAGAGAGTCGCATACTTGGCTATCAATGCCTTGTTCTGGGCCTGACTTGAATGGAAGCTGCGGGCTGATGCTGCCAAATAGAGTCAGCTGGCTGGCTGGCATGTCGGCAGTCTTTCACACGGATTGTCCGCGGCAAGGTTACAGGCTTACTGTTTGTAGCTTACTTCGTGTTAGCCCTGACTGCCGAGTCAGGTCGTGAAACATCCATCCAATCCCCATACAGGGATGTCCCCATGTTACTTTTCTACCCATGATGAAAGGAGACAATGATACAATTTGCTCTGCCAGCCCTCCCCGTAACCTCCTGCTACCTGGGGGATATGTTACTCTGGCACACCTCACCTTCGCCCCCTAGTGTCCATCACTTCTTAGCATTCAATGTATTTACATGGTACACCTTGACCTTGTAGTTTCTGGAAGACTTGTGTATTGTGATTCTACACTGAAGTAATAAATAGAGCATCATGAATACTGGATAAAGGTGCATAGTGGTTTCCTCCCAGCTTACAGAATAGGCAACTTGCTGTTCAACAAATCTCCTATAGATTACAGGATATGTGCCTTGAGAAATCCCCTAGCTGACAGGGTATGTGCCTTGTGGTATCCTATAGCTTACAGGATATGTCTTGTGGTATCCTATAGCTTACAGGATATATACCTTATGGTATCCTACAGCTTACAGGATATGTGCCTTGTGGTATCCTATAGCTTTCAGGATATGTGCCTTGTGGTATCCTATAGCTTTCAGGATATGTGCCTTGTGGTATCCTATAGCTTTCAGGATATGTGCATTGTGCAATCCTAGCTTACAGGATATGTGTCTTGTGGTATCCTATAACTTACAGGATATGTCTTGAGGTATCCTATAGCTTTCAGGATATGTACTTTGTGGTATCCTATAGCTTACAGGATATGTGCCTTGTGGTGTCCTATAGCTTACAGGATATGCGCCTTGTGCTACCCCCCTAACTTACAGGATATAAGCCTTTTAGTACACCACACGTGAATGCCTATAATCAGGTTACAAGAGAGTTCAGGCAAACGCTGCATAAACACCGCCGTTTACTCATGATTCTCTATTTATTACTTGAGTAAACTGACTTTTGTCACAGCATAAAGCCAGCCTTCAAGTAGCTCTCTGGGCTCACTGTGTAAAGAATGTGTCAATATTTTTCAATCTGCTTATGTCTATAGCGGTAAAAAGCCTCTTGTGTAGCGGGCTTAATCTGCCTGGTTGTCAGGCCTATCCAGCCCGGCTGATTGCTTTAATCCTATCACAGGTCGGGGCTGGGGAAAGCCTCCAAGCTTTGCCTACATGTGAGGCAGGGCAAGGAGGTACACGGGCTGCTGAGAGATCCACCTGTCTCCATCCCGTAAACCTCACATTGCTTCTAATAACCACAAGAAAACACATTTTTGCATGTGTATAGAGAGTAACAATAGATGCGTGTTTGCGCTGATCACATATCCGTGCATTGACGCCGTGATTCATCGCCACTCTCGCCACCTATGTCCTCCGTTATGAGGCAGAAATACAAAAACACATCCATTTTCATTTGTCCCACATACATGTCTCCAAATGGATATCCATCTTCAGACACGGGCAATCTCTTCAATGAAATCCACCGTGAGCTGGCCCCGGGGCCATGCAATACATGCAGTGATATTCATACGCCGTCCCCGTCCGTTTGTGGCAATCATCCCCAAATCTCTGGTGTTAAGTCTCATCTCCCAGCTGGCGGAAATCCAAATAGAAGAACATGCAGATATGACGTTTTTTGGCTATGGTCTATAACGCCAATATTTGACAGAAAATCAAAACTTGTTTATCGAGTTATAGTAATAAATTTTTAGATTTTTTTTTTGCTTTGATACACGTTTTACAGCACAGCATGGCTGTCTGATAAGGAAATAGAATGTGATAGATGGCGTAATATTGGCCGACATTTTCCTGGGTTAGAAAAGGTGAATTTAGGTTTTTATTAGAGCATGATGAAGCACATGATGGGGACACTTGGTCCTGACATCCCAATCTTTTCTCTAAATCCAGCAATAACGGAGATTTCTATCCTTTCCTGATCTGCAATTTCATCTAGCGACCCAGTTTAATACCGTAACCTAGCCGTTTTCATCCCCCATTTCCTTGCTGTCATACATAACCACCTTGGACGAGTGACAACACAATTTTCCTGTCAACCGTTTCAAACCTCAAATGATCCCTGTGCAGGCAGATTTAGCAAATCTCACACGAAAACTCTGTGTCACTTAGAAGCCGCTATGTTTGAGAAGGCACTGGCAGGCATAATGCAGGGTTGGTCAGCAAGGAACATGGACAATGGTTGCTAGGTGGGAGGTCACATGACAAATGCCTAGCAAGGTCAGGCGCAGCCACAATAAAGCCATCTTTTTGGGCGACTACATATGACCTCTATGGTCCTCTGAGAAATTAAGTGCACCCATACATGTGCCATTGCCTCTTGCTTCATTTCCTTCCCACCATTCCCTGTGTACTCGCTAAATGTGTCCCTACTAAAGTTGTCCTATTACTTCTTCACCATTTTTTCCTTTTAAAAATGGATCGACCACATTTTTTTCTGCAATATTTACATAGAGGTTAGATGTGAAAAAATGAGCATTATTATGTGTGCATAAATTTACTGCATAAATATTCTGCATAAATTACTCTATAATTTTATAACGATCTACAATGTATGTACCGGTACTTTCCTTTGCATCGGGCTCATTATAACACCCTCTCCAATTATGCGATTACTTTGGCTTCATTGCATGAAATGGACCATGTGTCCTTTGCATACTGGGGGCATGACCTATAAAATGATGTCATGCTGTAAGAAGCGAATCTTAATGGTCTATACAATGAGACAAAGCATGGCTTTAAAGGACATCATGACTGTTACCATGACGAATAGAAGATTCATGTGACTGAATAATGAACAATCAATTTGAACACTGCTACTAAGCATAAGCGCTAGGCCAGTAATCAGAGAGAGAGGGCTTAGCATTGCTGGGTACAATATATGCAGAAGCATATACATGTATTTTATTTTTTCTCTATTCTATTTTCAGCCCATAGTGCATTTATGTTGATGCACATTAATCAATATTGACATAATAAGAACTCGGCTTTTTACACCCGACTTGTCTCGCACCATGGACTATAATTTCTGCACCGTTTTCCTGCTATTAGTGACTTTGCAGACAATAAATATCAATATTCACTTTGCGGTTTACAATCTTGCACATTTACTTATCCTAAAGGATATTGTAAAATTTGCTGCAGTAATGAATAGCAAGTTGTCAATTCACAGTCAACAAATGAATTACAACCTGTCGCAACACCAGAAAGCCACACTAAATCTATTAAAAATCTATTTTTTTTATAATACAATTCCATTAGACATTCATTCTAATCTGTAATTTTTTTTGTTCAGGATATAACATATTGGACATTGTTTTTTTTTAAATTAGAGTATGCAATCAAATTCAATCCCACTGAAAAATATTTTGAATCACATCATATCTAAAATCCTTTAAAATGTGGAACACTTCTGAATACAAAGTTATTTCTTTCTTGAAATCTATCACCCGTTTGATAAAAAAATAACCTCACGCTGTGACTTCTATTGTGGATACCATTAAAAGAAGTTGCAATTGTTTTCCATTGATTTGGACGGACTGCGAACTTGAGTGGGTGAGATGTTCATTTAGATTTACAATACATTTGGAGAATGCTACAAAAGACTTGCATTCCCATTTGGTGCAATTAGCTTTCAACAAAATGCTTTTATGGGCCTATTGTCACTTTCAGCCATTTTTATTGGCACAATGGGATTAGCTTAAGTTTTTGTCAATTCCCTTCGCTCCTCGTATATTTCAGCGCGACCCAGCTGCAGGACACATTCAACTGTACAGATAAAATAGTCCCCCGATCTTTGGAATTCAAACGGCGTTGGTTTAACAGCTGTGGATATCGATCTTTTAACACTTCAGTTCTTTTATGAAAGGCCATAAATTGAAATAGATCGCAAAAGAAGTAGACAGGTATTCAAGACCGCCAGTGTTCTTTTGATGGCGGGCAGGAAAAGACATGAATAGCGATAGCTTTACGAAATCCTGAGCACAGAAAGCCACAAGAGCTGTTACCAGTATAAAGTATTAACAGGAAGCCCATAGTGTGACAATCCATGAATTACATACTTCACTGGTAATCTTAGATTTTTAAGTTCAGCAACTCTTGTCGAGGGCATTGGAATTTCTTAACTGCTTGAATTCATCAGTTTACCTTTTTTCCCATAATGCACCTGTCTGGGTCAAACAAAAGAGCAATGGGGGTGTGGTCAATGCTGCTTTTAAGTGTGAGAGTAGATGTCCTGATGGAGGCAGAGGACTTCATAAGGGTCCTCTGATCGGCGGCAAGCTCTCCTCTCGCACACCATACCACATGTCTGAGGCCTCTCGATATGCCATTACCAGTCAAATGCTGGTCATAGAGGCTCACGCAAACTGGAGACACCTTACAAAATGCTGATATCAGACAGGTGATGATCATAGAGCTTCACGCAAACTACATACACCCTACATTATGCTGATATCAGTCAAATGCTGGTCATAGATGTTCACACAAACTGGAGACACCCTACATTATGCTGATATCAGTCAAATGCTGATCGTAGAGGCTCACGCAAACTGAAAACACACATAAAGATGTCTTTATGTGTTCCTCATTATACCAATATCAGTCAATTGCTGGTCATAGAGTTTCACGCAAACTGAATAGACCCTGAGTTTCACTCAGTCAACAAAAGCAACTCAACATTCAAAATGCTGAATATCTATGTTCACACACAGAGAGCACTGATGCTACCAGTCTCTGAGATTCCCTGAATAGTGCACTTGTCTTTTTATCAAAGCTTTTTGTGAAGAGATCTAACACGCGTGTTGGTTTTTGAATTATCAATACATTTGACTGAGAACTGGAGCAATCTCTATAACTCCACGTGTTACAGAAATAAGGCACACACATTCTCCCGGATAAACTTATCATGACACTATTCACTGGTTCATTGTGTGCCGATCATTGTCTGAAGTTCTATCATTCAGTTTTGATCATGGCACATTTCCCCTTCACAATAGAAGTAGGCATGGAAACCACATGCCCGGTTTTGCACCCCGCTATATATAGGAATGTCTTGCTATCTTCCCTCGTAGAGTCGTATGATTGGCCATTTCCCTTCATCCTGATGCCTCAGCCCAGATGGTCTCTTTTAGCCCGGCCACATTAAGCACCAGTTAATGGCGTATCTCATCCTCCCGTCTATCCACCAAGGATTCTGCGGCCTATCACACTATTGACAGATGCAGACTTCCAACGTCGTCAGCGCCATCAATCAGACACAAACATTCCTTCTTTGTCACAGCAAACTTTGCTTCATCTGGCCTCTTCAAAGCACCCGCTTGCCGCAGACTCCTGCCATTAAGAACATAGGTGTACATGAACATGTACGGACGTGCTTAGCGTTCTGACACCATCCATCTTCTATCTTGTATGGATAAAACGCTTGCCGCAGTCTTTTGATTCTCTCTCAAAGATGCCGACTATATCAAAGAGAACCTGTATATCATCATGCAACCTGTTAAGCTTTATTAATCGTGTGGGCCGCCTCTTATCACCTTTGAGAGAGTCGCATCCTATACAAGGAGCAACCAGGCAACCACTTACTTTCCCTTCATTTTCTTTGTAATGTCAGCTTTGATATCACTCCATTATTTATCATTCACCCTCTCGGTGGTATAACAGTGACGGTTCATGGAGTGTTAAAAGAACAGATTGACACATTTTGCTGAGTGGCTGTTTTGTATATAAATTCAGCTCCTAAAATCGACATATTATAACACAAGTGCAGATATCCGGGAGCCATGATTGCATTCAGCCAGACAGACAGTAAAAATGTATTTGTCAAGGATCGCTCTGCATGTGGCACTATTATCTAATGGCTGCTCCCTTAATGGTGTGACCTGTGTTGCTAGAAAACTTTACAGGTAAATTGTTTACAAGTTTGTTTGTGTTTGATGGTTGGCTCAAAGTGAGAGGTTTATTTTGTGACAGTGAAGACTGTTGAATTTACAGAATGAACTCAACTAATGTGAAAATATCAAGGAAGTTTGGAGGCATCAAGGGCAGCAAGGGCATCTGACATCTGTTGGTACAGTCAGGGCATCTGACACAGTATAGGTGCAGTCAGGGCATCTGACACAGTATAGGTGCAGCCAGGGCATCTGACACAGTATAGGTGCAGTCAGGACATCTGACACAGTATAGGTGCAGTCAGGGCATCTGACACAGTATAGGTGCAGTCAGGACATCTGACACAGTATAGGTGCAGTCAGGGCATCTGACACAGTATAGGAGCAGCTGGGGCATCTGACATCTCTAGGTGCAGTCAGGGCATCTGAAACAGTATAGGTGCAGTCAGGGCATCTGACACAGTATAGGTGCAGTCAGGGCATCTGACACAGTATAGATGCAGCCAGGGCATCTGATACAGTATAGGTGCAGTCAGGGCATCTGACACAGTATAGATGCAGTCAGGGCATCTGACACAGTATAGATGCAGCCAGGGCATCTGACACAGTATAGATGCAGCCAGGCCATCTGACACAGTATAGGTGCAGTCAGGGCATCTGACACAGTATAGGTGCAGCCAGGGCATCTGACACAGTATAGGTGCAGCCAGGGCATCTGACACAGTATAGGTGCAGTCAGGGCATCTGACACAGTATAGGTGCAGCCAGGGCATCTGACACAGTATAGGTGCAGTCAGGGCATCTGACACAGTATAGTTGCAGCCAGGGCATCTGACACAGTATAGAAGCAGTCAGGGCATCTGACACAGTTACACAGAAACAAACTAACACCTATTACCGCACCGCTAAGTGACTCATGTGGCACGTCACCCTGTCCATTACCAGTCATTTGCTGCCTGATTCATGCAGTACACAAAAGTGCAAACCTTGTTCAATCAGACCAGTGTGTGCGATAACAGGCATTGACTGGCGTGGTCGACGTTGCCATACATATGCTCCATGAGGTTAAGTGATCTTGTCCACACGGCAATGTTATGGCAGGGCTGTGGGCCACGGTACGAGTGTCGTCAATGAACTCATTGTGCGTCCAGTACCAGGCAATATTGGTCTGCAATGTTCATCTATTCCCTAAGCCACACACTGGGGATGTGCCATACACACCACCCCACTTCATCCTAACTATCGCTTTATCACTTCAATTGCTCACTAGTTTAATCAAACTGCAAAGTTTCACCCAGACAGGACAACAAAATGGTTGTTAAGTTCTTGGGGTTTGTTATAAATCCTAAGATGGCTTGGGAAGATTTTCGTTGTGAATGGATTTTTTCTTCTTAGATATATGGCATTCTCTGAGTCAAGCTGTGCGGACATTGCAATTTTCACACATTGCCGTCAATAGAATCGATACCTGGACAAGATGTCTGCACATGATGTGCCTGGTCCCTGATAGCATCCCACAATAGAGGCCAGTTTTATCAGTAAACAAAGCCACAAAGCTATGACATGGATTTATTCTGGTCAGAAATCAATAGGCTATCTTCTTATGTTAGGCCACCTCATTTATCCTAACTTTTCTTAAACTACTGCTCCAGCGAGAAATTACGGCAGGAAGTCGGGTCCAATCACCGCAGGAAGTGTGATGATGGGCGGCCATTACATCAGTAGGTCCCAGCATTCCTTGTAACAAGCATTCTCGTGATAATTACATCCTTCTGATGCAGCATATGAACGAAAAGAAGCCAATCTACCGGACTTGTAGTCACCAGTCATTTACAACAATCGGGAACCTTAGCAATGCTCCAGTTTCCAATTACCTCGACGGACAAAACCTCCTCCTCCACGGACATGCCACGGCCAGACATACACTCATAAAGTGCCCCCTAGGTCGGGATTTTTATGGAGTCATTAGGACCTGTGGTTGGGCCTTGGTGCCTATCGCCCGGGACCAGAAACGGCAACCACTTATGATCTCAGCAACACATGGCCTTCCACCATGACACTAGACCAGCTTTTGTGCCTCTTCCTTAAAGCCTGCTAATTTGTTGTAGTTGACATCACAGCTCACCCGGGAGAGCTTGAGGCTTCAGAACTTTACACTGCAGCCCCTCCTCACAGACTTTACCATCCAATGTTGTTACCAACAAAAATAAGCTGCGTCTTTAGGTATATTCTGTTTAAATATATTTTACAGACAAAAACATAAATATGCGGAAAAATTTACTGGCAGTGCATGTTTAAATTATTGATCTTGTTATTTGCATAATGTAGACTTGTATGTGTTGAATATGTTGCCAATCACTTGGTTATGATTCACCAGAGATTGGTGATATCACTTAAAATGAATTCAGTGCTCTCTTGAAAAAATTGCAATAGATAAAGAACTCTTCTTCATATTTTGGTTTATTTCTGTAATAAACTGTCAGCTTCTAAAACTATTCTTCATATACACCATTTTATTTATTTCTATTCATATTCAATTTGCTCCAATGAAATCCATCTCAATTTTTCTCTGAACATAATATTCCAATTAAAGTATAGGTTTCATCTTTGAGGACACTAAAAAACTTCAATATTTGCAGAACTCTACAGCACGTGTGGTAGGAAGAATCAGGACATTTAATCGCATATCTGAGAAATTGAAGAAACTACACTGGCTCCCAGTGTGTGCAAGAATAGGATTTGAAATACTTCTTGAAACTTGGAAGGCCTTGAATGGTAAGAAACTGTGTGGTCTTCGTCACATTTTTAACTGTACAGTTCGAAAACTTTACAGATGAGGTCACGCTTGACCATCGTGTGACCATATTGTGTCACACATAAGGCATGCATGACCAAATAAAAGCTATGCATGACCTTATTCAGTCACAATTATGCGTGACCAAATAAAACCTATGCATGACCAGATGATGTCACACAATAGCCATGCATGACCTTATTCAGTCACAATTATGCGTGACCGAATAGAAATGTGGCTTCAACTGCTGATTGGATGAAAAGACCAAAGACCTGCTCTCACGGCATTCCTATCTCATCTGACCAATCAGGTGTCTTTTCATGATCATCTACATATGGTATGTCTCATGTGGCATTCATTATTATCTGTCCAACTCATTCACTTGAAATTATAGGGAAATACTAACAATATTATGGAAATAATGATATAATTGACACCTAACAACAGAAATATGCTGATCCATCCTCTGAAATGAAAGAGATTTTGTAGATTTATATTTTGAATTCTCAAAAATAATTTCTTTACTTCAAAACAGTTTAGGAATCTGACGATTATCATCTTCAATAACCAATCAAAAATTTATTACCAAACACTTTGATGTAAATTACTATCTCGATTTTGTACTGGATGAACTTGTTCTATGGTATTACTCTCAGATGATAGCATATAATTTGTTTACTGTGTATTGCAAGTAGGATGAGGTTAACTAGTAGGTGTGAAAAGTACAATATGACAGGAGAGAATTGGTTGGCAGGCCCCCAGGGCGATAGGGTAGGTCAGTGCAACCTGCTGTATATCTCCATAGCGCAACAGACTCCTGGTCGGTGCAACCTGCTCCATATGAGAGTCCATAGAGCTACAGACTCCCGGTCAATGCAACCTGCTCCATATGAGAGTCCATAGAGCTACAGACTCCCGGTCAGTGCAACCTGCTCCATATGAGAGTCCATAGAGCTATAGACTCCTGGTCAATGCAACCTGCTCCATATGAGAGTCCATAGAGCTACAGACTCCCGGTCAGTGCAACCTGTTCCATATGAGAGTCCATAGAGCTACAGACTCCCGGTCGGTGCAACCTGCTCCATATGAGAGTCCATAGAGCTGCAACCTGCTCCATATGAGAGTCCATAAAGCTACAGACTCCCGGTCAGTGCAACCTGCTCCATATGAGAGTCCATAGAGCTACAGACTCCCGGTCGATGCAACCTGCTCCATATGAGAGTCCATAGAGCTGCAACCTGCTCCATATGAGAGTCCATAAAGCTACAGACTCCTGGTCGGTGCAACCTGCTCCGTATGAGAGTCCATAGAGCTACAGACTCCCGGTCGGTGCAACCTGCTCCATATGAGAGTCCATAAAACTACAGACTCCTGGTCGGTGCAACCTGCTCCGTATGAGAGTCCATAGAGCTACAGACTCCCGGTCGGTGCAACCTGCTCCGTATGAGAGTCCATAGAGCTACAGACTCCCGGTCGGTGCAACCTGCTCCATATGAGAGTCCATAGAACTACAGACTCCCGGTCGGTGCAACCTGCTCCATATGAGAGTCCATAGAGCTACAGACTCCCGGTCGGTGCAACCTGCTCCATATGAGAGTCCATAGAGCTACAGACTCCCGGTCGGTGCAACCTGCTCCATATGAGAGTCCATAGAGCTACAGACTCCCGGTCGGTGCAACTTGCTCCATATGAGAGTCAATAGAGCTACAGACTCCCGGTCAGTGCAACCTGCTCCATATGAGAGTCCATAGAGCTATAGACTCCTGGTCAATGCAACCTGCTCCATATGAGAGGCCATAGAGCTACAGACTCCCGGTCAGTGCAACCTGCTCCATATGAGAGTCCATAGAGCTACAGACTCCCGGTCGGTGCAACCTGCTCCATATGAGAGTCCATAAAGCTACAGACTCCCGGTCAGTGCAACCTGCTCCATATGAGAGTCCATAGAGCTACAGACTCCTGGTCAGTGCAACCTGCTCCATATGAGAGTCCATAGAGCTGCAACCTGCTCCATATGAGAGTCCATAAAGCTACAGACTCCTGGTCGGTGCAACCTGCTACGTATGAGAGTCCATAGAGCTACAGACTCCCGGTTGGTGCAACCTGCTCCATATGAGAGTCCATAAAGCTACAGACTCCCGGTCGGTGCAACCTGCTCCATATGAGAGTCCATAGAGCTGCAACCTGCTCCATATGAGAGTCCATAAAGCTACAGACTCCCGGTCAGTGCAACCTGCTCCATATGAGAGTCCATAGAGCTACAGACTCCTGGTCGGTGCAACCTGCTCCATATGAGAGTCCATAGAGCTGCAACCTGCTCCATATGAGAGTCCATAAAGCTACAGACTCCCGGTCAGTGCAACCTGCTCCATATGAGAGTCCATAAAGCTACAGACTCCCGGTCAGTGCAACCTGCTCCATATGAGAGTCCATAGAGCTACAGACTCCTGGTCAGTGCAACCTGCTCCATATGAGAGTCCATAGAGCTGCAACCTGCTCCATATGAGAGTCCATAAAGCTACAGACTCCTGGTCGGTGCAACCTGCTCCGTATGAGAGTCCATAGAGCTACAGACTCCCGGTTGGTGCAACCTGCTCCATATGAGAGTCCATAAAGCTACAGACTCCCGGTCGGTGCAACCTGCTCCATATGAGAGTCCATAGAGCTGCAACCTGCTCCATATGAGAGTCCATAAAGCTACAGACTCCCGGTCAGTGCAACCTGCTCCATATGAGAGTCCATAGAGCTACAGACTCCTGGTCGGTGCAACCTGCTCCATATGAGAGTCCATAGAGCTGCAACCTGCTCCATATGAGAGTCCATAAAGCTACAGACTCCTGGTCGGTGCAACCTGCTCCGTATGAGAGTCCATAGAGCTACAGACTCCCGGTCGGTGCAACCTGCTCCATATGAGAGTCCATAAAACTACAGACTCCTGGTCGGTGCAACCTGCTCCGTATGAGAGTCCATAGAGCTACAGACTCCCGGTCGGTGCAACCTGCTCCGTATGAGAGTCCATAGAGCTACAGACTCCCGGTCGGTGCAACCTGCTCCATATGAGAGTCCATAGAACTACAGACTCCCGGTCGGTGCAACCTGCTCCATATGAGAGTCCATAGAGCTACAGACTCCCGGTCGGTGCAACCTGCTCCATATGAGAGTCCATAGAGCTACAGACTCCCGGTCGGTGCAACCTGCTCCATATGAGAGTCCATAGAGCTACAGACTCCCGGTCGGTGCAACTTGCTCCATATGAGAGTCAATAGAGCTACAGACTCCCGGTCAGTGCAACCTGCTCCATATGAGAGTCCATAGAGCTATAGACTCCTGGTCAATGCAACCTGCTCCATATGAGAGGCCATAGAGCTACAGACTCCCGGTCAGTGCAACCTGCTCCATATGAGAGTCCATAGAGCTACAGACTCCCGGTCGGTGCAACCTGCTCCATATGAGAGTCCATAGAGCTGCAACCTGCTCCATATGAGAGTCCATAAAGCTACAGACTCCCGGTCAGTGCAACCTGCTCCATATGAGAGTCCATAAAGCTACAGACTCCCGGTCAGTGCAACCTGCTCCATATGAGAGTCCATAGAGCTACAGACTCCTGGTCAGTGCAACCTGCTCCATATGAGAGTCCATAGAGCTGCAACCTGCTCCATATGAGAGTCCATAAAGCTACAGACTCCTGGTCGGTGCAACCTGCTCCGTATGAGAGTCCATAGAGCTACAGACTCCCGGTTGGTGCAACCTGCTCCATATGAGAGTCCATAAAGCTACAGACTCCCGGTCGGTGCAACCTGCTCCATATGAGAGTCCATAGAGCTACAGACTCCCGGTCGGTGCAACCTGCTCCATATGAGAGTCCATAGTGCTACAGACTCCTGGTCGGTGCAACCTGCTCCATATGAGAGTCAATAGAGCTACAGACTCCAGGTCGCTGCAACCTGCTCCATATGAGAGTCCATAGCGCTACAGACTCCTGGTCGGTGCAAACTGCTCCATATGAGAGTTCATGGCGCTGCAGACTCCTGGTCAGTGCAACCTGCTCCACATGAGAGTCCATAGAGCTACAGACTCCCGGTCGATGCAACCTGCTCCATATGAGAGTCCATAGAGCTACAGACTCCCGGTCGGTGCAACCTGCTCCATATGAGAGTCCATGGCGCTACAGACTCCTGGTCAGTGCAACTCAACTAAAATCATTGACCTCTCCCATTCAGTGCAACTTGCATTTGCACCTGTGTTCATTTGTGTTCATTTGTGACACTGGCAGCCAAACTGTGAAAGCAATAAAAACATGGCTGCAAGAAATTGGTTGAAATATGCCTCAAAACCGCTTTTATCTCAACACTAATGGTTTCTGCCCAACATTTGATGGAGATTTTGAGTGCAACTTGCTTGAAGTGAAAGACTCACTCACTGAACTCACTTGTCAGTACAAATAACAGACATTACTGCAATGTATTGAACCTGTGAAAGATTGGTTAGGGAACAAGATGACACTGACATTCCTACAAATGGAGTGTTAGTGTCAGAAGTTTCGAACAGCTCCCCATCCACACAATCAACAATGGTCCGACTCTTGGGTGTCCGACTCTTGGGTGTCCGACTCTTGGGTGTCCGACTCTTGGGTGTCCGACTCTTGGGTGTCCGACTCTTGGGTGTCCGACTCTTGGGTGTCCGACTCTTGGGTGTCCGACTCTTGGGTGTCAGACTCTTGGGTGTCCGACTCTTGGGTGTCCGACTCTTGGGTGTCCGACTCTTGGGTGTCCGACTCTTTGGTGTCCGACTCTTTGGTGTCCGACTCTTGGGTGTCCAACTCACTTTTTTTCTGTGAGACGATAAGCATTGATTCCTGTACTGACGGTAAACATTACAAAAGACAAACTAAAGTTTTCCCAGAATGCAACATTTTAGTAATTGGCCTTCGACATAGGCAGACTAAAACCACATTTCTTTGATGAATATGAACATCTTAATGCACAGGGCATGTCTGAACATAAAAGAAAATGGAAGGAAGCCATAGTGTATCATTGTGCAGGGCTTTCAGGGTGTAATGAGTCTGTCAGATATGATGATGTAAGCAGGTAGGCACGTGTGTCTATTATGTGGCCAGGGCTTTAACAAGGATCCTCTCAACCATATACAACTTCCACCATTAACCATACTCCAATCTGGCCAATCAGACCCGTGTCTCGTAAGTGGGAGGGGGGGTTCTATTTTTTTTATCAGTTGGAGCGAAACATCTATTTGGTCACGCAAGATGTGACCAAATAAGGTCACGCATGGCTATTGTGTGACATTGTATGGTCATATATAGGTTCTATTTTTTTAATCAGTTGGAGCAAAACATCTATTTGGTCACGCAAAAATGTGACCAAATAAGGTCACACATGGCTATTGTGTGACATTGTATGGTTATATATAGGTGAAGTGTGGCACTATTTGGTAACACACGCCTTAAAGTTTTGACAAATATTCTTTGACCTTTGCAGGGCTAAACTTCTCAAATATAGCTAATTGCCAGGATTATCTGTTTTTCCTTGGACTAATTAACTGGCAGAGCTAATGGCTATTATTTCATAACCATGGTAACTTAATTTGCCCAACGAGGCACAGGGGCTAAAAGTTCATGATCCAAGTTGCCAGATATCATTTTCTTGTAAAAAGTCCAAGTTACAGACAATGACGTAAAATGACATCATAATAGCCTTACTAATGCTGTAGTAATGAGAACATATAATTATGCCTCTCCCATCACTTACTAGCGGCGGATATCAACGACCGCTCTATCTTTTAAGGTTAAAATCAAATCTGTGAATCATCTATGTATCTTCTCTGTCGATATCTTAGACAGATTTTATCTCAAAAGTGACAGACATAATACCAAACTAATCTCGTCATGAGTTGAGAGAAGTATATTTTTTTCCCTCAGGTTTTTCTACTACTACAGGCCTTGGATACAAGTTGGGTCTGAATGCTGATAATTCCACTTTTCATGTCAAGGCAGCTTTATCCTTCACTAAGCTCTACCTTTGATGAAAAACGCATCCATCTGCAAGCTCGATCAGCCCCAATAATTAAATTGAGATCCGACATTGCCATAAATCATTAAAGACGGCAGAATTAGGGTATTAATATGACCCTAGCCAAGCAGCCACCCTGTAACTCGTAAGAACTTACGACCATTAATTTGTACTTATTGTCATAAGGAAATCCTCCAAAGATGCATATACAGTCAGGCGCAAGAGAGGAACGCGCCACGTGATCGCCGGACTTGCTCCCCCTCTCCTTTCAGCCATGTTTTATTCATAGCACGCCCAAATGCTAATTTGTTGCATAAGAAAGCATGAAAGCTCAATGTTTGGGCTGGACTGACGGAAATAGTGATCCAGGAAAAGCTGAGAGGTAAATAATACCAGGTGATTGGCCTTGATGTAAGATCGCCATCTCAGGCATCATGCTCATTGCCCTGGGAAAGGATTACTCACCCAGCCATGGTTGTTATGCAGCTATATGTAAATAAAATACCAAAAGATGCACCTTTGTAAATGTTTGGTAAAATTATTTTTTCCATTCCTGTAAAACTCTTCTATAAGTATACAAAATATAGTTAGTTTTGATCAAAATAAAACAGCTTGATTGGTAGAGTGTTCATCTTGAGATCCAGGGATTCCGGGTTCAAATCCCAGCCAGTTACTATCAACCGCTATGAGCAGACATTGTCTGGAATGAGCACTATATAAATGTCACATATATTTTTCCTTTTTTTTTACTTACATTACATGTGTTTTTAACAAATTCTGATAATCTATTTTTGAAAGTATTCAAACTTTTGCTTTAAAAAAATGGCAAAGAATTGCCTCCCCCCTTGACAACCATTATCTCCTCATATCTCCATCATTATCTAATGGCCACAGACATCTTTTATATCGTTGCTTGGTTGGTGAGATGTTGATTAAATGACAGCTATCAAGTCATGTACACAGGAATGCCCAATCCAATTTGGACCGGGGACCCACACCATGACCGACGTGCCAACAACCTCCATAAACATCTGTAAGATTTGATGTGACTTGGACGCTTGACAAACATCTAACATCTCCAGTCTGTGATGGGTTGCATTTTATTTTGAATTATATCAGTATGTATGTAATCTAATCATGGAATTTACTGCAAACTGAAACATAGTGTATATCAGATATTCATATTATGTATCAGATATCATTCAGCATTTGCCGCTGTCAAAAAGTTCTGATATAATTGGTGAACCTCTTAGAAAATTTGATTTATACTGAACAATTAAAAAATATGTGTTATTGTGCCTGCAATCCCTGAATTGGATTCATGGATTCATAAGATTCAGTGGCTTCATTTCCTTGCTGTTCCTTGTCATTTGAATTCAACGTAATTGTTATATGTTTTATTGAGAACAAATTTTAAGATCTGTAATTTATTCTAGATGTAATGGTTGATTATTCAGTATGGCAATAGTTATTTATTATGTGTTCTTGGAAGTTTTCATTCAGCAAAATAATTATCAAATTAATCCCACAAATACCCCAATTACTCAAGTTGAGTGACTTTCATCTGAGTGTGTCCCTTTCTATAATATTTTCCGTCAATCTGTGGCTTAGTGAAAAAGAAAGGGAGCATTCCATCATGCAATGTTAAGCTTTCAATGACAAACTGAAGGATCCCTCAAGTCTGCAAATTTCATTAAATCCTTTTATGTTGACAGGTTCAAGTATTTCTGCTTAATTCAAGGAAAAGCAACCCAAATAACCTCAAGCTGATTGACTTCAAGAACTTTACTAATGCATTCCAAGTTTCAAAGATTATGTTGTGTCTGACGATGTGAAATATTTTCACTTTCACCTTGTAACTTTATTTCAATTGCAACATTCAAGTAATGACCTCTCCCTTTCCTTGAGGATGTTTGCTTATATTATGACCTTTCTCATTCTTTAAAGTTTGCACAGATTCTGAGCAGTCAATACCATTTGCACAATTTGTTCTGTTTATATTCTTCTTTGTTCTTTGCAATTTTGTCCTCTTCTCTCATATTTCTAGTTTCTATATACATTTCATACTGTGCTATTTCTGCATCCCCAATCATAGTTTGCTCATATTCCACCTTTCTTTGTTATTTGCACAGTTTACTATTCTATCCTGTCTGTTCAGTATGCATCAATCTAATTTCGATCTGAGATGGGAACTGTCACAAGATGAACCCATATTATTGTAGGCGGTGAAACATTGCCCTCCGCAGCATGACAATCCCCTCACTGACAGGTGTTGTCTGTATAGGTTTTCACAAATCAATGTTCGTGCTGCTCTGTAATCTTGACAGAGTTGGGAGGGGGTCCTTCACATCCAACAAACCATTTGATAAAGACATCAACAATATTCAAGTGCTTTCATTTTGGAGGCCATTACAAATGAACTAATCTGTGATGTCATAGAGGGGCACTGTGATGTCATAGAGGGGCACTTCCAAATTAACTAATCTGTGATGTCATAGAAGGGGCCCTTACAAATTAACTAAGCTGTGATGTCATAGAGGGGGGCCCTCACAAATGAATTAATCAGTGATGTTGTATTGGGAATAATTAAAAACATGCTAATCTTGATTGCTATATCTGCATGTAGGGTATAAAAAAATACTTTTTGCAGTAAATGTAAATAGTTCTGTCTTTATCAATTGTGCTTGGTATTCAACTGTGGAAATCTTTGACGAGTCAGCAACATATCATGGGTTTTTTTGCTATCATGATTGCAGATATAATAATGATAATATAAACAAAGCTCTAAGAAATCTCAAAAGGCAATTTCTAAAGGCAGCTGTCAAAATTTCACATGGTTCTCCCGAGCTCATGGATACTGTGACATTGGAGCATATGCCTGCCAGAGGAAATTAGTATGGCTAAAAACACCAGACACAATGCAATAGGTAATTCAGAAATTTGATATCAGCCAATCAAATTTGTCTGAAACACTTTGGCTTCCTAAGGCCTCGTCAAATGGAAATGTGGTGTTCTTTTGTCTGCACAGCATATGGCTGACTGCACTATGTAACAATAGGTAAACAGGCCGACTTGTGGAAGATGTGGTGAACATGGATAGAGCCATGCGTCTCCGAGTCAGAGAACACATATAATGGCATGCTCTAGCTGGAGACATGTGACCTACTACTGTGCGACTGGTGATTCTTTGTAGGTCACATCTAAACACCCTCTGACAGACCTCATTCATTAGAAGTTGTGAGCTCAAATGGAATATATCAGTTGATTGTAGCTATATCATATGACAATTTCTTAGGCTTAGTTCATAGTCTCAAAAAAATTGATATCATACAAAATTGACATGTTGAACACCACACAAAATGGACAACTTGAATATGAAACAAAAAGCAAACAATAGATTGATTTGAAAACTTTTCTTTTGAAAGAAACCCTAAATGTCCTTATTATAAACTAAGAAGATAGTGATTAACATTTCTACTCAATAAAACGATCAAACAATATTGTTACCCATCATGCATTATTTTCAATTTTTACAAATACAACACATACACATACAGAATGGGAGCAAGATAGAAATATTCAAACTGGTTTGGTATTCGACATGACTGATTGATGTTATAACTCTAATGAAATCTCTTCCATCCAACTCATCTTATACATGAAAATAACTTTCTCATTATATTGAATTTTCAGTCACATTTTGCTATTAAGAAAAGTGTACAATTATGCATTAATCTGCTCTACTAATGTTCTCTAAATCAAATAAGATGCAGTGAAGTTTGAATTGCAATAATTTTGTCATGTTCTGGGAGCATGTCATATATATCAAAAATGAATTGCCATCCAAGGTATTAAAGCATATATACTTTCTGTGCACCAGTTGTCAATCTAGTTTAAATTTCTAAGTATGTGTAGATACAAAACAAGAGAAAATCCATGTGTCATATTTGCTTGTTGGAATGTATTTTTATCATAAGAGACATTCCTTAATAAAAACCTATATTCATTTATTGAGTAAAATTGCACCAATAAAAAGCTTCCTCCAGGTGGCACCACCTCCTCTCATATGACATATCTGCCACCAGGTGTCAGTAATCTAACAAATTCAAACATGAAATAGCCACAGCTGATAGCATCATTGCAGAATGGGAATGTGTGTGTGTGTGTGTGTGTGTGTGTGTGTGTGTGTGTGTGTGTGTGTGTGTGCAAACCAAATATTGTGTTATCAAAAGCCAAATGAATAACGTCATAAACCTAAGATATTAGTAAGACATATTAATGATTGTTTGGAAATGGCTCAATTTGTATTCAAAGCCTGTAAGCTAAGCATTATTTTCTCTTCCTTCTGCTCAATCACAAAAAAGATCTGTTCATTATGCAAATTGAAAACTTTTTCATATAATGATTTATTAAAGTCATTATTTATACTTGATTAACTTGGTCCCATGAGGGACCCAGATTGCAGTGTTGGAATTAATTAACAAATGTTTGAAAGCTGTTTGTGCATTACAAATCCGTAAGCTTATGAAAGCACATGCTGAAAATATTTTTTTTATTTTGATGTTTCTTTCGGACGAAATGGAAATGGAATGTTTTCAATGGGCAACAAATGCTTATTGATAACAGGAAAGATAATCAACAAAATTAAACTGAGGGTGGGAATGGTGGCATTTGCAATTTATAAAATATTATCAAACTTTACAAAACTAGTTGTGGCTATAATCTGAGTGCAAAAAATAAACATGATTCACAAAAACATCATTTTGTATTGCAAAAAATATAGTTTTGCAAAGTATTGAGTTGTTCCAAATTGCTGGGCAATAAAAAATACAGCTGCATTGATGATACTGCAAATACAAGGGTCCTTGCAATTACATCATCGTATATAGTTCAATGGTCTCAGTGGTTGACAAATGATCAAAACTACACCAGTTTTTACATTTGTATTAAATAATCAGTTCCTATACCTATAAATGGTGCAGTTTCACATTGTTTCCTTTTTCCCCTGATGTATTTTTGAATGTGGAAAAGCTGCAAAAAGCTGTCTGGATTCTGCATGTTGGGCAATATGACTTCATAAAATAATACATATTCATGTGAATGGACAATAAACTAGTCACAGATAAGCACATTTCCATTCGGCAAAATCAACAGTTGAAGTAATCATTAAGATTTTAACATTCTTGGATTGTAGGGCAACAAATATAATAACTTAATCAATTTTACATGAAGGTTATAATTTCCCGCTGATTTGTACTCTATCACAGGTATTACTTCCCCTACTATTACTGGCTGCAGATCATGAATATTCATATTATCGAGAAAAATGAATATTGATAGTATCATCAGTTTATTTTGTTTGAACAGTGTCCACTAATGATATTTTTCTTGCCTTATTTTCACCTTTGATTAGACCAAATGTAGACTATTGCAATTTCAACACTTCATGAGGATTGGTTTTCGTGACATCCAACCTGGCTACCTTGAGGGAGGGGAAAATTCAATGGCCAAGCCTAATTTCAGATTTATTAATAACCTAAAGTTCATATTCCCTGTTAAAACAATTAGAGGGCTTTGAAGGCAGAGGTAGGTACAGAATCAACTACTTTTGTTTAGCTGATTTGATGTATGAATAAGAAATCTACCTATTGAGCACTGATTTGTTATCCACATAAACATCAAAGGTCACAACCTTAATCTTGATATTATATATATATATATATATATATATATATATATATATATATATATATATATATATATATATATATATATATATATATATATATATATATATATATATATATATATATATATATATATATATATATATATATATTTCTCTTGTTTGAATATTTAATTTTGTTTCTGTACTTTCTGTTTTGTATGTTTATTTTCTTTCCATCCATGTTACACATGGAGCACCACCTTTTCTTGTTGAAATATCTATCTTTCTTCAAATAATGTAAATGTAAATTAGTAAAATCATGGAAATCATTCAAGAGACAAAAGAACAATGGTAGAATATGAAAGTATGGAATAACTGCATCAGGGATGATGTTACAGGCTATAAGTGAAATATTAGTGCTGATAGGCATGGCATCAATGTAAAATCTCTGTTGGGATAAACATGACTAGACTGAAATGAAGGATGATAAAGCAAGTTTTGTTAAAAGCTGTGCTATTTGTTGTGCAACAAACTTTTGTGAAATACTACAGTATAATTGAGATTTAAATGCATATGATTAACACATTTGACAATTTTAAAACATTGTAATTTAAGTTCAAATGATGAAAAAGATATTGTAAATATAATAGACTGAGTGGCTGTGAAACATTTGCATGATTTACAAAACTGCCCAAGTTCGGTATGCATTGTACTTGAGTGAGCCTAAATACACACAATGTGTTTACATTGTGTATCTGAAGTATTTTTTTATGATATATTATGAGAGAAAAGCACTTGGTAACATTGTACCATAGATAAAAAGACCAAATGATGTCCCTGATCATGGACTGATTGGATTGAAATCCGGGTCAACTCACTGTTCAGATGTAACTTACTTGTAAGTTCGCCAAAGAATGAATGGATTCTGAGATTGAAGTCAAATTTATATTTGCCCTGTGCATGTCATTACTTCTCCGATGTAAAAACGTGACCTACCTTGTCACAGTTTTGTCTAACAGTCGGTTTATAAGAGTTGTCTCCTCCGATGCTGGTGTAGGTGAGGAATTTACAACCGGAGTTGTTTCGTTCACATGCTTGTCAGCTGCCATGGTTGTCAAAAGGTCAAGTCCCTCAGAAAGTGCAAACATGATTGGCCAATGGAGCGAAACTTGGCCAATCGCCAACATTGTAACAAACTAGAACGGAAATACAATGACGTAGAAGGTTGCAGGTGCCCGTATGACAACAAGCCACTGTCAAAACTGACAGATTTGAACGTTTCTCATTGTTTTTCCGCTAAAATTTAACCTTAGAAGCCGATGTGTGAGATGAAATAAGGACAAAATGGTAGAACCAATATTTGATTATCAATTCAGACTGATCCTCATCGGGGATAGTACCGTAGGAAAGTCCTCGCTGCTAAAATATTTCACAGACGGCAAGTTCGCAGAAGTGTGCGATCCGACTGTGGGGGTGGATTTCTTTGCCAGATTGATAGAAGTAAAACCGGGAGTTCGCGTCAAGCTGCAGCTGTGGGATACGGCAGGACAAGAAAGGTTTAGGTGAGTATTTTATCTGTGTATTATCATGTTGTTGCGCAGTGATGGGGTGAGACCACATGAGTCTTGCTCATCGGGTCAGTGTCCCCCAAGGCACGTGATTGGCTGCTGAAGAGGGTGACCTTTGAACCCCGATACCTCTCATCTTCCTCCTTTCCCACATCCCTGTTTACATCTTGAAGTCTCCATCTTTGCTGAGTCTTTCAAAGGTAACCAGAGTGACATCTGCCGCCAGCATCACAGATCCTATGACAGTGACCAGCAAGTGTTTGAACGCTGCAGGTGAAAGCTAGACTCAAATGTCTGACAGACCTTGCTGTACTCATTGAAATTGAGCTGAATGTGGTGTTTCACACTTCATCTTTTGCCCTTATTACCTTTCAACACATACAAAAGTGGATATTTGTGTTCATATGACACTGTTAAACGCATTGCCGAATGTCATCAGATGTACCATCATAAACTTCGACCACCTGAAGGTTGACTGAATGCCTGACACATGTCAATTCAAACAATAAAGCTATAAATAGATAATATGGGTCAATTTCACTGGAGACCTGGAGTAAGTGTTTACTCAAATCTGTCAGATATTGTGAAAACTGAGAGTGAAAAACATGAAAATGTCCAGATTTTGCAGGGGTCACTGTTTATAGTTTATTTAATGAAGGCATGCCACTCGACCTGACATTTTGTCTTTGACAACCTGTGATTCAGTCTGTATACTAGTCATGGCATCCACTCCCTAAATAACTAGCCCTTTCCTTAGGATATATTCTGCTATATTTTATTTGCATTTTAAACATATTTGAGCAGCTTAGGGGCAGTTTGCCGCCGGACCCAAAATAAACAAAAGGCAAATTCACTGCTAGAGATCCTCGAGCTATCTGTATACTACTGAAGCCAGACCAGATATACTGGTACATCAGTAGGTTTGCTGAGTAAAATTATGTGCTTCATCAGTTTTTTTCTTCGCTTGGTACTCAACTGGCCCTGTCATTTTTCAGGTCTTTGAGTACTTTTCTATTAAAAAAACAATTTCATTGTATATGTCTGCTTCTCTAACTGTATAATTTAGTGCATGATGTTCACATCAGTGTAGACTTTATTATGTTATTTCCGTAATTCATATGTATCAGTGCAGGGAGAATGCTTACTGATTCCACCCAATTCTCTTTGTCATCAACTTTCAATATCATTTTTGTGTGAAATAGACACCTAAACTCACAATAAAGATAAAAGAGTGTCATGAAAATGATGCGAAATTGATTGGAGGTTCATCTGAAGCTTTTTTTATTTGCTGATATATATGGATTTTCATTTGCTGTTAACAATTGTTGTAATAAAGAATTAACATTGTGCAAGAAGCAGAAACATTATGGCATCATTGGTCAGACAATTGACAAAATATTACATCAAGAAATGTGGTAATTGTGGAAAATATCTTTAATACCATCACCCTTGCTGCCAAATGATGGCTAAAAATGTGAGTAGAATTGATTGGAAAGCATAAGATGACTTCGGGTAAATTTAGACTTGTGGTGAGAAATCAATAAAACTGGAATGGCAACATGTAGATGATGTTGATAGACTTATCAGACTCAGTCCATGCATCTAAATTGTCAGGAACAGAGTTGGTGACCCTGTTTAGTCATGCTCTCCCAGCTGAACTGTTCCTCACAGACAGGCACATAGTTGGTGACCCTGTTTGGTCATACTCACCCAGCTCATCTGTTCCTCATAGACAGACACAGAGTTGGTGACCCTGTTTGGTCCTGCTCACCCGGCTCAACTGTTCCTCACAGACAGACACAGAGTTGGTGACCCTGTTTGGTCATACTCACCCGGCTCAACTGTTCCTCATAGACAGACACAGAGTTGGTGACCCTGTTTGGTCATGCTCACCCGGCTCAACTGTTCCTCACAGACAGACACAGAGTTGGTGACCCTGTTTGGTCATACTCACCCGGCTCAACTGTTCCTCACAGACAGGCACAGAGTTGGTGACCCTGTTTAGTCATGCTCACCCGGCTCAACTGTTCCTCACAGATAGACACAGAGTTGGTGACCCTGTTTAGTCATGCTCACCCGGCTCAACTGTTCCTCATAGACAGACACAGAGTTGGTGACCCTGTTTAGTCATACTCACCCAGCTCAACTGTTCCTCATAGACAGACACAGAGTTGGTGACCCTGTTTGGTCATGCTCACCCAGCTCAACTGTTCCTCATAGACAGACACAGAGTTGGTGACCCTGTTTGGTCATGCTCACCCTGCTCAACTGTTCCTCACAGACAGACACAGAGTTGGTGACCCTGTTTGGTCATGCTCACCCGGCTCAACTGTTCCTCACAGACAGACACAGAGTTGGTGACCCTGTTTGGTCATGCTCACCCGGCTCAACTGTTCCTCACAGACAGACAGACACAGAGTTGGTGACCCTGTTTGGTCATACTCACCCGGCTCAACTGTTCCTCACAGACAGACACAGAGTTGGTGACCCTGTTTGGTCATGCTCACCCGGCTCAACTGCTCCTCACAGACAGACACAGAGTTGGTGACCCTGTTTTGTCATGCTCACCCGGCTCATCTGTTCCTCACAGACAGACACAGAGTTGGTGACCCTGTTTTGTCATGCTCACCCGGCTCAACTGTTCCTCATAGACAGACACAGAGTTGGTGACCCTGTTTTGTCATGCTCACCCGGCTCAACTGTTCCTCACAGATAGACACAGAGTTGGTGACCCTGTTTGGTCATACTCACTCAGCTCAACTGTTCCTCATAGACAGACACATAGTTGGTGACCCTGTTTGGTCATGCTCACCCGGCTCAACTGTTCCTCATAGACAGACACAGAGTTGGTGACCCTGTTTTGTCATGCTCACCCGGCTCATCTGTTCCTCACAGACAGACACAGAGTTGGTGACCCTGTTTGGTCATGCTCACCCAGCTCAACTGTTCCTCACAGACAGACACAGAGTTGGTGACCCTGTTTGGTCATACTCACTCAGCTCAACTGTTCCTCAGAGACAGACACAGAGTTGGTGACCCTGTTTGGTCATACTCACTCAGCTCAACTGTTCCTCATAGACAGACACAGAGTTGGTGACCCTGTTTGGTCATGCTCATCCGGCTCAACTGTTCCTCACAGACAGACACAGAGTTGGTGACCCTGTTTTGTCATTCTCACCCGGCTCAACTGTTCCTCACAGATAGACACAGAGTTGGTGACCCTGTTTGGTCATACTCACTCAGCTCAACTGTTCCTCATAGACAGACACAGAGTTGGTGACCCTGTTTGGTCATGCTCATCCGGCTCAACTGTTCCTCACAGACAGACACAGAGTTGGTGACCCTGTTTTGTCATGCTCACCCTGCTCAACTGTTCCTCAGAGACAGACACAGAGTTGGTGACCCTGTTTGGTCATACTCACTCAGCTCAACTGTTCCTAATAGACAGACACAGAGTTGGTGACCCTGTTTGGTCATGCTCACCCGGCTCAACTGTTCCTCACAGATAGACACAGAGTTGGTGACCCTGTTTGGTCATGCTCATCCGGCTCAACTGTTCCTCACAGACAGACACAGAGTTGGTGACCCTGTTTAGTCATGCTCACCCGGCTCAACTGTTCCTCACAGACAGACACAGAGTTGGTGACCCTGTTTGGTCATGCTCACCCGGCTCAACTGTTCCTCATAGACAGACACAGAGTTGGTGACCCTGTTTGGTCATGCTCACCCAGCTCATCTGTTCCTCATAGACAGACACAGAGTTGGTGACCCTGTTTGGTCATGCTCACCCGGCTCAACTGTTCCTCACAGACAGACACAGAGTTGGTGACCCTGTTTAGTCATGCTCACCCGGCTCAACTGCTCCTCACAGACAGACACAGAGTTGGTGACCCTGTTTGGTCATGCTCACCTGGCTCAACTGTTCCTCACAGACAGACACAGAGTTGGTGACCCTGTTTAGTCATGCTCACCCTGCTCAACTGTTCCTCAGAGACAGACACAGAGTTGGTGACCCTGTTTAGTCATACTCACCCGGCTCATCTGTTCCTCACAGACAGACACAGAGTTGGTGACCCTGTTTGGTCATGCTCACCCAGCTCAACTGTTCCTCACAGACAGACACAGAGTTGGTGACCCTGTTTGGTCATACTCACTCAGCTCAACTGTTCCTCAGAGACAGACACAGAGTTGGTGACCCTGTTTGGTCATACTCACTCAGCTCAACTGTTCCTCATAGACAGACACAGAGTTGGTGACCCTGTTTGGTCATGCTCATCCGGCTCAACTGTTCCTCACAGACAGACACAGAGTTGGTGACCCTGTTTTGTCATGCTCACCCGGCTCAACTGTTCCTCACAGATAGACACAGAGTTGGTGACCCTGTTTGGTCATACTCACTCAGCTCAACTGTTCCTCATAGACAGACACAGAGTTGGTGACCCTGTTTGGTCATGCTCATCCGGCTCAACTGTTCCTCACAGACAGACACAGAGTTGGTGACCCTGTTTTGTCATGCTCACCCTGCTCAACTGTTCCTCACAGACAGACACAGAGTTGGTGACCCTGTTTGGTCATACTCACTCAGCTCAACTGTTCCTCATAGACAGACACAGAGTTGGTGACCCTGTTTGGTCATGCTCACCCGGCTCAACTGTTCCTCACAGATAGACACAGAGTTGGTGACCCTGTTTGGTCATGCTCATCCGGCTCAACTGTTCCTCACAGACAGACACAGAGTTGGTGACCCTGTTTAGTCATGCTCACCCGGCTCAACTGTTCCTCACAGACAGACACAGAGTTGGTGACCCTGTTTGGTCATGCTCACCCGGCTCAACTGTTCCTCATAGACAGACACAGAGTTGGTGACCCTGTTTGGTCATGCTCACCCAGCTCATCTGTTCCTCATAGACAGACACAGAGTTGGTGACCCTGTTTGGTCATGCTCACCCGGCTCAACTGTTCCTCACAGACAGACACAGAGTTGGTGACCCTGTTTAGTCATGCTCACCCGGCTCAACTGCTCCTCACAGACAGACACAGAGTTGGTGACCCTGTTTGGTCATGCTCACCTGGCTCAACTGTTCCTCACAGACAGACACAGAGTTGGTGACCCTGTTTAGTCATGCTCACCCTGCTCAACTGTTCCTCAGAGACAGACACAGAGTTGGTGACCCTGTTTAGTCATACTCACCCGGCTCAACTGTTCCTCATAGACAGGCACAGAGTTGGTGACCCTGTTTGGTCATGCTCACCCGGCTCAACTGTTCCTCACAGACAGACACAGAGTTGGTGACCCAGTTTGGTCATGCTCACCCAGCTCAACTGTTCCTTACCCCTCACATTATAGATATTAAATCTATCTCACCACTCAGAAGAGGTCACAAATTGATGAGGCTTCATTCCATTTAGATGATTTTTTCTAAATCTCAATACAAGGTATACATGATAAGACAACCCAGCATCATCATTTGGTTGTATTTCTCAGTTAAGAATGGTAATCTACTTTCCTGCTTTGGAGCCAAGGTTATAATTCAGAACTGGAGAAGACTTTAATTCATTGAAAAATTATTAAACTCCAGCTTACAATCTGCACAATTTGTTATTTTTTATTTTGTGTAAAATTAGTCTTAAACAGGATTTTTAAAATCATATATTTATATCCATAAGTTTACAT
The DNA here is from genome assembly GCA_949316495.1 of Amphiduros pacificus. NCBI lineage: Eukaryota > Metazoa > Annelida > Polychaeta > Phyllodocida > Hesionidae > Amphiduros > Amphiduros pacificus. The sequence goes on along the minus strand of OX439007.1, from coordinate 10,033,626 downwards.
AACAAAGTCACTTGGCATCCTACCAAGAACATTTAATGATGAAGATGGCCAGGAAAAAATGTTCATATTATTACATAAGAGGCTGACGATCTGGTTTAGGATTAGGATTTAGGATTGTTTTGCATCATCACAATCATTAAATCCTACAAAAAAGGCAAGAGGGAAATAATATCTCTTGGTTTGTTCAGGATCCTGTTTGTGACAACTCGCTGTATCTTCGGCCTAGTTTATAATTCAGTCTCACTTTCATTTGCACAATTGAAATGTAACAATAACTTGCCTAGTTCAGACCTAATTATGATTACAGACAGTTAATTGTTGCTGTGGTTGCACTACAACTTGCTTATTATAAATATATCAATACAAAAAACATTCCTCACCCCAATTATATTCAGTATTAAGTCTTCCTTGCCAAGCTATTAAATATAACAGTAATTTTATCTCGTGTTTTTTTTCTAGATATTGATATACTTTTTCCATGTAGTTTTTCCAAAACTTACTTCTTACAACTATCCTTTATACAAACTTTATGGAGTAATGTATGATTTATAGATTTCATTATTATGGAAACCAATGTATCTAGTTTATAGATACCTTGATAAGCGATAGACATCTTTCCTGTGATTTTTATGAAATCCTACTTCATGATTTCAATGTCAAGTAAATGACCTAAACCCATCATTATAACATTTAATTATAACCTACAAATAAACATAGATTTTCCCCAAAGTACAGAGCTTGAGCACATATTTAGTTTTGATAGATAGGAAATCTTTGTATTTATTCAGTGGACTTGAGCGTGGAGTGTTATTTGTGTAGATGATGGCCCTTTGCCCCTAATATTTGTCCAGTAGGACTAATATACTTATATTGTTTTCAAGTGCATATACTTGAGCATCATAAGCTGTTGCCAGGATTTTATTTTTGATCCTGCATTAAGTAAATTGCTAAAGAAATGTTGATTTTGTACATAATCAGATGTAAAAACACGAGAAAACCAGTGACTGATTGAACATTACAGATCTGGTTATGATCATGATGCAACGCCAAAAACTTTGACATCACAAAAAATACTTCTCCTGAGATATTTATTTGTTATGTGGTCATCAGCAAATGTTGTTTACTATGCAGAGATATCGCTGAAAGAAAACCCTTTTGTGATTTTTGTCCCTAATAAACTAAAAGAGACAAGTTTAATGCGACAAGGTTAAAAGGTTATTAAAGGGCATTCATTTTTTACAGGATAAAGTAGAAACAATCACTGTACATTGCTCTACGGATCTGCAATTTTCATACAATATGGCCACTGCAAAGTACCAATGTAATACAATACCACTACAAATACAACAAATTATGTTAATAAGCCACTGTCCTAACTAAGGCAAGGATCAGAATGAGAGATTTGCAATTTTAATGAGCCATTTTCTCATGTCCCCCAACAAGATCCCTGGTATGTATCAACTGGTAATCAAGGTCAAATAATATTATCTTGGCATTGTGTTTTTTTCCAGATAAAATTTCATTAATATATATCCATTCTCAATATATTTGATCATTTTTAACAAAAAATAAAACAAAATAAAAATCTACACCATATCATATTTACTCAGGCCACGTTATCAGAAACAAGGTTATTGGCCTCATGTAATGATCATGATGAATGATCTAGTGAGGACAAGTTCTCAGTACATAAAGTTAATTGCAAAGGAAAAGCCTTATATATACCTGATTTATCTAGAAGTAAAATTGTTGGCAAAATCATTAGGTTTTTTCGCAAAATAACTTGACACCTCTCAGGAGAGAACAAAAAAATCAAAAGTAATCAAAAATCAAATTCAAAGGAATGGAGAAAATCACTGGTTTGACACATGTCTAGGAACAGATTTTAAATTATGTGATTAAAAATAGACTCATTTAACGTTTATTTTTGAGGTGTAGTTTATACAGTCAATGCCAAAAACAGGCTGAAGCTGTGAGAAAAAAATTACAGCTGGAAAAATCTCCACTGTTTCTTCAGACTTAATTTATGCATGTTCCTGGTATGGACTGATTAGCATTTGATTGATATCGAGTTGAATGTCAACTTGTCTGACACCAAGGCTACGTGTTTACCTTCTGTCTGTGCATCGTATCATTTCTCTGATCATTCATATTTAAGATACGCTATATAAAATAACTGACCATATGAGTATCTATGATCTGTAGCAAAAATTCTTACTTCAACAATTTTGTTATTTCATTAGTTAACAACTTTATCCCTCCTTGAACATTAGCACTGATTCATGTTGACCACTGGCACTGATTCATGTTGGCCACTGGCACTAATTCATGTTGGCCGCCGGCACTTATTCATGTTGACCACTGGCACTGATTCATGTTGACCACTGGCACTGATTCATATTGACCCCTGGCACTGATTCATGTTGACCTCTGGCACTGATTCATGTTGACCACTGGCACTGATTCATGTTGACCCCTGGCACTGATTCATGTTGACCACTGGCACTGATTTGTGTTGACCACTGGTGCTGATTCATGTTGGCCACCGGCACTGATTCATGTTGACCACTTGCACTGATTCATGTTGGCCACCGGCACTGATTCAGGTTGACCCCTGGCACTGATTTGTGTTGACCACTGGTGCTGATTCATGTTGGCCACCGGCACTGATTCATGTTGGCCACCGGCACTGATTCATGTTGACCACCGGTACTGACTCTTACTTGATCAACAAGATTGACTTTCTTTGCTCTGAGTATAATCTGACACAAAGTTAAACATGCTCAAAGGGAAACATTTAACATATGTTTGTCTTCCTGCATGCAAAGAGAGTTAATCGATTACACAGATATGTTGGTGAAACTTGCTTTCCTTAATTGTACACATATAGAATGATAGAAAGGTTCCTTTTGATGTGTTCCATGTGCTGTCAAAGCATTGATAGATTAGTGATGCAGGCAGTTAAACCTGTGTGACTCACGACAAAGCTGATGGCAATCTCAGGCTTTTAACATACAAACATATATTTTTTGGCAGAAACAGATGATGTAAGTTGATGTGACTTCACTACTTCCTCACATCTGACGTCTGTCATGGGCCCCAAGGCAATAGCAAACATGTAGAAATCTCAGTTGGGGATGGTTGTGGTTTTGCATATATCAGTGTTTTATGGCCAATGATGTTTTGTGGCCAATGATATATATATATATGTTTTTGTATGAGTATATATTTAAATCATGCATATATGATATCGGAAATATTACCAACCTGTTTTCAATTACTAGTGAGATTGTGAAATAATTATCTCAAATATGTTTATCATGCTCTGTTCTTGTTATTTATATATCTGATGCACTGTAAATATTATTTGATATAAGTGAGGTTATCCTAAATCAATTGCTCAGTGTATGGTCACGTCCCCCTGATAGTTTATATTTGTGAGTACCGTCTGGAATGTTGTGTTCACTACCTAACCATGCTCAGATGATGTTGCTTTTCTGCCAGACTGCATGCAGATAGATCAATATGTGTGGCTGGTGCAGCATCAAACAGGAGGTGAAGTCACGTGACTTAACTGGTCTGAGAGGCCAGGAACAGGGGGAGCAGTCATGTGACATAATCTGACAGAAACCAGGAACAGGGGCTGCAGTCATGTTACTAACCTGATGCAGAGACCAAGAACAGGGGGTGCAGTCATGTGACATAATCTGACAGAAACCATGAATAGGGGGTGCAGTCATGTGACATAATCTGACAGAAACCATGAACAGGGGGTGCAGTTGTGTGACTCAACCTGACTTAAAGACCAGGAACAGGGGGTGCAGTTGTGTGACTTAATCTGACTGAGACAAAGAACAAGGAATACATTTGTGTAACTCAACATGATTGAGAGACCAGGTACAGGGGTGCAGTTGTGTTATGTATATACCATCTGTAGCAGTGATACTGCAGTAGTTATGCCAGCAAATTGTTTTTATTTTAGTCACTTGGTTATTTTAATATAAAATGAAGCTAAATTTCGAATTTATTTCAACTATTCCCGCAGTCTTGCAATGTTGAAATGCCGACCGTTGTTGATCGTTGCTTTCAGCCAATGTTGCTATGGACATTTCTTATAACAATTTGTAAGCCTCTCTGACTGGTAAAAAAATTGCTCCACAACCTTACCATTGTCTCGGCTGCTGTGATTGGTCAATGAACCAGATGTCTGTTGACAGTCATAATATTATTATCACGATAAGTAAAAATAATCATAAATATTTATCAAATAATAAATGTTTTTTTGATTTGATATAATCTACATATTTTGATAAAAAAGGTATTATAACGCAGAATATTTAAGTAATCAATGAGAGCCTTGCTGGATGTATGGGACAGTGGGTTAATATTGTGCTAAGCTCTAACCACAGAGAGGGTACTCTGACCTTAGCGTAGGCTTGGCACGGACCATGCCAACCACTTAGGAACACAGTCCTATGCTTATATACTCGCGAAGGAGTTGTATCAATTGATAATGATATATGGCAACCAGTTTGCTCCAGAACTGAAATGTGATATTCTCCTTCAGATGTTGACCCAATATTGTGCCATACCTGGGGTTCTTACCTTAAACAAATGTTGCTCTAAGATCAAGCCAAGATCAAGCCAAATAACCAAATAAGATCAAGCCAAATAACCAAATAAGATCAAGCCAAGATCAAGCCAAATAACCAAATAAGATTAAGCCAAGATCAAGCCAAATAACCAAATAAGATCAAGCCAAATAACCAAATTATATCAAGCCAAGATCGAGCCAAAAATCCAAATAAGATCAAGCCAAATAACCAAATAAGATCAAGCAACAACTAAGTGTTTCACATTTGTTTGCACAGACAATAAAATTTCAGAATTTTATGATTCCCCAGAAGATCTTCCAAGTGCAGAGTCTGTAGCATTATATATTAACTGCCCATGACAATCTTACTCAATCACAAATTTATGAGGCATAAATCATAAAGTTGTAGATGGCTCTCTATTTTTATACTAGTTGATATGTACCCATTTAGGGTTCAAGTTATATTTAACTTATATCATTCTCTTGAGAGAAAAAAAATATCCCATTAAGAGTGTATTGACTTGTATGGCAATATTACATTTACATGCTGAAATGTTACATAATTTTCTTCACCAAAAGTCAATAGATCATATACCCTTGGTTTACACACCACTAAATCCACATGATCAAAGCATTTGATCTCTGAGTGTATCCAGGGATGAAATCCTCTGGATCGATTCTTTGAAAGGGACTGAATATAGCCTTTACATTCTCAGCAGTGTATATAGTCCTGTAAAAATAGATTGCGAGTGGTCAATTCTCGCTATCTGCTCTCCCGGTTTATTGAACACCAGATGTCAGCTCGGTTGATTCGCAATGCATTGTGGGCCGATTTGTTGCACGCTATACTTCCGGGGCACATGTTTGGCCCACGGACCTCACGTAGTGAATGTCTGCACTCGGGACACATGCAGCACATATTTTTGAAATTGCAGTTCAGTTTATTTACATTGGAACATGATTAATCAATTAGTGAACATAAGATGACCGTTGAAGACCTGTACACACTTATCTAACAGATTGAAATGACGGAGGAATAACGTGCGTTTGTTTTGACTGGTGTATAATTGGACCGGAAGTACCCAGTGCAACAATCGAGGTGAAATTCGATCGTAGCGCTCTGAAAATGCAGCGGATACGGGAGAGCAGATAGGGAGAATTTAGACCGGGGGATGTTTGGGTTTATAAATCCCAGGTCTCTGAAAAGAGGCCTGGAGAGAGTTGTCCGTTCACACTGCCTCATTTATTATTGATGGGACAAGTCTCCATTTGGCAAATACCATGTGGTTGTCAAGTTAAAAGTACAGAATCATCTTGTTGGCCACGTTGCCGTAGCAACCAGAACATATAATGGATCCCCCTTCTATTTTCTGAATGGTAATTAAATAAACACTTAACCTTTGTTCATGAATAATAAAAAAAACAAACACATTATATTGTTTTTATTATCTGTTTGGATCAAAACATCTGTGTGGTCACATACAAATGTGACTGTGATACGTGATCCTATTGCTGACCTTGTCTGACCTCATTTAATCATGGTAATTCTTGATCAAATATATACCTTCAGTATGTGCTGAATATGGGCATATTGCAAAGTATTGGGGGTAAAGCAGGTTGAGAAATTTCCAAAATAAAGGCAAGCACAGTTTTGTCTTCTCCTATTATAAGACAGTAGAATAAACCACTCTTTTTGTTTGTTCATTGTTCTTGTGCCCCTATAAAAGGCCAATCAACAGCAGAAAAGAAACAAATGATATCAGAAATGAAGGACATACAATTTCCTCTTGAATCCATTTTTTTATATTTTTTTTTTATTTAAAATTTGGAAACTGAAAAATAACATTCATACCATATATATTTATATATTTTTTTCTTTATGCTAATAAACCATTACTTATTTGTTTTTTAAATGTATTTTTAGGTCAATCACTCGCTCTTACTACCGCAACTCAGTGGGTGCATTGTTGGTGTATGACATCACAAAGAGGTCGAGCTTCGAGCACCTTGAGGATTGGTTAGAGGAGGCAAAGATCCATATAGAACCGCACAAGGCCGTCTTCCTTATAGTCGGCCACAAAGCAGATCGCCCCGCCGAGAGGGCCGTCACCGAGCGCGAGGGAAGGCAGTTTGCAGACTTTCATGGACTAAAATTTGTGGAAACCTCAGCCAAAAATGGACAGAATGTGGAGGAGGCGTTTACAATTATAACAAAGGATATCTACCACATGTTAGAACAAGGCCAGATCACTATAGAGGAAGGGTGGGATGGAATTAAAAATGGCTACGCCCGCCCACGAGAGACGTTTTCCTTGATGGAGGGAGAGGCCCAAGGCGGGGGATGCTGCTAAGGATTGTGGGATCTAGGTTAAAGTTTAAGTCAATTTTAATGGTCTCAAATCGATGAAAAAAGGTATATTCCATATTATGATCAATATTATGACAGTGAAAAAAATTGTGAAATTTGTTCGCCATGTTAAAAAATCTGTTGGAAGAATTACTGGGCTTAGCCTGATCGGGGAAACATAAAAAAAAAATAAGAAAAATATCTAAAATCAAAGTTTTCATTTTTGCTGATAACATAGTTGAAATAAGAACATTGAAATATTAACTTGAAATTTATTTGCTGTGTTCAGACAACTTTGTATAGATTTTTCTCATGAAGTTATTTATACAAATCTCTGATCAGTATTGGTTCAGTAATGTATTCTCTGTAATGCTATGTAAGTTGGCTTTTAGCTCTGGGGTAAATAATGAAATCACACATCAAGTGTATCCAACAAAAAGTATTATGAAAAATAAATTCAAAGATGATTAAATTTATTTTAGATAAATCAATAATATAAAAAGCCTAAAATGTGATATGATATTATATTATATGAAGACGACATATTGAAGCTTTTAATGTTGTATGATATAGAGTTAAATAAGTGTTAAATGTTTACTGTTAAATGTTGACAAATAAATTATGTCTTCAAACTAATTGTTAGAAAAATATTGATGATATAATTTGGATTGTCTGTCTCATTGCATCATGCTTTTTTGGCCTAGAAAATGATCATGATTAATGAAATTGTTGAATAAGAAGCTTTCTATTTGTATGAATGGTGTGAAAAAATGGAAAGATAATGTGAATCAACCCTTAGTAATTATGATTATATTTAACACTAGAGGGCACCAAATATTCTGGAATCTGCTATGCTTATTCAAAGCAAAAGGAAATTGTGTTTTATTATTTATTTGGCTGACCAGGAAGTCCATTCTGTTCTATGGCATATATTTTGAGCAGAAATCACACACGGAATTATCTGACTCTTTGCTCGTATTCTTTGGTTGCTCAGGCTTAATTAACTGTGTGTGACCTTATATGATCACGGTGCCTGACTGATTGAAGTTTTCCACCAATTTTCATTAAACCAGAAATGCTTGCTCCAAAGATAAGTTATACCTGATCGGGATAACCCGGGAGCTGGATAATGTTCCTGGCCTTGCACGCCGCATATTTTGTAAGATTGCCCTGTCCAATAAAACAAAATTTTCAGCATTCTTTTTGTTCATACATGGATTGCCGGTCACTTAGAAATGAATGTTGATAGTGTTGCAATCAAGAATCAAAATGTGATTCAAAGACAAATATTACTGGACTTTTGCAAGGTTGAAATGCAGACAGAAGTTGTTTGCCATCTCCTGCCATTGTTATTGTGGATACCTCTTGGAACTATTTGTGAGCTGGTCTCTGATTGGCCAAAAATAATTGCTCCTCAACTCTACCACTGTTTCGGCTGCCATTATTGGTCAATGAACTGAATGTGTGCATGACATTTGTGGTATTATTATTATTATTATTATTAGGATAAACATTTCATGACTATTTGCAGCACAGATATTTGCGATGAGTTTATAGTTGTCTCTTGTAAATTGTAAATAAACAGGGACAGATTTTAACACACCAGGTGGCAGCATGGCCCATCCAAGCAGTGAGAATTGTTAATGAATAGATTTTGTGAATGATTCAACAATATGATGTCCACAAACACTAGATCTATGTTTATCAAATTTATTTATTTTCATATCGCAGTTCTGGTTAATTGAGAGAAATTAAGATATATTGTTTTATGGAGAATTTGCCAGTTGCCTGCATGTATCTGATATTAAATTTTCGTAACATTGTTTTAATTGTTTGCATTCTTTTGACAGCAATGTTTTGCAACTCTCTTTAAGATGGTAATTAAGTTTAATTTACTCAATTATTATCTCCATAATTGTGATAAATAACTGATCTGATTAGGATGATAAAGATGACACTGCTTTGATTCAGACATCTCCTAAGCGACAAAACTGTGTTTTCACAGACTGTCAAATCACTTTAATTTGATTGTGGTCAGAAATACACAGAGTAAAAAACCTCCAAAAATATTTCCTCATTTTCATCATGTTACTTGAGATAAAACATGAGATTGTATTTCTCTGTCTATTTTGTGTCAATAGAGAGCACAGATGGTGAATGTCATTTGCAGAGGAAAGCACCTCCTCCTATATTCTGTCTGTAACAATATTTGTGAAAAAATGATTTGAGGGACAAGAATCAGAGAGTATATATTGTCACTATCTGTGTAGACAGGACTGTCCATGTGATAGATATATTAGTGTAGTATTGAACTTTATATATTACACTGTTGAGTGAGTGGTCATTGCTTGGCTCTATTCATTGCACTTCATTATCTCTACAAGTAATGTCTGCTCTATGAATAATATTTTGTTACAGGACAACACCACCCTTGAAATTTATGCTATATAGATCTTGCCACTACAAATATACAAAATTATGAAAAGTGGTCCTGAGATTGCTTTTTTTTCAAAACAAATGTTGTGTCTGGTATTGTAACCTGATTTTATCGCCCAGTTTCATATCTACCATCCTGGAGTTTGGAACATATCAGTGCTAAATAGACTTATGTCATGAAGTGGTAAAAAAAATGTGTGAAAATGTGATAGCATTGTCGCCATGTACTGTTTATCTAAGCCTTTTGTTGTTTAAATTATAAATGTTTAATTGTCTAAGTTACATCAATTCAAACAAAACCAGTTTTAATTGAGACAGTGCATCAGAGGTGTTAAGTGATTAATTAATTAATTTATTTATTACTTCATAAAAAAATTGCAACTTCCAAACCACAAGTTTTTTTCCAGTGCCATAATTTTGGTGTACATAGTTTGGTTTGATAATTTACCATTCCAAACTTCTGACTTTAATTTAGACTTTAATTTAGGAATGACATCACATTCTGCAATATTTTAAGTGCAGCAATAAGTCAGGGATATTTATTTCATTCTCATCAGTTCATTTTTATGGCAGAAAATAGCAAGAAAATAGCCAGAAAACCATTTTAATCCCTGATATTATCATTGAAACCCCATGATAACTGTCAGATTTTTTAACATAAACATTTTACAAAGTGCAAACTTCAAAACACCAATGTACCTTGCAGAGTATTGGTTTCTATGTGCAATAAAATTGAAAATATTTCTTTTAAAATACTCTTGAAAGATTTTTTTTATGAAGAACAAAATTTCTTACTTCTATTTTAAGGTTCAAAATTTTCAATTTAAGATAATACAGTAAAGATATTAAGCTTTCAGGATTAGTTACAACAAAAGATGAGGTGTTATGAAATTAGTAGCAGAACACCCAATGCTTTGAGCATGTGCTACACAATTATAGGTCTCGTCATGAAATGACTGAAAAAGTGTTCAATGTGATGTAAAACCCCCCAAAACCAAACCAAATACACACGATGGAAGGGTTAATTGACAATTCTTGACATTTGTAATTTAAAAAAAGAAATCAATATTAAATATTTATAATTTTAGATATATTTTATTCTTGTCAACATGATTTGATTTATAAAATACTCGAAAGGCTGAATAAAATTTAGGATCTTTAAATAAATCTTATTTTCATCAATTTCTAGATATTTAATTTGATTTTCTAACATAAATTTTTTATTTTGAATTTCTCAATTTTTAAGGGAAAAAAATATTTGATCCATGAAATTGAAAGTGCATTCTGTCGCTTGTATCAGATCTCCTTCATACAAATGAATCTGACCCATTTGTATATCGATTGAATTAGAAATAGAAAAATGATAATAATTACACCAATAAACCATTTTTTCCATACTACCTTCAAGTTTATGTTGGTTAAGTGGAAAAAGTAGCATTTACTCTAGAATAGCACAACCAGATCTAACTTGTTTCTATTCAAAAGAGCCCAAAATTTACACTCCAAACCATTGGATATCTAAGATTTTGGTTCTGACAAGTAATGACTTTAGATTACTGGTATGTACCGGTAATTTAATATAATTTGTTTGGCAGCATATGATGAACCTGTTCTATAAAGTTTGTTTATTTTTGATAAATTTGAGGTAAAAATATTTACATGATGTGCACTGTCACGGGTATTATTTTAACTGCTATTGTAAATGTCAATGTTATTTTTTATGTTTACTATGCAAAAGTAGCTTATTACTCTTAATTTGTATATATTTCCTTCATGCCTTTCAAAGAAAATACATGATTATAATTTGGACAAGTATTTAGTGTAATTTCTATGAATCAGATGCTTTTTACCAAAGTATCATTGTTATCAGTTTTTCATCAGTTTATAGTGCAATATCAACTGCATGGCTTAGTGGGTAAAGTACTCAGCCCAGATTCATGTGACAGGGAGTTCATTCCCAGGCATACAAAGTGTGAAAGTCATAAATATACTGAATTATAGGGAATTATCTAAATCCTTTTCTGCTGTATATCAAGTTCTCTAGTCATCTACCAGTAACAAATGGTATTCCGTTAAATTTTAACAAAGGACAAATGGATTCTACATTCAATTTATGATGAAAAACAAAAATGTGTTTTATATATCAATAGATTAAACTGGTATTTATTTTTATTTGAATTATTGCCAAGAATGAAGAGAACAAAAACATACTTTAATCAAACCAGAATCCAAAAGTCCGAATCAAAAGTTAGAAATTTTTCAAATTGGTTATGGCAGCTTCATATCTCTTGCTACTAATTATCATATTATTTGTGTAGATTATTTTAAATATCTCAGTATTATGAACACTGTTGATACCAATATTTGTCAATTATTTTTTAGAATTCAATTACATGTAGGTAGAATTTGACATTAGGTTATATTACACCTTAAACTCATTTTACTCCATGTCAAAAACTCAGCACAAATCAAATTAAATATTAATTCAACATCTAGTCAGATGTTTTGCATTAAGATTAATTAATGATATGAGTTCTTTGAAGAACAGGGAATTTGATAATAATAAATTGAAGTAATAATACAATTTCCTTCCAGGGCAGGAAGTAGTACTAAATCTAATTAGTAATAGCTAGTAATTCTGAGATGAAGAGAGAGGTTTGTTCCATGTGAGAGAAGGGTGGTACTCGTAAGTGGTGTATGCCTCTATATTCGTTTCCAGTTTTCTCACCATAGTTACAACTATATGTAATTTTCAAGCTGCTATCGTTGTAGATTTTATCTGAGAGCAATAATAAATATTGCTCTCAGATTTTATGAAGATGCTCACCTTTGCTACACTTGAGCCCTCCGTGAATAATAATACTATTTGCTTTTTATGACAAAAATGTATTGAATTTAATATTTGTTGCATATAAATAAATAATTCAAGAGATATGACTATAAATGCTCATTTTTATTGTGATTCTAAACCATGGACTCTCATCATATCTTGTGTGTGAAGCAAATGTATAGAGAGTTAGTTGTCCAATCTGAAGAACAGCCACTCACAGTCTTTACATTCTATACATGGGATTCTCCCAAAATATTCTTGAAAAAAAGCTGTAAATTTGTCTTGTAAACTTTTCAGTACGGTAGTAACCCCTGTTAATTGTCGGCCATCTTGGAAAGGTGCTACTTTTTGTTGAATGAAGATTCACCACGTTTGTAAAATTATGTAAATGTATTGTATATTGGGCTAAAATAAAATATATATATATCATGTGGCAAATTATATTTGGTGTTTTGTTTTTAATCTCTGAAGATGATTGGAGAATATATAAGATTTGGCGTGATTCTTACAATGACAAAATCCATCTATGCAGGACCACAACTGGGGGTGGACACATCAATTGTGATGTTCCCACCCCAGGAAGCAATTTTTTTTAAAGAAACAAAGATTGCACCAAGGGCAACCAGTTGACCTTTCTAACATGTTCCCCCAGAAAAAAACCAGACTTTTTATGGGACGGTCCCTGTAATGTTCAAATGTGACTCGTGCGTCCGCATCTCGTGTATCGCGTGTTTCTATCAATAAAGGGATTAGCAAGCGCACGCTCGAGTGTTATCCATTACATTGGCGACGAGAGATAAAAGAAATGAACTTTATGGGCATGCAGAAGTGCCAAAACCTCGCCCAAACAAATGATAAACAACACTAAAGTATCAAGGAAACTGCAGACATCGCTCAGAAGAAGTGGACACATCTGCAAACTGAGATAAGCGGCCATAAACATTCAGCAAACTTACCGGACCAGTTCACAAATGCTGACACGTGGTTCCCAAGGTCATGGCTTCCCAAGGCAAGTTTGGCCCTCAATTTTGCTGACTTTCTTGTGCCTGTTTTTCATAATTTCAAGTGCTAATCAAGCAACAGACTGCTACAAAGAGTACTTGACCGGAAGTTGTGTATTTGTGCACACAGCCCCAATAAAAATCATAGACTTTGACGACTCCTACTCCCAGCTACTCAATCAAACCTCAATAATGGCATCAAATAACATTCCAGCAATCAGCACATTTGATGAAGTAAATGGCGACGGTGATGCTAGTGGTGTCACATGGGAGAGATGGATCTCAAGGTTTGAAAATTACATGGGGGCACTGGATATCACGGATGACAAGAGACAGCGCATGATGCTCTTGCACCTGATTGGTCCGAGAACTTTTGAAGACTTCCTCACATTTGAAAACACAGGTGATGGGTATGACGAGGCTAAGGCAAAGCTAGCAGCGCACTTCAAACCCAAAGTGAACACAGATTTCGAGGTATGCGTGTTCAGGGGATTGAAGCAGAAGAGAGGCGAAAGCATCGACCAGTATCAGGTCAGACTGAGACAGCAAGCCAGCAGATGCGAGTTTCCGGACATGGCGATTGAGATCAAGAGACACATTGTCACAACAACTACAGATTCCAGACTTAGGCAAAAAGGGCTTAAGGGATCTTTAAAGACACTGGAAGACGTCCTTGCAGAGGGGCGTAGCAACGAACAGTGCAAGTCTCAAAATGCTGATATAGAGAAAGTATTACAACAGCCTAAGTCTGAGGATAAGAAAATCAATCAAGTAAAAAACAGACAAAAGATGCAATGCTACTACTGTGGCGGGGATTATCCACACATCCAGGGCAAAGAGTCTTGTCCGGCATACGGAAAGGAATGTGGAAACTGTCACAAGTTGCACCACTTCTCTAAAGTGTGTAAATCCAAACGTGGCGGTCAATCTGGTTCCAGTAGCAGCGGCGGTTACAAGCAGCCATCCACAAGCGGTGGTCGCAAGGGCGCCGACAGTGGTCGTCGACAGAAGCAGCGCCGACACGGCAAGCATCAGCGAGTCCATGAGGTGACCAACGAGTCCGACAGCGACGGCGACAACCACTACCTTTTTGCATTGTCAGGTGATAAGGTAAAATCAACACCTAGGTTTCAGGTAACCATTAAAAACAGCAACATTGTACTCACTGCAGATAGCGCAGCCACATGTACTGTCATAGATGAAAATACATTCAATGCTAAGCTGAAAGGTAAAATCAAACTAGAAAGTGCGAAACATGATAAAATCAACCCATATTCAGCCAAAAGCATTCAGCCAAAGGGCAAATTTAAAACGAATATCTCATGTAAAGGTAAATCATACACTGAGTTGATATATGTAATGCCTGGCTCAGATGGGTGCCTACTTAGTTACAATGCTTGTTTGAAACTTGATCTGATAAAAGTAGCACCGCATGTAATTAACAAAATTGATGTTAGTGTTGCAGAATCATTTACGAGAGACCATCCAGAGCTGAGTGCAGGGGTCGGAAAATTGAGAGGGGAAAAGGTACATCTCTATGTGGACAAGGAGGTGCCACCGGTTGCAAAATTCCTGATTCCCCCACCATTCAAAATTCGCTCACAGCTCGAGGACGAAATACGCAAGCTCGAGGAACTCGACATAATCGAGAAAGTCGATGGTCCGACACCGTGGGTGTCAAACGTGGTCGTAGCGCCAAAACCGAGCAATCCGACCGAGATCAGGATGTGTGTCGACATGAGAAACGCCAATAAGGCTATCAAGCGCATCCGTCATCCAGTGCCAACGATCGAGGACATACAGCACAGAGTTAACGGCTGGACCATTTTCAGCAAACTCGATCTCAGATCTGGTTACCACCAGCTGGAACTGGACGAGGAATCTCGGTACATCACAACATTTGTGACGCATGTCGGGTTGAGGCGGTACAAACGTCTAAATTTCGGAATAAATTGTGCTTCCGAGATATTCCAGAACACTGTCGCACGCGTGATCGAAGGCATCGGTGACGACAGAGGTGGAGCCCTCAACATATCTGATGACATCATCGTTGGAGGAATAGCTCAAGAAAACCACGACAGAGCAATTGTCCAAGTGTTCAAGAGACTGATTGACAATGGACTGACAGTCAACTTGCCAAAATGCCAATTTGACAAGCCAAAACTAGAGTTCTATGGTATGGTATTCTCCGCAGCGGGAATGGAACCATCACCCAAGAGACTGCAAGCATTGCTAGAAATGCAGGTGCCGACATCTAGTGGTGAAGTAGAGAGCCTACTAGGAATGCTGACATTCAATGCTAGGTTCATACCAAACTTCTCAACACTGACTGAACCACTCAGGAGGTTGACTAGACAAGGAGTACAGTTTCACTGGGATACAGAACAACAGACTGCATATGACAGACTGATAAAGTACTTGGCTGACAAACCAGTAGTCTCATACTTTGACATGAACAAAGAGACCGAGCTGATAGTTGACGCATCTCCTGTAGGGTTAGGTGCAATACTGACTCAGACGGATGACTCAGAGACAAGTACAGTTGTGGCTTATGCAAGCCGAGCCCTCACTGACGTTGAGCAACGTTACTCTCAGCTTGAGAGAGAGGCCCTAGCAGTGGTCTGGGCATGTGAGAGGTTCCATACCTACATATTTGGTGGACTAGTGACTGTCCGAACTGATCACAAACCACTCTTGTCTATGCTTGGTAGTCCAAATGCCAAACTGACAGCTAGACTTGAGAGATGGGCTCTGAGACTGCAGCCATACAACATCACTATGAAGTATGCTCGTGGGAAAGACAACCCAGCAGACTACCTATCAAGACATCCAGTTGAGAAGGATGAGAAAACTTCCAGAGAAGAGAAGATAGCAGAAGAATATGTGAACTACATAGCATCAGCAGCTGTGCCCAAGGCAATGACTGAGCAAGAGGTATTAGAAGAAACTCTGGCTGACCCAACACTCACACAGGTGAAAAGCCTTATCAGAAGCAACAAGTGGCATCTGGTATCAAAACCAAACTCTTGGCAATCTGATTGTGACGTCAAAGCACTGCAATCATTCAGCCATGTGAGTACAGAGCTCAGCGTGACTCAGTCTGGGTTGGTGCTGAGAGGTAAGAGGATAGTTTTGCCTGACAGTCTCCAGAGGCGAGCTGTAGATCTAGCACATGAAGGGCACCAAGGGATAGTTAAAACCAAGTCACTATTGCGCGAAAAGGTTTGGTTTCCAGGCATTGAGGAAATGGTGAAAACCAGGATAAATCAATGTGTAGCATGTGCTGCAAGCCACGATCCCAAACTGAGAGAACCATTGCAGATGACAGACCTTCCAGAGCATCCATGGTCTCATCTGAGCACAGATATGTTTGGTCCTCTGCCGTCAGGTCACTATTTGCTGGTAATGAGATGTGACAGAACTCGATTTCCAGAAGTGGAGATAGTCGGGTCGCAGGCTGCTAGTGCAGTCATACCGGCAATGGACAAGGTGTTCTCATCAAGAGGCATACCTGATAAGCTCAAGAGTGACAACGGGAGTCCCTTCCAGAGTGAAGAATTTCAGAATTTTGCAGAAGTACTGGGATTTGAGCATCAGAAAGTGACGCCATATTGGCCAGAAGCAAATGGTGGAGCGGAGAGCTTCATGAAAAACCTTGGTAAGGTGTGCAAAACAGCACAACTTGAGGGAAAGCCGTGGAAAAAAGAGCTTCAGAAATTTCTGAGAAATTACAGAGCAACTCCACATAGTGCAACTGGTATCCCACCAGCAACAGCCTTGAATGGGTATCCCCTCAAGACCAAACTGCCTCAAGTCTTTAGGTATGAGGACACAAGCAAGATTGCAGAAAATGACATGAAGGCAAAAGCCAAGATGAAATACTACGCAGAGAGGAGACGCAATATCAAGCCATCAGGCTTGGAGGTTGGAGACAGAGTTCTGATGAAGAACGTGACCAAATCTGGTAAGTCAGTGCCAAGATTTCAGCCAGAGCCATTCCAGGTCACTGAGAGAAAAGGGTCCATGATAGTGGCTCAGAGAGGGACAGAAGTCAAGGCCAGAAACAGCAGCCATTTCAGACCAGTCCATGTCTCAGAGGAACCACTATTGGCTCAGAAGGATGAAGAACCAGAAGATATTCCGCAAAGCGCCAGCGGAGTCGAAATGTCCGATCAGCCGTCAGTCGGTAACCATGGCGACACTATTCGAACTAGAGCTGTGCATTTTAAGTCGAAATCTCATGCTAGTAAACCCCAAACTCAATCTGAACCGGTGACACGTCCCCACAGGAGTGTGAGAATGCCAAAACATTTGAGTGAATATGAGGTAAAACTACCAAATTTGGCAGGGTCAGATTAGTAGAGACTTATTAAAGTCAAAAGACAGGCTCAAGATGGTCTCTCAAGTGAGTTACTACATGTGTATTTGGGCAGAATAGTCAGAAATATTGTATAAGATGTTTATTTCAAATACCGCCATAGTATTATTTTATGTGTTCATAAAAGTGTTTAAGTAGAATATGTGTTCATAAAAGTGTTCAGAAAACTATATATCATTTTGTATTTACATACTTGAGTAATGCTAAAATACTGTGTATTCTACTCTTATATGGTATGATAAAATTTTATTTAGTAATTCGTATAGAACTAGCCAAATATTGTTCAAATATTATTCAGGCAAAGAGCATGTATTTTATATCTTATTTTGTATGGTAAAGCAAAAGCCTTGCTCCATGATAAACAATGTTAATCAAATAATGCATGTTTGAAATGTTTAAACTTCAAGTTCCTGTTTGTACAAAACAATGCGGGTATATGCCATAAGCTTACATTTTAATTTTCTCAAGGGAGGAGAATGGATATGGAAATGTGTGTAAAGGACAGAGACTATAAAAATACACACAAGAGAAAAGCTTTACAAAAGTTTAGTCAAAGAGACGATAACACAATATTACAGTCAAAGAGACGATAACACAATATTACAATTTATATTGTTTGAAGTTTATTGCATATGAACAATCCTCAACTAAAGAAGGGGGAGATGTAATGTTCAAATGTGACTCGTGCGTCCGCATCTCGTGTATCGCGTGTTTCTATCAATAAAGGGATTAGCAAGCGCACGCTCTAGTGTTATCCATTACAGTCCCCGGGTATATCGGCATCTTTGAATACCTCTTTACCGATATTTGGTATTCCTTAATTTTCTACTCACGAGCAGTAGAATAAATACCATAACAACAGTACCAGACAAGTTGTCGTTAGCAACCAATTGCTACGTCATAGTACGTAGTTTATGGAACGTTTGACATTCTACCTTATTCGGATCAGTTTTGATTCTACCTTCTTCAGGTATACAATCAAAATTTTCTTGTCTAGCCTCTGAAGAGTCACCCTGCGTGACGAAACGTGTCAGGCACCTATTTTTTTTACAAAATTTCAATAGCCATAGTTTTTCTGATCACACCAATAGTCTGTAACACTACAGTACATTTCTACTCTCCATAGCAGAGCCAGGATTTATACCTAGCTCTGCAATAATTGACCAGAATTAGTGAGTACTGAGAGGTCACGCCCATAACAAGCTTCTTTTAGAAGCCAATAGACACCAAGTAAAAAGTTTAGTCACATAATAACACAGCCAATCAGTTTCCTTGTTTTGATAAGAAAGTGACTACAACAACAAATACATGTGCAAGTATTGAATATTAGAATTTAAGGGGTTTTTTTTACTACGATAATTTAAAAGTTGTATGTAGCACCATAAAATACTGTTCATCATAGGTGTTATAAGAGAGATTCCTTAGCCAGACAGGTAAGACTCCCCTGAGTAGCTTGTCAGCTGATATAACAAAACTACTTCAGAAACGAGGAGTAATATTTCTTCCAAGGAGTAACTTCTCTGTGGAATATCTCTTCTTCTAGTCACTGGTCCAGGAAGGATAAAACTTAGAAAGATTTCAAATTAGCAAAACTTCCTTTATACAATGTAAATAACTTAATCTTATGCTTTGAAGTAAAATAATATTGAAAAAATTGCAAATTTTCATGCAAAACCATAAAAAAATTATGTGAAGCAATTCTATTTCAGGACAATTTTTTGTAAAAATGTTTTCTTGTCTTTCAAAAAACACCTGTTACAAAATCATCACATGATACTCTTTTAATCCATGAATTAAAATTTATTTCAAACAGCTACTGGTATTTATTTTCATGATTTTATAAAGCCCCATCCATAAATTGTCCAACTATACCAAAAAAGAGAGTTTTCATCCTTTTAAATCTGAATAATGTTCACACAAATGCTATTTTGATGTTTCTACTCATAGGTACCGGTATACACAATACCTGCAGTGAGACCAGATCCTTGCTTTTTTTTCTGGCACAATGAAATCTGATTGAAAATTAAGTTAAGAATACTGCACAAATAGACAAACCAGTATTTTTTCATATAAACAAATTTTATTGCAAACTTACTGAAACCCATCAAACATCATCATCATACATCTATTTTTACTTCAAATTTTAATGACAAACAATTTATTAAATTAGTGTGTAGAGTGCCAACGATGGGTGGATGCAAAAATGAACCATTTTTATTTCCATTACAATATAATTTACATTTACATTTTCACCCTGTACTCTCATACCTTCGTTTGGTCAATATTTTTGGCCATGTTTTTTTTATAAAGATGAACTCCCCTCAAAAGACATAGGCCGGAGTCTCAGAGCTGTGCAGATTTATGGCTTTTTAGGGATATCTAAAAACTGTTTTATAAATGATTTTTTTTGTATTTAACCAGTTTTGTGGGTTGAGAAGTTAATGTGGCAAGAATAATGTAGTCAATGTATTGGCTGACTCAATCAAACCCCACATCACTTTTCTTCAGAAGTTTCAAACTGCTATCATTTGATCACCAGAACAAGACACTGGGTGTTTCAGGTGTCTGTGCATGTGAAAGACAATTCACTGTTGGATATTGACAGTTTTCACGACTACCATCCCAATGGTCCCAGATTTTAAATACTGCCCAAGTCCCAGATGTGAGGATGGGCATGAATCTCAGACAACTGCATTAATTTTGTTTTAAACCATAAAAACGTGAAAATTACACTCCTCAAAATTAAATTGAATTCATCTTCTGACAATACCACATCTTACTCATTAACAACTAAGAAATCCACTCAGTAGATTCAGAGGAAACAATCAAGTTTGACAGACAGACAGAATGACTGAAAATTTCCCTGTTAGAATCAGCAAAGCTAAAATAAAATTAAAATAAAATAACCAAATATATGGCTAGTATTCCCATTTTGTTCGCCATCCATGTCTTGCATGAGAAGAAATAGTTTCATTTACCTTTGCTCTCACTCATTCTAATTAATAATCCCTACAAAACTTACACATGCATTAATTTGATGAATAAAGAAGTCTATCAGTTCTATTTCCTTCTCCATTTGGCAGTGTGGAATGTCATATGATATTGTTAGGCCGAGTCTTGTTTCTTATCACCTCCCCTCCTATATTTTTGAGTCGAAAAAAATCTTCAAAGCCCAGACCAAGTTGTGATCCTAGAATTATCTTTACCACAGAAAATATATCATTGGGTCTAATTTAACAGTTTATCCAGGGCTTTATTAACTGTGTACTGAAAAGTAAAAGTCTCCCTCTCTACGAATTTTGAAACAGAAAACTGATGACAAACAAGACCTCCTTTTCCTGGTCTTATCACAGTGATATTACTGTAATAACACCTTCATATTATCATAATAATAACATCGTAATGGTTAACAAGTGTGTCATAGCACATTTAGCTTTATATGTATACATGCTGTGACAAATGTGACCAAATATAAAGTCACACACTGAGATGTATGTAGCTTTATATACATAAATAAATGCTGGGGCAAATGTGACCGGCTGAGGCCGAGGTCAATCTGAGATGTATGTAGAGCTCTGTATATAAATAAATAAATGCTGTAACTCATGTAACCGACTGAGGTCAAGCTGAGATGTCATTAGCCAAAAATGTCTGACATGTCTTAAAAAGTATACTTTATCATTATATCATAGGTCTGGGGTCATCTAGTTTGACTTCATTCTGGGGTCGTCCAGCTTGAACTCATTCTGGGGTCGTCCAGCTTGACCTCATTCTGGAGTCATCCAGCTTGACCTCATTCCGGGGTCGTCCAGCTTGACCTCATTCTGGGGTCGTCCAGCTTGACCTCATTCTGTGTGACCATAAAGTTGTCGGACATCATAACATCACAGCTTAGTGTATGCTTTGTTATTATATTGTATGTGATCATTTATTCCGATCTTGCACCTTATACATTGAAGAGATAGGCACATATGGTTAAATATGATGGTCAGTACTTATTGCTATTTGATCTTTGTTTCATTTTAACATCTTATGAATAATTCATTATTCATTGTCTATCATTTGACCAATCAAAAGCTGACTAACTGGTTGAACATCTAAGCCGCTTTATCTAATGTGATCATAAAGAACTTAATAATATGATCTTAACATTTTCAATGACTTCCAATCCATCTCAGTTATAAATTTATCAAAGAAGCTTTGAAAGTATATTTTTTCAAAGTGATTTTGAACACTCACTACCATCTTAATAGATCTTTAGAATGTGTTTCTGCAGTTTGAGATTGATACTTGAAATAATTTGCAAATCATTACTTTTCCATGTAGAGATGTTCCCACTAATTACCCTGAAAATACATATAACACCAGTATCACCATTTTCTGTCCTCTTCCAATCTTATTTTTTTTTATTATTTACATTTCTTGCAAAAAAATCATGATATCAAAATCTATATATGCCTGACCCATGAAGTCCATAAGATATTCCTAATTTCAATTTGATTTTAAAGTAACTTGTTATTCTCCTGTTACAATAATGGCAAGACTGGGTTCTAAATAATAATATTATTCTTTCTGGACTTTAAATAACTATGAACTCATTACAATAAACAACTACACCTAATTGGAGGAAATGTCCCATTCTAATATTATATAAACATGTACTAATATATATACTGATGTTATATATCAATTTTCATGACGTGAATGGAATTTAACATTACAGGCTACATTCATTTTATAAGTATTGAACCAATTTTCAATTTACTGCTGTACCTTTGAACTGAAAATAAACAATGTAGATTTTCATTATATGTTGAATACCTGTAGAATTCTAATCATTATCAGTATTATAAAAAAAATCAGTTTGATTATTTCTGCGATCAAAAGAAATAATTATTTTAATTGACAATCTACCAGCTGAAAGAGCTTAATCACCGTTGACTCATAATAAACTTACACATTCTACTGTTCTGTTTTGGAGGCATGTCACCATGGTTAGAACCATGTTGGCTGAATACTTGTTACTGTGGTGATAAACATACACAACCTGTCACCACATATTTGAAGTTATCACATTGCTCTGACTTGCACTTTGACAATTACCTCATAAATAATTGTAGTCACCATGGAAATAACTTTGTATACCCAACCAATCACGTGGAGATAAACTGTGTGTGTACAATATGTAACCTACCTATTACCATGGATATGACCTTGTACACCATACCTGTCACCATGGAGAAAACATTGTACACTGTCTACCCCACCTATTACCATGGAGATGACCTTGTACACCATACCTGTCACCATGGAAATAACCTGGTACATGTATACCATATCTGTCACCATGGAGATAACCTTGTACACTGTATACCTCACCTATTACCAAGGAGATGAGCTTGTGTACCATACCTGTCTCCATGGAGATAACCTAGTTTGCTCTGTCACCATGGAGATAACCTGGTTTGCTCTGTCACCCTGGCAGTATCCTTGTATACCCTTCATATCACTGTGGAGATTCCCTCACCATTTCACACACTATATACTACCTTTTACTTTTGTGATGTGGTTTGCCTCTTAAAACTTTTGTTCAAACTCTCAATTCCTGTTGAGATCTTAAAGCTTTTTTCAGACTACTATCAGTTCCTGAGATAATACATGGTAATGCCTCAGCAATGGTTAACACATGTATGTGTATAATTGTTATTTTTCACAAAATTGTATCTTTATGATTTTTTGTTCATCTAAATACTTTCCAGTTATTCAACATTAACATTTAGGATATAGAATTTGATCAAATCTATCCAAGATACTGAACTGAATACTGAAGTTTTTTGGTTCTGAAATACTGTGCCTACAGTTGTTTGGTTCTAACTTTTAACAGATATGGTACTTAAAGGTTCACATATTTTCAGAATCAAGAGATTATCACAACCTTTATTTGATGCATGTATACTCATCCCTGGAGGCCAGTACATAATATCATTCTATGACCTTGGAGTAAGCAAACTCATCTAAGAAACTCATTAACGGTGTCAGCATAAGTTTGGTGATTCCTTAATAAATATTGGCAAGATATGGCATCTCCAAGTACTAGAAACACAGACACAACCTGACGATTATCAAGATGAAAAAACAATCATCAACACACAATACATACAAATTTTAAAAAAAGAATGTTGAGATTTAAAAACGCAATCTCATTCTCTCAAACTACGAATTAAATGCTGACATAAATTAAAAAGTAAAAATGTCATTTTTGTTCAAAATTACCCTGTAAAATAGATCACTTTTCCATCATAAAGAAAAGCATTCTGACTTAGACAAACTTACTGGTATTATGTGAGAAACTCACCACCCTGTGTACAATATACATGATATATATAAACCATCAAAGGTCTCAACTTCAGCCTAATTTTAATGCTTTTCACAGACTTGCTTGAATTTTTCTTGCTTAATGACTACACATATACATATCTCATATATATATATATATATATATATATATATATAATTTTGAGAATTTTGAGAATATATATATATATATTTTAATTTTGAGAATATTTTAATATTGAAAAGCACAATAGAAGTTTTGAACTATATATATATATATATATATATATATATATATATATATATATAGCTCAAAACTTCTATTGTGCTATATATATATATATATATATATATATATATATATATATATATATATATATATATATATATATATATATATATATATAGTTCAAAACTTCTATTGTGCTTTTATATATATATATATATATATATATATATATATAGTTCAAAACTTCTATTGTGCTTCTCAATATATATAGCTCAAAACTTCTATTGTGCTTCTCAATATTAAAATAATATTAAAATACTACCTTCTAAGACAAAAATATCATATCTATCTTCCTCATTTGACATTCACTGATGATTATTTAACATAAATGCAACCTTTCGTCTCATTGACTTCCCACGTAAATTGGGATGGAAAAAAACTTATTCCTGTTATCACTCACATTTCTTTATCTTATTCATGTTTATAATGGGCGACTTTAAGTCGTACCTCCTGGCAATAGTTAACTTTACTGATGTCATACTTTTTTAATAATGATGTCAAAATTAGTATGTAAAAAAATCTAAAGAGTAGGAGATTCAAAAGTTATTTCCCTCCAAAAATAGATACATTCTGCCAAAGTATGATGTCATACTGATTGCCTTTATGACATCACACATCACAATAGTACACCAGACCATCTACATAAGAGTTTGAAAGTCTAAATATGATATAATGAGATGACTAGTTACTGAGAAAAATGCAGATCTATCACTATCATATAAAAATATTGAGCTGTTTGTTGTGAATGTGTGAAGGGTCCTCAGGATTGTTTATTGTCATCGTTATCATTAGTACCAGGATGTTGATGATGGCCGAGGTTGATATATATCCACGAGAGTGACAAGAAGAAGAGGGCGGGGCTGTGCACCTGGTTGAGTTCATTGTTACATACAAGCGTCTGCACAGCGCCCCCCATCACTATCATCAGTGGCACGCAGCACTGCCTCTTGACGGAGCACGGCCCCAGCATGAGTCCAATACCGGCCGTCAGCTCCAGGATTCCTACGATCCGCATGTAGACCAGCGGGTCTGGAGTCAAACCCAGGACCACCAGCGGAAACACCTCCGACCACTCCACAAACTTACTCCTCTGAAATAGTCAAGTATATTTAGAGAAATTAAAAATCATTTTAAAATAAGTGGATGTCATTTTGTTAATTATTGAATAATAAACGAATAAGCCTTTCATTTTTAGCCCCTTTGTATTCTGTAACAAGAACATAACCATTTCACCTAGTTTATTCAAATATGATCTATTAAATAGTCTTCAACAAAATGATTAACACTCTAAAAAGCCAATGAAAAATAAGAGGACATCATGAAACTAGGCACAATCCTGTGATGTCACAAAAACATCCTCGAAGGAATTTAGTGCTTTGATATTATTATGTATTGTAAACATTTTATAAGCCTCACTGAGGATACAAAGAATTCACAATTCCGGTCATTACTAACTCCCTTCCGAGAGTATAAAGGTTGGTGTCAAGCAGTTGGTATGTACCAGCTGCACCACTGAAAAATACTTTTATAGCTGGATCATTTTCAATTGAGAATCAGAGACGACAGACAAGAACAGCTATACAGCAGAGGACAACTGTAATGTGGCTGTACATGTCACAGTGTACTATGATGTAGTTGCTTTCACTAGTTTTCCATGGCTTCTCAATTCAATCTGTTACTCTTACAGGGACCAGAGACATTTAAATATCTCTGCAGGGACCATGGAATAAATATACACATTTGTACATGTTGTATTCAATCCATGCAGGGACTTTGCCAATGAGGCCCAGGATTGCAAGAAATTAAATTTTGATAATTAGAAATCAATAATACATTGACCAATTAAATGTGAACAGGTCAAATACTCTCTCAATCTGTGCTCAGCTTCAGGTCATCGATTCCAATATGTCCAATATCTTACCATTAAGTTTCCAATTTCTGCATTAAAGGGGAATAATTTAGCGATCCCTGAGGCACAGTATATGAAGCCCATCACGATGGAGGCCCCGGTCACTAGCTTTGACATGGTGGCAATCCTGAGAATGGAAAAACATTTAAATTTGTCAAATATTACTTTCCATTCATTGCAACCAACTTGACCTCTTTCTTTCACTTCCGTGCCAAATGAAATATATAGGTCAATTTTAGATAGGCGTGTCCTCTGTTGGCCATTATTTACCACCAGGTGGTGACACCGGTGATCATAATACAATCATGTCAGCTGCTAGAAAAGTTGGTAAGGAGGCAGCTGGTAGATATGAAGGTGCTGAAGATCACTAGGTACTCACGTGGAGGACATTTTTAGCCTCTAGTTGTGATTGGTAGGGCTTACGAGGATATTGGACGCCTCAGGCTGTATAGGGATATTGGACGCCCTTTAGCGCGCTGGGGATTGTAGGCCCTAAGGGAAGGAGTGAGTGTTGAGGTGAAGGTTGTCAGTGCAGAAGGTGATAATTAGATAGGGTAGCTTTTCATCAGTGTAGGGGCCTGCACCGGGCGGTCAGCACGAGTGCTACTCACAGATTGGAGATAGTGCGTATTGGATCTCCCCTCTAGCTGGGTAGCCACGCTGCGTAAGCTCTGAGTGCCCACGAGACAAAAGTGGAGCGGCCAACATATCAAATCAAATCAAATCAAATCAATGCTGGCATAAAGAAGAAAATTAAGGTAAGTGGAGTGTTAAAATTCTTATTTTTTCAGGAGAGGAAGATAGTTATATTTTGTTCCAGTTATTAGCAGGCACTAATTATTATTGTGTTTTGTAGGGTTTGCAGGTCTGGAACAGGGTGATGAGAAAAATGTTAGTCATAGTTAGTGGAGGATATTGGTTATATAGGATGTAGTCTCGGTGTTAAAATCTTAATTTTTCCTTGTTGTTTCAGGAGATGAAGATATTTATATTTTGTTCCAGTTATTTGCAGCCACTAATTGTTATTGTGATTTGCAGGGTTTGCAGGTCTGGATCAGGATGGTGAGAAAAATGTTAGTCATAGTTTAGTGGGGGATGTCGGTTACTTAGGATGTAGTCTCGGTGGGATTAGAAAAGTTGGTAAGGAGGCAGCTGGTAGATATGAAGGTGCTGAAGATCACTAGGTACTCACGTGGAGGACATTTTTAGCCTCTAGTTGTGATTGGTAGGGCTTACGAGGATATTGGACGCCTCAGGCTGTATAGGGATATTGGACGCCCTTTAGCGCGCTGGGGATTGTAGGCCCCAAGGGAAGGAGTGAGTGTTGAGGTGAAGGTTGTCAGTGCAGAAGGTGATAATTAGATAGGGTAGCTTTTCATCAGTGTAGGGGCCTGCACCGGGCGGTCAGCACGAGTGCTACTCACAGATTGGAGATAGTGCGTATTGGATCTCCCCTCTAGCTGGGTAGCCACGCTGCGTAGGCTCTGAGTGCCCACGAGACAAAAGTGGAGCGGCCAACATATCAAATCAAATCAAATCAAATAAAAAATGCCCTTCAACTTACTTTTCAACAAAATTTGATGGGAAATTTTGTTGACATAATATCATTAAAACACAGGTTCTGACTCAACTATTTGATTGGTGCCTTGGAACACTAGGACTTACCGGTAATACAGTATGTCTGGGCAAAATAGTGTAAAGAACCAAGATTCAATATGTGACATGCAAATATAATTCATTCATGAGATGTATTTATTCTTTGTGTACATTAAATAAATTATTCGACAAATAGTTATACTTGTTTCTTAAATAATGTTTAATCTGTATATTACTTCTGCTGCACATTTTGACATATCTATTAAGAAATCCCAATAGCTCGAGAATAGTGTCAGTCAATATGGTAAAATTAACATACCAAATATATTGGGGAAGATTCTGTCACCACACATTGCATTATTCCAGAGGACTCTCACAACGGCTATATCTAGATTAGTAGATAGAGGCACTGGGTGTTCCAGGAGAATATGCATGTGTGAAACAATTTATTACTTGCAATTGTTTTTTTTTCAAATCATTTGAAAACTTTAAAAAAAAATCTTAGCCCCATGAAAAATTGATTTGAATTCATCAACCAACAATAATTCATCTCATCTATGAATATCTAAGAAATTCACTCTGTAGTTTCAGAGAAGATTGAGTTTGACGGACAGAAGAAATGACAGAAAATTCCCCCCTCACTGCACATAAGCTGTGTAGAAGTAGTCAGCACAGCAAATAAGTAAAAGTAAAGATTATTCATAATTTACATACTTTTTTATTTATTTACATCTTCTTTCAATACATCATATTGCAATTTGGCCAGATGTATTGACCATCATATAATATATACATTAATGAGTCAAATATATATACATCTACCGGTATATCTATTATTTTTCCCAAGGTTTTGGAGACATCACAATCATTTGTGACATCACAAATGTGAATGATTATTCTTATAGCACCATATAGATTAATTCAACTTCAATGTGTAGTCCAAGACATATTTCCAAGGGGGAACAAGTATTTGTGACCATTTTGAATGTACATTTCTTATGTGATATGGTGAGTCATACGTTCTGGAATTCACATGAACTGCAAGTCACAATTTCCTCACATCTCACTGCTTGAGTTTCAACATTTGTGATCCACCAGGTGTTTCTTGTGCGGTATGTTGCATGCTGGGATAGGTTTGTTTTCATGACAGCTGTTATAATGATTGCAATTCTGTATGCTGTGAAGAGAATATATTAATATTTTGGCAACAAATGCATGTACAAAAAAAATGATCCGATTTGGAATCTTGAAAAGAAGAGACTTGAGTAGGTGTAATAAACTGATTGAAATTAAATGACATGTTTATTAACACTTTTTACTGTGAGTCAAGCTTACTTGCCTCCAAATTTCCATGTGTGACAATTTCTCACACACCAGGTGGCAGCATGGTCCACTTGTGCAGTGAGAATTGCATTATGACAATCTAAGGCGACAAATCACATTTTCCACCATACATATGCAAACCATATACCGTATTATCCCTAATAACCACCCTCTACCTAATTACCGCCCCCTCCTGTCTGATGCCTATCAGCAAACCAGGCCTTGGTGGCCGGGGTAGCAGAGCTGTAGGCCTCATCCTACAGGGGTTGGCTGTCTCATCTGTCAGTAATTAATGTATAAACATTACTCACCACTTCACTTGTCATACCCCTTACATCACCCATGCAAACATATCAAAGAAAATACACAGTCACCTTTAACTTGAAACTTATGTCATAACTTCTCATGTTTGCATCAATATGTCATAACTCCTCATGTTTGAATCAATGTGTAAGATCTGACACCTGAATGCTGAGTGAGGGTCACACAGGGTTTACAGTATGGTGCCCAGTAGGCAGTAGCACCCCAGCCTCTTGTAACTTAATTAGTTAATTACCCTCTAAGCATGTGGTTAAGTGGGGGAACTACAGGGCTCAACACTGATTATTACAGATTGCCATCTTCAGTACTTATCATGCTCCTTTGTTTTGTGTCAAGACTGATATAGTCAAGATTTTTTTAAATAATTTTATCCAAAATATATTAAATAATAAATAATGTACTGTACAATTATTCTTTCTATCAAACTATTCTTCAGGTGTACCATGTTTCTGCCCCCGGAGTGGCTATTAGGGATAATATGGTATTCTCAAATATAAATGACATCAAGTTGATATGACAAGCCATATATTCACAAATATATATGACCACAAGTTGTTATGGTGAGCCATATATTCACAAATATAAATGACCACAAGTTGTTATGATGAGCCATATATTCACAAATATAAATGACCACAAGTTGTTATGGTGAGCCATATATTCTCAAATATAAATGAGGACAAGTTCATATATTGCTCCTCAGTCCACGTGATGACTCTTCATTTTATGCTGAGATAATGGTCGTCTTCTGTCTGTGTAAAACATCTGGAGAAAAAAAAATCATTATTATTACAAATCACAACAAATTGTTTCAGGTAAAAAATCTGACAAATACATTATGTTGTATCTTAATATACCTGTACAGACTAGAACCTGCATTTGCTGTTTGAATATTTTTTATGGTTTTAGTGTAATATTACAATTTATGCCTCTCTTCACATTTTAGGCCACAGACAAAAATTATTTGTTAAAAATAAAGATACAGTCCCCTTAACTCAATATCTGATCTCAGTTGACAACATTTATTCACAACCTATTAATAAAGATTTTACTGGAATCTTTCCCAGGGTGATGCTGAAAATCCTATTTATATGTAAACAAAGTCCCAAATAATAAGAAATTGTAATGAAATATTTCAACAGACAAAGTCTGTAAAAATATTTTCCAATTTGTTGCATTGTATTCAGTGAAATTAGAATCAGTGGAGTATTGTATTCAGTGAAATTAGAATCAGTGGAGCAATGTACATGTATTCAGTGAAATTAGGATCAGTGGAGCAATGTATTCAGTGAAATTAGGATCAGTGGAGCAATGGATTCAGTGGAATTGGGATCAGTGGAGCAATGGATTCAGTGGAATTGGGATCAGTGGAGCAATGGATTCAGTGAAATTAGGATCAGTGGAGCAATGTATTCAGTGAAATTTGGGTCAGTGGAGCAATGTATTCAGTGAAATTAGAATCAGTGGAGCAATGGATTCAGTGGAATTGGGATCAGTGGAGCATTGTATTCAGTGAAATTAGGATCAGTGGAGCATTGTATTCAGTGAAATAAGGATCAGTGGAGAAATGGATTCAGTGGAATTTGAATCAGTGGAGCATTGTATTCAGTGAAATTAGAATCAGTGGAACAATGTATTCAGTGAAATTAGAATCAGTGGAGCAATGGATTCAGTGGAATTGGGATCAGTGGAGCAATGTATTCAGTGAAATTAGGATTAGTGGATTTATTCAGTCAAATTAGTGGAGCATTCAGTTCAGAGAAATTGAGCATAGTGGAGCAATGTGATCAATGAAATTAGGATCAGTGGAGCAATGTGTTCAGTGGAATTTGGATCAGTGGAGCAATGTATTCAGTGAAGAATTGAAGTAGGCACTAAGGTGCTATGGGATCTTTTGATGATTGCAATACTCACCTGATTATTATCTCGTCCATAATAACGCTTCTCGATTACCTGTAAATAAACAAGTTTACATTGTTATAAAGTCTGCTTTCTCAAATATGTGACCACATAATAAGCACACATACAGAAGCATAAGCCAATGGCCTAGGAACTGTGCCGAGCATTGCCTTTTGTGAATAATTCCAGAAAATGCCTGCAAATTACTTCATAAATGATCATTCAAAGTATTTATCCAGCTGACACCCAGTAAAGAGCAGTCATAATGTGGTAATAACAATGTACCCAATATTGCGACTGGCTCCGTCACCCACACATTGCTTTATGTCAAGTCTTAAAATGAGGCTATATTTAGATTAGTAGAATGAGGCAGTGGATGTTCCAGGGGTAAATATGTGTGTCACCACCTTTCTTTTTTTCTGACAAACTCCACCAGAGGGCGACTTGGTGAACCTATCACCTCTGTACAAGGTGCCAATTTTCATGCAACTGTCCGTCTTACTTATTTCTATTTCTTAGATTGTACTCAGATTGGTAAAATATGATATATTTCACCCTAAATACAAAAGTTTGTGCATATAGAAACAACTATTAAGTGAAATGAAACTTGGAACTACTTTCTCAATCGGAGGAGCCATTTTCTAGGGGTGTGATAAGGCGGAACCACAACAAAGATGGCCGCTTTGTTTATAATTTGAATTCTTTTAATCTATTATACTTTTGGTTAAACTAACCAACACAAAATGTTCAAATGTTAAGAAATGAACTCTAATGCATCTCAAGGCAACTTCATATTTGATATTAAGAGATGTTAACATGCCAATCACATTTACAACACAATGACAGTTCTTGAGCACATGGCCAGTAAAAGTAGGACCGGATGAATACTAATCTGGGTTGGCCAGAGGTAATAGTTTGCGTGTGCCTCTGGTGGACAGTGTGTTTTTCTGAATGTATCAAAAAGAGGCCATAATAAGATGGAAAGAATGAGACAGTGGATGTTCCAGTTGTCTGATGTGTTCAATGCTAATGAGAAGCCACAACCTTGCAGACTTGCCAAAACTGCTTTTAGATTTGTTTCTAAATCATTGAAAAAAAATCTAAGCCTCACAGATAATAGATAGAATTGGTCCCCTGAAAATACAATATCATTGCCATGAATAGCCACAAACTCCACTGGGTAGTAGTTCCAGAGAAGATTGACAGACAGACAGAATGACTGAAAATTTCACCCTTTACTGCTGAAGCCATGCTGACATTGTCAGCATAGCTAAAAATATATAAACAAACATAAAAATATACAAACATTGAAGCCTAAGAATGGGTTTCACTTACAGTATAAACCTAAATCTTCTGGTTTAAAGATAAGATAGATTTGATTATGAAATCCTGGGGCCAATATAACTGATCTAAGATGGGTAACTACATGTACTATTGTCTCATAAATTGCCCTGTTATTTGGCTATAAATCTGCCATACTGAAAGTGATTACAATAATGTAATATTCATTGCTGACATTATATCCGGATTTGTAACGATATTTAAATCTAAAACTGTGCATGATGATAACATAACAACCCAGAATGAGAGGCAAGACTATCTGATCACAATGCAACATTACTCCAGAGACACCTGGTGGTCAAGTCACCTTGCTTTCACAAGACCTTTCACAGGAGACTGCAAAACATTACCAGTTATATTTGAATCTTTAAGAAAGTAATGGAGTGGCGTTTTCAGGGCTCAGACCATATGACTCAAGTTCCGGAAGAATGCACATTCAAATAAGGCTCAACTACAGTCAGTGTCAGATCCCATAGCAGATGCTAATAATTAATTATTCTGCAAGCAATGCATGCTGATAGGTTTTATCACTCTTGTGAAGATTTTTTCAAATTATCTTATTACGGAATAGAATACAAACAACCCATGCAATTTCCAATCAGATATTTCCCCTGCTTTCTCATAATTACCACACACAAGCAATGGAGCTAAGACACGTCTGATCAACATAAAGCTTGACAAGGGAAAACAGCAAAGGTGTGGCCGGGTAGAAAGCTAAAATAATAAGATAAAGCCTGAACCAGGAATCAGCTTCACGATAATTGAGACATCAACATATCACAATCTACATGTATAATTCAGAATAATTCTAATGAAAATGTGATGGGACTAAATTAGGCTGGAATGGACGAAAGGGGGAAAAAATAATAATAATAAAAAAAAATTTTGTCCTGTTTTTTTTTTATTCATATATTGGTTTCATAAATAAAAGGACAAACAAGATGGTTGTATATGTACAACCAGGCTACATAGCACGAGGACTTATGTTCTTTAGAGTTAATTGGGAGAGGAGACAAACCTGGCTGCTTTCTCTTGTGTAATATTTCCTGCATATCACCTGCAATATTCCAACACAGTGGCAAAGGCATCAGTAAATAGCACAATCTACACGTCTCTCTGATCAATCAATGAAAGGTTATCAATCTCATAACACATCTTCACACAGAAACTTGGCAAGGTATCCTCACAACAAACAAACATTTCTTTAAATGAACCAGTTCCCTTGTTATAACCAATTTTGTTATTTGTGTGTGTGATCAGTTATATATTAACAACTACTATTCAAGTCTATATGTAGTTCCAGATATATTTGAATATTGTCCTGATTTCCACATCTGTATAATATATCGTTATTGTATGACAAGCATGTTGTTTGACATAATGTGCTATGAGAATGAAGAGCTTTGTGGGAGGTTGAGAGAGTGGAGTTTCCCCCGATAATCACTCCTGGGTAAGATCAGAATTTTAAAATAATGTTTCCATTTGCAGCACTGAAAATGTACTGTAGTGCAATAGTAGGTTACCATCTTTTTTTTTCAATGATTGGATTTCAGAGAACTTTTTTGTGTCCTTCCAGTGTGTTTGTTTTCAATGAGGCAAGATTGCAATAAGCCTGTGGCATAAATTCTTGACTTCTCATCATAAATTCACTTTCCAGTTAACTTTCGACACATGCCTATGTAGTAAAAAAGCAATCATGTACAAGGTAAATTATTTTCTCTTTTTTCAAAGAGTTATATTGTGCATCTCTTGGCTCTCCCATAAAACTGTTTCATTCAAAAATTAAAAAAATTCTTATATCCCTTAATTTATTATCCTGAAGGAAAGTATTCATTTAAAAGATGTCACGCTTTTCAATAATAAAATGACCTTAAAACTACCCAAGAGTCATCATCAGTGTTCCTGAAGGAAATCATATAAGTACCTTAACTCCCGAATTAACTCTTGCTTGTGTGTGTATTGTTAAATGCATTGTAACCAGATACCACAAATTGTTAAAAAATACAAAAACAAAATAAAAAACACTACTTCAGCCCTATCAAATGTACCATTGAGTTCACTTATTGTGTCCACATATTAATATACCAACATTCAAGATTGATTCACTGAATTGATACAGACAAAAATGTCAGAGAAGTTTGTTTTTATTAGGCACTTGACTAAATATATTACTTAGAAATACTAGTGTTGAGAGAAACTATAATGCATATTGAAAATGGTTCTTCAATCAACCAGAATATTGGTAATACAAAAAAAATTGAATGTACTAGAGTCATGTTTTTGTTTATGTCGAAACAATTGATTAAATCAGTGAAAAAAGCAAATCAAGTGCATGATAAAACAATTTACTGACTTTTATCTGTGATGTCAGATCACACAATGGGAAGCCAAATCCTTGGTTATTTCTTTGTATAGTACCTCAATATATTAATAAGTTTGATAAGGAATTATATAATACTCACCTTATCAAAGAATCTACTTAACTTGACAGCATTACTGGTGCCTGGAGCTAAATGTTTCACACATGTACAATCCTAAACAAAAGTAAAAGTCAAAATTAGATAATTGTGAATACATTTTGCAAAGTCACCTGACATAAATTTGAGCTTTCAAGGCAATATGGCATATGTCAACTTAAACCTTTGAGGCTGATTATAGAAGGATTGGAGAAGGAATGATTTAGGATGGAATTTGCACTTCATTACATAATTTATTGCATCTTAGACTCAACCATATTAGCTCATGATAAACGATTTTAATTTGAATACTTTTTAAATGCATGACAGAAGAGGAGCACCAGAATTTTTTAAAAGATTCTAATGTTTTGTCTCAATTCTTAACAGATTAATGTGTAAGAATTGTGTAAGGCACTTACAATATTGAGTTCATCGGCGCGACATTCCTCGGCGATGGAGGATGATCTGTTGAGGGCCTTCTCTCTCACAGTCTGGGCTAAGTCTGCCTTCGTTCCCACCACCAGGATTGGAATGTGGGTCTCTGCAAACTGCTCTGGATCATAACTGAAATGCAAAGAACATTAATACATATTTAGAAAAGACTTGAAAATGAAATATCATTGTACTTTATGAAGGAGACTGGAGATTAATGTTCTATTTAATTGCTTGATTAATCTTCTATCCATGAACACACTGTTCACTAAAGCATACATAGTTCATGTCTCTCTTTGACAGATTAAACATTAAAGGAACTTATGTTGAAGTCCAAATTCACAATCTCATCAGATATGACCATTTGTTTTAATGCCTAAAATCAAAATGTTATGTTCACTTACTCATCTTTGATGTCTTTGGAGTCTTTTTTCAAAACTTCTGCTAGCCATTTGCGAAGGTTTTGCTCTGACTTTCTGTTGGTTAGATCATGTACCAAGATTATCCCTGTAATAAATAAAGATACGTATCTGTGCATTGTGGAGAGCAAAAGATATATGCTCAAGTGGTCCATTTCTTCACAAGCTTGATCATAAATCTGTCACATTCTAAAATGATACAACATTCTAGCAACTATTGTTGAAATGTGACATGCTAACTTTATAAATTTTCCAACAAAACATGCTTCATTGGAAAAAATATAATTTAAAAAAATAATCAGGATAGACCGAAGAAGAGAAATTTCTTCCACACACCATGGACAGGATTGTAGAAGACAGATCTGCTGTTTTTATGGGCTGTCCATCCTCCTATATCCCACATCTCAACAAAGAAGGTTTTTTCAGCAGGTGTCCCAGCTTTGTAGTCATGGAGCTGCAATAATGTAGTGAAAAACATGGAGGACACACACTAAATATGTATTAGATATAGGATTAT
Source organism: Amphiduros pacificus (assembly GCA_949316495.1). NCBI lineage: Eukaryota > Metazoa > Annelida > Polychaeta > Phyllodocida > Hesionidae > Amphiduros > Amphiduros pacificus. Next base: position 9,997,205 of record OX439007.1, on the reverse strand, counting down.
CATTGTAGTTATGTTTCTAAAAATAGACAAAATAATAATGAAAAAAAGTAATCATCTCTGTATGTTATTGCTTTTGTCACAATATATGGAAATTTGTGCTTGGAGTGGTAACTTTTGGAATTAATCATGTACACTCCAGTCAGATGAGCCTGAAGATTGTGACTCAGACACTTAATTCTGCATGTGATACTTTATTATGCATGTGATATATATTCATGAACTTTTGTAAATAAATCTTGTCAGGATCTTTAATAACTCCAACTTTCCTAGGTCAAGAATATCTACCAATATGTTAATATTTTGTCAATAAAGATCACATTTAAAACATAAAAAAATTGCAATTCATGAAGAAAATCTTCAATAAGAAGTGAGGTATTTAGAGTTTCACTTTGTTATCATCCCCATCTTTACGCTATTCTCCCAATTCTCCCTATCTGCTCTCCCGTATCCGCTGCATTTTCAGAGTGCTACGATCGAATTTCACCTCGATTGTTGCACTGGGTACTTCCGGTCCAATTATACACCAGTCAAAACAAACGCACGTTATTCCTCCGTCATTTCAATCTGCTAGATAAGTGTGAACAGGTCTTCAACGGTCATCTTATGTTCACTAATTGATTAATCATGTTCCAATGTAAATAAACTGAACTGCAATTTCAAAAATATGTGCTGCATGTGTCCTGAGTGCAGACATTCACAACGTGAGGTCCGTGGGCCAAACATGTGCCCCGGAAGTATAGCGTGCAACAAATCGGCCCACAATGCATTGTGAATCAACCGAGCTGACATCTGGTGTTCAATAAACCGGGAGAGCAGATAGCGAGAATTGATGGTGCTTCTGCATTAAGATTGGAATGGGCAAAAAGAGAATTGTTGTGTGTCACCTACCATCAAGGGCTTGACTTATGCACTGGCCCGGTGGCCCAGTTGGGCAACCATATTTTTGGTCTTTTAGTGGCCCAAACTATCTTGATTTTATCATTCTAATCCTTGATAGATATCATATCACAATCAATATTTGATTGGGACAAGTATCCCCCACTCAGACACTTTACACTATATATATTATCCTGAGAAACTTTGGGCCACCATTTCTCATGCTCTGGTGGCCCAACCGGGCAACCAACATTTTTCTCTTTATGCCAAGGCCTGTACCATGTCGGCCAATATTGGAAATTCACAGATCTATTTGACTTGCAAGATTTTGCCAAACTTTTGAATTTATTGCACAACGTTTGAATTTATTGCATTACGCTGCTTTTCATTTGGTTTCCTTTCACATTATTTTGCAAATATTACACAAGCTTAATTATTTAAATCACAACTTGTTAAGAGTAAAGTAAAACTTACTAAAGGAAGAGTACAGATTGTATATAGGCCAATTGTCGATCTCCATGTTATTTTTTCCCCCTTGAAAAGTACACACTGGAACTGTACAACTTTGCCGGAACCAGAACTATGCAACTTCTCTATATTTAATCATTGATCAGAGAGATTGACAGGGGGACTATGTAAATTATACAGCTGATGACAACTGACCTGTGGCCGACAACAGAGCTGCGGTTCAGTTTTTCAAATGATTACCGATGTTTATCACACCATTTGACCTTGTTGGCACATGCAGGTATCAGAGAATGACCTGATGTGAATATTTTCGAGAGTACAGGTGTATTTTATAGGCTTTGAAAATGGAACCGCAGCTCTGTTGTCGTCTGCAGGTCAGTTGTCATTGGTTTGTGTTTCATTATACTTATGAGTCATGACTAACCTTCACTTCAGCTGTACATCCGATAGTCCAATATGGATTACTTATTGGTTCACTGTGACAAATGAGATGAACTAGAGAAGTTTTCCCAACACCTGAAAATGATTAAAAACAAGAGAACAACTTTGACTTTTATCGCCCGTCTTGTTGACGTGTCACAAATATCTGCTTTTACAAACAGATCCTGATTTAAATCAATCGAAATAATATGCCATAAATGTTATCAATATTACGCTAAATGGATATTTGAATGCATTAGTGTAAACTAATGCGTTGTAAAGAAGTAATTTACCTGCATCTCCAACTACCAAAATTCGCACCTTATCTATGGTTGCCATCTTGGATCAGCTAAAACGCGTGCTGTATCCAAATTTAATGTCAAACGCAAGTGGTGAAATGCAAAACTTGGATGCGTGATGAAACTAGCACAACTAGCATGCAACTTTTCGAAATAATTAATCACATAATCACATAATTTCAAATTTTAAAAATGTTGTCCATAACAAAAACAAAGTAGATTCCAATACACCAACTCTCCTCAAGCTAAAGTTGAACAGCGACCTTTATTTATTTATTTATTTATTTATTTATTTATTTATTTATTTATTTATTTATTTATTTATTTATTTATTTATTTATTTATTTATTTATTTATTTATTTATTTATTTATTTATTTATTTATTTATTTATTTATTTATTTATTTATTTATTTATTTATTTATTTATTTATTTATTCATTCATTCATTCATTCATTCATTCATTCATTCATTCATTCATTCATTCATTCATTCATTCATTCATTCATTCATCTATCTATCTATCTATCTATCTATCTATCTATCTATCTATCTATCTATCTATCTATCTATCTATCTATCTATCTATCTATCTATCTATCTATCTATCTATTTATTTATTTATTTATTTATTTATTTATTTATTTATTTATTTATTCATTCATTCATTCATTCATTCATTCATTCATTCATTCATTCATTCATTCATTCATTCATCCATGTTGTGTGGAAAAGAATTCTAAGATAATTCAAATCATACTTATCTGGTGAATTCAATGAGTAACAAATGACGCAAAATTCTCTGACTCAAAGTATAAAACTGAAATGCTGAAAGCCACAGATATGTGGTCAGACCAATATAGACATCCCAAGTAAATATAACTGATCAGAAACATCCAATCTATGCGGATGATACACAATTGTAATTAACATCCGGGATTTAACAATGTATCTCTCACATGTATCTTCCAATACGTTGTTATGAAATAAGATTATGAAATGAGATTTTGAAACAATGTCTTGAAACAGAAATGCACCTACAGAGCCTATAACAGCTGAAGAACTAATGGCCAAAAAAGACTATAAGAACATTTCAGCATAATTCTGCTGGCCGTTGAAATTGGCTCTCATTTTGAAGTTGATGAATGTATTTCCATATACTCCATGATATTTCTTAATGTTCATTCCATCTGAGAGCAATATGATTATTATTGCTCTCTGTTGCCACATATCAATTTTTTCATGACCGGTTTGAAGCGATCATTTTAAACATCACATGGACTTAAGCATGTTAAGTGTGTAATCAGTGTACTTCAATGATGTTTAATAATTGAAATTAAAAAAACTTGAATTCCTGGATTATATCAAGCATATATCTCACAATAATTCAGAGAACTATAATCATTTCTGAGTTCTTGAAAGCTATCGATGTTTGTCAATGGCAGAGTAGCTGATGTATGAAATTAGCCATTATAATAATCTGAAAGCAATAATAAATTATATTGCTCTCAGTAATAATACTAGCAAAGAGCAATTATGCTTCACTGTATATTCTTCATATGAGCATTGGCAAATAGCTTTTTACAAATGATTAGATGTCTCACTGTTTATTCTTGAAAACTGCTATAATAAATTAATCAGCCAGCTGACTCATTCAAAAAAGTTCCCAGCTGGTATGTCATTTACAAGCTGCCAGCCACAAAAGTGTGTATATTGACGCATATTAGCTCTTTTTGCATATCATTTAGTGGTGGGCACTTGATTAATTACGTTGCAATTCATTTTTTTACAATAAACACCCGGGGGGGGGGGGGGGGGGTACTCTCATAGTCAGCGTTACCGGGGAAGCTGGGCTAAATAGGGTCCTTTTCGCTGATATTTTCCCTAAGACGGGTTAGGATATTTTATCATTTTCCCCAAAACAGGGTACTGTTTTTCAAATTTCTCCCTAAAACAGGGATCACAATCCCCTTTTCCAAATCTCCTCCTTCTGCATCATCCCAAAGTGAGGGTATCAAAAATTCAGCTAGTCCTAAATCAGGGTACCAAATTTCAGACGTCATTCGCTTGCTGGTTGTGGAGACCAGTTGCAGTGAGATTGATACAACTCAGCTGAATTCAGTGCGTCAAATCCTCACTCCCACGGCCAGAACTGGGAGTCAAAAATCAAAAACAAACAAAAACAAAACCAAAACAAACAACAAAAAACATAAATTATATGGGCTACCCACTTTCATCATGTGTTCATTTTTATATTTATATGTTCTATTTATTTTGTGATTAAAATAAAATGATCAAATTTGTTACAATTTGAGCCAAAATTTAGCAATGGTCAGAGAGTCAAGCCACCACCTCATGACCATATGATGACTCGATGTGACCTGGACCCTTCTCCCCGAAAATAATAATTGATCTGTCCTTGCTCACACGCCGTGAGTGAAATGGACACAGGTCGTCTACCCACGTGGTGTGTGCGCATGACCGTGAGCTCTGCAGAACAAGTGCTGCGTCAAGAAATCAGGTAGGAATTATTTTTTATATTAAAAAAAACAATTATTTCTATCAGAATTGAGAGTTATTTTCCCATAGTCTTGCCATATTTTGCACAGATTTCTTTTTAATGGAGATGGAGTTCTGTGCAAAATTTGAGAGCATCATGTTTCAGTATAATGTAATCCAAATAAAACTGCAGGACGAACTGAATAAAAAAAACTAAAAACATGTGATTAACGTCATTGTCCTTGAATGTTTAATGGCAACCAAATCAATTGAGAATTCTTACTGCTCGAGTGGGCCATGCTGCCACCTGGTGTGTTAAAATCTGTCACGCATTTGATTAATCAACTTGGGCCAAATATTGCATTAAAGTTTTAATGTTATAACGTGTTGGCCCACAGTAAAAACAAGGGTTGCAACCTACATTTGTCCAGATGCAACTCAGTATATTTGATTATGTTTTCAACATAGGAGTCCTCCAAAACAACTTTCTGGCAACTCATCAGAAAAAGCAATAACGTAATAAGACTGAATCAATAACATTGTAATGCTGATTTGTTTTTAGCATGATTAGATACCAAATCGTGTTGGTGATATTATGGACGATGCTGCCCTCTGGCGAGGCAGATTATGTCTACCCCTCTCTCTCTTTGGATGATTACGATTATTCTGTTGATGATATCAGTGGAATGGGTAAGAGACAGGAATATTATAAAATCATATCAATACCAGTCTTGGTCTTAATTATACCAATGTAACCAGTATCCTTAATGTTAACATTAAATCCTATATCAATATGACTGTATATCAATATGACTGTATATCAATATGACTGTATATCAATATGACTGTATATCAATATGACTATATCAATATGACTATATCAATATGACTGTATATCAATATGACTGTATATCAATATGACTGTATATCAATTTGACTGTATATCAATATGACTGTATATCAATATGACTGTATATCAATATGACTGTATATCAATATGACTGTATATCAATATGACTGTATATCAATATGACTGTATATCAATATGACTGTATATCAATATGACTGTATATCAATATGACTGTATATCAATATGACTGTATATCAACATGACTGTATATCAATATGACTGTATATCAATATGACTGTATATCAATATGACTGAAAATCAATATGACTGAAAATCAATATGACTGTATATCAATATGACTGTATATCAATATGACTGTATATCAATATGACTATATATCAATATGACTGAAAATCAATATGACTGTATATCAATATGACTGTATATCAATATGACTGAAAATCAATATGACTGTATATCAATATGACTGTATATCAATATGACTGTATATCAATATGACTATATATCAATATGACTGAAAATCAATATGACTGTATATCAATCAATATGACTGTATATCAATATGACTGTATATCAATATGACCGTTTTTCTATAACCAATATGATGAGTCTCCTTTATCAATGAAACCATACGACCATGTGAAAATGTCAGTGTAACAAGTCTACCATATCAATGTGACCAGTCTCCCATGTCAATGTGACCAGTCTCCCATGTCAATGTGACCAGTCTCCTATGTCAATGTGACCAGTTTCCCATGTCAATGTGACCAGTCTCCTACATCAATGTGACCAGTTTCCCATGTCAATGTGACCAGTCTCCTACATCAATGTGACCAGTCTCCCATGTCAATGTGACCAGTCTCCCATGTCAATGTGACCAGTCTCCCATATCAATATGACCAGTCTCCTGTATCAATGTGACCAGTCTCCTATATCAATGTGACCAGTCTCCCATGTCAATGTGACCAGTCTCCTATATCAATGTGACCAGTCTCCCATGTCAATGTGACCAGTCTCCTATATCAATGTGACCAGTCTCCTATGTCAATGTGACCAGTCTCCCATGTCAATGTGACCAGTCTCCTATATCAATGTGACCAGTCTCCCATGTCAATGTGACCAGTCTTCTGTATCAATGTGACCAGTCTCCTGTATCAATGTGACCAGTCTCCTATATCAATGTGACCAGTCTCCTGTATCAATGTGACCAGTCTCCCATGTCAATGTGACTAGTCTCCCATGACAATGTGACCAGTCTCTTATATCAATGTGACCAGTCTCCTATATCAATGTGACCAGTCTCCTATATCAATGTGACCAGTCTCCTGTATCAATGTGACCAGTCTCCTATATCAATGTGACCAGTCTCCTATATCAATGTGACCAATCTCCTGTATCAATGTGACCAGTCTCCTATATCAATGTGACCAGTCTCCTATGTCAATGTGACCAGTCTCCCATGTCAATGTGACCAATCTCCTGTATCAATGTGACCAGTCTCCCATGTCAATGTGACCAGTCTCCTATGTCAATGTGACCAGTCTCCTATGTCAATGTGACCAGTCTCCTATATCAATGTGACCAGTCTCCTATGTCAATGTGACCAGTCTCCTGTATCAATGTGACCAGTCTCCCATGTCAATGTGACCAGTCTCCCATGTCAATGTGACCGGTCTCCCATGTCAATGTGACCAGTCTCCCATGACAATGTGACCAGTCTCCCATGTCAATGTGACCAATCTCCTGTATCAATGTGACCAGTCTCCTATATCAATGTGACCAGTCTCCTTTGTCAATGTGACCAGTCTCCCATGTCAATGTGACCAATCTCCTGTATCAATGTGACCAGTCTCCCATGTCAATGTGACCAGTCTCCTATATCAATGTGACCAGTCTCCTATGTCAATGTGACCAGTCTCCTATATCAAAGTGACCAGTCTCCCATGTCAATGTGACCAGTCTCCTGTATCAATGTGACCAGTCTCATATGTCAATGTGACCAGTCTCCTATGTCAATGTGACCAGTCTCCCATGTCAATGTGACCAGTCTCCTATATCAATGTGACCAGTCTCCTATATCAATGTGACCAGTCTCCTATATCAATGTGACCAGTCACTTATATCAATGTGACCAGTCTCCCATGTCAATGTGACCAGTCTCCCATGTCAATGTGACCAGTCTCATATGTCAATGTGACCAGTCTCCTATATCAATGTGACCAGTCTCCTATATCAATGTGACCAGTCTCCTATATCAATGTGACCAGTCACTTATATCAATGTGACCAGTCTCCCATGTCAATGTGACCAGTCTCCCATGTCAATGTGACCAGTCTCCCATGTCAATGTGACCAGTCTCATATATCAATGTGACCCATCTCCTATATCAATGTGACCAGTCTCCTATATCAATGTGACCAGTCTCCCATGTCAATGTTACCAGTCTCATATGTCAATGTGACCAGTCTCCTATGTCAATGTGACCCATCTCCTATATCAATGTGACCAGTCTCCTATATCAATGTGACCAGTCTCCTATATCAATGTGACCAGTCTCCTATATCAATGTGACCAGTCTCCCATGTCAATGTGACCAGTTTCCCATGTCAATGTGACCAGTCTCCCATGTCAATGTGACCAGTCTCCTATATCAATGTGACCAGTCTCCCATGTCAATGTGACCCATCTCCTATATCAATGTGACCAGTCTCCCATGTCAATGTGACCAGTCTCCCATGTCAATGTGACCAGTCTCTAATATCAATGTGACCAGTCTCCTGTATCAATGTTACCAGTCTCCCATGTCAATGTGACCAGTCTCCTATGTCAATGTGACCAGTCTCCTATATCAATGTGACCAGTCTCATATGTCAATGTGACCAGTCTCTAATATCAATGTGACCAGTCTCCTGTATCAATGTGACCAGTCTCCTATATCAATGTGACCAGTCTCCTATATCAATGTGACCAGTCTCTTATATCAATGTGACCAGTCTCCCATGTCAATGTGACCAATCTCCTGTATCAATGTGACCAGTCTCCCATGTCAATGTGACCAGTCTCCTATATCAATGTGACCAGTCTCCTATATCAATGTGACCAGTCTCCTATATCAATGTGACCAGTCTCCTATATCAATGTGACCAGTCTCCCATGTCAATGTGACCCATCTCCTATATCAATGTGACCAGTCTCCCATGTCAATGTGACCAGTCTCCCATGTCAATGTAACCAGTCTCCTATATCAATGTGACCAGTTTCCTATATCAATTTGACCAGTCTCCCATGTCAATGTGACCAGTCTCCTATATCAATGTGACCAGTCTCCCATGTCAATGTGACCAGTCTCCTATATCAATGTGACCAGTCTCCTATATCAATGTGACCAGTCTCCTATATCAATGTGACCAGTCTCATATGTCAATGTGACCAGTCTCATATGTCAATGTGACCAGTCTCATATGTAATTGTGACCAGTCTCTTATATCAATGTGACCAGTCTCCTATATCAATGTGACCAGTCACCCATGACAATGTGACCAGTCTCCCATGTCAATGTGACCAGTCTCTTATATCAATGTGACCAGTCTCCTATATCAATGTGATCAGTCTCCTATATCAATGTGACCAGTCTCCTATGTCAATGTGACCAGTCTCCTATATCAAAGTGACCAGTCTCCTATATCAATGTGACCAGTCTCCTATGTCAATGTGACCAGTCTCATATGTCAATGTGACCAGTCTCCTATATCAATGTGACCAGTCTCCTATATCAATGTGACCAGTCTCCCATGTCAATGTGACCAGTCTTCTATGTCAATGTGACCAGTCTCCTATGTCAATGTGACCAGTCTCCCATATCAATGTGACCAGTCTCCCATATCAATGTGACCAGTCTCCCATATCAATGTGACCAGTCTCCTATATCAATGTGACCAGTCTCCCATGTCAATGTGACCAGTCTCCTATGTCAATGTGACCAGTCTCCTATATCAATGTGACCAGTCTCTTATGTCAATGTGACCAGTCTCCTATATCAAAGTGACCAGTCTCCCATGTCAATGTGACCAGTCTCCTGTATCAATGTGACCAGTCTCATATGTCAATGTGACCAGTCTCCTATATCAATGTGACCAGTCTCCCATGTCAATGTGACCATTCTCCTATATCAATGTGACCAGTCTCCTATATCAATGTGACCAGTCTCCTATATCAATGTGACCAGTCACTTATATCAATGTGACCAGTCTCCCATGTCAATGTGACCAGTCTCCCATGTCAATGTGACCAGTCTCATATGTCAATGTGACCAGTCTCCTATATCAATGTGACCAGTCTCCTATATCAATGTGACCAGTCTCCTATATCAATGTGACCAGTCACTTATATCAATGTGACCAGTCTCCTATATCAATGTGACCAGTCTCCTATATCAATGTGACCAGTCACTTATATCAATGTGACCAGTCTCCCATGTCAATGTGACCAGTCTCCCATGTCAATGTGACCAGTCTCATATGTCAATGTGACCAGTCTCATATATCAATGTGACCCATCTCCTATATCAATGTGACCAGTCTCCTATATCAATGTGACCAGTCTCCTATATCAATGTGACCAGTCTCCCATGTCAATGTGACCAGTCTCATATGTCAATGTGACCAGTCTCCTATGTCAATGTGACCCATCTCCTATATCAATGTGACCAGTCTCTTATATCAATGTGACCAGTCTCCTATATCAATGTGACCAGTCTCCTGTATCAATGTGACCAGTCTCCTATATCAATGTGACCAGTCTCCCATATCAATGTGACCAGTCTCCTATATCAATGTGACCCGTCTCCCATGTCAATGTGACCAGTCTCCCATGTCAATGTGACCAGTCTCCCATGTCAATGTGACCTCAATGTGACCAGTCTCCTATATCAATGTGACCAGTCTCCTATGTCAATGTGACCCATCTCCTATATCAATGTGACCAGTCTCCCATGTCAATGTGACCAGTCTTATATCATTGTGACCAGTCTCCCATGTCAATGTGACCAGTCTCCTATGTCAATGTGACCAGTCTCCTATATCAATGTGACCAGTCTCCTGTATCAATGTGACCAGTCTCCTATATCAATGTGACCAGTCTCCCATATCAAGGTGACCAGTCTCCTATATCAATGTGACCCGTCTCCCATGTCAATGTGACCAGTCTCCCATGTCAATGTGACCAGTCTCCCATGTCAATGTGACCTCAATGTGACCAGTCTCCTATATCAATGTGACCAGTCTCCTATGTCAATGTGACCCATCTCCTATATCAATGTGACCAGTCTCCCATGTCAATGTGACCAGTCTTATATCATTGTGACCAGTCTCCCATGTCAATGTGACCAGTCTCCTATGTCAATGTGACCAGTCTCCTATATCAATGTGACCAGTCTCCTATATCAATGTAACCAGTCTCCTATATCAATGTGACCAGTCTCCTATATCAATGTGACCAGTCTCCCATGTCAATGTGACCAGTCTCCCATGTCAATGTGACCAGTCTCCTATATCAATGTGACCAGTCTCCTATATCAATGTAACCAGTCTCCTATATCAATGTGACCAGTCTCCTATGTCAATGTGACCAGTCTCCCATGTCAATGTGACCAGTCTCCTATATCAATGTGACCAGTCTCCTATATCAATGTAACCAGTCTCCTATATCAATGTGACCCGTCTCCTATGTCAATGTGACCAGTCTCCTATATCAATGTGACCAGTCTCCTTTATCAATGTGACCAGTCTCCTATGTCAATGTGACCAGTCTCCCATGTCAATGTGACCAGTCTCCCATGTCAATGTGACCAGTCTCCTATACCAATGTGACCAGTCTCCTATATCAATGTGACCAGTCTCCTATATCAATGTGACCAGTCTCCTATATCAATGTGACCAGTCTCCTATATCAATGTGACCAGTCTCCTATATCAATGTGTTATAAAATTTGTTTACAGGAACATGCTTTTTAAATTTAAAACCCCTTTATAGAATATATCACAGCATCTGTTTCTTTCAGTTTGCAATACAACATCAGTCATTCAAGATGTCAGTGGAACGGTGACATCACCTTACTACCCAATATCATACCCTGCCAGTGCTAATTGCTCCTGGGTCATACAAGCTCCCTCAGTTGACCAGAGAATTTTATTGGACTTAAATGCTGTTGTAATTGAGCCATCACCAGATTGTGTGAATGATTCACTGGAGGTAGGAACAAATCCCAGTCATCACTTCATGATAACATTTGCTCATAGATATTGTGTTTGTCATAAAAAAGGGAAATGCAATTGCTCATTTTGATGATATTGATTATTGAAGTGTGGTTTAATATTATGTGTCTGTATATGTTTTTTGCAGGTATTTGATGGGGAGATATCACTTGGCAAGCTCTGCCTTGGAAATTTTTTCTCCAATAACTACTGGTCTCCTGTGGTCAGTTCCAACGATTCTCTAACTCTTGTATTCACATCCAATGAAGCTGTCCAGATGTCAGGATTTAATATCAGTTTTAAGGGTAGGTATAAATGTTTTACAGCAGTTCATGAGGTAGACTGGATATCATGAGGGGTGGGAGAGCTCTGAATCATACAGGACTGAAATCGCAGCATAGCCAAAAGCTATGAAGTCATACCATTCTTCTTCACCAATTTCTCACAAAGGCATCAAAATCATTACAAAATCAGCACAAAATCTAACAAATTCCATTACAGTAGAGTGTGTAACAGTGTGTAACAGTGTCCTGTTTTCAAGGTCACAGGGACAATTATGTGAAATCCCTATCATTGCTATAACACCAATTTCTCACAAAAGGCATCAAAATCATTACAAAATCATCACAAAATCTAACACAAATTCCATTACAGTAGAGTGTGTAACAGTGTCCTGTTTATGATGGTGTAAATTTTGTGATGAATCTAATATTTTCACTGCAGAATTTGTGCCCCCAAGTCCGGGATTACTCCTTTTTGTTTAAACTTAAACTGGGGCACCTTCTTGTTTAAATTTGGCATAAATCTTGTTAAAATGCAGTTCCAGATGATCAAATACTTTTATATTTGACTGATGAATGTGTTATTATCTTGAGAATATAGATGTGACAGTTAGTATTATGTGAAATACCAAGAATCGCAATAACTCAAGAACAAATGATGGTAGCTTTCTGAGATTTAAAACACATAAGCATCTGGTGAAGATCTCAGAGATTTTTGTATAGAACATGACCTTCACCTACTTTTCAAGGTCACAGGGACAATTATGTGAAATCCCTATCATTGCTATAACTCGAGAACGAATGATGGCAGCTTTAAGAGACTTGACACACATACGCATCTGGTGAAGACCTCAAACTTCTTTTTGTGGAACATGACCTTCACCTACTTTTCAAGGTCACAGGGACAATTATGTGAAATCCCGATCATTGTGATAACTCGAGAACAAATGATGGCAGCTTTATGAGACTTTACACGTGTAAGCATCTGGTAAAGACCCCAAAAGAGTTTGATGAATGGTGACCTTCACCTACTTTTCAAGGTTACAGGGACAATTATGTGAAATCCCGATCATTGTGATAACTCGAGAACAAATGATGGCAGCTTCATGAGGGTTGACACACATAAGCATTTGGTGAAGACCCCAGATGACTTTGATGGACGTTGACCTTCATCTGCTTTTCAAGGTCACAAGCCCATCATCTAAAAAATTCCAGAGTAAATGATGAAAGTTTCATGATACTTAACACACATAAGCTATCAAAGGAAATAGATGTGCACTCTCATGTTTTTTTACCACTCAGCCATAGGGCTGATGTGGTATTGTCGTTGCCTTGGCGGGCGGGCGGCGGGCGGGCGGGCGGGCGGGCGGGCGGCGGGCGTGACACTTTGTGCAGGCCGTATCTCAGCAACCGTAAACAGCAGGAGCTTCATATTTGGCATGCATGACTACCATCCACAGTAGATGTGCACTGTCAGGTGTTTTGACCCCTATGACCTTTGACCTTGGTGCTGTGACCTTGAGGTTTCAAATTTTGTGCAGAGCATATCTCAGCAACCGTAAATAGCAGGAAGCTCATATTTGGCATGAATGACCGTCCTGGAGTATAGCTGTGCCTTGTCATATTCATTTTGTCATTTGACCTTTGACCTTGGTTCAGTGACCTTGAACGTAAAAGAGTTGTGTATACAATATGTCAGCCTCATCAAAAATGCAATACAGGCACTTCATATCTATTGTACAGTAATATTTTAGTGACAACATATGCACTGTTCTGTTTTTTCTTTGTTTTTATCGTTGACCTTGATGCAATGACCTTGACCTTTGAATTTTTGTGCAGGCTATATCTCAGCACCCGTAAATAGCAGGCGCTTCATATTTGGCATGCATGACTACCATTCACAGTAGATGTGCACTGTCAGATATTTTGACCCCTATGACCTTTGACCTTGGTGCTGTGACCTTGAGGTTACAAATTTTGTGCAGAGCATATCTCAGCAACCGTAAATAGCAGGAAGCTCATATTTGGCATGAATGACCGTCCTGGAGTATAGCTGTGCCTTGTCATATTCATTTTGTCATTTGACCTTTGACCTTGGCTCAGTGACCTTGAACGTAAAAGAGTTGTGTATACAATATGTCAGCCTCATCAAAAATGCAATACAGGCACTTCATATCTATTGTACAGTAATATTTTAGTGACAACATATGCACTGTTCTGTTTTTTCTTTGTTTTTATCGTTGACCTTGATGCAATGACCTTGACCTTTGAATTTTTGTGCAGGCTATATCTCAGCACCCGTAAATAGCAGGCGCTTCATATTTGGCATGCATGACTACCATTCACAGTAGATGTGCACTGTCAGATATTTTGACCCCTATGACCTTTGACCTTGGTGCTGTGACCTTGAGGTTACAAATTTTGTGCAGAGCATATCTCAGCAACCGTAAATAGCAGGAAGCTCATATTTGGCATGAATGACCGTCCTGGAGTATAGCTGTGCCTTGTCATATTCATTTTGTCATTTGACCTTTGACCTTGGCTCAGTGACCTTGAACGTAAAATTGTTGTGTATACAATATGTCAGCCTCATAAAAAATGCAATACAGGCACTTCATATCTATTTTACATCAATATTTTAGTAACCACAAATGCACTATATAGTTTTTTCTTTGTTTTTATCATTGACCTTGATGCAATGACCTTGACCTTTGTATTTTTGTGCAGGCTATATCTCAGCAACCGTAAACCTCAGGCACTTCATATTTGGCATGCATGACTATCATCCACAGTAGATGTGTACTATCAGTTTTTACCACTCAGCCATAGGGCTGATGTGGTATTGTCGTTGCCTGGGCGGCGGGCGGGCGGCGGGCGGCGGGCGGGCGGCGGGCGTGACACTTTGTGCAGGCCGTATCTCAGCAACCGTAAACAGCAGGAGCTTCATATTTGGCATGCATGACTACCATCCACAGTAGATGTGCACTGTCAAGTGTTTTGACCCCTATGACCTTTGACCTTGGTGCTGTGACCTTGAGGTTTCAAATTTTGTGCAGAGCATATCTCAGCAACCGTAAATAGCAGGAAGCTCATATTTGGCATGAATGACCGTCCTGGAGTATAGCTGTGCCTCGTCATATTCATTTTGTCATTTGATCTTTGACCTTGGCTCAGTGACCTTGAACGTAAAAGAGTTGTGTATACAATATGTCAGCCTCATCAAAAATGCAATACAGGCACTTCATATCTATTGTACAGTAATATTTTAGTGACAACATATGCACTGTTCTGTTTTTTCTTTGTTTTTATCGTTGACCTTGATGCAATGACCTTGACCTTTGTATTTTTGTGCAGGCTATATCTCAGCAACCGTAAACCTCAGGCACTTCATATTTGGCATGCATGACTATCATCCACAGTAGATGTGTACTATCAGTTTTTACCACTCAGCCATAGGGCTGATGTGGTATTGTCGTTGCCTGGGCGGCGGGCGGGCGGCGGGCGGCGGGCGTGACACTTTGTGCAGGCCGTATCTCAGCAACCGTAAACAGCAGGAGCTTCATATTTGGCATGCATGACTACCATCCACAGTAGATGTGCACTGTCAGGTGTTTTGACCCCTATGACCTTTGACCTTGGTGCTGTGACCTTGAGGTTTCAAATTTTGTGCAGAGCATATCTCAGCAACCGTAAATAGCAGGAAGCTCATATTTGGCATGAATGACCGTCCTGGAGTATAGCTGTGCCTCGTCATATTCATTTTGTCATTTGATCTTTGACCTTGGCTCAGTGACCTTGAACGTAAAAGAGTTGTGTATACAATATGTCAGCCTCATCAAAAATGCAATACAGGCACTTCATATCTATTGTACAGTAATATTTTAGTGACAACATATGCACTGTTCTGTTTTTTCTTTGTTTTTATCGTTGACCTTGATGCAATGACCTTGACCTTTGAATTTTTGTGCAGGCTATATCTCAGCACCCGTAAATAGCAGGCGCTTCATATTTGGCATGCATGACTACCATTCACAGTAGATGTGCACTGTCAGATATTTTGACCCCTATGACCTTTGACCTTGGTGCTGTGACCTTGAGGTTACAAATTTTGTGCAGAGCATATCTCAGCAACCGTAAATAGCAGGAAGCTCATATTTGGCATGAATGACCGTCCTGGAGTATAGCTGTGCCTTGTCATATTCATTTTGTCATTTGACCTTTGACCTTGGCTCAGTGACCTTAAACGTAAAATTGTTGTGTATACAATATGTCAGCCTCATAAAAAATGCAATACAGGCACTTCATATCTATTTTACATCAATATTTTAGTAACCACAAATGCACTATATAGTTTTTTCTTTGTTTTTATCATTGACCTTGATGCAATGACCTTGACCTTTGTATTTTTGTGCAGGCTATATCTCAGCAACCGTAAACCTCAGGCACTTCATATTTGGCATGCATGACTATCATCCACAGTAGATGTGTACTATCAGTTTTTACCACTCAGCCATAGGGCTGATGTGGTATTGTCGTTGCCTGGGCGGCGGGCGGGCGGCGGGCGGCGGGCGGGCGGCGGGCGTGACACTTTGTGCAGGCCGTATCTCAGCAACCGTAAACAGCAGGAGCTTCATATTTGGCATGCATGACTACCATCCACAGTAGATGTGCACTGTCAGGTGTTTTGACCCCTATGACCTTTGACCTTGGTGCTGTGACCTTGAGGTTTCAAATTTTGTGCAGAGCATATCTCAGCAACCGTAAATAGCAGGAAGCTCATATTTGGCATGAATGACCGTCCTGGAGTATAGCTGTGCCTCGTCATATTCATTTTGTCATTTGATCTTTGACCTTGGCTCAGTGACCTTGAACGTAAAAGAGTTGTGTATACAATATGTCAGCCTCATCAAAAATGCAATACAGGCACTTCATATCTATTGTACAGTAATATTTTAGTGACAACATATGCACTGTTCTGTTTTTTCTTTGTTTTTATCGTTGACCTTGATGCAATGACCTTGACCTTTGAATTTTTGTGCAGGCTATATCTCAGCACCCGTAAATAGCAGGCGCTTCATATTTGGCATGCATGACTACCATTCACAGTAGATGTGCACTGTCAGATATTTTGACCCCTATGACCTTTGACCTTGGTGCTGTGACCTTGAGGTTACAAATTTTGTGCAGAGCATATCTCAGCAACCGTAAATAGCAGGAAGCTCATATTTGGCATGAATGACCGTCCTGGAGTATAGCTGTGCCTCGTCATATTCATTTTGTCATTTGACCTTTGACCTTGGCTCAGTGACCTTGAACGTAAAAGAGTTGTGTATACAATATGTCAGCCTCATCAAAAATGCAATACAGGCACTTCATATCTATTGTACAGTAATATTTTAGTGACAACATATGCACTGTTCTGTTTTTTCTTTGTTTTTATCGTTGACCATGATGCAATGACCTTGACCTTTGAATTTTTGTGCAGGCTATATCTCAGCACCCGTAAATAGCAGGCGCTTCATATTTGGCATGCATGACTACCATTCACAGTAGATGTGCACTGTCAGATATTTTGACCCCTATGACCTTTGACCTTGGTGCTGTGACCTTGAGGTTACAAATTTTGTGCAGAGCATATCTCAGCAACCGTAAATAGCAGGAAGCTCATATTTGGCATGAATGACCGTCCTGGAGTATAGCTGTGCCTTGTCATATTCATTTTGTCATTTGACCTTTGACCTTGGTTCAGTGACCTTGAACGTAAAATTGTTGTGTATACAATATGTCAGCCTCATCAAAAATGCAATACAGGCACTTCATATCTATTGTACAGTAATATTTTAGTGACAACATATGCACTGTTCTGTTTTTTCTTTGTTTTTATCGTTGACCTTGATGCAATGACCTTGACCTTTGAATTTTTGTGCAGGCTATATCTCAGCACCCGTAAATAGCAGGCGCTTCATATTTGGCATGCATGACTACCATTCACAGTAGATGTGCACTGTCAGATATTTTGACCCCTATGACCTTTGACCTTGGTGCTGTGACCTTGAGGTTACAAATTTTGTGCAGAGCATATCTCAGCAACCGTAAATAGCAGGAAGCTCATATTTGGCATGAATGACCGTCCTGGAGTATAGCTGTGCCTCGTCATATTCATTTTGTCATTTGACCTTTGACCTTGGCTCAGTGACCTTGAACGTAAAAGAGTTGTGTATACAATATGTCAGCCTCATCAAAAATGCAATACAGGCACTTCATATCTATTGTACAGTAATATTTTAGTGACAACATATGCACTGTTCTGTTTTTTCTTTGTTTTTATCGTTGACCTTGATGCAATGACCTTGACCTTTGAATTTTTGTGCAGGCTATATCTCAGCACCCGTAAATAGCAGGCGCTTCATATTTGGCATGCATGACAACCATTCACAGTAGATGTGCACTGTCAGATATTTTGACCCCTATGACCTTTGACCTTGGTGCTGTGACCTTGAGGTTACAAATTTTGTGCAGAGCATATCTCAGCAACCGTAAATAGCAGGAAGCTCATATTTGGCATGAATGACCGTCCTGGAGTATAGCTGTGCCTTGTCATATTCATTTTGTCATTTGACCTTTGACCTTGGCTCAGTGACCTTGAACGTAAAAGAGTTGTGTATACAATATGTCAGCCTCATCAAAAATGCAATACAGGCACTTCATATCTATTGTACAGTAATATTTTAGTGACAACATATGCACTGTTCTGTTTTTTCTTTGTTTTTATCGTTGACCTTGATGCAATGACCTTGACCTTTGAATTTTTGTGCAGGCTATATCTCAGCACCCGTAAATAGCAGGCGCTTCATATTTGGCATGCATGACTACCATTCACAGTAGATGTGCACTGTCAGATATTTTGACCCCTATGACCTTTGACCTTGGTGCTGTGACCTTGAGGTTACAAATTTTGTGCAGAGCATATCTCAGCAACCGTAAATAGCAGGAAGCTCATATTTGGCATGAATGACCGTCCTGGAGTATAGCTGTGCCTTGTCATATTCATTTTGTCATTTGACCTTTGACCTTGGCTCAGTGACCTTGAACGTAAAATTGTTGTGTATACAATATGTCAGCCTCATAAAAAATGCAATACAGGCACTTCATATCTATTTTACATCAATATTTTAGTAACCACAAATGCACTATATAGTTTTTTCTTTGTTTTTATCATTGACCTTGATGCAATGACCTTGACCTTTGTATTTTTGTGCAGGCTATATCTCAGCAACCGTAAACCTCAGGCACTTCATATTTGGCATGCATGACTATCATCCACAGTAGATGTGTACTATCAGTTTTTACCACTCAGCCATAGGGCTGATGTGGTATTGTCGTTGCCTGGGTGGGCGGCGGGCGGGCGGCGGGCGTGACACTTTGTGCAGGCCGTATCTCAGCAACCGTAAACAGCAGGAGCTTCATATTTGGCATGCATGACTACCATCCACAGTAGATGTGCACTGTCAAGTGTTTTGACCCCTATGACCTTTGACCTTGGTGCTGTGACCTTGAGGTTTCAAATTTTGTGCAGAGCATATCTCAGCAACCGTAAATAGCAGGAAGCTCATATTTGGCATGAATGACCGTCCTGGAGTATAGCTGTGCCTCGTCATATTCATTTTGTCATTTGATCTTTGACCTTGGCTCAGTGACCTTGAACGTAAAAGAGTTGTGTATACAATATGTCAGCCTCATAAAAAATGCAATACAGGCACTTCATATCTATTTTACATCAATATTTTAGTAACCACAAATGCACTATATAGTTTTTTCTTTGTTTTTATCATTGACCATGATGCAATGACCTTGACCTTTGAATTTTTGTGCAGGCTATATCTCAGCACCCGTAAATAGCAGGCGCTTCATATTTGGCATGCATGACTACCATTCACAGTAGATGTGCACTGTCAGATATTTTGACCCCTATGACCTTTGACCTTGGTGCTGTGACCTTGAGGTTACAAATTTTGTGCAGAGCATATCTCAGCAACCGTAAATAGCAGGAAGCTCATATTTGGCATGAATGACCGTCCTGGAGTATAGCTGTGCCTTGTCATATTCATTTTGTCATTTGACCTTTGACCTTGGTTCAGTGACCTTGAACGTAAAATTGTTGTGTATACAATATGTCAGCCTCATCAAAAATGCAATACAGGCACTTCATATCTATTGTACAGTAATATTTTAGTGACAACATATGCACTGTTCTGTTTTTTCTTTGTTTTTATCGTTGACCTTGATGCAATGACCTTGACCTTTGAATTTTTGTGCAGGCTATATCTCAGCACCCGTAAATAGCAGGCGCTTCATATTTGGCATGCATGACTACCATTCACAGTAGATGTGCACTGTCAGATATTTTGACCCCTATGACCTTTGACCTTGGTGCTGTGACCTTGAGGTTACAAATTTTGTGCAGAGCATATCTCAGCAACCGTAAATAGCAGGAAGCTCATATTTGGCATGAATGACCGTCCTGGAGTATAGCTGTGCCTCGTCATATTCATTTTGTCATTTGACCTTTGACCTTGGCTCAGTGACCTTGAACGTAAAAGAGTTGTGTATACAATATGTCAGCCTCATCAAAAATGCAATACAGGCACTTCATATCTATTGTACAGTAATATTTTAGTGACAACATATGCACTGTTCTGTTTTTTCTTTGTTTTTATCGTTGACCTTGATGCAATGACCTTGACCTTTGAATTTTTGTGCAGGCTATATCTCAGCACCCGTAAATAGCAGGCGCTTCATATTTGGCATGCATGACTACCATTCACAGTAGATGTGCACTGTCAGATATTTTGACCCCTATGACCTTTGACCTTGGTGCTGTGACCTTGAGGTTACAAATTTTGTGCAGAGCATATCTCAGCAACCGTAAATAGCAGGAAGCTCATATTTGGCATGAATGACCGTCCTGGAGTATAGCTGTGCCTTGTCATATTCATTTTGTCATTTGACCTTTGACCTTGGCTCAGTGACCTTGAACGTAAAATTGTTGTGTATACAATATGTCAGCCTCATAAAAAATGCAATACAGGCACTTCATATCTATTTTACATCAATATTTTAGTAACCACAAATGCACTATATAGTTTTTTCTTTGTTTTTATCATTGACCTTGATGCAATGACCTTGACCTTTGTATTTTTGTGCAGGCTATATCTCAGCAACCGTAAACCTCAGGCACTTCATATTTGGCATGCATGACTATCATCCACAGTAGATGTGTACTATCAGTTTTTACCACTCAGCCATAGGGCTGATGTGGTATTGTCGTTGCCTGGGCGGGCGGCGGGCGGCGGGCGGGCGGCGGGCGTGACACTTTGTGCAGGCCGTATCTCAGCAACCGTAAACAGCAGGAGCTTCATATTTGGCATGCATGACTACCATCCACAGTAGATGTGCACTGTCAAGTGTTTTGACCCCTATGACCTTTGACCTTGGTGCTGTGACCTTGAGGTTTCAAATTTTGTGCAGAGCATATCTCAGCAACCGTAAATAGCAGGAAGCTCATATTTGGCATGAATGACCGTCCTGGAGTATAGCTGTGCCTCGTCATATTCATTTTGTCATTTGATCTTTGACCTTGGCTCAGTGACCTTGAACGTAAAAGAGTTGTGTATACAATATGTCAGCCTCATCAAAAATGCAATACAGGCACTTCATATCTATTGTACAGTAATATTTTAGTGACAACATATGCACTGTTCTGTTTTTTCTTTGTTTTTATCGTTGACCTTGATGCAATGACCTTGACCTTTGAATTTTTGTGCAGGCTATATCTCAGCACCCGTAAATAGCAGGCGCTTCATATTTGGCATGCATGACTACCATTCACAGTAGATGTGCACTGTCAGATATTTTGACCCCTATGACCTTTGACCTTGGTGCTGTGACCTTGAGGTTACAAATTTTGTGCAGAGCATATCTCAGCAACCGTAAATAGCAGGAAGCTCATATTTGGCATGAATGACCGTCCTGGAGTATAGCTGTGCCTTGTCATATTCATTTGGTCATTTGACCTTTGACCTTGGCTCAGTGACCTTGAACGTAAAATTGTTGTGTATACAATATGTCAGCCTCATAAAAAATGCAATACAGGCACTTCATATCTATTTTACATCAATATTTTAGTAACCACAAATGCACTATATAGTTTTTTCTTTGTTTTTATCATTGACCTTGATGCAATGACCTTGACCTTTGTATTTTTGTGCAGGCTATATCTCAGCAACCGTAAACCTCAGGCACTTCATATTTGGCATGCATGACTATCATCCACAGTAGATGTGTACTATCAGTTTTTACCACTCAGCCATAGGGCTGATGTGGTATTGTCGTTGCCTGGGCGGCGGGCGGGCGGCGGGCGGCGGGCGGCGGGCGTGACACTTTGTGCAGGCCGTATCTCAGCAACCGTAAACAGCAGGAGCTTCATATTTGGCATGCATGACTACCATCCACAGTAGATGTGCACTGTCAGGTGTTTTGACCCCTATGACCTTTGACCTTGGTGCTGTGACCTTGAGGTTTCAAATTTTGTGCAGAGCATATCTCAGCAACCGTAAATAGCAGGAAGCTCATATTTGGCATGAATGACCGTCCTGGAGTATAGCTGTGCCTCGTCATATTCATTTTGTCATTTGATCTTTGACCTTGGCTCAGTGACCTTGAACGTAAAAGAGTTGTGTATACAATATGTCAGCCTCATCAAAAATGCAATACAGGCACTTCATATCTATTGTACAGTAATATTTTAGTGACAACATATGCACTGTTCTGTTTTTTCTTTGTTTTTATCGTTGACCTTGATGCAATGACCTTGACCTTTGAATTTTTGTGCAGGCTATATCTCAGCACCCGTAAATAGCAGGCGCTTCATATTTGGCATGCATGACTACCATTCACAGTAGATGTGCACTGTCAGATATTTTGACCCCTATGACCTTTGACCTTGGTGCTGTGACCTTGAGGTTACAAATTTTGTGCAGAGCATATCTCAGCAACCGTAAATAGCAGGAAGCTCATATTTGGCATGAATGACCGTCCTGGAGTATAGCTGTGCCTTGTCATATTCATTTTGTCATTTGACCTTTGACCTTGGCTCAGTGACCTTAAACGTAAAATTGTTGTGTATACAATATGTCAGCCTCATAAAAAATGCAATACAGGCACTTCATATCTATTTTACATCAATATTTTAGTAACCACAAATGCACTATATAGTTTTTTCTTTGTTTTTATCATTGACCTTGATGCAATGACCTTGACCTTTGTATTTTTGTGCAGGCTATATCTCAGCAACCGTAAACCTCAGGCACTTCATATTTGGCATGCATGACTATCATCCACAGTAGATGTGTACTATCAGTTTTTTTACCTCTATGACCTTTGACCTTGGTGCTGTGACCTTGAGGTTACAAATTTACTCGTAATGGTCAGAACATGACAAATTTTGGGTCAATTCCACACAAAATTGTCCACAGATTTTAAATATGACACTTTTAATTTCATAAAATTCTTTTTTTAGTAAAAAAGAAGTAATTATTAAATAAACTATGCCAGCATGGGAGCTACCATGCTAGGATTTTAGTTTGATAATGAAGGATATGTGTATAATTCTGTGATAGCTGAGTGGTCTCCTGATTTCTAATCAGTCTCGTTTACCCCTGCATCAATTTGCCTTGGTGCAGTGACGTTTTGCTCACAAATATTGTGTGGATCAAATGTTGTGCAGTAAGTTACCAGGGCTGAGGGTTGACGCATCTTTGATGCCTATGTTTATATAGTTTGTATGTCCTCTTATGGCACCAGGTTTGGTCAGTTTTCAGTTCCATACTTGTGCACACTGCTCCCACATGGCCTTATCCACCTGATCTATGAAATTGGCTGCTGATAGGTGGAGCTGATAGATCACAGAGATGTGCTAAATATTTGTCTTTGAGAAATTCTGTCATCCTCCAACACCAGTTCTTTTTACCGAGGCGTAGTGCCAAGCATATACTCTATAATTTAGCCTACGCTGTGATGTATTCATAAGCCTGCACCCACAACACACAACTACTGCTTATGATAGGGGTGTTTCCAGCCTGTGTCACCTTGGAGCGCAATGTTTGGGGCATATTTGAAATATCTACAGGCTTTATTTTGTACTGCAGCAATGCAAGAATATTCCTGTGTGCCCCATATAGCAGCACCATAATTTATCACAGACTGAACAAGACTTTCATACAACTTTGTATAGCATTTAAAAGGCATTCCACCATTACATTTATCTTTTTTTATAAGTAGTACTATCACAATGATAGCAGCATCACCTGGCATCACCACAATAAAATGCTGTACTTATTTTCATAATACATGCTAGACAAAAGTGAACTATCTTAGTTTTTTTACTATTGACCCTCATATTCAAAACAGTTAACATCAATTGCATATCACTTTCATTTTCAGCTATAAGGCACATATCATCAGCATAAAGCAAAACACACATTAATTCATCATCGAAAGGTACACTGATATTAACATTTTTGATTTCTTGCACTAAATCTTTGATGTAGAGGTTTCATATTTTATGAATAAAAATAGAAGTGAATAAAAGTGGCGAGACCAAACTGCCCTGTCTCAAGCCACATTCCATATTAAACCAATCTGATTTCCTTCCATCATCAATCTGAAAGTAAATTACCTTTTTTATTTTGCTTTCAGCATTTACAGGAGATGATGTTTGCACGTCGTTTCCCTGTGAGCCAGCTGCCCTGTACAATAGGTGTTTAGAATTCGACAATAGACAGATATGTGTATGCCAAGAAGCAGGTCACTACGGGGAAAACTGTGAATTAAGTATGGACAACTTTATATAAGTATTCTGCACTATTATGGTATGAACAACTTTATAAGTATTCTGCACTATTATGGTATGAACAACTTTATAAGTATTCTGCACTGTTATGGTATGAACAACTTTATAAGTATTCTGCACTATTATGGTATGAACAATTTTATAAGTATTCTGCACTGTTATGATATGAGCAACTTTATATAAGTATTCTGCACTATTATGGTATGAACAACTTTATAAGTATTCTGCACTGTTATGGTATGAACAACTTTATAAGTATTCTGCACTATTATGGTATGAACAACTTTATAAGTATTCTGCACTGTTATGATATGAGCAACTTTATATAAGTATTCTGCACTATTATGGTATGAACAACTTTATAAGTATTCTGCACTGTTATGGTATGAACAACTTTATAAGTATTCTGCACTATTATGGTATGAACAACTTTATAAGTATTCTGCACTGTTATGATATGAGCAACTTTATATACTTACTTAATTACTTATGTCGAGTCTCCTCGGACTACCTCGACATTGATTGATCCCTGGTTTTCCTTCCACAAACTCCTTTCTACCATGCAGTTCTTTATTTCCTGGCTGGTTGACAGTCCTGTGTCTTCTCTCTCAATGTTGTATGCCATGACCTTTGTCTTCTTTGCATTTAAACCTAGACTCACTTTCTTACATTCTCTTTCAACGTTAAGGAGCAGTTCTTGAGCCTGTCTTACTGCGTCTGAGATCAAAGAGATGTCATTTGCAAAGTCCAGATCAGCGATCATCACAGGTCCAACCCTTCTGCTTTTATGTGGAGTCAGTGTAAAACCAAAGTCTTCCTCCTTCCCTGTGATAGCTTGACGTAGAGCATAATCTAATGCAATCACAAAGAGATAGGGTGCAAGTGTGTCACCTTGAAGGACTCCTGCCAGAATTTACAATGTTTCTGTTTCTCCATCAGGGGACAGTACCTTTGCTGTTGTCTTGGTTATACATTGCTGATTGACTGTACGATCTTGTCTGGGATGCCATATGCTTGGAGTATCTTAGCTAGCTTGCCTTGGTGGATGGAGTCAAAGGCTTTCTTAAAGTCAATGAATGTTAAGACTGCTGTTAGGTTCTTTTTCTTTACTCCTTCCAGTATACGTCTGATTGCTAGGATCTGATCTGTTCTTTATATAAGTATTTTGCACTATTATGATATGAGCAACTTTATAAGTATTCTGCACTGTTATGATATGAGTAACTTTATAAGTATTCTGCACTATTATGGTCCAGATTGTAAGAGGATTAAAAGTAATTTGATAAATATTATACACTAAATTGTTCAAATGTTGAGTTCGTGAATTTTAATCATTTCATTGTTTCTTTTGAAATAATCATTTTATATAATTAAGAAAAAAGCAAAATATAGACAATTGGCATCTAAATAAGTGCTGGAATAATTCTGAAATTACCCTTGCAAACAAAGAAAGTATTTGATTTTGCAATTGCATGAAATATTTGCCCAAATAGCAGAAATAAAGCCTTGTTTTGATTATTTTTAATTCAATAAAGCTGTTCTTTTTTAAATATTCAGAGTGGCCATGTGTTCACCCTGACCCAGTTTTTGGGCTTACATTGGTTACAAACACGTCTGAAGACACGGCGTTCTTCCATGGAGACAATGTGACGTATACCTCTACTGATGGATATAACTGCACGGGGGACTTCATGCAGACATGTAACTCCAACATGGCTGACTGGGCCCCAGGTCTCAACCTCTGGACATGGTCAGGCCAGACAACCAACTGCACTGGTCAGTGACAACATTTAACTGATGTCTCACCCCATTTCGTACTTAATTTAGGGAAATATTGACTGTTAATATGCCTTATGATGTTGGGGGCTGAAACTCAGCCAAAGGGTTATAACACAATGGATCAATGTTACTCAGGTTTTGTCAAAGAATGGGATTGGTTATAGTTAAATGGGTGAACCTTGTGCCTCAAGTGGTGCCACCTATGTATTCTTGAAAATTAAAGTGACTTGGAATTTTTAGGGTTCTTACCAAATGTTTGATACTAACTTTATATTCATTTCTCCAGTGTGCTTAATGAAGGGTCTTTGTTATAATTTCATTCCTGGTACTTCCATAACAACCCTGTCCTGTTAGATAATGAATTGATCCAGGCTTGGTGTCCCTGTCAGATTATGAAATGATCCAGGCTTGATGCCCCTGTTAGATAATGAATTGATCCAGGCTTGATGCCCCTGTTAGATAATGAATTGATCCAGGCTTGATGCCCCTGTCAGATAATGAATTGATCCAGGCTTGGTGTCCCTGTAAGATAATGAATTGATCCAGGCTTGGTATCCCTGTAAGATAATGAATTGATCCAGGCTTGGTATCCCTGTAAGATAATGAATTGATCCAGGCTTGGTATCCCTGTAAGATATTGAATTGATCCAGGCTTGGTATCCCTGTAAGATATTGAATTGATCCAGGCTTGGTGTCCCTGTCAGATAATGAATTGTCTCAGAATAATGAGTTGATCTCTGTTATGTCATCTCCTATTTTTACGATTATTGTGATACTTTCAGATATTGACGAATGTGCCTCTTCTGTGTGTGGAGAGGATATTAACACCTGTGAGAATTACGACGGTGGCTACAACTGCTCCTGTGCTGAAGGATTCCTCCTCCTCGATAACTCAACATTGAATGAAACGTGCCAAGGTTTGTGCCTGGGCCAGTAAAACCCAATTTCTAGATGACATTTGACTTTGAAAGCAAATCAAAATCAAAGTTTGCAATGGTGACTGCAGATTGTATTTCTTGCAGACACTTTTAGCAAGATGCCAATGTACATAATGTTTATCATACCTTTGATATGTCAAATCTCATTTTGATATTTCTAATAATATATTTTCAGATATTGATGAGTGTGCGACATTAACATGTGGAGAATCTGTCAACGCATGTGAGAACTACATCGGTGGCTACAACTGTTCCTGTGTTGAGGGGTTTGTCCTCGTCAATAATGGAACCTTGAATGAAACTTGTCAAGGTAGATATCAAATCATCAGGAATGCTTAATGTTCCTATCTTTATGCGTTCCTGAAATCTTCAATAGATGGAGCTCAACAGGACATAATTGTTTGAATTGGTATATTTTTGTTTTTTCCAGACATAGATGAATGTATTGTGACTGTTGGTGTATGCGGGGATCCTGGCAATGTGTGTGTGAATCATATTGGGAATTACAGCTGCCTATGCTATGGCGGCTACCAGATAGTGAATGCTGGATCCCGCACCGAGACCTGTCAAGGCAAGTGCAACACGAATACAACTTCTATGGGTATACTCTGAACACGGTTCTGACTCCGACTTGAGGAAGAAGTAGCCAAAGTGGCTGAAAACATCAGCTCACAAAGAGAAATCTAAACTGACTTGATAGTTGCTCAAATTGACATCTGGGTGGCCTCATAAAGTTTTCATTGTGTTCATGGTTGATAGGCGTATCAAAAACAAAGTTAAGTGAACTTGCCCATCGCCTAAAAATTTACTAAAATTTATTAGAATAAAACAAATTCAAACGTCATGAAGAACAGAAACAGCTGAATAAGATATAAGTTACCTATAATTGTGAAACTCATTGTGTCCGTGTATAGAATGTTTAATCAAATCATGTCAAATTAAATGTACGTTTATAAATTTTTATTGTGGTGATTTGACAGACATAGATGAGTGCATGGACAATGCTGGGCAGTGTGGCGAGGCTAAGCAGACCTGTAATAACACTGTGGGCGGGTACAACTGCTCCTGTGTGCAGGGATACGAGGTGACCGATTCAGGCCTCCTGAATGAGACATGTACTGGTGAGTGTTTTATTCCTATCCTCGAATCATCAGGAGATTAAACACTGCCGGATACCTTGTAGCTATTCTTTTTAAAGTTAAGTAAATCTGATTTTAATGTTAAGTACATCTGATTTTTAATTAAGTGAATCTGATTTCAAAGATAAGTAAATCTGATTTTAAAGTTAAGTAAATCTGATTTTAAAGTTAAGTATATCTGATTTTAAAATTAGATAAATCTAATTTTAATGTTAAATAAATCTGTTTTTTAATTAAGTGAATCTGATTTTAAAGTTAAGTAAATCCAATTTTTGGTTAATTGAATCGGATTTTAAAGTTAAGTAAATCTGATTTTAAAGTTAAGCAAATCTGATTTTTAGTTAAGTGAAACCAATTTTAAAGTTAAAGCCCTAGTCACACTTACACGATCTTTAACAAGACTGTTCGGGAATTGGCACGATTGTGATGATCGCACAAAAAATGATAGTCAGACGACCACATGCTGATACATGAAGCATTCAGACCCAGACCCCCACTCGACCATAACAAGACCACCACGTGTTCAACACGTCCTTCTCTATCACGTGACTATCTGTGCAACATGGCCAGGTCTTCCTGTGGTCTTAACAAAGTCTTTACAAGTCCTCAGAAATCTTCAGATGTCCCCAAAAGTTGTATGTTATCTGCCGTGATCGCTAGTTGAGCGTACCAGAACGGCAGGCCATCCTACCAAGGACGTATGACATGACGTACGCACATCGTAGACAAATACCTATACGACAGTCAGCAGATTATGCATGACTGCCACAAGTTCACATCAGAGGGCATGGCGACTGTGTAGGGACTGCCACAGGATTGCCTCCAGACCACCTTCACAGCCACGATTGTTTTGAACAGTTCAAAACAGTCGTGGGCTTGTGCCAACTTCAGCAGACCAAACAAGACCTTGGCAGACCATTCCAGACCACCTCACTTGTGTTCCCGTTCTGATAAACGATGTGAGATGATTTAACAAATCGTGCCAAGTCCTGTGATAGATCGTGTAAGTGTGACTGGGGCTTAAGTGAATCTGATTTTAAAGTTAAGTAAATCCGATTTTAAAGAGTACTGTATATCCGATTTTAAAGTTAAATAAATCTGATTTTAAAGTTAAGTAAATCTGATTCTAAAGTTAAGCATATATCCGATTTTAAAATTAAATAAATCTAATTTTAATGTTAAATAAATCTGTTTTTTAAGTAAATCTGATTTAAAATCAAGTAAATCCAATTTTAAAGTTAAGTAAATCTGATTTTAAAGAGTACTGTATATCCGATTTTAAAGTTAAATAAATCTGATTTTAAAGTTAAGTAAATCTGATTCTAAAGTTAAGCATATATCCGATTTTAAAATTAAATAAATCTAATTTTAATGTTAAATAAATCTGTTTTTTAAGTAAATCTGATTTAAAATCAAGTAAATCCAATTTTAAAGTTAAGTAAATCTGATTTTAAAGAGTACTGTATATCCGATTTTAAAGTTAAATAAATCTGATTTTAAAGTTAAGTAAATCTGATTCTAAAGTTAAGCATATATCCGATTTTAAAATTAAATAAATCTAATTTTAATGTTAAATAAATCTGTTTTTTAATTAAGTGAATCTGATTTTAAAGTTAAGTAAATCTGATTTTAAAGTTAAGTAAATCTGATTTTAAAGTTAAGTAAAATGATTTCGAGTTAAGTGAAACCAATTTTGAAGTTAAGTGAATCTGATTTTAAAGTTAATAAATCTGATTTCAGAATGCTGGGGTAGGCTTAGATGCCAAAATTTATTTAACATTAAAATCTTTCAATAAATTGAAGATGAGCAAAGTTGGAGCTCTTGTTATTACAGATTTTATTGCATTTAGATATCAACGAATGTGACTTGGCTGCTTGTGGGGAGGATGCCAACTCTTGTCTCAACTTTAATGGTCGCTATGACTGCACATGTGCTCAAGGATACGAACTCAGTCTGGATGGTACTTTCACGGAAACCTGTGTCGGTGAGGAATTTATGTCATTAAGATAGTAGACATTTTATGGAATTAAGATTCCCAGACATATATACTGTTAATATCAGAAAAATTGGGCTTTGATTACTATTCAGTTATTGGCTTGATCAATTTGTGTTCAGATATAAGTCTGTACATCTGTCTTTTCAAACTCTTTTTGACTCTCTAACTTGGCAAAACTCAACACTTGTATGCTTCAGGAATCAAACTTTCGTTTTGGATGAGGGTTAGAACACTTTGCAGACTCTTGAACTTGCTAAAAATAATGCACAGATTGGCACCAAACTTTACACATGCATGCTTCATGCTAAAATCTGAGACAAGTTTAATGCTGACCTTTCATGACCTTTCTGAACTTTGAAATTAGATCAGGGTTAGAATACTTCGAGTCTCTTACTTGCCAAAGATGTACAGATTGCCACAAAACTTAACACATGCATGCCTCTATTTCCATAACATTTATGAAGTTTGGACATATCACACACAAAGAATCACAAAAGTAAAGATCTTCACATTTGGTATGGAGATTCTAACATGAACAATAAACAGTGTTTTGCTTGAGTGAACATGTCACACATCCATAAGGACTCACCAAAAACATTGCATACACTTTTGAATGATTTGACATTGCATGCGAGTCCCGAGGGAATATATTTCAGATTATAAGCAGTGGAGTTGTTGGTATGATCAGTTCAGATATAGTTACATTGTATTAATATGAACAATTTGCTGTTCACATACAGTGTGGTTATTAGTGCACCTGATCAATGTGTTTTTCCTACCTAAATCTAGTGGGGTTTTAGGTATGACTGTTTTTGTTATTCATATATAGCAGGGTTATTGTCATGATTGTTGTGATGATTCAGATGTTGATGAATGTGATGACAACCCATGTGTTGCTCCTCCGAATCGCTGTGATAACAACGTGGGGAGGTACGAATGTCAGTGTACACCCGGATACAGCCACATCAATGTGGGACTCACCACTGAGCAATGCAATAGTAAGTACACCTGCACTGCTACCCAGGATACTAGTATCTCAGGCTCCCAGTAGGGGGCACCTCCAGTACAGGTCTCACCACTGAGCAATGCAATAGTAAGTACACCTGCACTGCTACCCAGGATGCTAGTGTCTCAGGCTCCCAGTAGGGGGCACCTCCAGTATGGGTCTCACCACTGAGCAATGCAATAGTAAGTACACCTGCACTGCTACCCAGGATGCTAGTGTCTCAGGCTCCCAGTAGGGGGCACCTCCAGTATGGGGCTCACCACTGAGCAATGCTATAGTAAGTACACCTGCACTGCTACCCAGGATGCTAGTGTCTCGGGCTCCCAGTAGGGGGCACCTCCAGCATGGGGCTCACCACTGAGCAATGCTATAATAAGTACACCTGCACTGCTACCCAGGATGCTAGTGTCTCAGGCTCCCTGTAGGGGGCACCTCCAGCATGGGGCTCACCACTGAGCAATGAAATAGTAAGTACACCTGCACTGCTACCCAGGATACTAGTGTCTCAGGTTCCCAGTAGGGGGCACCTCCAGTATGGGGCTCACCACTGAGCAATGAAATAGTAAGTACACCTGCACTGCTACCCAGGATGCTAGTGTCTCGGGCTCCCAGTAGGGGGCACCTCCAGCATTAGTTCCTTGCTTTGACACTATTTGAGAAAGATGGACACCTGATAATGAATTGTTTTCCCTATGCTCACCAAAAAGAGTAAATCATAGACTAGTGTCTCTGTATAAGACACCATCATAAATCTATATAAAAAATGACACCATCATAAATCTATATAAAAATGATTTGTATTATAAATACAGTAATCTACTCCTTAATTTCATTCCTACTCAGTACACAGAGAGAGCTTATTTTTCATTTTTGTAACAGTCAAGTCATGTGGAATTCCCAGTCAGCTAGATAACAGTGAGCGAGTATGGACAGGGATCACGTATGGGGAGAATGTGACATATACCTGCAATACTGGCTACAACCTGACCACGCCTGATGACACTCGTACATGTCCGGCTGATGGACAGTGGTCAACAGAGGTCATCACTTGCTCAGGTATCAAGCTTGAAAATAGATTCAGTCTAAAGGAATTGTTGGATGAAAGTGAAAATAATGCTGTAACATGTTAAATCATTCCTTAATGGAGATTTGGAGTTTGTTTTACAGTGATTTAACTATTTACTTGCATGCCCCAAATGAAATTGAAAAGGTATTCACATGAGCTGCACTCATTCCAATCCATGAGCTTAATGCCCTGTTATATCCCCTGCCATGTGTACAGAAATTCAAGCAGATAGATCAATTTACCTACTGACCAGCTCAAATAGAATATGTGAATGCAATAGAACCTCAGGTTTTCCATTCACTTGATTTTACTTTCACTTTAAAATTTTACTTTCACTTTAAAATTTTACTTTCACTTTAAAATTTTACTTTCACTTTAAAATTTTACTTTCACTTTAAAATTTTACTTTCACTTTAAAATTTTACTTTCACTTTAAAATTTTACTTTCACTTTAAAATTTTACTTTCACTTTCATTTGTGACTTATGACAGATATAGATGAGTGTCTTCTCGGGTTATGTGGAAATGAGGCCAACCAATGCCAGAACCTGGGTGGTACCTACCTGTGTACCTGTGCTGCCGGATTCACCCTGCAGAGCGGAGGTAGTCTCAATCAGACATGCTCAGGTAAGGCTCACAGCTTCGGCAATCCTACTCAAAAATAGCCTTATTTCTGACTGTCAATACAAAGAGACTAAAATCATTTTTAATTGATAATCGTCATAATAGTCGGTGAGATTTCCTGATATCTAGTTGATATGTTCTGTCAAATATAAATAACAAACAATGGATTAGAGTCTCAGTTGTGCTCCTTTTGTGGTTTGCAACACAAACTAATTACTCCAAGATTTTTTAACAATTATGTGAAATCCCCATCATTGCTATAACTCAAGAACAAATTGTGGCAGCTTTATGAGACTTGACACACATAAGCAAGCATCTGGTGAAAACCTCAGACCTTTTTGATGGAGCATGACCTGCACTAATTTTCAAGGTCATGGACAATTGTAACATGAAATCCCCATCATTGTGATAACTTGAGAATAAATGATGGCAGCTTTATGACACTTGACACACCTAAGCAACTGGTGAAAACCCCAGACAAGCTTGATGTTTTTTATGGAACATGACCTTCACCTACTTTTCAAGGTCACAGGGACAATTATATGACAATTATGTGAAATCCCCATTATTTTGATAGCTCGAAAACAAATGATGGCAGCTTCACGAGATTCGACACACATAAGCATCTGTTGAAGACCCCAGACAAGTTTGATGAATGGTAACCTTCACCTACTCAAGGTCACAGGAACAATAATGTCAAATCCACGTCATTGCAAGAACTCAAGAACAAATGATGGCAGCTTCATGAGAATTGACACACATAAGCATCTAGTAAATACCCCAGCTAAGTTTGATGGACAGTGACCTTCACCTATTTTTCAAGGTCACAGGCCCATCATTTCAATAATTCTAGAGGAAATGATGACAGTTTCATGATACTTGACACATAAGTTATTAAAGGAAGTAGATGTGCACTATTATGTTTTATTTACCCCTGCATCAATTAGCCTTGGTGTATTGACATTTTGTCAACAAATATTGTACAGAGCGAATGTTAGGTAAGTTACCAGGGCTGAGGTTGATGCATCTCTGATGCCTATGTTTGCAGGTTTTGATACAATTTAATAACAGGATTTATTGCGGGTCTTAATACCAACTATTTACTCCATGATTTTGTTTGCATCATTTTCCTTGTAACCAGACATAGATGAGTGTATGCCGTATGATAATCCGTGTGGACCAGCTAACGGGTGCACCAACTATGAAGGCTGGTACAACTGTACCTGCGGAGAGGGCTACCAGTTTGAATCAACTGACCCGGTCGCACCCTCCTGCCAGCGTGAGTAGTGGGGAAGAAGCAATAATTTCCCTAACTAAAGGAAACTTAGAATGAATATATATATATATATATATATATATATAGCTGAAAAAAGGATAATAAAATAAGAAAGGGGGAAAATCTGATTACAAATATATATATATATATATATATATATATATATATATATATATATATATATATATATATATATATATATATATATATATATTTTCCCCCTTTCTTATTCAGATTTTCCCCCTTTCTTATTTTATTATCCTCTTTCAAAAAAATCAGATTACTAAGTTGTCAAGAAGGCTGCCATTTTGAATAACGTAAACATTATTTGCCAATGAGAATCGATATAACAAGCTGGCATAAAATAGAACATGCATTTTGTTTGGTCATGATTATATTCTGTTCCACACTGTCGGAAGCACACGCAAACTATTAAGTTCACCACATCGCCCTCTGGTGGAGTTTGTATCTGTTTAAGTCTGCCCTGGGAAAGTATTCAAATGATTAATTATAAAGCAATTTCCATAAAGATTACAAAAAACCCCATTAAAATTCATTAAAATTGCATTTATAATAGTTTCCATAATTCTGTATAATCTTCAAAGCATTTATTTTTTCAGCTATTCCAAATGATCTCCTAGAAACGTTTTTCACAGGTAATGTAAATTTTGAGTCAATATCATTCCTAAAATTGCACAGTCAGGTAGATTATTTTCTTCTGTGTTGTTTTATGAATTAATGGTGAGATGAGTAATATTCTGTCTTTCAAACTTTGACCCTTGTTTCAAACAGAAAGTCGCAGATGCTTTTTGAATAAATTAAGTTTCTTTCTTATTGCATTAAATTCTTATTACTTGTAATAGTGATCAGTTAAGTACATTTGCAACACCTGCTTTATCTTTTATGCAATGTGTAGAGAAATAATATGGTATCTTATATCATGTTTCCATTAAAATGAGAATAAAAATCCAGGTGGACATCAGATATCACATAGTCCTAAAGTCCACCTGGGTTTGTATTCATGTTTAATAAGAAACACCAATTCATAAAATTTAATCACTTTATCATGTTATCATTTTATCATGCTATCACTATATCATGTTATCACCGTACCATGTTATCACTATATCATGTTATCACTACATCATGTTATCACTACATCATGTTATCACTACATCATGTTATCACCGTACCATGTTATCACTATATCATGTTATCACTACATCATGTTATCACTATATCATGTTTTCACTATACCATGTTATCACTGTACCATGTTATCACTATATATCCTATGATGTAGAGGCCACGGAAAGTGGGCCGAGGTTTGTGAGGTCTCACTATACCATGTTATCACTATATATCCTGTGATGTAGAGGCCACGGATAGTGGGCCGAGGTTTGTGAGGTCTCACTATACCATGTTATCACTGTACCATGTTATCACTATATATCCTGTGATGTAGAGGCCACGGATAGTGGGCCGAGGTTTGTGAGGTCTCACTATACCATGCTATCACTATATATCCTGTGATGTAGAGGCCATGGAGAGTGGGCCGAGGTTTGTGAGGTCTCACTATATCATGCTATCACTATATATCCTGTGATGTAGAGGCCACGGAGAGTGGGCCGAGGTTTGTGAGGTCTCACTATATCATGCTATCACTATATATCCTGTGATGTAGAGGCCACGGAGAGTGGGCCGAGGTTTGTGAGGTCTAACTATATCATGTTATCACTATATATCCTGTGATGTAGAGGCCACGGAGAGTGGGCCGAGGTTTGTGAGGTCTCACTATACCATGTTATCACTGTACCATGTTATCACTATATATCCTATGATGTAGAGGCCACGGAAAGTGGGCCGAGGTTTGTGAGGTCTCACTATACCATGTTATCACTGTACCATGTTATCACTATACCATATTATCACTATATATCCTATGATGTAGAGGCCACGGATAGTGGGCCGAGGTTTGTGAGGTCTCACTATACCATGTTATCACTATATATCCTATGATGTAGAGGCCACGGAGAGTGGGCCGAGGTTTGTGAGGTCTCACTATATCATGTTATCACTATATATCCTATGATGTAGAGGCCACGGAGAGTGGGCCGAGGTTTGTGAGGTCTCACTATATCATGTTATCACTATATATCCTGTGATGTAGAGGCCACGGAGAGTGGGCCGAGGTTTGTGAGGTCTCACTATACCATGCTATCACTATATATCCTGTGATGTAGAGGCCACGGAGAGTGGGCCGAGGTTTGTGAGGTCTCACTATACCATGTTATCACTATATATCCTGTGATGTAGAGGCCACGGAGAGTGGGCCGAGGTTTGTGAGGTCTCACTATACCATGTTATCACTATATATCCTGTGATGTAGAGGCCACGGAGAGTGGGCCGAGGTTTGTGAGGTCTCACTATACCATGTTATCACTATATATCCTGTGATGTAGAGGCCACGGAGAGTGGGCCGAGGTTTGTGAGGTCTCACTATACCATGCTATCACTATATATCCTGTGATGTAGAGGCCACGGAGAGTGGGCCGAGGTTTGTGAGGTCTCACTATACCATGTTATCACTATATATCCTGTGATGTAGAGGCCACGGAGAGTGGGCCGAGGTTTGTGAGGTCTCACTATACCATGTTATCACTATATATCCTGTGATGTAGAGGCCACGGAGAGTGGGCCGAGGTTTGTGAGGTCTCACTATACCATGTTATCACTATATATCCTGTGATGTAGAGGCCACGGAGAGTGGGCCGAGGTTTGTGAGGTCTCACTATACCATGTTATCACTATATATCCTGTGATGTAGAGGCCACGGATAGTGGGCCGAGGTTTGTGAGGTCTCACTATACCATGTTATCACTATATATCCTGTGATGTAGAGGCCACGGAGAGTGGGCCGAGGTTTGTGAGGTCTCACTATACCATGTTATCACTATATATCCTGTGATGTAGAGGCCACGGAGAGTGGGCCGAGGTTTGTGAGGTCTCACTATACCATGTTATCACTATATATCCTGTGATGTAGAGGCCACGGATAGTGGGCCGAGGTTTGTGAGGTCTCACTATACCATGTTATCACTATATATCCTGTGATGTAGAGGCCACGGAGAGTGGGCCGAGGTTTGTGAGGTCTCACTATACCATGTTATCACTATATATCCTGTGATGTAGAGGCCACGGAGAGTGGGCCGAGGTTTGTGAGGTCTCACTATATCATGTTATCACTATATATCCTGTGATGTAGAGGCCACGGATAGTGGGCCGAGGTTTGTGAGGTCTCACTATACCATGTTATCACTATATATCCTGTGATGTAGAGGCCACGGATAGTGGGCCGAGGTTTGTGAGGTCTCACTATATCATGTTATCACTATATATCCTGTGATGTAGAGGCCACGGAGAGTGGGCCGAGGTTTGTGAGGTCTCACTATACCATGTTATCACTATATATCCTGTGATGTAGAGGCCACGGAGAGTGGGCCGAGGTTTGTGAGGTCTCACTATACCATGTTATCACTATATATCCTGTGATGTAGAGGCCACGGAGAGTGGGCCGAGGTTTGTGAGGTCTCACTATACCATGTTATCACTATATATCCTGTGATGTAGAGGCCACGGATAGTGGGCCGAGGTTTGTGAGGTCTCACTATACCATGTTATCACTATATATCCTGTGATGTAGAGGCCACGGATAGTGGGCCGAGGTTTGTGAGGTCTCACTATACCATGTTATCACTACCGGTATATATCCTATGATGTAGAGGCCACGGAGAGTGGGCCGAGGTTTGTGAGGTCTCACTTTATCATGTTATCACTATATATCCTGTGATGTAGAGGCCACGGATAGTGGGCCGAGGTTTGTGAGGTCTCACTATACCATGTTATCACTATATATCCTGTGATGTAGAGGCCACGGAGAGTGGGCCGAGGTTTGTGAGGTCTCACTATACCATGTTATCACTATATATCCTGTGATGTAGAGGCCACGGAGAGTGGGCCGAGGTTTGTGAGGTCTCACTATACCATGTTATCACTATATCATGTTATCACTATATATCCTGTGATGTAGAGGCCACGGATAGTGGGCCGAGGTTTGTGAGGTCTCACTATACCATGTTATCACTATACCATGTTATCACTATATATCCTGTGATGTAGAGGCCACGGATAGTGGGCCGAGGTTCGTGAGGTCTCAGGTGCGGTGTTCCTTCGCAGCAGACATTGTATTCCAGGATCAAGATGGCGATATGTTCTACCCAGCCACCATAGAGAGGACCCAGAATATCACGGCTATAGTGAGTACTGCATACAACACTCAAAGATTTAGTATATATCTATAAATTAACATATTTTATAAATTTACCCCATAATGAAAGAAAGGGTCGATAAAGTAAATTCTGTGAGGTGATGTATATTACAAAGACAGATAAATTATTGACTCGCGCGCAAAGAAATGTGAATCAACCATGGTTAGAGCAAAATCTTATTAGCACCATTACCTCTGTGATGATTCAAAGGTCATACGTTAGATTCCTGGCCATACTGAGAATATGCATGATGTCTACAAGTGGGTCTTGTCATGAAATAACTGAAAACTATATTCTATGCAAGTCCCACTGGCACAGTGCCTGCTATATTTAGATTTAATTCTATTGCCATTCAGTGTCTGTATTGAATTGATACCTGCCAGTTAGGTAACGGTACATATCATGGTGTTTTTCTCCCACCAGCTTGATGAAATCCATGTCAATACTCCAGGATTCCGAGGATGTCGAATCTTAGGCTATACGTACGTATTCACTGTTCCACACTAATATGGGGTGGAGTTTGAGAGCAGCCAGGGTTCGATCCCGGTCGGAGCAATTACTTCAGTCATGCTGTGGATCATCAGGAAGGGCAGAAACCTGCCACTGAGTTGCTTCTCATTCCAATTAGTGCCACATGTCTAAGTCAAATTCTGTAACTCAAATATCCGTATCAGATATATATATATCTACATAAAGTAAGCAGCCACCTTGTTTTATGATTTTTACTCAATGAAATTATCAATAACACTTCTCAGTACTCAATGTGCTCTATGATCAGCAGTTATTCATTTCTGAAGATCCTCTAATATATTTTTATGTACATGTGTATGTGTATGTGCATGTGTATGCCTATTTGTACGCATCAGTGTACATGTATGTAAATGTAAATTTATCTAATTTTCTAATGCAAAATCGATACATTTACATAAACATTACATCTATATATCACAAATAGTGTTTTAACCATTAGTATGTATCAGTAAAAAAATTAGAGTAGTCTTCAAGTATAACAAAAGAATAAAGATAAATATGAGACCAGAAGAAAACAGAACCGGAATGAGAAGTCGAGAAAAAAACAACAAAAAAACAATAAAGATGTTGAGACATTAATTGGGATGAGTAATTGCAGCAAGGGGAGTGTGATAGTGGACTACGTGGTGCAGAGTACAGAGGAGGTGCTCTCTGCAGAGGTCCACACCTCCGTGGCTCTGGCTTTGTATGACTACCTGCAGGCCAACAACCGATTACTGGTCATCGCAGGAGAAATACTACCCATCAAAGTCTATGGTGGGGGACTCGTCAGAGTTGTCTACAAAGATTATACTGGTATTCATAGATGTGAGTGTCAAGTTTTAATTTTGGATTGATGGTTTATCAAAAAATAAAATATTATAAGTATTACATGCATATTGATATGATTTATTGTTGTGTTATAACAGATCCTGTGTCCAGTGCGTGTGACTTGTTCACACTGAAGGGGCAGTGTCAGAATGGGGGATACTGTTATGATAGCGGTTCAGGAAACCCTGCCTGCAAGTATGTGCCAGCTGTAATAGAGATAATATAAGTTAAGGTGTTGATGTCATTCAATATAATATACAGTTATGAGAGTAATTCGGGAGACCCTGCCTGCAAGTATGTGCCAGCTATAATATAAGTTAAGGTGTTGATGTCATATAATACACTGGTTTGAGAGTAGGTCAGGAGACCCAAAGTCAAGGTCTTAGTGAGAAAACTCATCTTATGTTTAAATCTATGTTCAGGCATTATGTTCAGGCATTATGTTTTTAAAGATATGTTCCAATAATAATAAGTCCTGTGAACTTTGGAATCGGGTTAAGGTCACCCATAGACTACACTACAGCTCTTTTCCAAAACATTTCCTCAAATAGTTTACATTGAAAGGAATCCAAATTGTTTCGGCAAAGTAATACCACTGACAAGAATGACAAAGACATAAATCCATCCATCTGTCCATCCATCCATCCATACATGAAATTATCCATCCACAAATAGATACATCCACACATCCATACACACACAGACAGACAGACAGTCAGACAGAATGACAGGCAGACAGAAAGACAGGCAGACAGAAAGACAGTCAGTCAGAAAGACAGTCAGACTAAAAGACAATCAGACAGAAAGACAGTCAGTCAGAAAGATAATCAGACAGGAAGACAGTCAGACAGACAGACAGAAAAACAGTCAGACAGAAAGACAGTCAGAGAGAAAGACAGTCAGTCAGACAGAAAGACACTCAGTCAGACAGAAAGACACTCAGTCAGACAGAAAGACACTAAGTCAGACAGAAAGACACTCAGTCAGACAGACAGACAGTCAGTCAGACAGAAAGACAGTCAGTCAGACAGAAAGACAGTCAGTCAGAAAGACAGTCAGACTAAAAGACAATCAGACAGAAAGACAGTCAGTCAGAAAGACAGTCAGACTAAAAGACAATCAGACAGAAAGACAGTCAGTCAGAAAGATAATCAGACAGAAAAACAGCCAGTCAGACAGACACACACGCACTGAGGGTGAAGAGTGTAGGATATCATTTGACATGTGTTTGGTTGGCATTGCAGGTGCCCGTCTGACCGGGATGGTTTGTATTGTCAGGACGTTCGGGGTGCCAAGTGGTGGTACAAGGTGATCATCTGTATCTGTGTGCTCGCACTCATGCTACTCATCTTCATCTCCCTGAACTGCTGCTGGTACCAGAGAAACAACCACCACACTCAGGACGACGACCAGCACGCACAGGATGACCGCATGTAAGCATCATTCCTCTCCTCTTCAACTCAGATAATGAGATCAACTTGTAACTTCCAGTACTTCTTCATAACTAATCTGCCTGCCATATCCTTGTGTGTGTGTATGTGTGTGTGTGTGTGTGTGTGACTTCTTTTCTTTCCTTTGTTTGTTTGTTTGTCTGCTTCAATGGAACTTCTTTAAGGTACTGTGTTTATTGAGGTTCTGGAAGGTGTGATATTTTTCTGTACAGTGCTGCCAACTTATGGACAAAGATTCCCCGCCAGCAAGATCCCCACCAGGGGTAAATTCAATGTGTTTGGAACATTCCAAACTGCAGTCCCGAACATGTATATTTCTTTGAACTATTGTTTGCAAATTAAATCAGGTTGCATTACATCAGGGACATTGATGGGGGATTGATCCTTTGATCCTTGGTTGCTGGTTACATGAGCTTATGTAACATCAATCAGGGGATATAAGGGAATGGTCCTTTGATCTGTTGGGTTGTTAGGCAACTGTGACTAAGTAGGGCAGTGATCAGATCCCATTCTCATCACTTACACAGCATTGTATAGTCTCTTTATTGTTGCTATTCCTACTCAGTTCAGCTGCTTGTATGAAAATATGCCATGAGCTAGCATGGCCCAGCAGACTGACCTCTTGGTCTATATTTGAACCCTCAGTGCTAAAAATAGCCTCAGACTTTGCTGCTGCTGCTGCTGCTGCTGCTGCTGCTGCTGCTGGTATTTAAAGGCATGATTTACGTGGTGTACTCTGTAAAGGATTTATTTAAGCAGCAGCGTACAGTGTGTCCCCACCAAGGCAACTTGATGTACAATGAAGCCAATAACAATCTGGGAAGAATAGACAATACATGTGGTGTTATACAAGGCACACAGTAGATTATGTTTGTTATCTGTATTCTGGCCACTGGCATGGGGATGGGGATGGGGATGGGGAAGGGGTCTTCATATATATAAATCAGATCAGACAACAGAGTGCAAGTGCATTCAACATACTGCAACATAGAGGAAAAGTCCTACGTCATTAGGTCAGATATCAAAGAGTGCAACGTATATAGTACCAAGGAATCTGGCTGTAGCCATGTATACTATAATTGTTGGCACCACAGATTGTTACATTGCCTTTTGTAGTGTTTGTCACAATGTGTCTAGTTCAATTTTGGTATGTGTGATCATCTTAGGTGCATGATCATTCTAATTTTAACCTTTGGTTTAAGAAACCAGATTGTATGATTTAAAGGTGATTTCGAGTTTTGATGCTTGGCTGTACCACCATTATTATTTTGATGCTTGGCTGTACCACCATTATTATTTTGATGCTTGGCTGTACCACCATATTTTTACATAAAATTCCTTACTGTATCAATTTTAATTTGTTATAATGACATCAGAGTGATTATTTCTTCATTACAGAATGGAAAACAAGAGTTTGAGGAAAGATACATGTGAAGGGAAGATGGAATTTAAATCTCGGATAGTTCCAGTTTGGAAACCATCTTACTCTCATCCAAGTGAAGACAGTTCCATGTGGAACCCAACCCACGTCAATCCACGTACCCTCAGCACCAACTGGGGTCCGACCATCACTGATCCCAATAATGTGAGCGCCACCTGGGGACAAAACCACATCAATCCCAATACCGCGAGCGCCACCTGGGGACAAAGCTACATGGATCCCAATACCATAGGCGCCACCTGGGGACAAAGTTACGTGGATCCCAATACCATAGGCGCCACCTGGGGACAAAGTTACGTGGATCCCAAGACTGTGAGCGCCACCTGGACGCCTTACCACATCAATCCAAGCAGAAACAGTAAGGATCAGTTCTTCTGGAAGCAGTCGTCAAGGCCATCTTACTTTGCCAAATAGTGGATGAAATTGATCAGATTGAGAAACTTAATTATTATTTTGGTATTGTAACATTCTTTTCAGTTAAGAAAATCATAAATATTGAAAGTTGTATATAGAAGATGCAGTTTTGTGTAATTTCTTTTTATAGATGTTTTGAAATCAGCAAGAAAGATTTCTTTTAAAAAGAAATAACACTGTACTGACAAACACAATATTATCTGCACTCTCGTGTACTGCATTTTTCAATAAAAAAAAGATTTAATGTTGAATTTGATGTCATGGTGGTTTTGTGTGACGGGATCTGCTAAATATTAAAAGGATTTGTAGTTATCATTCCTGATATCCGGCCTTTGCATGCTTATGATTCTCACAGAAATGGGGGCCGTGGCGCAGTTGGTTAGAGCGACAGCTTATTAGCACCAGTTCCTCTGTGGTGACCCAAAGGTTGCGGGTTCGATCCCCTGCCATGCCGAGATTGAACTCGTGATACATTTCACACATGAGCTGAGGTCCGTGCCAAAGAGTTTACCTGTTGTCCTTGTAAAGATGTGACCGGGTGGGTTGTCATGTCAAGGACCCGCGACACGACAATTCAGTAAGGCAGCACTATATCTGCTACAAGTAGGTCTCATCACGAAATGACTGAAATAATGTTGAAAGTGATGTAAAACCCCAAACAAACAAATCAATATTTGGCCT
The DNA here is from genome assembly GCA_949316495.1 of Amphiduros pacificus. Lineage (NCBI taxonomy): Eukaryota > Metazoa > Annelida > Polychaeta > Phyllodocida > Hesionidae > Amphiduros > Amphiduros pacificus. The sequence continues at coordinate 9,952,851 of OX439007.1, read as the reverse complement.
TGGCATGCTAATGATTCTCACAGAAACAGGCTTTAAAGATCCAGGGCCGTCTCCGCTTGCACATTTGGTAGAGCAATGTATCTCTAATTTATTTGGTCATGAAAGTGGAGGACTGGAGGTTGTGGCTGGCAAGGTTACTTTCACACTTGTCAAAAGGCTTGATGGTCCACCCAGTACAATTGGTGCGAGTGCTGAAAACACGATTTCACGATTTCCATTTCCCATTTCCTGTTCTTGAAAAGCATTTATTCAGTGGCTATTTTAGGTTGGATATAACGTCTTTGGCAGTTTCTGTAACCCAGATGAAAATCATGCTTCATTGATCAGTAACACCTCAATGAGCACAGCCATTTAGCACAAAAAACGTGTCTTTCATCTCAGGTGATCATATGATAGGGAAACTGAAAAGCCAATTAAGATAGTGTGGACAATTTTAATCCATGGAATGTCAATTCTTCCTTATGTATATACAACTAAAATGATGAAAACTTCACTGCTATGGGTGAGAAGATTTTTAATCGTTCTATAAGGTGAAATTTATTACTTTCCTGTGACAGTTTAGAGGTTGGGAGGTGGTAATTGATGTATGATGAAAGTACAAACAACCAGACAAGCAAGTAAAAATCATACATTTTATTATGACAACCATTAATACTACCCCTATAGCTATATTTGATGACATGTAGGCTGGGGGGAAGGAGGATCAGGGATCTCACTGGAGTTATAAGGCAATGGCAACTCAGCTGTGGAAGCCAGCGAGGTACAATAACACAAAGACGTGTTCAAATTGACTAATATATTATTTTCATGGCTCCAAATCATCTGGTCCTAACTGCCTTCAATTTGTTCAGGACCATGCTTCTCGAGCTGAAGACCCAAATCACATAGTAATAACACTAAGCCATCAACACCTTAAATTAGATTACAATTAAATTACAACACATGTTCACAGTCCCTGCCGAAATCTATCTTGCACTTTCATTTTGAAAGAATAAAATTATCGTTACTTTTACCCAAAATGGAAATTGAACATCAACCTTTATGGTGTTATGAAAGATTGATGTCGTTAATCATATCCATGTGGATCAAAAATACTCAAATCTGATCAAAATCAAAATCAAAGTAAAACCCAAAAACCTACCACACTCGGCTACTAAAGTAAGTTCCATTTATTGGCAGGGATTGTACCTTAGTTTTTACTGGTATCACAACCATATAGGTCCTATTCATATATATATATATATGTGTATACGTCATGTATATATTTATATGTATATATATATTTATATGTATATACACATGTATATATATTTATACATATTATAAACTTATATATATATATGATATAATATATATATATATATATATATATATATATATATATATATATATATATATATATATATATATATATATATATATATATTTGTATACAATCACAGTATGGTGAGAGCACTATATAGCATACAGACGAACTTTACACATAGATATAAATAATTATCTAGTTTAAATCCCATAGAAAATTATAAAATTTCTTCATGATACATGTGTTTTGGTCTATGATAACTGCAACATTGAGGCATATATACTGAACAATAGTTCTTGTTACATAACTACTATCAAGATTTCGTTATAAATGTCACACTGTCTTAATGAAGATCATCAAACAACAGATGTACAGTACCTGTTAACAACTGTGACAAAAATATATTCGCATTTACATATATTTCTTATCTCTGATATACATTGAAGTGTTCCAAAGAATCTATATACTCTGAGAAAGTTTGTACATTTTATTTACTGTCTTTAATTTGGGTAGTTCTTACACTTGCTTTCTACCAGAGATGAACCTAGGGCCTTAAAGGAAGTTGGATGAGTTTCAATAATTTCAAGTGAAGCTCAGGTTAGTTTTCCCTGACTGAATAAATATTTGAAAATATGCATTAAAGGGAACTGACTATTAGTGGAAAGAATATATGCTTATAATATTTGTGCTATTACATTGGTTAGACCCTTTTGGGTGCTATTTATTTGAAAAGAAATGCTGACTTTTTCTAGTTATATATTCTAATAATGCGCTCAAAACGTGGTACAGTTTGTTTGGAATATATGTAATATGAATAACCCAGGCCCTTGTGTGATTATAACATTGAGCAAAAATGGACCTTCATTTGACATTATTCTACAGTTAGGTAGCGCTTCTATGTTTGACATTCAAAGGATTGAGTATATACAATAGAATCATTGGGGTGCAGGCGTCCTAATCTTCCCTCATATTCTATAAAAATAACATGTTTGGTAGATTTCAGATCATAAGAAATGTTTTAAATATTAACACTCTTTACTCATATCTAAAAGAAATGTTAGTGAAGTGGCCTCGTCTTCATTACCGGATGTAGAATATCAGAGATCTTTCTCACATCCAAACCAAAATGAGTTAAAGAAATTTTTGCCGAATACAGAAGTTAATCATTTCCTGATATTTTGTTCAGAGCATCAGGAGTACATGGACATAATGAGAGGACGTCCTTTAGTTCATGCCTGCACCCCTTTTGGTTAATTTCCAGTTATATTTAAACCCTTGTACTGATCGACTTGACATGTGACCCAGGTTCACTTGATCAAGCCGATCTTCAGTTCATACGAGATCAGAAATACGTATTTCTGTTCATTTTTCCCGACCTCGTATTCGAGTTGATAACAAGATGATCCTTTCATTACTTATTTACACTAATTAATAATTACTATTTCTAGAGCGCTATTACAAGTACCGATGTCTGAAAACACGTTTTCTGCTCATGGACACATCCTTCTCAATCCGAAACTTCGACTCTTCCAATAATTTCTTTTCTTCAGAACCAGTAATATTGTAATATTATGTTTCTGGATATTCTTGTATAAAATATTAATACCTACAAGTACGCATCTCTGAACACAAGAAAAATATAATAGGTTTTGGCTTCAGTAGGAAAATGATTAAAATTCAAGACCAGAAATGATATGAAAGCTGATTGTTTTAAGATCACAGCAGTATAAACCAATAAATGCATTATGTGGTAAGCGGGAAAAGTGTTGTACTTTCAAAGAGATTTCAAGTATACTTGTTTGTTCTGTCGTTGTCATTATGCACCTGTCTTGCCAAATATGCAGACTTTACCACACAACATTGGGAGTCTTCAATCAGGATGGTTCTGTCATATCCCTACCAGTGGCTTCTTGTAACCATTCTAAAGGTTCACCATACGATAGTAAATCATCATCCTTAAGAACTTGATACACCTATTTGCCACCCATATATGCTTTCTTATATTTATTTATTTATTTTTTTGGCCAATTTTGACATTCACTTAGCTGCAAATACCATGTACCCGATATAAGCACATTTAAAAGACACCCCACACTGTATCATGTACATGTTTTTGTCATGAATATACATCTAAATAATATTGTATATTTGCATAGGACAGACTCACGACAGTGTAATTGGGACATATAATATTTGGATCATATTATGTCGCTTTTACAATATATAAATGTTAACTACATCTTCACTGGATAAGCATTGATTTGCTTCTTGTAACGGAGTTGCTGAATTACCATAAAGTCCTTTTTGAAACTGGTACCTAAAGGCGAATTAGGCACAAATAAAATGCTATTACTATTCCACATACACTGGTCATTTTATATCTTATATACGGCCTGGAAGTAAAGACTGACCGTTTTAAAATTTTATCAAAGATGGAATTTTTCCATTTAATCAACTTTTTGAGTTGTGAAATTAAATATTCTTCATAGTTGTGCCAGTTTAAGTAGTTTTCCTAATGATAACTATTATTAAAATCAAATGTTTCAAGGAATGGATTTCACTGACATTTTAGATCAAAGGCAGATTAATTTAAAAGTTTGTTATGTTGTGGCATAAGATATACAATGTGAGTAACCAGTTATGTCTTATTATAATTATAACAATATCCCAGTTATGTCTTATTATAATTATAACAATATCCCAGTTATGTCTTATTATAATTATAACAATATCCCAGTTATGTCTTATTATAATTATAACAATATCCCAGTTATGTCTTATTATAATTATAACAATATCCCAGTTATGTCTTATTATAATTATAACAATATCCCAGTTATGTCTTATTATAATTATAACAATATCCCGACTTTAGACTGACTATTCTTTGTCAATTTACTCAACTGATTAAGCACCTAAATCCTAGATTCTGTTGTTTTATCTGACTAATGCATCCGTTGGATATATCTACACATACATGAATGAAATAGCAATACAGAATAGGAATTTTAAGCCGGTTTTAAAAGATGGACGGTTAAGAATGTTAAAAAAGTATTGTCTTTTGACAATTATCAAGGTACTGGAATGGGTAAAAAAGGAATGCAGACACCAACCTCTGCTTGTTTAACTTACTGTGAATCCCATTAAGTGGGCTGCTTAATGAATTTATATATATATATATATATATATATATATATATATATATATATATATATATATATATATATATATATATATATATATATATATATGTTTTTAAAGCTCAGCTCAAAATGGAAAAATATCACCTATTTATTTACATAACAAACTTATTTTTACTATTTTATCTTTTATGGCATACCTTTTTCAAATTTTATTCAGCAACTGTATTGAGCCTCTGTGTGCAAGACTTCTGTTTCACATACTTGTATTCGCAGTAGTCTTTCGCACATAAGCTTTCAGAATAGATGTAAATTCTTGCAATATCTTTAAGACAGCGAGACTTAATACAAATCTAAGGGAAGGTAGATGATTTGGTGGAGGGTAGTGTAAGTTGGCACCATAAAACAGGCAAATTCTGCACAAATGCTGAACCAAGGGTATATACCATTAATAGGGGGTAACCCTTGATCTGAACCACATGGAAGCAACCATTAACTTTACTCACTCAGACAACACGAGTCTGAAGACCATTTGTGAAGATATTCTGGTATTTATTACAAATATAAACATTTGTTCATTTATATATTAACTCCATTTTCAACTACTTATACCTCACAGACATGTCTGTAACTCAACCGTGAAAAGAAATAATCGAAATTTTAAGTCAAATAGCATTCAGAGGTCAAAGCCTCAACTGGCTCGTAAAGTAACTTCCAATATGGCTGGAGTAACTGACCTCAGCAGTGACCTCTGGCGAGCACAAGGGGCCACAGAGTACCCTGAAAGTAAGCGATTACTGGACCAAATCCTTGATGAGATGCTAGCTTGCATTACTATCGCCTGCTGCAGAAAATTGTACTGGCCCTCTTCGCTGTATATATATATATATATATATATATATATATATATATATATATATATATATATATATATATATATATATATATATATATATATATATATATATATATATATATATATATATATATATATATATATATATATATATATATATATATATATATATATATATATATATATATATATATATATATATATATATATATATATATACATATATATATATATATATATACTTCTTAATTAAATAGAGTAGAAAAGTTCCTCGGAGCGAGATTCTGGAAATAGATGAAAAATAACAAATACAATGTTTCACTGAGTTTGTTGTCATTGATGCAGCAATGTTGATAGCGTAGCCTTTTATCTGTACAGTCGTTGTTTAATGGTAGTAGGGCTATGTATTAATTGTTGCTCCAGTATGGATCTATGTGATAGAATATGAAATGAGATAATGGCACTGCACACATTTGGATGAAAACAGATGCATTGTTTCCATGTAGCTATGTGCACTCTCACACACGCATTTATCAGCAATTTATAACCTAATCTGTGTACACACATAGAGTGCATTCCAAATTGCATATCTCTTTTAAACAACATTTGGGGTTTCTTGTTCAAAGGTTGATCATCATTTTTCACATATGAATTTACAATTTTGACGAAATGAGAGGACTGGGCTCACAAATGTCAATGACACACATCCTAATTATGTACATAAATTGTAATTTTTTAAAATATTTTTTTACATAAAATATATAATAAACCTGAAGAGTGCATTAAGAACGCTTGGCATATCTGCTTTCCAGTTGATAACAAACATCTATTTGGTCACGCATAAACGTGACCAAATAAGGTCACGCATGGCTATTGCGTTACATCACCTGGTTACGCAAAACTGTTGCGTGAAACTATTTGTTCACGCATACCTCACACATGGCACACAATATCGTCACGTGATGGTCGTTCGTGACTTCATTTAGTCACTTTGATGCGTGACCAAATAGATGTTTGGCCCAAACTGCTTACCTGTGGGTTTGCGATCTATGTGTCGAGGATAATATCTCGGACACCGTGTAGAGTGGCGCCGTGCTTCTCCAGTAACAGATGGACAGTATCCTCTTTGCCAATCAAATCTAACACTCTGGAAATAATTGCATTTATAGTGGTTAATGGATTGTGGTTCAATGCAGCCTCGTTGTCGTGTAGCTAGCGGGGATGGGTTCACAGGGGCATGACAAGAGCAGAAGGAAAACTGAGGAAATGGTTGGTTTTATGTGGCCAGAGGGCGCTTGTGTCAATAAAGAACACGGTTTTAATCATCAGTGTAAACTATCTGACAAATGAACACAAATATAGGCTTAAAATGAGAACAAATGACAACTATTCAGTTTTTAGTGGAGAAGCTGATCTTTGATATTTTGAGATTATATACACTGGGAATGTCACAGGAAGCCTAAACTCAGGGGGAGAGGGTGTTCTAAATGATTTGACCCTCACTTAGTCCCAAACAAGCTTCATTCAATCCAAGACTAAGCTAAAATAGTGTTATTTTATAAAACAATAGCTTCGAGCGTCATCAGCTAGGAAGTTATTAAGTTTGAACCCCTCCATAGCTCCGTCAATCTATACCCCCCATTAAATAGTGGGTAAAGACCTGCATGAAGCACCAATGATATAAATATTACTTGTCATATATGGGGGACAATCAGCACAGAGATTGACACATGGCACTAATAAATTTGGGTTAAGTTGAAAAGAACGTTTTGAAAGGCAAGGATTGTATGAATTGATCAATACTGCAGCGGCGTGCAAGCGGGTCTCTCAAATGTCAGGACAGATGAAAATCTATTTGCATGATTGATTTGTTTATCCGGGTATTTTCATTTGCTATGCCATTCTCCCATCAGTTTATGATTAAATATAAACAGTAATGATAACTGTGGCAAGTATTATATCTAATAACTCCAAATAAACGTGAAATATGGAGAGATAAACTGTATCAAATATCATCAGAAAGAGACAAAGAAAGAGAGCAAAAAGAAAAGAAAAGAAAGAGAGAGAGCACGAGAGAGATAGAGAGAGCAGCAGAGATAGAAATACAGAGATAGAGAGAGTGGGATAGAGAGCCACATAGATAAAGACAGAGACAATGAGGAGCATCGCATTTTGTTTCAGCGGCAGGTGTATATCCCTTATCTTTTCCCAAGGCTAATAGATTATAGTAAAGGTTGTCTATTTACAAGCAAACCATTTAAATAGTTCTTGTCCACTTGTCTATCCGATATGTTGTTATCTTTAGCCAATGTTCAGGAACAATCTACATGTTCTCAGTTCTAAACCTAACACCAATCGTAAAGAAGCAGAGATCCAATAAATTCAATACGTATATGGTATATTTGTAATACATATCAGAAATTACGAGGGTTTGAAGAAAGAGTTCAAGGTACAAGTGAGAACCAAATGTATTGAAGGAATGATAGAGTACATTACATAGCGAAAAAAGCACCAAACATCTGAAATAAAGAACACAAGGGCTGAAGAAAAAGCACATTCGCACAAGAAGATATCGTTTGCCCTTTTAGTTAATAAGAGAGGTGCTGGAAGTGTAAAATATTCTCTTCACATTACAGAACTATAGGTATCGCTGGGGAAAAAGATTCTGAAGTATAAACGCCTCCTTTCAAATGGGCGAAAAAAGGGGCGTGAATGGAGAGAGAGAATTATGTAGAGAAACAAGACTTTCTTCACCTCTTTCACTTGCTACATTCATACAAGCAACCCATTAGATTATTTATTTGTGAAAATGGCAAAACGTTATCCAAATCAGATTTATTTTATATCGTCTAGATCAGAATAGGAAGAAAGTTTTTTGGAAAATTTTTTAAAATCTTTTAAAGGTTTATTTTGATCAGATTTGGACAGATTTGCCATATTGACCCCACAAGAATCTAATGGTTTACCCAAGGTTTTGTTATGTGCAACTACTCACTTGTCCTGGGGTATTCCATCCAATGGAATGCCATTAAATTCGCAGATTTTGTCACCAACTCGCATTTTGCCATCCTGAAAAAGTTTAATGATTCTGATGAATATGTCATACTCAATACTTACTTGTCTTGTGTCAGGCCGTCCAATGGAATGCCATTAAATTCGCAGATTCTGTCTCCAACTCGCATTTTGCCATCCTGAAACAGTCAGAGCAACTGCAAAGTAACTGACGAAAGTGGCTTTTCTTGGCTTTTCTTGGATATTTGTCATTTCTAAGATTATCACTTCATTGTGTCACCACAGTGGCGACACTGCTGCCGTTGTGGCAATAAAACAAATAAATATAAATCTATTCTGAGAGTTTCTTATCTAAATAGTACTGTTGCAAAGACGTTTTTTCATTGAATAAAGAAGTAAAACTGCATGTTTTGAATATGGATTAAAACACTATATATGTTTTACTATTAATGCCTCATTTAACTACCCTTTCTTGTATCTTTTTATTGAATCATGTCCATTGCTTGGACCCAAGTAGAGGGTTGTTCATCATATATCCCTTCCAAAGACACCCATTAGGCTAATTACATGGTTTAACTTTTTAGTAGGTGCCATAATGTGGTGGACAAAATTATTCATACAAAATAACAATTCTATTAACTAAAAACATACGCATCCGTCCTCAGATAGTGATATTATTCACATGATGGTTCATATTGGGAAATTATAACCATGTTTAATGTTGATGGCATTGTATTGCATTTGCCGATTCAAGCAACAATGATGCCTATGTGCGACACATATAAATGGATATAGTTGTCTGCATTTAGTGGTGCGATATCATTCAGACAACTTCTAACCATTCATTCAGTTAAGTTGCAGATCAGGGACATGATATGATTAAACATCATAGATATATCACAACTGGGAAAGGACGAACTAAAGTTTTCACCACCATCCATTTATACATATTTCTTGAGAAATAACTACTTTTCCAAAGAAACTTTAATAGGGTTTCATAACCTTTCACCAGAGAATAATTCACAGTCTATTTGATACTAACAATAATCAAAGCCACTAAATGGTTTAAGATATTTGATATTGGAAAGCACCAAAACCTCCCCAAATGATGATCAGAGGTGGGCTATTTGATGAAAATATCCTTTAACTGTGGTGGACACTAACTAATTAGAAGTTATATTCTTTCTCAACTGTGCTGGGCACTTGGAGGTCTGTATGACATTTCTTTTACACAAAAATGATGCCAGATGTCTGTTGATGATTGGAACTATTTTGCCGCTGTATTCACAGCCACCGTTGTCCAGAATGGTTAGATAAACATAAATACACAATAGGACCAGGATATTTCAGAGAGCAGCATAAGCATGGACCCATAATAGGAATTATGGGATATTTCCTGGAATTATAACAATTTGTGGGCCCTCAATCTTGTTGTTCAATTGCTCATAATATTATATTTGTAAAGAACAACAAGGCATTGTCACATCCAAATGAGAACGGGATTTAAATAGTATTCTTCGGGACACCATTCAGTTCCATAATTCCCTCAACAGGATCACAGACTTTTCTGATTTCTGTATAAGTGCTCTTAGATTTGGGCAGAATATGGATCAATGTAAGGCTAGGGTGAGTTTTCATACACCACATCTAAGGGTTGGATGGTATAGAACAGGATTATCCACACTTTAGAATTAACAACTTTATACGTGGATTACAAATGATCTCATCCAAGGCTGTGATTTCAGCTTCCACCCCTCTAGTTGTATAATACAAATTGACATGGCATTGATCAAACAATTTTGGGACCAATCTCAGCTTCTCTATGAAATGAACTACGGCTAGGTTATGCTTATGGACCATGAGCTACCTGCAAACCAAATGATAAAAAAAGGTTTCATAAAATCCTAATATTTAAAGGATATAATCCAAACAATATTAAGATAGCAAAGCATTTTTTAGAAACTGTAAACCTTACCTTTAGCTTTCTCACAATATATCTTTCATTATGTTAATATTTGTGTTCCAAGAGAAAAGAGAAAAGGTCAGCGATTGAGTGGTGGAACACCTTATAAAAAAGATTATTTCCGAGAAAGTTGCTTGCCCTTTGTTGCTCAATGCTCATAATATTTGCAAAGAACTACAAGGCATAAACAAGCAGCCTCATATTTGGCCAGAAAGATGAATCAATGCGGTGCTAGGGTAGGTTTTGATACACCATATTTAGAGATTGGATGGTTCAGAACAGAAATGTCCACTCTTTAAGGTCCTTGTCATAGAAGTAAAATTATTCACTTAATGCATGGATTACATGTTCTCATGAAGCAAATCTTTTTCCCTCTAAGGTTGTGATTGGAGCTTTCATCCCAATATCTGCATTATCTTAGCTTTTCAGAGTCTCTCTCTCATGGCCCTGCATAATTGTTTATGAAAATGTTTAGCACAATTATTATATTTGAATTATTTTCTCTAGGATCACAGACATGCATCGCAAAGACAATGGATTTGTATTGTTTGAAAGGACTAATATATGATCATAGTGCCAATGAGAGTTAATTTGTAATTCTATGAATGGAATATTGTCATGGGTCCGAGACAGTGGATCTCTGGTGTATAAGCTTAAGATTCTGTCATGGGGCCACAGTGGTTTGCAGATGGGTCTGTGCCTGTGGTAAGGTTCCTGTGATTTTCTCAGTGATTCCAGAATCATCAGACTTTCTACAGACATTCTCTCCACATTCCCACCAAAACGTACCAGCAGGAGATGTCTATTTCTGTCCCCTTTCACCATGATTTATGAGGAGATTTTTCATGAGGTCAGTGTCTTGTAACCCACAAGAGATTGATTACTTTAGCTCTTTTCTCCTCCTTTATTGTCATCAAGTAAAAAGGTAATACGTTAATTTAGTAGTGCAGATAGTATGATTGCAGCATGATAAGTATATATTGTGGTTTATTGATTGGCACTTTCTGAATGGCAAGAATAAGTGTGACATTGGCAATCAATGCTCCCAGCATAGAGAGCTGAGGCATACCCCAGCCAGCAAATCAGGCTTCATTTGGACCACAGCCACATAGCAGCAAGGTTGGTGGGTCCTGATTGTCTCACTCTGGCCAAGTACAGTTCTAATTATACTCAGCAAGTAGGCAAGACCACATGCAAATCATAGGCATAATCTCAAGTAGCATTGGTTGCCCCATCAAACCATCAGCACCTACTTCTCTCCATAGATCTGAAAAGTCTTATAATGAAAATTACAATATAAAAGACATTGACATCAAAATTACCAGTTCAACATTATTATAGGGTGGTTCGATAAAAGGTTTTGTCATAGGTTGAAAAATTGGCATTACATTGATGAGGCTATTCAGTGAGATATTTTGTGTTAACAGTATGGAAATGCAAATTTAATTTGCAACAACATATTCATAAAACTACAGTCTCTTTCAGAGGTATCTTCACATTTTTCTGTTACACCTCTGGTATTGAAAACCTTGATATTTTGCAAAATTATCTGTCTCCCTGTGGCGTGAAATCAATTTCACTGAAATTGTGAAGAAAACTTTGAAAAGAGACTACTGAAAAAGCAGGCAATAAGATAGTGTTCACATTTCATTTCTTCACCATTCAGATAAACAAATCGGTCCCACGTTCATGATCTGGAACAATGATAATGGTAAAATCTTACAAATCTCTCCGATTAGACAATCGATATTTTTGTTTTTGACTTTTGACGAGGAAATTGCAACAGTTCCTATTAAGGTATTCTTTCCTCCAGATACCCATTTAGGGATCGATCGTTAATTTGGACACACTAGAAACTCCCTGATATATATATCACCGTGTTGAAGGCAGATTGGAAATTGGCGTGACAGAAGAAGAAGTAGAAGACCCAATGGCAGCTGAGTTAATTTCCTCCAAGAGGACCCACTTAATTTCGGAAGGTATAAGAAATGAGAGAACAAAAGCATGACAGAGAAAACAAATGGCTGCATGCAAGATGGAGACTGCAAGAATCAATATCATTCGTCTTCAGTAACTATATGCTTTGCACAAATACGTTGGCCAAGTATGAAATTGGGGATTGGATTAATTATCCATATCTCCATTTTGTTAAAATATATGTTTATCAAATTATCAAGGAATTGATCTATTAGCATTCAATAAGGGATCAAAAAGGTTTAGGGTAAAATCATATAGTTACTGACAGGTAGAGCTGTATAAAACCTAGATAAGGAAGGTAATTGTCAAAAGGAAACCCGGTTCTATGACCATAAGATTTGAAAGAGCAAGTTATGAAGAAACCTATCTTGGTCATTATTGGAAATAAATAATAGAGAACGTGCAACCTCATTTCAGCATTGGGATCTATTAACAAGAGTATATGACTAAATATTCAAAAAATAAAATAGAGAAAAGACGAGACAATAGCAATACAGATGGAAACCAATAATAGATTGGAAGATTCATGCATTCAATTGAGAGAATTTTAGATAATAACAAAGACGTGAAATTCTATATGTTGAGAATAGTTCGCAATGAATGCAAATAGGTTTGAGATTTGTTTGAGCACTATAAATGTGCAAGGATTTATAATAAATACCTGATTGTCATGGTTCTGATAATAGACGTAGAGTAAAATGTCGCATAAGTCTATTACAAATTAGGCAGAACAGGGCCGGAAACGGAAGTAACAGGATGGTAATCAACAAAGTAGTGTACGATGGGAAATTGTTGAGTGGGTAAGAAACTTATTCAGTTGCGCTTCACCTAAATAATGTGGTTTAGTTTCCCTGAGAGCAGTATTGATTTGTTATTGTTTTACTTTTCTGGAAGGTAGATTTTGTACCACTCCGCCTCCCTGAACGCCCATTTGACTGGTGAAAATTGATATCACATTCTTTTGACCTTTAACAAATGCGGCATATTAGCCATCTTGGGTATGGGGAAATCTGCACCTGCATCCGGTTATGTCGCATGGCATTCCTCCCCTCAAATACTTAAACGTGACTCAGCAAACTTTCAGGCTTCCCTTTAAGGATGTGCTTTCTCAGAGACATTTAATACAATACAATGTTTAAATATCTCTAACTTTCTGGATACTAAAAACTTGAACATAAATTTGTCAGCCGGAAAATGTGCTCTGCTCAGATCTTATATATTTTAAAAGAACATTTTTATTACCAAATATTTGTTTCTCTCGTCATTTTCGGAACATTACATGACCTAATCTTTTGGTATTGAATTAAACAGGATATCATATACGTCGGTAAAAGAGAGAAGTCTCCCTCCTATACGTCTGCAAACTGGCCTTTTGTCCAGACATAATCCTACTGTGAAACGATTTTTGTGTATGTAATTTTCTCCGGTATTGATTGCTCCTGGCATTTCATACATATTTACATACATCTTAGGTTTTTTTCTCATAGACGATATGCATTATATTGGGTTTTGTGCTCACCGGGTATATTTTTAGATGGGCCAACGTGGTACATTCTTTAAGCCAGGTATGCTAATCTTTCTATCTTCCAAATCTTCCATATTCAAAATGATTTCACTACACAATGTCTGAGACAGTTCTTGCGGCCATGTTAAATATTTGATAAAGTAATGAACACTAATCGGATTATCATGAGATTAATGTCACCATTAATCCCATCACACCACAGTAACGGTGTGTGCATGGGGTTTATAATAAAGTCCCACAAATATGTTTCCCTCAGATTACCGCTTTCTAAACAGCCTTTGTTTTTGTCTTTTTTAAATTTCCATCTTTATTTTGGATTTTTGATCTGCTTTTTCCTTGTCAGTGTGAAGCTGAACACACTTTTTAAAGCGGTTTATTCCAATATGATAATCAGGCTAAATACAAGAGATTTCAGATGCACATCAAATAAGCATTTTTATGTTATCAACTGTTATAATGTAAGTAAAATATTAAGAATCGATGCTGAAATTAAAGTTTTCACTAGTATGTATCTTAAGGTGAATGAATAACATGTAAAAATTCCATTTATATTGTGTATGTGGTATTCATATGAACATAACATTCTATGTATATTAAGTAGATTTGGGGTGAACTGCAGGTCCAACCTTTGAACACAATGCATGTCACTCTAAAAGCTAATAGCTGAATTATAATAAAACTTCCAAAAACAGACCAGTACAAAATACAGAAAAATATCTTACCGTCTTTGAAAGAGAGGGGCACATAAAATAATGAATATTAATTTACCATTGCTGATACAGCAGCAGGATGACAAAATATACATTGCAAAGGAACTGTTTAGTGAAACTGTGTTAATTAAAATGGTCTCAACTGTGAGCTGTTAACTGTTAGCTCTATAATGGATTTATTTAGCTTGATCAGTGAGTTAAGGCCGTGCCTCCCCAGACAGTTCTTGGGTTGATTGTGCCCACAGACAGTATATATGTGTAATACTGGTGGGGTGAGTGTAAATAGCGGTGGGGCTGAGATGCATAAAAAGGGGTCATGGTTTAACACTTCACACTGGGGACTGACCATATGATGGTAAAAGGATAATGCTTAATCAACTTATGCCATCCCCAATGTGAGAAAGGGGTCACATTTTATTCAATCACCAAATGTGAATAAAGGGTCACAATTTAACACCGTGAACTCACCCAACTATGCAATCACCCAATGTGAAGAAAAAGGGTCACAATTTAACACTATGAAATCACCCAACTAGGCAATCATCCAATGTGAAGAAAAAGGGTCACAATTTAACACTATGAAATCACCCAACTAGGCAATCACCCAATGTGAAAAAGGGGTCACAATTTAACACTATGAAATCACCCAACTAGGTAATCATCCCATGTGAAGAAAAAGGGTCACAATTTAACACTATGAAATCACCCAACTAGGCAATCACCCAATGTGAAAAGGGGTCATAATTTAACACTATAAAATAACCCAACTATGCAATCACTCAATGTGAAAAAGACTGTCAATGGGCTATGCTTGATCATCAAATGCAACCAAATTTTATGGATAATTATTGCAATTTGCTAACAGCATCGTTTTATCAGAAACATAAATTTACAAACATTTATTTAATATTGATGATGTGCCAGGAGTCCATGTTGTCTAAAATGAAACAAAAGTGGATGGGCTTGAAAATCTGTTAACGGCACCAGTTTTCCAATTTTGCTCTAACTCATCTTCATTACTTCTGCCTTTATAGAAGGGAATGCCACTGGACCCAGCATGCTGAGCTGATGCTTAGAGGAAATAAACCTCTTCGGTCCCACATGAAAGGACCCCATTATATGCCCACCAATATTGCACTGTTTAAATGCCTTTCAGTTAAGCAAGCTAAATAAACCAAACCATTTTATGTTTCCAAACAGCTCTTAAGTCACCAACGCAATCGTAAAATTCTAAAATGTTTGCGTCACAAAAATTTCGATGAGTTTCCACTGACCAAAAGTTGTTTGCCACATGAGGTTATTGAGATATAATCATTTAGGTTATTCCTGGTATGCAAAGTGAGTATTTTCTCAAAGCTGAGTTGCTTGTGCTCCTGCCCTGCTCTCTAAGAAGAGATTTGGTCTGAGGGATTACAGCGCCGGACTTACCTTAGCCGCCGGCCCTCCTGGAATTATGCTTTTGACAAAATGCTGTTCCTTTCTCTTACCGCCTCCCTAGAAATATAAACAGAATAAACATCATTAGCATACATCAGACTTGCTTTAATGAGGCTAAAGGCTACGTCTCAGAGGAATGGACAGTGTATCAATATACTGAGTAGTCAAAAACTAACTGTTTTTTCCACCTATTTGCACCATATTCCCACCATTTTTCAACCAATATTCAACCTTTCTCCACCGTTTCCAACCATTTTCCTCATTTTTCACCATTTTTCCTTCCACCATTTTTCCGTCCACCATTTTCCCATCCGCCATTTTACCTTCCACCATTTTGGGATCATTTTCAAAAATTAGGTAGTCTAATAACCGCTTCTACGTCAGATTAATTTGTTGTGGTGAGCTATGGCCCAATAAATATGAATATTAAAACAGTTGATGGAGATTTAAGATATTTCCAAATTCTACTCTTCAAGATAATCATGCAGGCGATTGCCCCATGCCATTCTTAAACCAATATAAATCCGGCTCTATATGAAAGTCATGATGACCTTTTATTAGAAACAGATGGCACGATTTA
Source organism: Amphiduros pacificus (assembly GCA_949316495.1). NCBI lineage: Eukaryota > Metazoa > Annelida > Polychaeta > Phyllodocida > Hesionidae > Amphiduros > Amphiduros pacificus. The sequence continues at coordinate 9,936,345 of OX439007.1, read as the reverse complement.
GTGTTGTTATGAACACGGTGACCTCAGTTCCACTTTACCAAGATAATTGATTTCTCCATGCAAATTTGCTAATAGAGAAAAAAAAATACATGAAAAAAGACAACAACGACGACGTTTTAAGTCATTTGCGCTAATTATCGTTATCATTCAAATTGTTTCTGAATATCTACATTTTTATGTCAATTCTTTTGAATAATATCTTCTTATGATCATCCACCTTCGGGAATATTTGATATAGAAAGGGATCGGCCTGAATTGCACTAATTAGTCATCGATTTCTCTGATCATGAACTTCATGGACAGAATGTGCCCAAGTCGCACAAACAATAATGGTGAAGCGCCTTTCCACGTTTCTTCACATTCTGAGCGGGATCTCATGCCGAATGCGAGATCACACGGCCATATGATTATAATGCCATGGACCAGCTTGACGGTTGAAACTGCGAAGGTAACATTGATACCATGCATTATCCATGAGAACGCAAAACACAATATCCTGCTGGTGGGTTCAATTTTCTTTTGGTTATATGCCTGAGAATGTACTGACTGAATATGGGAGCACTGTCCCCGGGATGCGAGGCAAATCAAACAAACCTTCTACATCCTGCATCATATCAACATACAAAGCTCCCAAGGGCTCCAGGACCTTAATTAAGACACGCATTTGCATAGCTTTTCTATACTGCAGTTACACTAATAGCTTAACAGGCATTAATATTTCAGTTATCTTTGTATTTGGAATGTGCATTGCATGTTAGTCTCTTGACTATTACTGTTAAAGCCGCTGTTTGAGGATTTATTTATGATGATCATCACACATTCTGTATCGTGTATGTAAAGTAAAGTTTGTTCAATAAACATTGGGAATTCTTCATAGTATACATAGCAATTATATAACAGCACAACTCACTTCAACTTAGGGCATAGCTTTACTTTTTATGTCTCTGTGTCATTGGTATATAATACGGCTTAAATCACAATACCCATCAAACAAGTACACACAAGAGGAAATGAACAAATTAAATCCATGCATTCGCAACAGCTTGTAGGGTCCTACCTTATGGACAACCTCTCCTGTAATATATGTACCGGAAATCTGAACTGAGCATGCTCGTCCAATACCGGAAGTGCGACCATTAAGGCTGGGCATGTGCTCCCATTACTAAACTAAAAGTAGATTCATCCACCCCAAGCATGCCCCCTGCACTACTGGAACTAAAGGAGCAATGACTTCTTATGTTTACCAATTACTGGAAATATGAAAATTAAAACTTAGTTTCGTTACAGGAGGTATGAATATCAGAACTGGGATGATTCCTCATTGCAGGAAGTATGGATATTAAGATTGATGCTCCATTTAAACAGAGAGCATCAATCAAAATCACTGAACAGGTTTAAATGCGTCAAGGTTTTGTGAAGCGAAGCAGAGTATGTACAATATACAAGGCCGATTGTACACAGGGTAGGGTATGCATAATATACAAGCCGATTGTACACAGGGTAGGGTATGCACAGTATACAAGCCAATTGTACACAGGGTAGGGTATGCACGATATACAAGCCGATTGTACACAGGGTAGGGTATGCACAATATACAAGCCGATTGTACACAGGGTAGGGTATGCACAGTATACAAGCCAATTGTACACAGGGTAGGGTATGCACGATATACAAGCCGATTGTACACAGGGTAGGGTATGCACAATATACAAGCCGATTGTACACAGGGTAGGGTATGCACAATATACAAGCCAATTGTACACAGGGTAGGGTATGCACAATATACAAGCCGATTGTACACAGGGTAGGGTATGCACAATATACAAGCCGATTGTACACAGGGTAGGGTATGCACAATATACAAGCCGATTGTACACAGGGTAGGGTATGCACAATATACAAGACGATTGTACACACTGAGCATGTCCACTGTGTGACGTTCTCCTTTGTCTTGCATTGCATTGTGCCACATCAGATATGAAATGTCAGCAACAATTGCGTGCCAGACAAATATGAATTACCCTGATTCCCTGGGTGTCTCAACACACATCCTTCATATGAGAAGCTCTTACGATGAAGGCATTGACAAGTAAGCATATATGCCTGGGCACACCGTGAGTTAGGCAGGTTCTATGCTGCTGAGAGGTTTGATTGGTGTAAATCCCTCCCTCTAGGAGAGACCACTCAGGGATGTGAGGTGTAGACATTGTATATGTGGTGTGGACATCACATGCCACCATACCACCGCCTCGCCCACCATACCAAGCAGGTCCAGCCATTTTGTTTTTCCGCTCTTTACTTTTCTGTCAACTCTGGCCTGACCAAGCTCAGGAGATGTATTTTACACAATACTCTTTTTAAAAATGAATAAATTGCTAACTAAGAAGATAAGTATCAGTGCAAATTAGTTCTGAAAATAGGTAAATTGCATGGGGTCTGTAGCAAACATTACCTCAAGGTTCTAACTACCACCGCCATTAGACAAGCATTGTTCACATTATTTGACTGGGCGCCATGACATTTTAACTATTAAATGCTGCTTGGGTGTAATTTTTGCAGAAAATGCAAAGTTATCATGCACTTACCTTTGATGATTCGGTGTATACATTGTAAATAAATACAAATAATTTTCAAAGCAAAATGTACTCTTTCACAAGACAAGTATCGTCAGTCTATAAGAACTCACGTTAAAGGTGCGTTTTAATATCATCGAGCCTGACAGACTTGTGAGCTTCACACATGACAGATTACATTTACCCCTTCATGATATCAGAGGTGGAAAATACCATTGTTATATTATTCTCTTATAATAAAATGATGCTGCTTGTTTCTGATGCTTTGATCTATAAATGAATTTAACATTGTATGACCTTAGAAATTCACCATGGGGTTCATGACATTCTGTTTGCCATGTTTATTTTATCCCCATATTATCCTTGGCTCGGCTAACATTAGGTTTATCAAAGGATATATCTCAATGGGAATATTTTGCCTGTCGAATCTCTGATTGTGTTATGAAAAATATATATAGACTCTATGTTTTTGCACCTCCCCAGTTAAAGATAACCCATTAATCTTTCAAGGGGGCACGAGGAGAATTACAAAATTCTTTCCCTCTTGTGAGAGAACAATCTCACAAATGTTCCCTCAGAAATGCATATCCCGATATGTTTCCCTTTACTTTTAAAGAGAAACTGTTGCTGCACTATCGCGACCAGGGCATCACAAATTTTCCTTCAGTGTTAGTGTTCTTAGTATTTTGTTTTCTCGTTGAAGGGTCCCAGCAATCCCTTTATGACTATATTGGAATTTGGGAGCAATGCAGGAGCTTCATTTGTCTAAATGTGATAGTCTACCCTGGATGGCCATGTTGGGAATACAGCGTATGCTAATGTCCGGCTATATTACACGTGGTTTCACTTCACTTCCGGTTGGGGCATTATGGGAGCAGCTATTATCAGCAAACGCACTCCCATTACCCATGATGCCTTTCTGTCCCAGACGGCACACCATGTCCTGCACAATTGGGATTTCTACAATTACCCTAAATTCAGATATCATCAATATGAACCAGGAAAACAATACGAGATAATCCGGTGGATAATCTCACCCAAAGCGGATTAGGTGCTACTTCATCCTGGAAGTGAATTCAGAAATATTGTTTTCTGCTGCAAATCCCGGAACACAAAAGAACACTGACATTGTCAGAATAATATTGCCACTAGTCTGATTATAAAATATATAGCAGGGTTAAATTGGTTCTGTTTGAGGTATATGTCCCATGCTGTCTCACATAGATCTTGTGAGAAGAGCCAGGACTAATATAAACTGATTCAACATTGAAGATGGCTGGGGGAATCTCCTGGGCTTGAGGATCTCACAACACCAGCCTCCCCGCTCTCTCTCTCTCTCTCTCTCTCTCTCCCCCTCGCCCTGCCTTGTCTTCTATTTGGGGGTTTAATGAATCATGGCACGGCGATATTCTTGTCTTGTCCCCAAACATTTGCTCAGCTTTGAATTTCAAACAAGACACATCAGCGGGAGTGGCACTGCTTTGTATGTACTGAGTGAAGCTGTTATATCCCATCTGCTCAATCTCTGCTCACCAGGTAGCGCCATTATACTTCACATCAAGACTGTTTTTCACGTTGTCTTAGCCTTTCATATGTGGATGTCAAGTTGTCGAAGTATCTCTAACCCTAGCTTTTTGGATTGTGGGTTTAATCAAGTTCTGTACATAATAGAAACAATAAATGCAAACTAAGTAATTCAGTCTAAAGTGGGAGTCTTTTGGATCATTTGTTGTTTGCCATTCAATTCCTCCTACAGATAACATTCAACATAACAAACTATTTTCGTCATTTTCAATATTTGAAGTATTGTGTTCAGAAAAGAAATATAATCACAGTTTCTCAGACTTTCATTTCTTGAGCATCATTTTCTTTTTTTTTATTTTTCTCAAGAATTACAGGACTCTTGTCGGTATAATGGATATCGTATCAAATACCACCGCATTAGCGTAAGGATGAATATGATGTCGGGCAAAGTATAAGAGTATCATTCTACAAGACCTTGGAAATGTATGTGGTGTCCCCGGAGCAGAGACGCTGCCACCGGAGGGCGCTTCGGATTTACAAACGCTGTGTACTGCTGAAAAACAGGTACAAGGACCGTGTCAATATGGCTGTGCAAATATTGGAGGCTACTAAGACGTCGAATCTCTCATGTGCGCTGTGTTCTATACGTGGAACACGCCCTTTGATGGTATTATGATGAACTCCATTATCTTGTCACACACGCTTAATCCCACTTCAGTCCACCTTCAATATATTTCAATATATTTCTCTTCCCCCTTTGCTATCTTATCATATGACACATCTCGTTTTCCTCAGACTTGCTCAGCATATAAAGATTTCTTGTTTTTTGCTTTAAACTAGCTAAAAAGACCTGGTCTCCAAATCTAATTATCACTTCAAACTGGCTTGGTTTGTTATGGAAAATAAGTAAGTTTTAATTGATATCTCTAACCTTACATTGAGATATATATGAGGGGATATTATTCCAGGCGTTGGACAGCACACAGTTAAGCTGATTATCTCAACATAAGGCGTTATTGTGGTCTGTAGTATCATGATGTGTGTGGACTGAAGCAAGCAAAATATCATTCTGCTGCGACATCAACTCTCAAATAGGGAACCTCCTGTTTGCTGTGACATCAGCTTACATAGGCAGAACAACCATTCAGCTGTGACATCAGCTTTCATAGAGTGATCTGCCATTCAGCTGTGACATCAGCTTTCATAGAGATCCGCCATTCAGCTGTGACATCAGCTTTCATAGATAAAACCGCTATTCAACTGTGACATCAGCGTTCATGGAGAGATCTGCCATTCAGCTGTGACATCAGCGTTCATAGAGATCCGCCATTCAGCTGTGACATCAGCTTTCATAGAGATCCGCCATTCAGCTGTGACATCAGCTTACATGGAGAAAACTGCCATTCAGCTGTGACATCAGCTTTCATAGAGATCCGCCATTCAGCTGTGACATCAGCTTACATGGAGAAAACTGCCATTCAGCTGTGACATCAGCTTTCATAGAGATCTGCCATTCAGCTGTGACATCAGCGTTCATAGAGATCCGCCATTCAGCTGTGACATCAGCTTTCATAGAGATCCGCCATTCAGCTGTGACATCAGCTTACATGGAGATCCGCCATTCAGCTGTGACATCAGCTTTCATAGAGATCTGCCATTCAGCTGTGACATCAGCTTTCATAGAGATCCGCCATTCAGCTGTGACATCAGCGTTCATAGAGATCCGCCATTCAGCTGTGACATCAGCTTTCATAGAGATCCGCCATTCAGCTGTGACATCAGCTTACATGGAGAAAACTGCCATTCAGCTGTGACATCAGCTTTCATAGAGATCCGCCATTCAGCTGTGACATCAGCTTACATGGAGAAAACTGCCATTCAGCTGTGACATCAGCTTTCATAGAGATCTGCCATTCAGCTGTGACATCAGCGTTCATAGAGATCCGCCATTCAGCTGTGACATCAGCTTACATGGAGAAAACTGCCATTCAGCTGTGACATCAGCTTTCATAGAGATCCGCTATTCAACTGTGACATCAGCTTACATGGAGAAAACTGCCATTCAGCTGTGACATCAGCGTTCATACAGAGATCCGCCACTCTGTTTTGACATCGGGACTCTCACTGACACAAAAATGCTGGGACAAACATGGATATTTTTACTATAAACAAGACTGATGCAGCATATTACGCCGCAGACACTATCCCGGCCATCCATTCTCACCAGCCTCACACCTGATAGAGACCTCCATACAAAGCTGAACATTGTGTATGTACAAACACACACACACACACACACACACACACACACACACACACACACACACACACATGCCGTGCAGAGTGTTTCATATTCCTGTTGTGTTTGCATTTATCTTGATATTTGAGTGCAGATTGTCATTTCCCATCTGTCATTTGCAGCCTGAATCCATTCCAGATTCATGTTTTAAAAAAAGCCTCCCTGTCTGTTTGTGTACGGGCATTTCTGGTGTGTTTCTTAATATCCTGGTCTGTCTCATAACACACATATAAACCAACACTCTGTACTCAGCTCCTTCTGTGTGAGACAGATCTGATTATGCTGAGCATGTCTTCAAGACACCATTCACATCATCCTACCTGCTCAGGAGACTTGCTTTATGACACTCAGGCTCTCTGTTTTGCGAAAAATGTCACAAAGGCACACATATGCATTTTTTCTATTGTGATAAATGTCCCTGTAATGTGAATGTATAATGCTGTTATGGTAACCACCGTGCAATGAATCTATATTGTTACAAGGTTTTCACAGACCTAAATATATACGTCTGCGATATATTTTCCTGTGACATACCGTGATAAGTATTGCGAAGTGAATATATCAATCTGCGATATATATCACTTGGATTCACATTTGGACATGGATGTATAAATCACAACACTGGTCCAATTTACAGTTTGTCTCTTATAAACAATTTCTACGCCTAGCTTGCCAAACAGTTTATATCTACGCATATTGATAAATGTGTTTTCCTATTTTATGCACATTACCTGTGAGTCACAGTAAATCCAATAACTAAATATAAACAGGCCCGGTCACGGTTAAAATGAAAATATTATCTCAACATCCTTTTGTTTGCTCATTGGCCAGCACCAAAGGTCTTTAAGAACTCTCTCACCTTGAAATATGGTAAACACATAAATGCAAACTTAGATCAGTGCAAATCATAGCTTAACATGAATGTTGAGATCCCGGGGCCGAGAAAAAAGATCCTCGTGGAATTTGTAAGATTTTATCTCAATTCATTTCAGCACATTAACAAAATCCTCATATGAATACATACACATATCAAGATTGTGATTGATAAAATATAAATCATCAGTGTGTCAATGATATTGAACTCTAATAAGACCACATAGGTCTAGTAGATATATACAATTACAAATAAACCCACATATCTCCATATGTGCTCTGTTTATAATGATAGTTTTTAATCCATACCTTAATGGCACTGAATTAACTTAATGCGTCCATGTGCCGTTACGAATTCATTCATTCATTCATTCTGTTCATAATGATTTAATAGTTTGAGAGATTACTTAAGCCGTGTAACTAACATTTCACAAACACAAATACATACATTATTCCAGATACATTGTTCCAGATGTTTGATTTAGAACCTGTAATAATGTACATCTCATTGAAGTATAATATTGGGTAATCACATTAAATGACTGAGGTGCCCTACACCGCATCGCACTACACGAGTACGGCGCAGAGACAGGAGAGGTTTTCAGTAAACAATTGAGCTGCTCAGAGTCCTGCTAAGAATAGATACTGAGCAGATTGTACGGCTGGTCACTTGGTTCACAGAAATCAATCAGAGTTATAGACCTACTGACCTCCTCTGGTGCTTTGAGACGCCCAGGAACACAGCTGTGGGTGGCAGGGATCGCCGCGTGATTAGCCGATCAAGGGAGCTACCATTTATTATGATGAATAACTCGGAGTCGCTATTTTGATGTTTATCGCTATCTGCCTTTTATAGACAAAGTAAAAAGTGTAGAAAATCAATCATGTTGATATATTTGGCATGTTTGTGATTCACGTACTTGATAGATAGTAGAAAAACATATATGACTCAAAAGATTTAGTTTTGATCCCATGGTTATGCAGCCAGCACAAATAGTGTTCTCCAATCACCCATCGGCAAAGCCCAGATAGGTGATCTGGAGGGGTTTGTCGAACGTCCATGGTCTCTACCAACTCCAACCAAAGAAAAGTTTGGTGGAGTTGATTGAGCTCTAGTGAAGTAAAAACTCGCCAGCTGCAAAAACTTTGGTAAACCCGTTTAAACGTCAAAATTGAACCCGTTTCAACTGCCGTTAAAACGGGTTTGACTCAGATTTTGCAGCTGGCGACTGATATCAAATATTTATATTTTCTTTATTTTATGCTATCCGAAGAATTATCAAGCTTTTTGGGGGAGATTTTAGATACAATCAAACATAAAATATGAATTTTCACTGAAAGAGTTGGGTATTTAAAAAATCACATCTGAACGAGATTATAACCAAAAAGCAAAAATCTCAGACCTCTCCAGATCACCTATCTGGGCTTTGCCGATGGGTGATTGGAGAACACTACAGCACAAATGTCTCACAGAAAAATAGCAAATCATATATTTTCATATTTAACCAACAGGTCTGCAATGCATCATAAGATTGATATGCGCGTTATATATTAACTTTCCGCGTGAATTTCCCCCTCTGTAAACACATCGGGACTCTAATCGGTATGGATTTGTCAAGTGGTCTGAACCCGAATGCACAATTATTGCAAATGTGGAAATGAACAAATCTTGTGGCACTCAGTTCGCTGGGGAGGAACGAAGAGCATGAAAAAGCGCTTGTTTCACTTCAAGTGACTGAAAACCGAGGCAGTGGACATTTCATTTCTTCTGACAACACGCAGGGGTAGAGGTTGAGAACTTCCTGTTAGGTGTAGACATCACTTATAGTCTTATTGTGTTCCGATGATATTTTCAAAATAGAATAATAAGAAAGGTTCAATGACACAAATAGATCAAACATGTTCAGAAAGCAGCAAATAGTCAACATGGCTGAAACATGCCATGAACACCTGACCTTGAAGTCTTGTCACGTGGTGACCTTTATTGAACTTGCAATTGACCCAATCAATAAAAGAGCTAGCCATGCAGCGTGGCCAGACAGGGTGTTTATCTCTCTGGACTTGTACCAATGTCAAAACAAATATCGAATGTGAAAAGCGACCAGAGCATCCTGTTATTTCGAGAGAGAGGTCTCCACTTCTACAGTTCAAAATATTCATTTTCCCTTGTTGAAGAAAATATTGTGTCCAAAAATATATATCAGTTCTTGCCCTCTTTCAATCGTTTCCCTTTAAACGATGTGTTCCAAATGATGATGATACCCTCATTATCTGGTTAATGTTTCTTGAAGAAAAAAGAAAGGGAGTTTCTTCTACTGATAAAAATAGGGCGGTGGGCAGAGATAAGGAAATCTCACAAACGATGAGCAGCTGTGTCAAGAACAAAGCACAGACGATGAGCAACTGTGTCAAGTACAAAACAGATGATGAGCAACTGTGTCAAGGACAAAGCACAGATGATGAGCAACTGTGTCAAGGACAAAGCACAGATGATGAGCAACTGTGTCAGGGACAAAGCACAGATGATGAGCAAATGTGTCAAGAACAAAACACAGACGATGATCGTGCCAAGAACAAAACACACATGATGAGAGCTTAAGACTAAAGGGAGTAATGAAAGCTCAAATACCAGGGGCGACCCAGTTGTTAACATAGGTTATAGTAATGTGAGCCCCTATATGTAGCATCTTACAGATGGGGTGAGTATTATCCAAATACTGCACCGCAAGCGTATGAGTAATTGTGAATGAGACAAAATAATTTGTTAGATCTTCTGCATTTGAAGAGATGGTCAGGAATCCCTGCTGAAAGGATAAAAAAATAAGGAAAAATGTAAAGGGAAAAATAGATACCTCGCTGATGCACTTGAAGTCAATTGAGGCTTAGTTATTGTTCATGTGATATATAAACAACGAGCTTAATGTACCTAAGAGCAATTTCTGTGAAAATAAAACATGCACGGAACGAACTGCAGCCATAAAATACAAACATATCACGAATCTGCGCATGTCAACAACAACAAAAAAAGTCTATTTCGCATCAGATGAAAAAGCCTAGTTTTTTTCAATGAATATTTATGCGAGACATAATCTAATTCGATTAGAATGAAAGATGAGCCATTACTCTTCCTAAATCGCCCTTCTCTGAAGATAAATATACCAGTCAAATATGCAATAACCTCGGTAGACTGTAACAGGGTTCAGCGGGTCAGATACGAATCAATCCCTTTGTGTTCCGGAACAGTTACAACTCTAAATGTAGGAGAGGTTGTCAACAGTGCTGCTTCAGCAATACAGGCATCAGCAATCTATCTATATTCTCCCACCAGAATTAATTCTGTAGTCCTTTACTAGTATTTCACAAAAAGCCACATATCTTTTACGTGTACTTATGGCCTGTTCAACAATCTCTAAGGTTCGTCTGTCTCATCTTACCATATTTACTTTCAACTTTCAAATAAGCAGTCTCTATCTGCCATACTTATACTTCTCATGCTGAGTCCTGATTGCTTACTGTGACATTCAATCATACATTTTATATTTAACTATAATGTTGATATCAAACTGTAATGCTGATATTAAACTGTAATGCTGATATTAAACTGTAATGCTGATATTAAACTGTAATGCTGATATTAAATTGTAAAGCTGATATTAAACCATAATGCTAGTATTAAACCATAATGCTGATATTAAACCATAATGCTAATATTAAACTCTAATGCTGATATTAAACTGTAATGCTGATATTAAACTGTAATGCCGATATTAAACTGTAATGCTGATATTAAACTGTAATGCTGATATTAAATTGTAATGCTGATATTAAACCAAATTAAACTATAATGCTGATAACAGGCATTACTGCTGAATTGAACTGTAACACTGATATCAAACTGTACTGCTGCCAGTAGACTGTAATGGTGATATTGCACCCTTCCTTTGATGTTCCATTTTGCTTTTGATATTCCATTTAACATACAGCATCAAATCAAATACTTCTTACATTCAGCCTAAAACTTGATATTTAATCGTACCTGATTTTCATAAATCTGACATTCCACAATACTTGTTAAATTGAACCATATTTGACCTTTACGTTTACCTCTAACATTAAACCATACAGCCTTAATGCCTAATACATTTCAACATTCAGCCACATCTCCCAAATATCACAAACACATCGATAATTATCGTAAAACCGTGACGTAAATTATCGACTATAATGACACATTCAGCACAATACAATACTCAATTGGCACCCATCTGAATGGCAAATGTTGTGTAATTTGCACTCTCAAAGCTCATCCTTAAAGTACCCAGATGAGATCTCCCATAACCACGCACCAAGCATCTCGCCTGGGCACCTGCTTTCATGTCTCTGCACTGTATGGTACATATCCCTGCATTGTGTGGTATATATACCTGCATTGTGTGGTGTATATCCCTGCATTGTGTGGTATATATCCCTGCATTGTGTGGTATATATCCCTGCATTATGTGGCATATATCCCTGCATTGTGTGGTATATATCCCTGCATTGTGTGACATATATCCCTGCATTGTGTGGCATATATCCCTGCATTGTGTGGCATATATCCTTGCATTGTGTGGTATATATCCTTGCATTGTGTGGTATATATCCTTGCATTGTGTGGTGTATATCCCTGCATTGTGTGGTATATATCCCTGCATTGTGTGGTATATATCCCTGCATTGTGTGGTATATATCCCTGCATTGTGTGGTATATATCCCTGCATTGTGTGGTATATATCCTTGCATTGTGTGGTATATATCCCCGCATTGTGTGGTATATATCCCTGCATTGTGTGGTATATATCCTTGCATTGTGTGGTATATATCCCTGCATTATGTGGCATATATCCCTGCATTGTGTGGTATATATCCTTGCATTGTGTGGTATATATCCCTGCATTGTGTGGTATATATCCCTGCATTATGTGGCATATATCCCTGCATTGTGTGGCATATATCCCTGCATTGTGTGGCATATGTCCTTGCATTGTGTGGTATATATCCCTGCATTGTGTGGTATATATCCCTGCATTGTGCGGTATATATCCTTGCATTGTGTGGTACATATCCCTGCATTGTATGGTATATATCCCTGCATTGTGTGGTATATATCCTTGCATTGTATGGTATATATCCCTGCATTGTATGGTATATATCCCTGTAGTGTGTGGTTTATATCCTTGCATTATGTGGTATATATCCTTGCATTGTATGGTATATGTCCCTGCATTGTGTGGTATATATCCTTGCATTGTGTGGTACATATCCTTGCATTGTGTCGTATATGTCCCTGCATTGTGTGGTATATATCCTTGCATTGTGTGATATATATCCCTGCATTGTGTGGTATATATCCTTGCGTTGTGTGGTATATATCCCTGCATTGTGTGGCATATGCCCTTGCATTGTGTGGTATATGTCCCTGCATTGTGTGGTATATATCCTTGCATTGTGTGGTACATATCCTTGCATTGTGTCGTACATATCCTTGCACACCTCTGACGACCCACATCATATGGTTTGTGTCCACTCTTCCCTCGTCTGCATAATCCAAGACTTCGGAGGAGTTTTTCAGTTTGGTGATCTCCCCAGAGTATAATAGATAACTGTCTGTTTCCCATCAAAAAAGGTCAGACTATTTTGCTTTAGAATGGCGAGAGACTGTCCCAAACCAACCAAATAGGCGAGGTTCCCAAAGCCACCAAGACGTGAGTGAGAGCAATCAGGACAATCATAATTATCGTAGGGGCATTGTGTTCACGATTGTGTCACAAGCCAAAAGTCATAATGTCATATTCCTTAATAAAGTGCAAAGACCATAATGTCTTATCAAATGCCATGGGCTCAATCTTATTAAATGCCACCACCAGCAATTTAAATTGTTTTATAGATTTATCCATGCAATGTCGTGCTCAGTGGTTCTCCTTTAAAACTTTTTTTTCACAACGATGGCTTCTGATTCATCGTTTTCTGACTAACGCTTAGAGATTTTTCTTTATATTTTATCCAATCACAAATAAGTGAAATATACAGGCTATATATAAATGGCGGAAATAGTTTAAATTATCGAGGTGAAATAGAATAGGGCGATGACAAGAATTAAGGAACATTAAAAAAAACCTTCACATATTGGTGATGACATTAAAGATTGATACTCTTGGAAACCTGTTAAGCCTATCTTAAACAAAACCCATCAATATATTTGTCAGGCAGTCATTCTGCGATTTCTATTGCATTTGTAATTCAAAACTTTCCGTACAGATGTCAGTGCCATGCACTTGACCTTCTCGGGCGCAAAGTGTCAAAGCGTGGCAAGTGCCAATAGTGAAGATGCTGACAAAAATGCTAAAAATGATTTGTATGAAACTTTTGTCATTTGAGATACTTCTCTGTGCTAAGTAGACCTGTGTTGGTCTCGCATCATATCTTATGCCTTCCATGTCTGTAAGAGGGAATGGTTTGGCATTCAATGTCCATGCCACTAATCTAAGACTAACGAGGAGTAATGATTCAATTATGTCTAACCCAACAGCCATATAACACGCTTAGGCCATATAATAACAGTAGATTGTCAATTCTATGCAAATATTGTGTTTGAATAACAAATGCATTTCTGCCTCAAGACACGTATTATTAATAATATAAACACTCCTTTTGTGGGGAAGATTTCTGTAAGCAAGACTGTCAGTGGGGACAGAATGAAGAAGACATGACAATGGAGATACTGACCGCCACCGAGCTGATGGAGAAGCCCAGCATCCCGTCCTGCTTCTTGAGGGTGATGTCTATGAATTGTTTCTGAGTGGGTCTGGGTGATGACTTCTGCATCATCATCACCGAGGAGGAGACCATGTGTGCCATGTTGACTGTATGTATGTAATACTCCACGAGGTAGGTAGGGGTAGTTCTCTTATAGCTGTGCTGGCTGGCCTGCTGCTGCTGCTGCTGCTGCAGGAAATGTCGCTGCTTCCTGTCTACTACGAGTACCTTGCCCAAATTGGGACAACGGGGAGGAGGACCGGGCGTGCAGCAAGGGGCCGGGCACTAGTACTGGATCCGAGTGAATAAATTATGAGAGAGTTGCATTGGACGATCAATACCATAGCTCTAAGTGTGAGGCTTGCCTGCTGCGGAACTTGGCCCATAGCGTATCTAATGTATCGCTCCTTGTGACATACTGTCATAGCTCCGTGTGACATACTGTCATAGCTCCGTGTGACATACTGTCATAGCTCCATGTGTCATACTGTCATAGCTCCATGTGACATATTGTCATAGCTCCATGTGATATACTGTCATAGCTCCATGTGACATACTGTCATAGCTCCGTGTGACATACTGCCACAGCTCCATGTGACATACTGGCATAGCTCCATGTGACATACTGTCATAGCTCCATTTGACATACTGGCATAGCTCCATGTGACATACTGTCATAGCTCCATGTGACATACTGTCATAGCTCCATGAAACATATTGTCATAGCTCCATGTGACATACTGTCATAGCTCCATGTGACATACTGTCAAATATCTCCCAGCAAAAAATTGCGTATTATGATAAAATTGCTCAACAACATTTTGATAATTTATATTGACCAGCGACCTTGAATTGACATCATAAGACAAACATTTTTTACATGTTCTGCTCTCGCAACAACAGCAACAGTACTTTAGTCATAGTAATGGAATTACTCATCAATCTGTATATTAAAATGGAGGTTATATCCTAAACCATAGACCTTAACTGACCATGACTTTGATAAAAGCTTCGTTGCATATATATTTGTATGTTGGATATGTTGGATATGTAACTAAAGTAGAACTCTAATTAAAATTATGAAATTAATTGTTATTTGTGACCTTTGAACTTATAAAAAGCATATTTGATTTTAGCGTGTTTGCCAAATATTAAAGAATTTGATCATTTTTGAAGGCCCCATATTGAAAGAATTATGTATTTTATCTTAATGTTAAGTGTATTATGCTCCTTTTTCACTATTTTACAAAATGATTGTGCCATGTTTGGAGCTTCTAAAACTTTTGCGTTTTTCCTTATTTTCAATGTGCAATAAGGGCAAATATGTTGTGTTCTAAATATGTAATTCTGTAATTCTTTTATAAAGTTTGGGATCTTTTTATTTTTATTGTGAAAATCTATAATTTCAAATTGACTGACCTATTGACCTTTGACCTCCATTCAATCATATTATATAACGACCACTTAATTCTTCATTGCTCATAAACAACATATAACATTTTTATTCTCAAATAGAAACGCATCTCACAATTTTGATACTAAAATGGATTTGTGGAATTAAGAAAAATGGTGCAACAAAAAATCAGCTTTTTAGACTTGGCCTGCCTAATATAAGGCTAAATTACTCACAGAAAAAAAAAGAAAACCTTTCTGAGACTGTGAGCAAAAAAACAAGCAGGGTGTATAAAGAGATTTAGTCTGATAATGCCAATCTTGCAAAAAACATTATTTCTAGGACAAAAATACACTTACTTAATAACTCACATGAGAAATATTGGTGTGACGAAGCATTTTTTTTTATATGAAACTTACATGAGGTAAAGGGTACAATTTATGCTGTAAATTATATCGTGTATGGGTTGGACACATTGTTATTGGTTAAAAGGTGAAGATCGGCCTGAAAGTGTAGCATGTCAAACCCTTAATGAAGGTCAAACGTGGGCCTAGCTTTGTTGAATTTGATAATATTAAGAATGAATATTTTGAGAGAAAATAATTTGTAAGATTATTTCACACAGATGAATTGTCTTTGATTTTGTCATTTTGGAAGGAAATTGGCCTGTTCAATCATTTTATTATTGTTGTTTGGGTTGATTACCCACGTTAACAATTTTCTGAAAACACTACATTCATTATGATTTCGGCTGTTTTTAGGTGTGGTGTTTATGGTCTGTTTACATATCATCTATTATTGTAATGTTTATATGAATTTACATTTTGGACATTTATATCTATATTTGCTGTTGAAATGTTATAATTCAATTTACATTAACAATAGTTTTAATACACGCATTAATGACACTGAATGGCATTCATTCATTCATGTTGCTACATATTCAGATGATATGTTGCCATTTCTCAATATATTCATGTGACATACTGTCATATCACTACCTCTTCATGTGACATACTATTGCATCATTACCTCTTCATGTGACATACTGTCATATCACTACCTCTTCATGTGCCATACTGTTGCATCATTACCTCGTCATGTGACAGACTGTTGTACCATTACCTCTTCATGTGCCATACTGTTGCATCACTACCTCTTCATGTGACATACTGTTGTATCATTACCTCTTCATGTGCCATACTGTTGCATCATTACCTCGTCATGTGACAGACTGTTGTACCATTACCTCTTCATGTGCCATACTGTTGCATCACTACCTCTTCATGTGACATACTGTTGTATCATTACCTCTTCATGTGCCATACTGTTGTATCATTACCTCTTCATGTGCCATACTGTTGTATCATTACCTCTTCATGTGACATACTGTCATATCACTACCTCTTCATGTGACATACTATTGCATCATTACCTCTTCATGTGCCATACTGTTGTATCATTACCTCTTCATGTGACATACTATTGCATCATTACCTCTTCATGTGACATACTATTGTATCACTACCTCTTCATGTGACATACTGTCATATCACTACCTCTTCATGTGACATACTGTCGTATCATTACCTCTTCATGTGACATACTGTCGTATCACTGCCTCTTCATGTGACATACTGTCATGACAGCCTGTCTTTATTTCTGGCAGATCTCGCGACAATGGTACATATTTTCTCTTTAGTCTCTTTAAGTCATTGTCGATGCGTTTCCTGTCTGCCCAGCTTCTGTGTCGCTTTTCAAAGATCGCCCCGCATGACTTTATACTCTAACCATGTTACATAACACCATTTACTGATGTGTAGGAGAGACAAGAGCTATTATCAAGTTTACAAACTGCTTGGTCCTGTAATTCCTATTGATCTCATATTACAGGAAACCATTATGTGAAGATCAGGAGGTCTGGCGCTGTCGTGCCCTCAGCTTGCGAGTCCATGAAGATCGCATTGATTGGCAGGATGCTATCGATATTAATGTCCGGTCGCTGCCTGCTTCATATTAAGTATGCATTACTATTAGGGATGGTTATCTTTCATGTTTGATAGTGGTATTGTTGTGTACTGGGCTGAAAAACATTGCAAGAATTATATATATATATATATATATATATATATATATATATATATATATATATATATATATATATATATATATATATATATATATATATATATATATATATATATATATATATATATATATACACAGAGAGAGAGACAGAGAGAGAGAAACAGAGAGACAGAGAGAGGTTTCCATTTATAGATGGAAAATAACTATATATTGGGTTTCACATTTACATTTACAATTAGGGAGGAAAATGTTCAGCGTTATTTTGGCAAATGATATGAGCCCTTTAATCGCCTTAAAATATCCGATCTCAGGCTGAAATATGCAGAAACAAGCAACTGTCACATGAAAGTAATTTCCTGTATCATATATGCTGTGTTCGTGAGATAGGTCTAGGTGTTGGTTCATTTAGATAATGGCAATTTGATAATGTAGATTGTTCTTGCGGAGACGGAAGTTGGACACCGCGCTATCACACTGGTAAAATATATGTATATTATATGTTAGAGATCAGACAATATGGCATGTTTATTTTAGCTTATTTATTTACAGCCATACTGTCTATTTTCAGCTGGTATTGAAGTTTCGGTATCGAAATACTCTCCAAACAGGAGAGAGATATCCAGTTGATCACGCATTCATGCAGCGATCGTGAATTGAGACATCATGGCGAGACTTTGGAGAAGGCTTCATAAGGCTCAACATTTTTTTCTTTGCTTTACACATTTTGTGGGCATAAATGATATCAAATAGTAAGGGCTGAGGCCATATGCACCATTGTTATAGATTTATTTCATTATTAAATGTAACATGTATCATATATTTTGGTTCATAGTTTATCTCATTCAAGTTTTATATAGCCTCAGTTTTGTTTTGATACATTTTCTTTTTCCTGCTCGGTTGGCTCAAACATTAAATTTATAGAAAACATTTGTTAAACAGCAAAAATGACTTTGCCTTAACACATGGTTACAAATTCTGCAGTGAGTTGCAGACAGGATGAGTGGTCGTTCAGTAAGGCTTTTATTTTAGTTTCATATGGGGCGTCTGCTCAGGGGAGGTAGCTTTTCAGGGTTATACTGGCAAATGAATATTTATTATTTGAAAATATAAGCTTTTTTTAAATACACAACTTATTTAAACTCAGGCGATGTATCAGGTCAATCCCCTGTCAAAGCATCATGCTATCTAGATGTTATGCTATCTAGATGTTATCTAGTATTAAGTTACCAGTTGGTGAATGAAAAAAGATTGTTCAAATGAAATGACAGAATAAACTCCAATATATTAGAATAATACATAGCATCCGAGCTGGCCTGTATATAACTCGGGTGTCTGCTTCATGGAAGAAACACCCCATGATTTCTTACATTTGTGGGCGTTACTTTTAATATTGATAAAATACTTTTTGCTTTTTATACAGCAATAGCTGATATACTCACTGATGTCACTGGTCTGATCTGCTACCACAATGCAAGGACATATGGAAAACATACTCCCACACTGTTGTCATAGTAATGATTATCACTATTGACAGCGTAAAGAGATAACAATGCAAGTTTGTCACAGAGTGTTTTATTTCATTAGATATAAACAAATTTGATCAAAATAGCATTAATTTGATTCTATCATTTATTTCAGATCTTTTTGAGCTTAGAATGTCAAAGGATTACAAAAACGTGGCTGATTTCTCTTGCACTGGCTTGCACTTGGTGATATAATTCAGCTTGCTTTCACGGTTCTCTGCCTCTTTCGCTCTAGTATTTTAATCAAATTGCTTGACAATCCTGAGCAAACTCAGGAAAGGAAACCATAATCTATTTTAGATCAATTTCAACACAAAGTCAGGCATTTTCAGATAAACGATAAACCGCGGCCTGTCCATAGTGTCCTGCTCTTTTTGAAGAATGATTGTGGACTTTTCTTTTTCATCATCACAAAGGCATGATAACTGACTTAATATACACTACTTTAGAGACAATTGTCATTATGCAGACAAAATTGATCTATGGCACAATCATGAAAAATAATGAGAACATGTATGTATTTGTATCTTAACGTTTATATTTTTTCTTTTATCGTTGCCCGAAAATGAACACGTGCACATGGATGGACCTTCACTTCTTGAATCTGTTCAGCTCTTTGTTGTTCACCTGTATAAAGCCATCAGCCCGCGATAGCTCAGTTGGTAGAGCGGAGGACTGTAGAAGGTAATCAGGTCAGCTATCCTTAGGTCGCTGGTTCAAATCCGGCTCGCGGGATGATTTTTTTAAAATTATTTTTATTTCTCAAATGGAAACAATGTTTGACACATCGTTTCAGGAACAAACTACATTTGTCTCCTTAAGGAGTAAAATACTTGTATTTATATCTCATAAATAACATGTATTGTTTTGTAATTATGTAAACAATATGAGGATTTCTTAAGGAAGATTATCAAGATAGGATGAGCTGGAGGTTGGAATGTAAGGAGGTTAGGGCAACCGGAAACTAACACACACAAAACAGTCAAGCATCTGATGGATCTTTTTCCATTTTATTTATAGCACCATGATCCATGTGCACTGAAATGATAGATCCATTTTATGGACCTGTCAATCGATTCATGCAAATATGATGAGTAAATACTGCGCCTGTTCTTCAGGTTGATTTGGGATGCAAAGACTCGACTCTTGATGTCTTGTTTAATAATGCATGAATATTTTGTTTTAAAGTATTTGAGTTTCGCTCGATCTTCATTTTTTCTTTTTTATATTCTCCTAATTGGGCAATACTTTTACTCCTTCTGGTGAGTTTGGTGACATTTATGAAAGGCCACATATGACGTGAGCATACCGTTTTGCACTTTTGGAATCCAAAATACAAGTGTGGAATAACAAGTAGTCTCAAGTCTCAAAATAAAAAATTTCTAAATTTCAGTTGTGAAATACAGTATGGTTTCATTGTGGAAATATTTACCTATTGTGTTATTCTGGGACCATTTTATTTTTTTAGACTGGTCAGAAATATTCAAGACATATTTAAGATTGTCCAGTTTGTGGCAGTTTGAGTCACTACCCGGGCTCTTTGGGTATCGAGGGTTGTCTTGGTGGGCTGTTAGTGCCTTATTATCACCTGTCTCATATATTCTAAACTAGTATATATAGGCTGGCCCACCCAGGATGTACCTTGATGGTTGGGGTCTGGGATGAGTAGTGGTCAGTGACACCTGTCTCATGTATCCTAAACTAGTATATATAGGCTGGCCCACCCAGGATGTACCTTGATGGTTGGGGTCTGGGATGAGTAGTGGTCAGTATCACCTGTCTCATATATTCTAAACTAGTATATATAGGCTGGCCCGCCCAGGATGTACCTTGATGATTGGGGTCTGGGATGAGTAGTGGTCAGTATCACCTGTCTCATGTATCCTAAACTAGTATATATAGGCTGGCCCACCCAGGATGTACCTTGATGGTTGGGGTCTGGGATGAGTAGTGGTCAGTGACACCTGTCTCATGTATCCTAAACTAGTATATATAGGCTGGCCCACCCAGGATGTACCTTGATGGTTGGGGTCTGGGATGAGTAGTGGTCAGTATCACCTGTCTCATGTATCCTAAACTAGTATATATAGGCTGGCCCACCCAGGATGTACCTTGATGGTTGGGGTCTGGGATGAGTAGTGGTCAGTATCACCTGTCTCATGTATCCTAAACTAGTATATATAGGCTGGCCCACCCAGGATGTACCTTGATGGTTGGGGTCTGGGATGAGTAGTGGTCAGTGACACCTGTCTCATGTATCCTAAACTAGTATATATAGGCTGGCCCACCCAGGATGTACCTTGATGGTTGGGGTCTGGGATGAGTAGTGGTCAGTATCACCTGTCTCATGTATCCTAAACTAGTATATATAGGCTGGCCCACCCAGGATGTACCTTGATGGTTGGGGTCTGGGATGAGTAGTGGTCAGTATCACCTGTCTCATGTATCCTAAACTAGTATATATAGGCTGGCCCACCCAGGATGTACCTTGATGGTTGGGGTCTGGGATGAGTAGTGGTCAGTATCACCTGTCTCTTGTATCCTAAACTAGTATATATAGGCTGGCCCACCCAGGATGTACCTTGATGGTTGGGGTCTGGGATGAGTAGTGGTCAGTATCACCTGTCTCATGTATCCTATACTAGTATATATAGGCTGGCCCACCCAGGATGTACCTTGATGGTTGGGGTCTGGGATGAGTAGTGGTCAGTATCACCTGTCTCATGTATCCTATACTAGTATATATAGGCTGGCCCACCCAGGATGTACCTTGATGGTTGGGGTCTGGGATGAGTAGTGGTCAGTATCACCTGTCTCATGTATCCTATACTAGTATATATAGGCTGGCCCACCCAGGATGTACCTTGATGGTTGGGGTCTGGGATGAGTAGTGGTCAGTATCACCTGTCTCATGTATCCTAAACTAGTATATATAGGCTGGCCCACCCAGGATGTACCTTGATGGTTGGGGTCTGGGATGAGTAGTGGTCAGTATCACCTGTCTCATGTATCCTAAACTAGTATATATAGGCTGGCCCACCCAGGATGTACCTTGATGGTTGGGGTCTGGGATGAGTAGTGGTCAGTGACACCTGTCTCATATATCCTAAACTAGTATATATAGGCTGGCCCACCCAGGATGTACCTTGATGGTTGGGGTCTGGGATGAGTAGTGGTCAGTATCACCTGTCTCATGTATCCTAAACTAGTATATATAGGCTGGCCCACCCAGGATGTACCTTGATGGTTGGGGTCTGGGATGAGTAGTGGTCAGTGACACCTGTCTCATATATCCTAAACTAGTATATATAGGCTGGCCCACCCAGGATGTACCTTGATGGTTGGGGTCTGGGATGAGTAGTGGTCAGTGACACCTGTCTCATATATCCTTAACTGGTGTATATAGTCAGAGCGTGATAGTGGCTGCTTGCTTGTCACATCCCATCATCTGTAACCTCTCACCATGTAATGAGGAAATATGGCAGTGTACTGTACGCCTGGGCCATTTATCACATCAGTGCCACCCAAGGATGTCCTTTTAATGAATAATGTAACCTAAGTTGTTCAGAATGGCTCCCAGACTTGAGTGGCTTTCAACAGGGAGTGGTACTTGCGGCTCATATATGCTGCGGTGTCTGTTTTGTTTGCAAAGCAATGTTGACAATCTAAACACGGTGAACAGTGTTGTCAATTACAGGCAGAAGCCCCTGCCTGGCTGGAAGTCATCTCATGTCTCGTGGTATTTATCAAACTAATATCTCTCCAATCAATGCTGAAAGGCACTGCACAATAATAGTCATAAAAAGGAGGGCGATAATTCAGCGTGTGATGGTGGCATGTCATGGCATCCTGCTCAATATAGGGCCCCACGCCCGGTCTCATATCTACTTCCTATAACACACTATTGCAATTACCCTGCCCTCCCCATCTCCTGGTCTTCCACAGTAAACACGCTCTATTTATGCTGGCTTTAACAGAGTCAGTGGTCTGAGCTGTCATGTTTTTGCTGGGGTCTTTTACTGTTTGTTTGTTAATTCAAGCTTAGGTCAGCATAATTAACGCTTGGGTAAGCATAATTCACAAATGTATTGGTTTGATCGAAAAAGGATATATTTGAGTAGCTTTCAAACGATACAAGCGTTTTGTGATTTTATAAAGGTGATTTCTTTATATTACTGTAGCCAGACTAATTGAAATATTTGGAATGCAATGAGCGCATTTAAGACTTTGTTAAATAGCTCAATTCATTTGAATTCTAATACTTCAAATATTACATCCTGTCAGTATATTACATAATTTCCTATCCTTGTACGTACTGTATGATTTTATGGACACCGAAACCATGATTACATATCATAATCGCTGAATAAATGTTACAGTCGATCTTGATTCATTTCTTCTCATAAATTGCAGGCAAGATTCATTATTTGATATTAGCCCTAAAAGTCTCTTAAGATATTTCATACGATAAAAACTACAAGATTACAATATACTTGTATATTTTTGATTGCTGAAAGAGTGTTACATATTCATCTTCATCTGTCAGAAAATATAACCATGAACAATATTTCAATTAGCTGATTAGATGTGTTCATTTAAGCCCAATAGTTTCTTGGTAGCTCCTTCCTCTGCTCTACATCCTGCTGGGTTTTACCGTTTTTCTCACAATCAAACATTGTTATCTCTTTTATGAGTACTTCCGGGAACTCAGCCTGACCGGAAGTAGATTTATCTCTGCTGTCATCTTCGAAAGCTATTGTTCAGTCAATCTGACAACAATGCTTTTTTACGTCGGCCCATGTTTTAAGCTGCCTTGGTTGGGGTTTTGATTTTTATATAACACGCATATGTCAAGGATGAATGTTGAATTTGGATCAGAACTGAAACATGTTTTGGTAGTGTGTGTTCCTGTATCTGCCAATATGTTCAAAGGTCTTATATCATCTGGCCATTGTTATCTAAGTGGTTGTCCAAAAGAATTGTTTTACTGCAGATACGCATCACATTATTACAAAATTAGATACGTCCCTTATTGTATGATTATAAACTATTCCCTTATCGTGTGATTATCAGATATTCCCTTATTGTGTGATTATCAGATATTCCCTTCTCGTATGAGTATCAAATATTCCCTTATCGTATGAATATCAGCTATTCCCTTATTGTGTCGGTATCAAATATTCCCTTACCATATGATTATCAGATATACCCTTAAACTTATATTAATTATCATTTTGTTCTGATCACTGATAATCTTTTCGTTTTGCACTTTTCACATGACTACCAATTATATCATTTTCATGTGATTATGAAAGTTTTATTCTCCATTACAATGTATTAGATTGCGTCGAGGCATCCTTTCAGTTTTCACCAAAATGATTTTACATATAATTGTCCTATCGGCTCTCAAATAACAAATATTTAAAACTGAATTCGCACATTTATGCTTGAGCTGTAAGATCAGGTTCCAAACAAAGATACCAGAGGAGGAACACTGGACGAAGCCTAGCTGTACGATGAGCCTCTACAAACTCTTTTATGCCTCATGTAAGTCCATCTGGGATATGGTTGGCGATGAGCTTGCAGCTCACACAAGCAAAACCTCTTGATATCCTGTATTTGATTCAGATTTAAGGAAATCATATACCAATGACATATATACACCAAGAGCTCAAATATACAACCAATATTCCACATTATAACAATGGTTAGCCTCTGGGATTAAATGATTTACTTGAATCCCTGCATGAAATGGTTCACTACTTGAACACGGTTGGCTATCGACTGAGCTATTGAGCTATTTTTAAAAAAATAATAAATACAAAAACAAAAACAAAAAAATAACACCAATAAATCAAAAAGGGAGTACAATTTAAATACCTCGCACATCAGATAGACATCGGATAGCATACCACATATGTTACAAAGTTTAATGAAAATTCTAATGCAAATCCAAAGTGCATGATTCCATAGCAATTTTCTCCGGAAATTATTTTGCTAATAATATAAGCATACTGATAATATAATGCAATTACCTCCAGTAATTTTTATGCTGATTATAAAAGGTGACAATTTATAACTTCGATAAATTCTGATATATTCATTTGATTTTTTTTGTCATTTAATGAAATATGTATAAATCTTCTGTACGAATGAACCGATGAATTCAGTAAAGGTCAACCTTTTTCCATTACTAGACATAATCTTTACAGATTTACATTATTTAACATCTAAATAATAATCTAAACATACATAATTTATACATACAATTAATGCGTTCTATTGCACCACACTCTGCTACTATTGCAAAGTTGATAAATATGTCCTCATGTAATGTCTTCTTATTTCCTTGACCCTTGAGCTTCTGAGGGATTCTCTAGTCCCGGATATAACATTCTGACTAATCAGAAACTATGTAACATCTTAAGAATACTGTAGATCATTCTAACTGTATTCTGTTATGGGCCATGGGCCATGGCGCGGTTTGTTAGAGCGCCAACCAGTTCCCCCTTGATGATCCAAAGGTTGTGGGTTCGATCCCCGGTCGTGCCGAAATTGAATTCATGGTACAATTTTACAACATGAGCTGAGTCCCGTACCTAAAGGGTTAACCCTTTATCCTTGTAAATCTGTGACCGGGTGGGTTATCATGTCAAGGAATTGCGACATGACAATTCAGTGAGGCAGTACTATATCTGCAACAAGTAGGTCTCATCACGAAATGACTGAAATAATGTTGAAAGTGATGTAAAACCCCAAACAAAGAAACAAATCTATTCTGTCATGTTATACGTGGATGCTACCTTGACATGATGACTGTGAAGTGCATGGCTTGAGAACTACACATAAGGTCACCTCGTGACCATATATGTCTCCAAGCCCTGAATTCCTTGGGAACGATTATTGAATATCTTTCCTAGCCTAAAGTATTCATTAATTGTTTGTTTCTTGTCCAAAATCATAGTTTTGATGTTTACACTCTCTCGGCGGCAATATTTATGTAAATTACTTATGGTAATAGAACACTACTGGAATATTGATATTGCTACAAAACCATAAGACCTGCTTTGCACATGATATGTTATTTCCATAAGCGAATATAACTGACTTTGGAGGCAAAACAATGGAAGAAGAAACAGTGGTGGGGATTAAAAAGTTGAATACGGGAAATGGCGAAAGCATTCCCATCCCCGTGAAAATCATTTGTGATAGATATAGCCAAGCTGTGAAAATTATTTGTGATAGATATAGCCAACCTGTGAAAGCACCGAAATCAAGAAGGCCAAAAGTTGGTCGAAGATTGCATCAAGGTTTTTTGGGCCAAAAACGCAATGATCTGCTGTTCCAAGTGATCAGATACATATTATTTCTCGAGTCTATAATATGTTAACAATATTCTTGCAGGTCAGTAAGAAGCTGGAGTCAGGATGCATAGGCTGGGCGTGTATGTAGTTGCTGTTCGTCCCATACTTCTATATTCTATCAGTATTTTAAGTTTCATTCTCTTTTGGCATCTCTATTCAGAATCTATCTTCTTCATCATCCCTGCCCACTGCCCATGATACGGAACTTGAAAAATACAACACCTTATTTGAATGTCATTTGGTTAATTTTTTTTGCTGGCATACAATAAATGATTAAATACATTGCAAAAAGCAATCAGAAATTTTGTTTTTGGATCACTCGCGAAAGACTGACTTAAATATCTTGGATATTTTCATTGCAGTTATGAAAACTTTCCATTCTCAAAGTTTGGATGATTTAAAGTTTTTCGCTCAAAGGCAATTTTATAGACATTTAGGGTATGTTTAAATGGTATGTGGTCATGATACTGAGATACAGCCAAGCTATCTTCCTGAAATCAACCAAAATACATATTTATTGTGTTTTGCTGAAATTACATTCCATAGCAGGACTTCTCTATCATATCAGTCCCTGCCACTAAAGCTATAAATATATGCGCACAGAATCGAGTGCAAGTCATTAGTATTCAGAAAAATCTGGCTGTCAACTCATTGGTGAAAGAATATAAACAGATTTGTTTTGTACTGGCAGTTGCACTGATTGGTCAGTATATGTACCAGACACCTGGTTAAAGTTTATGACCTAATGTTGATCCATTCAGATTTGATGATATTTTTGTGAGCAAGGCAAGTATTTATGATTCGGTGATTTCCAAACTTTGAATGAAATCAAAAACAGGGCAATGACTGCAGATGTAGTAATTGATTACTACCTGTGTAATGCAGAGTAGCTGAAAGTGCTTATTGGCCAATTGCAGGTCGAAATACTGCCCCACTGAAACACACTGGGCCTGCACAAACATAATTGGAAGTGCACAAAAGACCAATCATTAATAAACAGGATGGTAACCCTCAATTGCACTTTATACTAAATGCTCTTATTCATGTTACCCAGAGATATTGAAACAGAGATCGGAAAGAGCAGGTCTGCCACTAGGTGTCAGCGGGGTGCATCATCCAACTCTCATATGGTCTCGCGCAATCGTTTTTATACAAATTACAATACAGTTCTCCATCTAAATGCTATACAACAGTACCTTTATAATCTACTGCATCCACTTAATGTCAACATGATGATCCAAAGACGATAACATAGTCCATTTGTACATAAAACAGTGAAAATTCCCTTGACAAGCTGGCCAAATGGCCACATGTGGGAGACAGGAAGTGGTGATGGTGGCGCCGCCACGAGATCGGTTCACCTGGATGATAATACAGAACTTCAGCATGTTTCCAAACTCTGTTTTAAATTGATAAAAACTAATCAAATAGATAAAACTAATCATGATCACAAGGTTTAGTGAGTGGACATATGTATTTATATTATGTGAGGAGGAAATATTGCTAGAAAACTTGATTTCATGAAAGCTTTAATGTCAAAAGGTAAAGATTGTGCACGAAAAACTCTGGGAGTGTATTTTAATATATTCTGAAAGCATTTTCCATCATTTAATTGCTTGTCTCTGTTACACGCCCATGGTTATGTAATTTCCTAAGTAGAAAGGAGATAGAGTAGTTGTATTTGGCAACATATCCACGACACAAAAGGCTGCATAGTGGTTCTTTCTCAAGCCTAAAAAATAATATGAGTGGTAAACACTTCATTTTATGACATATGCACTTGTATTTGTATGCATATATTAATAGAATCCTTATAAAATTAGACTTATAATTGAAAATCAATAGTATAACACATATGCATAATGGACAACATATCATTCACAGCTTGCAATAGGATGCAGTGAGACATGTTGAAAGAATGAATAATCTTTCACATCCCATATTTTTAAATGCTTCTTGGATTGGAGTTAATATCGATTTTCTGTTGATTTCAACCCTCAATGTGAATGAAATTGACATTGTCGTCTGCTAATATTGCTTCATCCTGATTGGCTGATACACTGCGCATCCCGAACTCCACCAGAGGGCGACGTGGTGAACCTAATGTCCTAAAAGAGTATGGTGGGAATAAACCTTGAATGAAACAATTCATTATGGATTGCATTCGGAACGACTTCTACTTTTGCAACAGGTATTTATTTTTGATTTCTGGAACAGTTATATATTTTGTTCGGGTCAAACTTTTGGGTCAGGAATAAAATGCATAGAATTAACGGTGTGGAGTCTGGTCATTTCACAAAACACAATAGACTTTCTTTCCTGAAAAAAATATAGCATGAAAATCAAATTAAACTGTTTGACTCATTGAAAATAAAGCCCGATCAGTACAATGTGAGCACAGACAATATATTTCTACCACGATGCCAGACTTTAATATACTGTAGTGCAGCGTGGGTTCTAAATGATTCAAGCTTTAGTCAATGCAAATAAGTAAATAAACCTTAAAACTGGCGTACACTTACTAATAAAATTATTCCTATATATCTCATAAAAAAACAAATATGCAGTTAATAAGACAGCTCAATGGGTATATAATCACACATGTTTGTGATATACCAGACTGACTTTTAGACAGAGACGGACAGCTGCATGCCTTTCTAATTGAGAATAGTTGCATTAGTATCTTTGCCAGGAGCCTTCTCGATATCAAGAGAATTTCTCTGCTCACCAAGGCAGGTTACTTATTTACCTCTTTTCCCTGTGTGAGTGACTTCCACATTCCACAACTAATCTTGCCCACCTTTCAAGTAACCAATTGGAAATGAGTTAAATAAGGAAATCCAAAATAGGGTAACTGTAATAGGGTATAGGGTAATCCAAACAACAATTATATTTTTTCTTCTGTGCAATCATCTTGAAATGGCCCCTGTTTATTATATATTAGGAACGCTCATGGTGGTCCCTATTTTATCTTATTTTATTTTCTACATGTTTAAATGAATAAAATAAACCGGCAGACTTTGAATGAATAAGAAAAGCAGACTCTATGCGTGGATCAGTGCGGCAGTTTAAAATAATGGCACTGTGATGGGTCCTTCTTCATCTTAAAGAAAAGATGCGGTGGTTCACTAGTTTCGACGAAATTTAGTCGCAGTGGCATGATCCATACTCTCCTTTGCATCGGGCTCAGTATAACACCCTCTATATATACTCAGTATATGTATTGAAGAGGCCTAGTAAAGCTGGGTATATAATCCACTGCATCTCGTATATGTCTCGCCTTATGTACTATTGTCCACTCTGGATTGTCCAGCTGGACAGGTGGATATGTATGGGCTCCCCTCTGATTGGCTGAGAAGGATTTTGGCCCCTATTGTATGGAATGTTTGCTTATATTTATATATTTTTAGTATATACACTTGGGAGGGCGCCATTCTATAGTGTCGATGTAGAATCTTATTTTGGTTTCTAAGATTGCAGGTCTTTATATATAGATATTAATATTAGTTTTTAAATATAGATATAAAATGTTACATCTAGTACACAATAGACATTAAACATTATTTTTCACAAAGAAAACCAAAATATTAAGCATTCTTCCATCTCCACATCATCCGTCATTACAAAGAAACTTCAAAATATCATGTTCCACCCTTTTAAAAAAAATACTTCCAAATTACATGCACATATAGGATACCATATACTTCGACGCGATAGTCATATTTCCTGCTGTCTATGTTATGGTTATTGCATTTGATTATATGGTTTAATTCGATGTTTCTGTAGAAGCGTTAATATGTCATCTATATTCTAACAATTTGGGGACTGATGTCTTGTTCAACTTGTTGATCTTCAAGAGATATATTATAGGGTTTTTAAAGTTTGGCTGAATATACTGTTGTCAACTTCATTTAGAAGGAATGCATTGAGGTATTCCCCTTAATTCGCGAACTTTTAGTTCAGTCATCCCTGCTAACTTTAAAGGTTTTTTTCAGTATTTAAAATAATTTCCTGTCCAAAATAAAGTCGCGAATATAATTATGAGTGAATTCATGCCCATCAGTGGGGAAAATGACCAATTCATTTTATTTGGACTTTCTATATCTTACCATTTTCTTGGTAGTCGCCTGTCGACTCATTATCGATTCAAGCTGTATTGTCGGATAAGCTATTTATTTCATCCCCAACAAACTTTATTGTTTCAGAATTGTATCGGAATTAATAGTATTATGGGGTCTTTGTTATAATAAAATCCAGCGTATTTTTCTTTGATTCAGCCGGATGAAGGTTATACCTTGGAGTAATCATAATTACTTCAAAGTTATACATTCTCCCGAAATATGATTTGAAGTATTTGAACGTCAAGGCCTTCATCTTGATGTCACAGACCAAGAATTCGTGGACATTTTGAAAAATTATATATTGTAACATACAGCACAATGTGCAAAAATATGTTTTGTAGTTTTATCCATCTTATTTGAATATTTTATCTTCCTATTCTACATAAACTTAATAAAAGACCTGTCTCAATGTTGTTTAATTTATGCTCATGTATGACAGAGCCACCTGGTGTTGGAAAATGATACGGAATTATGCTAGCTGGTGGGGGTCAACGAGAACACTTCAGGTGCTGGCGGAAGCTATTGTGTACTTTCTGACTGTCGACTTGCCACTTGATTTCCAGAATTTTAAATCAACATTTCTAGGTGAGTGGAGTATGCTTTATTAATATTTTATGTTGTGGACTGTATAAAATAGTTCAACTTGCACTACTGTTTGACGGGATAGCGAGATAAAGTTATGTCTGATATCACTCCACTCAGACATTGCAGCCATTCTGAAAATGAAAGCACATTTCATCCTGATAATATTGTGATATTTTGATAGCTGAGCTGATTGGGGCAGTGTTAAATTACAAATTGTAAATAGATCTATGTCTTTTATATCCATAGTTTGATTATAACAAATCCTATTTCAAATTAAATGACCAGATTTAGTTTCATAAATTTATCAATTATGCTAATTCGTAAAGCTGTATGAACATGTACATGTGACGCAATCAAAACATTCAAAATGTTTTAGCGCCCATCCTTTGTAAGAGTGGCTAAACTCAGTGATTTAATTTGTGAACACGAGAAAAAATTATTGGTTCAAACAGACGGGATGGCATGAAATCTGTAGTGTTGGTTTAAATGGTAACAAGTATACATGTAAATAAAATGATTTCATTAATTTTGGTACGTGTGTCTCATTATGTGTTATGTTTTTAACAGGAATTAGTTTTGAGCTAGAATACTGTACAAGTGTAAATTTATGGTAACATTAAATTGTTTCTTTTATCCAACAAATCAATTCTAGTCATCTTATCAGATCACACAAAGAGATTTTGTGGGTCAAGTCACTTCTCAATACCAAATAATTGCCAATCACCTTTCATTTGTGTATGTAATTTGTATCCATGGCAACAGTCCATGGTATATAATCGGTCACCCAATCACCAATTAAATTTTTTTCTTGTGTCAGGAATAGGGATGGGCCCCGTTAATAATTTAGCGGGACGATACTGATACCGATACTTTATAAACGATACCGATACTTGCACGATACCGATACCTGAAAATAGGGCTGCCATACTGTCCCATTGAAAACAACTCACCTGAACTTCAGAAACAAAATTGAAAGTGCAAAAAACTTTTTTGAACTCAATAAAGAATGTATACCGTATTATCCCTAATAGTCCTATCTGAAGCCTATCTTCAGACCAGGCCTTGGTGACTGGGGTAGTGGAGCTGCAGACTTACAATCCACAGGGGCTTGCTATCTCAGTAATTAATATACAAACAGTACTCACAACTGTACTTGCAATATGCATTCAAACATATCAAAGAAAACACACACCCTTTGTAATGTTTGCCACAAACACTTGAATATTTCTCAATTTCATATGATGCTAACCTGTAAACAACTCCTCATGTTTGCATCAATGTGTAAGCTCTGACACCTGAATGCTGAGTGAAGGTCACATGTGGGTCACAGTATGGTGCCCAGTAGCACACCCCAGCGTCTTGTAACTTAATTGGTTAATTACCCTATAGGCATGTGGTCAAGTGGGGAAACTTCAGGGCTCAACGCTGATTATAATAGATTATACTGTAGGTTAGTACAATACCGGTTCCAAGAATCGGTTCAAGTAGAAAGAAGCGGGACGGTTCCAAAACATTAAAAACCGAAGGGTTCCCGGGACTCTTCAGTACCGGCGCCCATCCCTAGTCAGGAAGTAAAAATATGATTTTTGATCTCAAGTCTGGTGTGTTGCCAATATTCATTTTAAAATAATATACTTTCACATCGTCTGTTTTCTGCCAAACAAAGAAGATCTTAGTCAGATGTAGCTCTCCCTTATTACTGGTCAGTAAATTATTACTGGTCAGTAAATGAGTCTAATAGTTTATGATCCCCTCCATTAGATAGTCAAATTGTGTTTGATAAAATTAAAGAGATCCTCCACTTGTGAGTCCACTAAGAATATAAAGATTAAAAAGGCCAGCCCTCTGCCGTTAATTTATTTATAATTTTTTTGACTTCTCTTTGGGGCATTAAACGTGGTTGATATAAACACTTAGGATGTTGGAAGAACTTTTAGATTTATGTCATTCATGAATGTACATCCTGTTCTCACTAGTATACTGTGACAAGGACAGAGGCAAAGTTCATGAGTCACTGTATTGTGTTATGTACGAATACAAAGAGGAGATTTACATCTCAAAATTATTTTATTAAATAGTCAAGTACACTTTTTTTCAATTGGAACCAAACTTTGATTTGTGTTTGTGTTTTTTTTTCAAGTCTGCATGATTAAATCAAGTGAGGTAACAACCATGTATGCTTTAGTATATTGTCCAAAATTGCCTCACATGACTTCTTATGACCTTGCGTCACCTTCATGGTTATACTTTTGATAAGCTGCACATTAGAAACATGTAGCTTACAACAGATGTTGTATCTCACTAGTTAGTTGAATATTTGGCCTCAGGTATGGATTAAAATGGAGTAAATCCCAGCAGTATAGAGTGTGTCATCAGTGTCATAGTCAAGTTTGAGGACATGTATGTGTCAACCTTTTATATCAGCAATTAAATACAATAACCTTTAACATTTAACATTTGTCATTTTAACAGTTAATTTATTTGATTACAAATGCTATTCTTACAACCCTGTATAAATCCTAATGATTTTATAACATAGAAATAACCCTGTTTATAGCTTTATCATTGTCTCGGATGTATTTGTTTAATCCCCTTTACAGCATAAATAATGTTATATTTAAATAATCCTGTTTATGTAGGCATTAAAGCTATATTAACAATAACAGCAATTATGCTGCTTGTTCTCTTCAGAGGGAACACAATATCCGCCATGCATGACTATACATTTAGTTGGGAAAGCGGTGTGACAGTGTGGTGAATCGTCGGACCTGAGCCGCCAGGATGACTGTCACTTACACGGCAGAGGTGGCCACTTCCAGCTTTGCATGCTTCCTGAAGCTGCTCCTGAGGTAAGCGCCCTCTATAGGTGATCCTCTCACAAGTGTATATGGCACTAAGGTAAGTGGTGAGTAGATAATCTTCTCAAAGCTGCTCCTGTGGTAAGCGCCCTCTATAGGTGTTCCTCTCACAAGTGTATATGGCACTAAGGTAAGTGGTGAGTAGATAATCTTCTCAAAGCTGCTCCTGTGGTAAGCGCCCTCTATAGGTGTTCCTCTCACAAGTGTATATGGCATTAAGGTAAGTGGTGAGTAGATAATCTTCCTGAAGCTGCTGCTGAGGTAAGCGCCCTCTATAGGTGATCCTCTCACAAGTGTATATGGCACTAAGGTAAGTGGTGAGTAGATAATCTTCCTAAAGCTGCTGCTGAGGTAAGCGCCCTCTATAGGTGATCCTCTCACAAGTGTATATGGCACTAAGGTAAGCGGTGAGCAGATAATCTTCCTGAAGCTGCTGCTGAGGTAAGCGCCCTCTATAGGTGATCCTCTCACAAGTGTATATGGCACTAAGGTAAGTGGTGAGTAGATAATCTTCCTGAAGCTGCTGCTGAGGTAAGCGCCCTCTATAGGTGATCTTCTCACAAGTGTATATGGCACTAAGGTAAGTGGTGAGTAGATAATCTTCCTGAAGCTGCTCCTGAGGTAAGCGCCCTCTATAGATGATCCTCTCACAAGTGTATATGGCACTAAGGTAAGTGGTGAGTAGATAATCTTCCTGAAGCTGCTGCTGAGGTAAGCGCCCTCTATAGATGATCCTCTCACAAGTGTATATGGCACTAAGGTAAGTGGTGAGTAGATAATCTTCCTGAAGCTGCTCCTGAGGTAAGCGCCCTCTATAGATGATCCTCTCACAAGTGTATATGGCACTAAGGTAAGTGGTGAGTAGATAATCTTCTTAAAGCTGCTCCTGAGGTAAGCGCCCTCTATAGATGATCCTCTCACAAGTGTATATGGCACTGAGGTAAGTGGTGAGTAGATAATCTTCCTGAAGCTGCTGCTGAGGTAAGCGCCCTCTATAGATGATCCTCTCACAAGTGTATATGGCACTAAGGTAAGTGGTGAGTAGATAATCTTCCTGAAGCTGCTCCTGAGGTAAGCGCCCTCTATAGATGATCCTCTCACAAGTGTATATGGCACTAAGGTAAGTGGTGAGTAGATAATCTTCTTAAAGCTGCTCCTGAGGTAAGCGCCCTCTATAGATGATCCTCTCACAAGTGTATATGGCACTGAGGTAAGTGGTGAGTAGATAATCTTCCTGAAGCTGCTGCTGAGGTAAGCGCCCTCTATAGATGATCCTCTCACAAGTGTATATGGCACTAAGGTAAGTGGTGAGTAGATAATCTTCCTGAAGCTGCTCCTGAGGTAAGCGCCCTCTATAGATGATCCTCTCACAAGTGTATATGGCACTAAGGTAAGTGGTGAGTAGATAATCTTCCTAAAGCTGCTCCTGAGGTAAGCGCCCTCTATAGGTGATCATCTCACAAGTGTATGTAGCACTAAGGTAAGTGGTGAGTAGATAATCTTCCTGAAGCTGCTCCTTGGGTAAGCGCCCTCTATAGGTGATCATCTCACAAGTGTATGTAGCACTAAGGTAAGTGGTGAGTAGATAATCTTCCTAAAGCTGCTCCTGAGGTAAGCGCCCTCTATAGGTGATCCTATCACAAGTGTATATGGCACTAAGGTAAGTGGTGAGTAGATAATCTTCTTAAAGCTGCTCCTGGGGTAAGCGCCCTCTATAGGTGATCCTCTCACAAGTGTATATGGCACTAAGGTAAGTGGTGAGTAGATAATCTTCCTAAAACTGCTCCTGAGGTAAGCACCCTCTATAGGTGATCCTCTCACAAGTGTATATGGCACTAAGGTAAGTGGTGAGTAGATAATCTTAAAGCTGCTGCTGAGTTAAGCGCCCTCTATAGGTGATCCTCTCACAAGTGTATATGGCACTAAGGTGAGTGGTGAGTAGATAATCTTAAAGCTGCTGCTGAGGTAAGCGCCCTCTATAGGTGATCATCTCACAAGTGTATATGGCACTAAGGTAAGTGGTGAGTAGATAATCTTAAAGCTGCTGCTGAGGTAAGCGCCCTCTATAGGTGATCATCTCACAAGTGTATATGGCACTAAGGTAAGTGGTGAGTAGATAATCTTCCTGAAGCTGCTCCTGAGGTAAGCGCCCTCTATAGGTGATCCTCTCACAAGTGTATATGGCACTAAGGTAAGTGGTGAGTAGATAATCTTCCTAAAGCTGCTCCTGAGGTAAGCGCCCTCTATAGGTGATCCTATCACAAGTGTATATGGCACTAAGGTAAGTGGTGAGTAGATAATCTTAAAGCTGCTGCTGAGGT
The DNA here is from genome assembly GCA_949316495.1 of Amphiduros pacificus. NCBI lineage: Eukaryota > Metazoa > Annelida > Polychaeta > Phyllodocida > Hesionidae > Amphiduros > Amphiduros pacificus. The sequence goes on along the minus strand of OX439007.1, from coordinate 9,900,028 downwards.
AAGCGCCCTCTATAGGTGATCATCTCACAAGTGTATATGGCACTAAGGTGAGTGGTGAGTAGATAATCTTAAAGCTGCTGCTGAGGTAAGCGCCCTCTATAGGTGATCCTCTCACAAGTGTATATGGCACTAAGGTAAGTGGTGAGTAGATAATCTTCCTAAAGCTGCTCCTGAGGTAAGCGCCCTCTATAGATGATCCTATCACAAGTGTATATGGCACTAAGGTAAGTGGTGAGTAGATAATCTTCTTAAAGCTGCTCCTGAGGTAAGCGCCCTCTATAGATGATCCTCTCACAAGTGTATATGGCACTAAGGTAAGTGGTGAGTAGATAATCTTCCTGAAGCTGCTCCTGAGGTAAGCGCCCTCTATAGATGATCCTCTCACAAGTGTATATGGCACTAAGGTAAGTGGTGAGTAGATAATCTTCTTAAAGCTGCTCCTGAGGTAAGCGCCCTCTATAGATGATCCTCTCACAAGTGTATATGGCACTGAGGTAAGTGGTGAGTAGATAATCTTCCTGAAGCTGCTGCTGAGGTAAGCGCCCTCTATAGATGATCCTCTCACAAGTGTATATGGCACTAAGGTAAGTGGTGAGTAGATAATCTTCCTGAAGCTGCTCCTGAGGTAAGCGCCCTCTATAGATGATCCTCTCACAAGTGTATATGGCACTAAGGTAAGTGGTGAGTAGATAATCTTCCTAAAGCTGCTCCTGAGGTAAGCGCCCTCTATAGGTGATCATCTCACAAGTGTATGTAGCACTAAGGTAAGTGGTGAGTAGATAATCTTCCTGAAGCTGCTCCTGGGGTAAGCGCCCTCTATAGGTGATCATCTCACAAGTGTATGTAGCACTAAGGTAAGTGGTGAGTAGATAATCTTCCTAAAGCTGCTCCTGAGGTAAGCGCCCTCTATAGGTGATCCTATCACAAGTGTATATGGCACTAAGGTAAGTGGTGAGTAGATAATCTTCTTAAAGCTGCTCCTGGGGTAAGCGCCCTCTATAGGTGATCCTCTCACAAGTGTATATGGCACTAAGGTAAGTGGTGAGTAGATAATCTTCCTAAAACTGCTCCTGAGGTAAGCACCCTCTATAGGTGATCCTCTCACAAGTGTATATGGCACTAAGGTAAGTGGTGAGTAGATAATCTTAAAGCTGCTGCTGAGTTAAGCGCCCTCTATAGGTGATCCTCTCACAAGTGTATATGGCACTAAGGTAAGTGGTGAGTAGATAATCTTCCTAAAGCTGCTGCTGAGGTAAGCGCCCTCTATAGGTGATCCTCTCACAAGTGTATATGGCACTAAGGTAAGTGGTGAGTAGATAATCTTCCTAAAGCTGCTCCTGAGGTAAGCGCCCTCTATAGGTGATCCTATCACAAGTGTATATGGCACTAAGGTAAGTGGTGAGTAGATAATCTTAAAGCTGCTGCTGAGGTAAGCGCCCTCTATAGGTGATCATCTCACAAGTGTATATGGCACTAAGGTGAGTGGTGAGTAGATAATCTTAAAGCTGCTGCTGAGGTAAGCGCCCTCTATAGGTGATCATCTCACAAGTGTATATGGCACTAAGGTAAGTGGTGAGTAGATAATCTTAAAGCTGCTGCTGAGGTAAGCGCCCTCTATAGGTGATCATCTCACAAGTGTATATGGCACTAAGGTAAGTGGTGAGTAGATAATCTTCCTGAAGCTGCTCCTGAGGTAAGCGCCCTCTATAGGTGATCCTCTCACAAGTGTATATGGCACTAAGGTAAGTGGTGAGTAGATAATCTTCTCAAAGCTGCTCCTGTGGTAAGCGCCCTCTATAGGTGTTCCTCTCACAAGTGTATATGGCACTAAGGTAAGTGGTGAGTAGATAATCTTCTCAAAGCTGCTCCTGTGGTAAGCGCCCTCTATAGGTGTTCCTCTCACAAGTGTATATGGCATTAAGGTAAGTGGTGAGTAGATAATCTTCCTGAAGCTGCTGCTGAGGTAAGCGCCCTCTATAGGTGATCCTCTCACAAGTGTATATGGCACTAAGGTAAGTGGTGAGTAGATAATCTTCCTAAAGCTGCTGCTGAGGTAAGCGCCCTCTATAGGTGATCCTCTCACAAGTGTATATGGCACTAAGGTAAGCGGTGAGCAGATAATCTTCCTGAAGCTGCTGCTGAGGTAAGCGCCCTCTATAGGTGATCCTCTCACAAGTGTATATGGCACTAAGGTAAGTGGTGAGTAGATAATCTTCCTGAAGCTGCTGCTGAGGTAAGCGCCCTCTATAGGTGATCTTCTCACAAGTGTATATGGCACTAAGGTAAGTGGTGAGTAGATAATCTTCCTGAAGCTGCTCCTGAGGTAAGCGCCCTCTATAGATGATCCTCTCACAAGTGTATATGGCACTAAGGTAAGTGGTGAGTAGATAATCTTCCTGAAGCTGCTGCTGAGGTAAGCGCCCTCTATAGATGATCCTCTCACAAGTGTATATGGCACTAAGGTAAGTGGTGAGTAGATAATCTTCCTGAAGCTGCTCCTGAGGTAAGCGCCCTCTATAGATGATCCTCTCACAAGTGTATATGGCACTAAGGTAAGTGGTGAGTAGATAATCTTCTTAAAGCTGCTCCTGAGGTAAGCGCCCTCTATAGATGATCCTCTCACAAGTGTATATGGCACTGAGGTAAGTGGTGAGTAGATAATCTTCCTGAAGCTGCTGCTGAGGTAAGCGCCCTCTATAGATGATCCTCTCACAAGTGTATATGGCACTAAGGTAAGTGGTGAGTAGATAATCTTCCTGAAGCTGCTCCTGAGGTAAGCGCCCTCTATAGATGATCCTCTCACAAGTGTATATGGCACTAAGGTAAGTGGTGAGTAGATAATCTTCTTAAAGCTGCTCCTGAGGTAAGCGCCCTCTATAGATGATCCTCTCACAAGTGTATATGGCACTGAGGTAAGTGGTGAGTAGATAATCTTCCTGAAGCTGCTGCTGAGGTAAGCGCCCTCTATAGATGATCCTCTCACAAGTGTATATGGCACTAAGGTAAGTGGTGAGTAGATAATCTTCCTGAAGCTGCTCCTGAGGTAAGCGCCCTCTATAGATGATCCTCTCACAAGTGTATATGGCACTAAGGTAAGTGGTGAGTAGATAATCTTCCTAAAGCTGCTCCTGAGGTAAGCGCCCTCTATAGGTGATCATCTCACAAGTGTATGTAGCACTAAGGTAAGTGGTGAGTAGATAATCTTCCTGAAGCTGCTCCTTGGGTAAGCGCCCTCTATAGGTGATCATCTCACAAGTGTATGTAGCACTAAGGTAAGTGGTGAGTAGATAATCTTCCTAAAGCTGCTCCTGAGGTAAGCGCCCTCTATAGGTGATCCTATCACAAGTGTATATGGCACTAAGGTAAGTGGTGAGTAGATAATCTTCTTAAAGCTGCTCCTGGGGTAAGCGCCCTCTATAGGTGATCCTCTCACAAGTGTATATGGCACTAAGGTAAGTGGTGAGTAGATAATCTTCCTAAAACTGCTCCTGAGGTAAGCACCCTCTATAGGTGATCCTCTCACAAGTGTATATGGCACTAAGGTAAGTGGTGAGTAGATAATCTTAAAGCTGCTGCTGAGTTAAGCGCCCTCTATAGGTGATCCTCTCACAAGTGTATATGGCACTAAGGTGAGTGGTGAGTAGATAATCTTAAAGCTGCTGCTGAGGTAAGCGCCCTCTATAGGTGATCATCTCACAAGTGTATATGGCACTAAGGTAAGTGGTGAGTAGATAATCTTAAAGCTGCTGCTGAGGTAAGCGCCCTCTATAGGTGATCATCTCACAAGTGTATATGGCACTAAGGTAAGTGGTGAGTAGATAATCTTCCTGAAGCTGCTCCTGAGGTAAGCGCCCTCTATAGGTGATCCTCTCACAAGTGTATATGGCACTAAGGTAAGTGGTGAGTAGATAATCTTCCTAAAGCTGCTCCTGAGGTAAGCGCCCTCTATAGGTGATCCTATCACAAGTGTATATGGCACTAAGGTAAGTGGTGAGTAGATAATCTTAAAGCTGCTGCTGAGGTAAGCGCCCTCTATAGGTGATCATCTCACAAGTGTATATGGCACTAAGGTGAGTGGTGAGTAGATAATCTTAAAGCTGCTGCTGAGGTAAGCGCCCTCTATAGGTGATCCTCTCACAAGTGTATATGGCACTAAGGTAAGTGGTGAGTAGATAATCTTCCTAAAGCTGCTCCTGAGGTAAGCGCCCTCTATAGATGATCCTATCACAAGTGTATATGGCACTAAGGTAAGTGGTGAGTAGATAATCTTCTTAAAGCTGCTCCTGAGGTAAGCGCCCTCTATAGATGATCCTCTCACAAGTGTATATGGCACTAAGGTAAGTGGTGAGTAGATAATCTTCCTGAAGCTGCTCCTGAGGTAAGCGCCCTCTATAGATGATCCTCTCACAAGTGTATATGGCACTAAGGTAAGTGGTGAGTAGATAATCTTCTTAAAGCTGCTCCTGAGGTAAGCGCCCTCTATAGATGATCCTCTCACAAGTGTATATGGCACTGAGGTAAGTGGTGAGTAGATAATCTTCCTGAAGCTGCTGCTGAGGTAAGCGCCCTCTATAGATGATCCTCTCACAAGTGTATATGGCACTAAGGTAAGTGGTGAGTAGATAATCTTCCTGAAGCTGCTCCTGAGGTAAGCGCCCTCTATAGATGATCCTCTCACAAGTGTATATGGCACTAAGGTAAGTGGTGAGTAGATAATCTTCCTAAAGCTGCTCCTGAGGTAAGCGCCCTCTATAGGTGATCATCTCACAAGTGTATGTAGCACTAAGGTAAGTGGTGAGTAGATAATCTTCCTGAAGCTGCTCCTGGGGTAAGCGCCCTCTATAGGTGATCATCTCACAAGTGTATGTAGCACTAAGGTAAGTGGTGAGTAGATAATCTTCCTAAAGCTGCTCCTGAGGTAAGCGCCCTCTATAGGTGATCCTATCACAAGTGTATATGGCACTAAGGTAAGTGGTGAGTAGATAATCTTCTTAAAGCTGCTCCTGGGGTAAGCGCCCTCTATAGGTGATCCTCTCACAAGTGTATATGGCACTAAGGTAAGTGGTGAGTAGATAATCTTCCTAAAACTGCTCCTGAGGTAAGCACCCTCTATAGGTGATCCTCTCACAAGTGTATATGGCACTAAGGTAAGTGGTGAGTAGATAATCTTAAAGCTGCTGCTGAGTTAAGCGCCCTCTATAGGTGATCCTCTCACAAGTGTATATGGCACTAAGGTAAGTGGTGAGTAGATAATCTTCCTAAAGCTGCTGCTGAGGTAAGCGCCCTCTATAGGTGATCCTCTCACAAGTGTATATGGCACTAAGGTAAGTGGTGAGTAGATAATCTTCCTAAAGCTGCTCCTGAGGTAAGCGCCCTCTATAGGTGATCCTATCACAAGTGTATATGGCACTAAGGTAAGTGGTGAGTAGATAATCTTAAAGCTGCTGCTGAGGTAAGCGCCCTCTATAGGTGATCATCTCACAAGTGTATATGGCACTAAGGTGAGTGGTGAGTAGATAATCTTAAAGCTGCTGCTGAGGTAAGCGCCCTCTATAGGTGATCATCTCACAAGTGTATATGGCACTAAGGTAAGTGGTGAGTAGATAATCTTAAAGCTGCTGCTGAGGTAAGCGCCCTCTATAGGTGATCATCTCACAAGTGTATATGGCACTAAGGTAAGTGGTGAGTAGATAATCTTCCTGAAGCTGCTCCTGAGGTAAGCGCCCTCTATAGGTGATCCTCTCACAAGTGTATATGGCACTAAGGTAAGTGGTGAGTAGATAATCTTCTCAAAGCTGCTCCTGTGGTAAGCGCCCTCTATAGGTGTTCCTCTCACAAGTGTATATGGCATTAAGGTAAGTGGTGAGTAGATAATCTTCCTGAAGCTGCTGCTGAGGTAAGCGCCCTCTATAGGTGATCCTCTCACAAGTGTATATGGCACTAAGGTAAGTGGTGAGTAGATAATCTTCCTAAAGCTGCTGCTGAGGTAAGCGCCCTCTATAGGTGATCCTCTCACAAGTGTATATGGCACTAAGGTAAGCGGTGAGCAGATAATCTTCCTGAAGCTGCTGCTGAGGTAAGCGCCCTCTATAGGTGATCCTCTCACAAGTGTATATGGCACTAAGGTAAGTGGTGAGTAGATAATCTTCCTGAAGCTGCTGCTGAGGTAAGCGCCCTCTATAGGTGATCTTCTCACAAGTGTATATGGCACTAAGGTAAGTGGTGAGTAGATAATCTTCCTGAAGCTGCTCCTGAGGTAAGCGCCCTCTATAGATGATCCTCTCACAAGTGTATATGGCACTAAGGTAAGTGGTGAGTAGATAATCTTCCTGAAGCTGCTGCTGAGGTAAGCGCCCTCTATAGATGATCCTCTCACAAGTGTATATGGCACTAAGGTAAGTGGTGAGTAGATAATCTTCCTGAAGCTGCTCCTGAGGTAAGCGCCCTCTATAGATGATCCTCTCACAAGTGTATATGGCACTAAGGTAAGTGGTGAGTAGATAATCTTCTTAAAGCTGCTCCTGAGGTAAGCGCCCTCTATAGATGATCCTCTCACAAGTGTATATGGCACTGAGGTAAGTGGTGAGTAGATAATCTTCCTGAAGCTGCTCCTGAGGTAAGCGCCCTCTATAGATGATCCTCTCACAAGTGTATATGGCACTAAGGTAAGTGGTGAGTAGATAATCTTCCTGAAGCTGCTCCTGAGGTAAGCGCCCTCTATAGATGATCCTCTCACAAGTGTATATGGCACTAAGGTAAGTGGTGAGTAGATAATCTTCTTAAAGCTGCTCCTGAGGTAAGCGCCCTCTATAGATGATCCTCTCACAAGTGTATATGGCACTGAGGTAAGTGGTGAGTAGATAATCTTCCTGAAGCTGCTGCTGAGGTAAGCGCCCTCTATAGATGATCCTCTCACAAGTGTATATGGCACTAAGGTAAGTGGTGAGTAGATAATCTTCCTGAAGCTGCTCCTGAGGTAAGCGCCCTCTATAGATGATCCTCTCACAAGTGTATATGGCACTAAGGTAAGTGGTGAGTAGATAATCTTCCTGAAGCTGCTCCTTGGGTAAGCGCCCTCTATAGGTGATCATCTCACAAGTGTATATGGCACTAAGGTAAGTGGTGAGTAGATAATCTTAAAGCTGCTGCTGAGGTAAGCGCCCTCTATAGGTGATCATCTCACAAGTGTATATGGCACTAAGGTAAGTGGTGAGTAGATAATCTTCCTGAAGCTGCTCCTGAGGTAAGCGCCCTCTATAGGTGATCCTCTCACAAGTGTATATGGCACTAAGGTAAGTGGTGAGTAGATAATCTTCCTAAAGCTGCTCCTGAGGTAAGCGCCCTCTATAGGTGATCCTATCACAAGTGTATATGGCACTAAGGTAAGTGGTGAGTAGATAATCTTAAAGCTGCTGCTGAGGTAAGCGCCCTCTATAGGTGATCATCTCACAAGTGTATATGGCACTAAGGTGAGTGGTGAGTAGATAATCTTAAAGCTGCTGCTGAGGTAAGCGCCCTCTATAGGTGATCCTCTCACAAGTGTATATGGCACTAAGGTAAGTGGTGAGTAGATAATCTTCCTAAAGCTGCTCCTGAGGTAAGCGCCCTCTATAGATGATCCTATCACAAGTGTATATGGCACTAAGGTAAGTGGTGAGTAGATAATCTTCTTAAAGCTGCTCCTGAGGTAAGCGCCCTCTATAGATGATCCTCTCACAAGTGTATATGGCACTAAGGTAAGTGGTGAGTAGATAATCTTCCTGAAGCTGCTCCTGAGGTAAGCGCCCTCTATAGATGATCCTCTCACAAGTGTATATGGCACTAAGGTAAGTGGTGAGTAGATAATCTTCTTAAAGCTGCTCCTGAGGTAAGCGCCCTCTATAGATGATCCTCTCACAAGTGTATATGGCACTGAGGTAAGTGGTGAGTAGATAATCTTCCTGAAGCTGCTGCTGAGGTAAGCGCCCTCTATAGATGATCCTCTCACAAGTGTATATGGCACTAAGGTAAGTGGTGAGTAGATAATCTTCCTGAAGCTGCTCCTGAGGTAAGCGCCCTCTATAGATGATCCTCTCACAAGTGTATATGGCACTAAGGTAAGTGGTGAGTAGATAATCTTCCTAAAGCTGCTCCTGAGGTAAGCGCCCTCTATAGGTGATCATCTCACAAGTGTATGTAGCACTAAGGTAAGTGGTGAGTAGATAATCTTCCTGAAGCTGCTCCTGGGGTAAGCGCCCTCTATAGGTGATCATCTCACAAGTGTATGTAGCACTAAGGTAAGTGGTGAGTAGATAATCTTCCTAAAGCTGCTCCTGAGGTAAGCGCCCTCTATAGGTGATCCTATCACAAGTGTATATGGCACTAAGGTAAGTGGTGAGTAGATAATCTTCTTAAAGCTGCTCCTGGGGTAAGCGCCCTCTATAGGTGATCCTCTCACAAGTGTATATGGCACTAAGGTAAGTGGTGAGTAGATAATCTTCCTAAAACTGCTCCTGAGGTAAGCACCCTCTATAGGTGATCCTCTCACAAGTGTATATGGCACTAAGGTAAGTGGTGAGTAGATAATCTTAAAGCTGCTGCTGAGGTAAGCGCCCTCTATAGGTGATCATCTCACAAGTGTATATGGCACTAAGGTAAGTGGTGAGTAGATAATCTTCCTGAAGCTGCTCCTGAGGTAAGCGCCCTCTATAGGTGATCCTCTCACAAGTGTATATGGCACTAAGGTAAGTGGTGAGTAGATAATCTTCCTAAAGCTGCTCCTGAGGTAAGCGCCCTCTATAGGTGATCCTATCACAAGTGTATATGGCACTAAGGTAAGTGGTGAGTAGATAATCTTAAAGCTGCTGCTGAGGTAAGCGCCCTCTATAGGTGATCATCTCACAAGTGTATATGGCACTAAGGTGAGTGGTGAGTAGATAATCTTAAAGCTGCTGCTGAGGTAAGCGCCCTCTATAGGTGATCCTCTCACAAGTGTATATGGCACTAAGGTAAGTGGTGAGTAGATAATCTTCCTAAAGCTGCTCACTGTAAGTGATCGTCTGGTTTTCTTTGTACGGTGTTTGATCCTTTGGTAAGTGCAGGATGTGTCCATTTTCTGAGGAAAGTGCTCACTGAAAATAACTCTTTGGTTAGTGCTGAGTATTATCCACAAGTAATTGCTTACTGGTAAGTCTCTACATGTAGTTTAGTGTCAACTGAAAATGATACTTGGGTAAGTACAGGCTTTCTATTTTCCTTTCATAAGTGCTGAGAGCATTGCCTTTAGTTTCCTAGTTATTTTTACTGTTATAAGCTTCTGTTGCTCAGTTTAACATAATTATTTTAAAATGACCTAACACCAAATTCTATGCATTTTTTAAACAAGATTATTTTTAAAGAATGTGGTTATGCATGTTGTTATTGCCTGTATACATTCACTTCAACCTCAACTTTAAGTTATACACAAACATCATCCAGTTATATTATGATGGAGCCGTATTTTTTTCCCCACCAGGTGGCGTGGCAGCATATACAAGCTCCTGTGGAGAGAGTTCCTGCTCTTCACCCTTTGTTACTACCTTCTGAGTTTCATCTATAGATTCGCCCTCAACGAAGACCAAAGGAGGTAAGACTCAGAAACAGTGTCAGAAACAATTCTTATTGGAGTTACCTTGAGACCTCTGGCTGTAGAGTAATGCATCCACCTCAACCATCGGGGTTCTGAGCTCAAATCTTGAATGGGTTCATGAGTTTGGTGGTTGACATAGTCAACATAGCTAAAATCTATGCCACCAATCTTCTACAGTGATGGGGGGAAATTTTCAGTCAATCTGTCCGTCAACGTTGATCTTCTCCTTTCAAACTGCTGGTCGGGGTTCTTTGCAATTAGTAAAGATGTATTTTCAGTGGACCAATTCTATCTATTTTCCATTCGGCTCAAATTCATGGACATTTTCTAATGATTTTTCAAAAATCTAATAGCTATCGCTGAGTTGTCAAAGAGACTACCATTTTGAATCACATTATAAATATTAGCCAGTAAGAATCGTGTTAATATTTTGGGACCAATATCAATATGTAACATGCATTTTGATTGGTCATAATTATCATCTGCTCAGGCCTGCTCTGGGAACAGATTTAATGATCAGCATAGCTCTAATGCCATCTAATTACTATCAAATGCTATGAGCAGATATTGACTGGAATCAGCCATATATAGATGTTACCTCAACTTTATATTTTGACATTTTATTCAGGACATTTGAGAGTGTGTCGCGTTACTGTGAGGGTAACAGCAGTCTCATCCCCGTGGCATTCGTCCTCGGTTTCTACGTCAGCATCGTCGTGTCACGCTGGTGGGAGCAGTTTAATAAGGTAAGTTTTTATATCATTCTTACTTGTTCATTTTCATCACTCTACATGTATATTATAATTTCAAAAATAGTTAGTTTTTTTTTAAATTGGTTATTGACTGTTACCGCAAGGTCTTTTTGTAGGTCCAAGAAACTCAGTCAAAATTTGTTATGAGATGCTTTGAGTTGAGAAATATTATAATATCCAGATGTTTTGAGATCAAAGGATACTTAAAAATATATAGAGGATACAGATAAATGTGAGTAAATGATGCTGACATTAAGAGAGAGGTAATAATAATTGCGGGAATGTTACAGATTCCATGGCCGGACCGTATGGCGCTGTTTGTGATGGCGAGCGTCCACGGCCATGACGAGCGAGGTCGCCTCATGAGAAGGACCATCATGAGGTACCTGTGTCTGTCCCATGTTATAACCATGTCATCCATCAGCCCCTCGGTCAAGAAGAGGTTCCCCACATTCCAACATATGACTGAAGCAGGTAAGCTTATAATATAAATATATACTTGTAATATAAATTAGACTGAAAAGATGGGATTTCTTTATAGAGATTTTAAAACAGACGTCGTACTACCCGGTGGTTTGAGCTTGAATGAGCTCACATTAACATTGAACAATCTGGCAATGAGTGTGTTTTTGACAGAGAAATAAAGACAATATTTAAGGGACACCACTCCCCCTCCAAGCAACCTTCAGAATAAGGAGAAAATTATTCTTTTCTCACACCTTTATCACTTTATCCCTCTTTAATGATGTTGGATTTTATATTTGAAATGTTTTACAATAATGATATAAAAATATAGATATAATTATAGTTAGTACTGTGGTTAAATACATTGGTCCTGAAAAAAGCAAAAAAAAAACAACTTATAATTTCCCGGCATTATAAGCCGAGATGGTCAGATTAAGTTTGAATATCATTACAGGTTTCATGTTGCCAAATGAGCAGAAGATTATGGAGGAGATTAAGACAAATAATAACAAGTATTTTGTGCCGCTGATCTGGACGACGAGTCTGGTGGCGCGAGCCCGGAAGGAGCAGCGCATCAAGGACGACTTCGCAGTCAAAACTCTCATAGATGTCAGAAAAACTACTTACACCATCTCAAATATACTTGCTAAATGAATCACATAATTTTTTATTTAGAAATGCAATTATTTTTTTTTTTTTTGCAAATCAGGTTTAAATATATTAGGCCTTTAATGTTTGATATTTTATCACAGGAAATAAATGAGTACCGTGGCATGCTGGGAACGCTGTTCAATTATGACTGGATCTCCGTACCTCTCGTCTACACTCAGGTAACTAACTCATATTGGATACAGTATTCAGTGTTGGATCATTCTCTTTGTTTTACAGTTTCTCGTGAAAAATATCCCAATCCTTCTCAATTGTTTAGTGCTGAAAGTTGGTTCAGGGCAAACTCCACCAGACGGTTAAAAAATTTGTTATGTTTTGTTATATTTTGAATGATAAAGTATGATAAATCTAACCTTCTAAATAAGATTAAACAGATAATAAGAGAGATCAAGCACAGAACTGTTTTCTTTTGTGGAGTATTCATTTCTGGGGAGTAATCAGGTGGAACAACAACAAAGATGGCTGCTAAAACAAGAGCTTGAAATCTATAAACTTTTGATACTTATGATGCAGCACAACTGGATTAACTCTTCAAAAATGGTAAACTGAAATAAAGTGCAAGTTTGGAAAACTTTGCATCAAATTTTAAAGTATGTTCTCATCTTTACCACATTTATAAGGACATAACAGATCTTAACCCATTAGCTCTTGAAAGTAGTACCAGATAAATGCTAATATGGGCTCAGGATCTTTAATCCAGATTTAGAAGGTTTAGCACCAGGGGCTACATCTGTTGTAACCTATTTGGCCCGAGGTTTTAGACCCGGGGTCCTATGTTGATCATCCCCTTCACTTTCTGTGATACTATCCCGTCCTAGCCCACCAGCCTGCGTCTGATGTCTGCTTGATTTGGCTCTTCAGAATATGATGACACTCTGTTGCCTCGAGATATTGGTTGATGCTTGGAGTAATAATGTATTATGCCTTGAGACATTGGTGGGTGTAATATATATTTTGTGAATTTTCAGGTGGTGACGCTGGCAGTTTACATGTTTTTTCTGTCCTGTTTGATGGGCCGCCAGTTCCTTGATCCTCCAAACACTCAAAAATCAGACATGTACATTCCGGTGTTCACGTTCCTCCAGTTTTTCTTCTATATGGGATGGCTAAAGGTAGGAAAACCACAATACTCAACATGTGACCACGTCTCTCGTCCACTGCATATGACCCAGTCAGTTATTTAGACAAATATTGTGTATATGTGTCCCCGTGAGTTATTTACAGTCATATAGAGTATCAGTATTACCTTTGAAAGTTAGCATGAGGCATGCTCAGATTAATTAAGATAGGATTGTGTCAATGGGGAATCATGGGTATTACAAGTACTCTTGAGTTTCAATAGGTTTTGGCACTCTGACCTTTGACCTTTACCTTTAAATAGTGATGCAGTTATTATTTCAGTAGTGTGAGCAATAGGCTGGGAGGAATGTGGAAACATTAAATAAGAAAAAAACCACCATCTTGTTTGTTGAGACATAAAAATTAGAGATAGTCAGTTAAAGTTTGAATATCATTGTAGATTTCTTGAGATTTCTGACCTGCAATGTATGTTATGTATCTCCTGCTGGGAGAGTCAGGTTGGCGCCCATTGTTTTGCCCATGATTTGTGATAATTAACCCGTCTACTATCTCAGGCACATCTCCTCAACGCACGCACGCTTTTGTATGAGCTGTTTACATCATCTATCATGCATATATGAATATTAATGAGGAGCAGGACTGGCTCTCAAATATTTGACCAATCTCTCTCAGCTTCCTTCTATTAGAAAGAGGATTGAAGCTCATTCGTATGCTTGACTAATTGCTATATACTATTTTTGCTGAGTCATTGTTCTGGTTGTGTGGTGCAGGTGGCCGAGTCCTTGGTGAACCCATTCGGAGAGGATGATGATGATTTTGACATCAACTATGTCATTGATAGAAACTTGCAGGTAATAACTCTATATCTTTATGAAGAAATTGATTGAAATGTTCTGGTTTGTTAAACTCACTCAAAGAAATCAAATAATTATAAATTGTAAATATATCAACATTTCATATGAAATTTGTTAATGATTTTGCTTTTTTCCATGCTGTTTGGAAAAGTTTTTAACTTTTTGTTCAAAATTATTTTTCTTGACACCTGGTAAAATAGTCGCCTCTAGTTGACACTTTTATCACTAGGTGTCGTATCTGGTTGTGGATGAGATGCATCTGGATCATCCAGAGTTGATCAAGGATGCCTACTGGGATGACGTGGACTTTGAGGTGCCCTACACAGCTGCGGCAGAACAGTTCCGGGTTTCTAATCCTCACCTGGGATCTGCCATGGATATCAGGTAGGTCTTTGACCACTGAGGACAAATCTGCTGCATTTAATTGCATGATATTTATACTTCAACAAGAAATAGGCTTCGGGATTACAATATGGAGTCTAATCATGATTGTTGGCTCAGCAAAATGATATGTTCTCTCCCCTAGAGGGCACTACTTTAAATCTAACAATGAAGAGGGCACTACTTTAAATCTAACAATGAAGAGGGCACTACTTTAAATCTAACAATGAAGAGGGCACTACTTTAAATCTAACAATGAAGAGGGCACTACTTTAGATCTAACAATATAGAGGGCACTACTTTAAATCTAACAATGAAGAGGGCACTACTTTAAATCTAATAATGAAGAGGGCACTACTTTAAATCTAACAATGTAGAGCGCACTACTTTAAATCTAATAATGAAGAGGGCACTACTTTAAATCTAACAATGTACATGTAAAGGGCACTACTTTAAATTTAACAAAGTAGAGGACACTACTTTAAATCTATCATTGTTATCTCCCTAAAGGGCACTGCTTTAAATCTTTCTACTTCTATTTAAAAATAACATATTTCACAATGAACAATGAGAAAAGGAATGAGAAAAGGCATTTATTATGCATTGAGAATTATTTTGCATATTTGTTATTTGAACATTGCTGTTTTATTGTTGCACATAGAAAAGTATTTGGAAGGTAACCAACTTAGTTTATATTGGAGAGTTGCTTCATTCAGTCTGGCATATAATGCTTTTGCTATTGAAAAGCTTTTTAGCAGGATTTGCTTCCAATTTATATTTATTTCATTAATAATAATTAATAATTAATAATTTCATTTCAATATTTTGAATTATTCCATCAAATATGATGATCACTACACAAAAGAACTATATATAAATATTGAATGAATTGAATTAATTAGTTTAATTATGTGCCAAACAGAGCATATATTTATCAGATTTTGCAAATTAGAATATCCCAGAGATTTAATCAAAACAATGTTATTTGTTCTCCTTGTTGATGCTAAACTTTTGTGTGGTGTAAATCATATTATGTTCATATATAATTAGTTTCCTCAAACAATTTATAACTACTTTCTTAATATATGATAACCTAATGTCAGTTGTTCAATACCCTTACCATATGAGTCCATTGCAATTTGCCCCCCATCCAACAAAGTAGGAGGGGGGCGTTAAATAGGTTCTGTCTATCATCCCATCTTGGCAAGATAAAGAATTCTAAGCTTATTTTTCGGTGCACTTTTTGACCTCTCAGATATGGTCAAGATCAAATTGACTTGTCAGCACCATATATCTTTGCCAGTTATTAAATTCAGTTATCTGATGTCAAATACATGGGGTAACGTTTAGACTTTTGGTTGCCAGTTACATAAGGATAAATTTGATATTAGAGTACATATCGCATAAACCTTTGATCAGTATGTTGCTAGGCAACTGAGTTTACAGCAGCGCAGTGCTTCAATTCAATCCATGCACCTATCACAGGTGCAATATTAGGCATACCATTGTCTTATTTTTTGCTGCTGTCTTAACCCTTTGCAGCTGCTCTTTCTGTGGCAGTTGATCAACCTACTGACCTGGCCTATATTTGAATCCTAAATGAATCCTAAATGATAAAAATAGCATCTGTAAAAGCAAGTACATGTACAGCACATAATTAGCTGTCTGTTGGCTATTTGGCATTCTGCCATTATAAAGTAGACTGTCAGGAGGAGATTTAACTCCATGTTGACCTACATTTGAATCATCCGTGCTTAAAATAGCCTCAGACTCAGAAAGAAGATCAAATGATCAGCTGCTGATGGTTATGAAATCATCAGATAAATATGCATTTTGTTACACAATGGTAAAAATACAATGTATTGGCCCTTTTTCTCAGATTTTTATTGGCTCCATTTTCATGAATTGAGCATGTTTCCATGGCGACCTGCAGCCAGTAAACTGCATGTTTGTCATAGATTGAACAAGATACAACTTAAAAGGGTGATTTGACCTTTTAAAAATCATATCTGATGTCTGATAACCATAATCAAATTATAATAGTTCAATTAGAAAGCTTGACGAGGTTATATTATAATGTGTTTGCAAAATAATGAAACTCTTAATTATTTCTTAGAAACTGTGGATAGCTCTTTCTCTGTAAATTTAAATAGTATGTTTTGCAAAGATTGCATTTGTAGCTGGCATGTTTTCTTGTTTCAGTGTTGAGCCTCGTGGAGCAGAATTTACTATGCCTCTAAACTCCATACAGGAAGATATTGCCTTTGTGAATGTTGAGAAGCGTGGCGTGAATATTCCACGCGGGTCAAAGAAGGCCAATGCAGCCGGCTACAAGAACTCGTACAGCAGTAACAACAAGCCTGGGATACTGGCGTTCCTCAAACGCTCCGTGTCCAAAGATTCCAGAGGGACGGCGTTCACTGACAGCCCCAGGCTTAATAAAAGAAACATTAAAAGATTAGGTGAGAGACAAATATTGTATTAGCCTCTTTCCAATCAAAGACAATGTAGATAACACAAAACAGACTATTATTGAATTTACAAACTTTTATTGAATTGTTTTGATTGTGGGAAGTGTATCTCTTGTAAGTCACAAAAAATTGCCACTGAACGCTATATGAAAATGTTTGTTGTTATCATGGATGTAAAATAGAATTAAGGGTTATTTGGAAATGATCAGATATATAAGAAGTGTACTGAGTATTATTTTTGCATTGCAGACAGTGTGACCACCCAAGGAACCTCACCGCCGAGGTCTCCCACGATCACCAGCAGACAGGTACGTCACTGCTTGAATAGATCACCATAGCAACATGGTGCCACTTGCACTGATCACCATAGCAACATGGCACTGCTTGCACTGATCACCATAGTGACATGGCACCACTTGCACTGATCACCATAGAGACATGGTGCCACTTGTACTGATCACCATAGTGACATGGTGCCACTTGCACTGATCACCATAGAGACATGGTGCCACTTGCACTGATCACCATAGTGACATGGTGCCGCTAGTACTGATCACCATAGTGACATGGTGCCGCTAGCACTGATCTCCATAGTGATATGGCATCACTTGCACTGATCACCATAGTGACGCCGCTAGCACTGATCACCATAGTGACATGGTGCCGCTAGCACTGATCACCATAGCAACATGGTGCCACTTGCACTGATCACCGTAGTGACATGACGCCGCTAGCACTGATCACCATAGCAACATGCTGCTAGTGGTAGAACTTGACCAGTGGTTGAAGGCCCCTTATGCATGCTGGGAAAAATGACTCTATTATTTCTAATGGCTATTTACTTAAGTGGAGAGGAAAAGTTTTGTTTCTTGTTTCTAATCAACAAGCTGATGTCAACTCTATGTATTTTTTATTTTAAATTATTGTGTCATTAAACTCAAATCTGTTCAATGGATATTTTTATCCTGAGAACCACATCAAGAATATAAGCAAGTTGTTTCCCCGGCCTCTAAGAGCCATATACAAATAAATCAAATATGATCATCGTGCCACAAAGATACAGCAGAAAGCAGAAAGCTCTAATTCAATGTTAAGTGTAGATTTGAAGATAATGATTCAGAATGATCTGCTCATGATGATTTTATGATAGGTGTATGATATCTGGTATTAATTCTTTAAGAATTGCCTCTGCATAATAGATGAGCACCCTATTTTACATGCAGTTGTCTTCTGCAAATTGTACCATGTCTCTACTGTGATGTTGTTTTGTTTGTGGAGTATTTTATATCCGGATTTATCTCACAATCATATATGCAAGGCCATAAATGATTCTTTGTGTGCTATTTCAGGATGACATCTTCGCCATGTCAGACTTCTCCGACACTGAGGACGATATGCTCTCCAGAGGAGGAGATAGCAATGTCAGGTCAGACATAATTCGCAATGCAGTGCGGTACAAAATGGCTACAGATAGAGACAATCAGCAAAATATGTCGGCGAATGCACACGGTCGGTCGATGAAGCGTTCTGTAAGTGACGACCTTGCTAGTATCACAGGAAGTCAGGTGACGCTTAAAAGTATCAGAGAAGATCCCCTCAACCCCATCGACGAACTGCGGCAACTCGTGACTAGCATGGATCAAATCGGGGAGGCTAAAAGCCAAGCAAATGTGGACAAAATGGCGGATAGTAGGGTGGCAAGCAGCAAGCCTCGGGCAGCAGTGGTCAGAGAAGGTGCCACACCAGGTAAGGTGGAAGTGGTGGAAAGCTCACCACCAACAGAGGGCAGCACTGAGTCACAGGGAGGCCAAAACAGTGCTTCACCTCTTCTGTCACCAGGTGGCAGCGGTAGCAGCCAATTCTTGTTTGATGACTTGGATGGAAAGAAAGAAGTCAAGTACAAAAATGAGAGAAATAAAGATCAAAATAAAGACAGGGAAAAGAATTTTTCATCTACTTAAAGACTAGAATCTGACAAAAGGTCTGTTTGCCAGTATTCGTAATACGCTATCCATTGTGTACAGTCATCTGTATCAAATTACAGTTTATCATATTGTAAATTCCCGTGTACCAAAGTTTACTATCATGCACTATCATTTAATGAGGTTAGGGATGACAAATTTTTTGAAATTGTTATTGGTATATATATATATTTATGATGAAAACATTTATTATTTTCAATATTCCAATATATTGAGTCACATGTGCCAAGAGCTTGATGGCTCAGGTCTTTTAGATTTATCATGCAGATCTTTGTCATCCAAACAACCAGATTGCTATCATCTAGACAGTTTATATTTATTTATATCATCTATACAGTTCATATTTATATCA
This sequence comes from Amphiduros pacificus, assembly GCA_949316495.1. NCBI lineage: Eukaryota > Metazoa > Annelida > Polychaeta > Phyllodocida > Hesionidae > Amphiduros > Amphiduros pacificus. The sequence continues at coordinate 9,881,415 of OX439007.1, read as the reverse complement.
TCTGGACAATTTACAGATTGTAGCAGCTAAAATGCCCGAGTGCTTTATAACTTTATATTGTACAAATGCTTGTGCCAAATTCAGCGCAAACGTCCTGATGCCAAAGTCAAGCCCAACTGGGGATGTAGCTTTTAGACATATTCATTTAATTTTCGTTTAATTCATTTGGTGATGATTGGCAAAAAATATATTTAAATCTTGTTCTGGGAAAGAGGACCTGTGGTTTGGGAAGCTTGTTTGCTGAGATTGCTTTGGTGAAGTATGAAAGTTTAAATGTATATCCAAGATATTTCTTTGTCAAGCTTGCACCATGGGGCACAATATATTATGATACACACTCTCCACCAGAGGCACATGCAAACTATTACGTGATAGGTTCACCACATCGCCCCTATGGTGGAGTTTGCATATTATAAATGTTAGCAGCTCCCTCTTGTGGCGAAAAGCTAATTTAGTCTCAAGGATACATCAGTAATAATCATGATTGTACTTTCAGAAGTGTTTAATGTTGGACAGTGTTAAATTAAACATGACCCGTCATGGTGATTTATGTTCAGATATATCTGATTTAGGACAAAGTGTTAAATGAGGCATGACGCGTCATGGAGTTGTCATTAGATGCATGATGGTCTTACTAATGTGATCATATGACAGATAGGATAAGCAACTGATTAACATAATATACTATATAATGCACTCTAAGTCATTCCATTTGCATCGTGAGTGAAAAAAAGACAGAATTGCTTCAAAACATGTGGAAACTAATCTCATTTTTAGGAGAGTTCAATTTTAATTAATTTAACTTACTCTAAGAGTATTCAGGGGTAGTAATCCTATATAAAATGTGTTTTTTTGTTTTTGGTGGCAATTTGTTTAATGTATAAAGTTTTTGATAACAATTACATCACTTTACACCATACACATGTTGTATACTGTATGTGTCCTATTACTGATGGAATTATCATCATGACAGATTCCCTTAATGACATGAAGATTTATGCAAAATCACATCCTGGTTTATGATGCATGATATTTATTTATGATATATATATATATATATATATATATATATATATTTATATTCAATGATTTTCCACTGAAGAATATAGATTTACTTGTACAGGGTGTCGCTAAACATGGTGAGGATCCTGATTCACATGAATTACATCACAGCTGTCAGAGAGTCTATAATGCAGAGAGTTACTATTGCATGATTGCTCTAATGCCAGTGAGATCATGTTAGGCTAATTGGGAAGGTTAGAGGGGCATGTTGCTGTGTACTCACTGATCCTGATGATGACGATGGCAGATGTACTCATATTCACACAACCAGCAGCAGCATCACCGAATTAATTGGCAAAATTAGGAGATCCAGGATGTGAACTTAATCACTGATTACTGACCAATTTGTTTATGACGTTTTAGAACATATATATGTCATTTTATATCATTTTAAAAAAAGATCAATAAACATGTCTTGTTGAGCTTTTACAACAGCAATTAAGATTGTGATTTGTTTTATTAGGCATTGGCCAAAATTTAGTAAACTGTCACCAGCTGGAGTCTAAAATAACCACAGATAGGAGCAGCTTTTGATAGAGAGAACTATACAGATGTTTGTGTTTATAGCATTTATGGCAGAGAAAGGTCATAATAAGGTCATCACCTCCTTGTATTGTTATTGTTAATGTATCAAACCACTTCTGAATCATGATATCATTTCCCCATCAACCATTCGATAATGCCAAGTAAATAAGCCCTATATATGCACGAAGGTCAGTGTGACATTATCCAGGTACTACTAACTATGCCGGTTCAAAGTGTCACCGTTCACTTCATACAGTCAACGTGAGGTTAGCACGTTTAGCATTGTACACTCTGCAGTATGTGACGTGTATCACTAACAACTCTAACAATGTCCTGACATATTGACCTTCCTTGCTAACCCCTTGTGAAGGTTTCTATGTTATGTGTTCATGATCGTTAATAAAAATACCAACTTTAGACTATATAGTCATAAAACTTTAACATAACATATCAGTGTTGGATGATGTTGTCAAAATGTATTTAAAGTTCTGTGTTATATACAATTTTGGAACCCTGGATAACTTAATTGACAGTAAATATATGGGCAGAGTTGATGTTGAAGTGTGCAGTAGACCTTGACCAAACTACCAATAACAGATATGCAGTTAGTTTACCAGTCACACAGTTCAGTATATAGGGACCAGAACTGGGGGGATCCACTCTAACCACAGTAACATGACATGATAGGGAGCAGATTGGATACAAATAATAACACCATAAATAAATACCAAAGTAGCAAATTTTGTCACCCTGATATATTGGAAATATTAAATATTAGTTTTGCATGATGTTTCTCAGAGAAAACTGACCGATAGATGACCACAACTGACCAGTACATAGTTGACCACTTGGGAATTTGAAACTTCAATAGGAAAGAAATTGACCAATAACATAATGTAAACATAAAATAAGTCAGTGTAACAAATGTGTTTATCATCAGGTGACCACATTCTGACCTTTGTTGATATATCATGTTTAAAAAGACCAATCGGATGACCACTCAATTTCTTTATTGTGGATAAAACTGACCCTTACTGACCCTTTTAGGTGACCACAGGTCATTCTGCCGAATATCTTGAAGATACAACTGCCCTCTAGGTCATCTATGATCTTTTACAGCCTCAGTTGTACTACAAACTGACCTATGTTTAATACACAGAACAGTAAGCAGAAACACTGGCCCGTATAATAGCAGTTTATATGTCTGAATATATGTCTTGGATATATGTTCACTAAGACCTGGCTAACTAACGCACTCTATTGATTGAAATGGGGGTTGATAAGTGGTTCATTATACATTCTGATTTTAATCAAAATAAAAAAATAGCTCTCATATATATTCCAAATATAGATTTACCTCATATGAAAATGTAATTACTCATAAACTTACACAAGACAGAGACTGTTTTTTATGACATGAGAGGTGACATTAGATATGATAACTTCTTCATATTGTCATACAGGAAGTTTAATACTTATTCTGTCTCCTTACTTAATGAACAAAACATGATTACCTCTTATTGATTAGGATACTTAAAACACTTTAACTATGTATGAGCTGCCAACTAAAGAGGGACAGTAATATTTCTGTTTACATTGTGAATCAGTCGATAAAATATATAGTTATAGGACTAAATGGAGTTGTAAATTAAAATTTATTTTGTTTGTTAAAGATTTAACTTTTTTATATTAAATTCATTTTCCAAGTTGAAGTTCTAAGGATGACATTGTGGATGTAATTTGCATTATTCCAGCAACATTAAGCTTTTTATGGAACCTATCATGATGATTGATCGTGGTTCTGATTTCGCATAACATTTTCTACAGTCCACCTGTGAGATTCAAGGCATTATATAATTAGGGTCAGGTTACTGGTTATGCTAGCTCTAGCATTACGGAGCATTGCACAGGAAATGTCAATAGTTTTGCCAGCTTTGGTGGACATTTGTTGGCACCATTCATGTACTAATGTAATATATCAATTATCATGGTATGGTTCTGACACCTCCCGACTGGCACCATCACGATAACTCGCCATTCATATAGACTCATAACTCACCATTCATATAGACTCGCATAACAATCTCTAACATATGGTCATCTCATATATAATAGTTCGCCCAAGTTTGTACTTGGATTCTTTTGGGAGTTCCAAAAACTCAAAACAATATGCTAAAAATGGCAAGAATAGTTTTTTTTGTTATGGGTCAAGCTTTGCAGCAACAATAACAAACCATCGGTGCCATCTCTGTTGTCTTTGTTGCAGATGTGCACTTGTTTCTGTTATGAATATAACGCTCAACTACGTCGATCCTATTTTACATTTACTGTATTTCTCCTAAATTTTGCTCTGAACCCTAATCCATGATCTAAGCAAATTGTGTAAGAAAAGGCTCCTGATGTCAACATAGCTTATGTATTGAGGTGGGTGGGGGGGTGTGTGATTTCTGTCATTCTATCTGTCCGTCAAACTACTGAGTGGATTTCTTAGATATTCATAGGTAAGCTGTAATATTGTCGGGACAGGAATTCTATCTATTTTCCATGAAAGGCAGATTTTTACTTCAAATCTTTGAATGATTTTATAAAATAACAGTGGACAGTTTTGCACCTGGAACATCCAGTGCCTCATTCTACTTATCTAAATTTAACCTTAGTTTGAGGCTTCTGGAATAGTGCAAAGTGGGGGTGGTGGAGTTCTTACTTTGACTAGGAAGACGGCCGATTGTTACTTCCCGGCCGGCGCCCGGTGCAAATGTGACTGAGGCATAACTCAGTCAAGCAATTTGCAGACATTTACAGGAAAAGTTCCCAACGTTACAAACAGTAATGATCAACAGTTATTTTTCTTATAGTTTATCTGTTTATTTATTGCATGATGTGTATTAAATGTGCTGTATGATAACTAGGAGGAATATGGTATCTGTTTTTTATATATTATTTAAGCCCAGCAGCTGTTGACCCATCCCAGACTAACAACAGCTGAAAGTTATGAATGCAAGGTCATTGATTCTATTCCAATCAATCACTCACTTTGACGTTTATATTTTGCCCACACGTCAGAGTGATGTGCCGATTGAATGAGAGACCTGAACAAGTTATTACAAGCTCACGCACAGAGAGACAGCAGCTTGCGAGAGATCTTTCCTCCCTCACATTACTGAATCAAATTTTAAAAGAAATCCTCATGAATAGGGTTAGAATAGGAACGCATTTAACTGGTGTCTCATGATAGGTTGAATGGGAGTTCAATCGTGTTCCCATTTATTTATATTTTTACATATAAATATTGTTTGGCAAGCTCAATGTAAATCCATATTTACATACCCATCATTTCAACAGGTATGGATATTGACACTGGCGTTGATCATGTGCAGGCCTCATGAGAGGATGTACTACATTTAATATCATTAAAATATCTGACGATCATAACAACCCTAATTCTGTGCTCATAGGTCATGCCCTGATTCTGTGCCCCATGGGTCATGCCCTGATTCTGTGCCTCATGGGTCATGCCCTGATTCTGTGCCACATGGGTCATGCCCTGATTCTGTGCCTCATGGGTCATGCCCTGATTCTGTGCCCCATGGGTCATGCCCTGATTCTGTGCCTCATGGGTCATGCCCTGATTCTGTGCCCCATGGGTCATGCCCTGATTCTGTGCCTCATGGGTCATGCCCTGATTCTGTGCCACATGGGTCATGCCCTGATTCTGTGCCTCATGGGTCATGCCCCAATTCTGTGCCACATGGGTCATGCCCTGATTCTGTGCCTCATGGGTCATGCCCTGATTCTGTGACCCATGGGTCATGCCCTTGCACTGATTATCTATGTGGAGACATGCATACCTACGGCTTGGCCTGGGAAGTTTGTACATGACCTTATAGAGGTTTTTTTTGGCTCCATCTGGTGGATTAGAGACATAACATGTAGTTGGCTGACCTTGTGGTATTGTTACAGTGTCCTCTCTGCATAGCTTCAGTGAGGTGTGAGGCAAGAGCTGAGACTTGGCACACCAAGGCTAAACCCAACCATTATTATGCTAACAATACAGAGAATGGATGCATATATACCTGTGAATATATGAATATGCTTATGTAGTATTATACTACATATATATATATATATATATATATATATATATATATATTTATATATATATATATATATATATATATATATATATATATATATATATATATATATATATATATATATATATATATATATATATATATATATATATATATATATATATATATATATATATATATATATATATATATATATATATATATATATATATATATATATATAAAAACATGTCAATAGTGTTCAAGGGCCTGAGATACATTGAGTGTAAACAGGATATCTTTACATTAATTCATAGTAAAGAATTAACATAAATTTACATGTAACTCTCAGTTTGCCCTGTGTGGTAATAGGCAAACAGAAGTTTGCTCAAATAGATTTGTTAGAGAATTGAATGAAGGGTTTTCTTTACAGCTGACATCACCTATTTTTCCAAGCATACACTTATAGTAAAATATATACCCGGTTGAACTGACAATGTTTTGATCGTAGGTGAGATCAGTCAGTGTATTTTAAGTGTTATTACTTTATCCATATAACCACAGTTGACCTTCTGGAAAGTACATGATGTATTTGTATTATTCTCCAATTAGCCATTTCTTTATACTTTCCTCTGTGTTGTGGTCCATAGAGTAACAAAATCATGGCGAAATCCTTTAAATAGATTAGTTTTTTACAGGTTTTTTTTAGTCAAAATATTGCTTTTGTGTATGATCAGTATCAGCATAGTCTTCAAACTTCTGATCTTGAAGAACCCTGACAGAAATCATTAGCACAAAAATGATTTTAATAGAAATACTTCCATTTATATAAATAATTGTTTAATTTGAGTTTTGAATTTATAACTGACTATATTCTCCATCTGTGATTGGCTTGTGGTGGAGCCTCATTCTCAAGTCTAAGAGTCATTTTGAAAGAAACTTGAATCTTATTTTCAAAGCATAGAATGTGTCTGCATCTTTTTTTTCAAAGCATAGAACATGTCTCAATCTCATTTAAAACTGTAAACTATGAACTAGATGAACTATGAACAAGGCCTACAAATCAAAATTATTTAAATCAAAATCAATTATGTTAGCAAGGATAGTCCCTCAAATTCTGAATTGTTTTTAAAATGATTGCAATGATAGTTTAAATTCATGTTAAAACATGTACATACCGGTAGATTGTTTAAGTTTTAGACTAGTTTCCTGCACTTGAATAGCTATTGGGACAAAAGCTAGGTAAAGCTGGTGCTTATGTGGAGATTATTAGCTTTAAATATTACACCCTTAAACAAAATGGTGGGGCTTTTGACACATTAAAACGTAACAGGCAACATGGGGCTTGTAGAACAATTAAGCTCAAAACAAAAGACACTAACTACCATTACTGTTTTGACAGGATTTAATTTATATTTAGCTACAATCTCATGAATATACTTGGCAATCTGTGTCCTTAGAAGAGTGATATATTTAGCTACAAAGTGCTGTTGTTTGAAGAATTGTGATTATTGTAGATAGCGGTGTATTGTTTCTACATATAGTTAGTTAGCTCAGGAAGTGTATGAGGGTTAATGGCTGCTGCTTGGGTTAGAATTATTACAATCCAGGATTGAAAGGTAACAAATACACATGATCGATGCCAGTGTCAATAAACATACCTGTTGAAATGATGGGTATTTGATGTAAATATGGACTTACATTGTACTTGCCAAACAATATTCATTTGTAAAAATATAAATAAATGGGAACACGATTGAACTCCCATTTAACTTCTCATGAGAGACCAGTAAAATATGTTCTCATTCTAACCCCATTCATGAGGATTTATTTTTCAATATGATTCAGTAATGTGAGGGAGGAAACATCTCTCGCAAGCTGCTGTCTCGCTGTGCGTGAGCTTGTAATAACTTGTCTAGGTCTCTAGATAGGAAGTTGAACACCCATGTCTGTGTGGGGAAACATTCAAGACAACCAGTTTAATTAACCCAAATAGATTTGCCTTCAAGTGAATTTCTTTTTAGGATGGTGAATATGGTTGAAGTTATTGTAGATCAAATCAGTTTTATGTTATAGTTCTAAATCAAATCAGTTCCAAGATTTAGTTCCAAGTTATAGTTCTAAATAATTTCAGGCACGGTTGAAGTTATTCTGAATCAGATCAATTCCAAGTTACAGTTCGGTTCCAAGAATGTGTGAAGTTGGTGTATTAAAACAGATTCAATGTTATTCAACTTGAATTCAGGGATTATTTGCGATAAAGATCAAGAAAATGTGAGCATAATTTAGAATGTTTTGCTACTGACCTCCAAAAAAGGTCACATGACAGAGGCCTAGGAAGCTAATTATGAAACAGCTTCAGCTTTAAACAAGAAGAATATATGGCACTACTTTGAAACCAATTCTGTTAAATGTAACCAAAGACAGCGAAAATCATGTGCTTGAAGAAAGTCTAACAACTTCCTAACGATTGGCCCTATAGAGTGGAGAACATTATTCAGAAATCAATATTGACCCCATTACCCTCTGTGACTAAATCTCCAAGGTTTGTCCAGCTATAATGTCAAAATCCCGTGGTGTATTACGTGGACTTTGGTCTTTGTCCAGAGATTTTTTTGCGGTGAGATTGTAGTGAGGTTATAGTCCAGTAATCAAGTATATGATTGAAATAGTTGTATAGATACTGCTCCATCCCAGATGCCTCTCCCTGCCACTTAACCTGACCAAAAGATCACCAATTAGCAAAGATAGCACTATATTCTTATCTCTATATCCATGCAGCATAAATTGTGTAATGTTAAAAATGACATACGATGTAAGGTGAAGTGGACTTTGAGATTTATCCCCATGGTGTACGTGAACTTGGCACCGTTGTAGCCATTACGTTTGCTTATTATTACATAGGAGCTTACAGATTCATTACGGTCACAATTATCAGGAGTATGTTACGAGATTCAGATATTATGCCAGTAGATTACACGAGTTATATTGTGGCATTGCTCTCGTAATCATCGTGCCCAACAGGGACAGCAGATGGTGGATTGATTTGATAGGAATAATCATCTCATTTTGAGACCCTGGTCGGTCTTCTTGAGGGGCCAAGGACCAGATTATTTCAGAGAATATCCTTAGGCTTAAGATAGTCCAGTCAAAGACCGATGAGAAGGGGTGTCGGGGTTCACAGTGAGGGCAACTGAGAAGGGCATCTTAGTGAGGGGCCCATGAGCTGGGCGTCTTAGAGAAGGGGGCTTACATTCCCCAATAAAAGGCCCATGACAGTAAGCACCTTAGAGAAGGGGGACAGATTTCCCAATGAGGGGCGCAATGACAGTACACACCTAAGAGAAGGGGGACTTAAATTCCCCAATGAGGGCCCATGACAGTAAGCACTTTAGAGAAGGGGGACTGAGATTCCCCAATGAGGGGCCCATGACAGTAAGCACCTTATAGAAGGGGGACTGAGATTCCCCAATAAGGGGCCCATATGACAGTAAGCACCTTAGAGAAAGGGACTTAGATTTCCCAATGAGGGGCCCAATGACAGTACACACCTAAGAGAAGGGGGACTTAAATTCCCCAATGAGGGCCCATGACAGTAAGCACCTTAGAGAAGCGGGACTTAGATTTCCCAATGAGGGGCCCATGACAGTAAGCACCTTAGAGAAGGGGGACTGAGATTCCCCAATGAGGGGCCCATGACCCTGGTCATTTGGAGAAGGGGGGTTTAGATTCTCCAGTGAGGGGCCAATTATTGCTGAGTAATGGGTTAATTTATCATCGTTGTCATATCAGGCAGATCTTTGCTGACAACTATGATAACAATCAGCGTTAATCTTATGATCGCCTTGATGTCTGATGGATCTTTGTGAGTCAGTATATTACGACAAATATCTTAAAGAAATAGAGCAACTTGGAAGTGAGAAATTAAAATACAATTTGCCAAACTCTCCAATGAGAAAATTGCGAAATGTTCACACTCTGTACCTTGTCATCCAATATATTTAGTTGGTAGATAATCCCTATTCATATGCCACGAGCGGACACCTTCTGGAAGGGCCCTATATAAATGCTTAATATTTTTATTATAAATACTGATGCTGCTTTCTGTGAGTGGAATTAGTGATTGCCTCATGTAAGGCACTTCAGACAGTCATAATGCACTGATGCCTTCATCTTAGATTAGGATAGTAACACGCTACATTTGTCTCAGATTATGAGTCTTTTAAAATACATTTATATAACACATATTGAGTAGTTGTAATATTAGGGTGACTCAGAATATTCCAAGACATGTGATAAACCAGATAAAGTGTCGTCTTGCAGAAATCTGCTATCAGTCATAACCCCAGCGATCTTACTAAAAACTTAACGCACAAATACGGTCAGTCTGAACATGCACTGAGGTGATATGAATATCAGATCAATGACCCAACCAATTAGCATGTAAGATTTAATATTACATTACATTTTTCCGAGGTTGGACTGATATTTAATGATTCATCATTAGTGGTGGGCAGAGGATAGGTTAACAGTGTGGGGTCATAATATGCAGCTAACTTTGCTCCTCATTAGTGCTTCTAGGTATGGGAGAGCAAAACGGTCCAAGCCAAACATCGATCTGGTCATGCATGAGAATGACCAAATGAGGTCACGCGCATCTATCACGTGGCCATATTGTGTCTTGTATGAAGTATTTTTGCCATGCAACATGAGTGATGCATGACAAGATGTTGTCACGCAAAAGCCATGTGTGACCTTATTTGATCATATTTATGCATGACCAAATAGATTTTTGGCTTGGACTGCTTAATGCATTAGGAAAGTGGGTTTTCTTTAAGCTCAGTACCCTCCAAAGCAGGACTTTTTTATCATATCAGTCCCTGCCACCAAAGATAAAAGGGTGCGCTCAGGATCGGCCGCATGTCATGACTATTAGAAAAATCTGGTTACAGATTGGTGACTGAATGAATGACTATTCTTATTGGCCAGCATCTCAGTCAGCCCACTGATTACAGGTCATGACCTGAGATCGGTCAATTCTGATATTTTGATGGTTGACACTCTCAAGACTGGACATGATGGTCCAGATTTCAAACATTGTCAAAACAAGGCAATGACAGGCCATGCATTAAAATCTGACGAGATTTCTCTCATATCCATAGGCTCCCTGCCAATCTCTCTTATCAATGATTAAATATAGAGGAGTTTTACAGGTCAATGCATTAAAATCTGACGAGATTTATCTCATATCCATAGGCTCCCTGCCAATCTCTCTTACCAATAATTAAATATAGAGGAGTTGTACAGTTCTGGTTCTGGTAAAGTTGTACAGTTCTGGTGTCTACTTTTCAATTGGGGGAAAAAACAACATGGAGATCAGCAATCGGCCTATAGGCAAAATAGATATCGAAATTTACTGTTTCTAGAAACACTGCCTATTGCTATCATATATAGGTTAAAGTTCAGAAAGAACTTGATCTCTGGCAATAGGTTTTCAAAATGACATGTGTTTTACTTTTCAACATCAAATACAAGGCTTGTCAGATAAAAATTCTTATTTTTTTTCTTGATATCAGAGGTTAAAAGTGGGTCAGTCCATTCAAAGTTATGACTATTTGGAACCTGCAAATACAACACTGCGGTTGTCCAGTGACGTCATATGAAGTTTACCCTTTTGCATAGCCATGACGTCATTACTTGGACTCTTCCAAATGTCTTCTCGCGTCGTCAAGCATACTTTCGACAGAACAACTGATCTGATGTTGCTACAGACAACACAGGGGTTTTTATTTGTAGACATAATGAAGCAAACGTTATTCCTGCAACAGTTAATTGTCGGGGGTCAAATTTAATTAGTTAAAAGTTCATTTGCTGTACACAGATTTGTGTACACTGTAAAAGGTCCATTTGCAGTATGGATTTAGGATTAGTTTAAAGATAATCTCCAGGATCTCATGATCTCAGTGAGCACTTGAGGGATGGCGTGACAGATCTTCATGGTTAAAGATATATGGTTACGTCTTAATGGATCACCATTGACTTATATGTCAAAGTCCTCAAAACATTGCTCCCCTATTGTAAATGTTTAGTTATTATCTCATGTAACATAACCAAGTTATCAGATATATTTTGACATGGTTTTTTTCATAACAAAAGGTTCCCATTAACGGCAGGGATAGCAGGCTACAAACTCTTGTCACAATACAAAACAAAAACAACAAAAAACTCAAGAAAATTGACGGATTTTTATAAAATTTTTAATAAACTTACAAATAGAAAAAACATTAATTTTGAGTCTTACATTTTGGAGAATCAATTAAAAATCTGCAGTGTGAAATAATTACGATAATTTTTACCTGCCTCTCCTGTCAGTTTTGATATGGACTGGTCCATGAGGCCAGATTGTCTTGATCTAATCCTATCTTATTCAGTTTAATCTTGATGGTTAAGATTTTTATGTAATTCAGAGATTACTATCAATATTGCACCCAAAGTGTACTCGGGAATGAACTACAAGTGAGATATTACATCTGGGATCAGGAGGCTGCGTTATCATCACAATAAATCACAAATAGAGCTTCGCATGTTTTGTCATATAATGACATTAATCATGTTCATTTCAAACTGAGAGCAATAATAGTTATATTGCTCTCAGTTTCAAAGGCAATAATAATCAGAGCGAGATTTACATTAAACTATTTTGTGAATTGTGTCAATAATTCATAGATACAAAGTTGTGTCAATAATTTATAGATACAAATAGTAAATTTAATTGCAAATAGATAATATATATTACAAAACAAGGGAGGCTGCCAGAAAGCTTAGTAGATAGCCTGTAAAACTAGATAATCTACCTCGGCCGTCACATGATGACAAAATAGACACGCAGTAAATAACATTTGAACATTAATATCTTTTGGCTATGTCTAACATTTGAACATTAATATCTTTTGGCTATGTCTAACATTTGAACATTAATATCTTTTGGCAATGTCTACAGTTTGACGATGCTATGTTTCTATTTTCAAAGCCAAGATTCAATATGCAAATTTAAGCTTGCTCCTGCTGTTGCCATCCCTGATGAACGTTTTTATGCTGTGAGGGTCTGACATGAGGAGGGGATCTGTAACTCAAGTCAAGTTTGGTCCATAACTCTGAAACAAATGTAGCTTTAAGTATTAAGTTTTCTGATATAGGATAAAAAGTCTGTTCAGAAATTGTCAGAGAGTGTGCATTTTATCATAACCAGACATTTATTTTAAAGATTTGTGAGTTTTAAAGCTTTCATGAAATCACAGAGAGCATAGACAATTTACGGAGATTTGCTGTATGTTTACATGATATGTGGTCATGAAGCGGTGATAATCAAGCTATCTCTGTGAAATCAATCAGAATACAATATAGGCATATATGATATGCATATTGAGTGATATTTTAATTAGTTCCCACCACCCGGGCAGTCCAGGAGGTATGGTATCAGGCTCCGTCCGTGTTTCTGTGGTTAAGTGGTTCTGCGTTTCTGCATTTCTCTGTGTTTGTGTGTGTCTGTCAACAAAAACTTCAACATTTTGCTTTCTCCTTTCAGCTAATAAAGCTAGAGGCTCAAAATGTTTATCTCACCCACATCCCATGTACATGTACATTGTAGACCTACAATAGGACCTACCTCATAGATGACCTTGACCTGATTTTCAAAGTCACTAGTTTTAAAATATTACCAAAATTTTGACATTTAGCCAGAAACGTCTTCATTTTACTTTATCTTTTAAGGTACAAGATATTTACTACACGGACATCCCTTGAACACTTACATTAGCCCATGACAGGCTGGCAGACCAATTAACTTTCTGGTTAACACAGTTTTTTTCACGATTTTGGTCTCAAGCCTCACCAATATCATAGTGGTTCTGTTTAATAAAAAAGCAGTACATGCTGAGTCAGTGGCCTTTATTTAGCACACTACATGTAGGTCAGTAGCCGAGTCAGGCCACCGACAGCAGCTGATCATGTGAAGGAAATTTACATTCTTCAAAAGTAGGTCAGTAGGTTGCTCAGCATAGCACAGGTCAGCAGCTTCATCTTCCACAGTAGAATCCGCTGTATTTCTCATCAATTTGAAAAGCAACTGGTAGGAGCATATGAGCCTGTCAGTTGTCTTGATTTCTATACTTTTGAGCCAAGAAATATGTTGAATTTGATTCCTTGTGTTTAATATTTTCATTATCTCATGAGGTATTGATGCCACTACATCAAATTTGCCTTCAAGTTTTCTGAAGTTATTTTTGAGATTATATATGTATTGCCTCCTTATTTTGAACTGTATTATTTAATAGGATAATGATTTGTCCCTAAACATTGTAAATGAAATGATATATCATTAATAAGATTTGATGGGATGAGCTGCGTATGTGGATTATTGAAACAAAATGTTAATGTGTAGGGGAACAGTTTCTTCATTGTTCCCACCCAAAAAATCATGTTCCCCAAATTTTAATCCCCAAAAATGCAAGATTATTGCTTTGTATTAAAATAACTAAGAAAATGATTTCACCTGTTAATGTGCCAAATGCTAAGGAATTGAAATTTCTTTTGAATATGGTTTTTGATTTGCTTTTTGTATTTTATCAGTTTTGATATTTTTTTATTCAAAGTTTTGGTGCTATTTAAGGAAAGAATATTGTCAACTTTGAGGATATTTTTGAGAATAAGTACACTACTATCCTGTAAAACTAAGACATGTGTCTTTAGCTAGAATTATGTATTTGAATTTTGAGAAATGTCTTATAATTTAAGTAATTTGTGTTTTTATGAATAAAATAATTTAAATATATGTAACCTTTTGACACCATTTGGTTATTTTGGACTTCACTTTGAAGAAAATTAGATATTTAAAAATATAGACCATTAATCAAAATTCCCTCTATTTAAATTAAATAGAACAATATCTGGAGTAAACTTGTTCTCAAATTTTGATGATTAAACTTGTAAATGTTCTCAATTTTGTCAAAAAAATTGTGGGAAATTTTGAGAAATATGATATTTTGTTTACTTCTAATTTTGTTTGTGGGTTATTATGGTGCACTATTTCATGGAGTTGGAGGAGCAATGACGTCATAATGGTGCTGTGGCTATTTATCAATGAAAAAGTGACATCATACTTTTTTGGTGATCTTAGCAGGTCAGCAACACATTTCATACAGCTGTGATCCTCTGTATGAAGTGTCCCTGTTCTCCCTTATGTTAGTGAGTTGATAATTTTTGCATGGCATGAGCTGTCTTCTGCCAGGTATTAATAATCTTTCAATGATCATTAAATTAATTTATAACTTTAATAATATCTCAGACTATTATTTTCTTTTTTATTGGCTATGCAATGTTGTTTTTTTTTTGCCAAAATAAAAAAAGAGCAATTTTATGTTAGCACAGGTGATCACAAGGTGTTTATCACTGCCATTTTGAATCTATCAAAACTCTGCTTAGATCTGAATATGATAAAAAATATGCAGTAAAATTGATGTAATGAGTGAAGCATTCAGTGATGAACACCACATCTAGCCAGGAAAACTGAATGCTCTGTTAATGATTGATAGATAAGTCCGCAATAATTCCTAGACACCATTTTACCTGCCTAATATGCAATGTTATTTAGTGCCTTTATCAGTCATTGTCAAACATCTATTTGGTCACGCATAAACACAAATAATAAGATGATGAATGGCAAGAGCATGACATCATCTGGTCATGCATAGCTGTTACATGGCTATAATTAGTCATGCATACCTCATGTGTGACACTATATAGTCACACAATGGCCACTGTTTGGTCACAATCATGCATGACCAAATAGCTGTTTGGCTCCAAACTGTTTATTGGTTTATATTTATATGTACATAAATACTGCAATGTAAATTACCTCAAGTTTATATACATAAATGTACGGCTGTCCAATTGCATTGATTTCTGTTAAGAGTAAAGTCCTAGTGTATCATATTAATGCATAATATATATAATTTTATAGCATAATGTAAAATGGACAAGTGACTTCATTTATTAGTGCTATGAAAATGTTGCATATTATTTGTCATATATAGCAGTCAGCTTGTTAAATTTTACTTGAAGTTAGAAGATTCCCCATTAAGGGATATAATTGATATTTATTTATTTAATATTTATTTATTGCAAATGATCTGGTCAAAGACTACATTATTCACCAATTGGTATGAATACCAGTGGCAGTTTTGTGTACCTATTGGTATCTATACCAGGGGCAGTATTGTGCACCTATTGGTATATATACCAGGGACAGTATTGTGCACCTTTTGGTATATATACCAGGGGCAGTATTGTGCACCTATCGGTATGGATACCAGGGGCAGTATTGTGAACCTATTGGTATCTATACCAGGGGCAGTTTTGTGTGCCTATTGGTATCTATACCAGGGGCAGTATTGTGCACCTATTGGTATCTATACCAGGGACAGTATTGTGCACCTTATGGTATCTATACCAGGGACAGTATTGTGCACCTATTGGTATCTATACCAGGGGCAGTATTGTGCACCTACTGGTATCTATACCAGGGGCAGTATTGTGCACCTATTGGTATCTATACCAGGGGCAGTATTGTGCACCTATTGGTATCTATACCAGGGGCAGTATTGTGCACCAATTGGTATCTATACCAGGGACAGTATTGTGCACCAATTGGTATCTATACCAGTGTCAATATTGTGCACCTATTGGTATCTATACCAGGGGCAGTATTGTGCACCAATTGGTATCTATACCAGTGTCAATATTGTGCACCTATTGGTATCTATACCAGGGGCAGTATTGTGCACCTATTGGTATCTATACCAGGGACAGTATTGTGCACCTACTGGTATCTATACCAGGGGCAGTATTGTGCACCTATTGGTATCTATACCAGGGACAGTATTGTGCACCTATTGGTATATATACCAGGGGCAGTATTGTGCACCTATTGATATCTATACCAGGGGCAGTATTGTACACCTATTGGTATCTATACCAGGGGCGATATTGTGCACCTATTGGTATCTATACCAGGAGGAGTATTGTGCACCTATTGGTATATATACCAGGGGCAGTATTGTGCACCTATTGGTATCTATACCAGGGGCAGTATTGTGCACCTATTGGTATATATACCAGGGGCAGTATTGGTATGGATAGGCAGGATCTCATGTTGGACAGATGCGTCATGTGATAATCCATATATTGTGGCAAATCAAAAGTGTACCAAGAAAGTATTTACCAGACAAATTTTATGAGTTTCTACCAAGTAAATGGAATGATTACTCCAAATAAACATGTTATATATTAGATGATAAATTGTAAACACACCATATGCATTTTGCTATGTTATTTAAATAATTATGCAGACAAATCATTACTGATAAGCTTTATTCAAATAAAATGGACTACAAACTGCAGTGTGTGGGTTGTTATGATGGCAGTGTTGTGGTGGAAGTAAGACCAGGTTTGTATTTAATGTGTAGGCTGTGGCAGGATGAGCAAACAATGAAACACAGTAAAACATCAATATGATGGTATGACGTAAATAACAAACCACAAACAGGGACAAGCCTACATGTACGGTTAAATACGGTTTCGTACCACCAACTTGTTAGTTTTACTGACATCAAAAGTGGGTATTTTATGTTTTGGGAAGTATTGCAATTTACTCCAAAGTATCTGTCCATTTCTTTGTCATCATTGTCTGTATGACCCCAACTGTATTTGGACCCCAAAGGATAAATCATTCATTGGTATATATTTCTCAATTATATTTATGAACTAATTGGAAAAAAAAGATTTATAAAAACCTTTCTTTTATGATATTTATTTGGGGATCACTGGACAGTCTTTGTTAATGTGCATCAGGATAAATCTGGGTAGAAGGTCACTTAAATAGCCACAGACAAACTTGTTTAAAATAATTTTAAAGACTTTATTTTGAACTGACTGAAATAACTCAATTGGTAGAGTATTTGCCTTGAGACCCAGGGATTCCGGGTTCAAATCCTGCTCAGTTACTTTCAAGCACTATGAGCAGACATTGTCTGGAATCAGCGCTATATAAATGTTACCCAGTGAATCCCAGCCAGTTACTATCAAGCACTATGAGCAGGCATTGTCTGGAATCAGCGCTATATAAATGTTACCCAGTGAATCCCAGCCAGTTACTATCAAGCACTATGAGCAGGCATTGTCTGGAATCAGCGCTATATAAATGTTACCCAGTGAATCCCAGCCAGTTACTATCAAGCACTATGAGCAGGCATTGTCTGGAATCAGCGCTATATAAATGTTACCCAGTGAATCCCAGCCAGTTACTATCAAGCACTATGAGCAGGCATTGTCTGGAATCAGCGCTATA
This sequence comes from Amphiduros pacificus, assembly GCA_949316495.1. Classification (NCBI taxonomy): domain Eukaryota; kingdom Metazoa; phylum Annelida; class Polychaeta; order Phyllodocida; family Hesionidae; genus Amphiduros; species Amphiduros pacificus. The sequence goes on along the minus strand of OX439007.1, from coordinate 9,863,352 downwards.
TAAATGTTACCCAGTGAATCCCAGCCAGTTACTATCAAGCACTATGAGCAGGCATTGTCTGGAATCAGCGCTATATAAATGTTACCCAGTGAATCCCAGCCAGTTACTATCAAGCACTATGAGCAGGCATTGTCTGGAATCAGCGCTATATAAATGTTACCCAGTGAATCCCAGCCAGTTACTATCAAGCACTATGAGCAGGCATTGTCTGGAATCAGCGCTATATAAATGTCAACTTTACTTTTTATGTTTAATTTACAGTGGCCTGAAAAAGGAAATATGACATATGAGATGATTGTGATTTGTTTTGAGTTGTGGTTTCTGTTGGGTGTGAACACATCAGAACAGGATGATGAACACAATATAACGGAGCGTGAGGAGATCAATACTTGACAGGCAACACTCCCGACATTGATAAAAACAAGATGAGTACAACAACTGCAGCAAATGTCAATGAACAATTGAATATAAACAAATAGTGGGAAAGAATGCGGCCACCGAGTGTATGTTAACAAAGATTGTTAAATGGAACTCCCAACATGAAGACCCTCATATGATGTCAGCGGGAGTTTGAAAACATATCATGTGTTATATGGTTTTAGTGACTATGAGGCAAGCTATTAAAAAGGAAGAGAATTTTTGGCCTATTACAGATGGGAAATAACACCACTTTTTGTTGTTTTTTTTAATTTCAGAAAGATTTTAGGAATTTCTAAAATTAGATCACACACATGTTACCTGGTCATGAAGCTATAATTAAACCACCCTCCCAGATTGCAGCTACCGGTAATTAACCCCTAAGGGACTAGGCCATCTAAATTTTGTTGGTTGGCAGGACTAACCAATTTTTTTCTGGACTAGTGTATCTACATAATAAATTAATAAAATTTATAACTATGGTAATTCAATATGCTTAATGAAATGCTGGGGTCAAAAGTTCATGATCAAAGCTGTCTGACATCATTATCATGATTACATTGTAACGAGTTCCAGCCCTTCAGAATGTTACAAATGACGTCATTAAGCCAGAACAATGGGGATGTCAACGTCCCTCCCGTCTGTTGCCGGTGGTGGACGTTGCCGTCCTTCCCGTCCGTTAGGGGTTAATGCTCTTGGCTCCCGTGGGTTCTAAACCTATTTATGATATCCTTTTTATTAAATATTACTGTTAACTCGAGTTCATAACACTTATCTAAGGAAGACAGATGATGGCTTGGAGAACAGAATATCATAGTTTAAGTTGAGAATAGGATGGCTTGGAAAGCAAAATATTATAGTTTAAGTTTAGAAGACAAGGTCGGGAAGACAAGATCATAGATTAAGCTTCGAAGAGGACGGCTAGGAAAGCAAGGTATCTGTGTCTAAGCTCAGAAGAGTAGGGATAGGAATGCAGAACATCAAAGTTTAAGCACAAAAGAGCATCCTAGTTTAAGCTTTGAAGAGAACTGTAGAAATAGGATAGGATAGTTTAAGCTTTAAAGAAGGGGCCTGGAGGATTAGTATATCTCAGTTTAAGCTCAAAAGAGGAGGGCTTTGAAATAAAGGTATTGAAGTTATAGCTTAGAAGAGGATGGATTTGAAAGCAATGTATTAAACTAACTTAGAAGAGGAAGGCTAGGACATCATGAGAGTATTCAATATTTATAAGATATCACAGCTTTAGTGCACAAGATTTAAGGTGGTCGGCAGAGAAAGATCGCATAGTTATGTTTGACTGTGGGCTGGTCACATATGTTAGGAAGGCGTGCACTGGATGACCATGTCAACATTGGCAGTGCCTTAACTGGCATGATGCAATGTCCATGTAAACACACAGCCAGACAGCTGCAGTATGATGCAATGCCCAACCCCAGGCCGTGCTGAGCTTTATGGAGTGTGCTGAGATTAATACTACAATCTGGGTATCAGCAGCTGATACCAGTCTACAAAACCGCTCTCTTGATACCAGCAAGAAAGAATTATACTGCCACTAGCTGGTTCTGCCATTTGGGATTGCTTAATATATTGCTTGCCTTTACCAACCAGAACTGAATAAAGACTAAAGCTATATTGCCCTATAGGTGTATGAGATGATGAAGCCATGTATAATTTCTCATGGGATGGACAAATTGGTTTAAATGGTCTCTGATTACAGAAGTTTAAAGGAAGTAAATTTAATGCCCCTGGTACTGTTTTATTATTCATTTATTTCAGAACAAAGTGAAGTTTTCTTAGACTTTCTTGCTCTCACTTAGTTTCATTAACTGCTCAACAAAACCTGTCCTTTTGTATTTTTTGTCTGGGTGATAACTCAAAAAAAGATTCTCAGGTAACTGTCAAACAGGGCAGGGCATTGTGTCATGGTGGCACCCTTCTACTACTGAGCAGACACAACCCTTATCAGCCATATACATGTACATCATAAATAAACTCCCTTTCTATGTTGAGCTGAATAGAACAGTGGTAAATAAACTAACTTCCTTTCTATGTTCAGCTGAATAGATCAGTGATAAATAAGCTAACTTTCTTTCTGTATTCATCCAAATAGATCAGTGATAGATAAAACTCCCTCTTGTCAAATAATGAATGGTCTGTCCATTGTGAGCACAAGGTGGGGATATATTTGATGTGCAGCAGGTGTGATGGCCGGGATGTGATCACCACCACACTCTGTTACTGCGTGAACTACATTTTATTATATCCCCTATCTTTGAGTGATCTTCTCTCATTTATTAGCAAAAACATATTTACATCCAGGTAAACAGTTTGTCTCCAAGGCTAGTTTACCATATATAAGAAGCATGTGCATGCAATATGTGGTGTACATAATGACACCTGATTATGCAGACCTGATCCAAAGTGCAGGTGGAGACGGATAGGAAACATGCAAAGAAAACAGTAAAACATGATGTCAATATTGTTAATATTCAGCATGTCTTGTACTGTTGATTATATTTAGACCTGCAACATGAAAATTCTGAAAGGTGGCATCTGCCACAAATAGGTCTCGTCATGAAATAACTGAAATAATGTTGTTGAAAGTGATGTAAAATCCTAAACAAGCAAACAAATAAACAAATTGATTATACTTAATTCACCTGAGCGATGGTGTAGGGGGCAAGTGAATTTTGTGTCCCCTTAGGATAGCTATAAATGGGTCATGGTAAATCTCATATCTTATGAATAATAATATGATCTCTCATGATGGGTAGTATTATGTAATGAATTCAAATTCCTGTTAAAATTATGATATGAAATCAGAAATCATATTGAAATATTTTAAGAAAAACATATCTTTTCTTTCTGCTGGCAATCAGCATTGAGATGAATACTTAAGATGAGTTGGTGTGGTGGTTGCCAGGTTTGGTTGCTATTATGTGTTTCTTGTCCCACAAACAAACAGCATCCACCATTCAAACTCCTTTATCTCCATATCTGAATACACTTTAAGCCTTGCACGGAAACTGCTGAGTAATTGCCAGTCACAATGTGTGATGCGGAGAACGCAGTTTGTTTTTGCCAAAATGACTGGCCATGCTTTCTTGTAAAGACTCAGATTACCATAGAGCACTCAGACTTGTGCCATTCTAAAAGCTGGCTATTGAATTATTTTCTGAGAATTTATTTTGTTTACCACCCAGGATTTTCTAATCTGTTTGAATATCTGAATAGGAAAAGCACTTTTTTTGGTCAGGATTTTTGATAAGCACCAAATGGTTTCTGACTAAATTTGTCCAAATTGTTGTGCTCAAAATATATCATTTACTGGTAGCTCAAAAACATCAAATGTTGACGTCAGTTATCTTTCATGTGCTCTTTAAAGAGAATTTGTGACAGTTTGGCAGAAACATCCGAGGTCTTTAGCCTTTGAGGTCCGACCAATGCTTTTAATATTGCTCAGGTTTTATTGATCATAAACATCCCTTTCCCATTTTATAGTCTTACGCCATATGATATGTTTGTGGAAAAGCGAGAATAGATTAAATCTTTAAAACTCAACACTGTCTTTTCTCATCTCATCGTAAGTCTAGCCAATCAATGATGAGCAGCAAAGAAAAGAATAAGCAAATTGAATAGAGTCTGTTTGTGTTGTAAAATCATTCCATCAAGAAATGACAGGAAACCTGAGGTCGATCCAAACCTGCACTTCTCCCACTCACAGCTCTATTGAGAAAAACAACGAGTTATTTTTAGCATTTCCATTTATGACTGCTTCAAAAGCGACAAGAAAATATGATCCATTCTGGTTGGGGTGCTGTATATATTTATATGCTGTAACCGGGCATAGCCTTTAAGCATCTTTTCGAGATAGATGGATTCCAATTTGTGGTATATGAGTAGTTCTGGTAAAAGAAGCTGTACTTATGAGGTTTATTTGAGGTTTCATTTTTACACTTTGCCATCTTGACACTTGCAGTATCTTGATGCTTTCAGTATCTTGACATAAGCCATTGAGACACCCTAATTTTATCACATTCCATGTGTTTAGAGACATGTTTAAATATCTCTGATGTGTTGAACATCATCACTTTGTATGCACATGACTTATTTGGCACCAAATTTAAATTACCGGTACCCTAATTATATGGAAAAAAAGTCCTAAGAAATAAAAAATATGAAAAATCAAAATTTACAAATGTAGAGTATAAAAAAATATATATAAGAATAAAATATTATGTTTATTTTATAGAAATTCTGTATATTTTTAATCATTTTTGATTTCTTCATTTGTTGATTACTCAAATATTTTTCTTTCTTAAGGCCTTGTGTCCACTTAATCAAGAATTCTTCTGGGAACAACAGTTCTGATACTGTTTGAGATACCGGTATATCTATTTCAGTGTGTAAATATCTTTAACTGAACAATGTGCATGTACAGTGTAGTTTCTTTTTGCATGAAAAATTCTCAAATGTTAATTGTTGTCAAAAAATATTTAGAGTGGCAAAAATTGTTCACGTGAAATCTCTCAGAATTCTCTGGATTAAAACTTTCATTTTAGAAAAATGAAAATTTGTTAAAATAGTTACATTCAGCACAGTTTGTCATAACCATTGTATAAATCTGACAACAGAATAACAGAAGATCAAAAGAAGATCAAACAGACAAATAGATTTAATCTAAAATATAGACTTCCAAACATGAAGTGCCTGGTTTACGGTCTGTATCAAATAACAATCACAAACTAAACATGAGAGGTAGTGTTGTTGATACAAGCAGGGTTGACCTTAACATAACCTCTCTTATGTCACCAAGGCACTTGTTGTGGTCAAACATTTTACATAATAGGATATGCACAGTTTTCTTGAATGCACTGGCACCATTTACCATGGAACAGGATATTTTAGAACAGCCATTTAAGTTATTGTGCAATACATATCAAAAGCTTGATAGAACTTTGGTTTGAGGAGAGGTCACCCTATTCCATGATTTGTTTGTTTGTTTAGGGTTTTACATCACTTTCAACATTATTTCAGTCATTTCGTGATGAGACCTACTTGTAGCAGATATAGAGCTGCCTCACTGAATTGTCATGTCGCAGGTCCTTGACATGACAACCCACAGGTCACAGATTTACAAGGACAACGGGTTAACCCTTTAGGCACGGGCCTCAGCTCATGTGGGAAATTGTATCATGAGTTCAATCCCGGCACGGCCAAGGTTCGAACCCATGACCTTTGGATCACCACAGCCTATTCCATGAACCATCAGAGATTGCAAATTGAATACAACACCTTGTCATGGCATGAAAAATATCTTTGGGTCATGATTTAATTTACAAAATCAAAAAATAAATTTTTCATATCGAAGGAAAAATAGTTAAATTTTTTATTGATTATTTATTATATGAAATCTGCATCACATGAACTGAATTTTTATTTCCTCAATGTTAAATATTAATGGGGATTTTTTCTTAATTGTTACCTGTACTGTACTTGAACCTTGTGTGGATGTTTTCCTGCATTCAGAAGTAACTATTTTTTTCTATTGTTGAACTAATTGGTAACCAATTTGACAGTGTAATTAAAAAAATAGAAACCAGATATTTGCAATGGGAGAGAAGCTCTGGAAGGTACAAACACTGACAGCCAGTGATTGATTTATTTCAGGTGTAAATTTTTTTTGAAACCTGCATGATTTACTGAAAAAAAGAAGAGAAAAGTTCAGACAGGTACAGGGCTGGTATCAGTATGTAGATCAGACAGGTACAGGGCGGGTATCAGTATGTAGATCAGACAGGTACAGGGCTGGTATCAGTGTGTAGATCAGACAGGTACAGGGCGGGTATCAGTATGTAGATCAGACAGGTACAGGGCTGGTATCAGTATGTAGATCAGACAGGTACAGGGCGGGTATCAGTATGTAGATCAGACAGCTACAGGGCAGGTATCAGTGTGTAGATCAGACAGCTACAGGGCCAGTATCAGTGTGTAGATCAGACAGGTACAGGGCGGGTATCAGTATGTAGATCAGACAGCTACAGGGCAGGTATCAGTGTGTAGATCAGACAGCTACAGGGCCGGTATCAGTGTGTAGATCAGACAGGTACAGGGCTGGTATCAGTATGTAGATCAGACAGGTACAGGGCTGGTATCAGTGTGTAGATCAGACAGGTACAGGGCTGGTATCAGTGTGTAGATCAGACAGGTACAGGGCTGGTATCAGTATCTATATATCAGACAGGTACAGGGCAGGTATCAGTGTGTAGATCAGACAGGTACAGGGCGGGTATCAGTATCTATATATCAGACAGGTACAGGGCTGGTATCAGTGTGTAGATCAGACAGGTACAGGGCAGGTATCAGTGTGTAGATCAGACAGGTACAGGGCTGGTATCAGTGTGTAGATCAGACAGGTACAGGGCGGGTATCAGTATGTAGATCAGACAGGTACAGGGCTGGTATCAGTGTGTAGATCAGACAGGTACAGGGCGGGTATCAGTATGTAGATCAGACAGCTACAGGGCCAGTATCAGTGTGTAGATCAGACAGGTACAGGGCCGGTATCAGTGTGTAGATCAGACAGGTACAGGGCGGGTATCAGTATGTAGATCAGACAGCTACAGGGCAGGTATCAGTGTGTAGATCAGACAGCTACAGGGCCGGTATCAGTATGTAGATCAGACAGGTACAGGGCCGGTATCAGTACATGTAGATCAGACAGGTACAGGGCAGGTATCAGTATGTAGATCAGACAGCTACAGGGCTGGTATCAGTATGTAGATCAGACAGGTACAGGGCAGGTATCAGTGTGTAGATCAGACAGGTACAGGGCTGGTATCAGTATGTAGATCAGACAGGTACAGGGCAGGTATCAGTGTGTAGATCAGACAGGTATAGGGCTGGTATCAGTGTGTAGATCAGACAGATACAGGGCTGGTATCAGTGTGTAGATCAAACAGGTACAGGGCTGGTATCAGTGTGTAGATCAGACAGATACAGGGCTGGTATCAGTATGTAGATCAGACAGGTACAGGGCTGGTATCAGTGTGTAGATCAGACAGGTACAGGGCTGGTATCAGTATCTATATATCAGACAGGTACAGGGCTGGTATCAGTGTGTAGATCAGACAGGTACAGGGCAGGTATCAGTGTGTAGATCAGACAGGTACAGGGCTGGTATCAGTGTGTAGATCAGACAGGTACAGGGCGGGTATCAGTGTGTAGATCAGACAGCTACAGGGCAGGTATCAGTATGTAGATCAGACAGGTACAGGGCTGGTATCAGTGTGTAGATCAGACAGGTACAGGGCAGGTATCAGTGTGTAGATCAGATAGGTACAGGGCAGGTATCAGTGTGTAGATCAGATAGGTACAGGGCGGGTATCAGTGTGTAGATCAGACAGGTACAGGGCTGGTATCAGTGTGTAGATCAGACAGGTACAGGGCTGGTATCAGTGTGTAGATCAGACAGGTACAGTGCTGGTATCAGTGTGTAGATCAGACAGGTACAGGGCTGGTATCAGTGTGTAGATCAGACAGGTACAAGGCTGGTATCAGTATGTAGATCAGACAGGTACAGGGCCGGTATCAGTGTGTAGATCAGATAGGTACAGGGCTGGTATCAGTATGTAGATCAGATAGGTACAAGGCTGGTATCAGTGTGTAGATCAGACAGGTACAGGGCAGGTATCAGTGTGTAGATCAGATAGGTACAGGGCAGGTATCAGTGTGTAGATCAGATAGGTACAGGGCGGGTATCAGTGTGTAGATCAGACAGGTACAGGGCTGGTATCAGTGTGTAGATCAGACAGATACAGGGCTGGTATCAGTGTGTAGATCAGATAGGTACAGGGCAGGTATCAGTGTGTAGATCAGATAGGTACAGGGTGGGTATCAGTGTGTAGATCAGATAGGTACAGGGTGGGTATCAGTGTGTAGATCAGACAGGTACAAGGCTGGTATCAGTGTGTAGATCAGACAGGTACAGGGCTGGTATCAGTATGTAGATCAGACAGGTACAGGGCGGGTATCAGTATGTAGATCAGACAGGTACAGGGCAGGTATCAGTGTGTAGATCAGACAGCTACAGGGCCGGTATCAGTATGTAGATCAGACAGCTACAGGGCCGGTATCAGTACATGTAGATCAGACAGGTACAGGGCAGGTATCAGTATGTAGATCAGACAGCTACAGGGCGGGTATCAGTATGTAGATCAGACAGGTACAGGGCAGGTATCAGTGTGTAGATCAGACAGGTACAGGGCTGGTATCAGTATGTAGATCAGACAGGTACAGGGCAGGTATCAGTGTGTAGATCAGACAGGTATAGGGCTGGTATCAGTGTGTAGATCAGACAGATACAGGGCTGGTATCAGTGTGTAGATCAGACAGGTACAGGGCTGGTATCAGTGTGTAGATCAGACAGATACAGGGCAGGTATCAGTGTGTAGATCAGACAGGTACAGGGCGGGTATCAGTATGTAGATCAGACAGGTACAGGGCTGGTATCAGTGTGTAGATCAGACAGGTACAGGGCTGGTATCAGTATCTATATATCAGACAGGTACAGGGCTGGTATCAGTGTGTAGATCAGACAGGTACAGGGCAGGTATCAGTGTGTAGATCAGACAGGTACAGGGCTGGTATCAGTGTGTAGATCAGACAGGTACAGGGCGGGTATCAGTGTGTAGATCAGACAGCTACAGGGCAGGTATCAGTATGTAGATCAGACAGGTACAGGGCTGGTATCAGTGTGTAGATCAGACAGGTACAGGGCAGGTATCAGTGTGTAGATCAGATAGGTACAGGGCAGGTATCAGTGTGTAGATCAGATAGGTACAGGGCGGGTATCAGTGTGTAGATCAGACAGGTACAGGGCTGGTATCAGTGTGTAGATCAGACAGGTACAGGGCTGGTATCAGTGTGTAGATCAGACAGGTACAGGGCTGGTATCAGTGTGTAGATCAGACAGGTACAAGGCTGGTATCAGTATGTAGATCAGACAGGTACAGGGCCGGTATCAGTGTGTAGATCAGATAGGTACAGGGCTGGTATCAGTATGTAGATCAGACAGGTACAAGGCTGGTATCAGTGTGTAGATCAGACAGGTACAGGGCAGGTATCAGTGTGTAGATCAGATAGGTACAGGGCAGGTATCAGTGTGTAGATCAGATAGGTACAGGGCGGGTATCAGTGTGTAGATCAGACAGGTACAGGGCTGGTATCAGTGTGTAGATCAGACAGATACAGGGCTGGTATCAGTGTGTAGATCAGATAGGTACAGGGCAGGTATCAGTGTGTAGATCAGATAGGTACAGGGCGGGTATCAGTGTGTAGATCAGATAGGTACAGGGCGGGTATCAGTGTGTAGATCAGACAGGTACAAGGCTGGTATCAGTGTGTAGATCAGACAGGTACAGGGCTGGTATCAGTATGTAGATCAGATAGGTACAGGGCTGATATCAGTGTGTAGATCAGACAGGTACAAGGCAGGTATCAGTGTGTAGATCAGACAGCTACAGGGCCGGTATCAGTGTGTAGATCAGACAGCTACAGGGCTGGTATCAGTATGTAGATCAGACAGGTACAGGGCGGGTATCAGTGTGTAGATCAGACAGGTACAGGGCTGGTATCAGTATGTAGATCAGACAGGTACAGGGCAGGTATCAGTGTGTAGATCAGACAGGTACAGGGCAGGTTTCAACAGTATATAGATCATATAGGTGTCGTAATGGTTTTAGACATCTAATTTACTTACATCTTTTCTTGGAATATACCCCAGCAGCAAGGATCCCATATATTAAACTTAAAAAATGTATTTTCATTTACAATATTTCCAACAAATTCTGGTTTTTCCCTGTTTCTTGCGAACTCCACACCTTCTGAGTAAACTGTGCCAGACTTCGGTGCAATGTGGCCTGTTGTTTGATGTCTGGGAGGGATTATTATTTTTAAAAAATAAATATAAAGATAAAAAAAATGAAAATCAGAAATAGTTTATACCATATTCAGAACTATAATATTAAAATATAATTTATTAATACTTATATGCGAGAATGACAGAGTGCAAAATAAAATTGTGAATAAATATGTGTCATAGAATGAGGGTGGTATTTCACAGTGATTCACCTATCAGTCCGGGATTATGATAATCTCTCAAGCGTGTTGATTTGTCATGGCAGATAGGCATTTGTCCAGGTCTCCTGGGGTAGGTGCTGGCTGTCTGCTTGCCTGCCACAGCCATAGATCGATATCTCAAACTAAACCCGCTCTGCCTCATTTTATTTTCTGATGGGGCATATAGGAACTCTTTATATTATTTTTAATTGTTTATATTTTATTAGTGAAAAGTTATGTTTTTTTGTGTTTGGGGCTTACTTATTTTTTAACATTCAACTCTCATGAATTTAACATTCATCGCCAGTTTTTGTATCCTAATTTGTGTCATTTGTACAAGGAAGTAGAAATATTGCAACTTCCTGCTTAAAATGTCTAACTTTCAATATAAAATGGAATAGAAACCTGCCCACACATAAATTGATGGCATCGGCTCTTCTGTTGATGCCCACATGGTTGTTATGTTGTCAATGAAGCTACGCAGGCAGGCAGGCAGGCACGCAGGCATGCAGGCACGCAGGCTCTACCAGATAGATTTTACCAGTTATTGTAGGCGGTATCTTGCCCGAGTGTACAGATGACATGAATCAATTCCCCTCCTCGGTCCCATACAAGTCAAGTACAAGAGGTACCAAAGATATCAACGTCAAGCTCCAAATCAATAAAAATAGAGAAGCATCCGCGTTCACCAAGGACCGTGGGTGGGAGATATTCACATTCTTCCGGCTTTGACCAGTTCAACCTAATTTGATAGGCAAGCATGATCAGATTGAGCCATGAGAGGCCAGTAGATGGTCACTTTTTATTATTGACAAAATGTGTGTTGTTGTTAACAGTCATACCAGGCCACTGGCCCATACAGAATATAGCGGGATCAGCCGCTCACCTTTCTGGGGTTTCTATTCCAGTAATTTTCTATATCACTGAAGTGACAGGAAAAGGGACAAATTTGAAAATTACTAGAAAATAACCAAAGAATACCTCCAGATGGCCAAGTTGTAATTTAAATGTCAATATGTTTTTCGATTTGCTTGAAGATTTACACATGATGATATAATCCTTGCAACAGTAATCAGTTAAAGCCATACATACATCTACCGTTTAAATAAGTTCAACCAAGGCGACTGCATGACATCATCTGGTCACACATGGCGACTGCATGACATCATCTGGTCACACATGGCTACTGCATGACATCATCTGGTCACACATGGCTACTGCATGACATCATCTGGTCACACATGGCTACTGCATGACATCATCTGGTCACACATGGCTACTGCATGACATCATCTGGTCACACATGGCTACTGCATGACATCATCTGGTCACACATAGCTACTGCATGACATCATCTGGTCACACATGGCTACTGCATGACATCATCTGGTCACACATGACTACAACATGACATCATCTGGTCACACATGGCTACTGCATGACATCAACTGGTCACACATGGCTACTGCATGACATCATCTGGTCACACATGACTATTACATGACATCATCTGGTCACACATGGCTACTGCATGACATCATCTGGTCACACATGGCAACTGCATGACATCATCTGGTCATACATGGCGACTGCATGACATCATCTGGTCACACATGGCTACTGCATGACATCATCTGGTCACACATGGCTACAACATGACATCATCTGGTTACACATAGCTACTGCATGACATCATCTGGTCACACATGGCTACAACATGACATCATCTGGTTACACATGGCTGTTGCCACATATGTGGTACAATTTAATCACTTGATGTTTATGTATGACCTTAAGGGTCATGTTACTGCCTCACCAAATTGATGTTTGGCCCCAACTGGTGAAAGCTTTCACTAAATACTGAGATTAGGTTATGCACTGTATTTATATATACTATGTGTAAAAGGTCACATGACCCTGAATCTGGTGCCAATTTGTTATTCTTCTTAGTTTTTATTAATGTCATTTATCTCATACAAATTACTCAAAAATACAAGCTAGCATAAGCATGAATCGAGAAAAAACCTGTTTTTATGAAGAGGTACCATGCATCCCTCTGACACAATGTAGCCGGTTCTATTCAGTAGTTCCTTTGTTCTCACAATGAGGCTCTAAATCCCTGGCCCACAATGAAAAAAAGTACCGTAGATTAATGACATCTATTTATATCTTTATATATATGTCATAATGTTCCAGTAAGAGCTGGAGCACGTATCATAAGTGATTACATTGTCTTTGTGATTACTCAAGCTGGTCCTTATCATATCTCTTATCACAAAAGCATTGTACGTCTCTTTTCTGTCGTTCATTTCCCGGGACTTTCACCGGGTCATCTATTGTCTATTGGAGTCTGCTTGTCAAAACGACTCAAGTACCTTGTTTATTCCACAAAATAGGATTGTTTCACAACTCTTATTATTTTAAGGAACAAACTCTGAGATTTGATATATCCCAACAGGTCACATGGCAATGATGTGCATGTATGTACACATGCATGTTCAAGATTCCTTATTATTCAAAATGTAAAAAACAGTTTTTTTACAGTTTTCTCATAAATGTAAAAAAATATATAATACTCATAATTACATTTTTTGTAACTCATTTCTGAATAACAATGATCCAGATCTGAATTTTCGTTTCTGATATTTCTCTTTTGAATAAGATAATGATCTCTTTTGAATTATTACATGGATGAGCAGAAACCAACAATTTTTTAAAATGTTGAAATATTTTGCCATGAGCAAACAAAGTCTGAAGAATATTCTAACCAAAATAATTCCTAACACCTTACTGTAAAAACTAAGGCTCCACAATTAAGATAAATAAGGCTGGATAAGAAAATATGTGGAGTGTACATGGACTCCTTCCATTTCTAGAGCTCAGTTAATGGAGAGGATCCCTTATCACCAGACATCACCGATAATATCATGATATCTTGATCCTGGACAAAAAAGTTCTCATTCAATTAAGTATGATATAAATCAGATGTCAAATCAGATGTCGGATGACACTGTGTGGTAACAAGGCCGATGTTCACATACAATCATCATTACGTAAATGGCCGAGTGTCACCCCACCACTCTGGATCATGTTCAGTCTGGGGCAAACATCTACGTTCACACATATTTGTCACCAAACGAGGTCATATTTATTTGGAATGTGTGTTCAGATGGTGTCAGGCAACAGTAGTATGACTGAAATGAGTCTTGTGTAATCTGTGCTTGACTTGATTTGGGGATTGTTTTATTTTACCTGAGAGAGCATTACCTTTTATTGGTATAAGTAAATCTGCAGTCTGATACCACAGAATTGTGTCTGTACTCTTATCTCTTGATTTTTATTCAATCCGCTTTTATGAGTTTACGAAGTCACGAGAAAAAAATTAACCACATTTATTGTGTTTTTATCTCCTTTTTTTATATAGTTTGAAAAATTTATTGCACAGGTTATTGATTTTTGGTTTTTTTAAAAATGGTGAAGATTCTTTTCTTTCTTTTTTTAAAATCAATTTGTGAAACATATTTAAAAATACAAGGGAAAAGCTTCAAAAGTAAACTTAAAAACTGTAATGACCCTTTTTTTTATATATTCCTACATCCTGTCATGCCTGAAGAAAATAATGTAATTTAATTTGAAATTTTGAAATTTTATTTTTCACAAATCAATGATTCCATGAGACTGTGTTTGATTTTGTCTCAGACTGAAAAACCTAATGATGATTTTATTTCCAAAAATGGGCAATATTTTTTATTTTAAAGCATTTTCATGTCCTAAAAAATAAAAATAAAAATTATTTCGAACACAAGCATATATATATATATATATATATATATATATATATATATATATATATATATATATATATATATATATATATATATATATATATATATATATATAAATATATATATATATATATATATATATATATTGACTTGTTATGATTCAGATTTGTGAAGAGGAATATACATACTTGAATGCAAACAAAATATTTTTCAAATGAAAAGTATTGAGATCAATTTTCCCAGTTGACCCTTGCTTCAGTTTGGGACCTGGATTGACATTTATAAAAGTAGATTCCAGGTAAAGGCAGTGATGAGTTAACCATGACCTTTCTCTGTTCAGCAGAGGTATCACCTGTGTGGAAGTTCACCAGAAGGGACAGAGGCACATGGCTGAACACGCATTGCACTATTAACACCTTGTATCAACTGAAACCAAAATATACTGCATATGCTAAATTGCCTTCAAAATAGCACAATATGTAACACAGAATGAATATTGTTTCTTTTTTTCAGAGCAGAGATTTTTATTTATAAATATAAGGCCAAATATTGATATTTAACTGAGGCCATTATGAAAACAAGCCAGAAGGTCAGACCTGCTGCTGTTGTTTTGTGGGTGCTGATCATGATTTATGAGAATTTATGTTAATTTATTGGATGGAGTTTTCCCCTGTTTGTGTGGAGGCTATTCCAGGCTTTCTTCACTATTGCCCTCATATAGTGAGGCCCTCGTGGGTGCATTTTTAGAGACCGATGGACAAGGCTGAGGATTGATCACTAGGGGGGGGGGGGGGGGGGGGGGGGCTTCGCTTCAGAGCTTCAGTTCAACCACTCCCACCAACCATCCTTTTCTTATACTCGGGACAAAGGCTCAATATACTGATTTGGGGGGAAATGCCCCGGACATGCTAAACCCGTGTGGCTAGTGTGAAGAGGGGTAGAATATTTTATTTATTTTTATGGAAGTGAGGGGTGCTTGAAAGGTTGCCCTTGAACATCAAGGAAATGTTTTTTGATATCCATATCATATAATTTAGAAAATAATGGGGGTTGGTGGTTGGGTCGGATGGGCTTTGGGAATGTGTTCACAAAAAATGTTATTAACCTAAAAACAACAAATAAAATAAAATGTGAGGAGGTGCATTGATTTATATGCTTTTAAAGTAATTGTATAATTTTCAGAGATCAAAGGGGGTAAGGGGAGGGAGGGTGGATTCAAAAGAAGTTTTATTATTTAGATAAATTTTATTGTTTTTACATTACATTCATATTTTGGTACAAATTTGAACAAAGCAACTTGGATGGGAGTCTATCTGTCCTTTTGTATCTTTGAAATTTTACTGTTTTGCCATTTCTGGGTATTTTTTATTTCAACACTTAATTTTTATTATTTTATTATTATTTTATTTTTTTCATTATTTATGATTTTAATTATTTATGATTTTTATATTATTAATCATATTTTTTTTATATTATGATCATTAATACTTTTATGGGTGTTATTGATGTTGAGTTGGGTGTGGATTTACTTTTCTTTTCATATTCGTTCCATCACCCAGACCGTAACCAAAAACTGGTATTTTATTTAGTTCAAATGCCCATCATCTCTGCAGATATGTGAGTTTCCTTCTTGAGCCTCAATTTGTTTTGCCAGCCCAGATTCTGAAGGGTCAAGGCCCAATGACGTCTGTCTGTATCCAGTCTTATTTTAGCAGCCAATGAACGTGCTCTTTCGGACACACCCCGTCTCTGAGCAATTTCATTGGTCAAAAACTATATGAGTCATGCACGTGACTTATGGAAATGCTTTTATATCTGGGACGAGGCTTGGCTGCAGTACAGAAACTCAAGAATCCTCAGAAGAGAGACATTATTGAAACCACACTACCGAGAATTATATATTTTCCAGCTTTCGCAACTTTAATTGAACGGTGAGTAACATAACTTTAAAATATGATATCCAGTGAGGTGATTTGGGGGTTTATTTGGATAAAATAAGTCGTATTTTATGAAGGTTAACAAAAATTATAACCAGCTTTGAGGAAGCCACATCTGCCACGAAACAGCTGACTGGAAAAATGGCGTCTTTTTTGTCAGGCTAATTCATTTCTTACTGATCTTTTGGATGTCAGCTTTTGTATTTGAAACCGTTAAAACAATAATAATGATTTTGTGGTATATCTTCTCATCGATCAAGATGATATGAGTAAAATTTATTACCAATTACCGCGGATTGATTCAAGATTTTTAAAATGTGCTTTTGTCTTTTTCCAGGCAATTCCATGAATAAATACGCTCAAACTCAACAAACTACAACCAAACTTCAAATAGAATTTAATCTATGTCAAGAAAGCCAATTAAAGAATTGTGATTGCAATATAACGGACAGTATATAACCTTCAAGAAGGTAAGCTTACATTTTTCCATATTTTTTCTTCAATTTCGAATTGTATAGTTTGTCTTCAGATGTCTTCAAAATATTCACCAGAAAAGGAATTTAGATGATTCAAAAATTCATAGTTCTGAAAGGAAAATTTCTGCAATAGATAGAATAAGAGTTTTAGATTTATATGGCTTGATTATAGGAGGCTAAATGAACGTGGCAACGTCTGACTTTAAGGAACTATAAAATGAATATTTTGGTTTACATGCGTGTAGATCTAAAACTGTTATACAGTGGAAGTCTTTCAGTGGTTTCTGTAGAAATTGTACACTAACAATGACACACTATACCAGTGAATGCATTAACCGACTTTATGATCAATTTATCTACAGCTGAAAATCACCATCCATGAATACTAGGTTAATCATTACATTGAATTGCATTTAATCCTAAACTCCATTGATAGAGAAAAGAGTTTTATAAAAGCAAATAGACAGCTCAACATGGGTTAAGAATTTGAAAGGAAAATGGTTGTCGTGGATACATTGATCGACAAAACCGGTGATGAAAAAAACATTTTAATGAATTCAGAAGGGGCGTGATCCTGCAGTGTGAATAATGTATTCTTGAATCCATAATCAGCTTGGATCCTAGCCTACGTCACTGCACTGCTGCTAGGATCTTCCACGCCGCAGTAGGTTGCCAGCTGCTAGCTGTTGCCACAGTGTCACGAGTAATATGCTAATTGTCTGTCTTCACAAGCTGATGCAATGCCACTCTTGAGATACAATTCACTTGTTTTTTTTTGTTTTTTTTTTTTAAATACAAATTTTTGTTGTAATTTTTCATTAGTACTTTTCCTTTGTTTTTATTTTTTCTTTATATTTAATTTTGTTACAGTTTTAATTGATCCCATTGATTGGTTGTTGATTTTGCTGATTGCAATTGGAAATATTAAATTGTTGGCTGTCTGACATTAAGTTAATTGCAAGTAACTGATCAATAAGGAATAATAAGTGCTGGTGCATTGTGCTCCGTCGTTGTTAGGTTCCCAGCTTAAATTAGACTCGGACCAGCTGCAGGAGGCGATCATGTGATTTGAACGGTGTGGGTTGCTAACATGACAAAAGATGCTATTGACAGCTATTGTTTGGGATCACGTATATGCTAAACTTTGGCTTTTGGATTTCAGAACCTTGATCACAGTCTACAAGACAACATCTACCGTGAAGAAACCAGCTCTACTCAGATCAAAATGGAAAACGTTACCCTTCTTGCTGTTGTGGAAGCCGCCGAGAAACCCAAGGCTCCAAGAACTCTACCCACAACTAAATCTTCCAACGAGCCATCAATACAAGTGAAGTTCATCAGCGCAGGCCTTGCAGCATGTTTTGCCGACCTTGTGACCTTCCCCTTGGACACAGCCAAGGTCAGACTTCAGGTAGGTTGAAGCCTAGTGTGCATTGAGCACACGCATACACTGCTGCTTCCCTGAATGCCGCCCATCTGAGATATAGAAATACATGTGATAAGCCTGTAGCCTGCTTCCCTTGAGCATCGTTGCAGGTGTTTCAAGCGGGAGACCTGAACCACAAGCTCAGTCACCCGCCGACCGAGGGGTCCTCAATCGACAGCCGATGGAGGACCACACACGACCCCATGCTTCTTCACGCGCAGGACTCACCAAAATATGAGCTTTGATTATCCTCATTTTCCCCCTAAAATAATTTTTCCCTGTAAATTCCAGATTTCTAATTGATTTCTTTTTTACCTTTTTTAGATTCTATATATTTATATTAATGTATAATTGATGACCTAGGTAGTTAATGACACATAGTTTTTTCATAATATTAAAGAATAGAATTCTAATATAAACAGTTGATAATGCACGAGACTAGTCTGTCACAAGATAAATTAGGCCAGTTTAATGTTTAAAGTAGGATAATTACTTGAACAATGTTTTGAGCAAATTTAGCTAGCTTTGCCAAGTGTTGTTCTTCTTGACAAGTTGCAAAAACCTGTTTGGCGAGATCTGAAATCCTCTATGGTTACAAAGTTTAAACTGTGGCTTGGGAGTTTCAAGTGTGGTCTACAGGAGGACAAGTATTCTTCTGATAATTTGCACATGTTGATACCTCCCACGTACAGTACAGTTTTGGTACAAACAAAATTTTTTCCCAGTGCAGACTACAAAATTCTGGCATTTTTGGCTTTGTTTGGTGATTAACATATAGTTAAGTTCTTAGAGTCAAGTTACTGATAACAAACATCAGCACTCAATTTGTGGACTTTTCATCCACCACTCCTTGTAAACGAGGAGTTGGTTGGGGAGGTTGGACAGTGAGGTGATGGGGAGGGGGTTTGGGGGAGGTTTACATTTAGCTTAGTGACCCCACCATAGGGGAACCAGGTGGTTGCCTATACAAGGCGGGAAAAACCTGGGTCCGCCTGTGGAGTTGGAAAATCCACAGAATTCCTTGTACTTCTTCCAAATTAAAGAACACTCCAAAGATTGACAGCGTTGGAATTGGCGCAAGTCATGGCAGTTTTGCACAATTTGAGCTATAAGACAGGTTGAAGCTTATTTTGTGAGCACTTGTCTGCACTGAGGAGCGGGCTCCAAGGCTAGCCCAAAACTTAGCCCTTGTCTGGGGGACAACACCGTGGCCTGCAGTCAGGATGTGATAATGTTAATAATGAAATAATGCACCTAGATGAGCAGTTATTTATGAGCCATTTGCCTTTCTTGTCACATTTTAGGTGCCAGGTGAGTGGTTTGTCTACTTCCTTGGGTAAGATGAAGAGATGTGCTGGTAACGCCCGTTCCCCTTGACTGATGCTCTTTGAGAGAGGGCGACACACACCTGCTCCCACAGATGAAGAAATACAGATGAAGATATTAATGGGGCTTGTGGGTGTTGTGTACACCCAGTCTCATCTCTAACGGAGCTTCTCTGACAGCCCGATAGAGAGCGAGAGCGGGGAGGCTCTAGTTTGATATGTGGGTTGGGCATGGAGGGGTTGAATGCATTGTAAATGTCATACAGCATCATTTCCTCTTTATCATTTTCAAACCTGCTTTGTTGCTGTTTGTATTATTACGTTGCATTCCCAACTTGCTTGACTTTGTGGAGATTTGCCTTTTGACTTTGCAGCGGTTAGAAGATGGATTTGGGAACATTGATGTATGTTTTGTATTGTTGTCCCTTACAGATCCAGGGTGAGAGTGTACTCCCCACTGGATCGGGACACCTGGCCGCGGCTGCCAATAGCACCGCATCCCAAAACTACCGCGGAGTGATTGGTACCATATGCACCATCGCCCGCCAGGAGGGACCCAAAGCGCTCTACAATGGACTGGCACCAGGCCTTCAAAGACAGATGTGCTTCGCTTCCGTACGCATCGGACTCTACGACAGTGTCAAACAAACCTACTCCAAGAAATTGCAAGGTAAATTCATATCCGCTTAAATTTAAATCACATTAATATTAAAAACATCTTGATGAATGTCTTGATCATCACATAATGGCAGAACACAATCTGTTTGATGATATAATTGTGGAGATTTAATATCGTGTGTATTTATGTTCACAAAAATGAATCGCATATTATCAACATCAAAATCAATATTTGGATAATAGCATCATGGCAGAACACAATGTTTGATTGAGATGTATTTGTGTTTGCAGCTCTTGGCGTGAGTAATGGCAGTGGTGGTATCGGTGTGCGCCTGCTGGCAGGATGTACCACCGGGGGCATGGCAGTGCTCTGTGCTCAGCCCACCGACGTGGTCAAGGTACGCATGCAGGCACAGAAGGCTGGAGTGCCCGCCCGCTATACCGGAGTCATGGCGGCCTACCGCACCATCGCTGTACAAGAAGGCATCAGAGGACTTTGGAAAGGTAAGCTGCCTGGAAACCTCCACTATTCCTAACCTAAATCACATTATGAGCTATTTTACATTGTCCAATATGAAATCCTTGCATATAAATCTGATGGTGGTTGCGTATTGTTATTTCAGGAACATCTCCCAATGTGTTGCGCAACTGTGTGGTCAACTGTGCCGAGTTGGTGTCCTACGATCTGATCAAGGAGAAGATCTTGTCATCAGGTCTGCTGTCGGATAACCTGCCCTGCCACTTTGTGTCAGCGTTTGGAGCAGGTTTCTTCACCACCATCATAGGCTCCCCTGTGGATGTGATCAAAACAAGGTTCATGAATTCGGGAGCAGGTACCTACAGCGGCGTAGTCGACTGCGCTGTTAAGATGTTCCAACAGGAGGGACCAACTGCCTTCTATAAAGGGTAAGCTTATATAATCTGCAGGAAAATTGTAAATTTTTTCTCGAACGTGACATAACTTGGCTTGTATATGAAAGTTTGCTTGATTTATTCATATGCGAGCTGAAATATCTTCATAAAAATTTTGCTAAAAACTCTTAACCTGACATAAATTGTTGTTTGTCTGGCAGCAAGAATGGCTTGTTTTTGAAAGTTTACCTGATTTGTTGACAGATTTATGCCGTCGTTCATGCGGCTGGCATCGTGGAACATTGTGATGTTCGTGGGCTACGAGCAGCTGAAACGCCAGCTGTCTTCCTCACAGAAGATGAGCCACCCCATGCCAGCAATAGAGATCAAACCCAGTGCCCAGAGATACATGTGAAGAGGCACGCAAACTAAACAGAGACACTCTCAAAGTGACCACAAAGTGTCACAGGAAACCTGATAAATATATATATATATATAAATATATAAATATAGACCCACTACCACAGAGAGAAGACCACACTGGTCACTCTCCCATGTATTTAGTATCAAATCAAGGAATTGCCTTGGTGTAACCTTAAATATATACGAGAAATATTTGCTAAGTTACAATGTGGTAGGATAGGCTGCATGGTCGATTAAAAAGACAGGATTGCAGTCGTTGGGACTTGATCGCTCCAGCGCCAAGTTTGGCTGACAGGGAGCTGCTGCACGCTCATGTGCTTTCCTCATGGGCAGTGCATGCCTTTAAATGTTCTGTCCCATTAGCATCAAAGTATTGATGCCCACGAGTTGGTCTCTAAATGGCCACTTGTGATAAGCTTGATAAATAGGACAGAGTATTGTATTCATATAGTCTTTAAGCAGTTTATTTATTAATCCAGGGTTTATTTTTTTGTCTTAACTTATTTAATTTTTTGGCTAAGGTTTTGTGCGCTATGTATAAGTACATTTAATGTATCTATACAATGCTTATAACAACACAGCTGAATATTTAATATGTACTGCCATTAAAACATTAAATTAAGATGCATATACAAAATATATTGAACTAGGACCAGCACCTGTTGGGGTGTAGTTTTTCACACCTTTAAGGTAAGGTGCATAGGGTAAACACAAGGTGCCAATATACAGATCTGGAACTGAAGAGATACTTAAAATTGGTACCTCTTCCTGTAGATTCAAGAGCCATAATGACTGTCAAATTCTGTAACTTATTATTAAAGCTGTTTGGGTGAAAGGGAACTATAATATTGACAATAATGTATATTTAATAGAGACCAGACATATGTTAAAAATGGATCTCTTACTACAGATGTGCAAGTAGTTGAGGTGTGAATTTATGGAGGAGGAGATTACGTTTATAAGAAACCTCAGTATATATATATAGAGGAGACTTTTAAGAGAGAAAAACGTTAACATCTAATAAGTGTACTTTACATGGTAGAGGAAAGTCTTATAGTGGAAAAAGTCTGCCTCCCAGAATAGTGATTTTGAGTGAATGGTGGATATGCATGAGTGAATTATAGGAGATGAACAATGTATAGAGTAGCTGGCAAAGCTCATGCTGGTTTTTTGGGCTCAGTGGTGGAGAAAGTATGCACTATATATTGTACATAATAAAGTATTTTATATTTTTACTACCAGAATAAAATTATAAAGAGACTTTTTGTTTTGCGTATTTATGGCTATATAATAGAAATATAATATGCCCAATCCTTTGCTTGGTTTTTATACATAAATAAAAATTCTGAAACCATTAATGTTTAATAAATATGTATGCCCATTTTAAGATATTTTAATAGGATTCAGTCGCCCAAGATTGTCCCTGTCCTCCGATGAAGGACTTAAAAGACCCAAAACCTGGCACTCTGGTCACTTTAAACATTCCACTTCGCATGGCATGTTGACAATTCTTTAAATCGAAGAGTATTGCAATTCTAAAAAAAAATTTAAACCCTTCGGATAAATGAACAGCATTTGTAGAATTTTATCAAATTGCAGATGTTCCCAGTTTTGTAAAAAAAATTGCAGTTATTCTCCTCAATGCAGCATATTATTAATGATTTGGACATTTACTTCAATCTCTTCTGAATGGACATGTACCCTGTACTTGCCTTGCTTTGGTCTTTATATAATTCGGACACTATTTTATGCATTGGAGAGAGCACTGGTATCCGAATGGTGCTGAGACAACTTATTGTATCTTGACATACAATCTGCTGCTGCCCTCTAGTGGTCGAGAATTTATCAAAATTGTAGACGAAAATTTATCAGATCTGCTGCTGCCCTCCAGTGGTCAAAAAATCATCAAAATTGTAGATGAAGAAAATGAAGTTCTATTAAGGTATTTGGATACCCTGGTTGTAGGTGGAGCCACAGTAGCACCATCTCCACCTGGTGGAAAAAATGGCAAATTGGAGTTGTCTAGTAAATGAAATCTTAAATAAATGTACTTCCACTTGTAAAACCTTTCCCACCAAAAATCAAATCAGCTTTGCTCATTCTGAGACATTAAAATGAAAATTAATGAAAAGGGCTGTCGTGAATCATTATACCCAAAAGCATGGTCAAAATATGTGAATAAAGGCATTAAAGAAGTTTCCCAGATTCAAATTATATCATTTAAATGACATATGTTGTAATTACATCTTTCACCCTCAATAATGGACCAAAAATGTCACTTTTCTATAATTTCGCCCATATTTGTCCATATTCTATTTCAAATAATTAATTTTTCAGAAGGAAATAATGTGGTGACATCCATATTTTTTTCCATTATATGATAGAATACATATTTACCTTCATTTTTAGCAAAGTAACTAAGAAATTAAACTAGCCAAAATTAAATAAATGCATTAGATGTGGAATATTGCAGTAAGATTATGCCACTACATGGCGCCACTGTTGTGTTATCAAGCAATCTATAAATAGAAAAAGTACTAATTTCATGCAAAACATGCTTGTTATTGATAAACAATGTAAACTTAAGTATAAAAGTTATATTTCTTTTCCTTAATGTTACATGGGATGCATTTTAACTGAATTATGTTATTCACTAAATTTATTGTAAAATATTGATTTTTCCCATTATTAGTGACAGCTGTAAAAAAAATATAGAGATGGTAAATGTACAAATAAAAATTGTTTTTGACTCAGGATATGTCTTCTGTTTCAATATGCAAAAAACTAGAAAAATTAAACTATAAAATGCCAGAGTATCCAAATACCTTAATTACAAATTTGAAAATATGTTATATTTGCATAAATTGCCATCCTTTGACAGAAATATAACTGAGATCTCATTTTTTCCCAAGAATGTATTGATCATATGAATTGGGAAATGATCATGCATCACATTCAGATTTATCGGTGAAAAGACCAACATATTTTAACAATTTCATGGACTGGACTCTCTGGATTTGCAGCTTTCTTGGTTGCATTTTGAAGAGCAAGTTTTTCACGTCTAAATGCAAGTGGTAGCTCGTCTGTTTCAACAGCAAGACTTTCTGCAGGTGAAAAAGTCAGCTCACTCTCTTAATCTAGATGCGAAACGCTTGGTTTTATTTCTGATTTACACAAACAAAAATACAGAAAAAGAGATAAAAGATTGGGACTTTCTTCTGCCACAAATTTGCACCGAATCTTAATCAAAATTCATTTGCAGTTGATGCATCCTGAACTGATTGAGACCATTTTTCTATTGCAGTCAAATCACCATCGATGCCAAATTCATTCCTTGTTTTTTTTAGATGCATTTTGTTAATTCAAACTCCACTAGAGGGCTATGCGGCGAACCTATCATTAGTAACGTGTGTGAAGTTTGTTACTTATTCACTATTCACAGTTCATTATTCAGATTGTGTTCAAAATCGATAGATCAAGTTGCCAATATGTCATATTTGCAATATTGTGTTCAAAATGTCACTGGGATGTATTTTGTGGCACTTATATTAGGAAAATCCTGAAAAACAACATAATCAACACATTATACAAGACGAGTCGAAAAAAAACTATCAGAGGTCAATTCAAAGGTCACCAAATTTTGTGTGAGGGTTGAGGGGTGTCCAAACATGCTAGCTGTGAAATATTTCCCCGGCACAATGGACGGTCACAAGATGGCGCTTCACACAACTTTTAGATTACTTCATTTAAAAAATCTTAAATTCTCATATTCAAAGCTAAAAATAAATAGCGCAGGTCAATTCAAAGGTCATCAAATTTGGTATGAGTGTTGAAGGGGGTCCAAACATGCTAGCTGTGAAATATTTCCCTGGCACAATGGACGGTCACAAGATGGCGCTTCATACAACTTTTAGATTACTTCATTTAAAAAATCTTAAATTCTCATATTCAAAGCTAAAAATAAATAGCGCAGGTTAATTCAAAGGTCACCAAATTTGGTATGAGTGTTGAAGGTGGTCCAAACATGCTAGCAGTGAAATATTTCCCCGGCACAATGGACGGTCACAAGATGGCCCTGCATACTACTTTTCTATTATAACAATTTAAAATCTTTAATTATATTATTGGAGTTGATAAAAGTTTTGCAGATAAACTTAAGTCACCAAAAATGGTTGAGAGGTTTCCATATATGCTATTTGCTTGTCATAAAATATTTTTTAGTCACAATGCATGACATAAAATATTTTGCAGATTTTTTTCTCACGATCGGCCATATTCAATTGTTTTGTTTTGAACCAATAGATACTTCCCTACTTTCTTTCTCAGTTTATTGGGCATCAATTATTTTTCCCAGATGCACACATCCTCATATATCTACTTCTTTGCGTTTTAAAGGATGTATGATTTATTTTCACTACTTAATAGGTAAAAAACTATTTTAAATAGTCATGTATTGAGGCAAACAGGACAATCCATAGGAGAAAATATTTCATGGCTAGAATATTTGGACACCCTTCAACCCTCATACCAAATTTGGTGACATTTCAATTGACCTGCAATAGTTTTTTTTAACTTCAAATATTTGAATTTAAGTTTTTTTTAAATTACGTTAATTAAAAAGTTGTATGAAGCGCCATCTTGTGACCGTCCATTGTGCCAGGGAAATATTTCACTGCTAGCATGTTTGGATCACCTTCAACACTCATACCAAATTTAGTGACCTTTGAATTGACCTGCGTTATTCATTTTTAGCTTTGAATATGAGAATTTAAGTTTTTTTAAATACATTAATTGAAAAGTTGTATGAAGCGCCATCTTGTAGAAACTTGATCAGTCCTTCTTGGACTTCAAGGAGTTTGAATTACAGGTGTCGATTGGGACCCTGAATCAGATTCGATAGTTGGCTCAATTGACTTGAAGTTGTGATCATCTCGCTTGAAATTGACCAGAGGGCGCTGATCTGTGATAATTTTCTTGAAATGACCACTATTTCGAACTTTGACCTCTTGACCTCTTTGGGCTACAATCATAGAGCCTTTCTTTTCTATGACTTGAATTGGTTCCTTTAGAAATTTTGGTGTCAATTTACTAAATTTCGTGACATTTATCGCCAACATCGATTTGCGATCACTTGATATTCTGCCTAGTTTCTGCGCATTGCTTTATCTGAGCCTTCCTTTTTGTGGCCCTGTCCCTGACTGGATCAGTACCTAACAAAGGCATGGAAAATTGTGGAACATACAGAGGTTTCGTCTTGAGAGGGTACCCGTTCAGCAGAGTTGCTGGAGCTACACCAGTCACACTGTGAGGAGTTGCCCTGTAGTTTCTGAAGAAATGATTTAACTCCTGTCTCCATGGTTTCCCTTTTAGCTGAGGACACTTAACAGTTTTTCCTATGGTCTTCTTGAGATGCTCAGCTCCCCCATTTGCCTCAGACCAGTAGGGAATTACCTTTCTTGGACAAATCCTAACTCCTGGGCAAACCTCTTGAACTCTGAACCCTGGAATGGACTACCATTGTCACTTTTGACCTGTTCAGGAACACCCCTTGACGAAAACAGATTATCTGGCACTCTGATAGTTGTAGACACAGACTGAGACTTCACTACACTGACATCAGGAAATCTACTATAGTCATGATATCTAATGCTGCTAGCAAGTAATGGCCTGAGGGCAACTCAGTCATTTGCAACGGTTTTTCGCAGCTACTCACTTTCTGCTCTACAAGAAATGCCTTAGTACGATTCACGCCCTGATGACCTTCGTGAGCCAACTCAACTGTGCATGCTTGCAATGCTTTGGGAACCACAAGACGAGAACCCCTGAGTATGACACCATCTTCAGTCATGCTTAATTCATCTTTCAGATTGGGAAATAATTTCAACGCTGCGAGGTTTACGCCATTACCCCACAACAAATTTTCGACCAGATACCACCGATTGGTTGAAATCAGACCTTGCACAGCTTTGGGTCATCACATGTGGCTTCTTGCAAGTCAGAGAATGCCATCGCTTTCGGGACCGCTTCACTCGCCACAAAATTGACGTACTCTTCCGCCACTTTCTGAATGTGCAATGAGTCACTAGACAACTCCAGAGGGTGTCTCGACAGATAGTCAGCTATGTTGTCACTATCCTTGTGATACTTCAGAGTGAAAGCATATGGTTGTAGCCGCAGTGCCCAATGCTCCAAAAGCATGGGCAGCTTCACTCCAGGCTTGCCATAGAGACCGGGCAAGGGCTGGTGATGTCATCCTTCTGATAGGCTCAGAGATTGTCGAGTTGTTTGGAATGAATCGAGAGCTGTAGTTAAACATTCCTAACAGACTCATGACCTCAGTAACCCTTGAGGGTGTCGCCATCTGCTGGAGATCTTAGATTGATCAGGCTGCATGCCCTCAGCAGAGAAAGGCAAACCAAAGAATGCGATTGCAGGTTTGTTGAATTCACATTTCAGGAGTTTGATTGTCAAACCCTTTTTGAACAACCCTATCAGAACTTTCAGAAGTCTGTCATTGTGTTCCACCTGATTCCGGCCCGGAACAATAATGTCATCAGAAATGTTTAACAAGCCATTGTTTTCCGCAACGACTTCCTCACCCAAGTTCATAGAAATGTCACTTGCAGTTGTAATGCTAAAGCTGAGCCTTTTTGATCGGAATAACCCGAGATGTGTTACAAATGTGGTGATGTCACGTGACTCAGGTGAGAGCTCCAACTGTAGATACCCCTGACGCAAGTCGATTTGGCTAAACAGTGAAGCCCCATTCAGTACATCTGCAAGCTCATCTATGGTAGGCGAAGGGAGCCGCTCACAAACAATAGCCTCGTTCTCACATTTCATATCAATGCAAATGCACACATTTTCCGGGTCTTTCTTTGGAAGTACTATTATGGTCGAAATCCAGCTGGTGGGGCCTTCCGCATGCTCTATGATATCTGCATCAAGGAGTCTTTTAATTTCATGCTTCACTTTCTTTTGAGTGTGAAAGGGCAATTGGTGTACTCACTGAGCCACCGGAGTCACAGACCGATGGATGTGCAGATCATAGGTTCTAGAGTAGTCCTTACCTATCCCTTCAGTCAGCTGCGGATTCTGCAATAGAGATTTGTCAGCAACTGTGGACTCTGTACTTATATGGGATTGGGAAGTAACTTTATTCACATTTTGGGGGGGCAATGGTAACTAAACCTAGCTGTTGAGAAGCCTGAACCCCTAAAATGCAACCCGATTTCCCAGGCAACACCAGGACCCATTCCTTGACTGTTACACCCCAGTGTCTCAAATTCACTTAACGGCAGCAATGGACCAGTAGGACCATGAGGATTTACCCTTTGTTTTGACTTTTCATCTATTATTGAGCAAGTTGCACCTGTGTCTGCCGTCATTTCAATTTCAATGTTATTACCTTTTACCTTTAAATTTGGTGGATTCACACTACCCTTTGTGGCACGCAGGCCAACAATGTGAGCCGATTCCCTTGTTGCTCTCAGGTCTGTGGCACGCAGGCCATCATCACTCAATTTAAACAGATAAACATATGAATCTGATGATTGCTCTAACTTATGCAACTTTCAAAATGGATGGTTTTTCCACACAGATTACAAGTTTGACCACGGGCTGGAGAAGAACTTTTACCACCTGAGTGGGGGTAGGACCTTCCACAATTGTAGCATTTTAACTGTTTTTGTGGTTTCTGTGAATGAGATTTACCAAGACCCTGATTGTGAGAGAGTTTATTGACCTTTGGAGTCAAAGCACTGGCACTGGCTGCCA
Organism: Amphiduros pacificus; assembly: GCA_949316495.1. Classification (NCBI taxonomy): domain Eukaryota; kingdom Metazoa; phylum Annelida; class Polychaeta; order Phyllodocida; family Hesionidae; genus Amphiduros; species Amphiduros pacificus. The sequence continues at coordinate 9,834,198 of OX439007.1, read as the reverse complement.
ACTCCTTCTCTATGATCACATTTTGTCGCCTTGTCAGTTTATTATTCTCGCCTCTGACAGCACATCTGTGAGGCTCATGGCAGTATTCAATGCCCTCTTCCTCACTTTTGAGTCATTCATAGTTTGAATGAGCTGTGTTTTTAATTCGGCATCCAGACGGACACCAAAACCACAAGTGTCCGCCATTTGACGTAGGCGTGTGTGATAAGCATCAACTGTTTCTCCATCCTGTTGCCTCTGTATTCTAAACTGAATGATTTCATACTCCACATTTACTTTAGGCTTAAAGAATTCGGTCAGTTTATCCTTTGCAGTGGTATAGTCATCACCAGTGTCATAGTTATGTGGGCCTATCAAATGTAAGAGAAGAGCTCTTTTCTGGCCATCTAATGAGATATAAAGTAAAGAGCTTTCAGATAATTGTCTAGTCTTTTTAGCCACTTATCCCATTTTGCTCCAGCATTGCTCCTGTTTTCCCCCACAACAAAGACAAATGTCTGCAAGGTTAGTAGATTCATTGCCATCTTGGGATTGTATGTATTATCATAATTACCAGCAGATTCCCCACTCTGTTGTGCTATTGCATTTCTATGCCAAAATTTCATTGTTCCATTTGTTTTATGTATACAAAACAATTTCATAATTATCAGCTAATCCTATGGTTGCGCGAATCCTATGTTCGTTAGCTCTACATGTACAAGATATGACAAAATAAAATATCAATATTTCAAAAACCTAATCATTTATGCCTCGGGCACTGACATTAGTAATGGCTCCTCCACTAATTAATTGCTCATTATATTTGACAAATCAATTTCTGATGATGATAGTTTTTAATTATTAATACTTTTATCTTTTATCGTGTCATATGTACACGTATATTTGTCATTGTGACATTGACAATACAAGAATATTGAGTTGAGTATGGCATCTCTGCTCAGGGGTGGGAGAGCTCTGGATGGTGGTGGACTGTAAATCTAAAATAATCAATCTCACAACAGAGCCAGACATTTATTATCACAACACTATTGATCACTCAACCATAACAAATTTTTTAAGTTTTCTGATACTTTTGATGCGATTTTGATGCCTTTTGTGAAAGTCAAGGAGTCAATTTATACCAGAATAGTTTAGACTTGGAGTAATTATGTATGGAGGCGTGACGTCTGTTATTTGAGCTATGGCGTCATAGCAAAGCATTGTTTCACACAATTGATTGAAGATCCTTTGATCCTATCATAGTTGCCGACTTCAGAACAGTGGAAAATTGAAGATTCATATTTTTTTTAAATGAATTGGCCAACGTTTTATTGAAGAATTACACCACGTTTTGGTTTATTTTTTTGAAGAAAAAATCAGAATAGTTGCTCTTTTCAGGCTCACAATAACATCCACTCAAAATTATTTCAAATAAATCTGTTCACTTCAGTTCTGATTGCTTCAATAATAAATATTATGAAAAAAATGCATATTCCAAACCTTTTATTTTTTATACATGTTTATAAGAATTGTGTCTCTATTTGTGTTAGTGTTAAAAAAATAAAACAAAATATTTTTTTATGATACAGCATATATAGATTCCTGCCACAGTTTTTTATTGTTCATTTTTTATTGATTTTAAATTATTGCATAACATTTCATAAGACAAAGTATTTATGACGGCACATATATTGGCAGGGATATAAATTGCATTTTCTAATAGTATTTTTTTACTGAACAACATGGTATATTTTTCTAATCTGTTAATTTTTGCGGCAATAGTTAAAAATAACCTGGAAAGATAAAATAATAATAAAGTATATGATTTCCTCATAATCTGAGGGGAAAATGGAAATTTTAATTCATTTTCATAAATATGATATGAATTTAAAAATCTCTTCATAAAATCGTCTTAACTGGGAGCAGAGAAATAAAATTCATATCCCCATAGTCTGCATAAATAAACAAATTGTGGTTTTTATAACTTAAAATAGTTCTGCAAAAAAATCACGTCAAAACTTTCATATCTTGCACTTATATGGCGTCATCATAAAAATGCCCATGGCGGCAACTATGACGTCCCCTTTGATCTTGCGCCGTTGTGCCTCCATTGATAATCACTCCAAAGTTTAGATTAGTCCAGAACAATGGTTTGACGTCATACCACCTGGTTGTGCTGCGATTACGGAATCGTTCAGAGTTTTCCCACCCCTGCCTCTTTGTTGTACAGTTATCATATCCAGTTATCATATCAAAATAATGCATTGACGATCGGTTTATATGCTCCCATATAATTTCCTGTCCTGAATCATATCAAAATCTTGAGACCAAGAACGCAAGGATTCTATAGATTGAAGACTGTGTAAATTCTGTGGCAATGTTCACGGGCAAAGCTATTGGTAGTTGCTTAAGGGTGTCACGAGGCAAGTTGTTACCTTCAAGAACACTGTTTAGGTGTTATGGTGGATTGATAGAATATGAAATTCCAGAATGGGCAAAGCATCTGAAGGGAACCCCAACATATAAAGTTCAGGTATGTTTTCATACTCTCCTTTGCATACGTGCGGGAAAATATTTCACAGTTCACAGTTCACAGTTCATTTTTCAAATTTTTTTCAGAAAATATGACTTTGCGTTACATTTTAATTAAAAAACATATGACGCAATGCTTCAATTCTTTTCAAATTTTCAGGGATTACTACCAGGGAATATATATATTGCCACAAAAAATCCCAATGCAAAAAAATAATTTAAAGGTGCAAAAAAAAATGTTGAAATTGGACTTTGAAAAAAAACCAATATTATATATTCTACAGTTAAAAATAATTATGAGAGCTGTTTCAATGGTGGTGTCCTTTATAGGGATTCATCTATAGGGTCCCTAGTATCTTCCAGAATTTTTCACTAATTGAGCAATTTTTTTAAGGGGTTGAATTAGGAGGTCAAACATTACAAAAAATGAAAAAAATCAGTTTTTTTACACAACGATTTTTTTATATGAGGGTCATTTCAATGTTGTTTTTCTTTTCAGGGAACCATCTATAGGGTACCAAGTACCTCCCTGAATTTTTCACTAATTGAGCAATTTTTCTAAGGGGTTGAATTAAGAGGTCAAACTTGGAAAAAAATGAAAAACTCTCATAATTTTAATGGTTTTTTGCACAACGATTTTTTGATATGAGGGTCATTTCAATGTTGTTTTCCTTTTTAGGGAACCATCTATAGGGTACCAAGTACCTCCCTGAATTTTTCACTAATTGAGCAATTTTTTTAAGGTGTTGAATTAGGAGGTCAAACTTGGTAAAAATGAAAACTCTCATAATTTTAATGGTTTTTTATACCACGATTTATTTATATGAGGGTCATTTCAATGTTGTTTTCCATTTCAGGGAACCATCTATAGGGTACCAAATACCTCCCTGATTTTTTCACTAATTGAGCAATTTTTTTAAGGGGTTGAATTAGGCGGTCAAATCTGGAAAAAAATGAAAAATTCTCATGATTTTAATTGAATTTTGTACAACGATTTTTTATATGAGGGTCATTTCAATGTTGTTTTCCTTTTCAGGGAACCATCTATCGGGTACCAAGTACCTCCCTGAATTTTTCACTAATTGAGCAATTTTTTAAGGGGTTGAAATAGGAGGTCAAACTTGGAAAAAAATGAAAAATTCTCATGATTTTAATGGTTTTTTGCACAACGATTTTTTTATATGAGGGTCATTTCAATGTTGTTTTCCTTTTCAGGGAACCATCTATAGGGTACCAAGTACCTCCTTGAATTTTTCACTAATTGAGCAATTTTTTAAGGGGTTGAAATAGGAGGTCAAACTTGGAAAAAAAAGAAAAATTCTCATGATTTTAATGGATTTTTGCACAACGATTTTTTTATATGAGGGTCATTTCAATGTTGTTTTCCTTTTCAGGAACCATCTATAGGGTACCAAGTACATCCCTGAATGTTTCACTAATTGAGCAATTTTTTTAAGGGGTTGAATTAGGAGGTCAAACTTGGAAAAAAATGAAAAACTTTCATGATTTTAATGGTTTTTTGCACAACGATTTTTTTTATATGAGGGTCATTTCAATGTGGTTTTCCTTTTCAGGGAACCATGTGTAGTGTACCAAGTACCTCCCTGAATTTTTCACTAATTGAGCAATTTTTTTAAGGGGTTGAATTAGGAGGTCAAACTTGGAAAAAAAATAAAAATTCTCATGATTTTAATGGATTTTTGCACAACGATTTTTTGATATGAGGGTCATTTCAATGTAGTTATCGTTTTCAAGGGACCATCTAAAGGGTACCAAGTACCTCCCTGATTTTTTCACTAATTGAGCACAACCTTGAAATGACCCTTATATAAAAAAACCGTTGTGCAAATTTCAATTAAAATCAGGAGAATTTTTCTTTTATTTCCAGGTTTGACCTCCTAATTCAACCCCTAAAAAAATTGCTCAATTAGTGAAAAATTCAGGGATGTACTTGGTACCCGATAGATGGTTCCCTGAAAAGGAAAACAACATTGAAATGACCCTCATATCAAAAAATCGTTGTGCAAAAATCCATTAAAATCATGAAAGTTTTTCACTTTTTTCCAAGTTTGACCTCCTAATTCAACCCCTTAAAAAAATTGCTCAATTAGTGAAAAATTCAGGGAGGTACTTGGTACACTACACATGGTTCCCTGAAAAGGAAAACTACATTGAAATGACCCTCATATAAAAAAATCGTTGTGCAAAAAACCATTAAAATCAGGAGAATTTTTCTTTTTTTTCCAAGTTTGACCTCCTAATTCAACCCCTTAAAAAAGTTGCTCAATTAGTGAAAAATTCAGAGAGGTACTTGATACCCTATAGATGGTTCCCTGAAAAGGAAAACCACATTGAAATGACCCTCATATAAAAAAATCGTTGTGCAAAAATCCATTAAAATCATGAAAGTTTTTCATTTTTTTCCAAGTTTGACCTCCTAATTCAACCCCTTAAAAAAATTGCTCAATTAGTGAAAAATTCAGGGAGGTATTTGGTACCCTATACATGGTTCCCTGAAAAGGAAAACCATATTGAAATGGCCCTCATCAAAAAATCGTTGTGCAAAAATCCATTAAAATCATGAGAATTTTTCATTTTTTTCCAAGTTTGACCTCCTAATTCAACCCCTTAAAAAAATTGCTCAATTAGTGAAAAATTCAGGGAGGTACTTGGTACCCGATAGATGGTTCCCTGAAAAGGAAAACCACATTGAAATGACCCTCATATCAAAAAATCGTTGTCCAAAAAAACAGATTTTTTTCATTTTTTTCCAGGTTTGACCTCCTAATTCAACCCCTTAAAAAAATTGCTCAATTAGTGAAAAATTCAGGGAGGTACTTGGTACCCTATAGATGGTTCCCTGAAAAGAAAAACAACATTGAAATGAGCCTCATATAAAAAATCGCTGTTCAAAAAAACACTAAAATTATGAGAGTTTTTCATTTTTTTCCAAGTTTGACCTCCTAATTCAACCCCTTAAAAAAATTGCTCAATGAGTGAAAAAATCAGGGAGGTATTTGGTACCCTATAGATGGTTCCCTGAAATGGAAAACAACATTGAAATGACCCTCATATAAATAAATCGTGGTATAAAAAACCATTAAAATTATGAGAGTTTTCATTTTTACCAAGTTTGACCTCCTAATTCAACACCTTAAAAAAATTGCTCAATTAGTGAAAAATTCAGGGAGGTACTTGGTACCCTATAGATGGTTCCCAAAAAGGAAAACAACATTGAAATGACCCTCATATCAAAAAATTTCAAAATTTCAAAATTTCAAAGAATTTCAATTCCTAAAATATAAAAGTTAAGGGTAAAAGAACATTTTTTTGTGATTTGTTTACCATGGCAAGAATGATATCTCAAAATCTAAACAAACAACATCTATTTTTTCATGAAACACTGACCCCAGTGTGTCTTCTTCCTTAATATATTGAAATTAGACAATGCATTTTGAGTATGTCCATTAGTAACTCCCAAAAAAGCATCTTTCTTCGATTGGCTCCCCAACTATGAATAGATCTGGGTGATTCTGTTATATAGCGACTTCTTAACATCTCACAAAAGGCATCAAAATTGCATCAAAATCATCACAAAATTATATGAGTTTCATTGATTATGATGGCGTAAATTTAAAGTAAATCTTAAACGTTTTCACTATGATATTTGTGCCTGAATGTCGGGATTACCTATCACAATACAGTCTTAATCTGCAACACCTTCCTATGTGAAAATTAGGTTAAAAATCTCGTTAAATTCAGCTTTAGGTGATTATATTCTCGCCAAGCAAACAACAATACGGCATGTATATTTAGTTATTACATAGTGGTTATGTTACAGGTGAATGTTTTTCTTACGTATTTTATGCATAAAAGTGTGGAAACATAACTATGTAGTGAAATTAAATAGTAACATTATTATAAGTCTACCTCAGTTCTCACAACCTATCTGAGACCGTCCCACAATCAATCTGTAACATTTTTACTTCCCATAGCAGGGTACCAGCTGCACCCCTTAGTGCAACCATTACCCCTTAGTGCAACCATTACCCCTTAGTGCAACCATTACCCCTTAGTGCAACCATGCACTCTCGGCGGGATGCCAATAGGTTTTGCCGAGTAAACTTATAGATGTAGATGTACCTTTTTAAATCCTATCCAGACCGTTTTCACTTCCCACATGGTAAAATACAGCTGGTAATACCAAGCAACAATAAAACACATGACTCTAGTCATGGCATCCACTCCCTAAATAACTAGCCCTTTCCTAAGGATGTTTTCTGCTATATTTTATTTGCATTTTAAACATTTTTGAGCAGCTTAGGGGCAGTTTTTAGGTCGTGGAGTACTTCAGTAAAAAAATATGGTTTTTAAATTCTCCTGCCTTCTTCATGGAAATTCACTGTTTGCATAATAATCTTGGAGGAAAATTTATTGACACCTCAACATAAATATTCCTTACCTATTTTTGAATAAGACTGCTTGGTCAGTTCAACTTTTAAAGTTGTATATTCCTAATAAATTAAGGACAAAAATTTTAATTTGATCACAAGAAATCTCCAAATGTTTGTAATAGTGAAAATGCCAAGAAACATCACCTGATGAAAACACTCTTGAGACAGTGGAAAAATCACTTCCCACAACAAACAAAAGTGGAGGGTGAAATGTAGTCACGTGGTCTAAACCAGTCTTAACATTGGCGGCCATTTCAATTCAGAGGAAGCTAAAATTCTTGTCCATTTAAAAGTGTGTTAACTGACTTAAAACAGAATAAAATGATCGTTTTACAACTGGATATTGAAGAAAACAGATTATAATTTGCAAACAACCAGGCCATGTAATCAGTGAGTACACAATTACAACACCTGCAGTGTGTGTTTACCACGCGCAGCTCAGTGGGCTGCGCTAGGGCAGATTAAATTTGATGAACTCTCTCTAGCCGTGAAATGGCCGCCGGGCCCAAAATAAACAAAAGGCAAATTCACTGCTAGAGATTCTCGAGCTAACATGACTCCTGCAAAATTCTCATCTTAACATGCTTTGTCCTTATTATTGTGCTTAACCACTTTAATAGACATTCTGTATCCTCCACAATGGTTTATAAATGATTTATCAAACATATTACATATCTTTGATTGGATCTTTCACAAATGAAAGCTTAAAAGTTTGAATAGTCACACAGCTTTGCACCCACCGTGTGCTTTACATGTGGAGTTCCATCTATTGAAACATTTTGTATTCGGATAATCGAATTTGTCAATTTTGATACAAATCAAACATTCTCATTTTGAAATGTAATGCAATATATTTGATACAAAAACCAGATTAAAAATCATTAAAATAATGATGTAGATTGTACATAATTCCGACGTAATTTTGCGTAATTCTGTGTTGAGTGGTATTTTTCAGATGCCCTAAAACAGTTCTATATCTTTTGTAACTACATATCAAAACTGTAGAAGAAAGTTACGTCATTACAACATAAATATAACATAAAGTTATAGTTAAAATAATTGACTTTGGCACTTCAGTGCTGCAATTTTAATGCAGATCTGCAATCACGCACATCTGCACATTTGATTTATGATTGAGTCAACGGCCAAGTAGTAATTATTTCATGTACTTTTATATTGACACTTTAAGATTTAAAGGAAAACAAACAAAAACCAAAAGACTGTATTGTGTTGCAGACCAGGATTTTATTCATATTCAAAACTATATATAAAATAACTGGCTTCAAGCCATAACATATGAAATCTCAATATCCAAATAAATTTTCCAATCATATTCAAATTAAATTTATCACATCAATGGCTTCAATTCACCATATATTCAATCTCAATATCCAAATGAATTTTCCAATCATATTCAAATTAAATTTATCACATAAATGTCTTCAAATCACAACATCATCAATCTCAATATCCAAATAAATTTTCCAATCATATTCAAATTAACTTTATCACATAAATGTCTTCAAATCACAACATCATCAATCTCAATATCCAAATGAATTTGCCAATTACACAATTTCCCGACCTATTATCCAATAAGTCATTGAACCAAAATTTAGACAAAGCACTCTCAGAAAAACATTCATAATATTTAACCTTATCTGACGACATATTGACAAATTATAATTATATTATTATATCCAATTGAACTTAATTTGTTATTCACAGCTAAATTTTCCTTTAAAGTGTTCCCCCAATTTGGCCCAGTAAGAAACTTAGGTTAAAACACTTTCCTCCGCTGGTGGGAGCTATCCGCCCTCCTATACTGGAGGTGGCGGGGAAGGAGGGGTTTTTTCAAAACGACGTAGTTTTGCCTTCTCTCTCTGGGTTCCCGAGCGACTGACCACGTCGCAATTCCCTTCCTTTATATACATATTTGAAATCTGTTCAATGCGCATGCTCAGGTCTGCCCCATTGTCATAAATTGAGCAGTTTTGAAAGTGAGAACAAGATTCACACCAAGAAAGAAACTGAAATATACATCCGAAATCTGCAACAATTTCGTCATTCCGATAAAAGACTTTGTCGCTCAACAAATTCTTATTTAGGAATTTACCTATAACAATAAGTGAATATGTGCATGAATTTGCTGATTTTGCAACCTATTTATTATATTAACTGTGAGTTTTAAAGTGGCAATACCTGTTTATGTACACTTGAATTGAACTTTGTACTATGGATATACCGCACATTTTAGATCACCTTTGGGTTTATTTCACCTGCATGTCAAAGGCAAACATTTAGAAGAAGAGTTTTCTTCTTGAACATTATTTTCATATTTTCCATCCTTCATTCTTTTATGTGGTGATTTGGCTTTCAATCCTGGGCCAATGCCTGTCTCTAAAGCCAAAAATATTGACATAAATGGAAGAAACAATTTATTCGGAAATTGTGATCAAACAAACACAGAGGGTCGTGCTCTATATGCTTTATTCAAATCTGAGAATCATGATAACATAATTCATGAAGCAACAAAAATAATTGGCAATACAAAATCCTGCATTGATTTGCTTTTTACAAACAATCCTTTAATGTTCGCAAATGTTGGTGTACAGGACAAAATTGTGATCATTGTCCAATATTTGCGGGCAGTTGGTTAGAGCGCCAGCTTACTAGCACCAGTTCCTCTGTGGTGATCCAAAGGTCGTGGGTTCGAACCCCGGCCATGCCGAGATTGAACTCATGATTCAATTTCCCATATGAGCTGAGGCCCGTGCCTAAAGGGTTAACCCATTGTCCTTGTAAATCTGTGACCGGGTGGGTTGTCATGTCAAGGACCTGCGACATGACAATTCGGTGAGGCAGCACTATATCTGCTACAAGTAGGTCTCATCACGAAATGACTGAAATAATGTTGAAAGTGATGTAAAACAACAAACAAACAAATCCAATATTTGCAACTCTTCAATATAACTACATAAACCTCAATGTTATAAATGATGGGTATGAAATTTTGAACAAGGTGGTTTTGATGAGTTTCGAACCATGCTACAATAAGCACCATGGAAGCTGTGCTATGATGACACAGATGTGATCACTTCTGTACAAAATTGATGACTTTACTAGTAATGGTGTCTGAAGCATGTGTACCTCATTAACAAATCTATAAAACAAAAGATGGTGGAAGATCTTGAAGGAATCACTTTCTACTTGAATACCTGGTGTTGATGCACCTATTTCAGATAATGGTGTTATAACAATTGACAAGTGGACCTGTTTGACCAATTTTTTTGCCTCACACTACACTTTGAATGACACATCTGCTGTGCTCTCACTCCAACATGACACCTGGAGAACCAAAATTAATCAGCTTGTTGTTCAGCCAGAAGATTTATATTTAATTCTTAGTAAGCTTAACTCCACCAAAACTACTGGCCCAGATGGTATTGGCAACAAAATACTTAAAGAGGCAACAGTTCCTCTGGCTGGGCCTTTGTCAGATCTATTTAATTTTTGTATCAGACACGGTATATTTCTAAGGCCATGGGCCGTGGCGAAGTTGGTTTGAGCACCAGCTTATTAGCACCAGTTCCTCTGTGGTGATCCAAAGGTCGTGGTGAGCTGAGGCCCGTACCTAAAGGGTTAACCCGTTGTCCTTGTAAATCTGTGACCGGGAGGGTTGTCATGTCGAGGACCTGCAACATGACAATTCAGTGAGGCAGCACTATATCTGCTTCAAGTATTACTACTAGTGAAAGGGTGGTTTTTTAATCATTCATGCCTGTAAATAGTACCTCATATAAGCTTTGGCTTGTCTCTTTTAATTGTAAACATTACCATGATAATGGGTCAAAGTTTGAAAGGTGAATGAATTAATGAGTACCAGTGTACCAGTACCATTATGTTTGTTCAAGAACACTAGTTATACCAGAGTGAACTGCACAAACTGAAAAAAACTCTGTGGCAGTATGGAAGCAACAGCTAAGAGTAGTGTGGATGAGACTATGCACAGGAGAGGAAGGCCCTATGGGGGTTGTGCTATAATCTGGAGACCAGAAATTGTGACTGTATAAAACTTGTTGGGTCTAATCACACCAAGTTATGTGCTGGAATGATGCAATTTCATGAAAATTTATCAGTACTGTTCTTAAATACCTACATGTACATGCCTTGTGAAAGTCTAAGAATGGATGATGCATATTACACCTTCCAGGATGTGATCAATGACGTTGAACAGTTGATTTTCAAATATGATCCTTCATGTGTTGTGTTTGGGGGTGATTTGAATACTGACTTAGTTAGAGATAGTTCCCAAGCTCAGTTACTGTTACAACATATTACTTTCTTTAATATGGATGTATGTATTGACTGAAAATTTGCTTATGTTCCATTCATATATATTTGTCCTTCAACTAATTATACATCACGAATTGATCACTTCATGGTAACTAATGGTATCAAAGATAATCTGATCTCCTGTGACATTGTAAATAATCCATTATTTTCTGACCATGTTCCTCTACAGCTGACACTTGATATAAATGTACATAATGTTGCAGTGATGTCTAAAATTAATTCTTATATTGATTCTTTGATGTCCAATGCAAAATGTTCATACTAAATTTCTTTCTTTGATGTTTTAAAATAAGTATCTCATCTGAAAGGTGGCAAATCTGGAGGTGGGGAAAATCTATATTCAGATCATTTAATTAATGCTCCACATCTATTGTATGTATATTTAACCATTTTATATAATGCTATGATTTTGCATGGTACCTGATGCTATATTACTTGGTACTATGGTCCCAATACCTAAATGTAAACAAACACCATTGAATGATGCTGATAATTACAGATCTATAACATTAAGTAGTATCATAAGTAACACACTTGACTGGGTTATACTAATTAAAGAACAACATGCTCTTAACAGCTCTGATATGCAGTTTGGTTTTAAAGAGAAATCTTCAACTATTCAGTGCACATCAATTTTACTTGAAACTTTAAGTTTTTATAATGCACATTTTGTAATGTAAATGTATTGTAATGCACATATATTGTAAATTGTTTAAAGAACTAGTCAAGCATGAAATGTTTCCTCTTGTTATCAGATTATTAATACATTTGTATAATAAGAATTACAGGTAAAATGGAAATCATGTAAATCTGGTTCTTTTTCAGTAAGAAATGGTGTTAAGCAGGGTGGTGTACTCTCTGTATATATTGATCTGCTTGTTATGTTGAAGAAAATTGGTATTGGTCATAGTTCCAACCTTACAGGCATTACAGAAAATGGCAAAAATATGTGAAGAGTATGCAAAGAAATTTAATGTAGCTTTTGGTCTAAAGAGTCAGTTTTTAATTTTTAAGGGAAGAGGCTGTATTGTAAGAGATGCCATTATTAGAGTAAATGTTAGTGACCTATGTAAGGTAACAACAGCAAAACATCTGGGACATAAAGTCTCCACAGTAGATAAGAATAGCATTGTATCAGATTCAATTTGTAATTTTTGGTCATATAGGTACATTTGTGAAATGCAAGCTATTTAAAATATATCATTGCAGTTTTTATAGTGCTTCATTGTGATCACTGTTGAGTTAGGCTGTGTCAGATGCTTGCATTGCATGGCGTAAAGCATAAGGGTATCTGGAAAGTTCCCTATATGACTTACAGATATATAATACCATTGTTGGCAGATTGTATGCCTCTTGAGATAAGTTTAGAAAAACGATTTCTCAAATTTTATATAAGTTGTATCAATAGCAAATCATCCCTTGTAAGAAATGTGACAAAGATATCAGTTTTTAATCCAATGTCAATGATGGGAACGAACTTTATTCAGTTAAGGTACAAGTATAAATTGTATAATGATATTGATTTAAGTGTCATGGGTGAAAGATGGGATGAAAGTATTAGCGATGACAATTTATACAATGCCATAAAAGAATTAATGGATTTACATGATGGAGTTTCTTTCTATGACTTTTTATCAGATGATGATGTAAATGAAATGAATGAAGCAATTTGTGTAAAGTGAAACCCTGAGCTAACTCTTTGTACTTTGTTTTTATTTTACTTTATTTCTCAAATGTATAACTGTCTGTAAATATGAATATTATATTTATGCCAAATTGTGCGAATAAAGATGTTATAATAATAATGAATTTCTGTTTGTTAACTGCGGCAGAAGTCAATGTCCCACCAGGACTATTAGGAATAACATGGTCGAAGCACAAAGAAAACGATATTTGAAGTCTTTATATTGCAATACATTTAGAGAGGATCATCCTTTATTTGCATATAATAATTATGTTTGGACTCAAAGGGTTATTAACACAGTAGTGATTTCAAATATGATAACTAATAAAGATAACATACATCTTCCTCTTCAGAGGTTATATTGTACGAGTCTGGCCGAAATAGCGCATTTGGTAGAGTATTTGCCTTGAGATCCAGGGATTTCCTGTTCGAATCCCGGTCAGTCATTATCAAGCACTATGAACAGTCATTGTCTGGCATTAGCAGCATATACATGTCAGCTTAGTTTAGTTTAGTTTAGTTTAGTTAAATTTTGACCGAACATATCATCTTTTTAAAATATGCAATTGCTACTTTAGTCAAATTTCTGCTTGCCTTTGAAATTGAAGTCAAATACAGGTAAATATATTCTTGTTATAAATCTGTATCAATATTTCAGTTGGCTCACCTCAACACTCCTATTCATAGATGGGCTCTTACAGGTGCACCGGAAGGCTTTGAGGTGTATATAAAGAGGGATGACATGACAGGGAGTTTGCTCTCAGGAACTAAGGTCTGTGTTGCATTCTAATAAACTGAAAAAGTAAGAAAGCAACATATTTATGACCATTTACAGCATCATCAGAAATGACATAGGCATACAACGTTTTTACTGTGTGGGATACATCTACAAATGATACCTATGTAGGCTATTTATATCAAATATCGTCAGTGACCCTGAATAGGAAAAAAACAGACAAGAAATGTATTAAATGTAGACACAAATGAACTTTAGAACTAAAATGAAACTTATTAACACTGCAAATTGTATTGATAATCTATTTATTTGATGATGTATTTACAATGAAACATTCTAAGTACATAATATTTTATTAAGTTTATCAATTAGTTCAATGAAATCTTTTATTATTTCACAAACACCAATAATGTTCTTACATAGCGATATGGTATCAATAACTGACACTATTTTACATTGTTTTTCTTTGTTTACTATTAAGTGGTCAAGAGATAAATTAGTCGACAATGCTGTCATTTTCATATGATTAATGTTAAGGTAAGAAGACTGGAATTCCTATTGGCAGATGCCATTCAGAAAGGGTGCAAACATATCATTACATATGGAAGGCCCCTCTCCAATCACTGCCGAGTCACAGCTGTAGCTGCTGCCCAACTCAACCTCAAAACTCACCTGCTCTTCAGAACAGACCTTCAGGTCAGTAACAAATCATGCGTCATCTGGAGAAAACAAAATTATCATTATAATTTGTCATCTGTTTTTTTATACATTCTTGCATTAACAATATGATATTGATTATGATATTGATTAAAAGGTTGATTTTTACTATATGGCATATTGTGTATTGTCAGTCTATGGATGAGATAGGTTGTACTGGGAATATGCTCCTCAACAGACTTTGTGGAGTTCAGATCTACCTGGTTCCAGAGAAATCGCCATATTACACTGAAATGAAACCAAGAATGGATCTGATTGCCAAAAAAATTAGGTAGGATTGTAAACGTGGCATGTCTGAGTCAATGTACAGTAGAGCCCAAAGTGTACACTCCGTTATACCGCGATATACTTAATCCGCTTTATCACGATGAATCGCACATCATTAATTATTTCAAGTGGTGTTAATGTCAATGTCCCACTTGGGACCATCCTAACGCGGTAACCCCCCCTCCCCCCCCCCCCCCCCCCCATTGCCAGAGGGCAGAAAAAATCTGAACAGTTTTATGGGATTTTTATGGCCAAAATCTCGCACTAGCACGTCCTGTTGGGCTCTACTGTATCTTTAATTCATTGCCTTCCAAAATCCAATCTTTCTTTCAACTGCCTGGTAAATAACATTGAAAAAAGCTGCTTGATAAGACTGTAATATCGTTGTAAATTGGAGAAGAAAGAAAATTGTCCTGGAACTGTATTGACGTTGTGTGTAAGATAAACATGGTGACATCATACAGGAATTCGTCATCATAGTAATGTCAGACAGTAAAGTGTCATCATATTGACGTCAGAGAGAAGAGTGTCATCAGTGTAAGGTCAGACAGGAAAGTGTCATCATGGTGACATCATGCAGGAAAGTGATGTCATGGTAGCACATGATGTCATGGTCATAAATTATGTTTATGTGATCATCTGACAAAAAATGTAATACTGTTATCACTTTCACTAAAATTCCACCCTCTGCTCTGCTTGAAATACCAGTTTTATTTTTGCAGTTTTGACTAATAATAAAAGAAATGTATGTTATATCCCATACACCTTTCTCAATATTTCACCCTTTTCTTTCAAATAAACCCAAGATCAATCCGATTGGTGCACCATATGCCACATATGAATTAAACAATGAAGTTATTCCGGTTCATATTATTGATGATTATCATCATTATAATTGTATTTGTGTATGGGACTACAGAGAGGAGACTGGGGAGGAAGCATATCAGATATATATGGGTGGATATGATTCTGTAGGCTTCCATGGCTATATATAATATATCTGTGATTACAGAGAGGAGACTGGGGAGGAAGCATATCAGATATATATGGGTGGATATGATTCTGTAGGCTTCCATGGCTATATATAATATATCTGTGATTACAGAGAGGAGACTGGGGAGGAAGCATATCAGATATATATGGGTGGATATGATTCTGTAGGCGTCCATGGCTATATATAATATATCTGTGATTACAGAGAGGAGACTGGGGAGGAAGCATATCAGATATATATGGGTGGATATGATTCTGTAGGCTTCCATGGCTATATATAATATATCTGTGATTACAGAGAGGAGACTGGGGAGGAAGCATATCAGATATATATGAGTGGATATGATTCTGTGGGCTTCCATGGCTATATATAATATATCTGTGATTACAGAGAGGAGACTGGGGAGGAAGCAAATCAGATATATATGGGTGGATATGATTCTGTAGGCTTCCATGGCTATATATAATATATCTGTGATTACAGAGAGGAGACTGGGGAGGAAGCATATCAGATATATATGGGTGGATATGATTCTGTGGGCTTCCACGGCTATATATAATATATCTGTGATTACAGAGAGGAGACTGGGGAGGAAGCAAATCAGATATATATGGGTGGATATGATTCTGTAGGCTTCCATGGCTATATATAATATATCTGTGATTACAGAGAGGAGACTGGGGAGGAAGCCTATCAGATATATATGGGTTGGATATTGATTCTGTAGGCTTCCATGGCTATATATAATATATCTGTGATTACAGAGACGAGACTGGGGAGGAAGCATATCAGATATATATGGGTGGATATGATTCTGTAGGCTTCCATGGCTATATATAATATATCTGTGATTACAGAGAGGAGACTGGGGAGGAAGCATATCAGATATATATGGGTGGATATGATTCTGTAGGCTTCCATGGTTATATATAATATATCTGTGATTACAGAGAGGAGACTGGGGAGGAAGCATATCAGATATATATGGGTGGATATGATTCTGTGGGCTTCCATGGCTATATATAATATATCTGTGATTACAGAGAGGAGACTGGGGAGGAAGCATATCAGATATATATGGGTGGAACTGATTCTGTGGGCTTCCATGGTTATATATATTATATCTGTGATTACAGAGAGGAGACTGGGGAGGAAGCATACCAGATATATATGGGTGGATATGATTCTCTAGGCTTCCATGGCTATATATAATATATCTGTGATTACAGAGAGAAGACTGGGGAGGAAGCATATCAGATATATATGGGTGGATATGATTCTGTAGGCTTCCATGGCTATATATAATATATCTGTGATTACAGAGAGAAGACTGGGGAGGAAGCATATCAGATATATATGGGTGGATATGATTCTGTAGGCTTCCATGGCTATATATAATATATCTGTGATTACAGAGACGAGACTGGGGAGGAAGCATATCAGATATATATGGGTGGATATGATTCTGTAGGCTTCCATGGCTATATATAATATATCTGTGATTACAGAGAGGAGACTGGGGAGGAAGCATATCAGATATATATGGGTGGATATGATTCTGTAGGCTTCCATGGTTATATATAATATATCTGTGATTACAGAGAGGAGACTGGGGAGGAAGCATATCAGATATATATGGGTGGATATGATTCTGTGGGCTTCCATGGTTATATATAATATATCTGTGATTACAGAGAGGAGACTGGGGAGGAAGCATATCAGATATATATGGGTGGATATGATTCTGTGGCTTCCATGGCTATATATAATATATCTGTGATTACAGAGAGGAGACTGGGGAGGAAGCATATCAGATATATATGGGTGGATATGATTCTGTGGGCTTCCATGGCTATATATAATATATCTGTGATTACAGAGAGGAGACTGGGGAGGAAGCATATCAGATATATATGGGTGGATATGATTCTGTGGGCTTCCATGGCTATATATAATATATCTGTGATTACAGAGAGGAGACTGGGGAGGAAGCCTATCAGATATATATGGGTGGATATGATTCGGTGGGCTTCCATGGCTATATATAATATATCTGTGATTACAGAGAGTAGACTGGGGAGGAAGCATATCAGATATATATGGGTGGATATGATTCTGTAGGCTTCCATGGCTATATATAATATATCTGTGATTACAGAGAGGAGACTGGGGAGGAAGCATATCAGATATATATGGGTGGATATGATTCTGTGGGCTTCTATGGCTATATATAATATATCAGTGATTACAGAGAGGAGACTGGGGAGGAAGCATATCAGATATATATGGGTGGATATGATTCTGTAGGCTTCCATGGCTATATATAATATATCTGTGATTACAGAGAGGAGACTGGGGAGGAAGCATATCAGATATATATGGGTGGATATGATTCTGTGGGCTTCCATGGCTATATATAATATATCTGTGATTACAGAGAGGAGACTGGGGAGGAAGCATATCAGATATATATGGGTGGATATGATTCTGTAGGCTTCAATGGCTATATATAATATATCTGTGATTACAGAGAGGAGACTGGAGAGGAAGCATATCAGATATATATGGGTGGATATGATTCTGTAGGCTTCCATGGTTATATATAATATATCTGTGATTAAAGAGAGGAGACTGGGGAGGAAGCCTATCAGATATATATGGGTGGATATGATTCTGTAGGCTTCCATGGCTATATATAATACATCTGTGATTACAGAGAGGAGACTGGGGAGGAAGCCTATCAGATATATATGGGTGGATATGATTCTGTGGGCTTCCATGGCTATATATAATATATCTGTGATTACAGAGAGGAGACTGGGGAGGAAGCATATCAGATATATATGGGTGGATATGATTCTGTAGGCTTCAATGGCTATATATAATATATCTGTGATTACAGAGAGGAGACTGGAGAGGAAGCATATCAGATATATATGGGTGGATATGATTCTGTAGGCTTCCATGGCTATATATAATATATCTGTGATTACAGAGAGGAGACTGGGGAGGAAGCATATCAGATATATATGGGTGGATATGATACTGTAGGCTTCCATGGCTATATATAATATATCTGTGATTACAGAGAGGAGACTGGGGAGGAAGCATATCAGATATATATGGGTGGATATGATTCTGTGGGCTTCCATGGCTATATATAATATATCTGTGATTACAGAGAGGACACTGGGGAGGAAGCATATCAGATATATATGGGTGGATATGATTCTGTGGGCTTCCATGGCTATATATAATATATCTGTGATTACAGAGAGGAGACTGGGGAGGAAGCCTATCAGATATATATGGGTGGATATGATTCTGTAGGCTTCCATGGCTATATATAATATATCTGTGATTACAGAGAGGAGACTGGAAGGAAGCCTATCAGATATATATGGGTGGATATGATTCTGTAGGCTTCCATGGCTATATATAATATATCTGTGATTACAGAGAGGAGACTGGGGAGGAAGCATATCAGATATATATGGGTGGATATGATTCTGTGGGCTTCCATGGCTATATATAATATATCTGTGATTACAGAGAGGAGACTGGGGAGGAAGCATATCAGATATATATGGGTGGATATGATTCTGTGGGCTTCCATGGCTATATATAATATATCTGTGATTACAGAGAGGAGACTGGGGAGGAAGCCTATCAGATATATATGGGTGGATATGATTCTGTAGGCTTCCATGGCTATATATAATATATCTGTGATTACAGAGAGGAGACTGGGGAGGAAGCCTATCAGATATATATGGGTGGATATGATTCTGTGGGCTTCCATGGTTATATATAATATATCTGTGATTACAGAGAGGAGACTGGGGAGGAAGCCTATCAGATATATATGGGTGGATATGATTCTGTAGGCTTCCATGGCTATATATAATATATCTGTGATTACAGAGAGGAGACTGGGGAGGAAGCCTATCAGATATATATGGGTGGATATGATTCTGTAGGCTTCCATGGCTATATATAATATATCTGTGATTACAGAGAGGAGACTGGGGAGGAAGCCTATCAGATATATATGGGTGGATATGATTCTGTAGGCTTCCATGGCTATATATAATATATCTGTGATTACAGAGAGGAGACTGGGGAGGAAGCATATCAGATATATATGGGTGGATATGATTCTGTAGGCTTCCATGGCTATATATAATATATCTGTGATTACAGAGAGGAGACTGGGGAGGAAGCATATCAGATATATATGGGTGGATATGATTCTGTAGGCTTCCATGGCTATATATAATATATCTGTGATTACAGAGAGGAGACTGGGGAGGAAGCCTATCAGATATATATGGGTGGATATGATTCTGTAGGCTTCCATGGCTATATATAATATATCTGTGATTACAGAGAGGAGACTGGGGAGGAAGCATATCAGATATATATGGGTGGATATGATTCTGTGGGCTTCCATGGCTATATATAATATATCTGTGATTATAGAGAGGAGACTGGGGAGGAAGCCTATCAGATATATATGGGTGGATATGATTCTGTGGGCTTCCATGGCTATATATAATATATCTGTGATTACAGAGAGGAGACTGGGAGGAAGCCTATCAGATATATATGGGTGGATATGATTCTGTGGGCTTCCATGGCTATATATAATATATCTGTGATTACAGAGAGGAGACTGGGGAGGAAGCCTATCAGATATATATGGGTGGATATGATTCTGTAGGCTTCCATGGCTATATATAATATATCTGTGATTACAGAGAGGAGACTAGGGAGGAAGCCTATCAGATATATATGGGTGGATATGATTCTGTGGGCTTCCATGGCTATATATAATATATCTGTGATTATAGAGAGGAGACTGGGGAGGAAGCCTATCAGATATATATGGGTGGATATGATTCTGTGGGCTTCCATGGCTATATATAATATATCTGTGATTACAGAGAGGAGACTGGGGAGGAAGCATATCAGATATATATGGGTGGATATGATTCTGTAGGCTTCCATGGCTATATATAATATATCTGTGATTACAGAGAGGAGACTGGGGAGGAAGCCTATCAGATATATATGGGTGGATATGATTCTGTAGGCTTCCATGGCTATATATAATATATCTGTGATTACAGAGAGGAGACTGGGGAGGAAGCATATCAGATATATATGGGTGGATATGATTCTGTAGGCTTCCATGGCTATATATAATATATCTGTGATTACAGAGAGGAGACTGGGGAGGAAGCATATCAGATATATATGGGTGGATATGATTCTGTAGGCTTCCATGGCTATATATAATATATCTGTGATTACAGAGAGGAGACTGGGGAAGAAGCATATAAGATATATATGGGTGGATATGATTCTGTAGGCTTCCATGGTTATATATAATATATCTGTGATTACAGAGAGGAGACTGGGGAGGAAGCATATCAGATATATATGGGTGGATATGATTCTGTAGGCTTCCATGGCTATATATAATATATCTGTGATTACAGAGAGGAGACTGGGAGGAAGCCTATCAGATATATATGGGTGGATATGATTCTGTAGGCTTCCATGGCTATATATAATATATCTGTGATTACAGAGAGGAGACTAGGGAGGAAGCCTATCAGATATATATGGGTGGATATGATTCTGTGGGCTTCCATGGCTATATATAATATATCTGTGATTACAGAGAGGAGACTGGGGAGGAAGCATATCAGATATATATGGGTGGATATGATTCTGTGGGCTTCCATGGCTATATATAATATATCTGTGATTACAGAGAGGAGACTGGGGAGGAAGCATATCAGATATATATGGGTGGATATGATTCTGTAGGCTTCCATGGCTATATATAATATATCTGTGATAACAGAGAGGAGACTGGGGAGGAAGCATATCAGATATATATGGGTGGATATGATTCTGTAGGCTTCCATGGCTATATATAATATATCTGTGATTACAGAGAGGAGACTGGGGAAGAAGCATATAAGATATATATGGGTGGATATGATTCTGTAGGCTTCCATGGTTATATATAATATATCTGTGATTACAGAGAGGAGACTGGGGAGGAAGCATATCAGATATATATGGGTGGATATGATTCTGTAGGCTTCCATGGCTATATATAATATATCTGTGATTACAGAGAGGAGACTGGGGAGGAAGCCTATCAGATATATATGGGTGGATATGATTCTGTAGGCTTCCATGGCTATATATAATATATCTGTGATTACAGAGAGGAGACTGGGGAGGAAGCCTATCAGATATATATGGGTGGATATGATTCTGTAGGCTTCCATGGCTATATATAATATATCTGTGATTACAGAGAGGAGACTAGGGAGGAAGCCTATCAGATATATATGGGTGGATATGATTCTGTGGGCTTCCATGGCTATATATAATATATCTGTGATTACAGAGAGGAGACTGGGAGGAAGCATATCAGATATATATGGGTGGATATGATTCTGTGGCTTCCATGGCTATATATAATATATCTGTGATTACAGAGAGGAGACTAGGGAGGAAGCATATCAGATATATATGGGTGGATATGATTCTGTAGGCTTCCATGGCTATATATAATATATCTGTGATTACAGAGAGGAGACTGGGGAGGAAGCATATCAGATATATATGGGTGGATATGATTCTGTGGGCTTCCATGGCTATATATAATATATCTGTGATTACAGAGAGGAGACTGGGGAGGAAGCCTATCAGATATATATGGGTGGATATGATTCTGTGGGCTTCCATGGCTATATATAATATATCTGTGATTACAGAGAGGAGACTGGGGAGGAAGCCTATCAGATATATATGGGTGGATATGATACTGTAGGCTTCCATGGCTATATATAATATATCTGTGATTACAGAGAGGAGACTGGGGAGGAAGCATATCAGATATATATGGGTGGATATGATTCTGTAGGCTTCCATGGCTATATATAATATATCTGTGATTACAGAGAGGAGACTGGGGAGGAAGCATATCAGATATATATGGGTGGATATGATTCTGTGGGCTTCCATGGCTATATATAATATATCTGTGATTATAGAGAGGAGACTGGGGAGGAAGCCTATCAGATATATATGGGTGGATATGATTCTGTGGGCTTCCATGGCTATATATAATATATCTGTGATTACAGAGAGGAGACTGGGGAGGAAGCCTATCAGATATATATGGGTGGATATGATTCTGTGGGCTTCCATGGCTATATATAATATATCTGTGATTACAGAGAGGAGACTGGGGAGGAAGCCTATCAGATATATATGGGTGGATATGATTCTGTAGGCTTCCATGGCTATATATAATATATCTGTGATTACAGAGAGGAGACTAGGGAGGAAGCCTATCAGATATATATGGGTGGATATGATTCTGTGGGCTTCCATGGCTATATATAATATATCTGTGATTATAGAGAGGAGACTGGGGAGGAAGCCTATCAGATATATATGGGTGGATATGATTCTGTAGGCTTCCATGGCTATATATAATATATCTGTGATTACAGAGAGGAGACTGGGGAGGAAGCATATCAGATATATATGGGTGGATATGATTCTGTAGGCTTCCATGGCTATATATAATATATCTGTGATTACAGAGAGGAGACTGGAGAGGAAGCATATCAGATATATATGGGTGGATATGATTCTGTAGGCTTCCATGGTTATATATAATATATCTGTGATTACAGAGAGGAGACTGGGGAGGAAGCATGTCAGATATATATGGGTGGATATGATTCTGTGGGCTTCCATGGCTATATATAATATATCTGTGATTACAGAGAGGAGACTGGGGAGGAAGCCTATCAGATATATATGGGTGGATATGATTCTGTGGGCTTCCATGGCTATATATAATATATCTGTGATTACAGAGAGGAGACTGGGGAGGAAGCCTATCAGATATCTATGGGTGGATATGATTCTGTGGGCTTCCATGGCTATATATAATATATCTGTGATTACAGAGAGGAGACTGGGGAGGAAGCCTATCAGATATATATGGGTGGATATGATTCTGTGGGCTTCCATGGCTATATATAATATATCTGTGATTACAGAGAGGAGACTAGGGAGGAAGCCTATCAGATATATATGGGTGGATATGATTCTGTAGGCTTCCATGGCTATATATAATATATCTGTGATTACAGAGAGGAGACTGGGGAGGAAGCATATCAGATATAAATGGGTGGATATGATTCTGTGGGCTTCCATGGCTATATATAATATATCTGTGATTACAGAGAGGAGACTGGGGAGGAAGCCTATCAGATATATATGGGTGGATATGATTCTGTGGGCTTCCATGGCTATATATAATATATCTGTGATTACAGAGAGGAGACTGGGGAGGAAGCCTATCAGATATATATGGGTGGATATGATACTGTAGGCTTCCATGGCTATATATAATATATCTGTGATTACAGAGAGGAGACTGGGGAGGAAGCATATCAGATATATATGGGTGGATATGATTCTGTAGGCTTCCATGGCTATATATAATATATCTGTGATTACAGAGAGGAGACTGGGGAGGAAGCATATCAGATATATATGGGTGGATATGATTCTGTGGGCTTCCATGGCTATATATAATATATCTGTGATTATAGAGAGGAGACTGGGGAGGAAGCCTATCAGATATATATGGGTGGATATGATTCTGTGGGCTTCCATGGCTATATATAATATATCTGTGATTACAGAGAGGAGACTGGGGAGGAAGCCTATCAGATATATATGGGTGGATATGATTCTGTGGGCTTCCATGGCTATATATAATATATCTGTGATTACAGAGAGGAGACTGGGGAGGAAGCCTATCAGATATATATGGGTGGATATGATTCTGTAGGCTTCCATGGCTATATATAATATATCTGTGATTACAGAGAGGAGACTAGGGAGGAAGCCTATCAGATATATATGGGTGGATATGATTCTGTGGGCTTCCATGGCTATATATAATATATCTGTGATTATAGAGAGGAGACTGGGGAGGAAGCCTATCAGATATATATGGGTGGATATGATTCTGTGGGCTTCCATGGCTATATATAATATATCTGTGATTACAGAGAGGAGACTGGGGAGGAAGCATATCAGATATATATGGGTGGATATGATTCTGTAGGCTTCCATGGCTATATATAATATATCTGTGATTACAGAGAGGAGACTGGGGAGGAAGCCTATCAGATATATATGGGTGGATATGATTCTGTAGGCTTCCATGGCTATATATAATATATCTGTGATTACAGAGAGGAGACTGGGGAGGAAGCATATCAGATATATATGGGTGGATATGATTCTGTAGGCTTCCATGGCTATATATAATATATCTGTGATTACAGAGAGGAGACTGGGGAGGAAGCATATCAGATATATATGGGTGGATATGATTCTGTAGGCTTCCATGGCTATATATAATATATCTGTGATTACAGAGAGGAGACTGGGGAGGAAGCCTATCAGATATATATGGGTGGATATGATTCTGTAGGCTTCCATGGCTATATATAATATATCTGTGATTACAGAGAGGAGACTGGGGAGGAAGCATATCAGATATATATGGGTGGATATGATTCTGTAGGCTTCCATGGCTATATATAATATATCTGTGATAACAGAGAGGAGACTGGGGAGGAAGCATATCAGATATATATGGGTGGATATGATTCTGTAGGCTTCCATGGCTATATATAATATATCTGTGATTACAGAGAGGAGACTGGGGAGAAGCATATAAGATATATATGGGTGGATATGATTCTGTAGGCTTCCATGGTTATATATAATATATCTGTGATTACAGAGAGGAGACTGGGGAGGAAGCATATCAGATATATATGGGTGGATATGATTCTGTAGGCTTCCATGGCTATATATAATATATCTGTGATTACAGAGAGGAGACTGGGGAGGAAGCATATCAGATATATATGGGTGGATATGATTCTGTAGGCTTCCATGGCTATATATAATATATCTGTGATTACAGAGAGGAGACTGGGGAGGAAGCCTATCAGATATATATGGGTGGATATGATTCTGTAGGCTTCCATGGCTATATATAATATATCTGTGATTACAGAGAGGAGACTAGGGGAGGAAGCCTATCAGATATATATGGGTGGATATGATTCTGTGGGCTTCCATGGCTATATATAATATATCTGTGATTACAGAGAGGAGACTGGGGAGGAAGCATATCAGATATATATGGGTGGATATGATTCTGTGGGCTTCCATGGCTATATATAATATATCTGTGATTACAGAGAGGAGACTAGGGAGGAAGCATATCAGATATATATGGGTGGATATGATTCTGTAGGCTTCCATGGCTATATATAATATATCTGTGATTACAGAGAGGAGACTGGGGAGGAAGCCTATCAGATATATATGGGTGGATATGATTCTGTAGGCTTCCATGGCTATATATAATATATCTGTGATTACAGAGAGGAGACTGGGGAGGAAGCATATCAGATATATATGGGTGGATATGATTCTGTAGGCTTCCATGGCTATATATAATATATCTGTGATTACAGAGAGGAGACTGGGGAGGAAGCCTATCAGATATATATGGGTGGATATGATTCTGTGGGCTTCCATGGCTATATATAATATATCTGTGATTACAGAGAGGAGACTGGGGAGGAAGCATATCAGATATATATGGGTGGATATGATTCTGTAGGCTTCCATGGCTATATATAATATATCTGTGATTACAGAGAGGAGACTGGGGAGGAAGCCTATCAGATATATATGGGTGGATATGATTCTGTGGGCTTCCATGGCTATATATAATATATCTGTGATTACAGAGAGGAGACTGGGGAGGAAGCATATCAGATATATATGGGTGGATATGATTCTGTGGGCTTCCATGGCTATATATAATATATCTGTGATTACAGAGAGGAGACTGGG